>OX123182.2:2963700-4445550 GCA_944739405.2 Euclidia mi
GCCGAAACAAACTCAGAGTCATTGCTTTTTTGTCACTTCAATTTCTTTAGTCTGTTCTTCATCTTTTAAAGTCCAGACAAAAAAGGGTTTAGTATGCAAGTACAATGCAGGAAATTATCTGACGCTTTTGACTGACTCGGCCCACTGATGGCCCGCATTCAACAGCAATCGTACGGCTCAACCTTAATTGAGGGAGCCAGCACGATCTGTATCACTATGCCTCCACGCCATCAGAAGGTGTATGCATAAGCATGTCAGCCTAAGCCATCAGACAGGTTGCCACAACTATTTGTTTATATGTTTAATAATGCCCACATCGTACTCACAACTTTACATGCACAGTAAAATACATGTTGCAACCAATAAGTAAAAATAATAAAATTTAAACAATAAAATGTCATATATGCCATATGATGTATTGTAACTATTAGGTACCATCTAGTACACTCGGGGACGGTCGCGTTCATAACGTTTTGCACTTCACATAGCGATCCACGCTCTGCTGTGTGCCGCCCGTGTTCGTTTTTTTATACAACTACATAGTATGTAGCTCTAGCTCCTTCGTATTAATTTTGTTCTACATCGAATGCTCGTCATCTACGATGGCATGGCACTAATCTTAATATATAAAATCCTTGCGTTACTGACTGACTGACAGACACGCTACAGCCGAAACAATTGGGCGCAGGAAGCTGAAATTTGGCATGCATGTTCCTTAGGGGCCGTAGGGGTGCACTAAGAAGGGATTTCCCAAAATTCCCACGGGATCGGCCAAAACGGGTAAATTAAAAAAAAATGCAGGCGTAGCTGCTGGCGTCCTCTAGTAGGTACTAAAATTGTATTAGTTCTGAGTGAGTTCCGGTTACTTGCTTTTCTATAATTAGATCATCATTCTCTTAGCGTTATCCCAGTTGTCAATCTGGGGTTCGCTTTCTAGTCTAACCGGATTTGGCTGAATATTAGCTTTTCCACAGAGCGACTGCCTGTCTGACCTCCGCAACCCGAAGGGATAGCGATATTCCATGGTTTAGACTAGTGTCAGTTTATTTAGAAGGTACTGACGCCCTGTAACGACTGTCAAAGATCTTCATGACAACCGGGACCGACGGCTTAACGTGCTCTCTGAGGCACGGGACAAGCGATAATTAACAATTCAATACGCACATAACTCCGAAAAGTCATTGGTGCGCGCCGTGGATTCGAACCCGATACCCTTTGCATGGCAGTCTGTTGGTATATCCACTCGGCTATCGCTGCCTTTTCTATAATTAGATATACTTACCTTAATGTATTTACTTTACAGATTGATTCCGCAGCAAGTACGAGTACAATTACAGCAGCAGAACAACAACAAGGTCCACGCGTTAATACATCTTCTCGTATTTCACAAAATAAAGATTTTAATCCGAGGGCACAAATTTTGGTAAGTAGCATCTATTTATTGAAAAAGTATCTGTTTATATAGTACAATTTACTAACGACCGTCCGCGGCTCCACTCCAGCCGCGTAGTTTCCGCTTTTCCCGTGGGAGCAAGTCATTTTTAAGCAGAGATGGGCAAAATGTAATTAAATTACAAATTAACAATTACAATTACCTTTGTAATTGATAATTTAAATACTTTATAACATATTACTTTTGTAATTAGTTGCGAATAACCTACTAAATATTTAATTAACTTGTAATTTAATTAGAATGTAATCTAATTACACAGTAGTCTGTTACAAAGTATTTCAATTAACTATCAAATACAACACTTTTATTGAACATTTTAAAACAAACGCCATTATTTATTATCTATTATTTTTTATCCCTATATAGACCAGTGCAGATACGTTAGAAAACAGTAAAAAGTAAAATAAAATTACAGTTGGATGAAACCCATTGTAGAAGAAAGAGAATATAGCGATCATTAAATGAAAAATAAATTACGGGCGATCTGAGGTCGGGAAGTGGATGGGGTTGCGATTTGAATGGGTTAAAAAGGGTTTATCTCGATTGCCAGCAAAACTACAAGTCCTACGGGAAAAACGTCAATGGCAAAGTTGTAGGTAATAAAAAGATCTACAATTTTTGCATTTACACTTTATTCACACAACGTCATAATTTATGTGAAAATTCAAATAACCTATTCAAATTCAAATACCGAAACAAAACTCTAATTTTCAATTTAAAATTTTCAATGGAAAATTAGGGTTTTATTTCGATATTAAGTCAAAATAAGGCGTAAAAATAAATATTTTAAATAAAAAACATTAACTGTGTTTGGAACATAAAAAGACTAGTTTTCACCAAATTTCGTATAAAAGAAAAAAACATTGTAAAAGTTAAAAATAAAAAACCAAAAACTTAGTTATTTGAATTTTCACTTAAATTATGACGTTGTGTGAATAAAGTGTTAATACAAAAGTTGTAGATCTTTTTACTACCTACAACTTTGCCATTGACGTTTTTCCCGTAGGACTTGTAGTTTTGCTGGCAATCGAGATAAACCCTTTTTTACCCTTAAAATCGCAACCCCATCCACTTCCCGACCTCAGATCGCCCGTAATTTATTTTTCCTTAAATTTTTGCTTTATTCTCTTTCTTTTCCAACGGTTTCATTCTACTATAATTTTCTATCGTTTCAAAAATTATCTACCCTGGTCTAATATGTGTAAATTACACGTGTGTAAATTCGTGAGTCAGAATTTACCTACATTAAAGAATACCTATATTGTACTCAACCCATTGCAGACGCCCTCGACATACTCCAGGGTGAAAACGCTCCTTATTACGGAATATTTTTGCCTACTATACTCTCTTTAAAAAAAAAAATTTATACATTTAGTTGAAGAAGCTGGTAACTACGAATACTGCAATCATGTTGCAGAGACTTACCTCGCTAGTGTACAAACCAGATTTCACGATTTTTTAACGATTTTTAATGCGGCAGCTGAAAATGCAGCTTTAGCTGCTATTTCTCATCCTAAATACAAAAAATTGAAATGGACTTCTTTAGTCGGTCAGGCCCAATATGCTAAAATGAAAAAAATACTTGTGAAAGAGGTCACATCCATTATTTCAACTGATCACGACAAAAATCAACAAGTCAATCAAGAGAAGATGACTATTTTGAGATAGAATCAAGTTTTGATTCCGAAAGCCAATGTAGTGAGCCAAGAACTAAAGCTGAACTAATAGTATCACATTTTACTGCGGAGGAAATTAGAGCAAGTGCTGAATAACCATCCAAAATTGAAAAAAATCTTTATAAAATATAATAAGCTGCAATCTTCTGCGCCTGAAGAACACATGTTTTCGTACGCCACTTTGTCTAACTGTCCAAAAGCGAACAAGCTATCTGACGAAATGTTTGAGAAAGGAGTGGTGTTAAAAGTTAATATTAGTTATAAAACTCAAAATCGATGATCGTAATTAATAAAACATAACAAATTAAATTATTGTAAAATAAAGTTGATTTATAGTAAACGGTAGGTATGTTTTAATTACCTGACCCTAAGCTTACTTGCTCTTCGCTGCTATTTCACCCGCGCTACTTTTTATCAGTCTACCAGGACCATCTGCCAGGTCGAATTATAATAACACTAGCTGACCCAGCGAACTCCGTATCGCCTTTTTAAGAGTTTTTATTTAATTCCCTTTTTTCCAAGCCCCTTTTACAAAGTTACCATTGACTTAGCGCTTAATCTCTTATCATTTCAGAGTCTATAAATGATGCAAAAACAAACATAGATTTTTATATATTATTGAATTCCCCATTCCTCCAAAGATCGGAGACGATACCCATATCGATTTAAAAAAAAACCCGTCCGCCATCTTTGATTTCCTATCCGCCATCTTTGATCACGAAATAAATGTTGTATTTGGATTCACCATCCCTTAAATCATCAGAGACGATACCCATATTGATTTTCAAATTTTTCCATCCGCCATCTTTGATTTCCCATCCGCCATCTTTGATTTCCCATCCGCCATCTTGAATCACGAAATAGATGTTATATTTGGATTCCCCATCCCTTCAAACATCGGAAACGATACCCATATTGATTAAAAAAAAAAATCCCATCCGCCATCTTTGATCACGAAATAGATGATGTTTTTGAATTCCCCATTCCTTAAAATATCGGAGACGATACCCATATCGACTTTAAAAAAATCCCGCCCTCCATCTTTGATTTCCTATCCGCCATCTTTGATCACAAAATAGATGTTGTATTTAGATTCGCCATCCCTTAAATCATCGGAGACGATAACCATATTGATTTTTTTAAACTTTCTCATCCGCCATCTTTGATTTCTCAACCGCCATCTTTGATCACGAAATAGATGTTGGATTCGGATTCCCCATCCCTTTAAATATCGGCGACGATACCCATATCGACTTTAAAAAAAAAACCCGTCCGCCATCTTTGATTTCCTATCCGCCATTTTTGATCACAAAATAGATGTTGTATTTGGATTCACCATCCCTTAAATCATCAGAGACGATACCCATATTGATTCGGAGACGATAACCATATTGATTTTTTTTAACTTTCTCATCCGCCATCTTTGGTCACGAAATAGATGTTAGATTTGGATTCCCCATCCCTTTAAATATCGGCGACGATACCCATATCGACTTTAAAAAAAACCCGTCCGCCATCTTTGATTTCCTATCCGCCATCTTTGATCATGAAATAGATGTTGTATTTGGATTCACCATCCCTTAAATCATCTGAGACGATACCCATATTGATTTTTAAAATTTTTCCCATCCGCCATTTTTGATATCCCATCCGCCATCTTGAATCACGAAATAGATGTTGTATTTGGATTCCCAGTCCCTTTAAACATCGGAGACGATACCAATATTGATTTTTTGAAATTTTCCCATCTGCCATCTTTGATTGCCCATCCGCCATCTTTGATCACGAAATAGATGTTGTATTTCGATTCTCCACCCCTTAAAATATCGAAGGCGATACCCATATTGATATTTAAAATTTTCTCATCCGCCATCTTTGATTTCCCGTCCGCGATCTTGGATCACTTAATAAATTTCATATTATTAATCAGCGTCCCGAAAATCTCGAAAACATATAGATTGTATCATATTCGTTTAGCCTTTTTTTGCCTTTGACCCAACCCTCCCCCTTCTCGTTTGACCATTTTATTATTTTTGTCTGGCCCCTAAAAGTTGTGGCGTAATTTTATATAGCCTATAGCCTTTCAGAATAATTGGGCTATCATAGGCAATAATAATTTTTAAAATCCGACTGCTAGTTCCTGAGATTAGCACATTATGTTTTAGCCTTTTTAGCCTTTTGTCCGGCCCCAAAGGGTCGAAGCGTTATGTTATATAGCATATAGCCTTCCGGAATAACTGGGCTATCATATACAAAAAGAATTTTTCAGATCCGACCGGTAGTTCCTGAGATTAGCGCGTTCAAACAAACAAACAAACTCTTCCGCTTTATTATATTAGTATAGATATAGCATATGTTACTTCTGGAGAAGTCACGTAATAACATGCTATATGTTAAATATCTTTCTAATAAGGGCAATAATTATCAAAATCGGTTTATATAGCACTAAATTCGATTTTTAAATATCATTTTCTATGTCGCACATTAATTTGCATTAGCAGATAATTGAATTACAAAGTATTTTAATTACTTGTCAACCAGATTACTTTGTAATTAAATAACACTTTAGTCATTACATTATATATTCTGAGTAATTAAAATTACTTTATAACTAAATACAATTTAATTAGATTACATTGTAATTACATTACTTTGTAATTAAATTAATAATTCAATTACAACGTTATTTAATTATGCCCATCTCTGATTTTAAGTGAGTACCGGTTACTTGCCTTTCTATAATTATTTATACCTTAATGTATTTATTTTACTGATTCCACAGCAAGTACAAGTCCAGCAGCAGAACATGTAGTCATTGAAGCTCAAGGTATGGACGGTGAAATCTATACAGTGATTCAAAATTCACCGGGTAGAGCAAATACACGACAACTTTCTACGGCGCAAGTATCATATGTCAATGGTCAAACTACTATATCAAATGAGTTGCTTCTTGTAGTTTTGCAAAATCAAGAAAAAATTATGAAAAAACTTGCAGAAATTTAAAGTCCAATTGGAGGAAATAAAGGAAAATAGGAAAACATTTGTTACCACACTTGGGGTAGCTACAGGATCACAAAAAGAAAAAATTATAATAGAACCCATTAAAATGTGAACGAACTGGAACGATTTAATAATCAACTATCAAACTTTGACACGTTTGAAAGCTTATTACAATAATATTCTATTTCGTGCTCCGCTTCTAAAGGGAGTGGTTTTAATAGTGCATACAGTTTATTAGATGCTTTATTTTCAAAAGATTTTTTATGTAAGTGCTCATGGACAGGAGGAAGTCGTGGATCTGACGTTAAAATAGGATTCGAGGCCTACAAAAATGTTATCAAATTTTTTTTTTGAGATGATTAATTCATGGGATCCAAGTTATACAGTTGAAAATAATGAAGATTTTCTGAAGTCAGTGTTGAGAACGCGTTAAATATAAAAGAAACAAAAAACATTAGAAAATCAAGCAAGAAAAGCAAGAAGACTATAAAAGCAAAGAATGTGAATCTTGAAACCGACAAAACTGAGACACAAAATAATAACAAAACTAACGTAGACGAGACACAAAGAAATAACAAAGCTTGCGAAGACGAGATACAAAATAACAACAACGCCAACCCAAGCAATGTAAAGGTAGGCGAATTGAAAACAAATAATCAACACGACAATTGTGGGGATCACCCGAATAATGTTGAGAATGAGGAGGACGAAGAATCACTTTGTTAGACTGGGTTTTTTATTTAGTCATGCACAATATTTTGTAAGATTATAGGTTATTTTTTGTTAATTATTAGGTGTGGAGGAGAGATACAAAAGGATCGTTTGTTTCACTTGTGCATTTTTTTATTGATGTTTTGATTAATATTGAATAGAAGATTACTTTTGGACCACTATCTCCAAAATTTTATCTATGATTTGAGTTCTAAACTGTTAGAACTTAAATCATATATGAAATTTTGGAGATTTAAGTTTTACATCTTTACCAACATTTATGACTTGTCTTAAGTTTTTTAGGAAAGTTGATCGAGTGGACTGTGGATGAGCCGAAGTTAGGTTGGAAAGCCCAAAATTAACTATTAAAAAGCTACTTTTATACAGGATGAAAATTATATTTACGGTAATCAATTTTTTTTATTTTCTTATCTTTATATTTTTCTTTCTTTCTATTCACGGGTAAAAAAATCTTCCCATGGTACTACTGGATCGCTTGGTAGTTCTACGGGTTTTTTTTACCCGTGGTACTACTGGTAGTAATACTGTTAGTACCACGGGCAATAGACGATAATAATCAACACGCTACTTAAAGATGTGACTAAATTATTAGGTATTGATTTGACTAATAGTTTTAAGTCGTTTTAATGTTTATTTAATTAAGTACAAATAAATGAGAGATAAAAATATTTTTTTCTTAGATTGGATCATGTTGAATCCAAGTGTAATGATTGGAGATATTGATTTAATTCATATATTTTAATAAAACAAACTCATACATAACTAGAGTTTTATTTATACAATTAACATAACTTCACGCCTTTTATATCTGAAGGGGTAGGCAGAGGTGCATTACACATCCACAATTAACCTTATAAAGTAACTTAACTACCTACAATATGGTCGACCAAAAAGTAAATAATAAAATAAAATGTGTTTATATTACTTGTATGAATCTAACTATTGATTTAGTGTGTGTAAGAGAGGAATAAAATATAAATATATATTTTAATAGTCTTTATATGAATTAACCACTAATTTGCAACAATTTTTTTTATAATGTATATTTACAACTGTACGGTGACAGTCGGGTTAACTGGCTTTAAATATATTAAGATAAGATGGTTTTATAGGAGTTTTGAAAACATCAGACAAATTTTCAATTTTGTAACCTTTTATACTTTTTCTTTTATCTCTATTACTTCAATAATATCTCTTTCTGTGCTCATAAAATATTTATCTTGAGTTTTATGTTAATTTTGAATGTATCGAAGTTTTTGTTATTATAGGATAATTAGTTTAAGTTCTTTTTTTACCACGATATTTTTTGAACAATTATTTTTATTTCTTTCTGCCAGCCTATTTGCAGCTTGAATTAGTGGTTTATTCCCTTTCCTTAACATATTTTTTTATAATGTGGAGCATATTCTCAAACGGATACGAATTAAATGTGTTAAGAAGGCCAAATTTACGGACTTCATCAGTAACATGTACTAAATTATGAATATTACTTGTAACGTAGTTACCGTAAAATGTTTTGAAGTTTTCTACAAAGTGTAATAATAGTTGCTCAGAAAGATCTAGTAGTGAGCTGTATTTTTGAGGTGAGCAAATCGTAATGGCACAAAACAGTAATAAAAAATGTTCATAGGGTTCTTTTGACATCACTTCAGGTAGAATTATGATACTTAGGTACTAAAAAAAAAGATCTGAATTCCACTGCTTCCCAATGAAGCAGCTCATCTAACCCTCGTGCGGATCTATGGATTTCAGAAGGAAGTTTATAAGCCCGTAAAAAATCTGTAACTTTTTGCGTATCTGAAGCCCTCCATTTGGTCAAAAGATTTTCAAAATTACCATCGCGCCATCCCACTAGTAAAAGTTTCATAACTCCCAGATCAATAAGATGCAGTGAATCAGAAATTGGGAAATCTTCAATCATATCGATAGGTAATCCTAGAATGGGTGTGTCTGTTTTGTGATGTTGTCCATAGTTTCTTGGTCTAAATTCATTATCCGTTGTCTTGGTACATCTTGAGTCTGGAAATATCAATGTATGGGACTTGTGGGAGTAGTCGCCTACAGTTACACATTTTAAACAACCATGCTGTTGAAATCGCATACACCTGAAAATAAATGCACACGTTACACATGCTCGAATAATTTTATCAACTGACATATTAAAAAAACGTGACACAATTGGCCTTCAGGATTATATTGAATTACTGTACACTTAGTTTACAAACGAATCATCATCTTTGTGGAACTAATAAGTATGTAGTGCGTGTGTGTGTTCGAGCGTGCGTTTTTATATATGGTCTAGTAGTAAAGTTTAAACGATCTATATTTTAGACTTACAAAATTACTTTTTATGAAAGCCCTCGCTGGCGAATCACATATAAAGCATTTTATTTTTACAGTTACTATCCAATTCATTTTTCCAAATTCTCGCTTTCAAGTTAAATTCAAAATACCTTTCTTATAAAAAAAAAACCTGCCCTACATCAGATATCAAGACCAGATGGGTTAGGCTGTGCATTGGTAGATCAGATCAGTCAGTCAGAAAAGTGAACTCAAAAATATTTCTAAATCCATACATACTATTTTCAAATACATGAGTATTTAGATAAAAAATATATTATAATATTTTTTTAAATATTTTGTTGACAGCCTGCGAAACATCAAGAAAAAATAACTACAAATTATAGATCATGATGACACTGTGGAGTCTCATCTTGGTAACAAGGTATCATGCTAATATCTTTATCTATTAAAAGTAAATCACAAACAGTGGATTCCATTTTATTGGTGCAAAAGGGCAATATATCATATTGTGTTGGCTGTTTGTTGTAATTTCCAAAACATACCTATTGTATATGACGCCGCTTGAAGCGCTGTCGGCAGTATTGAACATCAAAACCTCCGTGATCAAACCTCCATGATGAAATTGAGTGACGTTTGGAGCTCACTCAGGCGGAGAGTCGTGTCTTAGGTAGTGGGGCAGCTCTCAGTTCAACACTTTTTGAACGAGAAGCGGTCAGCGCACCACGCCTGCGACAAATTGCCATATGTCATGCTGCCATATGTCGTGCTGATCCAGGCGCATATTCGTCTCCTCCGTAGGATCTCCACCTTGTCGTGGTGGAGGAAGGGGGAGGCTCAGTAACCGTGGTTATGTCACCCACGGTGAAGCTAACCGAGATCCCGGGAGTGGACGCTCCGCGTGGGCTTGAAGCTTGCATATAAGAGGCAAGCAGCATTTACGGTGATCTTAAAGCGACACTGGAAAGATGATACGATGGCAAAAATACGAAGGTCAAAGGTGGCAAGAAACTTTTTGGTTCAACGGAGATCTGCTTCCAGAGTTGAAGAAAAAGTTAGTTGAATACATTTTAGAATGGGAACGATGTTTATATTGTGTAACACCAACTGACGTCAGAAGTTTGGCTTTTAAAATAGCAGAAAATTGTGGTGTAATGCACAGATTTAACAAAAATAAAGAAATGGCTGGTAAAAATGGTATTATGGATTTTTGAAACGCCATTCTAAACTGCGTCTGAGACGACCTCGGGCGAATTCGTTCAACAGAGTCACTGCATTCAATAAACCAACCATTAAAGATTTTTCTGAAAAGTTGAAACATGTCATGAATAAACATGGCATAAATGAGCCGAGATATATTTTCAATGTCGAAGAAACTGGTCTTTCCACTATTCAGCGAAAGCCGAGGAAAATAATGGCGTTAAAGGCAAGCAGCTAGCAAGATCCATTACAAGCGGTGGACGTGGAACTACTACAACAGCCGTATGTTGTGCAAGTGCATAAGGATATTATGTTCCTCCCCTGATCATTTCAAACGGAAACGTGCAAAAGATGAACTACAGGTTGGCCACACCTGGCTCAATATTTGGCTTTAATCCTGATATTGGGTATATCAACCAAGATATATTCTTTGTATAGATGGAATACTTTGTTCAAAATATTAAACCAACTCCCGAGCAAAAAGTTCTCCTTATGCTTGATGTGCATTCTGAGACGGAAAAGTTGCTGTGTACTGTTATAGGCCACTCTAACCACTGAACCTGCTATCCCTAACACATAAATCTCTTACACATAATTTCTCTTAGTTATTGTAATAGACACTACCACGATCCCAACCCAACCAGCCCGATCCTATCCTCCACGGTGCGCGGTAGTCTAAATCATTCTGATCATATCTTGCATTCAATTGTCAAGGACAGAATAAATCAATTGTCAATATTAAACCTCTTTTTCCAAAGTCGTATCGTAACATTGGTGGCAGCGGTGGGTTAACTAAATCCCCGGTATCCTCTGAGTGCGTAAGACTGTACCATTAAAACTTGACCGTTAAGTGAGCTACACTCCAGTGCAGTGAGAAAAGTGAACTCAAAAATATTTGTAAATCCATACATACTATTTTCAAACCAAAACCGCGACTTACTCCTAAAGCGTATTCTAGTCCCTTGTGAGACAATAGTACCTATATATACCGCGGAGTGCAACTTTCGTTCTTCTTACATACCAGTCAACTTCTACTTCGTATCCAGAGTGCTATCTTAAATATCTCGTTCTGCGAGACGAGACAAGAGGATGCCGTATACTGTGTTCCTGCTGGGTGTCTTCTTGTCTTCAATGTGAGTAACTGTTATCATTCATACTTACCAGTGCAAATGTTATACAGCGCAGTGCAATTTCCAGTGTTTCAGTGATCCAAAACATACCTTTTTAGGGTTCCGTAGTCCACAAGGAACCCTTATAGTTTCGTCATTTCCGTCCGTCTGTCCGTCCGCAGCCTAGCCCAAAGACGCCTGGTGCTAGAATGCTGCTATTTGACATGAATATAGACATAAGATATTGCAACAAAACTGTAGAATAAAATTAAGGAAAATATTTTTTTTAAGGGTATCTCCCCTACATATATAGTGGGGTTGAATTTTTTTTGATCGAGTACCCCATCATATGGCGTATCATTGGATAGGTTTTAAAAAAATATTATTAGTTTGCTAAAATCATTTTTCGATCAAGTGATTGGTTTGTCAAATATCAAGCTTTGAAGTGAAAAAAATTGTTAGACTCAAGTGTCCCCCCCTCTGCCGGCTAAACTATTAATTTGGAAGAGGTGAAAAAAATCACAAATATAGTACATATAACGAGTTTAAAAGGAAAACTATCACGGCTTAGTAGATATAACTACTTTACGAGTAATCGTCGGTTAACTTATAAATACCTATTTCTGTGAGTTTACATTGGGCGCGCTGGCTTAATCTTAAAGATATACGTACTTTGGTATGTAATGTACTACGTATGTATAGTAGTAGTATATCTTGGAAACCACATTTTATGTTTAGTAAAGTAAAGTAAAGTAATCTCTTTATTGTCTCATCATAACAACGTACAATCGTCATGTTACATACAAGGGTAAGTAGATACATAGGTACAAATATAACCCGTTTATAGTACCTAAGTTGGTAGGCACGTAGAAATAATACACGCAATAATAAGGGTAGGTACATAATAAATACTTCACATACATTTTGTAGCAATACCCACATTATAAAAATATTACAGACTACAACTACGCCTATGGTATTAGACTGTACTACAACTGTACGCCGCCGATGAGACAACGAGGCAGGCATTCAGCGTTGCGTCGTTCGCGACGTTAGCCGCGACACGACTTGCTGGTTTTCAATGCCTGCCCCAAGTGACGTAACGAACGTATCTAACATTACAATACAATTGAACCTAATATATAATAGTTTAATAACAAAAAAAATATATATATATATTATAACAAAAAAAACAAAAAAAAAAAATTGCCTATAACTCGATACACAGTAAACAAAATAATAGGTATAAAGATATTGTTTAGTACCTACTAGTTGTGCGTTTTAAAGTGCCAGTGATTTGTTTACAACTTTATCTGACCACTTAGTTACTTGTGTTGGCCGGTGATGGCGCTGCAAGAGCGGCGCGCGTCAGCGAGCGTCACATAAACAAGTATTTCGCTCAGAGTGGTCACGTGATGTAAACATTGCCTATATCTTACATCAATCATATACCCATAGCTCGCTTGTTAAATTATTGTTTACACGGGTTTTGTGTGGATATGAAAACAAATGCACGCGGATCATCATTACAGGCAGGTAATTACATACAATATCATAATGTTTTAAAATAGGTATTAGATTATGATACAAATTATCAATCTGCTTTACTTATAAATTCCGTGCACAAAACTACGATCAGATATTACACATAGGTAGGGATATTTAAAGGGAAAATAATAAAAGTAATATAGCACCGATCTTAATTAGGTAATTTTTCTTTACCCACAGCTCGTCTGACTCAATTTATTGTGGATGCTTAACAGATCTTCAGAACAATACCCAGAACCCAAAACCAATCTGCTGATGTATCGGTATAGGTACCTATTTTGACTAGAGGTCATAACCATTGCGTAAGTAATATTCTTACACGTTAACTTATTAAATTTTTCTGTTCCTCTAATAGATATTTTTTGTAGGCGAATTTAAAACTTGTTTTTGTTTACAATACATAATTGGATACATACCTAGTATTTTTCTAAACAAATATTATAGACCGCGTTGTGTATATTTTTGTTCATCGAAACTAGTAAACAGATTGTAACTATTCTTTTTTTATTTGCTCTCATTTATTTTACCTTAGAGAAAAATAACGATATCATCGAAAGTGGTTCAGTAGCTTTTATTATATCCAGGAAAAACTAAAAAATACAGGCGAATGAAGTGGAACTGAAAATAAAGTAAATAGATAAGAATATTGTGTCATTTTCAGGCAGCTAAATGGAAAGCAGAAAACAGCTGACGGTAGTGAAGAGCACGGTGGTCACGTGTCCTTTACTCCATTATCCAATATCGAAATAAGTGGTATTTCAGCTGTTGAGTAGGTGTACTATAATTAATTATAATAAATAATTGTATTCAATTTAAAAAATATATTTACCTACTAAGAAGTAAGTATAACTTACGTAAGTAAGAACAGACCGCGGCAATACATTTACACACACTTTTTTACACAGTACTTACATGAATTTTGAAGAACGAATGGTTATGTATCGCTTGCAGCTAGTCTAAATATTTAATTTTTTAACTTGTTTTTGCAAGCAAACAAAGACATCACAAAATAATGCGAGGACAGAAAACATTTGGTTAACCTCTGATTCAGCCATATCACCAACAAAAGAGTAAGAACTAAGCGTTAAATAATAGTTTGTCTTATTTGAGTGGTTATTATTATCACTTGCCAAATAAATACAAATTTATTTTGTTTCAGAAATAAATAAGAAAAAGAATTGATAATAGAAAAAGATTAGATCTCAATTAAAAAGCGCGCATCTAGAAATAGAAATACTATCACTGGAAAATAGTTCTCTTAAGCAAAGTAACGCCGATCTAATGAAGAAAAATGACATGTATAAAAAAGTCACCAGTAGCCCTATAAAGAAAAGGGTACAAACTCCAAAGAGAAACAAAATGATTCTTACAACCAAGGTGACCAGTAAACCACAGACTTTGGAAAGTCCTGACTGCCGCACATCCACTGCTGAACACCCTATGAAAAATTCAGTAAACAAAAATGAAAACTGCGCATCGATGCCAATTGTAAAGAGTAATATATGTATTTTAAGCAGTGAAACATCTAATAGATTATACACAATAAGTCAAAGAACTAGATTAAGTAATTGTAATATATGTCATTATCGTATGCCAAATTGTAGTCTAAAGCAACTGCTAGATAGTCTCGATAAGAAAGTACAAAACTTTACTTATTCCGACTACTGTGTAATTTATGTCGGGGAAGATTTCAAAAAGACGCAAAATTACATAGAATTAGTCACCTTTATTCGTAATAAAATACGACCTTTAACCCACACGAATTTCATAGTCTGTCTCGTTGGTAGCGCATTACAGATAAGGGTCGGCACACACTGGCGTCCATTAGGTTATTTTTCTAAGAAACTTAGTGATGCTCAACTAAAATATAGTACCTATGATAGGGAACTTTTAGGGATATATTTATCAGTGCAACATTTTAGGTATATGGTAGAAGGTAGACCGTTTATTATTTACACTGACCATAAACCGCTTGTATACGCGTTTTCGAAAAAACCCAGCGATAAAGAGACGCCTAGACGAGTTAGGCAGCTCCTCTTTATCAGTGAGTTTTTTACGGACATACGGCATATTAGCGGTTCTAACAATGTTGTTGCAGACGCGTTATCGCGCGTTTCGACGATTGCATATCCGACTGCGCTCGACTTCGCAGAATTGGCATTAGCGCAACGTACGGACAGGAAATTGCGTAGGTTGTTATCGGAACCTAGCGAGCGGTTGCAATTTAAAGGAATTGTTTTGCCGGACGGTCAGGATGAAATTACATGTGAGGTGTCAACTAACGTCGCCAGGCCGTACCTACCTGTAGGCTTTAGGAAAAAGGCATTCCACGTGGTTCATGATATGTCTCATCCTGGGAATCGAACAACTAGGAAATTAGTTGCATCTAAGTATTTTTGGCCTAATATGAATGTCGATGTTCGAAATTGGACCAAAACCTGTATTCCATGTCAGAAGTCGAAGGTTATCAGACATACGGTTTCTGGACTTGGACAGTTTCAGGCTAGCGATCGGTTCGAACACATACACGTGGATTTAGTTGGTCCATTACCTATATCACCTGAGGGTTACAGGTATTGTTTGACGGTAATAGATCGCACCACGGGTTGGCCGGAAGTATACGCATTGAAAGATATTAATGCTACTACGATAGCCCGATCACTGTATGAAAATTGGATAACGCGTTATGGCTGTCCTGTTAGGATCACTACTGACCAGGGCAGGCAGTTTGAGAGTAGTCTATTTACCGAGCTAATGCAATATTTAGGTATAAATAAATTAAGAACTACGGCCTATCACCCGCAAGGGAACGGCGCCGTAGAGAGATTTCATCGTGTGTTGAAAGCAGCTCTCATGGCTCGCAGGGAGAAAGGTACCTGGGTCCAGGAGCTGAATACCACTTTGTTTGCATTGCGGGCCACACCACGTAGCGATACGGGAGTTAGCGCCGCTGAGTTAGTATTCGGTAAAACGTTAAGGTTACCCGGTGATTTTTACGGCAGTAAAAACATAAAAGTTAGCGATTCGAATGAATATGTAATCATGGTTAGGGAAGCTATTAGAAATCTTATACCAAGACCGACAAAGCAACGCGATTCATGTAACATTTTCGTGCACTCGGATTTGCGTACATGTTCACATGTATTTGTACGGGTTGATTTAGTTAAAAAATCGTTACAGCCACCCTATGATGGTCCTTATAAGGTCATAGACAGGTGTGACAAGTATTTTCGATTGCAAATACATGATAGACAGGTAAATGTATCAATAGATAGGCTCAAACCGGCCTACATACTTAACTATGATCCCATTTCGCTAGACGAACAATGTAAACATAGTAACATAAATAATTCTAGTGGTAATAATAATCTTAGTAATGACGAGTCCGGTACCAAACCGATAACTCGGACCACACGTAGCGGTAGAGCTATCAAGCGACCGATAAGGTTCGCAGAATGAACTATAACGAGACTCACAGTATAGTGAGTGCCGTAGATGTCTTGCACAGGTTCGATTCCTGTACGAGGTAAAAAGTTAGTGGCAGGTTATATCCGCCGAACCCAAGACATAGTCGTAGGGCTAACTTCATAACCTATATACAAAAGCTATTTTTGTAATTGAATTTTATTGTGTTTATTTTATTTGTGTGTGACATACCTTATATACGACACTGCAGTGAATGAAATTCAAATCTATTATTGTTCGACCAGTGCGAAATAATACTTATGATACTTTAACCACTGCGCTATTGTCGCATATACAGATACTTACTTATTTTGTTATTGTGTAAAATATGTGTTGCAATCTAAATGTATAACTTTTAACATTTTATTGCAGTATTGTAATATTTGTAATTAGGCTATGAAATATAGCAATGTTTCACTTTAGTGAATCAAATACTGACACATCAATTTTTACATGAGTTTTATGTTAATTATTTTACTATATGTTTTATTCATTCTGTAGCCAGACTTTGCTTGCTAACAGTAAATATTTTATTGTGTATTCACGTGTCTAAGATGGGTTATAGCCAAAGTAAACCCGAACATAACAATGTTGCAATTACACAAAGTGTGTCTAATGAAGTAATTGGCCAAAGATGAAATGGGTTGGAAATTATTATAATGGTATTCGCTATATTGTTAGGACTTGTGTGCCTGTTTCTGTTGCGAAACCAATGCAAGAAGCGGGTGCGAGATTGGTTCCGTAAGGAAGCCGCCGTGGCCGGGTGGCCACCGCCGGTGGTCAAAGTGCACACCGTGCAACCTGCAGCTACGTCGCATAAAGCAGACGTGTATCAGTAAGAAACATATTGTAAAATTTACGTTATCTGGACATGTAAACGTACAGTGAATTTGAAATAAAGTGTAAAGTGAACATTGTGTTTATATTAAATGTTTATTTCTTTTTTTTGTGTATTTCAGAGGGGTAAATGTAATCGTAAACGATATACCGACTTTGTATTTTTGTAGTTAAATGATGCAATGTCTAAAGTCTGTAAAGTCTGTACGGCGAGTAGTGATGAAAGGAAGGATTTTCAGGCGTTGTCATGACGGACGCTGACGGGTCCCAAGGGGCGATACTTAAATATAGCAGAGCGGGTCGTCATGGCAACTACCATTAGTAACAGGTATGAAAGGTGTAGAAATAAGTAGCATATAAGTATCATGTCCATACTCTGAAACTGATAGCCATAATTATAAAACTTACTTATAATTTATACACTTAATGTAAACAAGCGCCGCCGGTACGATCTTACTGTAGAGTCAGCATTAAAGCGAGTCGAGCCACATTGCTGGCCTTGTTATAATTATTGTAATGATGTACCGAAATGTATGAAACTTCTGCAGTTCGAGAGAAAATACACAGGTTTTTATTTTTGTGTGATGATTTGTAAAGTAGCTTCTTCTTATAAGAGAGGGGCTACTGTAGGGACACATGTGTGTTATTGTTAGACATAATGTATTGGTGTGTGTGCCTACGCGCGGCTGTGCCCGCGATCGAAATATTTCTTTAGTCGCAAATAAACCTTTGTTTCGAAGTAACGTTGTTCATATTCCGCTCCCTCGCATCAACCTCGAACACGATAGTAAGATACAGCATTTCAATTGACCATAATTGGGCTGGGACCTTACAAAGTTAAGGAGATAATAGCGCCGCTACTTTCGCATATAATAAATCTTTGTGTTTCTGATGGTACGTTTCCAACTCGTCTAAAAAAAGTAATTACTAAGCCCCTATTCAAAAAAGAGGACAGAACTGAATTAAGGAATTATAGACCAGTTGCAAAAATTCCTATATTTTCAAAAATCATCGAGAAAGTAATCTATAACAGTATATATGCCTATTTTGAAAAATCTGCCGTGTGGTTGACGGCATAGAATACAAGTGTCACCACCCCTATCTGCCCGTGGGTGTCGTAAGAGGCGACTAAGGGATTACACGATGCAAATACCATCTTTGCATAGAGACGGAAAACTCGACATCAAACCCTACACGACTGCCTCGTTGGTCTCTCGGCATAAATGTGCGCGTGGGGTCGGGAGGTCCCGGGTTCGATTCCTGGGTCGGGCAGTGTTATTGGGTTTTTCTGTCACGAAATTCTCAGTAGCAGCACGGAGTCTGGAAATGTGCCCGGTACGGCTATAGGCTCGCCCCCTATTACGTGGGACTAAAGTATATCTGGCGAAAAGTGGGTGTAGAAATACACCTCTGCCTACCCCTTCGGGGATAAAAGGCGTGACGTTATGTATGTGACGTTATGACGTTATGTTTGAAAAATTTTAACTATTTTGCAGTGAACAAAAAGGATTTAGGAGAAATATTAATATAAACATGGCGCTTTTGACTTACTATCAAGTGTCCTAACATCTGTCGATTTCTTATCGACAGATGTTAGGACACTTGATAGTAAAACACTTAATAGTGAAACAGGGTTTGCGCTATTTATACAGACATGACAAAGGCAAATGCCTGTTGATCATAAAATTTTACTACAAAAACTATATAGCTATGGCATTAGAGGGAATATTCTTAAACTTATAGAATCCTACCTAAGTGATAGATTGCAATGAACAGAAATCACAAGAATTTGTCCGGTGACTAAGTTGCAAAAAACATATACCTCGGAAGCTAGGTTGATCAAATATGGAATGCCTCAGGGCAGCGTATTGGGACCCCTGTTATTTTTGATATATATTAATGACTTACCGAAAATAACAGGGCACAAAATGGTACTTTTTGCTGATGATAGCACAGTTGTTATAAAATGCAACAATCCTAATAATTATGAACATGATATTAATGACACTGTCTCGAAAATAATTAACTGGCTTAATGACAAGAATCTTGTAATAAATCTAAGTTCGATAGAAAATACACAGGTTGTCCGTGTGGTGACGGATTAAGAATACGAATTGTCACCACCCCATATCATCCCATGGGTGTAGTAAGAGCCGACAGAGGGAGCATATTATGCAGAGAACAGCACTGTAAGAGAAGGAAAACTTGATACAAACCCTATGCCAACCCGCTTGGCCAGCGTGGTATAGTAGGCCAATTCCTCCTTTCAAAGGAGAGGCCTAGTCCAGCAGTGGACTGTTAAAGGCTGATGATGAAATCTAAGTAAAACTAAAATTATGCATTTTCACCAACGGCTTGTAGGTACTCCAGTTAATGTCACATATAATCAGTCAAAAATAGAAGAAGCTAGCATTTCAAAATTCTTGGGTATTTCTATAGACAGCAAACTGACCTGGAAACCACACCTGGAATTAGTTTGCAAACGATTAAGCTGATCAGCGTATCTTCTACTTCAACTGTCAAAAAAAGTAAATACTGAAACACTCTTAACGGCGTATCATGGATTGGTGTCCTCGGTTTTGCGTTATGGTGTTGTTTTTTGGGGACAGTCAACAAATCGAGAACGTGTTTTTAAAATGCAAAAGAGATGTCTACGATCGATGTTAGTTTTAAAAAGGACTGACAGTTGCATTCAATATTTAAAAAAATACAATATTTTAACCTTTCCTGCTTTGTATATCTTGGTAACTTGTTTGTTTGTAGAAATTAATCCCCACTTATTCAAAAAAATGGCCACAGTCAAGAAATTACCCATACGTGCTCAATATATGAACACATTATGCCATGTTAAATGTAAAATTGCACTGATGAAGAAAAGTTTCTTTGGTATTGCTCCCCAAGTTTTTAATAAAGTGCCTGATGTAATTAAATGCATGCCAGTACAAAAGTTCAGAAACACTCTACAGAAGCTGTTACTTGAAAAATGCTATTACACATTAGACAAGTTTCTGAATGACAAATCTATTTAATGTCAATTATGGAATTATTATTGTGTCATCATTTAATTTTATTTTATTATAATGCAAATGTAAATGAAATATGTATTACAGTTAGTAATTTTTATAATTTTAATTGTTTGCTGACATTTTATATTTTTTTATACATTTGGATTATTTTAATTATTTTGACAAATGTAATATTGCTGACATTTTTTTTTGTACTATTTTATTTAAGTTTTGGCATTTTTTATTTGCTGACATTCTCTTTTTTTACAATTAATTTAATATGATCATAGCAGAACTATTTTGTGTGCCTTGTGGCGGAACATGGGCTGGACCACTTACATGTATAATTATAAGATCATTGTACCCTGTGTTCACGAATAATAAATGAATTTGAATTTGAAAAAAGAAACTGAAACGAATAACTTTGAACCGCTCAGTGGTAGAAGAATGATTGACCTAAATTATTTTTTGACTCAACTGCAAGATAAATGCCATAATGGGTTGACTGTAAAACTGACAATTTTAAACTGGTGGGCGAAAATAGAACTGGGCTAGTTTCGAAATTTAAATTTAGGTGCAATATGTGCCACGAAGTGGTGATCATCCATTCTGAAGATCCTAATACACAAAATACGCTCTGTGCTCTGTATTTTCTGTATTAGGATCTGTGTTAATGCTAACATTGCAGCTACTAGTGTTATTGTTGCTTCAGGCATTGGTTATTCTCAATTCTATGATTTTTTTCCGCTATGGATGTTCCAATATTTTCGTCAAAATATTATATGCGTCTTCAAAACCAGGTTTACGAAGCATGGGAAAATGTTGCTCTTGAATCGATGGAAACTGCAGCTATGCGCGAAAAAGAGGCAGCGATTGCTGAAGGCAAAACTAAAAATGGTGTACCCTTGATCGACGTTTATGTAGACGGATGTTGGTCAGCAAGATCATATGGTACAAACTTTAAAGCTTTATCTGGTGCTGCAGCAATAATTGGACGGAAATTTGGTGAAGTACTTTACATCGGAGTCAAAAATAAATATTGCCTAGTTTGTGCACGCGCGGTAAAAAACAATGAACCTCCAAGGATACATGTATGTTTTAAAAATTATAGCAGTGCCTCAAGTGCCATGGAATCAGACATAATTGTTGAGGGATTCCAATCTTCATTAGCGATGTATGGTCTTATTTATTCAAGGCTTATTGCAGATGGAAATTCCTCAACGTATTCGAAAATACTGACAGCAAACCCATATCAAAACCACGGGGTCACAGTAGTAAAAGTAGAATGCTGGAATCATATTCTACGCAATCTATGCTAAAAACTTCGGACGGTGACAAAAGAAACTAAATATTCTTGCAGAAAACTCTCACTAACACAAAAATAATGAGTATTAGAAAAGCCATAGTAAAATCCATATAATTTCATAATAAAATTGATGATAAGTCTAAAAACATAGCCATTTCTATATTACATAATGACATTAATAATTCGCTGGCACATGCTTACGGCGATCACAGGCTTTGCAAATTTATTGTTCTAAAGAACAAAATGAAACAACTGATGAAAAAAAAAAATTAAAAACTCAACATTTTTATTCCGATTAAATGCAATTATTGCCACTGTATCTGAAAAGACACGCAGTCTTATTGAAAATGTTGACACAAACACCGTCGAGCATTTTACAGTGTTGTGGCCAAATTTGTTGGAGGGAAAATAATATTTTTTTCTCAGAGGCGAGGATACCAATCGAGGTGCTCTGCTGCTGTAGTATCATTTAATAATGAGGCCGCCATATCGTGTGTACAGAAATCATTATCAGCTGCACCTGATAATGATTTCTGTACACACGATATATCTATACCATTTCCTTAAGTTTGCAAACTTAAGCAAACTTAAGGAAATAGAACAAAAAAGATCACTGAAACGGAAACAAAATAAATTGCATTCGATAAAAAAACTAAGAAAAATTCAATATAGTAATCTACAATATGATTATGGTCCCAATAGTGCCAAACCGGATATGTCACCAGATCTAATGGAACAAGTCAAGCAGAATTTCCATGATAATTTAAAAATAATGCTTAATGATAGAGATCGCATTGAGCGATCGAAAGTATTACAAAGGGATTCGAGCGAATGGATGGACATAAGAAAAAAAATCGTGACAGCATCAAATTTTGGCCCGATTTGTAAAAATAAGCCAACAACTGATACCTCATCGTTGGTTAAAAATATAATCTATAAAAAAAAATTAGCACATGTTACGGCTGTTGCTCATGGTATAGAAAAAGAAAAACAGGCGTTACAGCAAATGCAGGACCAGGAATCTATTACCATTGAGAGTTGTGGCCTTTTTATAGACAAGGAATATCTTTTTATTGGTGCAACCCAAGACGGTCTCGTAGGCAAAGACGCAATCGTTGAAATGAAATGTCTAATTACTGCATACAGGAAAGGGCTAGAAGATGCAATAAAAGAAAGCAATATTCAAATACTGCAGTATAATATAAAGGCAGGCTCTATAACAACCCCTCCGTGGGATCTCCACCTTGTCGTGGTGGGGGGCTCAGTCAGGATTGGTCACCCGCGGTGAAGCTAAGAGGGATCCAGGAGGGGACGCTCCGCGTGGGCTTGACGGAAGCCTGCGCAGGATGCGTCCAAAGGGGCGGGTGCGAGGGACAGTTCTTCTGTCCCTCGCAGTCGGGTGCGGTCGCGGGAGGAGAGGCGTGTCGGTGTTGCGTTGCCGCGCGCCCTATCTCCCGCGACCAAATGGGGGCGCACCATCGTTGCGTCGCGGTGGGGCCGCAGAGGAAGAGGAGATGCGGTGTTGCGTTGCCGTCCTCCCTATACACTGCGGCAACTGAGTGTTTTGGCGGCGCAGCCCAACACCTTCATCCGCCGCCAAGTGGGTTTTGTTCGGGGCCTGCCTGACCATCTGGCGGGCCAATACTCGTCGCGGGGTAGCGAGGAATGCTTCAGCGATACCCGACCCTCCGACCCACGGGTACGTGAGGAATACGGGTTGGTTTTTAGTCAGTAAGAGTCTGACAGTCCCCTTCGTCCTTCCCCCAGGGCGGAGGGACTCCATGAGGATTTTCCAACCCGACACCAAAAAAAAAAGGCTCTATAACAACGAAAAAATCAAGTAATTGGTATTATCAAGTGCAGGTGATTTGTATTATATTGTATGTATATTTTACTAAACAGAAATCTTTTCAGAGAATTATATACATATTTATTTTATTTATTTAACTTTCTGCACAACACAAAAAATATGTGGTACATAGGCGGACTTAATGCCTTAGGCATTCTCTACCAGTCAACCAAGGGTGATGCAGAGATAGTTGATAGTAGGTATTTATTTGATTCTTTGTTGATTATATTCATGATTAAATTGTAAATAATCTGATTTCAGGGCCAACTTCGTGTAACTGGGCACAAGTACTGTTTGCTTAGCATATGGTCCGGAGAAACAACGCCTGTACACGTCATAAAGTTCATGAGGGATTCTACATTTTGGGAGACAAAAATGGAACCCAAGCTTATTCGTTTTATAGTAGCGCCACGTGACTGGATAGATCCAAGATATAAAACTTTTTTTTACTGACTTCTAATAAATTATATTATCATTTCGACACGTATATACTTATATATAATATAATATATTTCCACACATTCACACAACGCCATCTAGTCCCAAACTAAGCAGAGCTTGTACTATGGGTACTAGACAAGTGATATACATACTTCTATACATTTTTTTAAAAATATATACATATTATTATACATAGAAACACCCAGACTAAGTCAAACAGCCATGTTTATGCACACAAATATTTGACTTGTGCGGTAATTGAACCCGCGACCTTCGCGGTGGCAGTTACATACAGTAACCACTCCGCCATCCGGTCGTCATATTTAATATTCATCGTCATATATTATTATTAGAACGGCAATATATTTCGGTGACGACAAGCCACGCTGCCCACCAACCCGCAGGTTCCCCGCTGTCGCAGCTACTCAACGCATGTACATTAGTCAAACTTTATGTCAAACTAATAAGGCTGGTTTCAGAGTCACGCGTTTGACCGGCGCCGGCCACACGCACGCGCTTGCAATTACACTAGATTAGTAGTAGCGTTTCATAGTCACGCAGTTCAAACGCGCCACGTGTGAGACGCGCGCGCCGGCCGCGCTGCCGAAGCTTCATACATTGCAATGAGAAACGCGAACTCGTTTCACAGTGGTCCGCGCGCCAAACGCGCTGTTGAGACGCGCTGGCCGACGGCGCGTGCCGCGCGCGTCACTCTGAAACCAGCCTAGGACATCTGTCATTTGTCAATAGCTTCATTGCTGTTAGATACCCAGTTAGTGCATTATCGAAACGTTTGTACGCATTCTAAGTTTCATTTTCAACAAACATTGTCTAACATTTTATACATAAATCTTTCAACTTTTTGCTGTTGAGAAATATTGATGTAATTGCCTGTGTAACTTTCTGTTTTGTATGTTTTTTATGTTACTCGTAGGTGCAATGTGTAGATTCTGCTGGCGGGTGGTGCAGTGATCTTATTGGCTTTTTTTTGTTTGGACTCAGGTAAATTAAGTTGAAATATTTTTATATTTATGATATATTTATATTATATTTATTTATATATTATTTATATACAGGGTATTTTCTATGTAGTTCGGATATTTTTTTCTGTGGTTCTATATCAATAATAGAACACACTTCCATAAATAACTTTTTACTTTTTTATGCCACCAAATCTGAGTAAAAATATCCGAGAAACAAGGAAATCATAGACACAACGTTATTCATTGCAATAATACTATCAAACACGCGCGCGATGCGACAGGGGTACGGGACGTGCATGGACACGGGGTGCGGGGCGTGGTGTCGTGCCGGCCGTGCGGCGCGCGGCAGTCGACTCGGGCGCAACGAGACAGTGGCACGTGTCGCACTTTCGCGCAAGCGCCGACGCACTCGCCGCGCGCCGGTCGTAACTCGTTAGAATGACGTCCCAACGATTTTCAAATTGCGAGTGCTACGAAATGGTACTAATTTATTAACTCAGTGGTGAAAGCCTTCGTACAGCTAGAACAATGTATGAACAAGAAAGTGTACCTCGTATGCAAGCTCAAGGAGTTAACAACCCAGTAGTTCCAAGTGAACGGAATATTTTAGCGGCCAACCAAAGGCTTTTGGATCATGGCCAGTTCACGACCCCTAGCCATGCACTAGGGTAGGGCAGACCTCGCCTGGCTACTGATGTCGAAGACTTGATCTTCGAATTCTTCGAAAGGGATCCACGAGCCAGCACATACGATGCAGCACGTCGCTTCGGTGTGAGCTAGCCCGCAGTGTGGAGACTGCTAAACGCAGCCGGTCTCCATCCGTACGATTACCAGCCGGTACAACATCTTCAGGAAGTAGACCAAGTACCTACTACGACGAGTCTTGTGTGAATGGCTTATTAATCATGCCGAAGCGAATATCCTATGGACTGATGAAGCACGGTAGGTACGTGAATAACAATAATTTTGAAGCTAGAACACAGCATCAGATCGGAGTAGGTAGCATAGTACATAGTAGGTAGGTAGCGCGGCCGCGCGCTTTATTGTGTCGCGTGCGTTGACCTCACAGCTGATAGATAAGCCATCGGGTGACCATGAACATCTGTTTCAAGTAGATATTCCTTAATAAGCGATAAATGTGTTATTTTTTGGTAAAACAAAAAAATAAAAACTACGTGTTTATTAATTTTCGTTAATGTATAACATACCAAAATATCCGAACTACATAAAAAATGACCCTGTATGTCTACTGAAGATGATTTATTTATGTCTGCTAATAATTCTTTGGTCTCATCTGATGATGACAGCTTTTCTTCAATCACCGATGTATCGCTAGGTGACTTTGTCCGTAATACATTTAACCACAATCAAAATAAATTACTGAACGTGTGTCACATTAATGCTCAAAGCGTGGCAAGTCACTATAGTGATCTCCTTGAAGCATTCTCTGACGTAGATGTTCACGCCATCTTAATTTCAGAGAGTAAGTAAGTAATCATTTATTCGTCAGAATATGGGTATATAGAGGTCTTAAAATGTTATACATAGGTTCAAACCATAATCTGCTATTGTTTGGCATACCAATATTAATTACAAAAATATTATATTGATGATGTCATGCAAGTCACAGTTCTTTGTCGTCTAAGAATTCTTTTACACTATAAAAACATTTCTTTAATAATACATATAAAATTCTTTTAAAAACATTAATGCTATCAATATTCTTAAAACTGTTTGGCAACTTATTATAGATATGTATCGCCTTACAATAGACATTGTCACTAAATACATTGACTCTTTGCTTTGGTATGAGTAGTTTATGAGTGTGTCTGCCTGGTCTTGTCACAGTATCATTATGTTTACAAAACAAGTCTGGATGTTTACGCACAAAAAGACAAATATCGAACAGATACAAGCTAGGTAGAGGTAAAATATTATATTTTTTTAAATAATCCTTACAGCTTTCAGTTTGTTGTAAACCGAATAATGCTCGAATACACTTTTTTTGCACTATAAATGCTTTATCAACTTCCACTGAATTGCCCCAAATTATCAGACCGTACCTTAATTTAGAGGAAACATACCCGTGGTAGGCATTTAAAGCCGATTCTAGAGTTGAGATTTGTCTTAATCGATACGAGGCGTACACAAATTTGTCAAGGTTCATACAAAGAATTCTAACGTGTTCTTTCCAGTTGCAGTGTTTGTCTATTATGATACCTAGAAAGGCAGTGGCATCCACTTCTTCAACCTCATTATTGTTGTATTTTATATGAAGTGTAATGGGTTTTCTATTATACGTTTGGAATTGTATCATTTTGGTCTTGTTTGTATTTACTTTAAGTCTATTATAATCTAGCCATTCAATAATGTTGCTCAAAGCTTTGTTTATCTTCTGCTCCAAAGCACTTTTATCTTTATCTTCTATGATAAGGGTAGTGTCGTCCGCATATAATACACATTTGTGCTCAATCATATTAGGTAAGTCATTTATATATAATAGAAACAGAAGGGGACCGAGAATACTTCCTTGCGGCACACCCGAGCTGTTCATTAATTTAAATTCTGATCTGGTCGATGAATAATATTTTCCAGAAGTATCAAGAATTTCTACACACTGATAACGGTCTTCGAGATCACTACTAAGCCAATCTAACGCTTTCCCTCTTATCCCATACTTATCGAGCTTGTATAGTAATAAACTATGGTTAACAAAATCGAAAGCCTTAGACATGTCTAAAAAAATTGTAACAATGTTATTTTTATTGTTGAGACTTTCACTTGGCACGTACTATCGTGGTACTACTGTGGTATGCTGTGATACAGACCTACGATTCGTACGCGCCTAGAACCTAACCCTATTTGTCCCTACAATCCCTATTAGATCCTAGCCCTACTATACGTATTTATATATATTTATATAAATAGGTGCGGGATATCTGCCACCGGAGACCTATGATGACAGACGGACTGTGGGTAGGACTTAGGTATGGTGGAAATGGTTTTCTGACGGCCAACTCGACAGACTCACTGAGCTGATCAGTACTGATGGCTAAAGGCTCAAACACACCGGATGCGTATGCGTAGACGTAAGCGTAGACGTGCACGTACCACTGGGTTGTAATGGATGGAACTGTATGAGACGGGACACACTGCTTGCGTAACGTAGACGTGCGCGTCGACGTAATGCGTAGCCCTACGCAATGCAGCTCCCAAGACACAAACATGCTGCGTGACTTACGCCGTACCTTACGCAGAGCAGAACGGCAACGTTGCGTTGATGACGTTGTATTCAATGGCGCGTCCTATTGGACGTCACACCGAACAAGTTTCAACACGTACGTACCTTTGCTGTGCGTTGCCCTACGCGCGTAACTGCAGTCAGTTGTATTTTATTACAAAGTGGTGTTTTGTTTTGGTTTGATAGTAATGATGAATAGCGATAAGAAAGAAAAACTTATTGAAATTGTGCGTAAATATGACTGTATCTACAACCCAAAAAATAAAGATTACAAAAATATATCATATAAATGTTTATTATGGGAGAAAATTGGAGCTGAACTGGAAATACAAGGTATGTACTTATTTAGTTATTAAAATATGTAACAAACTTTTCTCTGATAGCAATGGCATCATTAGGTGACCTTGTGTTTGTGCGTCTTAGAGGTGTTAATGCACTTTCTTCCAAGTTTGTTTGCCTTGTTTCAGTTTCAATCTCGTGCATCATAATATCACCGTGTTTTATTCTTACATAATTATGTAAACAACATGCTGCCTTCGTAACGAGAATAGCCGTTTCGACATGGCATTCAATAGGTCTATGAAAAATTCTCCATTTTTCCGCTAAAATACCAAAAGTATTTTCAATGATACGACGGGCACGGCACAATCTGTAGTTATAATTTCGTTTTCGCGTATCATGTAAAGTAGTGACTCTAGGAAATAGTCGCATTAAGATAGTTTGTAATGCGAAACCTTCATCGCCGATAAGCACGTGTGGTACAGGTTCGTTAGTACCGGGTAGAGGTTTCGATGTTAATATTGTTTTGCCCAGTAAATAGTGTCGATAAAAGTCAGAATTTTCAAAGATGTTGCTGTCACTGTGTCTACCGTAGCTCCCAACGTCTATCATCGTAAATTTATAAAATGGGTCAGCAATAGCAAGTAAAACAATTGAGAAATGATTTTTATAACAATAATAGTTCGATCCACTCCTGAATGGGCATTTTATCTTAACGTGTTTCCCATCAATGCTGCCGACACAGTTTGGAAAATTCCAAGTTTCTCTGTAACCCAATTCCGACTGTTTCCATATGTTATCGTCAGGGTTAGGCACGTATATAGGTTGTAAACTTTCCCAAATGGCTTTTGCTACCTCTTTGACGATTTGAGATACCGTGCTTCGTCCAATGCGAAACGAAAACGAGATGGTAATAAAGGAGTCGCCGGTTCTGATATATCTGGAAAATAAATAATAATATTAGAAGAATAATAATAATATTTTTACTTCACTTAGTCCTTAAATATCACTAAATAACTACCATTACAAGCTGAGAAAAGCAAATGATCCTCAAAAAATAATAATATTTCCACACATTCACAAAACGCCATCTAGTCCCAAACTAACAGAGCTTGCACTGTCGACATACATAGAAACACCCAGACCAAGTCAAACAGCCACATGGCTGTTTGACTTGGTATATTTAATATTTGTGTGCATAAACATTCATACACACAAATATTTGACTTGTGCGGGAATTGAACCCGCGAATTTCGGCGTGGCAGTCAGATACATTAACCACTCCGCCATCCGGTCGTAATATTATTATCTTATACATTTAAACGAGCAATTCTTGTAAATTAACGAAAAATAATGCGTTAAATTGTAAAATGGTTTGGTATTGGCGGGCACAAGCCGCGCCAGGAATGAATTATTTTCGTCAGTAAAAAAAACACTTTTTCACGGCAACAGTTTATTTTCTAGCACTTGTATGCTCGTACAGAAACACTTATTTGAAAGGCTCATAAACTGGTTAATATTGATAATAATTAATTATATTTAGTGGAAAAGACAAAAACGTGACCGCGCCAATTCGTGGCGAGCGGAGAACAGGAAGTTTTGCAGTGTTGCCAATCCAATTTTTAATTATAAAAAATAACATTTATGTTGTTGCCAACATAAGTTGGGGGGGGCCTACGGCAGTAGGATTACATAGAGTTATTATCAGACAAGATAACTATTACTAAGCGACCTTACAAATTAAGCAATATAGTAATTTAAAAAAAAGTTGCAGTTTAAACTTAAATAACTATTCACCTAACACAAATTGTGTTGTGGAGGACTTAAGTACCTAATGATATACTTAATCTAAGACATGAGTACCACTTAAACTCTTATAATACTAAAACTTAGATCTCTATAGGTAACACGCAGACCTTTGTAATGGACCTGTTGTGCGTATATCCATTAGCAGTTTTAACTTCTACGGCGCGAACTTTTCCATCCTTTCCAGGAAAAACATTAGTGATACGAGCCATGGGCCATTCCAAAGGCTAGGTGTTATCATTACGTAATATAACTAAACTACCTATTGAAACATTAATTACATTATCGCGCCACTTAGGGCGATTTTGAAGTAGAGTCAAGTAATACTTGTTCCAATTTTTCCAGAAGGCCTGCTTCATACTAGTAATTACAGACCAAAATTTTAACAAACTTACGTTAGTATCGCTTAGATTTCGTTCAGGAATACAATTGAGGGTTTCACCTGTCAGAAAGTGTCCAGGTGACAAAAAAGAATAATCATTAGGGTCTGCTGTAAGAGCAGTTAATGGACGAGAGTTAAGTACACCTTCAATTTCTATTAATACACTATTTAGTTGTTCATAAGTGAGCAAGGCTTTACCTACAACACGTTTTAGGTGGTGTTTTGTACTTTTGACGCCACTTTCCCCAAGTCCGCCAAATATTGGACTATTACTAGGTATAAAATGAAAATTGATACCGCGTTCAGCAGCATATGACTTTACTAGAATTTGGTGACTTTGAGAAGCGTGCAAACGATACATTTCATCTAATTGGTTCCTTGCCCCCTTAAAGGTTGCCCCATTGTCACAGAAAACGTCGCTGGGCAAGTTACGTCTAGCAATGAATCGCTTGAAAGCTGCGAGAAAGGCGTCTGTCGTTAAATCAGATACTAATTCAATATGAATCGCCTTTGTCACAAAGCATACAAATAGAACAATGTAACCTTTACCGATGACTGGTTTTCTGACACGACTGTTTTTGACGGATACCGGCCCAGCGAAGTCCACTCCGACCTTCTGGAACGGCCGACATGCGGTGACTCGCTCAGCAGGCAAGGAACCCATCAGTTGAGATGCCGCAACCGCCTTCAGTCTGAAACAGGTTACACATTTATGTATTACTTTTTTACAGTTCGTAGTCCATCAACAATCCAAAATCGTTGTCTGATGGAACTTAATACCAATTTTTGCCCTGCATGGAGTAATTTCAAATGTTCATCTCTCACAATCAAGCTTGTAATAACAGATTCCTTTGGTAAAATGACCGGGTGTTGTTTATCATATGGTATAGGTGCATTCTGCAGGCGACCACCTACTCTGAGAATACCAGAATTATCAAGAAAAGGAGCTAGTGGCTTAAGATTACCTGAGACTTGATTGTGTGATGACAAGCTTTTAATCTCGTTTACATAATACTGATATTGTTCATGTTAGACAATTAGTAACAATGACTTTCTTAATTCTAAAGTTGTTAAAACTATCAGTAGTTATTGTGGCACATACAACCTTTTTACTTTTCTCAGATTTTAATTCAGGTAATTCTAAAGGAGATTCATGAAAATTTAACTGAAGTTTATAATCTATATTATGTAAGAATGATGGGCCATGCCACCATAACTTATGATTATTGAGTTCATGAGACCTTAACCCTCTACTGAGACAATCAGCAGGATTGTTTGCAGTATCGACATATTGCCAGTGACAGTCACGTGCAATCTCTGAAATTGCTCTTACCCTATTTGCAACATAAGCCTGTAGCTTTGTTTGTCCGATTTTTAACCATGCTAGGACGATTTGAGAGTCAGAGAATAGGTGAGTGTCAGTAATATGTAAATGTGTAGAAAAAGTGTGTAGTACCTTTGCAGTCAGTTCAGCAAGCAGAAGTGCAGCATTGAGTTCAAGCCTGGGAATTGTCAACTTTTTCCTAATAGGGTTTATCCTAGATTTGGAGGCTAGTAACTGAACATGAGAATTACCTTGTTCGTCAGTACAGCATAAGTATAAACAACAGCCATAAGCCACTGTGGAGGCATCAGCGAATCCTATCAGTTGGCTACAAACAGTATCAGGAGGCTTGACACAGCGAGGAATGTTGATTGTCTCCATATTGGATAAATCTTTAACAAAGACATTCCACATTGTCCTGATGTCCTCAGAGGGACTTGCATCCCAGTCTGTTTGACTGAGACACAAGGTTTGCATAATTACCTTAGCACGGGTTAATATAGGCCCTACTAGCCCCAGTGGGTCGAAAAATGAACTGATGTAACTTAATATTTCACGCTTAGTGTCACGTGTACTGTTATATGGTTTAGGACAACTGGCCTTGAACATGTCATCGTTAACATTAAAGTTGATACCTAAAGTTTTTACAGACATGTCATGCCGCTCTAATTCTAAATCGCCAAAATGATGAGTTTCTTTAGGGACATTTTCAAGAACTGGATTATAGTTAGATGCCCACTTGTGGAGCTGGAATCCCCCCAGAGCAAGAAGCTGAATTAATTCAGACTGCATTTTTACTAATTCAGTACTAGTTTGACTATTGGACAAAATATCGTCGACATATGTATTATTCTTTAAGATTCTAGATGCTAATGGAAACTGATTTTCATACCTATTTGCAAGTTCAATGAGGCAGCGAGTGGCAAGATATGATGATGGTTTAAGACCATAAGTGACAGTTTTCAACTGTATGCACTGAATATCTGCGTCAGGTGACTTACGCCATAGTATATTTTGCAGGGAACATTGATTAGGATCTAAGTTAATGCATCTAAACATCATACGAATGTCGCTTATAAAGAAGAATTTATCTAATCTAAATGCAAGAAGAACTTCAAAAAGATCCTTCTGCACTACTGGGCCATTGAGTAAAAGGTCATTTAAAGAAACCTTTTTATTAGTAATCATGGAGCCATCAAACACTGTTCTTAACTTTGTGGTGCGACTGGACTCTTTGACAACGGCATGGTGAGGAAGAAAATAGACTGGATCTGTAGACATATTGTACCTACTTATGTCATAAAATGCACCATGGTTTAATTCTATATATTGATCAATGAACTTTTTATATTTAAGAAATAGATTGTTATCTTTATGCAATCTTTTCTCTAAATTGATAAATCTTTTAAGTGCAATGTGAAATTATTGTCCCAGCTCTGAGTTTACTTGTTCTAATGGAATCTTAATGGGCATTGAGACTTTAAATTTATTGTTTTAATAGTAGTGTCCTTAAAAACCTTCTCACAATAATCATGCTCAGGTAATTGCTCTGGGAAGATTTCAGGCACTTTTTCAGTATCCCAAAATGCCCTCAAAGTGTAATTTAAGCTGCTATTACATTCATTACAATGTAAAGATACAACCTAATTTTGTCCATGTGGAATGTTGGTGAGCCCAGCGACGATGTGCCCAAGTGTTGTGTGAACTACTGATGGCTGCTGTTGTGGAGTGATGCTTGCAGAACTGGACTGGCTGCCCGCAGGAGTACTCTCAAGCGGTGGCAATGGGATCTGGAAGAAAACGTCAGCTCCAAGCAACAAGTTCACATCACCAGGCACATTAAAGTTTGCGTCGGCTAGCTTGCAATTCGCAGGGAATGTAATGCATGACGCATCAATACGTGCTTGAGGCAATTTGGTTGTGATGGATTTTACCACATGACAATTGACAAGTATTTTGAATGGATAAATAGCGGAGTGAACCTCAAGCTTTATACATTTGTCAACTGTTTTGGAAATGTTAGTAATGCCAACAATGTTGGAGTTAGTGTGCTCAGGGACCAAGCCTAATAAATCAAGTGTGTGCTGAGTGATAAAGAAACCTGTGACCCACTGTCAAGCAGAGCTCTCACATAAATATTGCTGCCTGACTGCGTAACTAATTTAACTTGTGCAGTAGGCAGTAGCACCGGAGTCTTAATATTGCAGGTTAAGCGCCACATTTGTTGAAGCCTGCTGTGCATCAATCCCATGCAATAGGGAGTTGTGCCCCTGTTTACATTCAGCACACTTAAAATGAAATTTGCATTTGCGCTGTTTGTGCTGCCCTAAACAAATTTTGCATAAATTATTTTTGTTTGCAAATTCTACCCGTTGCCCCGGAGCAGCAAGCGCAAAGGCTTCACACTTAAAAAGCTTATGTTCAGATGACTTACAGTATAAGCATGCTGGAGCTGGCTGCGCTGTAATTACAGTATGGCTGGCCGTCCGGTTAGCCTGCAGCTTCTTCGAAGAATTGCTGGCTTCCAGGGCCTGAGCGCGACGTGCTAAATACTCGAGCAGTTCTTTGATTGTTGGTTTTACCAGAGGGTTTCGCTCCAATGTGAACGCTTGAGATGTAGCGGGGTCCAGCTTGCGTGAAATAATGCATATTATTACGTTGTCCCAGCCCTCCACCGGCTCCTCTAGGTTTTTAAGGGCCGCAAGGTGCTGTTTAACATCTGAAATGAGACTTCTTAAGTTAGCAGGGGTAGACCGAATGGCTGGTATGTCCATTATTGTGTATATGTGTTCTTGTATTATTGTAGTGTTGTTGTCGTATCTCTCTTTAAGCAATTTAAGAGCTTCCGCGTAACTGTGACCCTGGAGGGGTAGATTGTTGATAAGGGCGTGAGGCTCTCCTCTGAGAAAGTTCTTCAAATAGTATAGCTTTTCCACTGAAGATATGGATTGATCTTTATCAATCATAGCATTAAAAATATTGATGAATTCGTAGTATTCTGTGTATTTTCCCGTAAATGTGGGAATGTTGATGTTAGGCAACTTGATTCGCGAATTATGGTTTGATTGCGATTCCGAGATTTCTGAGGGCGGAATAACATTTTCAAGCACTTTATTGATCTGGGCTACTAAATCAATGTACGTATCCTCGATCTCCCCAGAATTCTCGGAATTTTCTTCATCGATCGATAAAATTTTTACACATAGCCTATTGTACTCTTGGAAGACTTCTTCCAGTCGAGTCTTTTTAGGCTTTAAATTCTCTATTGATAGTAATTGAATGTTACCTTCCAAACTCTTCTTAAGACGCGTTATCGACGCCTTTGTATAACCCCTATTAGCGACGAGGTATTTTGAATCGGTAGGCATTGTGAACACAAATTACACGAGAACCACGACACAAGAACAAAGTGAATGTACACAAAATGGCGAAGTGATTTGACGTGAGATGACGACGCAAACGCTGCTCGCTCGACGGATGTTTTGTTGACGGCAATGGCGACGTTCGGGTGAAGTCGGCTTGACTCGGCTCACGTTCGGCTGCACTCGGCGCAACTCAGCTCACGTTCGACTGCACTCGGCTCACGATCGGCTCCCGATGCGACGTTCTCGTAGCCAAGTTCGGTGCGGATATTCAGATTGGACAGCAGGGCTGTCAACCGCACAATGGTTTGAATTGACGAAAAGACGCGGGCGATTAGGTATGCACACTTGTATAGATGCGCACACACACACGTAGAGAATGTGAAGCGATATTTTTGCAGGGACACGATCTTCGTTTTTTTATTGTTTCCACGGGCTCTGATTTCTGCTGTTTTCTGTATTGTTCGGCTGCCGTTAAATATTGCTAGCTTCTAAATAACTAGGACAGCCGTTCGGATCTTGATTTTTTGAGATCTTGAATGCAGACACGCAGATATCCGGCTCGAAGGACCAGTATGGCGGGCACAAGCCGCGCCAGTAATGAATTATTTTCGTCAGTAAAAAAAAACACTTTTTCACGGCAACAGTTTATTTTCTAGCACTTGTATGCTCGTACAGAAACACTTATTTGAAAGGCTCATAAACTGGTTAATATTGATAATAATTAATTATATTTAGTGGAAAAGACAAAAACGTGACCGCGCCAATTCGTGGCGAGCGGAGAACAGGAAGTTTTGCAGTGTTGCCAATCCAATTTTTAATTATAAAAATTAACATTTATGTTGTTGCCAACAGGTAATAGTTCACAATTTTTCGACAGTTTACAATCTCGCGAGTTATCTTGTAAACTAACGGTATTTATAATAATCTTATTTGTAATATACCAAATACCTCTTAGGGGGTGATCATACTCATCCTTAGGAACAACTTTTGTTCTGGCACTTCACCGAAATCGCGAAAAAATATCAGCTGTTTCATACCAAATCGAACATTGACCCCGACAAAATGTTACAAACGGCTGCTATTTTTTTCGTCCTGTAAGTAAGTATATGTTTCTGTGATCTCGGAAACGGCTCTAATGATTTCGCCGAAATTTGGTATATGGGGGTAAACAATCGATCTAGATAAGTCTTATGTTTGGAAATCGCGTGTTTTCGAGTTTTCATGCGTTTTTCTTTCCACGCAGAATATGGTCGCTAATTTGTCCGTCTGATCAATGTCCGTCTGGTCCAGAGGCTTAAGACGCGGGCGGCTGGAAACGAGTGTTATGGGTTCGAGTCCCGCTCGGTGACTTACTTTTGTTTTTTTATATGTTCAAGTTTATTGTTTTTAGACAAGTTTAAAATAATTTAGTTAGTTAATGTTTGAGATAAATTTATGTAGATTATCACCTAAACACCACCATATTACAATAATAATAACCGAGCAAAGCTCTGTCGCCCAGGTACTATTACATTATTTATTTATTAAAATCTTTTATTTTAGGTTCCAAAGCAAAGGATGCGTGGAGATCATTTAGAGACGGATATATTCGACATAAAAAAGCAATCAGAGGGCAAACTGGTTCAAGCAAGAAATATTCAAATTTCACATGGAGTTCCCAGATGTCATTTTTGGACAGCACACTCGAATTAAGACCTACAAGTACTAACATAACATTACCGCAACCAGGTTTCGATGCGCCACTGTCACCATCATCCTTACCAAGACAGTCATTGCCTGTAGTAATGCCCTCAACGCCTTCCCTGCAACCTGGACCATCGAGGCTATATCCTGAACCTGAAGCTGATGACTCTTCACAGTCACTATTAGAAACACTTGATTTACCTTTTTCAACACAATTGCAGCATTCGCCAACAATTAGTTTACAGCCATCACCGTCGCCAGCGACACGTACAACGAAAAAAAGACTGACAGCCGTAACTTGGTAGACAACGCCGAAGGACTTTCCTTGAATTTCTTAAAAATAAAAAGAAAAGAGAATGGGATGACGCAGACTACTTATTCATGAGCTATGCTAAATGTTTAAAAAAAAATATCAGTGCGGAATCAAGGTAAAATAAAAGTAGCATTAGCAAAATTGTTTGCTGATGCTGAATTGGACGAATTTGAAAATAATTTAACAAATGAAGGAGGAAACCAAACGACCAGCCAACAACCATCGTCGCTAATGTACCTATCTCCAGCTTATTCCGTAATGTCAGATGGATCTACTGAAACTTTTTTCATAGCAGAAGAGCAACAACCGATGCAACCTGTGTTGATAGCGGAAGGAACTTCTCATGAACCACCTCAAGACGACGATGTCTATCTAGCCATAGATTTAACGAATCACAATTCGAATGAGTCGCAATAGTTTTGACGATTCCAACAATCGTATTAAGTATCATGATTCAAAAAAGAAGTTTTTTTTCAATTTGAACTTTAGATATTATTTTCATTCGGTACTTCCATCTATATCTATACTAATATAATTATTGTTTGTAACGAATTGGCTCAAAAAGTACTGAACTAATTTAAAAAATTATTTAACGATTTGAATGCTACATTATCAGTATTATCACTGACTAATATACTAATATACTAAATAATATTTTTATTACAAGAAAAAAGCGGCGGCGGCGGTAGCCCAGTGGTGTACGTAACGGACTGCCGAGACCACGGAAGAGAAAATACACTGGAAATGGTATGTAGGCGTGGCACGCGTGTCACAATTAAGCGTTGTAACGCTTAACTGGCCCCAGTCACGTTCTTACATCGCGTCGAGTTGCTCGTTTCTTGACACATTCACATTTCTCTCTTTCTCTCTTTCTATGCCGTTTTGTGCCGTTTTGGAGTGCAAAAAATGATAGTAGGAGAAAAAGCCTTAAAAATGGAGGTGTTTCGTACCATCAGTAAGTACAATTTTCATTGTTTTCAACAAAAGTCTTAATTTGTTTCAATTAACTAATATTTAATAGAACGATTAGTAAAAATTAATCTTATACAACGAAGATAAAGTTTATTTTGGATTGATTCTATTCAATAGAACATTCTCGAAAATTCCGCGCTACTCATTTAGTGATGTAGCCAAGTCGCGTATTAAATTTATCGATTGATATCGAAACACGGAAATAAATAATTTACGAAATGTTTATTTTAATTAATTGTTTATTTGGGTGGGTGTTTCTATGTATAATATTATATTTATGTAGGTACGTATAAAATATAGTATAATAATATATGTATGTTTATCCATTGTCTAGTACCCATAGTACATAATATACTCTGCTTAGATGGTGTTTTGTGTATGTAGTAGCATATGTTATTATTATATATTATTATTTAGTATTACATTACAATCCAAGTATAAGGTCGGCTTTATTCATTCACGTAATTTATTTTAAGAGGTGTATTAGATTGAATCTAATAGATACTTTGTTGCAAAAATATTATCAATATTTCGAATAGCAACGTAATTATTATAATTTATCAATTTAGTCAAGATCACTTAGCTAACAATACCCCAACTGCCAGACAACTTACATCTGCCTATAAAAAAATATTAATCCATGTGCAATTAAAAGATACTAAGAGGCGACTGTATTGCGTTAGAAGAAATATCAATATTAATCTGTTCATCAGCTGTTGAAAGGATAAATAGAAGTAGTATATTTCAAAATTTGTCAGAATACGAAGTAATGGAGGGCAATGCAGAAACTGAGTAACTAGGAGGGCACTTTTTTGATTTTAGTAATCAAGCAATAGGCCATATTGCTGGTAACATTGCCCGGATATTAATAAAAAAAATAACTGTGATGTCTGTGCTGATGCATTAGTGACACATTATTTTCAACCGTCCACAAATTCATTATTGCAAAAGTTCAAGGTGGTTTGTTGTATCCTTCGCCAGATGTCGTAAAAATATGCCAAACAGCGGAAACATTTAAAAAAACGTTGGCATAATAGTTTTTTATTTAAAAAAAAAGTGGCGATAACACAAATAATGCGACAGTTCATAGGAACCCTTTTATTTAACGACATTTCCTCCCATCAAATTATCGAATTTCCTGCGGCCAATCACGTTACCGATTTGATGAAGGCAATAGTTGAAAAGTTGTAACTGTCCGCATACACCATTTATTAAAATTAAAAATAAGACTTTCCAGACGCCAATTCCTTAACAAATATATTTTTAATATTTATTGCACTTTTATTTAATTTTATAACTACTTGTCTGTCGGTCTTTGTGTCTTTATGATTGTTTAAAATGTACAACTGTTTGTGTGCCAAATAAAAAATATACTTCCGACAAGTCTTATTTTTTGCACATTATATTGAACAAAATATCGCATCATCTATCGATATCGATAAAGTAATCCAATGTGCTACGTGGTACGGCCCTAACCGAGTAGAAACAGAAACCGACCGATCACGCAAATGTCCACCATATGCCTTATGTAATTAAGATTATAATTGCTACAACTGAGAATACCGCCATCTATGGTTGAGTAGCGGAATTGACTCGTAAATCGAATCTAGTATGACGTGAGTATGACTATAGATCGTAAATACGTTCTACCGCTAAAGCAAAATAAATCTTATTTGTAGGTTTTCAGGGTTTAATTCCAAATCTGTGAAGTAGGCTAGTTTTGAATAAATTTAAACTACGAATCAAACGCATTGTTTCTTTGTAGTGCAATATATGATTATCGGTTTACTTGTGTGAGTTTGGCGACAGCGGTTCCTACAGTAATTTGGGTGCATACCATTTCTATTGTTTTTTTATGTTCTGAGGCCGAGACGATGGTCCCGGGTTCGATCCCCAGGTACCTCGAGCACACACCTCTGACTTTTCGAAGTTATGTGTGTATTAAAAAAATGTTAATTATCGCTCGCTTAATAATGTGCCCGGTAGATGGCAATAGGCTCGCCCCCTATGGGGACCGAAACATATCTGGCCAAGTGTGGGTGTGTAATACACCTCTGCCTACCCCTTCGGGGATAAAAGGCGTGAAGATATGTTATGTTATGTACAAGAAAAAAATGTTTAAAAAATAAATGTCCACTCGTGCGAAGCCGAGACGTGCCGCTAGTTTCTTAATAAATAATTGTTATCATTCCATTGAACAACAAGACAATTAAGGTATCTATTTGTTTAAGGGTTGTGCAAATGGTCATATTTTTGTTCCTTATTTTGTTTAATCTGACATTTCTTTAATTTAAAAATGTAAAAGTAAAAATTACCTTAAAAAAATTGCTAGTCTTTCTCTTGTTGCAACCGCCTTCCTGTAGTTGGTGTCTAGTTTCAATATATGTGGTTTCACTAAATCATGCAATTCTTCAAAAGAACTTCTTGACATATGGAAATATAAGTAAAAGCGATCCTCATACGATTCGAGTTCACGGCAAAGGTTATGATATTCACAGTGTTTCTCTTCTTTCATTTATATCATGGACCCATTGTCTTTTTGCACGCGCAGAAGTATTCTGGCACAGTAGTAGCAATATTGCTTCTTCCTCGTCAGATGAACTACTAGGTCCATATAACCAATCTTCGTCAGACATCGTGCACAACATAAGCGTCAAAAACAGTAAAATAAAATATAGCTGCCGCAGCTGGGCACACAATTGGCCTGCGTTGCGTACTCAGCTCGATTGCGTAAGCGTAAGCGTAGACTTTATGCGTAACCCGGTGTGACATGGGGTTACGCCGTAACTATGTGCGTTGTTACGTCGTAGTCACGCATACGCATCGGGTGTGTTTGAGCCTTAAGCCGTATACAGACTTTGCGAGGCATGCGCTACGAACGGCGCACAGCGCATGCCTCGCAATGTCTGTATCCACCTTTAAAGGTGTCTTGGCCACCGTCAGAGGTATGGGAAGGGTATCGAGTCAAAGTCGGATTAAACTTGTGACTGCTTTATTCAAGAACAACTTGTAGAACCAAACAAACCTCAAACATTTTCATTAATTATATATTGCCCGGAAAAACGATTTATGTGACTCGAAAATAGCAACTTTGAAGTAAAATCACATTATAAACAACAAAATCTATAAATAGCTCGTATAACTACAAGTGCTGGCTATGTAATAATTACATGCATAATAATATACAGGTGTGCGGACCCGCTAAATTATTTTGTATGAGGTGTGCGGAACTTAACCCTCCGTACACCAGGTGGGGTTTGACAAACCCCAGTCCTTCAAATTTCGCAATAATTTTGAAACTGTGAACGCACCGAAGTTCGAATTCTCAGTAGCTGGAATTGCAACGTTGCCGTTTCGATCAGTGCCGCTAAGTCAGTCCGGCGTCAACCGCCAAGCGAGCTACACGCCCTTAAAGTGCGTCACACACCCCACCTCGTACGGCGCGTTGATAAAAAGGTAAGAATTTTATTTGATGTAATTTTTGTATTTTTTTATTTATGTGTGTTTCATTTATGTAAGTTTAGCATTTTAAATGGATTTTAATTCGTTACAGATAACAGTTTACATGAAAAATGTCTCATATCAAGGAAGCTGATATATTACAAGAACTTTTAGACGAAGGAGACGACTGTGAGTTAGAATCTGGAGGTTCAGGACCGGGATCTGAAGATGAATCTGAACATTTGAGTATTCAGAGTGACACGAACAGCGAAGTTGATGCGGAAATGCTTTCTTCCGATTTTGGCAGTGACGACGATGTACCACTTTCAGAGCTTCGCCCGTCTAGACAAAGGTATTATACTAGCAAAGATAAGACAACGAAGTGGCAAAAAGAACCATACAGGGGCAACGTTCGCTATAGAGCAGAAAACATTATAACTCATTTACCTGGTATGAAAACAGTTGCAAGGGGTAAGTTCCTCTTGAATGTTTTCAACATTTTATTTCCGATACTATGACAGACGAAATTGTGAATTGCACTAATGAAAAAATACTCTCACGATCAACTAGTGATCCCCAACAATCACAAACTACAAAGGAGAAAATGAAAGCACTTTACGGTTTAATTTTCCTATCAGGTTTGGCTCGTTCTGGCCGTCAAAGTACAATCGATTTATGGGCTACTGATGGGACAGGAATGGATATTTTTCGAGACACGATGAGTAGAAATAGATTTGCTTTCCTATTGAATAATTTGAGGTTTGACAGTGCGACTACACGAAGCGAGAGATTGAAGACTGATGGATTAGCTCCGACAAGAAAGGTTTTTGATAATTTTATAAAAAACAGTCAAGATGCTTACATTCCATTCGAAAATCTAACTTTGGATGAAGAATTGGTAGCTTTCAAAGGACGATGTGCATTCCGCCAGTACATTCCGTCAAAACCGGCCAAGTACGGAATAAAAATATATTCGTTAGTTGACATTAAAACCTATTATACTTTGAATATGGAAATATATTACGGAAAGCAGCCCGAAAACAGTCCCTTTGCCGTGAGCAACAAGCCGTACGATGTGGTCGATCGTCTAGTTAAATGTGTATCTCAGACTTCTCGAAATATCACTATGGATAATTTCTTTACTAGCTACGAAAGTACAGAAAATTTACTTCATAACCATAAGCTCACCATTGTCGGAACTTTACGCGCCAATAAGACGTGCATTCCACCAGTATTCCAGAAATATCGTGAAGTACATACATCACTATTTGGATTTCAAAAGGACATTACTATATCTGATGTCTTCACTGCATCATGACAGAGAAATAGATTCCGCAACCGGAAGTCAACAAAAACCCGCAGTGATAACGTTTTATAACCAGACCAAAAGTGTCGTAGATGTGGTGGATAAGTTATGTCGTACTTATGATGTTTCCAGAAACTCTAAACGTTGGCCGCTAACGATATTTTTTGCGTTGCTGAACCATGCATGTATAAATGGAATGATTATCCACATGTTCAATAATAGTATTGAAAGAAATAAAAACAATCTGAGACGTAAATTTATTCGAGAATTGGCTATTTCCTTGATAAAAGGCCACTTAAACTCCAGAAGCCAGAACCAAAGGCTTCCGAGAGACCTACGCAATAGAATTGCTAAATATTTTGATGATTCACCTGAAAATTTAACCGAACGTACAGCAAGAAGGTCTAATGCTCAAAAAAGATGCTTAAAGTGCCCTAGAAATAAAGATAGAAAAACAAAATACTCATGCTAAAAATGTTACGTACCAATATGTATGGAGCACACTGATTTTTTTGTCAAGACTGTGGTCAATTGAACACCGATGATATCAATTAAAATTTATCTTTCCTGTGTTCAATTTTTGTTTAGATAATAGAATATATATTGTAGTTTGTAAAATTAAAATGATAGTGATAATTAAAAGTGCCATTTGAAATTAGTACATAAAGCACGCTCTACACTACTCGAGAAGTTACTTCGACGAAGTACTCGCCAAAGTTGACCGAAGTCCGAATTATGTGCCTACACACTCGTGCAACTTCGCGAGGAGCTCAGTCGCCCGTCGCCCGCACGATCGGCATCATGGATAACGTTCAAGTGGCAGCTGCCGCTGCAATGTGTACTCTCGCGTATTATAACTACGTGCGTATTTATCATTTAACGAAAATTAAAAGGAAATGGAGAAAAAGAAGATGGTGGATGATTGCAATGCACCGGAACAGAACCAGGTTATTAGATTAAACAGGGCACAATTATTGATTTTAATATTACCTTTAATATTTATTATGACTCTTATAATATATATATATTCTAATATTTTTTGCAGACATACTATGGACCAACAATTCTTTGAACTCATACAAGAACCATCTGGAGAATTCGAAAATTTCCAAAGAATGTCATTGGGTGATTTTAACCTATTGCTCTCCAAAGTAGAACCCTTAATCTCCAAACAAGATACTCATTTAAGAGAAGCTATACCTGCCAAGATTCGTTTAGCAATCACTTTGAGGTTTTTAGCCACTGGTGACAGTTATAGAAGTCTGCACTTTTTATTTAAAATTTCGAGCCAGTTAATTTCAAAAATTGTAGCTGATGTTTGCAAAGCTCTTAACGAGGTTCTTAAGGATGAAATTAAGGTAACAATCCAATTTTGAGAACATATTTATTCAAAATTAGCGTAATATAATTGCTTCTTATCACTATAATTATTATCAGTGAGGATGAAAACGATTATAAGTGGTATTATTAAGACTTATAGTATGCCTGACGTAATATATCACTTAAATTGAAAATAGTAAATTTATTAATAGAAAAAGCTTATTATTCTATAAATGAGTATCTAAATGATAATTTATAAAATTAGTAGATTGATTTGTTATTTAATTTATTATTGTGTTCTTCCTTTTTTTTTTTATTATTATCATATTTTTTTGACATGCTAGTAGATTGATTTATTATTTAATGTAACATTATATTCTTTTTTATTATTGTAATTTTCTTGACATGTTAAAATGTATTAGAGAATGTTATTTCAATGTATAATTAGTGTATTGCATGCCGCAAGGTAAATACAGTGTTCTCCACATGACAATCATTATGTAACAACCCATGTACCTGTATTTAGCAATAAATAAATAAATAAAATAAAAATAAAATAAAATAAATCTGTAGTGTGTTCTGGGACTGATTGAGTTTGGGTTACATTTGGTATAATTACTGTAGAAATATTTTCGGCTGGTCTAACAACTTCATCGCTTATAATGTGTATCATTGAAGGGTTTTGATTAAGAGAAGCGTTTTCGTTTGATTGTGGGATATGTAAAATGTATTGACGTTCATTAGACTGGTCTAAATATGGTGTAAATGTGTTGGGTGGCTCTGACAATGATGAGTGTGGCCTGGGACTGAGAGATACCATTGTAGTATTAGGATAATTTGCCGATTTTGGCCGCTTTAATTTAAAAGAAGATGTTGAAGGATTTTCAACAAAGGGGTTGTATTGTTCTGAATGTGTTGGAAAGTGAGGGGTATTTGGTGTAGAGGAACGAAATGATTCAACAGATGACGATCTTTCGGAATGTGTTTCAGAACGACGTGGTTTTCGAAATAAAGCATGAATTTCAAACATCATGTCCTCTCTTTCATGCTCAGGCAACTTCTTTAGTTTTTTGGCTATTAGTTTCCCGAATACATCATACTCATCTTCAACATCATCTTTTACCGTCCTATTCATGACTTTATTCAAATTGTTGAATGCCTCAGACATTTGCCTGCTGGCAATTTGTAACTCGGGCGGGTTGAGACGTCGCCGGGTAGTTTTATTTTGTGCAGTTGTCTCCATTGAATTTTGAATATCTGCTGGGGCCGGAGAAGTTATTGGTTCGGCGGGCCATGAAGCATCTCGTTCCTCCTCTTCCTCTATTGGAGCAGTTACAATATTTTGATCCTAAAACAAAAAATATATATTATTATTTTTTTGTTTACAGTTGCCGAACAATGAACAGCAGTGGTTAGAAGTAGAAAAAGGATTTAAGAATAATTTTCCGCATGCTCTTGGTGCAATGGATGGCAAGCATATTGTTATACAATGTCCAGATAGCTCGGGTTCTGAGTACTTTAATTATAAGAAGACATTTAGTGTAGTACTATTGGCTTTAGTCGACAGTAACTATAATTTTATGTATGCAGACATTGGTAGTCAAGGGAGGATCAGTGATGGAGGTGTATTTAAAAATTCTTCGTTATGGCAAAGAATTTCATCTGACACGCTTAATCTCCCTAAGCCACGCTCATTATCCAGTGCTGATAATGTTGACCTTCCCTACGTTTTTTTGGCTGACGGTGCATTTGCTTTGCATAATAATATAATGAAACCATACCCTGGTAATCATAATATTGGTTCTCCGAAACGAGTTTTCAATACGCGCTTGTCGAGATCTCGAGTAGTAGTTGAGAATGTTTTTGGTGTTTTAGCATCCAGGTTTAGAATATTCAGAAAGCCAATCGATTTAAATATCGATAACATTCCTGTTATTACAATGATATGTCTCTTACTGCATAACTTTCTCAGAAAAAGTAACAATTCATCTTATATATATATGCCTCCCGATATTGTAGACACATATGATGACAACGGAGATTTACTTCAACTGGGAACTTGGCGGCAAAATATTGATAATAATAATTGTGCTTTGAGAAATATTAACCGAATACCACGCAGGTCAACATTATCTGCGGTTCAAATAAGAGATCATTTCGCAGATTATTTTTTTAATAGGAATTAAGTTAGTAGACGTACCTAGTTATTTTATGGCATACCTACAATGTATGTACCTATACTAGGGAAAAAATAATTTCTAAAAAAACCCGATCAACGTTTTTTAGGGTTCCGTAGTCCACAAGGAACCCTTATAGTTTCGTCATGTCCGTCCGTCTGTCCGTCCGCAGCCTAGCTCAAAGACGCCTGGTGCTAGAAAGCTGATATTTGACATGAATATAGACATAAGATATTGCAACAAAACTGTAGAATAAAATTAAGGAAAATATTTTTTTTAAGGGTATCTCCCCTACATATATAGTGGGGTTGAATTTTTTTTGGTTGAGTACCCCATTATGTGGGGTATCATTGGATAGGTTTTAAAAAATATTATTAGCTTGCTCAAATCATTTTTCGATCAAGTGATTGGTTTGTCAAATATCAAGCTTTTAAGTGAAAAAAATGTTTATACCACAGGTTTATACTCAATTGTCCCCCTCCCCCTCTGCCGGCTAAACTATTAATTTGTAAGAGGTGAAAAAAATCACAAATTTAGTACATATAACGAATTTAAAAGGAAAACGATCACGGCTAAGTAGACATCACTAGTTTAAGAGTAATCGTCGTGTAACTTATAAATACCTATTTCTGTGAGTTTACATTGGGAGCGCTGGCTTAATCTTAAAGATATACGTATACTTTAGTATGTAATGTACTACGGGGTACAATGTGGGCCCGTTTTTAGTCCCATGTGAAACAGAAGTTATTATCAATAATGGAGATTACGGGCAACTACGGAATCCTACATTGCGCGTGGCGCGACACGCACTTGGCCGGTTTTTTACTTTCTGCATTTTAGTGAATCCATATTAATTATGAAATCGTCTCGTTGAACTCTTTATTTTGATACCCCACATGAACAGGTCACAAAATATACGATTACCTACTATGGCACTTCGGCGATCAAGACCAATCTATTATTACCTTAATTATTAAAAACCATCAAGCGCTTTAAGAGCATGTACCAAAGAAATAGACATACAAACACACACATATTATCATATAGGTACATACATGTGTATGATAATACACATGTACCTATCTACATACTCTCGAAAGCATTACCCCCTTTCTAGGGCAGTCGGGTAAAAATTAACTGCAATCATACCTATAAGTATGGTATCAAAACTGTATTCACTCACATTGTAAGTACAGACGCCAGCATATCAACCTACCATAATCTGTATAATTTTCGAACGTGAACCTTCTTATATTGTGATAAAGTTCAAATCTTTTAAAGGAATTTGACAGATTGGGATAGCTTGATGTGCTGGCGTCTGTACCCAAGGTTCATATTAATAGCCTGTGTTTTATTTCACCTTTGATAGCTTAATAAATGTATTGTCTGTGGTATTGTCCACAAAATTATGTAAGTAGGTACATAATTATTAATTAATAAAAACTTACCGTATTTATTGTTTTCTTGCATTTATACACCGATCCTAAAAAACTGTCCATGTAGTCATACGCAAACCAAAGTGGACGATATACATCTTGCACGCCGGCACCAGATTTGATCGAAGCCTCTTGTTTTCTTTTATATCCCCTATATGTGGCAACAAGAGACTCTTTCTTTTTTTTCAACTCTGTTGTGGGGATTTTAAGGAGTTCCTCGATACGCAACCAAGCATCGTGAACTTTCTTTTTGTCTTTATGATTTTTATCATTTGGATCCCAAATAACAGGTTCCGTTTGTAGTGCTTCGAGGAACAAGAGAATATTTTCTTGTGTCCAATTTACATCATTCATTATTAATCGTGTTCGTAACTTCGTATTCGCTAATTAACTACGGAACGATGACTACCGACATACGTCATGTGCTCATGACGTATGTCGGTAGTGAGCCGAGTAGTGTAGTCAGGCGCTTCGTGTTCGAACTTCGTGCAACTTCGGGCCCTTTGACTCGGGCGCAAAAACCGACAACGACCCGAAGTCGGCCGAGGCGAGGTAAAGTTGGACGAGGTAAGCCGAAGTGCCTGTCCACACTATCGTATTCGCTCAACTTCGATCAACTTCGCGAGTAGTGTGGAGCGTGCTTAAGAAGTTACTGTTAAGTTCCATAAACTACAGAAGTTGTGATTTTTGTTCTTTTAAAAAAAAAAATATTTTATTACATACTTTCTACTCTGAGTTTTACTTAAACCTGATAATTATTGTGTATTTGTAAATACCTAATATTTAATTCCACTAAAAAACAAAAAATATGTAATTTTATCACTTTTCTATTTTGGGGTTTGTCAAACCCCACCTAGTAAGGGATGAGACTTTTAGTCACCTGGTACACGGAGGGTTAAAGCATTGTCAGCAGAACAGCGTAATAATAAAGAATGCAAACAGTGCATAATACATTCATTCAATGTTTAGTGTAGATATTGTGGCAAACTAGGTCAACATTTATTATTACACCTTGAACTTCAAAAGAAGGTTAATGTCAACAATTACGTTAGTAAAAATGACGAAAATAAAGGGTCAAAGCATTGGAAAACCTTTGAAAACCCAACTACAACTTGGAAGAAAACCAAGTCACACATACCGGACCTGACACACAGATTACAACGCTTTTAGCAACGGCCCTTGTGCATACATAAGCCAAGATAAAGGTTACTAAGAGTGCTGTGTGATCAAGGTTCTCAGGCTTCATTCTCACAGAAGAAGTAGCCCAATTACTAGCCTACACTCGCAGCAAAATAAAATGCGAGATAGTAGGTATCGGTGATCAAAAACCGAAAACTTCAAACCACAGTGTTGAAGTTAACTTACAACCAAGACTGCCACGGTGCAACTTGGTCAAACTTACCGGACCGGACACACAGAGTACAACGCTTTTAGCAACGGCCCTTGTGCATACATAAGCCAAGATAAAGGCTACTAAGAGTGCTGTGTGATCAAGGTTCTCAGGCTTCATTCTCACAGAAGTTGCCTAATTACTATTCTACACTCGTAGAAAAATAAAATGCGAGATAGTAGTATCGGTGATGAAACACCGAAGACTTCAGACCACAGTGTTGCAGTTAACTTATAACAAACAGGTACGAACAGTTTCTTTGCTTCCCTGGAGCGGTGAAGAACATGCAATTAAATGAAAATTGCATCGTTGACCAATTATTTAAAAATCAACTAACACTAAATGTCGTACAAATATCACTACACTACAAGTCAAGTAATATACTTTTGAAACATCTATGCACTGGTTGTTTATAATAAAACCCAATTAGTGAGAAGAGATTAGTATTCGAGACGGGTACGCGACGGTAGGAGAATTTAAATATTACTAAACCATCAAGACCTGATCAACCACACCCGCAACGTGCACCACATCAAGACAGCAAACAACCATCCATGTACACTGTATGGAACGCCGTCTACAGCCAGTCGAACCATCTGCCGAAGCCTCCCAGGAAGCAGCCGCGGAACCAGGATGCAGCCAAGGATGACTCCATAGAATTATACCAACTGGAGTTGCCTGTTCCTTGGAGAGGCCAGAATGTTCACACATGAACATGCCATTTCAGCGATATATGTAATCCTACGTGAGTTTTTACCGCAACAATTATTGTTCGTGATTTTTATTAAATTAAGAGAAAATCACGTACTTACCTAAGGTTCATACCGCTGAGATGGCACCTTACACACACAGCACACAACCGTATAGTTGCGTGTGTGTACATGGGATACGTTTAGTATATAAGATCATGTACTTTAAGAATAAACGAGTCACAAGTTCAATCCGACGTTGACTCGATACCCTTCCCATACCTCTGACGGTGGCCAAGACACCTTTAGCCATCAGTACTGATCAGCCCGATGAGTCTGTCGAGTTGGCCGTCAGAAAACCATTTCCACCACACCTAATTCCTACCCACAGTCCGTCTGTCATCATAGGTCTCCGGTGGCAGATATCCCGCACCTCTCTATATAAGTATATATTAATACGTAATATATACGTTACTATATATACGTTAATACGTTTGCCGTGTGGTTGACGGCATAGAATACAAGTGTCACCACCCCCTATCTTCCCGTGGGTGTCGTAAGAGGCGACTAAGGGATAACACGATGCAAATACCATCTTCGCCTAGAGACGGAAAACTCGACATCAAACCCTATACGACTGCCTCGTTGGTCTCGCGGCATAAATGTGCACGTGAGATCGGGAGGTCCCGGGTTCGATTCCTGGGTCGGGCAGTGTTATTGGGTTTTTCTGTCACGAAATTCTCAGTAGCAGCACGGAGTCTGGAAATGTGCCCGGTACGGCAATAGGCTCGCCCCTTATTACGTGGGACTAAGGTATATCTGGCGAAAAGTGGGTGTAGAAATACACCTTTGCCTACCCCTTCGGGGATAAAAGGCGTGACGATATGTATGTATGTATGTATGTTAATACGTATGGTAGGGCTAGGATCTAATAGGGATTATAGGGACAAATAGGGTTAGGTTCTAGGCGCGTACGAATCGTAGGTCTGTATCACAGCATACCACAATAGTAACACGATAGTACGTGCCATAGGTTAGGCGCTTAGTAGTAGGTGCGTGTAAGTGTTGGTCTGTATCACAGAGTACCACAGAGCACCAAGCCTATACGCATTATATGCTAGGTACAAGTTAGGATAGGGTTAGGATACATATAGGTATAAGGATTAGGATAACTAGGATAGGATATTAGGTATAAGTGATAGGCTACGACTCTAGGATAGTGTAGGTTAACAAATTAGATTAGGCCCTTAGCATATAAATACTCCCTGTACAGTTGGGTTAGTAGCGTAGGGCTGCTATCCCGCTGTTCATTGTGGTCCTTCGGCGGTCGGGTAGGATTTAGGATTTTAGTCCTATTCGAGAAAAAAAATCAGTAACACGCGGTCCTCTCGTCCCATAAATTGACTAATTCACTGACTGACAACTGGTATACAGCAGACTTGCGCACCATCCTAGCGCTTGTTTCGTTGTATATAAAGTGACAGACTAACTTAGTTGCGTCGTTCGGTAGCGGATCAGCTCCCTGAACAGGGTCGCCCCGGTGCTCGAGAAGTCGCACATACCGTAACGAGGAAACAGATCGCAACCAAGTTACTTTTTGTTTTCACCCCACCCCTTGTTAGGTTAAACGGGATAGGATAGGGGCAGCAAGATGGACGTACAACAGATCAACGCAATTGTAGAAAGCAAGGAGAGCTACTACAAAGAAATCGGACGCATATTGACCAACAACAAAAAGACTCGGCATCCAGAAAAACAGAGAAATACATTGCAAGAAGAAGATCGCAACTCAGAGATGTCGTCACCAGAGCATCGGCAAACCATCCACTACTGGAAGATGAGGACACCTAAGAAGAACAGAATAACTTAGTTACTTCGGGATAGTCAAAGATCTCTATAATACGAACAACTTGTAGAGCCGAACAAATCTAACACATTTTCATCACTGATATTTTGCCCGGAAAAACGATTTTTGTGTCTCGAAAATAGCAAGTGTAAAGGAAACTCCGATTATAAACAATAGAATAATATTAAATCTATAAATAGCTCGTATAACTACAAGTACTGGCTATGTCATAATGTGTGCGCAATTTAAAGCGTTGTCAGCAGAACAGCATAATAATAAAGTATACAAACAGTGCATAATACATTCATTCAATGATTAGTGTAGATATTGTGGCAAACTAGGTCAACATTTATTATTACACCTTGAACTTCAAAAGGAGGTTAATGTCAACAATTACGTCGGTAAAAATGACGAAAATACAGGGTCAAAGGATAGGAAAACCATTGAAAACCCAACTTGGAAGAAAACTTGGTCATAAATACAGGATCAGACACAAAGAATACAACGCTTTTAGCAACGGCCCTTGTGCATACATAAGCCAAGATAAAGGCCACTAAGAGTGCTGTGTGATCAAGGTTCTCAGGTTTCATTCTCACAGAAAAAGTTGCCTAACTACTAGCCTACACTCGCAGCAAAATAAAATGCGAGATAGTAGGTATCGGTGATGAAACACCGAAGACTTCAAACCACAGTGTTGAAGTTAACTTACAATCAAGATTGCCACAGTGCAATTTGGTCAAACATACCGGACCGGACCCACAGAATACAACGCTTTTAGCAACAGCCCTTGTGCATACATAAGCCAAGATAAAGGCTACTAAGAGTGCTGTGTGATCAAGGTTCTCAGGCTTCATTCTCACGGAAGAAGTTGCCTAACTACTAGCCTACACTCGCAGCAAAATAAAATGCGAGATAGTAGGTATCGGTGATGAAACACCGAAGACTTCAGACCACAGTGTTGAAGTTAACTTACAACCAAGATTGCCACGGCGCAACTTGGTCAAACTTATAAAAAAGGTACAAACTTTTTCTTTGCTTCCCTTCACAGAATCCCACATAGCACCAAGCCTATACGCATTTTACGCTAGGTGCAAGTTAGGATAGGTTTAGGATACATATATACATAATATAGGTATAAGGATTAGGATAACTAGGATAGGATATTAGGTATAGGTGATAGGCTACGACTCTAGGATAGTGTAGGTTAACAAGTTAGATTAGGCCCTTAGCATTTAGGCATTTCTGTACAGCAGGGTCAGTAGCCCTAGGCTGCTATCCCGCTGTTCAGTTTATTCTTAAAGTACATGATCTTATATACTAAACTTATCCTATGTACACACACGCAACTTTACGGTTGTGTGCTATGTGTGAAAGGTGCCATCTCAGCGGTATGTACCTTAGGTGAGTACGTGATTTTCTCTTAATTTACTAGAAATCACGAATAATAATTGTTGCAGTAAATACTCACGTAGGAATATATCGCTGGTATGGCATGTTCATGTTTGAACATTCTGGCCTCTCCGAGGAACAGGCAACTCCAGTTGGTATAATTCTATGGAGCCATCCTTGGCTGCGTCCTGGTTCAGTGGCTGCTTCCTGGGAGGCTTCGGCATATGGTTCGGCTGGCTGTAGACGGCGTTCCATGCAGTGTGCGTGGATGGTTGTTTGTGGTCTTGATGTGGTGCACGTTGTGGGTGTGGCGTACTATACAGTTAGTGGCTTAATTTTGTTATACCGTTGTCGGTGATTTTTATTACTCCTACGTCTCGAAAAATAATCTCTTCTCGCTAATTTGTTTTAATTATGAACAACCAGTGCATAGATGTTTCCAAATTATATTACTTGACTTTTAGTGTAGTGATATTTGTAGGTCATTTAGGGTTAGTTTGTTTTTTCAATAATTGGTTAACAATGCAATTTTCATTTAATTGCATGTTCTTCACCACTCCAGGGAAGCAAAGAAACTGTTCGTACCTTTGTTATAAGTTTGACCAAGTTGCACCGTGGCAAACTTGGTTGTAAGTTAACTTCAACACTGTGGTCTGAAGTCTTCGGTGTTTCATCACCGATACCTACTATCTCGCATTTTATTTTGCTGCGAGTGTAGGCTAGTAGTTAGGCAACTTCTTCCGTGAGAATGAAGCCTGAGAACCTTGATCACACAGCACTCTTAGTAGCCTTTATCTTGGCTTATGTATGCACAAGGGCTGTTGCTAAAAGCGTTGTATTCTGTGTGTCCGGTCCGGTATGTTTGACCAAGTTGCACTGTGGTAATTTTGATTGTAAGTTAACTTCAACACTGTGGTTTGAAGTCTTCGGTGTTTCATCCACCGATACCTACTATCTCGCATTTTATTTTGCTGCGAGTGTAGGCTAGTTATTTGGCTACTTCTTCTGTGAGAATGAAATCTGAGAACCTTGATAACACAGCACTCTTAGCAGCCTTTACCTTGGCTTATGTCTGCACAAGGGCCGTTGCTAAAGGCGTTGTAATCTGTGTGTCAGGTCCGGTATGTTTGACTTGGTTTCTTCCAAGTAACCAAGTCATGTAGTTGGGTTTCAAAGGTTTTCCTATCCTTTGACCATTTATTTTTGTCATTTTTATTGACGTTATTGTTGACATTAACCTTCTTTTGAAGTTCAAGGTGTAATATAATAAATGTTGACCTAGTTTTCCAAAATATCTACACTAAAACATTGAATGAATGTATTATGCACTGTTTGCATATTTTATTATTACGCTGTTCTGCTGACAACGCTTTAAGTTCCGAGCACCTGTATATGTTATACATGTAATTATTACAAAGCCGTTAATAGCCGTTACATAGCAGTAATTGCCCCCCCGAAACATAGTGAACAGCGGGATAACAGCCCTACGCTACTTACACGCTCTCGCATCGCTAAGGGACTAATCTAACTTGTTAACCTACACTATCCTAGAGTCGTAGCCTATCACCTATACCTAATATCCTATCCTAGTTATCCTAATCCTTATACCTATATGTATCCTAAACCTATCCTAACTTGTACCTAGCGTATAATGCGTATAGGCTTGGTGCTCTGTGGTATTCTGTGATACAGACCAGCACTTATACGCACCTACTACTAAGCGCCTAACCCATGGCACGTACTATCGTGGTACTACTGTGGTATGCTGTGATACAGACCTACGATTCGTACTCGCCTAGAACCTAACTCTATTTGTCCCTACAATCCCTTTTAGATCCTAGCCCTACTATACGTATTTATATATACTTATATAGATAGGTGCGGGATATCTGCCACAGGAGACCTATGATGACAGACGGACTGTGGGTAGGACTTAGGTATGGTGGAAATGGTTTTCTGACGGCCAAATCGACAGACTCACCGACCTGATCAGTACTGATGGCTAAAGGTGTCTTGGCCACCGTCAGAGGTATGGGAAGGGTATCGAGTCAAAGTCGGTTTGAACTTGTGACTCCTTTATTCTTAAAGTGCATGATCTTATATACTAAACTTATCCTTTGTACACACACGCAACTTTACGGTTGTGTGCTGTGTGTGTAAGGTGCCTTCTCAGCGGTATGTACCTGAGGTAAGTACGTGACTTTCTCTTAATTTAATAAAAATCACGAACAATAATTGTGCGGTAAAAACTCACGTAGGATTATATCGCTGAAATGGCATGTTCATGTGTGAACATTCTGGCCTCTCCGAGGAACAGGCAACTGCAGTTGGTATAATTCTATGGAGTCATCCTTGGCTGCGTCCTGGTTCCGCGGCTGCTTCCTGGGAGGCTTCGGCAGATGGTTCGGCTGGCTGTAGACGGTGTTCCATGCAGTGTGCGTGGATGGTTGTTTGCTGTCATGATGTGGTGCACATTGCGGGAGTGGTGTTATTATACAGATATTGGCTTCATTTTGTTATACCGTTGTCGGCGATTGTTGTCGGCGATTTTTATGACCCCTACGTCTCGAATAATTATCACTTCTCGCTAATTGTTTTTTATTATGAACAACCAGTGCATAGATGTTTCCAAAGGATATTACTTGACTTTTTGTGTAGTGATATTTGTAGAACATGTAGTGTTAGTTTGATTTTTAAATAATTGGTCAACGATGCAATTTTCATTTAATTGCATGTTCTTCACCACTCCAGGGAAGCAAAGAAACTGTTTGTAACTTTGTTATAAGTTAACTTCAACACAGTGGTTTGAAGTCTTCGGTGTTTCATCACCGATACCTACTATCTCGCATTTCATTTTTCTGCAAGTGTAGGAGAGTAATTTGGCTACTTCTTCTGTGAGAATGAAGCCTGAGAACCTAGATCACACAGCACTCTTAGTGGCCTTTATCTTGGCTTATGTATGCACAAGGGCCGTTCCTAAAAGCGTTGTAATCTGTGTGTCCGGTCCGGTATGTTTGACTTGGTTTTCTTCCAAGTTGTAGTTGGGTTTTCAAAGGCTTTCCGATCCTTTGACCATTTATTTTTGTCATTTTTATTGACGTTATTGTTGACATTAACCTTATTTTGAAGTTCAAGGTATAATAGTAAGTGTTGACCTAGTTTGCCACAATATCTACACTAAAACATTGAATGAACGTATTATGCACTGTTTGCATACTTTATCATTACGCTGTTCTGCTGACAACGCTTTAAATTGCGCACACATTATGACATAGCCATCACCTTGTAGTTATACAAGCTATTTATATATGTATTATATTGTTGTTGACAATCTTATTTTCCTTTACAATTGCTATTTTCGAGACACAAATCGTTTTTTCCGGGCAAGATATCATTGATGAAAATGTTTGAGGTTTCTTCGGCTCTATAAGTCGTTTATATTTAGAGGTCTGTGACTATCCCGAAATAGTTCGACTTTGTATAAGTATGTTCTTCTACGATGTCCTGGTCTTCCAGTAGTGGATGGTTTGCCGATTCTCTGGTGAAGACTTGAGTTGCGATCTTCTTCCTGCGATGTATTTTTCTGTTTTCCTGGCTGCCGAGTACTTTTTGATGTTGTGACCAACATCAAAAAGTACTCGGCAGCCAGGTCGATATGCGTCCGATTTCTTTTTAGTAGCTCTCCTGGCTTTTTACAATTGCGTTGATCTGTTGTACGTCCATCTTGCGGCCCTATCCTATTCTGTTTAACCTAACAAGGGGTGAGGTGAAAACAAAAAGTTACTTAGTTGCGATCTGTTTCCTCGTTACGGTATGTGCGACTTTTCGAGCACCGGGGCGACCCTGTTCAGGGAGACCGATACCTGATCCGCTACTGAACGACGCAACTAAGTTAGTCAGTCACTTAATATACAACGAAACAAGCGCTAGGTTGGTGCGTAAGTATGCTGTATACCATCGCCTATCACTAGATGAACAGATTTGCTCGACAAAGATAGGTCATTTTATGAACCAGTATTTGCCGAAAAAGCCACACATTTACACTACACAAGGTTTTAAAATATACGTGCTTTATTGCCCCATGGGCTACGCTTATAATTTTGAAATTTATTCAGGGTCTAATAATTTCCAAAGGCTTCCAAATGAACCCGACTTAGGGGTAGTTTCAAATACAGTCATACGTTTGCTTCGACCAGTATCGAGGAATGTAAATCATATTATATTTTTCGATAACTTCTATACGAATTTGTCACTATTCCACTACTTATTCAAAGAAGGAATTTACTTCTTGGGAACAGTACAGAAAAATAGACTGGGGAAAACATGCAAGCTACCTGAGAAGAAAGACATTCTCAAACCATCAGTGCTCAGAGGATCGTATGACGAAAATGTAACTACATTTGATGGGGTTGAATTTTCTGCCACCAGCTGGAAGGACAATAAACAGGTGTTATTGCTCTCCACGTATGTTGACTCAGAACGTGTAGATACTATAAAAAGATACGACAAAAAGCTAAAGAAGAGCGTTGTCATATCCTGTCCAAAAGCTATTCGCGAATATAACGCAAATATGGGCGGTGTGGACACAATGGATAGCTATTTGGGTAGGTATAGAATTAGAATTAAATCCAAAAAATGGACTAACAGGCTTTTTTATCACATGGATATGGCAGTAATCAACAGTTGGATTTTGTACAAAAAAAGTTTTGCTGAAGAAGGACACACATCCTAAGAATATTTTGAAACTGGCTGATTACAGAACTGAACTTGCAGAAACTTTATGTAAATATGGCAGCGCTACAATATAATATAATATACACATCACCATCTAGTCCCAAGCTAAGCAGAGTTTGTGTTATGGGTACTAGATAATGTATAATCATACATATATACTTTTTTTTTTGTAAATACACACATATTATACATAGAAACACCCAGACCAAGACAAACATCCATGTTCATGCACACAAATGTTTGACTTGAGCGGGAATCGAACCCGCGACCTTCAGCGTAGCAGTCGCTTACACTCCCGCTGCGCCAACCGGTCGTCAAAATGTCAATGGAAAATAAAAGAGGCCGCCCAAGTATAAATAAACCTGAAGTCCCTACAGTCAAGCAGAAGAGACCAAAGTTGGGTGCCCAAACATTACCCTCTAATGACCTACGTTTCGACGACATTGGGCATGAAAAATCATATGGTTCCAAAAGGAACCAGTGTAAATATGCCCAATGTAAAAAACTTACGTCTGTAATGTGTGAAAAATGCCGTGTATCACTCTGTGATAACCGAAATAATAACTGCTTTAGGGTATTTCACAATATGTAACTTTTTATGAGTTTACTGCATAGTTTATCAAAAATGATAACAACCTTTTTTGAATAAAAAATATACTTTAAATATTTATATGATTTTTCCCTTATTTTAGAGACCTCGTTACATAATAAATATATATTTTTTACAAAGATACAAAAAATCATGCATCTAAGGGTTAACCGTATTTGTTAAGGTACTTACCTAATTCAAATCTTCATAAGATTTTTCAGCATTACAATGTTTAAAAAAAATTACGATATCTATAGATTCCATAGGCGAGTCGTCATCCCATTGCTTCCTTATAAAGTCGCGACGGATGACCGCGACTGGCCGCGTTTCACAGGTACCTAATCTGTGATAGTGCGCAGCCGAAACCTAAGCCGCGAGTCGTAGGCGAACACTAGCGCTGCGCGTAGTGAACGAACATGCCGCGCAACTTTCAGTCCGTGAAAACTGCATTATCGCCGAGTCCAGTGTTGTTATCGCCAGTTGAGTGTGTACTGGAAAGGACCTTAAGACTTTTTTGAAGAAAAAACAAAAATTTAAGGAAAATTGGTTACATGGTTTTAACAATAGACACAAACTTTATGCAAGGGTTTATTTATGTTTTAATAAGGTGTATATCGTAATAAGGGCACGTGGAGGTACCACGTGCCCTTATTACGGATTCTAATCGGTTCCGCATAGATTTTATTAGGGTTATTAAAATATCTTGCGGAATATTGTCCCATTCTTCTGAAAGTGCTGTTCTTAGTGCTGCCACTGTCGTGGGCACAGGATTTCTCGCATATACAGCTCATTTTAAATTGTCCCAAACATGCTCAATAGGATTAAGATCCGGGCTGCGTGCTGGCTAATTCATTGTACTTATCCCAACCTCTTCGCAATATTGTCGAACTTGTGCACCAGTGTGCGGCCGGGCATTATCCTGCATTAAAGTAAAATTTTTGCCTATGATTCCCATGTAAGGCACCACGTGATCTTCTAAGATCTATGTTGATGACGATGTGCAGTCAAACCCCCTCTATTACCGTTTTGACGGACCTTGTCTATGAACACAAGTTCTGTTCTCCCGTTAATCGATATGCCACCCCAGACCATATGTACCATATAAACATGTCCTACACTCGTCCGTGAACAATACGGAGACCCATTGCTCTTCTGTCCAATTTAGGTGATCACGCGCAAATCTTAATCGAGCTTGTCTGTGAGCTACAGACAACTTTGGACCATTTGCGTGTCTAAAAGGGGTGATATGCGCTTCCTTTAACCTTCTTAATGTTCGTGCACTCACAATTACTCCACGCACTTCATTAGGCTCTGTTTTGATGTTAACTGACGTGAGGAAACGATTTCGCAGGGAAGTTGTAACAATAAATCGGTCATCACGACCGGTGGTTGCTCGAGTCCTGCCTGTACCACGACTCCTTCTGTAGGAACCTGTCTCCACAAACCTTCTGTATATTCTAGAAACCGTAGACTGGTTTAAATTTCAATTTCTACCAATCGTTCGTTGATCCAAGCCCTCCCGCACGAGTGTTACAATTTGAGCCGCTTGTTCGGACGTAGTATCCATATTATGGTTCAAAAACTCTCGATGAGTTAAAAAACTAACCCAACAATTCTGCTGGTAACAATAATTCAATTGACAAAATAATAAAAAATCAATGCGAATCGATTTAAAACTTTGCTTTAAATAACACGCAAATCTGATACTACGAGTAAATTTTCTTTTCAAGGCTATATTCATTTGTTTTATTGCAGTTATATTTCTAATTTCCAGTTAAATAAAAAAAAAATAAAAAAAATCATGAGTTTAATTTCAACCCAAATTAACCCAAAAACGTATAAAATATTAACTTACAACTTTCATTACAAGCCCAGATCTTAAGAGGTTAACAGACTTGTCGATGGAATATGTATTACTAGGCAAAATACAGTCTGACAGTATAGAAATGCGGTTTAGTGCTTATCGTAGACTATCTGGTTGCAGTTATAATGTTAGTTTTAGACAAATTTTAGTATCTGAAAAGAAAATAAGAGTAAATAAATTACTACAAATGAAAGATATTTATTTGACTGAATTGAAAACTACTAGTATGAGCGATGACAACCTTTCTCAATTTTTTGAAATCCTAGAATTAAATTATTTGGAATCGCATGAAGCTGACGAATCTGCTCTCTCTTATATGTATGTGGAGCAGCAGCACATAAAGTTCAATGTAAGATTAGTTGCAAGATGTGTCAGCAATTGGTAATTGAGAGTAAAGGAGAGTTAACTGGTGATGAATATTTTGATTCGTTACAAAGAGGTGGCTTATTAATTCCAACAGACTCAGTTAAATATACATATTTTATATCATCTTTCCAGTATTTTTGAATATGTTGTAAATAATCCTGAGTACAAAAAATTCTTTGTCAATGTCAATAATCAGAAGAAATTACTTTGTAATTTAAGATTTAAAAGTTTAACGTCTGATTATTTTGATACAGATTTAAATAAAACATGTGAACTTTGTGGACTGGAACTCATCGTCTGTTGCAATTTATAAAATAATTTTGTCATTTTTTTCTAATGTTATATTAAACAATTATACAAAGAATGTTAATAGCACTAGTAGTAACTCAATTAAAAAACGAAAACTGATTACTCTAGTTTAGTATAAATTTTATATTGTTAATGTGAGTTGCTGTGTTATCTGTTGAGTGAGTACTATTATACAAAATTTTCTTTTTTATATTTATGTATTAAAATCAATAACCTAGTCCTTCTATAATAGAAGACACACACCAGCTCATATAATAAAAATATATTAACAAATGTACCAGATTGTAGAACACAATTGTAAATTATTGGCGATTGAAAAGAGTGGCCATGAGTTTATTGCCTGATTCTTCTCATACAACTTGAAAAGAGCTCTACTCCTCGAACAGGCTTTTTTTCAATACTCAATCAATTTTGTTTTTAACTTAGCTTTAAATATTATTCCTGCATTTTTTATATTTGACATGTCCAAAAAATATTTGTTTATTTTTATGGAAATAAATTGATTGACTTTGACTTTATATATGAATAAAGCTACCTACCTAACATACAACTTGTTTAGTATTCACATACACATCATATTCCTTATATTTTCAAAAAATAAATCTCATAAATAATCGCTCATAACATCATGCTATCAGCGGTTACCCTCATCCAAGAACTGACAGCGTCCGACGTTGCTTAACCTCGGTGATCGTTATCGATCGTCATGCAAAACGGAGCGCCGAAAAAGAAAACCACTCATTTGAATTTTGCGACGTTGTCAAGTCGCTCAGCGTGGCAACAATAATAGAGGGTTATGGTCATACCCATGGATTGTCATGAATTCTATGACAACTTACTTCATAAGAACAATTAACTTATAATACATTCGTAGCTGAAAAAGCTGTTTCATCTTACCTCAAATACCTCATAACTCTTTAATTTAAATGTTATGAGTAAAAATATGGTTCATTACATCGCACATCCTCTTAAAAACTGTCGTAACACAAAAAAAATAAAATTCGACATTTAAATACAGTTGAATTAAGTTTTTCATTCATTATCGATCAAAAAAACCGTCATAACTGTAGTGTTAAAATAAGCTACCAGATGGCGAGAGTGTCAGTTTTTTACGGAGCGGGAATGAGCGATCTCTCCTCAACAATAGTGCCGCATCGGGGCTTATAACGTGTGAACGTGTGTCGGTGGTCTTGAAAATCGCCATAAACTGTCTTGTGACTATATTTTAGGTAAGTTTCTTTACAATACTTGGTAATTTAGCAGTGAAAACTATACTATCACAATATACTTCTGTTTTTTCGATCGCATATTGAAAAAGATGATATATTTTATCTGTACTCTAAAAGACAATCTGGACTTTAAAAGATGAAGAAAAGACTAAAGAAATTGAAGTGACAAAAAAAAAACAATGACTGAGTTTGTTTCGGCCTTTCTTCTCAAGAAGTCATTTAGCTAGGAAAAGCCGGCATCATCTAGAATAGGGTTTTGACATGTATAAGTGTTGTAAACAACCAAAATGCAGAAATAAATATGTCTTTATGTCTTTGTAAAAAAGTGTCATATCATAGGTTATGCTACTATTTCACATCAAGTGACGTTATATTTACTTCTTTTCTGGATAGAAAACGGTTGTAATATGTATTATGACACTTTTTTATAAATTTGCAAAATTTTGGTACGAAATCTTTATGAAAACAGACTTTGAATAGGTTATGAAATTTTTTTACATTTCTGTGATTTAACTTTGAAGTAATTGGTAGTAGACTTATGACAAATCTTATGTTATGGTAGTATTTGTCTGCTTTGGAATGAATTTGTTATAACAATACTATAAGTTTAACAATACTATAATAGTTAGTATTTTAAAACTAAAATGATTTTATCCTAATCCTAACTAATATTATAAATGCGAAATTAACTCTGTCTGTCTGTCTATGTCGCTTTCACGCCAAAACTACTGAACCGAAATGAAATGTGCTATATGTATAGATAACAAACTGCATAACTTACCCTTTAAAAACAATAGAAGAAGAGCTCAAGATTTATAAGAGTGTACATACAGATTTAAATGGATCATATAATACAGTAGGTTATGTTGGTGAAAAATACTTCGTGACATTCATAGATGACTACAGCAAATTGGCAAAAGTTTATTGCATCAAGTCCAAAGATTCAAGTTGCAGATTGCTTTATAGAATATATAAATACGGTTCAAAATTTAACTGGAATAATTATAAAATAATTAAGATGTGATAATGGTAAAGAATATATGAACAGTAAGCTGTATAGTTTTACAAGAGAAAAAGGAATAATGATAAAGGCATGCCCGGCTGATGTACATGAGCTAAACGGAACTGCAGAAACATATAATGGATATGGCTAGATGTCTACTAGCAGTATTGGCCCGAAGTAATTAAGGCAGCAGCATATTTCAATAATAGAAGTTTGACAAATATATAGTAAGGAAAACACCCTATGAAATATTCTTCAATGCGAAACCATCGATAGAACAATTGAAATTGTATGGAAGTAGAGTTTATGTGAGAATTCCAGAAGAAAGAGGATATCAAAATGGGATAAAAAGGCAGAATTAAGAATATTACTTGGATATGTCGAAGTTGGCTATAAAGTTCTGATAAATAATAGAATAATAGTTGCCAGACATGTTGATATTATAAAAGATGTCAAGTGTATGACCATATATGAAGTTACAGATTCAAAGAAAGAAAAGCAAGAAGAAGAAAAGGAAATAATAGAAAATAACTTACCGGAAAATACTTATTTAATAGATCCAAGTTTTGATGACAACTCGATGAATGATGATCCTAATGATGATAAAGAACAAGCAAGAGCAAAGAGACCAATGATGCTAATTTTTGTGATGCTATGATTCCAGGTACATTTCAGGAGGCGATGCAATGTGATGAGGCCAATCAATAGAAATATGCAATGGACGTGAGATGAACAGCCTTGTTAAAAACAATACATGGACTCGTGTTAATAGACCAGAGGGTAAAGAGATTCTAGTATGAAGTGGATATACAAGAAGAAACCAGGTAACATTTTTAAAACTCGTTTAGTAGTTAGAGGTTTTCAGCAAAAGAATAATATGAAGAAAATTCAAACATTAACATTGTTATTATCTTATTCTCGTCAGTTCAGTCTACACATTCATCAAATGGATCTGGAAACAGCATTTTTAAATAGAAAAGTGATATCAGAAGTTTATGTAAAGCAACCTTAATGATGTTGTTAATGATAATGATGTTTCTTATAAAGTTTATACTTAAATAAAGCTTTGTATGGATCAAAAGAAAGCCCTAGAGCTTGGTATGTGTGTGTTAACGATTTAATAAGAATCTTGGTTTTTATAGAAGCAAGTATGATTATTGTCTTTATGTAAAAAGAGAGAGCAATGTTACCGTTTATATACTTCTATTTGTCGACGATTTATTAATTTGTTGTGGAGATCTTAACATTATCAATAATATAAAGAAACAATCTCATGGGAAAGAAGCTGCTGATGAACTTGGTGGCGCAATAAAACGCAGACTTGATGGCTATGTGTCACAGGGCACAGATATACCAAATGCCCAAACCGTATTTAAAATTCTCAAGGACAATTCTCATTCATACTTCAGTAGTGACCTTTTATATTTCAGAGGCTGATATTACCAAATACACAATATCAGAAACTCTGACGCCAGTACCACAGACAATGACTCTACATCAAATTGCGAACATAGAGACAGCCAATGACATTTATTTCAGATATTTGAGCTATTTTATGTTCTTATGTTCTGTTCCCGAAAGGTCATTGTGAATGTTTAGATGTTAAAAACCATTGACTTGTTCAAGACAATGAATCTGACGAAAAAAATGTGATACAGAAAATAACCCTGTTCGGAATAAAACAAACCGAGCCATTAAGAGAAAAAAGAAAATATCAGAATTAAGTGAAATATCTGATTCGGAGCAAGAAGAGAAAGAAAACAGAAGTAAAATAGAGAAGATTTGTAGAACTGGAAACAGCACTAAAGAAAAATAACAATATTATCAGACGTGTAGTATAGACCGGAAAGTCGTGATTCTGTATCAAAAAATTTGGAAATAGCCAACGGAAGCTCAAAAAAATTGAAAAATCTGATCCATTACATTTATCACATAATTTAAATATTTTATATGATAATCCAATTCCGTCCACGTCGACTATGTCAGAACTAAGTGGAAAACAAAATATTATAGTCAAAAAGTTAACAAACAATAATACTCAAAAAAATTATATTTCGTAAGACGCAAAAAATTATTGATTCTGACGCAAGCAGCATAGAAAATGACAATGATTTTTCTGTACATGGTACCTCAGATGACGAGCTATTTATACCCAATTCTGACTATTTCAATTTTATAGAAGATCAAGAAGAAAACAATGTTCGATACATTGTTTTCTTCTAAAAAGCCATGGAATCAAAGACAGTACAAAGCGATGGCGACAGCGCACATGAAAAAATTTAAGAAAATCAGGACATGATAGCAAAGCACCATTCGAAAAGACTGGAATAGCCACAAATACTGACAAAGACCGAGAGCTTCCAGATGCCGAAGAAGAAAGACTTCTTAGTGTAGCCGACAACGGAGAAGTACCCGGTTATGATTATTTTTCAGAACATACGGAAGAAAATTGCGGTGAAGATAAAAAACTAACTAAAGAAAGTGAAAAGCAGCAGAGATGGCGCATATGAAACAGTAAAAAGAAACAGGAAATTGTAACAACATACAATTTGAAAAGACTGAGATAATAAAGAAAATCACTGACAAAGACCGTGAGCTCCCAAACATCAAAGAAGTTTTATTTGTAGGTGATAGTGTATTAGTGGGGTATTTTCAAGGACAGTCTAGGAAATATTATGTAGGGTCATCGATATATATGTACTAAAGTACATATATATCGATGATGATGATAATGTAGCATTCAGAACATTTACTTTGTTTAAATGCTTTGCATGTATATCCCGGCAAAGCAATCTAGTGTCACTTTGACTTTCCTGCGGTGTGGGTCCGCTTCGTTTATTGACTGTGTGGTGACGATATATCGATTAATTTTAATCAGAACTTGTATCTGTAGTTGCGTTAGCCAATATTTTTTTATAATTTATGTAAGTAAAAGAGTTAAATGTAATAATATTACCACATTAAAATGTATTTCTTTATTTTTATGTGACGTCATTTACGATCATAGACCTAACTACTATGCAGAAATACATTGCAAGTGATTGTAGGTAAAAATATATGACTAAGGTCTAAGACCAGACTTCGTGAAGGTATTGGTTTTAAGAGTTTTTTAGTTTGATTAATGTTATAAAACCAATTTGATATTGTATAATACTAATTCTGTGTTCTTTTTATGTTTTGGTTAATAACTATATTAAAGAATATTTCAACACTTCATCATAGTACACGTTTGCAGTTATAGAAAAATACGCAGAAATAATATTGAACCATGATGCCAAAACAGATCCTGATTTCCATTATCTGACCAATAGACAAAAAACCACAAAATTAATTGTGTTTAGTGGCATTGAATAGTTATTAAAAAATATTTTTGAGCATTTCTTGCTAGAGTAAATTTAATTGCAATTAATATAAAGCTATAAAAAAAATTTTTGAGGCAGGACTTAAACCCGCCTTATATATATTAGGATATGTTTAAGCAATTCTCAAAGTAAGATAAAGGACCATGGGCAAAAATGTATGAAGCCTGGGCTCACCCACCAACAGAGATGAGACCACTTTGAATATAGTTGTAAAGCACTAAATATAAAGATATACACTCATTTTTGCAAAGAATCCATGGGGTTATTTTGCTATAAATATTTTTCTCCTACCATAAATATACTATAATCCTGCAAAGTAATGCTATTATGGAATTGAAGTTTTTGTTGTTTCACATCTTTAAATAGTTTTAATTCCATGTGCAAAGAATACATAAAAAATTAAACAGCTGCTAACAGTTACAAATATAAACGATTTTAAACTTTCGCGATTATTATACATTATACAAGGTTATATAGCGACTCTTTATGGCTTAATATTATTTATCGCGAGTAAGACCCGCTATATAACCTTGTATAAAGTTAAAAATATTTTAATAACATTTCAATCAATATCAATAATAATATCGTTCAGGTGACCTTCTGGTGGATTAAGTTGTATGTGCCGAGAGGATACACAAAAACACACAGATAACATACATACATACATATTCAGACTCACGCCTGTTTCCCGGAGGGGTAGGCAGAGACTACGGAACGCCATTTGCAACGATCCTGACATATCTCTCTTGCTTCATTCACTCCTATCAGATTCCTCATGCATGCTCTTTGGTTCAGGGTACTTCTAACCAGTCCTGTTTTTAGAAATCACGAGTCAACTGACTGAGAGCAGACGGGCGCGGGGCAGGCGTCTGAGAGTCTGAGAGGTATGAGAGGGAAGGAGAGTGTTGTAAATCACACGGGCGCAAGCGCATCTATTGTTTACCATTATTTTAAACAGTGGCGTAGAAAGGGAGAGGAGGCGGCGGGAGCGGTCCGCCCCGGATGTCACTCTTTTTGGGTGCCACCCCAAACTCGACTTTAAGAACAATGTACAAACATATAAAAACACATAGGCACTATCTCAGCACTACGATTCGGGAGCAGTTAGCCCGTAATTGTTAGGTATCGACTAAAAAAAAAAGAAAACGGTCGACCGCCAATTTCCGCCCCGGGTGCCACCCAATAGTACTTGTATATATTCTGTGCCCAAGCAAGCTACGCCACTGATTTTAAAGTATGAATATATTGTTTCTATAACGGTTTTATGACTAACAATTGTATTTTTCTACAAAATCTATTTAAGTGCATACCTTTTTTCTGCAATTGAATTGAAGGTGGTACTGGTAGTAACAATTTTAGTACGAACAAAATCCTTTCCAATGGCATATGCCATAACTCTGTTGGACACTGAGCTCAATTTGACGCATGATCCTTTAAAGTTTAAAAATTAGAATTATTCGTGAGGCAACTAAGGCAAGTCTTGAACTTACGCCCAGAAATACATCCTTCTGTGTTGTAATAAAAACATCTGAATATGTTTATAGATTCTATAATTTTACTTAAATAAACCCCAGCAATTATTCCTTTTAATGTCATAAATAAACTATTCTTATTATGTAAATAGTCTTTGCAAATGGCAATAAGTAGCCAGTAGCATTAGAGAACTATTAAGATGCCAGGACTGGTTGTTGTTGATTGGCTATAATAATAACTAGACACTGTAAGTCATTGGCGCTGCTTGCGCCTGCGTGTTGCGCTAGTACGATTAGACGTCATACGTTAGACAATTTGAACAAAATATTTATAGGGAATGCTCCGTCTATCGTTAGAGTATATGTCAATGTGTAGGGTTTATAGAAAGTGTAGAACTTGGTGAAACCGTACGTTTTGCTGTGCGGTTTTTAAAAACAATTTATAAACCATCGTTAAAATTTGAACCTACAAAAATAGATCCTGATGTTGTTCCCGAATTAAGTATGGTAAAAAGGATAGAAGTAGAGTAAAATGGGAAAGCATTTTCTTAAATAATATTTCTTCCGCAAAGCATCCGCTACTACGTCTTCGAATATTCGGAGACGTAACGAACAGAGCACTTTGTCGTCTTACTTACCAAGGAGACTGGGACAGTGTGAAAAGGCATACATAAACAAGTGTCTTCCAGAGCTCATTACCACAGACCTCCAGCCGTTGAGTGTGGTGAAAAATAGGGGATTTAGGAAATACACTCATGCCCTAAACCCCAGTTATGAAATACCCAATAGAAAATCTTTGTCAAATAGATTATTAGCTACGGAATATGAAACTGTACTTCAATCTACTAAACAAATGGTTCGTACGTTTTGTATATCGATCTGTCTAACTGCGGATTGCTGGACGTCAAGAAATCTCGTTACATATATTGCGGTAACGGGGCACTTTATTTACACAGAAACATTACAATACAAAAGCATTTTGTTAAAATGCAGTGCCTTGGAAGGCTCTCATACTGGGATTAAAATAGCCGATGAGCTCAGAAAAATAGCAGGCGAGTGGGATATCGCAAATAAAGTAAATTTCTTTGTTACGGACAACGCAACAAATATGATTAGTGCAACGCAATTGCTTGGCTGTGACCATTTTGGCTGCTATGTACATAAACTAAATCTAATAGTTCAGGATGCACTTAATTTGCGGAATATAGCTGCCACTGTACAAAAAGTGCAAAAAACAGTCTCTCATTTTAAAAGGAGCTCTCAAGCTAAGGAAAATCTTATAAAGTATCAAATAAATGCACAAAGTATCACTCCTGGCTGTGCAAAGGGCGTCCTCATAGGGTGGAACTCAACATATTTAATGTTGCAACGCTTCGTGGAGTTGCAAGAGGGCCCTTAAAGCCACAATCCCAAAGCTTCGTGCTGACTAACCCATCATTCCGCTTGAAGAGTGGCAATGTATAGAACACATGGTCGAGGTACTAAACCCATTATACGAAGTACACTCATCATGAGCGCCGAAAACTACCTTACGGCAAGTAAAGCTGTGTTGATCACACAAGGCTTAAAGAAGATTAACGAGCGACTATTAGAAAAAGATTATTTTACTTCGGTCAAAGAGTGTGTTAAATGCCTAAGAGAAGGAGTAAATTCAAGATTCCACTATTTAGAGAGCAATCAAACTATAGCCATGTGTACTTATTTAGACCCTTGATTCAAGGAACATGCCTTTACTGACCGTGATGCGCTAGCAACAATAAAATGTGTCCTTATAGATAAAGTTGCTGCATTATTAAATGATGATGACATGGCCGTCGCTGTGGAAACAACAAAAGGTTAATAATGTTTATTCGGTCTATCTGGCTTATGTAATGTAATTATTAATATACACCGCTATTTTTTAATTAGTACAAAAAATTTAATGGGGCTCTAGGCATATTTAACTTATCACATATATGTATGTAAAAAATAAAAATACTGAGTTCCAAAACTGTCCCAAAACTGTCCACAAAAATACGTAATGTTTGGTAAATGCATAACTAAATACTAATTTGTCGTAGTAATTTTACGCGCCACTACTCCATTGATAAATTTGTGCAAACTCGAAGCTCGTCACCCCCTGTCCCTCTGCGTGCGCGCCACAGTACTAAACTGAAGGCGACAGCGAGCGGATGTTTTTTCGTGGAAAAAAATATTGTTTGTTTACGTTTGCCCAACGGGATGGCTTATTAGTTCACATCACGCGAGTGCAGCTATGTGTTTGTACAGGGAAGTGTTTGGAAGCCAGTGGATCCGTTGAGGCGGGTCGTAGCTTGGCCTCCATGCTCACCACTGTGTACAAAAATGAGCCGTTGTGAGTGTGAGTGTTGAACAATTTAAACAGCGCATATTGGACGCTTTTGACGCAGTGAGAAGTCAGAGAAGCTTACGTATCTCGTTAAAAAACAATTAAATAAAACGTGCTGTGTATTGACAATAGTGATGGATATTTCGAAGAACAATTGAAATACTTGTAAGTAAAGTAAATATTACCTACTTAACTAAATAATAATTTGATGCGGCCGGCTCAAAATCGGTCTGTGTGGAGAACCTTGAGGGAGGCCTATGTCCAGCAGTGGACGTCTCTAGGCTGACATAATGATTATGAAATAGTAATTGTAAATAGCAGCCGATTCTAACTTCATAAATACGCCAAAATTACTCTTTTCTTTTATTACAGAATACCTTCTTTTATTTTGATATGTGTTTGCTTTCTAATTACATACCTACCTCCGTATTTAATTACTTGTAAAACAGTAAATTTTGCCGGTGAAGTATGAAGAAGTGGGTAGAATTTAAAAAAATAAAAAATATCTACCTACACTTATTATTTTGCTTCTTTTTATTGTCTACGGCTACCTGCATTATAAGTGCGACGGAAAGAATGCGTAAGAGTAGGACGGAAAGTAAGTAGGTACTATCAATGAAGTAGTGAATGGATTGTAAAATATGTCTATGATTTGGGTGAGATTTTCTACAAACAACAAATGATTATAACTTTGCTATTTATAGATATTATGAAATTCTTACGTCACTTATATGATAATAATGTCTTCGCTAATATGTCCTCAAAGTTTTTGTACTAATTAAAAAATAACGGTGTATATTGTAGGATCGTTTAATAGCATTTATTATTTATTTTAACGCGGTATTAATTTATCATTCTATCTTGAAAAGTGAACCTAGCGGCACCGTTGAAATACTGAGTGAGAGTGTTTCTGATGTTCTTCCCATCTGTCGAAGGCCTCTGAATGTTTGTGCTGTTGATGATGATAATACCGTAACTCAACAAAGATTTATAACATTATTAGACAATGCAGGGCGAATGAAAGCTAGAACTCGTCCCGCAATTTTACGAATCAGATACTATACGGCTTCTCAGATCCAGAGGCTTATTATTATTCTCTATTAGTAACACATGTTCCTTTTAAGGCAGAAGAAGAATTGTTGGAAGGGTTTGAAACTGCGAAAGAAGCTTTTATGAGTAAAAGGAATTTACTTCGGCCATTACAACACGGTTACAATGCAGAACCTATGTCAAGATGGGAAACGGAAATTCAAGAAGTTAAGAAAAGTAAAGTTAAGAAAACGCAAAGAAAATCAATCTTTAACTGAATATCAGCGTCGAGTGATCCAAATCGAAGAAGATAAAATTAAAGCGTTTAAGGAGAAAGAAAAAGAAGTTGAGGATGAAGATGTCCTATTTTTGAAATCGCTAACGCCATATTTTAAATATTTGAATCCACTACAAAAGTTAAGATTAAAAAGTAAATTACAGAATACAATAGCAGACGAAATTGATCTAGCTATGCGATCACCCACTTCCAACTCTTCATCTACTATGTCAATGTCAATCATACCTTCACCAGTGCACGCATCCTCAATCATGGCACAACCGACAAACACTCAGCAATTCTACGAATCATTTAATGTTGAAGATGATTCTTAAGTATAAGATTTTTTACACCTCAAATTTCTTTTTCAAATAAAAAAATGTGTGATTAATCCTTTTTTTATACATGAAATAAATATAAAAAAGTTACAAATAAATATAATAAATACATAAAATGTTTGTCTTTCATTCAAAGGATATTCAATAGGGACTTCCGAACTTACAGCTGATAACGGTCATCTTGTTAAAATTACATCTGTCAAATTAGTTGTCATTTAGTCAGTTTTGACAAATCACCATGGACGTATATAGCATCAAGCAACACGTGATTATAATAAAATTGGAGGAAAATGGATAGGTTGAGCTGCGGCTGAATGTACGTAATGCGCTCATTATAAAAATAAAAACCTTTACTGAGTGTTAATACCAATCTTTCTTTCACACTAATGAGTTTTTTAAAGTTTGTCACTCTATGTTCACAATTGCGTATTGCGTGCACGTATTCCATTGCAGATGTAGTCAAATAAATGTTTCTTTTGACATGGACAAATAAACGTAAAAGTCTTTTTCGTTATTTCGTACATGAAAATAATGTTTGAAAAATTCACCGCGCATATTCCTGGTCTACGTTTCCTTTTTTCAATGTCATTTGCAATTTTCAAAGCAATATTGCCCGACAGTAAAAACTGTGCATATCTGTAAAGAGCCATCGTTAAAGTGGCGTTCGTGAGCGTGACGGTATCTTTTAGGACACCTGTTGAGTCATCGCACGATCACTTTGATCGGAGACGATAAAACGCATCGCGCCATCGTACGATTGTGGCCAATTAGGACGACGCCTTATAAGATCACTTTCTTGTCTGTCTGTCTGTCCGTGTGTCACCACCGATTTTCTCAGGAACGGGTGGACCTAGCAAATTGAAATTTATACCATATAATGAGGTCTATGGTTCCTATTATTATGTATAAAAATAAGGGTGCTGGGTCAATCCGATAAAAAGATATGGTCAAAATTATATTTTTGCGAAAACTTGTAAGTACCAAAATTAACCTTAATATTCAACTTTTTTAATTTTCGGAATTTTTCCTTTACTTGTGCTGTAAGACCTTGGCTTTAACCAAAATTGACAATTTTAGGTCAACCGTAAGTACCCTATAGGTTTTGGGTCGAAAACCTATATGGTCGTTCCCATTGAACTAGAATCACAAAATTTGGCCAAAAGCAGGGTCTTACTGCACAAATAAAGGAAAAAGTATAAAAAATAAAAAAGTGGAAAGGAGAATGCCGGAACCTGTACAATTGGTACAGGTTCCGGCATTCCGGCATAGCTTTAAAAAAAATTATATACCGTAAATGCTTTGACACATTTTGAATGCCATTACTAAATTATGAATCATTATTAAAACCGCGTTTACAAAATATTATAAAAAAGTAGAACTTCGATCAACAACTTCCGAATGCATACATTGCCAGCACAAAAAAGGTCGATTCCGAGCGCCAAAAAATCGAGTGTAACATTCTCAACATTAACGATTGCTTACACGATTAAATGATTTTGGATTCAATAGAAGGCACTATGATAGTGAATTCAAAAAACTATGTTCTGTGTGTTTTTATTAAATAGAAATACATATTATTTGGCTACTTAACTTGATTTTAGTCTTTGGTTGAGCAATTTATTCATTAATCGATTGTTTTTAGGTGATATCGATTTTAGATATAATTGAATCGAGATAGCAACACTTGCAGGGTAACATTTAATAACTTGAGCAACTGTCAAAAGTGTCAAATGTCAACCCCACACAACGTCACCTACGCATCGATCGTGTTTGTTTGTGTTATTATTTTGTTTTTATCCGTTGAGTTGAGGTTTGTTCCTCTGGGTCGAAACTACGTTAGAAATCAAGGACAAATTCCTTCCTTTGCAATATTTATGGCGGATTTTTTTAAAATATGGTTATGTGAAAATCTCAGAACTGCGGATTCGAAAACAAAAACGCTTCATGCCTACGGTAATATTAAACAATAAGCTGGCTAAAAATGTTCATTTCATGAAAAAGCAAACGGTACAGGCTTCCATACAAAAATCGGCATTCTCCTTTAAGGCTGTCCCCATACATAGTAGACTCCATTTAAGATAGTCCTCTAAGTTGTATGGGCACTCATACAGATTAGATAGAGGAATAGCGTAATTAGCACCCACCTCAAATAAGGTAAAATGCGTACGGAATCCTCAGTGCGCGGGTCAGACTCGCACTTGCCCGATTTTTTTTATATTACGGGAGATTTGCCTAATGCTCCTCAATTCCCCGAATTGTCCGAAGATGAATTGATTTTACATTCAGTGGGTACTTATCAACTAAAACTTGCTGCGAGCTATTATTGCCAACATGTCCGCGACAGGGAATACCTAATTGAAATATGTGCAGATAAGCAATTACAAGGTTTAGATGATTTTGACTACCACCTGAGAATGTTTGGCTACTGGTAACTATTGTTGTAGTTAACGGGCAGGAGAACCTTTGGTGTTTGCGTTCATACAATGACCATTGTATGGTTTTTTGCATGGGCCAGATACCAACATTCATCGCCCTGAACTTTATTTGAATAATGTGATATTTGATAACGATTGATAATGAATATAAATGGTATCTGTCTCGGTAATATTATTTTTTATTTTGAATCCTACCTATCCTATCCTACGTCCTACTTTTAGGTGCTCTATTCTCCATTAAGTTTACAATTAGCAACATTTTAAATCTGTTTAAAAAAAACAAAACCTATAATTAAGTGAAAAAAAAATCCACACTTTTTAATACATTATTGATAGATTTATTTGGCCCCATAGTAAAAGTTGCAATAAGTGGTTAGAGCTTTCGTTTAGAATAGGTTTTAATTATGCACAACAGGTTTAATGTTTTGGGACCAGCAGTCAAAGGAAAAGTTGCATTTTCTTTTTAATAAAAACTTGTACTCACTGAACTTGTGGAACTCATTCCGGTATTTCCTGGTCGTTTAAAAACGTAAAAGACTTCGTGATGATTTGCTAGATGGTGGTCCCCTACAAAGCATTTGTATGGTTTCTGATAGTGGTTTCGTGAACACAGAACTTTTTATAAATTGGTTACATCATTTTAAATATTTTGTGCATCCTGCAGTTGAAAATCCTGTATTGCTTATTTTAGACAACCATTCGTCTCACATAAGCTTAAAGGCAGTAAAATATGCGCGCGAGAATCATATTATGATGCTCATACTTCCACCACATGGAAGCCATAAGCCAGCCCTTGGATTGATGCCTTTACAGTCCTTTAAAGGTCAAATATTCCATTGAATGTGACAAGTTCATGGGCAAACATCCAAGACGAGGTATCACTCAACTTATTTAACGAGGCATATAAAAATCTTGCTACATTGGGAAATGATGAATCTAGATTCAAAGTGACGCGGATATATCCCTATGATGACGATCTCTTTGAAGAAACTGACTTTGCTCCATCATTTGTAACAGACCAGTTGCAAAAAGGTGTAGAAATGAGAGAAATTGATGTCCCACTAAAACAACCAGCAAATTATGAATCCTCGAAGATCAGTGATACAGGAATTGAGCATTCTAGTGACAAATTTGACGAATTACTCGTGAACCAACAAGCGGAGATTCCTGCAATTGAAGCTAGTAGAAACAGCGTATCTTTTGTGGAGGGTGAGATTCTTAACATTGCTTCCAATAATGATTATCTTATAGACGATAGGACGCCAAGTCCTTCGATGCTATAATTGCTGAAACAATAATAAATAATTCCTGTGCCGATTCTAGTACTCAAGTTCAACTCAATAACGACCTGACTATTTTTGAGCCAAAACCTATCAACTATAAGGAACCTTCAGTTGAAACCTTTCTGGCCTCAAATTCACATACATATTGTGCTGTAAATAGGACAAGTATTGACCAAGAGAACACTAATTACGTGGCAGATGCACAACTCTCTACTCTTCCTCGCATGACGGAGAAAAAACGTGGCCGTAGAGTTACCATGAAGTCACAAGTGATTACTGCCAGCCCTTATAAGCAACAATTAAAGGAAAAAAGCGCCAAGAAGAGGAAAAGAAGAACCGTATTAAAAAATTAGTTACGACATTGTCGTTAAGCGCCAAAGCTTCAACATCAGGAGTCAAAATGAAGGCGGCTGTCTTAAAAACTAAGATAAAACCTTTTAAAGTCAGACCTTTTAACTCAAAAACAAAAGACAAAGAATATTATTGCCCTTTATGTCAAGAAAAATGTGTTGACCCACCAACAGAAGAATGGATTCAATGCGGAAAGAATAAGGATTGGTGTCATGAATTGTGCGCTTCCCAGGAAGGTGATAATAATATATTTGTTTGTGATAATTGTTCCAATTTGGTATAATATTTTTGATATTTGATATCCAAATATTTTTTGTGTTCAATTTAAAAATATGTATGTCAAACCATTGTCTAGTACCCATAGCACAAGCTCTGCTTAGTTTGGGACTAGATGGTTATGCATGTTTAATATAGTGTATTGTGTATTTACTTATTTAAATAAATTGATTGATTGATTTAACTAATTTACATCTGTAATGCTTACATCTTTCTATTTGTATACTAGAGGTAAAATATTCGTGAAGATTTGATAGTCAGATCAATAACAGATAGATCTGAAGTCCAAAAACTAAATGTTAGATTTTAAGATACTTTTGACTGATTTTAAAAGACAATTAAATATTTGTTCAAATGCCTTCATATTTTTTGTTCAATAATCTAAGTTTTAATTGAGTTTTACTATGTTATAAGTTAATTAGTTACTGAATGCGCTCACTTACACTATTGCGTCTACTTACCCCACATGGGTACGCACACTTACTCGCAACATGGGTCAAGTGTCCGCATTCCGACTTATTATCAAAATGTTAAAATTTTTGGTTAATTATGGAACGTGATGTTTTATGATATGTTTCAATTTATAGCCTAATAAATATTATTTTCGAAACCATATTTTTATTTCCCAAATTCTACTTTAGTTGACTTTGACACTTGACCCTTGACCCGAACGACTCTATCAAACAAGAAGAAGCTCACTGTCGTCCAGTTTGAAGGAAAACATCGTGAGGAAACCTGCATGTCTAATGTTCTCGAAAGACATGTGAAGTCTACCAACCCGCACTTGGCCAGCGTCGTGGACTATGGCCTTAGGGTGGCCCGTCGTATTTTAGCTAAAGAAGACAAAAGTATTTAAAAGAAAAAGAGACTAAAAAAGTAAAGAGTATTTGCAGTATACTGAAATTATCAACATATTTCCTTCTAGAGGTATTCGTTGCGATAATTTTGAGCTCTAGTAAGAGTCTATCTTCGAAATGTGTAGTTACTTTTTTCCACTCAATTAGCCGAATTGTGCCAAATGGGCTGCTGTATATTTAAACAACTTAATCAAGATGAAGGTTAGACATTCAACTCTACTTAAGAAATTTCGTGAAGGTGGTATTAGACGCTCAAAATCATGTTTAGGCAGATCACCTGTCGACTTGACTTTGGAGCAAACGATTAATGCTGATGCCGGTAATACCTTGGCTGCTGTCAGCCATTTTACAAATTCGATCGCTGCACGAGAAAGATGGGCTCATGGGGATAAAGAGAGGCCACACAATGCGTTTAGGGCCCGGCGCGGCGCCTGAACGCTGTCGCAACGGTTTGCTACCTTCATAAATGTATACCATATTTTAGAAACAAAAATTTTATCGGTGGCGATATCTTCACCCGCAACATACGCTGACGCTCTTAAAGAATCCACTTCCACAGTTAATTATATATATATTGCCTTTAGTTAGCACTACTTTTGAACCATAAGTTAAAACTTAATCGTTTCCTTTTCAGGAATCACACCAATTCCTAGTACAGCAAATAGTAATATTATAAAGCAACTAATTCTCATTGTTGCGCCTTTAGTTGAGTACAGACGTTTTGAAAATCAACTAAAATAACAAATAACGAGAGTATTTAGTAGATTGACACACAAAATGGACCACAGCCCCTTCAACCGCAGCAGCAGGTCCGTGCGCTTCCCACCTCCTACACCCGCAACGAGACCTAATGCACCGAGGCAAGGTGAAGATGCTCGCGAAGTGATACACACACTGGAGATACAGTCGTGGATGACCTTCATTGAACAAAGCCTAAATGAGTTGTGCGCTATCGTAGTTGAGGATAAAATGACATAAAATGACAATTTATTGTCATTTTATGTCATTAATGAACTCGGAGCAGAAACTGCGCATCAATGATTCGTGCCGTACAGTGGGCACTGCCACATCTGATATGGCAGTACGGTACCAGCTCTGAAGATTAGATTCGTCCAAGCCCAAATATCTGTGCAGTCACTTCAAGATCAGCTAGACCTATAACAGCAGCTACATGACCTCACACGGACCATTGAAGAAACTTCCAAACCTGCCGCGACCACCTCTTTTGTGGACATGGTAAAAAAAGGATCCAATAGTTATATAAACCCAATGAAATTAAACACAGCGGTCATATATTCTGATGATATATTTAAGTCAAGTGAGTACACAAAATCCCTTGTCCAAAAGATCATCAGTCCTGAGCAGATGAAACTGCACGCTACATAAGATAAAAAATGGCGATGTCATAATTAGTAGGGAATGCAATCTCGTTCTCGCCAGATCTTGGTCTTTTTTAGCGAGATTGATAGCGGACGAAAAAGCGGCGAGATCTAGCAAGTTTAACGAGATTCATACTCCGTCGAATTTCAATTATGTCAATCAACTGCCATAACTCCAATTGTGAAAATTGTTTATTATACTAATAATATTTTACGAGAAAATGGCTAATAAAAGATATACGACTGAAGAATTATTGTATTATTTAGAAAATTCCGATGAAGAACCTAGTGGTGAGAGTGACCACGAATATCAGCCCATTGATGAAGATGAAGAAAACGAGGATACCGAGGTAATTGCAAACTTTATAGCAAACTAGAGGACACCAGCAGCTACGCCTGCATTTTTTTTTATTTACCCGTTTTGGCCGATCCCGTGGGAATTTCGGGAAATCCCTTCTTAGTGCACCCCTACAGTCTCCAAGGAACATACATGCCAAATTTCAGCTTCCTGCACCCAATAGTTTCGGCTGTAGCTAGAGGTGGCCGTTTTTAAAAAAAACGTTGCTGACCAACGATGTTAGTCTATGGTGGTGGCAACCGATGCGAAAATATTGAACAACGAATGGCAGTAACACCGACCAAAATTCAACGCGGCCATAGGTGATACCGAATAATGCCGACCATAACCGTCAACGAACGATGTCAATAATACGAACGAGTACATACGAATGCGACCGAACGACAACGATGCCACCAACCAATAATCATAACTATATTGATACTTTACCAACTAACCGCGTGTCTACGTGCCTGCGCCTGACTAAAATGGCGCGAAACTCTAATGTATTGCAGTATAATCTATGGAGCGTACTACAGAATTATCATTACTAGAAATGACTTGATTTTTGAGACTTCGTAGGTTAGGCACAGTTATAAAGCGTATGCAGACTCGGATGCATTTTTATAGGAAGAATAAGATTCAATATTTTAACAGAAATTGGGGTAAATGATTGTTATGATATAATAGGTACAAATAAACTTACAAACGAATGTTATTGCTATTATTTTTTATAGGTTCATTATTTATAGTGCGCTCGGGTCTCTTCCTGTCAACATGACCAATTTATTATTTGTTTCAAGGTTACATTTGTTTATGTTTTGATTTTTTCATTACGTATATCTTGGTACCTACGCGAAGTTTAGAGAGCACGCGCGATCATTTTTTAAATTGAGAAGTTATTAAGTATCGTATGTTTCAGTGGTTGTGTATAGATTTTTGTAGATAAACTTATTAGACAATTATTTCAGAGTGTAAATAAATTTGTATAGGTATAAGTACCTATAGTTCCTTAGTTTGAGCGTGTAATTATAAATATTAGTGTAAGTGACTAGTGATTATGTCGAGACGGCAAAGAGGAGCTAATCCTGTTTGGGAACATTTCGACAAAAAGGACGAAACTACAGGCATTTGTAAATATTGCAGTGTAAATATTAGTTATAAGTCAACGACTGGTAATTTGAGGTGCCATCTCAAATCAAAGCATCCACATATTTTGGCACAAGAGCTACCACGGTCTCATATTACTCCCCTGCAGCAACTAACTCAGTCACACACAACCGAGCCAAACGGTAAGAAAAACAAAATACCTATATTATGCTAATATCTATAGGGCCCAATCACACAGGAATGGCAGCAGCCGGCAGCGACACGGTGACTGACTGTGGTGGTGACTTTCAGTAACTAAGACCATCGTTGCTTGAACTTCGAATCGAAACCTCGAAAAGGTCGCGCGACCGCCCGCGGTTCTACGAGCAACCGCGCGCCATGGGCGATGCGGCGAGCGGCACCGCGAGCGGCGGCCGTGCGCTTCCCGCGCTTCCCATATGTATCCCTTTTTTCTTTTATGTGTTTCTTTCTTCTCCTACTCCTTCTTCAGATTAAAGTTCTATAATAACCATTTCCATCACTTTCACTCAACACATCAGTTTCTTTGCTGAATGTAAAATTTAACCTGGTTAGGGTGGCTGCAGCGTCTGCCAGCGGCTTCCGGCGGCGGCGCGAACATGCGTGGCCGCCTCCACCGGCAGCGCCGCGCCTCTGCCAGCCATTGCCATTCCGATGTGATTCGACCCATACTATAGCTGAAGAGTTTTCTGTTTGTTTGGTTGTACGCGCTGATCTCCGAAACTACTGATCTGATTGCAAATTTTTTTTCACTGTTAGATGGCCCATTTAGTGAGGCAGGCTATAGACTATACAACATCACGCTAAGACGAATGGGAACAGAGCAGCAATGAAAAATGTTGCAAAAACGGGGGTATATTTTTTCGACTTCTACGCTAGCGAAGTCGCTTGCGAAAGTTTAGCTCCGTTTGTAAAGGTAACAAACCATTAAAATGCCAAAGATTTAAATGAATCCTAAAAGAAATTATTTTACCCGCGCAGGACCCGAAATTATACCAACGACGAGCTCAACGTCTACTGAGACCCCATCAACAAGCTCAACATCTACGCAGCTGCCATCTTCATCTTGTGGTATTATAAGGCAACGACGTCAGAGAACTATTAATTCTTATGTCGTCAAACCCGTATCACAAGACATAAAGAAAAAAATTGATAGAGATTTGCTAAGCCTTTTTATCGACGACATGCAACCATTCAGCATTGTTGAGAATCTAGGGTTTCGGAAGTTATTGTATTGGATTCCGGGATATACTCCACAATCAAGGAAAACAATTTCCAGTTCATTAATACCGGCGTTATATGAAAAAACTATTAATGAATGCAGGAGCATATTGGAAGCAGAAGTGGTGACAGCATGTATCACAACAGACTGTTGGACATCGTGTAACAATGAAAGTTATATTGCTGTCACCGCCCACTACATTTCACCTCAATTTAAATTTAAGTCAATTTTATTAGCCTGTAAAGGTTGTCCCGGCAGCCATACAAGTGAATATTTAGGACAACAAATAAAACAAATTGTTTTGGAATGGAACTTGCTACATAAAGTAAATTTTGCCGTGTCTGACAATGCAGCAAATGTCTGTAATGCAATACAAATGCAGTTGAGATGGAAACACTATGGGTGTTTTGCACACACTCTCAACCTTATTGTTAAAGACGCTTTAATACCTTTACAAGACACCTTAGAAAAAATTAGAAAGATTGTCGCCCACTTCAAGAGGAGCACGCAAGCCACAGATAAATTGATGAAATATCAATCTAGCCATCTAGGCATGGAGCAGCCTAAAAAAATTATTATGGAAGTAACAACAAGGTGGAACTCCACCTATTTAATGTTAAAAAGATTTCTGGAACTTAGTGAGGCTATTAAGGCTACGATGGCAATTATTAATCGAGATTGGCCAATTATTACAGAAGAGGAGTGGGCTATGTTACAGTTGTTGGTCCAAATTTTGGCTCCTTTTGAAGAGATCACCAGTAGCTTGAGCGGAGAAAATTATTTAACAGGGGGCTTAGCAATAGTTCTCACTAATTGTTTAGTAGACGTTTGCGAAGAAATGTTGCGCAATAGCGAATTTATTAACACCGAAATTGTACAAAACATACTATTGAAATTAAAAAGTGGTATTGATACTCGGTTTCGGAACATCGAAAATAGTAAGTCATTCGGTTTGTGTATGATGCTAGATCCCCGCTTTAAGTTGGCAACATTCAGAAATGAAAGTAATAGGACTGCAATTAAACATCACTGCCAAGAATTAATGGAAGAAATAATTTCAAGGCAGCCATTCACAGCAAATACACAGGAAACTACTAGCGCTGTCAACTTAAGCGCTTCAACCAGCATATGGAATAAAGTTGACAGTTTAGTCAACAGCACAAGAATTTCAGGGACTCCTTTATCGAAAGCACTGAGAGAAATGAAATTATACTTGGAAGATGAGATGTTGCCTCGTCAAAGTCCAGATGGGAAGTGGAACGAGCCAACTGAATGGTGGCTACGCCATTCTAAAATATACCCAACTTTGGCAGAAACATATCGCATGAGGTGTAATATTGTGATAACATCCGTTCCGTGTGAACGAATATTCTCCAAAGCTGGGTATATTTTGAATGAACGGAGGACTCGGCTTACTACCTCAAAATTAGAACATTTAATATTTTTAAATGCTAATGCTAGATTCTTAGCTGATTAAGTAAATAAAAACAATTATTACCTACACAAACAATATTTTATTTAAATACTAATTTGCATTAACACTTTTTATATTATTATTTTCGTGTTATTACGTTGAACTACGATTTTGTTTTTAACAACATCTATGAAAACGCCAACGTATCAACATGCTAACCAGCGGGTGCGCTAGGTGTATGTCCAACATCGTTGTCGGAAACAACGATGTTGACAACGGGTGGCGTTAATGAAACAACGATGCGCATCGATGATGAAAAATAACAAAAACGCCCATCTCTAGCTGTAGCGTGTCTGTCAGTCAGTCAGTAACGCAAGGATTTTATATATTAAGATAATGTAGGCAGTAGCACTGAGAGTCCGTCACTAATACCAGCAAGTTCATCGTCATCCAATGCGTCTGATCCCCAATGGAAAATAGATATTTTGCCTTTAGGGAGGGAAACATTTACAGGCAATCACGGTGTACAAAACATGGCCGCAGTTACTGAAGATGGGCAAGTTAATTTGAATAAAATCTATGCTTATTTTGTACCTGACGATTTGATCCATGAAATTGTCATTCATACTAATAATTACGCTCGGTTGTTGAAGGAATTACAATTTAGTAGAATGACTAGATGGAAAGACGTCAGTAGAAAGGAATTGAAAACATTTTTTGGAGTAATGACCTACATGGGTCTCAATCCTAAGCCGCCAATTGAACATTACTGGCAATCGGATGTGCTTTACCCTCGTATGCACAAGATAAATATGTCGTATAACAGGTTTAGCTCCATTTTAAGATGCTGGCACTTTACAGAAATTGAGATAGGAGTCATTGGAGAACAAAGAACTCATAAAACAGAGCCACTTTTACATAAAATGGTAAACAATTTCCGTAGTCTTTAATATACACCTTCTGATATTATTGTCGTTGATGAGTCAATGGGCAAATTTCATGGAAGGTTGATAATAAGAACGTAAAATCCAGCCAAAACAGATCGCTACGGAATGAAAATATATAAGGCCTGCACAATAAATAGTTACACATCGATACCTTAATTGGCAAACCAGCTAACTCCATTTTTGTGTTTTTTTTTTTATTGGAAAGTACCTACGTAATAGTATCGCTGCGTATTTTGCAAAAACGATAACTCCGATATAGTCACAATTCCATCTGTAAATTGCTTTTCGAAAATCAGCCAACTGCGCGTGTCACGGAACGTTACTATTTTGACAGCCAACTCCACTAAGTCAGCCATTTTGTATGGCGCCAGAGCCCTGTACGGTTACCGCTCCACGTTTCGTAGACAAACAATTTATAAAACCCGAGAAAACGAAAGCTTTTGTTGAAAAGTAGATATACTTATTATAAGGTATGGCTACTTATTTACTTTGTCACAAAACAGGCATATTTAAACAAGAAATCTTGAGAAGTAATACTGGCTTGGAGTTGGCCGGTTTGCTTCTTACTTTATCGTATTGGTGTTGGGAATTATCTATTTTAACGTTGGTTAAAAAATATTTAAATGTATAGTTTATTTCTTTCCATTCATTTCAAATTTTTAATTTGTTTATTAAATGAATAATTTTTGTATGTAATTTAAGTTTTGAATTGTAACCATTATTTTTTAATATTTTTGCTCATTTTTGTGCTTATGGTGATGGTTGTTTTTGTTTTGCAATTTGCACGCAGATGCCTAAAACACGCGCTAAAAAAATATTACAAATTAGCATGCAAAATGAACAGCATGAGCTTCATGAAAGCCATAAGCCTGATTCTGCTTTGTTTATTAATAACCAATTTCCAAAACCCTACGACGCTTTGGTTGGGCATCATAACGTAGCTTCTAATTCCGCTTCTTCAACTTCTTTTAATAATGACATTAACATTCAACGATCGATTGAATTCGATTGTGTAATACTAACATCGCGGTGATAATAAAATAGCAGTTTTTGTTTTTTTTGATGAAATTTAGACACGTTTCCTAACGTAATAATACGCTATTTGTATCATTATATCAATATTTTCATGTATAAATAGATATTATAACTAAATATCGTACTTACGAATGAAAGGTTATGGTCTCACATTTCTGCTCACTACGGCTTTTACAGCCTAAAATGTAACAAATCACCATAATAAATCTGAACCAATGATATTTTCACTAAGCCTTTACAATTAATAACAACAATAACACAATATTTCTCGGATATGATCGATAGCTCAGCCGTTTGTTGGTCACAATATTCAGTTATGACCAACAAAAAAACGAAAACTCTAACAAAGACAAAAAATGCTATCTTTATCTCTTTTACTCTTATGTATTTCTGTATGTCATTATCTCGGTCTGTCATGTTATTATTATTTGCTTGTCAAATCCATAGAGATACACCATCCTAGAATAATAATAACACAAGTACATTGTTATCAGTTATATAGTATATTATAGATATTGAATAAATATGAGTGAGAGTTTACCCAAGAAGAACAGTTGTTTTCGGCAATGAAGCCATACACAAACATACTAGAATGCAAGAAAACAGATTCGACCAATCAAATTGATAAGCAAAATGCTTGGTCGAAAGTTACAGATATATAATGCTCATACCAAAGGCGTGAAACGAACAACTGAAATTATTAGCTGTTACCGCAACTTTAAAAGCAAACTAAAAAAACAATATTCCGATTTCCGAGACCAAGACGATGTTAGAATGTTAGTGATAGCTCATTTTCTGAAGTATGTTGTACTAAACATTGCATTTTTAAGCACATCATTGTAGTTAACCCCTTACTGATATCGTGACATATCGGACATCAAAGGTTTTTGTTACCTCATTTAATTTTGGCACAAGTTTTTTCTTCTTGCAACTCTTAAATCAAAAACCGGAAATATGCTTTGAAGTTTGTGAAGAAAATTGGAGTCCAGCGCTAAGTAACTGACGTAACATTCAGTTTGATTTCTACCGGTCGTTAAGAGGTAAGTGCACTCAAGTTTCGGTGTATTTTTGCATGGATTTTTAAGATATATAGCTACGATATTTATTTTAGTGTCTTACACTAGCCAACTCATGATCTACTACTTATTTAGAATTTTATAGATACTTAGCATATTTCAGTTTATCATTATATAACATTTCTAGTTCTTTTAAATTATTTTTCGTAAAATAAAATATTACTATAATATGCTTTTGAGATATTTACGGGCGATGCGATATCGTTCGCTCAAAGAACAGATTTCGGATTGTCTCGGGTTCGAATCCTCGGCGCGCACCACTGACTTTTAGAAGTTATGTGCGTATTAAATTGTTAATAATCGCTTGCTTTAACGGTGAAGGAAAACATCGTGAGGAAACCTGCATATCTGAGAGTTCTTTAAAATGTTCACAAAGATATGTGAAGTCTACCAGCCCGCATTAGGCCAGCATGGTGGACTGTGGCCTAACCCTTCTCATAATGAGAAGAGGCCCGTGCCCAACAGTGGGACAGTTTAATACAGGGCTGCTATTATTTATTTATTTATTATTATTGTCTTATGGTAATGTACGTACGTAAAAAGGTGAACACTATTTGTATAATCTTACATAATAATGCTTTTAGTCAGAGCAGCAAAAAGACGATAGTTTAAATGAGTTATAAGGTAAATAATTAGTGTCGTAGAAAATAAAACAAAACTATTTTTCTATCATGCTTTTATTTACATTCTTTTTTGTATCGTCACAGAATACATTTTCAACGACGTATTGTGCACAAACAGTAGCTTTACAATTACATGGTGCACTTTCTTTGAACTCCTCGATGTCAAAAATTTGTAAGCGTATTATTTTACATCGCTTACCCTTTGCTGGTTTTTTTATATATGAATATATAACGTCACACCCTCGTCTTTTATTTCTGGTGCTCAAACCTGGTTCCTCAAACTGAAATGGTTGAAATTGTTGCTCTCTCTCCAAATAGTTTGATACTCTTTGTCGCAGGGTTTGCTCACCGGAGATCGGTGATGCTGGTGAGTATGATGAATTAGCAATGAAAACATCGCTGGATTACTGAAACAAAATAGTATAATTTAATTTCAATATATTACACTGTTTGTCAATCATGTTTTAAAACTTACCACCTTTACAATAAACATATGTAATAAACAATTATATATTAATGAAACTATTAGATATTAACATAGCAAATATTAAAAAAATATATTAATTATTTTACTTACCGACATTGTAGAGCAGATGAATCCACCGTACCTAATGTATTTTACAACAATCTGTTTTGGTTTATATACACACATCAACAAAGTCTAGGGATATCTTAATCCTAAATTATTTACGAGTTTATAGTTTAGAACCTTGTTAGTTTCCACAAAAAGTTTATATACAGATTAAAACCTCTTTTATTCTATTTTCAAAATTTGAACATGGAAAGAAAAAAAACAAAATAATAAACAAAATATGGCAGCAAATTTGCTAGTAATTCGTTACATTAAAGAAAGTTAAAACTGTTTTATTATAATTATTAATGAAAAGGGTTTTTAATTGTTTTTCTTTTTTAATTTAACGTGACGTACGAACTTTAAAAGTCATGTCACGTCGTCATTTGAGTCGAGATGAAATGTTACGAGCCGTGGGCATGTTAGAAAATGGTGCAATTCAACGCGTCGTTGCTGAGGCCCTACATACCAGTCAAAATGTGATATCAAGGTTGTGGTCACGTTATCGCAGTACTGGAGATGTGGCCGAACAGCACACAGGTAGATATCGTGTTACTACGCAGAGACAGGATCGATTTCTCCAAATGACCGCCAGAAGACAACCCAATATCACAGCGCTGCAACTAGTGCAAAGGCTCCAGGAGGACCACCAGCTGCTGGTAAGCGACCAAACCGTGCGAAGAAGGTTACATGAAGTTGATCTTCATGCTCGAAGACCATTGCGTGTTCCAGCATTGCGACGTGGCAATCGCGGTCGGCGGCTTTCGTGGGCTCGGGAGCATTTACCATGGAGTGACGAACAATGGTCTTTGGTGCTGTTCACCGATGAGTCCCGGTTTGGGTTTCACCCGGATTCACGAAGAACACGCGTTTGGAGAGCTCCAGGGAGAGTTAGCCGTCTACGAGGGTCTTCGCTGGCAACACTAGCGAGTAGTTGTCATTTCAATACGTGTATATAATTTTAAGTGATAAAAATACTTTAATGTTATTTTAAGTAAAAATTCCATGCGGAAAGTGAAGTATATACCCATAAACCTGACCAATAATTGTTGGTGTATCTATAAATAAAAGGACTACTGACAAAATCTCGCTAGAAAATTTGTGGCGGACTATCTGTCAAAGTAACGGATAACGGAGACGAGATTTAAAATCATCTGGAAACCCGGGGAGTATTGTTTTCATTATTCTTTACATAATCCTGTACTGTTTTATTGTTTAAACTACTACGAAAATACACTATACATCACATAAACACTGCTCATTATATGTGAGCGACGTCAATTACAATACACAGCGGCACCGTTTGTCTCCTTTTGCTTGACAAATTGTGGAAGCAAAATCGATGACGAAAAACATTTGCCTCAGACACTATATACTACATGACACACTATACACAATACATAATTATTTATTATAAAATATATTAATAGTACAGTAGTGTTACACAGACCCATTTATATAAGTACCTACATTCCAATTTTATTGATATTTCATAGATTCATTGTATTTTTATAGTGAATTACAATAAATTACCAATAAGTGATACTCATCTTCTTAATTGCATATCATTGTTTTATAAATATATCAAACTTATTATGTTCATTATTTTTCTATGAATAGAATATCAAATACTCCAATACTTAGTACCTATTTAAAATAAGCTGTTCCTAAATTTATTCAATTTTAGTCTCTTTTCTTTTTTATGATCTACCTTCAATATTTCCTTCTCAACCTTCTATCCACCTATTTCATAGTTGTCCTCAGCTCACTTCACTCACTCTTCCTTATATTTCAGGTGCCTACGGGGTAGGTCTGTGGAATGATGACCCGCAGGATGGCAGTTCTGGAGGACAAACTACAGACCACACTTAAGGAATTGGAATGCTCTAAAATCCTGTGTAACCAGCTGCTACAGGAAAGGGAGGACAGCGAAGAAGAAGTACAGAAAATAGTAAACAAAAATACTGAACTCAAGGCACAGTTGGCTGAAATGCACACACACCATCTCGAAATACTTGAGCAACATGAACAACTTCGATTGACAGTGTCCAACTTTCAACAGTGTATGGACACCCATGAAGAAGCTCTGAGGCGTGTTGCTGAACTAGAACGAGAATTGAGTGAAGCTCATAACACCATCTCTAACTTAGAAACTCTTAAACGCAGTGAACAGATAGCGAATACCTGCAGTCTATATCATGAGTTGGTTAGTAGTGAGCCTGATCATGTGTGTATTATGGAGCCTGTTGTGACAATAGACCTGACCAGGGACGATACCATTATTATGACACCCAGCTTTTCAAGTCACAAAAAACTTAAACGCTATATTAAAGTTAATAAACTAATTAAAAAATGTCATAAATCTATGAAGAAATATAAAGTGCATAGAGTTAATTTAAATCTCAGAAAGGAGCGCATTTATTTACTTGATCAACTGTCTAAGTACTCTAGAAGTTTAGAACATAGTAGGGTAGTGTATGATACTGACACTCATCGCTTGAGGGAAGAGCTAGTACTTAGGGAGAGCACCTTAAATGAAATATTTAACAAATATCAAGCTTCTCAACAAGAGCTGAGCAAGCGTATAGTAGAGGCAGGTGAGCTAGTAGACTTGGTGAGATGTAATGCAGAAATGTATGAGTCTCTTACCAATAAGCTCTCATGTCCGTGTGCTCACATTCACACTCCAACCCCAGCAGAGCCATTGAGTACCATACTACCTGAGAACTTTTCTCATAATTCACAAAACCAATCCTCTTCACAATCAAATAGGATTAAATCTAGGTTTTCAACATCAACTAATAAAACCTACATTTTTTCTGATAGGCTAGGTCATAATTTTGGTAGTCTTCTCAGTGAGAATACAAACCAGAGTGTTATAAATTACTGTAGGCCAGGGGATAGTTACAGTAGTTTAGTTAATCAGATTAAGTTGCACCCCTTAGATGAGAGTAGTACGGCCATATTGTTGTTTGGTAACAGTTTAACGGTAAAAAGACAGCATATCATAGAATGTGTTGAAATGTTATTAGACCTTAATTCCAAGTTTAGTTGTAAATTTATTTTATGTGCTTTGCCTTACTCAAATGACTTAACACATACACAAAACATGCACATACACACATTAAATATGTTATTATATAATATAACTTGTCGTCATAGTGACGCAATATTGTTTTTTGACGCTAATAAATTTATTAGTAAATTTACTTTAACCAGAGATACAATGTATCTGCCATTTTATATTAAGCGACAGATTGCTAAACTATTAGCATACAATTTACAACAAGGCAGAGAGCCTTGTGTTGACAATTTATTTGATAGGGTTAGTACTTGTACTAACAACGTTTTTATTGACACGTCTTGTGATTTAAACTCCAAGATAGGACAACAGTTAGGCTGCAGTATTTGAATATAGTACACCAAAACATGCAGGGCCTATCTGGCAAAGAATTAGAGTTAAGTTTATTTCTAGAAAAATATGATGTTAAGGTTTTGTGCTTAACTGAACATTGGTTAAAGAACCATGAGCTTATTGTTATTAATCAATATTATACAGTGCAGAGTTCGTATATAAGAATGCAGGCTATTAGAGGCGGTTCTCTCATAATAACTTCTAATTTATTAAAATGTAAGGAACGTAAAGATATTGTTAATTTATCTATTGAGCGCACTATTGAGTTGTCCTGTGTGGAATTAGACCTATATATAGTAATTTGTGTATATCGACCTCCTTCTGGTGACTATAATCTATTTGAGACTGTTATGGAAGATGCTATAAATAAAATTAAATGTAGTAATAAGAATATTATAGTATGTGGCGATTTTAATATTAATATTTTAGAGAACTCTTCACAGTGTATTAGATTTCTGAATCTTTTCAAGTCATTTAATTTAAGTAACCTATTCTGTGAACCTACTAGAGTATCTGCAACATCTTCTACTTGTTTAGATAACATATTTAGTTCTTGTGCTGCCACAAACCCAGTAGTAATTAGTTCTCTCCCTTCTGATCATCGTGGACAGATAGCTAGTTTTCCCTGTTCAACATATGATAAATCACGTACAGTAGAATGTAGGCCTCAGACTACCAATCGTCTAATACGTTTCAAAACCAATATTATTGCTAAACTCAATACCTCAATATTGAACTCACAAAATCCAAATACAATTTATAACTCACTTTTTGGACTAGTAAATAATGAGTTTCAAAATACCTTCAAGAGTAAAACAGTCACACTAAAGGGTACTATGGGATCTTTTAACCAGTGGGCCACTATAGGTATATACAAAAGTAGAGCCAAGTTGTTTGAATTATATGGTATGAAACAACATAGATTTGACACACCTTTTCGAGATTATGTAAAAAAGTACTCAAAAATTTTTAAACAAGTTTGTATTATGGCAAAATCTAAATTTATTAGTAGTAAAATTAAGCATTCAACAAATATAATCAAAGCAACTTGGAAAATTATAAATAATGAAACAGGAAGAGCACGACCACGGGAAAACCAATTTGAACTTAAAGAAAACAATTTATTAGTCACCAATAAAACTCAAGTAGCACATATGTTCAATAGTTTCTTTGCGAGCATACCTTTAACAACTACTAGCTGTTTACAATCATCATCTTTAGACGCTGGAAATTTTTTGCTTAGCAGTGTACCTGAATGCAAGAGCGTGTTTAGATTCGAGCACGTTACCCCGCGAGATATATTGATCGCATATAATTCAATTAATATTAAAAATACCGGTGACTTTTGGGGCATTTCAATTAAAACTTTAGGTACTATAGTTGAGACTGTTGCGCCTTACCTATCTATAATTTTTAATCAATGCTTTGACCTAGGCGTATTTCCGGATTTGATGAAATTAAGTAAAATTATACCCTTATTCAAATCTGGCAGTAAAAATGAAATTAATAATTTTAGGCCCATATCAATCTTGCCGGCATTTAGTAAAATATTTGAAAAGATTCTTTTAAAGCAGCTACTAAACCACTTTAATTTAAATAGTCTGCTTCACAAGGATCAATACGGATTTACTAAAGGTAGATCCACTACTGATGCGGGTGTTGCTCTCATAAAACACGTTTATAGTGCTTGGGAGTCATCAAAGAATGCTATTGGAGTGTTCTGTGACCTATCTAAAGCATTTGACTGCGTTCAGCACGACACGCTACTGCGTAAGCTCCGCCACTATGGCGTAGAGAAAACCGCACTTAGTGTTGTCGATTCGTACCTGCGGCAGAGATTTCAGTGCGTCGATGTAAATGGGACTACATCCTCTAAATTACCTATACAGCTAGGCGTTCCACAAGGCTCAATTTTAGGTCCTTTTCTATTTCTTGTATATATTAATGACTTACCTTTTTATTTAAAAAACATCTGTGATGTTGTACTTTTTGCAGATGATACGTCACTTATTTTTAAAGTAGATAGGAATAGAAATCAATTTGATGATGTAAATAATGCACTATTACAAGTTACACAATGGTTTACAGCAAATAACCTAGTACTTAATTCTAGGAAAACTAAATGCGTTAAATTTGCTTTACCTAATGTAAGACAACTGGGACCTAATATTATGCTAGATAGGGAGGAACTTGACACAGTAGACTCTACAGTGTTCCTAGGTATTACACTAGATAATAAGTTACAATGGGGTGCACATATAGCATGTCTTGCAGGAAAGCTAAGCTCTGCTGCGTATGCCGTCAGAAAAGTTAGGCAAATTACTGACATCGACACGGCTCGTTTAGTTTATTTTAGCTATTTTCACAGTGTTATGTCCTACGGCATTTTGTTATGGGGCAAAGCTGCGGATATTCAGAATATCTTCGTTCTACAAAAACGAGCGGTAAGAGCAATATACATGTTAGGTGCAAAAGATACTCTTAGAGAACGCTTTAAGTCTATAGGAATTCTTACAGTAGCCTCGCAATTTTTATTTGCTAATATTTTGTACATTAGGCAAAATATAGGTTTATTTACCACAAAAAGCGATATACATAACATAAATACTCGAAACAGGCATAGGTTATATGCCCCTTATCATCGTTTACATAAAGTTAATAATTCTTTTGTAGGGCTAGGTATTCGTATATACAATAAAATACCAATTAGTCTTTTAGAATTACCATTTAGTACATTTAAAACTAAAATAAAAAACTGCCTTATTAAGAAAGGTTATTATACTATTAATGATTATTTCAGTGATAAGGATAGCTGGTCACTTACGCTAGACAACTCATGATCTTTATACCTAATTAGAATTATATAGATAATTTGCATTTTTCAGTTAATCTTTATATAATATTTCTAGTTCTTTTAAATTACTGTTCATGTATTATTAGGTCATTCAACTTAGGTACTACATTTACATTTGCATTGTTGTTCCACTAATTTTATTAAAGTTTTACTGCACTGTAAGATGAAGATAACTCGTGATTATGGGCTGTAAACTAATGTTTTAGTAATTTTGTGTATTCATATACAGTCACTTCTGTAACATATATTTCCACCATATAGTTATGAACATGGTCGCGAGTTGCCTACATTATAAGACGTAAGTGGATGCTCCTGTTACACAATATTCACACTGGAAGGCTACTACAGCAGTTAAATTGGTAACTGCATTAATTATTTAAGTATTATGTATGTTCCTAATTACTATTTACAAGTAATTAATTACAATGTGAAACAGTTGCAGCTCCTTACAAAAACAAAATATGTAACATAACACTGGCGATTAAAAAGAGTGGCCACGAGTTTTATTGCCCGTTCTTTCTCGTGGTTCTACCTATTGCTTTGCGAATGGGCAGTAAATGTAAATGTAGAAGCATTAAGTAATGTACATAAAAAATTGACGTTCATAAGCGTCACTTTGTGACCCAGATGAATAAATGATTTTTGACTTTGACTTTGACTTACGGCACCCTCAGGAGGTCCACCCATACCAAGGCGGGACAATCATGGTGTGGGCAGGAATTCGTCTTGGCGGACGAACCCAACTCGTTTGGATCCAAGGCAGCATGACTGCACAAAAATACCACGAGGAGGTAGTAGAGCCCGTTATTGTCCCACACAGAACTCAAATAGGCCATGAATTTCTACTCATGCACGATAATGCTCCTTGCCATACGGCGCGGCTGGTATCGACCGCTCTCCGAGAGCACGATATTCAAGTTTTGGATTGGCCTGCACAGTCGCCCGACTTAAATCCTATCGAGCATGCCTGGGACATGTTACAACGAAAAGCTTTGAGAGATTTTCCACCAAATTTGACGACTGAACAACAACTTTACGAACACTTGCAAAGGACATGGGACCTCATACCGCAGCAAGACATTGACAATTTAATTTTAAGTATTAACAATCGATGTCGATGTGTAATCAATGTAAGAGGTGGCAACACTGATTATTAATGATTAGAGTTTACAAGATTTTTTCCATTTTTATTAAAATTAATAGTTTTTTAAGAAGAAATGTTTGTTGTTATCATACTAATTTTCCATGATGATTAAAAAAATTATTTTTTTTATTTAAAACAAAAAAAAACACGAAATGTTTTTTATTTTTATTAAAGACCTTAAAATCTATGATTCTTCTATTTACTGTATCAGAAAATTCTTCATAGATTTTTAGATATTTGATGAAATATAAAATATCCCTAGACTTTGTTGATGTGTGTACTTACACAAATTTTGATTTTTTGTCGTTAAGGTTCAAGATTCAAAGCATTTTTTTTTGTTACCTTTTATACACCGCTATTTTTTTATTAGTACAAAAAATTTAACAGGGCACTAAGTATCTTTAACTGATCATAATTATGTAGTTGAAAAATAAAAACACTAAGTCCCAAAACGGTCTCAAAACTGTCCACAAAAATACGTGATAATTGGTAAATGCAATACTAATACTATGACCGACCCGTGTACTATCATACCATTGATAAATTACCCCCCCCCCGCCCCTCTGCGCCTGCGCCACGCCCCGACGATGCGACAAACAGTACTAAATTACTAGCGAAAGTCAGCGTATCTAATTTCGTTGCAAAACTTAATTGTTTGTCTACGTTTGCCCGACGCGATGGCCTATCATATCAGTTCATATCACGGGAGTATGTAGCTATGCTTCTTGCGTACTTTTTAAGTGGAAAAATCGCGAGTGCAGCTGTGTACCCATGGACATCGTATTGTGAGTGTACAAAAGTGACCGGGTCAGTGTCAAACAATTAAAACAGTGCATATTGGATGCTTTTGACAATGGTGGTGGACATTTCGAAGGACAATGGAAATACTTGTAAGTTTAGTAAATAATACGTACTTAAGTAAATAATAATTTGATGCAGGCGCCTCAAAATCGGTCTGTGTTCTCCACACACCTTGAGGAAGGCCTATGTCCAACAGTGGACGTCTCTAGGCTGACTTGATGACGATAAAATAATTTGTAAATAGCAGATGATTCTAACTTCATAAATACGCCAAAATTATAGCGGTGTATAAAAGTAATCATTAAACACTCCACGTGTAAATTGGCTTAGACAATCAAAGCAACAGTATACACGAGCGGGCAAAACGCCTCAGGCTATGCAAAATGTGTAAGTCTCAAATAACCCTCTTTTTTCCGCAGTCGGGTAAAAATACGTAAATATCTACAAATAGTACTCATAAGGTACATACCTAAAATACATGTAAAGTTTTAATGCCTTAAAAATAAAGATACAATTAAAGTAATGCTTAAAAAAAAACGCTGTGATTATAACCGCACCGTTTTTAACGCTCGTCTGCTTTTTATTCCTAAAAGTGCAACGCAAGGAATAAACTAATATGGATTTTGCAGGTGTATAGAATTTGACAAATATGGTAATCTTTCGAGAATAATCGATGCATATATAAACAGGAGTGACAGTCATCGCCATCAAATCGTTTCTAGCATTCAAACTCAAACTCAAACTCAAAATCATTTATTCATTTAGGCCACAAAGTGACGCTTATGAACGTCAAAAGTTAAAGTTAATTACTAGATGATTCTACATTTACATTTACTGCCACGTTCGCAATGCAATAGGTAGAACTACGAGAAAGAACGGGCAATAAAACTCGTGGCCACTCTTTTTAACTGCCAGTATAATGGTTTTACATGTTATATTTGTAAGGAGCTGCAACTGTTTCACATTGTGAGTTATCTACTATTGCAAAAGTTAATAGTTATTGATATCATACTCAAGCAATAAATTATGTTCATTTATTAAGCCTCCCAAAGTGAATATGGTGAAACAGGAGCATCCACTTACGTCTTTTGATGTAAGCAACTCGCGAACATGACTGTTCTGATCTATGGTGGAACAGTATGTTCCGAACAGTATTGTAGCAATTTACAATCTATTAGTTAGTTAGCAGTTCATGACCACGAGTTACCCTCACCTTCAATCAGGACTTCAGAAACTCAATTAATCAGGACTTCAGAAATTAGTGACAAGACTGCCCAGTGTACTCAATAAATTAAGTAAATAAGTACTGTACATTCTTTCAATTCATCTTAACTATTTTATTCAATGATCAATTGAAATAAGTTCATATATTCTCTCATTCCACGCACTTCCCCATTTGTCATTTCATTCGATTCATCTATTATATTAATAAATTATTTTTATTTAATCAAACATTGTTTTATTTAAGCACCTCCATTAGTTCAGAAGGCCGCACATCGTGCTCCCCCTCGTTGCACTGTTGCATTTACTCCTACAGCGAGACTGGGACTCTCCGATAGGGTGACATAGCTGGTTTGACCGATGTATCAAAAGATATCTATCTCACATTTTATAGCTACGTCGTCGTTCCGTTGGCAATCCACACCTTCCAAGGTGTTGGCCACAGTGATAACCTTGTACAATGTCATCTCATCACCCATTGTCAACACTTTTCTTATGTCCGATGGCATGTATTTATCCAGTATTTGGTCCATTATGTGGTCATCATTCTTCAAACGTACACTTCCGAGCCCGATCCCTCAGCTCAACAAGAAACTACTTGAAACGTTCCCCTTCATCTTGCTGAATAAGCCGGAAACCACGCCGTTCAAAATTCGTGTTTTGTTCCACTTCCATTTTTCCACTGTAAGCCGACTGACCAACCGAATTCACAATCCCAATTTATTGGAATTCCTTAGTCTAATTTCAATTTAATGAAATTCCGTAGTGTAATTTCAATTTAATGAAATTCCGTAGTCCAATTTCAATTTAATGAAATTCTGTAGTCCAATTTCAATTTAATGAAATTCCGTAGTCCAATTTCAATTTAATGAAATTCCGTAGTCCAATTTCAATTTAATGAAATTCCGTAGTCCAATTTCAATTAATTGAAATTCCGTAGTCCAATTCCAATTTAATAAAATTCCGTAGTCCACTTCCAATCGAATTGAAGACCACCTCCAATTCAATGAAAGACCACCTCCAATTGAATGGAAAACCACTTCCAATTGAATGGAAGACCACTTCCAATTGAATGGAAGACCACTCCCAATTGAATGGAAGACCACTTCCAATTGAATGGAAGACAACTTCCAATTGAAATGGAAGACCACTTCCAATTGAAATGGAAGACCACTTCCAATTGAATGGAAGACCACTTCCAATTGAATGGAAGACCACTTCCAATTGAATGGAAGACCACTTCCAATTGAATGGAAGACCACTTCCAATTGAATGGAAGACCACTTCCAATTGAATGGAAATTGTACAATCAAATAAAATCAAATCATATTTTATTTGTTATACATAGGTTTACAATAGTTGGTTAATGACAAATATAATAGTACGCTATGTTTTATCACTTAGACATACAAATACTAGGCAGATACTTACCAATTTAATTGAACAGGAAAATAATCAATATAAAATGTAATTTTAAATACATTTTAAGATAATTAGAAACACCAATTCCAATTTTAATGGTCGAGTGGAATTCGCAATCCTCGAGACTTAGATCATAGACACTTCGATTCCTTTATATAAGGATTGTATTGACACTCGTAGTGACGTTATATTTCCATCGATACCTTCAATAAACAGATCAGCCTCTACCCACGGCCTTGCTCACCCATCGCTTAAAGGGGTAGCACATGGCCACTGTGCTGCACGAGCCACTACTACAATACTGCAATACTTTATCAAAATGCCTCTTTTTATGAAAGAGTAACAAATGTTCCTGACTAGGTTACATAAAACAACAATACGCAGATCATAATTTGAACAGGTTTAACAAATGAAATCATACAAGTGTCTGTATCCACGTTCAAATCTCTTATCGCTATTCATGTTTGATTCACACCTTATTTAAGTCAATCTGAGGGTTTATCAACACTCTTCCGAAATTAATTTTGGCAAACCTGATCTTGAGTGATCATTCAAAACACTTTCCATATTCGTATATTTTATAATACGTCATTTTACAACCCCATTGTAAGGATGTGTCGACTATATAATGACTTACTTTTCTTTTCTTTTTCTTTCTTTTAACGACTCCCGCATTAGGACAATGAATACCCAGACTCGAAACAGCAACCCATGAACCACACAAAGCGCTGCCCCGAGCGGGGACCGAACCCACAACACCTCAGCGCAGCGTCGAGCGGCGAGGCTGGCGCCCAAACCACCACGCCAACCGTGCAGTCAACTACCTAAACACAGTTCCAAATTGGATATATTCAACAGTAAATTAATTTTTAAGAACGATGTTTAACATATTATGTCTCATGAGTAATGACTACTAACACTTGTATTTACATAAACGTAACGAACGTTACACAATAAGTTTATTTGTTTCTTTTTATTACTTTAATTTTTCACACTTATTTTTACAGATCATGATGTATACGCATATTAGGAACCGCGTTCAGTTTATAATTCTATTGCTTAGGTATATATGTTTGCCACATGTGTACTGGATTCTGTCAAGTGTGATTAAATAAATAAATTAATTCGATATTGACTACGAGTAAGCCCATCATTAGTCAAATTAAAACTAGTAACACCCACGAAAATTCGAAACGCCATTCGTACATGTATCCCACTCTAGCACCAGAAAGACAAGCAAATAATTTTGTTCTGTAAGGCTGCTATTTTAATGTAGTTTCCATGTACTTTCCTTACTCTAAGAATTAGCAGAATACTGATTCTGAGTCAATTCAAAATATATTATCTCATTCCGTTCAAAACATAGTTTCATCTTATGCTGATATACTAAGCCGAAGGGTTCGCTTGTTCGTTCGTTTGGCCGAACGCCCAATCCCAGGAACCCCTAGACCGATTCCAAAACTCCCCCAGCGCTAGACAGCCCATCCATCGAGGAAAGCCACAGGCCACACAACATCACGCCACGAGCCACGGGAGCGGAGCAGCAGCCCCAAACACCGCGGGTGCAACCGCGGCCTCATCCAGTGTTATATAAAATAAAACAATCGTCCCTCTGGTTACATGTCTAAAAGGCAAAGTCACACACGCCTATTTAAGAAATTAAAGGTCAATCATAGCAATTCAGTACAAGCTTACACTCTATGAACATAGTACGCACGATTCGATCAGTCAAATAACTTTAGCGCCACTGCCCTGCGAGGGACAGTCCAGACCGAGTTTACTGTTCCATGTTTAGCCGAAAACCAGCCGAAGCTGAGTGTTGGTTCCAAACCCAATATTACAACTATACCAGAAGAATGACCAGCACGTTTCACTCATACGTACTTGCTTTTATTGGAATAATGCAAGTTAGACTGTACGCTCAGTTTGGTTTATATTACATACTATGTCCATAAACGCTGTACGCGAGACCAGAACATATATTTGACATCCTAGGTAGGCAAGCATATGTTCACAAGGTTCGTGATCGCAAGTCACCCTCACATGATTCACTAAAAAGAAATAAAAACAATCTCTCTCTTTTCAACCCGATTATCGAACCCGGAACCTCCGATCCTTCGATATTTACGCTGTAGCCAGATCACAGGTGTATTCAGACAATCATATGCTAACATAAAAAAATCGCTCAGTCCTACCAACATTTTTTTTCTTTAGCTATTGAAACGAAGGTTATTCGTGATATCTTGTACTAGGACACTGTAGGGGTCAAACGGTTCACAGTAAACGCCTGTTCCAACCACAACAAGTAAACAAGTAGGCCCAACAAGTACCTACACTAATAATTACATGCATTTTTAGGGTTCCGTACCTCGAAAGGAAAAAACGGAACCCTTATAGGATCACTTTGTTGTCCGTCCGTCTGTCAAGACCCTTTTTCTCAGGAATGCGTGGAGGTATCAAACTGAAATTTATACTAAATACTCGAATCTACGGTTCCACAGAGCTGTAAAAAAATCAAACATCTAATCCAACGCAATCAAAAGATACAGCCGTATATCCTGCAAATTGCAGCATATTTTCAAACTCGCATTGGAATCAAAACCTACAGGGTACTTCCCGTGAACTCAGAATCCTGAAATTTGGTACGAAGCAACGTCTTATATCACTTATAAAGGAAAAATTGCGAAAACCGTAATTTTTTTGTTACAGCATATAAAAAAATATTTTTAATAAATTTAAAGTTACTACCCCTTTCTCTTGAACGCGTGGAGGTATTACATTGAAATTCATATCAAATACTCAAGTATATAACACCGTTAGGCTGCAACAAAATCAAACTTCTATGTCAACGCAATCAAAAGAAAGAGCAATATAAGCATATTTTCAAACTCGCGCCTACTCGCAAGTAAATCAAAACCTACAGGGTACTTCCCGTGAACTCAGAATCTTGAAATTTGGTACGAAGCAACGTCTTATATCACTTATAAAGGAAAAATTGCGAAAACCGTATTTTTTTTGTTACAGCACATAAAAAAATATTTTTAATAAATTTAAAGTTACTACCCCTTTCTCTTGAACGCGTGGAGGTATTACATTGAAATTCATATCAAATACTCAAGTATATAACACCGTTAGGCTGCAACAAAATCAAACTTCTATGTCAACGCAATCAAAAGAAAGAGCAATATAAGCATATTTTCAAACTCGCGCCTACTCGCAAGTAAATCAAAACCTACAGGGTACTTCCCGTGAACTCAGAATCTTGAAATTTGGTACGAAGCAACGTCTTATATCACTTATAAAGGAAAAATTGCGAAAACCGTATTTTTTTTGTTACAGCACATAAAAAAATATTTTTAATAAATTTAAAGTTACTACCCCTTTCTCTTGAACGCGTGGAGGTATTACATTGAAATTCATATCAAATACTCAAGTATATAACACCGTTAGGCTGCAACAAAATCAAACTTCTATGTCAACGCAATCAAAAGAAAGAGCAATATAAGCATATTTTCAAACTCGCGCCTACTCGCAAGTAAATCAAAACCTATAGGGTACTTCCCGTAAACTCAGAATCTTGAAATTTAGTACGAAGCAACGTCTTATATCACTTATAAAGGAAAAATTGCGAAAACCGTAATTTTTTTGTTACAGCACATAAAAAAATATTTTTAATAAATTTAAAGATACCACCCCTTTCTCTTGAACGCGTGGAGGTATTACATTGAAATTCATATCAAATACTCAAGTATATAACACCATTAGGCTGCAACAAAATCAAACTTTATGTCAACGCAATCAAAAGAAAGAGCAATATAAGCATATTTTCAATCTCGTGCCTACTCGCAAGTGAATCAAAACCTACAGGGTACTTTCCGTGAGCTCAGAATCTTGAAATTTGGTACGTAGCAACGCCTTATAGCACATATAAAGGAAACATTGCGAAAACCATAATTTTTTTGTTACATCATATAAGATTTTTTTTTAATAAATTTAAAGTTACTACCCCTTTCTCTTGAACGCGTGGAGGTATTACAATGAAATTCATATCAAATACTCAAGTATATAACACCGTTAGGCTGCAACAAAATCAAACTTGTATGTCAACGCAATCAAAAGAAAGAGCAATATAAGCATATTTTCAAACTCGCGACTACTCGCAAGTGAATCAAAACCTACAGGGTACTTCCCGTGAACTCAAAATCTTGAAATTTGGTACGAAGCAACGTCTTATAGCCCAGATGAAGGATGCGGAGGGCTGAGGACCGTGTGCTGTGGTGCGTGTTGGAAGAGGCCTATGTCCAGCAGTGGACTGCGATAGGCTGATTGAGATTGAGATTTCAAATAATTACATAGTCTTCAAACCTTTTTGTTAATTATTCTGTACTTTATAAGTATTTTTGTAACAGATTTCTAATAGTCACTAAAAACTTTGTAAATCAATAACTGATAAAAAATCTTACCATCATTCATCAGCAGACTTTTGCAAGGCTGCTGCAAGGCTGGTATAGGTATTTAAGTTATATTATAAAATAAGCGATATATGTTAATATAAAATAAAGGATGACTGATTACAAACGACAAAGACCCCTTTTTCTTTAATTTATGCTCCTCCAGCTTTCCATACTGTAATGTTATGGATTTTATTTGGCAATAAAAATTCTATAACTGTGACTGGTGAACTTTTACTTATATACCTACAGGTTTGTACGGAACCCTCGGTGCGCGAGTCCGACTCGCACTTGACCGGTTTTTTTTCACTATATTAATTTTGTAAAAGCCAAGTAAGGTATTTGAATAAACAAAGGCTTTGTTTATTTAGTTATGTGACAATTGATACTACCTTTGACGATTTGGCGGTACTGAATCGAATAACTCATTAGGAATTATTTTGCGTTAACAACGCCCTCTACCGTAACACAGGTAAATTTCACTATAAAGCTATTATAAATTTAAATTAAACGTAACGTAATGTGCTACACCGACATCTAAGCAGCGTATCCCTTGTGCATGAAACTCAAAAATAGTCGTACTTTCCTTCCTTTTTTTTAAATATTGTATTTGTTTCACTAACCTGTATTTATCCTCGTCGCCATTTGTAGTATTTGCTATCACAGCAAATATAACCACTACACAAATCGATGTAACACTGGCTCACCACTACACACAGATCCGAGAATGCACGTCTAGCGCGCACCGCGCCTGTCAACCGACTGACTGTCCATAGTGACATTGACAGCCATAGACTATACAGATATACTACAAGTGACAGGTGTCAGTGACGCCACTTCCTCTACTGGTGTACATGAGACAGTGTAAAGCTGGACGCACACCTATCCGAGCCGAACGCGTCGAACGAATCAAAGTCAAGGAGGCCTCGCACATTAGCAAGAATCGACCGCGCCGAAAGAATCGAGCGCATCGAACAAATGGTTTCCATTTCCTTTATGCCTGTCGCACTGTTATTACATGTGAATTGTGATGGATCTTGACGAGGTTTTTATTTGTCAGTGCTTTATTAATGGAATATGAAGAAACAATGCGGAAATAGTACTCGCGCGTTGTTCTGTCATGCCCAACTGATAGAATGCGAGCGCATCGGACGAATCGACCGCACTAACCGCGCCGAATCTGATGACGTCATTCGAATGCTTCTAGGATTTCTGAGGTTCTTCCAGATTCGGACGATTCGACGCGGACAAGTGTGCGAGGTTTCATGAGATTTCATATAAAGAATTCTAAAATTCGTTTCGTTCGACGCGTTCGACGCATTCGGCTCGGATAGGTGTGCGTTCACCATAAAGTATCTATTGCATAGATACAAACACTACACTTGGTTTTTTCTTTTCATGGTTAGTTGTTGCTTTGTATTTAACCTACTGACACCACTACCACTCATCTGTTTCAGGGTCCCGGAATGCAGTTGCCAGTGTGACGTCGTACACCTCCGTCAGGTCTGTGACGTCGAATGTAGGAGGGAGCGCCTCTGCCCGCGCGCCCCGCACGCTGTATATAAGCAAGCGAAGCCGTTCCTTCTGGCCTTTCCTTTCCTGCCGCCTCATCACAACGAGCTAAGTGCACCAGCTATTCTGACGACCACCGGGAGCAAACCCTCAACAACTCCTTACTATCGCCGAATCACGCGACCCTGATTCTATCTCTTTAAATAGCATTTATTAGTATATTTTTAAATTAAATTCATTTGCTAAAGGATGTGTTAGATTCTTTGATGAATTAAATCGATTTTTTATTGTAACATTTAACCACGTTTCTCATTTAACCACACCCTAAGTAGGGATAACGTTACAAATTATTCTAATAAAAAGTTTAAACTTTAACGCTCAATCACAGATAAACGCTATCAACCTACCCACCACTAATAAAAACGACAACCGGTTCTGCTCCAGGTGTCGACCCAATTCTCATAGTTTATATGATTGTCGCCAACCACATTTTTTAATTTGTTTTAAATGCGGTCTGAAAGGTTTTCGCGTGTCTGATTGTCCTAAATGTAATCCTAAAGCTAATCAATAAAACTAATAAGCGAGGATTGGGGAATAAATAAATCAAATAATTTCAATAAAACGGAGGGGACTAATTGGTTAAATTATCTTAAATTTTTTTTGAATTGTTATCGTCTATCCTCAATCCGTAATTCTAATATAGAAAATTCACCCTATATTTCTGTTATTGTAAATGGTAAACCTGCAGTGGGTCTGCTGGATTCAGGCTCTTGTGTTACAATCTTGGGTAACAATTCTCATAATTTATTTTTAAATAATGAGTATCAGTTGGATTGTTCTAAGCCCTTGAATTTGGTAACTGCTGGTGGTGAAGATTGTGTTCTTTAGGGTCTATCTCTCTTCCTATTGAATTTCAAAGTAAAACAGTTTGCCTAAATTTTCATGTAGTGCCAGAGATTAAAAATAGTTTAATTCTCGGTATGGATTTTTGGCGAATTTTTAATTTATTTCCTAACCATTTAGAGTCGCTGTTGTTATTAAATGAAACTGATTCACAAGGTACAGAGCTGCGGACCGATGACTCACCGCACCTTGTGTCTTATAATAATTTATCTATTGAACAGAGAACTGCCGCTGATAACATTATTTCAAAATTTTCCGATATTTCTTATCAAAAGCGGGGTCTCGGTTGTACAACTCTCATTACTCACTCTATTGATACAGGCGATAGCCCACTTATTCGTCAGCGTTATTATCGTATGTCTCCCGATAAACAACCCTGATACAACAAATAGACGAAATGTTGAAGGAAGATGTCGTAGAACCCTCTGAGAGTCCTTGGTCTAACCCTGTTATTCTAACCCCTAAAAAGAACGGCGAAATAAGATTTAGCTTAGATAGTCGTAAATTTAATTCTGTTACTAGAAAAGATGCTTATATTTTGCCCTACATTTCAGAAATTCTAGATAATTTGAGAGATGCTAAATACCTATCTATTAATAATTTTTATTTACATTAACTGACATACGTAGGATTAACATAATTATGTACAATAAAATAAAACTAATTATATAACTAAACTATCCTAAACTATAAAAAAACTAAAGTATGAAAAGAAAAGTAAATAAAATATAATAAAATAACAAATTGCCAACTACGATGCGTCATAAAATTCCTCCGCAACGCTGTCGAGCGGTAGCGTGCCCAGAAGGCTGGCAGCATTGCCACGTTGAATGGCAATGCTTATTCTCTCAGCGAGATATAAACCAGCCCTCTGGTCACGGGAAGCATCGATCAGCCTTCTGGCGATTTCTTTGTATAATGCGCGTGCACTAGGGCCCAATGGCCCCAGCGTTTCGACCCCAAACGGCTCAAAAACGTAATTACCAGCCAGGTTTCCGTATTTGCGCCGTTTGAGGGTTTCCGCCGATGCAGCAGCAGCGCCAGCTGATCCAGCTGTACTTGAAAGATGTGATGGCGCAAGGGTATCGACGCATGTCGCGTCCCACACCAGAGGCCTACCCATCTTCCAAGGTAATAACGTCATACCGTCTGGTCTCTTCCCATCGTCGCGTACCAAACCATTAGGTTCGAGATGAGCTGGTACTCCGGCGGTGGCAAGAGCTCGACGGAGTATGTCGTTAATGTGGGCATGTCGAGAAATACGCCCTGCACTCCTACTGCACGATAGGCCATGGTGGCCAAGACTGTCGACGGCTTCGCCGCAGTGACAGCGGTGCGGAGAAACGCAAACAGCTCCCAAGCGCAGGCAAGAAGTGATGCGGAAAGTTGTATCGTCCAACATAGTTCCTATGTTGGACGATGGAAGTGCTTGAAGCCATAACCCCGATTCCCACTCTCCCACAGGCAATAAACGGGCACGCTCTGCAACACTAGATGCAGTATTTAAAAGATAATCTCTCACCTTGCTACAGAGCGGCCCGTCCCATTGTCTCTGAGAGAATAGATTCCGGGGTAAGTCAGAGCTCGGGCAAGCCATTTTCCAAGCGTTAATGGCATCAGTCATGCACGGCACCTCAGAATTAACCAGTGTGGGTTCTAGAATTTTCCTGGTCAGTTCCTCAGTGCCGTGGACCGAGGCCAAAAACGCTGGTAGACTTACATCAGTAATTTTGCGAACGCCGAGGCCGCCCAAGCGAACTGGCAAAGTTGCTTGAAGCCACACTCGGTCGTTCATGTCAAGATTTAGAATTTTGCTCAAGGTCTGCCGAATAACATTATCTATGTTTTCCAAAAGGGTTGAATATTTCCAAAAAGGAGAGGATCGCAAGTAATATGTAAATTTTGGGACGAAAAGACAGTGCCTGATAATTGTGAAAGCCGAATGAATATTAATTTTGTATAGGCGTTCTGAGGTTTCACAGAAATTTTGTACTTTTTCATTTATAAAAGTTCCAAAAGCGTCGTCGAAAATAGGGGACCCAAGGAGGCGGAAGGAGCATTTATTGATGATTTTAATATTTGGCGCCAAAGAATTAAATTTTGATACAATCGAAAGGTTATCCAAATTGTCCTTAATAAAAATTTCACATTTTTCCGAATTTAGTTCCAAACCAATTGCTTTAAATTCCTTTTTTATTAGCTCTAAATCTTGTAAAACTGTGGAAACGTCTCCTCCCAGGGTCCCGTCATCCAAATACCACACGTTAAATTTTGAATTTATTTGTTTTATTATTGGGTGAATAGCTAAACTGAAAATGACTGGCCCGAGAGGGTCACCTTGTTGACACCCAACAGCAGATTCCAAAACATTATCTTTGTAAATTAATTTTGATGGATGCCTATAGCATTGCCAAAGGAATTTAAAATTTTTAGGAGTTTCTAATTTTGCTTGTGTCAGTAAGGTGTCCCTGTTCACTGAGTTGAAGGCATTCTTCAAATCAACCTTTAAAATGACCTCACCTTTACCGCAGCCAAGGTACGTGGACAGCGCATGTATGGCAGCCTCACAGCCTCCCTTCGAACCAAAGCCAAGCTGGATTGGCTGAAATTTATCTGCCAAAATGGCACTATAATGTTTACAGCATAGTTTGGCTGCCAAACGTCTGTAGGTACACCCTACGGCAATGGGCCGAATGCCACCATCTTTTTTGCGAAGGGCGCACAAGTTGGCGCCGTATAATAAGTCGGTGACATCTGTGGCCACATTGCCGGAGAGCATAAGGTTAATCAAAGCCGTCAGTGCCTTCAAAAGTGCATCACCAGCCTCTCCAGCACTTGCACTTGTGAGATCTTTCAGATGCTGAGGTGTTAAGCCGTTGAGGCCGCCAGCGGATTCACTACGAAAGGAACAGACGGCTTCAAATACGTCCTTGGCTGAAATAAACAGACAGTCACAATCTTCGTCAGGTATGTCGGGAAAGGTGAGGTCATTAGCTGGCGCTGGGTGCTTACTCTTCAGACCTGCTAGGGTGTCTGAAGTGTAAGGCGCCACCACATCGCTACTAAACAATAACCTAGACGCCCCTTGAATGTCACCCTCCCTTAATTTGGACTCTACACATTGGTAAATTGTTTTTTAAAATCTATGGATAGTAAATTTAGGGTCAAAATTGTTAGTAGAATGGTTACATGGGTCTTTAATTTGGGATGTCAAAGATTTGGATGTTGTCCGGTTGCTTTGAATGTGTAGAATCCTATAAGGGAAAGTGAGTAACTGTTCCCAAGCTGTTTTGGAGTTCTCACGCACAACGAGATCAATACAGTTAGCTAAATTATGAGCTACTAATGGTCTCGCACCGCGTGGAACTCGCTTCAAAACTGGAATTGAATTTTTTAATGTACCTAAGTACTGCCAAAAAGGAATTTGGGACGAAACAGAATGTGAAATGGAACTGGGGCCAGGAAGCACATTTTGGTTTTTATGCACTTTGCCAAAATGTACTTTCAAGCCCCGCTCACCTTTAAAAAAACGAGCTTGAGAACATACTGGGCAGCGCACTAGGTTATTCAGCGACGATGTGGTTGATTGGATTGCACTCAACTCCGCATCACTAATGTCCTCGCTTGTAGCCGGCATAAATATTATAACTTTAAACTTAAAATACAAAATGTTATTATTTACAATTTATGCATGACATTTAGCCACTTGGTGACAGGACGTTGCCTAGGTGCCGGCGTCGCGTCCCGTCACCTTTGTCTTCTAAACTTACACTTACTAAATAAAATTGTCTATTATAAAAAGATAAAAAGGTACAAAATCACAGGAAACAAAATCACCAACACACAATACAAGCTTTCACGTTTCAATAAACTATAATTTCACCCACACGAATTATTCCAATACACATCCAATTAAATTGCCGATATTATAAATTATATTGGCAGAGATCCTGGTATTTTCAAATTTCTGTAGCCATGAACATCTATGAAATTGTTTGCCGTTTCGGTTTACGATGAAAACTTCTTTGATGGCTATTTTAGTTTTTCTATGAAAAGTATTATAAATTGAAATATGTATTTATGATTGCAAACAGTAATAGGTACACGTAAATAGGCAATTTTATTATATAGTATAATATTTTAAATCGGATTTTTTCCAATACAGGAAAATATTCGCTGCCATTTTTTTTTTTTCAAACATTATAATACAACCTATCTAGTTTAGATATTTCTAAATGTTTTCGGCTGACATTAATTAAAGAGGAGGGTCGTTTGAAGACCGCTTTCTATGTACCTACCCGTGGCACGTTTCATTTTAAAAGGATGGCATTGGGTCTAACAAATGCGCCTGCTACTCAACAACGTTTAGTTGCTACTTTGCTTTACGGTCCTGAATTTAGAAAAAGGTCTTTTGTTTTATCGACGACATTGTATGTATATCGCCAACGTTTGAAGAACACATTACGCTTTTATTACGTATTTTCGAAAAATTGAATATGGCAAAACTCACTATAAACTTCATCATCATCATCAGCCCTGTATATAAACTGTCCCACTGCTGGGCACGGGCCTCTTCTCACTATCAGAAGGGTAAGGCCATAGTCCACCATGCTGGCTTAGTGCGGGTTGGCAGACTTCACATGTCTTTCGAGAACTTTATGGAGAACTCTCAGACATGCAGGTTTCCTCACGTCCTTGACGGATGTTTTCTTTCACCGTTAGCAAGCGATCCCTTAACTTGACAGCGTACATCACACTGTACATACATTTAAAAAAATATCTCTCATTAGTTTTGGAAAAAAATTGTCAAAAATTAAAAGTTTTGTCAAATACAGTAGAATTGGTAGAAAATTATTTATCTGTGACAACACTAAATCAAAATGGCCGCGAAGCAACAAGCTGTACGTGTGACACGAGTAAGTGTTTTATTTATTTTTTTACTTTTTGGCTCGAAACTTGGCAATGTTTTGTCTGTGCTTTGATGTAAAGAACATTCAGCATTCAATTAGTGCATGTTTACGTAGCTACCTAAACACTATCTCACGCATTTGATAAAAGAATTGAAGTACTCACCGTAAACTATGGTAACCACACTGTACATTGCCAGGTTTACGAAGTATTTGGATTTTGATTGTTTTAGGGTATTTGCTTGTTATTTTTGTAATGTTTTGACGGAAGGTGTTGGTTTTGACTTTTGTCTTTTTTATTTTGCCTGCAGAATTTAAAACTAACTCGCTCGCAGAAAATCTTGGCTTTGGTTCCTGAAAAAAATGCTTGTTCTGAGGGTAGTTCTTCGTCCGATGAAGAAACCAACGTATATATACCACCTTCTCGAAATTCCTCTGATCCACCTTCGCTAGCATCTTCGCTTGAAGGCCTCAATTTACTAGATAGCTCGACTGAATCCAATAAAGAGCAGATTGATATCTCTGTAGATGCACCTCTAACGCCAATATTCAACTAAGTTTTTCCATCACTGACTACAAGCAACTACAACATTTTACCTACACTGAACTCCATACAGTCTTTACCAACCCCAACCGTTGAACAATCGTCTCCTCAGCCCGGCACTAGCCGACAACAGCTGCCACTTACCAGGTCTAAGCGTAAGAAGACAACAAAGAATGCAGTGACCAAAAAAGTTGCGGTCAAGAAATTTGTTCTAGATTATCATTGGTCCAAATCAGTATTCCGTCATAGTGCTTGGCTCGAAGAAAACCTATACTACCTTCATCAAACAGATATTGATACAGCTCTGGATTATTTTTACTACTTTTTTTCACCTGATATAATTACTGACATTGTTCATAACACAAATTTATACTCAGTGCAACAACTAGGGCGATCTATACAGTTGACAGAAGATGAGATAAAAAACTTTCTAGCCATTCAAATGTTAATGGGTATAGTACATATGCCAGCCTATACAGATTATTGGGGTAAAAGTACAAGATACCCTCTCATTGCTGATCTTATGCCTCTCAAAAGGTATCAACAAATACGTCGCTACCTTCACTTTGCTAATAACACCTTAGAAGATTCAGACCGCTACTTCAAAATACGTCCCGTAATGGAAAGAATACGGCAAAACTTTTTGAAAGTTGAAGAAGAAGGAAAATATTCTATTGACGAGATGATGATACCGTAAAGGCCCGTATAAAGGTCGTAAAGCAGGTAAAAGGAAGCAGTATGTAAAAATGAAACCCAAAAAATGGGGATTCAAGAATTTCGTGCGTGCGGGAGTCTCGGGTATTATATACGATTTTCTTCTTTATGGTGGCGATGCCACGTTTCGTGGACTGACATTTAGGGGCAAAGAAGCTTCAATTGGTTTGGGGGGCAAAGTAGTGATTGCATTGTGCCAAACTATAAGGCAAAAGCCGGCCATTATTTACACCGATAACTTTTTCATGTCTCGGTACTATAAGGACTAATCGTTTACGAGGATGTCAGGAATCAACGTTTTGTACGTAACGTTGCCAACGGACCAACAAATGAAGAAGAAGAAACATGGGAATTTAAACTTTCGTGGTCACTATAATTACTTTGTACTGTTCCTACGGGATATATACCACGTACCTTTGTTTTGAGTAACCGATATTTCGGCACTGTTGCAAGCGCTATGTTTACGGATGTACTGAAGTATTGCGGGTGGATGAAAGTTATAAACAAGTGAACCGGTCTACCCGCTTCCTTACTCGTTTATTGCGCGCACAACCACTATCACCGTTTTCACTCTCGCACTGTACTCGGTCGCGACACACTGTACTCACTACGTCAGCTCGTGATTTAAGTTTTTCCGGTTTATGGGTTTTGCATAGACGTACCACTGGATGCCAGGTATTATCGAAATATCGGTTACTCAAAACAAAGGTACGTGGTATATATCCCGTAGGAACAGTACAAAGTAAGAAGAAACGTGGTTCTAGCGCTCAAGTTGTCTGTAATAAAAACAAGCTGGCGGTGGTAAAGTGGAACGATAATAAGGTCGTCACACTTATTAGCTCTTATATAGACTCGCACCCCATCGAAACTATCAAGCGATATGATAAAGATGAGAAAAAGAAGGTACATGTAGAATGTCCTCAAATTGTAAAACATTAAAATAAACACATGGGTGGGGTAGATTTGGCGGACATGCTAATATCTTTATATAGAACCCCCTTTAAAAGTCATGGTTGGTACTTATCAATAAGTTGTGAAAATATTCCTATGTGTATCAATAACGCTTGGCTTTTGCATAAACGAGATGGGAAAAATATTATGTTAAAGGATTTTAGATTTTAATTGTTCGAAGGATTGACTAAATCAAATAAAATAGTAAAAAGTATAAACGCCACAGAAGACATAGGCGAGGATCTAAAAATCTATAAACCAGTTTCCGTTCGTCCAACAGATAGCGTCCGATTCGATGACAAGGGTCATCTTCCAGAAGGAGGGGATGAAACAATGTGTTGCAAGTACTGCAAAAGTGGTAGGACAACTGTCTTCTGTATAAAATGTAACGTGCATTTATGTTTTGTTGTGGGAAAACAAAAACGTAATTGCTTCCGTAATTTTCACACAAAATAATTAAGATTTTTTAATATTTCATCCTTTTCATTAAAATAAATAAAAAAATTAAATTAAAAATGTATTTTATTATCAACCTGGCAATGTCCATCACAATGTACAAACAATATAATATCGACATTTGGGCATAATTGGCAGTGTGCATTGTGATGTACATAGGTTTTCACGAAACCTAGGATATCTAGAATTTTTTATTAATTTTTTTTCGTGTCTTTTAATCATAATTAACGCCAAATATATCAAATAAGTACATATTTTAAAGATTTTTACTTCCTGCCACGTTAAGGGTTAACAATAATATATAAACTTAGATAAGTGTATTTTTTTCGTAATAAAATACAATATTTAGGCTATGTTGCGTTGTCGATTCGCAAGGTCTCCATGCCGATCCTGATAAAATTGATGCCATAATTAATTACCGTCGTTTCCTAGGCGTGGCTTCTTGGTATAGGCAATTCATTCCAAATTTTATTCGTATATCGTCACCTCTAAACAAATTAACCTCTCAAGGTAAAAAGGCTCCCCCTTTTTGTTAGTCTAAAGAGGCGGACCAGGCATTCATCAAATTGAAAGACTGTTTGTCTTCTCCTTCTATTTTATCTTGTCCGGACTACTCCGAACCTTTTGAAATACACACAGACGCCAGCGACTACGGCGTAGGCGCTGTCCTCTGCCAGGTTTTAGAGGGCGAAGAAAAAATCATAGCCTACTTCAGTAAGTCTCTGACTGATGCAGAAAAGAATTACAGCGCTACTGAGCGCGAGGCGCTCGCTGTGTTATCTGCCATCGAGCACTGGCGTTGTTATGTCGTTAACGGTAAAAGTTTATTGTTTACACTGACCACGCTGCGCTCAAATGGTTTCTAAAACTTAATAATCCTACTGGTCGTTTGGCCAGATGGAGTGTTCATCTTTCGTCGTATAATTTCGAAATTCGAAAAATAATTCCAAAAATAATATCGTAGTAGGATCTTGGAGCTTCTGTAATATATGTACTGCAGCTAAAAGATGATCATTGTTAGATATTTGGTCTATAAAAAATAGTTTAAGAGCAGAGAGTTATTCCAATATTCTCTTCACTGCTGCATGTACTGATAACCAGCGTGTTTGAGAGGGGTGAAGTATTTTATGTACTTTTAAGTCGCAAATCATTTGAAAGTTTTTAAACTCTGCCACTCTTTTTGGGCTAGAAGAAAAGTAGTTGTAAATGTCTCTTACAAGATCCTCTATAAAACGTGGCAATTTGGTACAAGCATATGACGCGCAAAGGTGAAACGAATGGCAGGCGCATTTAAGTATAAAAATGTTAGGAATTTCATTTTGCAGCAATGTTACAACATAATTATTACGTCCCATCATTACGTTTGCCCCGTCAGATGCAAAACCTATTAGATTATCTTTATATGGAATATTATTGCTTCTAAAAAAATTTACAATGTGTTCAAATAAGGTTGCTGCATTAGCTTCTTCTAATGGAATAAGAGCTAAAAAACAATCTTTAATACGCTTCATTTTCGCATATCTCACAACTAAGCACAAGTGTTTGGTCGTACTAAGCTCAGTGGACTCGTCAATAATAAGCGAAAACTTAGTTTGCCCTAGATCTTCACATAAATTATTGAAACTTTCTTTACCGATAATATGATCAATTATGTCATGAGTTTTGGTTGAAGAGCATTTTATTTCTTTTGCTATTTTTGAATCAGGACAAACGGCTTGCATCAACTGCGATAGTTGCTCCATAATAGTGAATGGTAGATTGTGTTCAGCAACAAACGAGGCTAATCTTATTTCACCTGAAATTAAAAATAAAGAATTAAAATTACGTAGGTATATCTACTATGTCTAGTAGCGATTAGGGTATAATTATATCCACTGCTTCTATAAACCGATAAGTAGAAAACAAAATAATATAACAATGTAAATAGTAAAATAAATAACTAAAAAAATTACCTTGCTTAACCAGTATATCAGATTTTTGAGTTTTGGTCACAGTAAATGATGATATCTTCGGTTGTGATTTTATATTCCTTGATGATATTGAGTGTGCTTGTGAAGAATTATGTTTCTTTATAGCGTCTTTTCCTGATGTGATGTTGATATCTTTATTACTACACTTACAATAGGCATAGCTTTCGCCTTTACGACTATCTTGCAGCCAACCTGGAAATTCTTCTTCCCATTCTTTTCTATAATATTGTAGATATTTTTTTCTTCTTACACTCGCACTTGTGCTTGGCTCCTCGTCAGACGACATTTTAACTTAATTATCTGATTTTGTAGGGACTCTTTCGGTTAGGTACTCACTCTTCAAAGTTAAGAAAATTAATGAAAAAATAAAACCGAATTACTGTTTATATATACTAGACAGGTAAATTCCAGTCACAAAAATAAATTGCACAACACTGCAATGCAGACGCGCGGGCGGTCACCGCTTGACTGGAGTTCACCGCTCGTTGCCCGCCGACGCGCCGCTGCCGCGCCGCTGTTTTCGAGGGCCGCTGCATTTGATTTTATGCATTAGATACTGCCGCTCCCGCGCCGCCGCCGCTACCGCCCCGCTGCACGCAAAATTCGAGGCAGCGGCCTTATAACATCGAATTGTAGGAAACAAGGGTATTCCCCAAAATATATGAACTACATTCTGCACTAGATCCATACTATTGAGGGCTTCCCCGTAACATTAAACATAAATGAAAAGGGTTGCCAACTTAAAAGTTTAAAATCGGTAGAAAAATCGGGAGAATTTCCATGTATACTGTGAAATCGTAGAAAAATCGTTATATTTCGGTATATCGGTAGAACAGAGCCCATATCGGTAGAAATACCAAAAATCGGTAGGTTCGAGACCACTGGTACTGATGTACTAATTAGGTAACATTACCCATATTTATATTTAACTAGTTCAACTAGGTTTAACTAGTGAACATCTGACTGAATTTCAAGGTTTCATAGGAGTTTTGTAAGAACTGAGAAACTAGATTTTTTTTTTTTAGTTTTATGCAAGTTTGAATTATTACAGATGAGTGGTAATTAACAAACATACTTATACAAAACACAAATTCATACTCCAATATACCTTAAATTGTATTTTACAACTGCCTATTACTGTTTGTTTTAGGACTATACTTATAAAAGTACATTATATAGCATATAGGAAGAAGTATTTAGCAGACATCTATAGGGTTGATATCTATAGCACTGGCCAGCAAGGATCTCTGCCTCAAAATTCGTCAATAATCATCAACAGAACTCAGCAAGAGTTATATCACCATCAATGAAAACAGGATTTGTTGTTGTGGGAGCATGGTTTATTCTTAGAACTGGAGCTTACATATATATCACATAACTATGGCTTCTATAATGCTTCTCATTTGCGAGGTTATGGGTGCTAAATGCTTATAGCTTTGTAACTACATACTAGTGTGTCTAACACTGCCTGTCTTACTAATAAAAAAATATTACTCACACGTTTAACGTATGAATACTTACACAGCGTACAACGTCTGTATAGAAGTTATACAGGGCTTACACAACATCACTACTAATAAACGCAAAGACAAGCTTGTGTAACTACTCACGCTGTGTACACACAGCTACACATTGACCTAAACAAAACCAAGATTAGGCGAACTCCCTTAGTGTAACCAATCTGTTGTTGAGTAGTTCAGCTAATATTGGTTTTGTATAGGTTGATGTGTAGCTGTGTGTACGTCAAATATGCTGACAGCCTTTTACGAAGTACGTTCAAAAACTTCAAATCGTAACTTCGTTTTAATAATTCAATTGTATTTTATAGTTTATATAGAATTTTACTAGCTTAATTATATATTAAATGGGGTTTCTTCTTAAAAATATCCCTAATCTATTAATCTAATGTACAAAAACTAAAGACTAATGGTTGTTATTTTCTGAAGGATCAATATGTTTTGATTTGTACTCATAGCTTCCGAACGCCTCCACCGACAATAACATTCATTTCATTGATCATAGAAATATAACCTTCCTAGTCCAACCTCTCAGTCATAGATTGCGCGCATAATCTAAGTAAAGTGACAACCTCAGCGTCCTCAGCTGGCCAAATAGCCGCCATTTTGCTCTTACGCACTCTTTATACAAGGGTGCAAGCGTGTGTAGAGCTTGTGTAAGTCTAAATAGATATTTTGATCACTTATAACGCATGTATACACGCAATCTGTCAAAATATTTTTTATTAGTTGCGTTTTTGTTACGCAATGCTTATAGTACTTGCATACACTGTGTCGTAATTTTTATTAGTAAGACAGTGCATATCTACAGTTTGCATTGCATCTGCATGAGAGGCAATGTTATTTGTGTGATGTGTGCTAAGAAATATCTCTATAGTGTAATCCACAGTCACAAAGCATACTATAAAACAAAAATATTGTGTACATAAATTATGTGTGTGACACTTTTATTTTTATGATGTGTGCTGTGAATAATCTCTTTAGTCTAAATCCAAAATTACAAAGTACACTATAAAAGTACTGAATCACTATCATTTCATCAAAATTATAACATATGTATTGGCAGTCATTTTTATCCTGCTATTTTGTGGATTAAACTAATATTTACCGATTTAATAACTAATGTTTTATTTTTCCAGGTTACTAGATGTTTTAAAAGATATATCTAATAAATTAGATAAATAAATAAATAATTTCAAACCAGCCGCCAGAACATGGTTTCAATTGTTGTATATAAAAATACATAATATTTGATTATACATATATTTTAATACACAGTAGTTTTATTTCATATTATTCTAATTTAGTGATAAAGTAATAATCAACCCCCAGTGTGAAAGAATAATAAATACTGTTTTAAGCCTTCGCCATGGTACGTAGCACTGTCAATACGACTGCTAAAACAAGGTACGGTGCCTCGTTGTTCTCGCGGCATAAATGTGCGCGTGGGATTGGGAGGTCTCGGGTTCGATTCCCGGATCGGGCAAAGTGTTATTGGGTTTTTCCGTTAGGAAATTCTCAGTAACAGCACGGAGTCTGGTAATGTACCCGGTACGGCAATAGGCTCGCCCCCTATTACGTGGGACCTAAAAACTCATGGCGAAATGTGGGTGTAATATTACACCTCTGCCTACCCCTTCGGGGATATAGGCGTGAGGCTATAAATAAATAAAAAAAACTTAGTATTTAACAAAACAAATAAACTTAGTAACCACTAACATATTACAAAACGCGTTACGTGACCTCTTAGCTCACGGTATTTTGACAACTAAAACCTCGTCCGAAGCTACCGTGCTTGTCAAACTTGATATTGGCATAGTGAATACCGTTTAAGCCAATAACGTGCCGACTTGACCTAACGAACTCCTTGATGAGTTATTCTCAAAAGAAACAGTGAAAGATAATACATAGACATGTTTAACATAAAAATTAAAGTATATAATGTGTGAACAGTACTCCAAATCATTTCATTATTTCCAGATACCACCTGCTGATCATATAACTATGATCATAGTTACAAGCTTACAGTTATCAACTTCTAGCGTTAACAACATATTATGTTGTCAACTCTAGAACTCTAATGAGTTTAGCTCTACTCACAAAAAAAGGATACTGGTCCGAGTACTGTCAAATGAGACTGAAACTTATTCGAATTCATTATATGAAGTTAACCAATTCTTAGTGTAATATTGGCCTTATGATATCTATCTATAGCCATTTCATGAAATGAATTATTTACAGATGTCATCCATGAATGAAGTTTGTGGACCAAGCTCGTAATCTGGAACCAAACTATCAAATTCCAGAAGAACCACAAGAAAGGCCCCAGCATATTATATTGCCCAATATAAGAAGAGCAGCTGAAACACCTGCGCATTGCATTTTCCAAGAATGCATGGAACTAGAAATAAATGTTGTGCTTCAAGTAACAAGACAAGAAGTTCTGATTAAATATCAATATTTTATACCAAGAGGTGCTCATCTTTGGGGATCCTGCCGTTTTGCCGAAAAGATTTTGACAAAATTTCATTACCCAAACAAATTTTAGCAACCTTTTTTTATACCATTGCAATGTTTCGAATGATTTTAGTACGCATATTTTTATTTGGTCAAATTTTTACTTGGCAAAATATTACCAAGTATAATGTCATTATGGCATTTGGTCTGTAATCAAATGTTTTATTACAGCAAATATGTGTTTGTTTACATACAATATGTATTGTTTATATATGCTTCAGACAATGAACGTTTGGTGATATTAGTTTATTTATGGAAGTAGAGTAGGTTAATTATTAAGAAATTCTTCGATCGCTTCCCTAGAAGATAAGCGCATCGAGGCCGTAGCCAAGAAAGTGGCCGCTGAACGTGCTTCCCGCTCTGAAACATCGGCGACGGAAGCAGAGCCCGAGGATCTAACTGCCGGGCAACTAAAAAGCCGAATGGGCTTGTCTCTGCAGGCCATCAGATTGGTCTCAAAAAAGTCTAAGGGACTTAAGGGAACGAGTCAAAAGTCCCTAAAAGAAGCGGTGTCCTCCATCCAGGAGATATTTGATATTCTTCTGGAACGCTCGGCAACGGAGGAGACGAAAAAATTACAAGCCGAAACTACTGGGCTTTCGGCTGAGATAGCCGAGCTGCGGCGCCAGCAAAACGAACTGCGCGCTGCCTTCGAAAAAGGACCGACGCATGACGCCGATAAAAGCGCGGTCATGGATCTGGCGGCCACAATGAAACAAGAGTTTGCCGACGTACGCAAAACGATTTCGTTGATGGAGGATCGCCTCAAGATCTGGCGCCCTCCCTTAGCTGCAGACAGGCGCGCAGCCAATATTCAATCGCCGCCGCCACCTCAGACGCCATCCATTTCATATGCGGATAAACTAGCGGCCCCGGCCTCGACGACTGCGTCAAAAAAGGCAGTACAAACGGCTACTGCCAAACAGCCCTCTTCTGCAACTACAGCAGAAGAGAAAAAGAAGAAGAAAACTAAGAAGCCAGCGAACGCCCTGATTCCGGCTCCTACATCCCCGATCAAACAAAGCCAGCCGGCGCCAAATACGAATACCAGTGAGTGGCAGACCGTTGGCCAAAAGGCCAAAGCAGCAAAAGCTAACAGAAAGGCTGCCAAACAAGCCAAAAGGGCGGCAAAAAAGCTCCGTACTCCTCGCTCGATAGCGGTGGTTCTTACCCTTCAGCCGTGTGCGATCGAGCGCGGAGCAACATACGCTGAAATATTAAAAAAAGCACGTGCGGCCGTGGATCCCGCCCAGTTGGGCATAACGACAGGTCTACGCCTGAAGACAACCCAGACCGGCGCCCGCCTCATTGAGGTGCCGGGGGCCACTAGCGGCGAGCAGGCCGACGCTCTGGCCAAGAAGCTCACCGAGGTCCTTCCTGCAGAGGACGTCAAAGTGTCCAGGCCCCAGAAGACCGCCGAGCTTCGGGTTTCGGGCCTGGACGACAGCATTACCTCAGAGGAAGTATCGGCCGCCATCGCAAAGACGACTGGCTGTACAACGTCATCTATAAGATGTGGCGCAATACGCCCAGGCCGCGCCGGTATGGGCACTATTACTGTCAGTGCGCCCATTGCCACGGAAAAAAAGCTGGCTGACGGTCGGCGTTTATTAGTCGGCTGGGTGTCGGCGCAGCCGCTTCGTTGCTTCCGGTGCCTCACGGCCGGTCATGTGGGCGTGAGGTGCACCTCGGCCTTGGATTGCAGCGGCCTATGTTTCCGGTGTGGAAAGCCGGGACATAAGGCCGCCAACTGTGATGCCCCGCCGCACTGTGTTTTGTGTGCGGCGGCGGGTAAGCCAGCCACGCACCGAGTGGGTGCCAAAACCTGCGCCGCACCCAGAAAGGGCCAGCGCAGTGCTAAAAACGTAGTCACCGAATCGGCTGAAGGGGCGGGGGTTGTGATGGATATACAATAATGCCTACACCCCTCCGCCTCTAACAAGGCAATTTAAACCACTGCGCCAGAGCCCAGGACTGGCTCCTCCTTCAAAGCCTGGCGCAGTGGTCAATCAATGTCGCCATCGTCGCCGAGCCGTATTTCGTCCCCCCCAGAGACACTTGGGTGGGGGATCTTGACGGCTCGGTGACCATCATCACTAGGGCCGCCGCCCGGCACCCTCTCCATGGAGAACATCACCCGAGGGAGGGGGTGTGCCGCAGCACAAATTGGCAGCACGGTTGTGGTGGGTGTATATTTTTCCCCAACCGTTCTCTCGCCGACTTCGAAGCATTTATGCTTGAACTTAGCGTCGTCGTCGCTCGCAGCCGCCCTCGCGACGTGCTCGTCACCGGGGACTTCAATGCCAAGTCTTCGGCTTGGGGTTCCGCGGCCACGGACGCGAGGGGCGAGCTGCTGGAGAAGTGGGCCGTCGAGCACGGCCTGCTCGTCCTCAATCGGGGGACGGTGCACACGTGCGTGCGTAAGCGGGGCGGGTCCATTGTGGACATCACGTTTGCGAGCCCCGCGCGTCGTCGAGGAGGCGGAGACGTTGTCGGACCATCGTTACATCAGGTTCGACGTCTCCACCGAAACAGTCATTTCCGACGCGTCAGCTCGAAGAGCCCCGATTGGAGGCGGTCCGCGCTGGGCCATCACGAGGATGAATCGGGAGGCCCTCCTGGAGACCTCCATCGTAGAGACCTGGTCTCAATCACTGACCGGGTCAGAAGACATCGAGATGGAGGCCGAATGGTTCCGGAGGGCAATGACCAACATTTGTGATGCGGCGATGCCGAGGGTGACAAGCAACTCACCCAGACGCCGGGTGTACTGGTGGTCCGAAAACATAGAGCGCTTGCGCAATCTTTGCGTGCACGCGCGACGCCAGTACACCCGGTTCCGGAGAAGGCGTCGCCGCTCTCCCGATTCCAAGGCCAGGGAGGCGGAGCTTAATGAAGAGTACAGAGCGGCCAAGAAGAGGCTCAGTGTTAAGATTGTGCGGGCCAAAGAAGAGGCCCGCAACGAGCTTTTGGGGACTCTGGACCAAGATCCGTGGGGTCGTCCCTACCTGATGGTGAGGGGTAAACTTCGGCCCTGGACGCCCCCGCTCACCCAGAGTCTCCGGCCGCAGCTCGTGGAGGATGTGGTGGCCGCTCTGTTACCTTCAAGGGCGGAACACCCCCCTCCGCCGATGGCTCCGCCTTCCATGGCGGCCAGCGCGGACGCGGACGACGACGCGGTTCCCGAAGTGACCCGGGTCGAGCTTCGAGCGGCGGTGTTACGTATCAAAACACCGCCTCTGGGCCCGACGGCATTCCAGGCCGAGCGTGGGCCCTGGCGATAGCCGAGCTCGAACCCCGACTCAATGGGCTCCTCAACAAGTGCTTGGAGGAGGGCCGGTTTCCCCGACTTTGGAAAACGGGGAAATTGGTCCTGATCAAGAAGGAAGGGCGCCCGGCGGACAGTCTGTCCGCCTGCCGGCCCATCGTATTGCTGGACGAGGTCGCAAAGATGTTCGAGCACGTCATTGCTCAACACCTCGTCCAGCACATGTCAACAGTCGGGCCGGACCTGGCGGACGAACAGTTTGGTTTCCGTCGAGGGCGCTCTACAATTGAAGCGATACAGAGAGTGAGGAGCCTGGCGGAGGACGCAGTTTCCCGGGGCGAGGTGGTTCTGGCGGTGTCGTTAGACATTGCCAACGCATTTAACACCTTGCCCTGCAGTGTCATCAAGGCGGCACTCATTTTCCATCGAGTGCCGCTGTACCTCCGCCAAATAGTCGGGGCATACCTTAGTGAGAGATTTGTGGTATATCCGGGTCACGACGGTTGGAGTCGGCGAGAGATGTCGTGCGGTGTTCCACAGGGTTCGGTTCTCGGCCCCCTCCTGTGGAACATCGGGTACGACTACGTGCTGCGGGGTGCGCTCCTCCGTGGCGTCGGCATCGTTTGCTATGCCGACGACACTTTAGTCACGGCTAGGGGTAAGTCGCACCGGGCGGCGGCTATATTGGCGACCGCTGGGGTCGCACATGTTGTAAGTCGCATCCGGCGATTGGGTCTTGAGGTGGCACTTTTCAAATCCGAGGCCATTGCTTTTCACGGGCCTCGGAACAGGCCACATGCGGGGGCCCACATAATGGTGGGAGGGGTCCGCAATGTTTGCCATAATTTAAAATGCCATAATTTCATATGCCTAGTAAGGCATATGAAATTATGGCAAATACCAGTAGGTATTTGCCATAATTTCATTAGAAATAATGTTTCAGTTGCCATAATCGTGAAATGACATAAAATGACTTTTACTAATTCCATTGGTCATAATCGATCAAGTGTCATAATAATTTAAATCCATAAATGTATTTGCTATAATTTTCGTTTTCAATAATGCCTCAGGGCTCCTATTTTTGGATTAAGGTTCAAAAGAGAACCTAACATAACCTATTTAGTTACTTATTACAGTCGCACCTAACCCTAGGTACTTGAAAGCAATGACGCACAAATTTGACATTGGCTGTCTATATCATTCATACAAGATGGCGGTTGCGTTTCGTTTCACGTTTTTCACATAAAACCTAAATATCGCTTTTATTGATTCCACTAGTTTAATAAACTGAGGTTGACGGAGCCTTGCTTCGCAGGACTCTTATTTTCGGGTTAAGGGTCAAAAGAGAACCTAACACAACCTATTTAGTTACTTTTCACATAAAACCTAAAATTACGTTCCGTTTTGCATATTTGAATGAAAATTTTTTGGAAATTGTTTATAAATATTTAGATGCAACTCCGGCAGCCAAAATTACTTTTAGAGGATTAAAACTAACTCCCTTCAGCCCCCTACACCACCAATACCCTCAAATTCAGACGACTCGTTTCGAAACCCAACCCCAGATTTTTTATGCACAATTAAACCTAAAACTAAACCTCATATGGCGTCTACTAACTGAGCTCGACGGAGCTCCTTTTAGCGGGGCTCCTACTTCTGGGTGGTTTAAAAAAAACCACGAAGACTAATGTGGGAGCTCCGCTTCGCTTCGCTCCCGCCTTAGTCTTCTGACCTAACCTATCCGAGTCGGATTGCACTGAGTCGGGGTGTTAACGATAATTAATTTCGACCTAACAATATTATGTATTATTTTCATAATTATATCAAATTTTGATTACGTCAAGAGTCGATTATGAGATGTGTTACTTATGGAAACTAATTATTATGATATATGTTGTTATAGAAAGTCATTTTATGGCAAATAAAAGTTATCACTGTTGAGTTGTTAAGGCAAACGTTATTAGTATAAATGATAATAGTGCAAGTAAATATTATGATTGGGGATGATTATGGCAAACAATATTAGTGCAAATGAATTTATGGAAAACGAGAGAATACCTCGTGCGGGCGATGGCCCTGTACGGATGTCCCGTATGGGCCGAACACCTGACGGCCCGCAACATAAAGGCGCTTCGCGCACCGCAGCGCGCCCTGGCCGTCAGGTTAATTAGAGGTTACCGCACGGTCTCCTTCGGAGCGGCGAGCCTCCTCGCCGGATGCCCGCCCTGGGACCTGCAGGCCGGGCTATTGGCGTCCTTGTACATATGGCGCCAAGAAGCCCGGTCACGGGGTGAGCTACCCGCGCCTCGTGAGATAGAGGCGCGGAAGACTGAACTCCGCCGGGTCCTGGTGGCGGAGTGGAGACAGAGATTGGTGCACCCCAGCGCAGGGCAGGTGATCAGTGACGCCATAAGACCCTACCTGAATGAGTGGCTGGAGAGGCGACATGGCGTCCTCACCTTCCGGCTTACGCAGGTGCTTACCGGTCATGGGTGTCTCGGCCGAACCGCACCGCATAGGCCGGGAGGAGACGCCCGGCTGTCATCATTGTGGAGACCGCCGCAACCCAGTAGAGGACACGGCGCTGCGCACACTAGAGGCGTCGCGATCTAGTTGCGGCGGTCGGTAACGCAGACCTCTCGCTTCGGGCTGTGGTTCACGCCATGGTCCGGAGCGAGACTTGTTGGAACGCCGTCGCCTCCTTCTGTGAGACAGTTATGTCGAGCAAGGAGGCGGCGGAGCGGAAGAGGGAGCTCGCGCGACCTCTCCCCATCCGTAGAGCCGGGCGTCGCCGGAGGGCGCAGAATGACCTCCGGCCACCATAAGTTGTCAACGGGCGGCGGCACCGTGGGGCCGCCCGCCGTCCGCTGGGTCCGAGAGACGGCGTTGTGTTCCGCGCACGCCTCTCGTAGCAGTAGCTTTGTTGTCTTACGTTGCTTGTAAGTATGACAGATAAATGAGGTAATGTCTCACGACATTAAAATTTTATCTAATGAGGAAAAACTAGCAAAAGTTTTAATTGGAATGTAAGCGTGATGTATGTTTTCCGTGGATGGATGCATGCGAGAAGGTAGACGGGGCCCGCCGTCTCTGAGGCGGGCCAACTCAGGCGGGGTCACAGATGTTATGCATCGCAGTACCTGTGGCCCCGTTGTTAATGGGATCGGTTAGCGGAACACCATGGGGGTTTTAGTGGGTAGTCCCGAAGCTTCTCATCGGGAGGTCCCACACTCCCCCTAGGCTGACACTTCGGTCTCAGTCTAGGGAGGTTAGCTCGTAAACTGTAGTTTCCTCCATGAGTCACAAAAAAAAAAGTTAGAACTGTGACCTCCTACGCACGAGCCGAGCGAGCGCAGCGAGCGGTGCCGCGGTAGCGGCCGGCGAATGCCAGAAACGACTTACATTAATAGAAAAAGAGATTATTTTTAGTAGGATACCCGGAACTGAACTATTTAGATTAGGATAATAATTGATTTTGCGTAAAAACTGTTATTCCAACTGAAATATTTGACTAAATAAAAAATGTTAAAAGTACTAGTTGGTAAATAAGTTATAGTTTAAGCGTTCATTTCTCAAACATAAGGTTTGCGTTACAATATTTTGTGAATAGATTTTTTGCGAAGTAATAATTTGGCAAATGAAATTATGCGAAAACTTTTTTGGGAAGAGAAAATTTGTCAAATTCCTTTCGGTCAAACAAGGGAGACCCTCATATTTGTTCTCTGCACAGACAGGAGGCAAATTATGCGAATCTGTATACTGCTGAGTATAGCCTCAATAACTTAACTGCTATTCACATAGAAGAAATTATTTTTATATTAATGGAAGGGCTTCAAAACATATCTTATGAGAATATTCAAAACTACCCCGATAGCCAAGTGCAGTATTTTACAGGCATCAGTAAACAACAACATCAACAAATATTAGATGCTACACTCAGGCTTAGGAATATGCATCGGGGTATTTTGGCATTAACAGCCTTATTATGCAAGTTAAGGACTAGAGATTCGGGGGACTGATTATCGTGCTTATTTCAAGTACCAAGAAGGACCCTTCAAACATTAATGTCTGTAGCAAGAAATATCTTGCTAACAGACTATGTCCCACAAATTCTTGGCTTTTCACATTTAAGAAGGGAGCAAGTCGAAGCAAAGAATTTGTTCATTGCCGATCACATTTTTGGTGAGCCTGAAGCTGAACAAAAACCAGCAATTACAATAGCTGATGCAAATATATATATATATATATATATATATATATATATACACGCAAAAAAGCAGTAATTACTTGTTCCAAAAGGATACATATTCCATACATAAGTAAAGGAATTTATTAAAGCCATTTATTCTCTGTACCTGTGATGGATATATTATAGACGTACGCGGACTATATAGTGCCACCACAATTGATGCGACTATAATGAATGACTTATTAAATGAACCAGAATTCAATGATTTTTATAGAGAAAATGATGTATTTATTCTTGATAGAGGTTTTCGTGATTGTATGGATAGTCTGCTCATATATCTGAAACTAAAGGAGATGGCCAATCACAGCTTTCTACTCTGGAAGCCAACAGATCACGCTGTGTTACTATAAACAGGTGGGTAGTAGAAGCTGTGAATGGCCGTTTTAAAGAGATTTTAAAATATTCCGTCATGGATATTTTAAGAAAGAATGACGAATCAGATTTATAAGGCAAATGTGTGTGGGCAAGTCAGTCGCGGCAAACCTCGTTGGGCAAACCTCGTTGGACATTCCTTGATCAAATTGGGGACGTCCTAAAAAAAGGCAAGGTCCGAAGTACCCGAAACCGGCGAGCATCTATGAAAAGAGTAATGAGTGTAGAGGAAGCGCGTGAGGTTTGTAAGGATAGAAGCAAGTGGCGTTCTGTTGTCACTGCCTACCCCGACGGGAAAAAGGCGTGAGTATAAAAGCCAAAGTCAAAAAAGTCAAAATCATTTTTTCATCTAGGTCACAAGGTGACGCTTATGAACGTCAAATTTTAATGTACATTACTTAATGCTTCTACATTTTCATTTACTGCCCATTCGCAAAGCAATAGGTAGAACCACGAGAAAGAACGGGCAATAAAACTCGTGGCCACTCTTTTTAATCGCCAGTGTTATGTTACATATTTTGTTTTTGTAAGGAGCTGCAACTGTTTCACGTTGTAATTAATTACCTGTAAATAGTAATTAGGAACATACATAATACTTAAATAATTAATGCAATTACCAATTTAAGTGCTGTAGTAGCCTTCCAGTGTGAATATTGTGTAACAGGAGCATCCACTTACGTCTTATAATGTAGGCAACTCGCGACCATGTTCATAACTATGGTGGAAATATATGTTACAGAAGTGACTGTATATGAATACACAAAATTAATAAAACATTAGTTTATAGCGCATAATCACGAGTTATCTTCATCTTACAGTGCAGTAAAACTTTAATAAAATTAGTGGAACAACAATGTAAATGTTGTACCTAAGCTGAATGACCTAATAATACATGAACAGTAATTTAAAAGAACTAGAAATATTATATAAAGATTAACTGAAAAATGCAAAGTATCTATATAATTCTAATCTTCTTAATATATAAAATCCTTGCGTTACTGACTGACTGACAGACACGCTACAGCCAAAACTATTGGGCGCAGGAAGCTGAAATTTGGCATGTAAGTTCCTTGGGGACCGTAGGGGTGCACTAAGAAGGGATTTCCCGAAATTCCCACGGGATCGGCCAAAACGGGTAAATTAAAAAAAAATGCAGGCGTAGCTGTTGGCGTCCTCTAGTTAGGTATAAAAATCATGAGTTGTCTAGCGTAAGTGACCAGCTATCCTTATCACTGAAATAATCATTAATAGTATAATCACCTTTCTTAATAAGACAGTCTTTTATTTTAGTTTTAAATGTACTAAATGGTAGTTCTAAAAGACTAATTGGTATTTTATTGTATATACGAATACCTAGCCCTAAAAAAGAATTATTAACTTTATGTAAACGATGATAAGGGGCATATAACCTATGCCTGTTTCGAGTATTTATGTTATGTATATCGCTTTTTGTGATAAATAAACCTATATTTTGCCTAATGTACAAAATATTAGCAAATAAAAACTGCGAGGCTACTGTAAGAATTCCTATAGACTTAAAGCGTTCCCTAAGAGTATCTTTTGCACCTAACATGTATATTGCTCTGACCGCTCGTTTTTGTAGAACGAAGATATTCTGAATATCCGCAGCTTTGCCCCATAACAAAATGCCGTAGGACATAACACTGTGAAAATAGCTAAAATAAACTAAACGAGCCGTGTCGATGTCAGTAAGTTGCCTAACTTTTCTGACGGCATACCCAGCAGAGCTGTGCTTTCCTGCAAGACATGCTATATGTGCACCCCATTGTAACTTATTATCTAATGTAATACTTAGGAATACTGTAGTCTACTGTGTCAAGTTCCTCCCTATCTAGCATAATATTAGGTCCCAGTTGTCTTACATTAGGTAAAGCAAATTTAACGCATTTAGTTTTCCTAGAATTAAGTACTAGGTTATTTGCTGTAAACCATTGTGTAACTTGTAATAGTGCATTAGTTACATCATCAAATTGATTTCTATTCCTATCTACTTTAAAAATAAGTGACATATCATCTGCAAAAAGTACAACATCACAGATGTTTTTCAAATAAAAAGGTAAGTCATTAATATATACTAGAAATAGAAAAGGACTTAAAATTGAGCCTTGTGGAACGCCTAGCTGTATAGGTAATTTAGAGGATGTAGTCCCATTTACATCAACACACTGAAATCTCTGCCGCAGGTACGAATCGACAACACTAAGTGCGTTTTTCTCTTCGCCATAGTGGCGGAGCTTACGCAGTAGCGTGTCGTGCTGAACGCAGTCAAATGCTTTAGATAGGTCACAGAACACTCCAATAGCATTCTTTGATGACTCCCAAGCACTATAAACGTGTTTTATGAGAGCAACACCCGCATCAGTTAGTGGATCTACCTTTAGTAAATCCGTATTGATCTTTGTGAAGCAGACTATTAAAATTAAAGTGGTTTAGTAGCTGCTTTAAAAGAATCTTTTCAAATATTTTATGTCAAGTTCTGTCTATACACCGCTATTTTTTAATTAGTACAAAAAATTTAACACAGCACTAAGTATCTTTAACTGATCATATTTATGTAGTTAAAAAATAAAAACACTAAGTCCCAAAACTGTCTCAAAACTGTCCACAAAAATACGTGATAATTGGTAAATTCAATACTAATACTATGACCGACCCGTGTACTACGAGTATCATAGTACAATGAACCATTGATAAATTCACCTACCCCCGCCCCTCTGCGCCTGCGCCACGCCCCGACGATGCGACAAACAGTACTAAATTGCTAGCAAAAGTGAGCGTATCTAATTTCGTTGCAAAAGTTAATTGTTTGTCTACGTTTGCCTGACGCGATGGCCTATCATATCAGTTCATATCACGGGATTATGTAGCTATGCTTCGTGCGTACTTTTTGAGTGGAAAAATCGCGAGTGCATCTGTGTACCCATGGACATCTTATTGTGAGTGTACAAAAGTGATCCAGTCAGTGTCAAACAATTAAAACAGTGCATATTGGATGCTTTTGACAACGGTGGTGGACATTTCGAAGGACAATGGAAATACTTGTAAGTTTAGTAAATAATACGTACTTAAGTAAATAATAATTCGATGCGGGCGGCTCAAAATCGGTCTGTGTTCTCCACACACCTTGAGGAAGGCCTATGTCCAGCAGTGGGCGTCTCTAGGCTGACATGATGATGATAAAATAATATTTGTAAATAGCAGGGGCCCAATTCTGCTAATTATATTTTTTCAAAATGCAGTTTCGATATGATGTCAGTATCATATTTACGTCATAATGGTATTCTCCTAAATTAAGAGACATTGAAATGATATTGCGAATATATTGAGAGTTGAACAATACATAAACGGTATTCTGCTAAATATATTCTTGTACAAAGACAAACGTCAAACTGTAAATACACATATTCAAAACACCCATATTTTAAATATTCGATTTCAAATGGTACGTAAGATTATGTATCAAAAAATCTCTCACAATCCAACGAATAAATTCATTTACTAAAATGGTACTGGTTAGTATTATAGACTGCCATATTGCACTGCTAGGTAGCATCATCTGTATATATAAAATTCATTCACAATTCCCTGACTAACAGCAATGCACAGCCGAATCTACTGGGCACAAGATGCTAAAAATTGGCATGTACGTTCCTCGAGAACCTTATGCTGCACCCTTACGGTCTCTGACTAAGAAGAGATTTCCCGAAACATCTACCAGATCGTAAGGAACTGTTAAATTGAAATAAAATGTGAGAGCGTACTTGCATGTATATTACATAAAAAACAAATCATAGGCAACGCTGTAACATCAAATTACCAACAATAAAGTTAATTATTTCATTAATGGCAATACCTACTCATGTCAGGATATTTGACATTAAATTGAATATATCGAAATTAGAATAGAATGACATTGTGTAGCAGAATACCGATTTTGAGTCAATGCAAAATATAATCTCATTCCATTCAAAATATGATGTCGATGTCATCTAAAATAGCAGAATTGGGCCCCTGATGATTATTCTAACTTCATAAATACGCCAAAATTACTCTTTTCTTTTAGTCCAGAACACCTTTTATTTTGATATTTGTTTGCTTTCTAATTACATACCTCCGTATTTAATTACTTGTTAAACGATAAATTTTACCGGTCCTAAGCCCGAATGAAGTATGAAGGAGAGGGTAGAATTAACAAAATTAAAAAATAACTACCTACATTTATTATTTTTCTTCATTTTATTTTCCATGGCTACCTACATCATAAGTGCGACAGAGAGAATATGTATGACGTCATCACATTTTTGCGTCAAATAGCATACCTACTTATTTTATGTAAGTTAGAACAATTCGAAAATTAAGTATATCATCAAAATAATGAATGAAAGTGAGATTGTATTTGAATATTTTATTGTATTGAAAAGTCCAGATAATGAGGAAACTAGCAAATTAATTTGCGTTTGACAGCATAATAATATCATCCCCGTACCTTATATTTATCCTATGCCGATAAAATTAATAAGGCACTGTTACTTTTCGGACTACATATTATTTTCTAATTGTATCAATAAATAGGGGTAATTTTTGCCTTACGCGGTACTCTATATTCAGGGTATATAGAGTGAAGTACTATGTTTGTCTCTTTCTGCGACACGCTTTGCCGGTGTCTATGGGATTCTCTGTCTACGTATTTAGTTCTTTGTGTCTTAGAGCTTTTTAATCGTACCGTAACCGCTGGTCTTGGTAAGTTTTCTAAGTTGCTCATTACTTGCAACTTTGTTTATGAAATATTTTTTTTATTATCTAAACATTTTTCAAGGTGCTATACAAAACAATTTCTTATATTCGTTTCAGTTATTTCAAGAAAGCTTTTGCATAAGTACTTGCGTAATGCCTCGACGTAGTCACGTAGAACATTGACGGGTCGAAACGTGAGGAGCACAAGCATAAATCTGGTATATAATAATAGAATTAATGAAAACCTAAGTAGCGGCAATAATATTCAGAACGAAGAAGTCATTTTTAGAGAAACATATAAATGTACACTTAATGTTTTTCCAATACGTTTATAGTTCATAGTTATAGTTGTGGATTGATGGATTTGCAGTGCAGGTTTTGTATTGCAAAACATTTTGAATCTGAAGTTACTTTAGATAACAGGACTGAATTGACTTCATGTTGGCATAAGGGTAAAGCACTCTTACCGATTTTTAGTCAGAATAAGTATTTTAACACATTGTATGATGGACTGAATTCAAATGAAATTTCAATAAAAATAAATCAAAACATTATTTTGAGAATATGCGTAAATACAATGCATCATTTGCTATAGTCAGCTCAGAAATGCTTGTCATGATGTTTTCTACCTCCGATCAGGTCCAATAACTGCTGCCTGTGGTCGCTCACCATGCTATGCACATTTATTTTTATGATGTTGACACTGCGAATAATTATAGATTACAATAAAATATTAATCAAACATGCAGTATTAACTTAATGAATGAAATTTCTCTTGAGTTGGAACGCAGTAACCATTTTGTACAATCATTTATTGCAATGCGACATCATTGCCAGAGAGTTGAAAATCAAACTAAATAAAGTATGCTCTTTAAGGTAAACCACGATTTAGATTTACGTCGTTTCAATGTTGCAGTTTAAACTGATGTTGATGAAGAGCCACCTTTTGAACGAAACATGATTATATTTTCTAAGGTTCATGGTGTCATTAGAAACCTTCCAGTTCTGGATTCTTCATTAGATCATTTAACATATCCACTACTTTTTCCAAATGGTGACACAGGGTGGCATACCAATATATCTCACAATATACAAGCCATATCAAATTCAAGAGCGCCCCGAAGTAAATTAACAATGCTTCAATACGCAGCCTATAGACTGGCTATCACAAAAATTCTTTCTGTCAAATAATGTCAATTGCACAACAATTTGGCAAGCTGTCTCTGTTTATTAAGATGACTTGCAATCCAAATTGGCTGGAAATTGTTAATAATATTGATGTCGAAACTGCTAACCTCAGACCTGATAAAATTGTGCGTGTCTTCAAGTCCAAATTGAAAAAACTAATTGAGAGCCTTATGCGAAAAAAAAATCTTTGGTGTGGTTGAAGCACTAATTTATACCATTGAGTTCCAGAAAAGAGGTTTACCTCATGCTCACATTTTACTCACTTTAAATGAAGATGAAAAAACTGTATCTGCGGAGATTCCTAACATACAAACACATTTTTTTATAGTAATAGGCGGCAAACGAGCTGATGGATCGCCTGATGATAAGCAATTACCGCCGCCCATGGACACAAGCAACACCACAGGAGTCACAAATGCGTTGCCGCCCTATGGGGATGAGAAAAGGGATAGGATGAGGAGTGGGATGCGGGATGTGAAGTGGGATGAGGGATAAGGAACAGGGCATAGGGCCTCCAGCACTCTCACTCACCGAACGAAACGTAACAGTTTAAGTACTGTTACTTTACGTCGATTTTCTGTGAGAGAGTAGTACTTCCCCGGTCGAAACGGCCCATTCGTGCTGAAATCAGCAAGGCTTTACTACCTGTAAAAACTACACGAATATGTTGTGAAGCATATTGTGATTGGTCCATGCGGAGTACTTAATCCTAATTCTGTATGTATGAGAGAAGGAAAGTGCATTAAAGATTACCCAAAACGATTTACTGAATTTACACGTGAATCATTAAATGGATATCCACTAGAAGGCGTGATAATGGTTAGTAACGCCCGTCAATAGTTACTACGTTGTAAATATTTCCGTAACTAAGCAACGCATCAATGTGTGAGTGCCAGCGGCGACGGCTTATGCGTGCGGGGCCTTGTTCGTCAGTCAGCCACGAGCGCTGAGTGAAATGGACGTGTGCTACGCTTCACTCAACATTCGAAGACGACGCCATAAGTATTATAAAGCTAATTAATTGTTTAATTACTTCCTAAATAATGCATGCTTTAAGTGATTCTAAGTCCTAGATGTATTATTAAATATTAGAGAATCTAATAGGATATCTTCTCACCATTTATTTCGTTTCCGTGACGGACTTTTTTAAGTAGTTATCCAAAATGGCTACCCAGGCACAATTGTTACAGTTTTGTCGGGGTCGGTTGTAACTTTACAATTAACCCCGTACTACCAATGCCTTGTTTTAATACTGATGATTTGTTTTAATACCTATTGATGGGTGCTTACAGGTTATATTACATACGTTGTAAAACAGTTGTCAGTTCACAAAGACATCATCTTTAAAGCCCAAAAACGCTGTATTAGGGCTATGTTCTCTCTGAAAACAATTGAAAGCTGTCTGCCCTACTTTAAAAAATACAATATTCTGACTTTGCCTTCAATTTATATACTAGAAGTAGCTATTTTTGTTAAAAGAAATTTAGGTTTATTTGTTCTTGTCTCAGATACATCTAAACGCGTACAAAGAGATAAACATCGGCTTTGCCTATGCAAAACAAATAAAACATTAAATTTATGCATAAAAGTATTTTCGCCATGGCTCCCAAAAGAACAATGGCAGAATTTGGTCTTGGTTAGTTGTGGCGACCTTAAACTTCATATGAACAAAACAAATTGTTTTTTTCTACGATTTTTAATATTTTTACTTTGTCTTGTTAAAGCTGGAGTATTTTATGATGATAAAAAGCATTCCAATTGATTACGAATACTTCATTGATTGTTGCCATAGACAATGGTGTGATAGGAACAGACGGGAGTGCTAATCCGTATCGATTATTAAATAAGTAATCGATACGATCGACCTTTATAGAGTTGGGTTTGGTTTAAAATGCAGTTATTTAATATTTAATCAACATTATATCAATCAGCTAACATTTTTGAAGCACAACAACGTTTGTTTTAATGTTGTATCGATTTCACATAAAATCGATTTAACACGCTCAGCGCCAAGCCCTATATGCCAATACCACCAAAAGTTTTTGAATTTTTTCTTATTTGATTTTAATCTCTAAAATCATCTAGATTTTATAGAGGAACGATTTTTTCCCATCCCCCCTTTTCCCAAACCCGGATTCTTATTTGATTTTAATCTCTAAAATCATCTAGATTTTATAGAGGAACGATTTTTTCCCATCCTCCCTTTTCCCAAACCCCTCCCCCCAGTGTGTATCTTTTTCGATACACTGGCCTAGGAAAATAGTTTAAGCCCAAAACATTTTCCTAGGCCATGTGTGCAAAAAAGATACACATAATTAATACGTTTATCTATTGTTTCAGATCGGCATTGCGAAGAATAAAGAAGAAAAAAAGGAGCAAATGAAAAGAAACTTTAGGAATATTTTTGTGTTTTATCTTTTTTCCTAAAATTTCTTGTCATTTGTTTCAGAGATTAGTGTAAAAAAGTAAGAGAAGTGAATAACAGAAGAAAGTGACTTTATAATATTGTAATAATGGATTATAGTAGTGACGATTCAGTGGACGATCCGGATTTCTGTCCAAGTAACGAAGATGATGAAGATACCAGTGAATCGGGTACTGAAGGTGAAGCTTGGTATCCACCAGCTACATCAAGGAGAATGTCGGCCTTTTCGGAAGATCATTTGCCTCCATTGACAAATATACGGGGAAGAAGAACTCCACGAACAGCAACAATACCATTAGACCTTCCTAGTATTTCTGGAGCCACTTCATCAGATATATCAGAGACAGAATGGGTAAAACAAAAAGTGGAAAACATAGAATGGGAAATGCCAACCGATGCTGATCCAGAACCAATACAGTACACAGTGCCTTTTTCAGGCATGAAAGATATATATTCTGGCGTCCTAGCAAATGCAAATCCTGTTGATTACTTTGATCTTTTTCTGACAAGGGAAAATTTGGTCCTGATTGTTGACCAAACAAATCTCTTTGCTACTCAGACCTTATTAGCAGACAACGATGTGACTCCTCAAGCTCGAACTCACGCTTGGTATCCAGTTACCGTCGATGAAATGGTCAAATTTCTACAATGATTGGTTGGATGGGTTTGGTCAAACTGCCAGCCATAAAAGATTATTGGAGAATTCACAAGCTTTACGGTATTCCATTGGCAAGGTCAGTCATGCCAAGAAATCGCTTCGAACTAATACTGAAATATTTACATTTTTCAGACAACCGCGAAGCGAATGTAGAGGACAGATTGTGCCAAATTAGATGTGTGCTCGATAAATTTATTGAGAATTATCAAAAAATTTATACTCCAGGACAAAATATTTGTGTGGATGAATCTCTTATCCCTTGGTGAGGTAGATTGATATTTCATAAAGACATAAAGACATATTTATTTCTGCATTTTGGTTGTTTACAACACTTATACATGTCAAAACCCTATTCTAGATGAAGCCGGCTTTTCCTAGCTAAATGACTTCTTGAGAAGAAAGGCCGAAACAAACTCAGAGTCATTGCTTTTTTTGTCATTTCATCTCTTCGTTTATATTTTTTTGAAGTCCAGACATAATAGGTTTAGATGCGAGTACAATGCAGGATATCATCTGACGCTTATAACTGACTCAGCCCGCTGATGGCCCGCATTCAACAGCCATCGTACGGATCAACCTTGATTGAGGGAGCCAGCACGACCTGAATCATTATGCCTCCACGCCATCAGTAGGTGTATGCATAAGCATGCCAACCTAAGCCACCAGACAGGTTGCCACTAATATTAGTTGAAAAGTTTACTAATTCCCGCATTGTACTTGCTCCTTACATTTTATCATAAGGTTGAGTACATGTTGTAAACAATAAAATTAACAATTATACAATAAAATGTCATCTAATTAAAATGTCACTAAATAAATAATAATAATTAAATGTCAATTTGAAAATGTCAAAAAAAAAGAGAAATTATAATTATATAAAATTATTAAATGTCACTTGAGTTATTGGAAATGTCAAACATAAATAAAATAATTGAATGTCAATTTGGAAATGTCAAAAGCATAATACAATAATTACTATAAAAGTAAATAAAAATAATCTGATGTCATTTTAGAATGTCAGAATATAAATAATAACAAAATAGATAAATTACAAATGTCAAATATTCATAATTTTATACTATTTACATGACATTTTAGCCTGCGTGTAAATTGGAGAAACTCAACCCCAGGCATTCTTGTCTTCTAAGTAATCTTTTACTGAGTAGTACGCTTTGGAACACAAACTCTGCTTAACAAATACTTTGAACTTATTTAAACTTAATGCCTGAATACTGCCTGGAATTTTGTTGTAGAAGCGTATACTTTGACACTTATACGAGTTACTGATTTTTTGCAGTCTAGTTAAAGGTAGCACTAGTTTATTTTTATTTCGTGTATTTATACTATGCATGTCGCTTATTTTCGAAAACATATTTATATTTTTCCTAACGTATATCAAGTTTTCATAAATATATTGAGATGCGACAGTCATTATTTTAATTTCCTTAAATTTTTCCCTCAGAGAATGCCTTGATCCAAGACTGTAAATTGCACGAATAGCTCGCTTCTGCAGTACAAACACTGTTTGAATGTCAGCTGCATTGCCCCATAATAAAATGCCGTATGACATTATACTGTGAAAATAACTGAAATATACTATTCTGGCTGTATCTATATCAGCTAACTGACGAATCTTATAAACCGCGTACGCTGCAGAGCTAAGTCTATTCGACAACTTACTTATGTGTGGGCCCCACTGTAACTTAGAATCTAAAGTTATGCCTAAGAAAACGGTGTTATCTATAAGATCCAACTCTTCTCCATTCATCCGTATATTGGTTTTAACTTGTTTTACGTTAGGTGTGGAAAATCTAATACATTTTGTTTTTCTTTCGTTTAAAAGTAAATTATTAGCATTAAACCAATTAACTACTTCAGAGAGAGCGTCATTTACATCGTCATTAGTTGACTGCTGTCGTCTTAGCTTAAATATAAGTGATGTATCATCAGCAAATAACACTATCTCTTCATTGTTTTTCATAATATATGGCAGATCATTAATATATATAAGAAAAAAGGAATGGACCAAGAATTGAACCTTGCGGCACTCCCATTGTGACCACTGAACCCATAGAACGTTTTCCATTAACATCTACTCTCTGTATCCTGTTACTTAAATACGAAATTAAAAGATCTAAAGCAGTGTTCTTAACTCCATAGTGATGTAGTTTCCTGATCAATGTTTCATGAAAAACACAATCAAATGCCTTAGATAAGTCGCAAAAAACTCCTAGAGCATCATGCGACTCCTCCCAAGCATCGAAAATACTATTTAAAAGCTCAACACCAGCATCGGTAGTTGAGCGACCCCTAGTAAAACCAAATTGTTTACTGTGAAGCAGTTTATTATTATTAAAATGAATTTGGAGCTGGTCTAGAATTAACTTTTCAAAAATTTTACTAAAAGTGGGTAGCACAGATATTGGCCGATAATTAGTGGGGTCGGATGTGCTACCTGATTTAAATAATGGAATTATTTTACTAATTTTCATTAGATCAGGAAACACACCACAGTCAATGCATCTATTGAAAATTATTGCAAGTTCAGGTGCTACTGAATTGATTATGGATTTCGTAATCACAACAGAGTTACCCCAAAAATCACTTGTTTTCTTAAAATTAAGTGTATGAAAAGTTTTAACAACATCTCTTTCGGTAATATAAGTAAAACTAAATCCTATGGTACACATTTTGAAATTTTGTTTTAATAGAAGTTCGGCATCATCAGGAGACGAGTTCAGGGACTTTGTAATTGAGACTGGAATGTCTGTAAAGAAATTTTCGAATGCTGTGGCAACCTCAAAATCTGATTTGAATACTTTGTTATCAAAGTGAAGAATGTAGTCCTTATTTTTATTCTTGACTCTTCCAGTCTCATTGTTAATAATGTCCCATGTTGCTTTTATTTTATTTTCACTATTTTTAATTTTAGATTTTAAATAAAGAGTCTTTGCTTCTCGACAAATCTTTTTGAATAATTTAGAATAATTACTTACATATTTACAAAATCGTTCATCATTTTTCTTAATAACTTTCTGTTCATACAACTCATAAAGCCTATTTCTACTTTTATAAATTCCAGTGGTTGCCCATTCACTGAAGGTTGAAGTACCAACAACTGAGATCTTCTTAGGGATAAAGATAGAGTTGAAAATAGTACAGTACATGTTAAAGAAAGAATTGTACAACTCATTAGGATCTTCATTATAGCACAAATATGGTAGTGTGTCTGTGAGTCTATCTTTAAGTCCCTCGAGACGACGCAAAGTTTTTGGCACCACAGTCAATTCTTTACTACCTACTTTTTTAGACTGCGTAGCGAATGTTATTGATTGTCCACAATGATCAGATGTCAATTTGTTAATTATTTGTTTGCTCATTGGTATTATATCTGTAAATATATTATCTATACAAGTAGAGGTGGTAGAAGTTATCCTGGTGGGTTCCAAAAATAAGCAATCTAGATTATATGATTTGAACAAATTTTTAATTTTTTGGCTATTCAAAGACTGTTCTAGTAAATTAATATTAAAATCACCACACACAAGTACTGATTTATTATGTTGACATAGCTTCCGTAGTACATCATCCATGATAGTTTCAAAATTATCATAAATGGAAGATGGTGGTCTATACACACTTAATACAACAAGTTGCTCCAACTCCACACAGGCTATTTCAACTGTCCGTTCAACAGAAAAATTCACAATGTCACAACGATTCTTAAATTTAAGTTCTTTATTAACTAAAATCAACGATCCACCATGCATTGCCCTTTGTCTGCTGAACGAACTACCAACTAAGTGGTTATTGAAGTTGCACATGAACTGGTAATCTTTAAGCCAATGTTCTGTTAAACACAAAATGTCAATGTATTCACCGTTCATGAACAATTCAATTTCTAAATCTTTATTCAACATTCCTTGAATATTTTGATGAACTAGTTTTATAACTCGTGAATGCCCAGCCTTATAATTATTTGAATTAGTCTTATTTGTACTTTCTGGTTTATTATTCATTGAAGTGTCTAAATTGCAAGAGGTACTCTCTATTGTCGTACTATTTAATTTAAATTAATTGACATGTCAAGTTGTGTAGCCAAAATATTGGCTGAATTATTATGAATGTCATTTAGTTGCTGTATAGGAGCAACAGGTTTATTAGCCAAATTCTTGGCTGAAATATTAATACAATATGCTAGCGAAGCTGCTAGCTGTCTTTTAAAAAAGGAATTCAGATAGCAAATATCTTGCGTCAAATATAAACTTTTACTAACATAATTGTTAGAGTCAAATACATGGAATTGCTTATTGTTATAAGACCATGTACAAAGATTTGTATTAAGATTATGTCTAATATTGTTTTCTTTCTGTGGCAACAATTTACTAAAGGGTAAAGTAAGCATAATAATTTTATTTAAATTTAATTCACTTAATTTACTGTAATAAAAATATAATAGTTTTTTATTTAAAGATCCTCTTTTACCAAGTAGAATCAGTAGAGTTGTATCCTGGGCAAAATTAGAACTGATAATTTTATCTAAAATGGCTATAGAACTTAACCCAGGCATACAGTAATTATTCACTAATCCGTCACTATATGTGTTTGCCAAAAACTGACCCATACCTTTTCCAATCTCGTCACTAAATATTATCACTTTATTTTTGTTTTCTAATTTAGTTTTGCTTTCTAGTATATTATTTTCTAATTTATTTAAAGTATGTTTAGTAATGCATTTAGATTTTGGTTTGTTTACAGAAGTATTAAATAAAACAGGGTCACATGTTGACACTGAACAAGCTGGTGAGCGTTGGAGGTTGAACGGGATGTCATTGTTCAATTGTTGTGAACACTCATTACTATTTGACGACACCAGCTCATTCATTGCCAATATGTACTCTTTCATTTGTAATTCAGAGCTTTTATATTTATTTGTCATTGATACTAATTTGTCACTAAGATTATTCAATTCTACCTGCAAATTATTTATTTCTAATTTATGTTTCAAATTATTTTGGTGATATTTCTGTGAGTAATTTTCTAATTTTTCAAGAGCAAATAATCTTTCCCTGTTGAGCTTAACATTTTTTATGAAAAACTTTTGCCTGTGAACTAATTTTTGGGTCTTTTTTATGAATTTATTTATTTTGACATATTTCTTAATTCTATTCCTACTACCTCTAATCAATTTTATTGAATTATTTGATTCTTTGCACACTGAGAGACTATTTGGAAACGATGCTTTAGAATTATTTATGTCAGTAATCATGCATGGAGCATGAACCACCAGCTCATCGAACAGACTTTGATTTCGTCAATATATACCGAATAAAGCAGCTAAATATGGTATCAAGGTGTTCAAACTCTGTACCGAAAAGGGTTATACCTGGAACCTTGTGGTATACTGTGGAAAATCAAAGGACAAAGAGGTAGATGTTTCTGAAAAAACGGTTATGTCACTTACACAAGGTCTTCTTGACGAAGGAAGAACGCTTTACACTGATAATTTTATTATACGAGCGTCCCACTTGCATACAGACTGCGACGCCGAAAAACACATCTTGTTGGTACACTCAGAGCCAACAGGAAACATCTCCTAAAAGATGTCATGGCTGTGAAACTGAAAAGAGGGGAGATGAGTACTAAGCAGACAAAAGATGGAATCGTAGTCTTGAAATGGCGCGATAAGCGTGATGTGAGAATGCTCTCTGCAAAAACATCTGCACTGAAGACAGTTGTTACTCAAAGCCGAAAAAAGCCTGCCATATTGAAACCAGTGATCATCACGGATTATAACAGCGGTAAATCATCGATAGACATCAGTGATCAAATGGCTAGATATGGCAGCGCTTTGAGACAGAAGCTTTCGGTACCATTTGGTACAACCAAATGGTACCGAAAGCTTTTTATTGAAATATTATAGGAAACCAGTCTAGTTAACGCTCATTTTATATATAACATGTATACTACAAACAAGAAACTAACAATCACGGAATTCCGAGAGCAAGTTATCACAGGACTACTCGACAGATACTCTCAGCCGAGTGGAATAGAACCCAGACCATCGACTTCGACACCAAGAAGAACTCCAGGAAACGCAAAGCATTATCTTGTGAAGAATAAAGTTGGAGATAAGATACTTCGTGGGCATTGTTCAGAATGTTACAGAAAGTATGGAAGGAAAGGAAAAGAAGTAGATGGTAAAATAGTAAGAGCGTCGCAGGTTAACACAAAATGCTCCACTTGTGATATAATTATTTGCAAATTTTGTTTCAATAATACTCACTAATGAGTATGTTCCCTTCGATTTGATAAAAGCATTAATTATATAACCTTTCATTCAAAACAATAAAACCACAATCTTTAAATTAATTCTTTTTTTTACCCTATACATTTTCCCTTATAATTTCTAAACAAATTATCCAAGCCCAACCCCAAATACACCAGGAAAATTCGCTGGGCCAGGGCAACTTTTTTGCTATACAAAATGTATGGAAAGTGTGCGCGTTAGCGATACACGGCACTTAAGACTAGAATGGTGCTCGTGTATCGAAAAAGATACATAAGTATTTAGACAGTGTGTATCCCAAACGATACTCACGGCGCTGAGCGTGTTAAAATGTTCAGCTCTGCTTTTGTCTTTGGCTGTGACAGCTAACTGTCTAAATGCTACAAAATACTTCTGCGTTTTGATGTCAATCTAACATATGTCATTTGATAATTCAAACGTACCTACCTACATTGTTTAACTTTCATACTTTATCGTTCCTTTTACCTTCATTGTTCATTCTTAAAAATTCAAACACCGATATCTTCTTTTTCCGTCTTTCCTGAGTGAAACATTTATGGACTCTGTTACTTACGCCAAATTTTTGATATATTTTTTATGACTGTACGCTTCAACACAGACATTTTGATGTATGGAGATCTGCCATTGTCCTTTATTGTAGCGGCCCGCAATGTAACAGGATCGTTTTGCTGAGGTGACAAAGTAGGCTGCCCTGTTACGTTGCGTCGCCAAGCCGACACAGTCGGTTTATCTCTGCCGTTCTATCGTAACGTGTCGTACTATACTATATATATGTATTCAAAATTGTAATTGTCGAGACAATATATTAATATTCGTTTACTGAAGTTACTTGAGTTTTACTGAAGAAGTCCTTAACAACCTTTTGAGGAGTCAGTGGATTGTGGTGCAATAGAAAACACCCACCCAATTATCGCCAAAGTGGTGACATCCGTTTCGATATTAAAAGGACATTTGCGTATATTTGAAGATTTTCGTAATTCAGTATCATGATACCAATAACGACGACCAAGGCACGAAGATGTGTGGTGACTGAGACGGCAGGAAGTAAACCGGTTGTCACCACAGTACCAGTCACCACGATGCCCGACCATCTAGTAGGGGTGGTCTGTAACAGGTGCAAGGCGAAACCGGTTCTACCAAATAACAGACTATTCTAATGGAATAACTTCAAAGTAAAGATGCAGTTTCGGAACTGAAAACCATCCTTCAATAAAAACAGCTGTGTGCCACAGATAATAAACATTAAAGCAAGTGGTGAGCCGCGTTCGGATACACACATAAATAAAATTAATATCGTATTAGAAAGTCTCAGTTTCTCTACCTCATTTTTTTACCTATATTTAAAATGTATTATTGTATAAATGTGAAAGCTCAATAATTAATGTTAATGTAATTTAACTTTAATAATTTATCTTTGCTTACAACGACATAGTCGTACTAAATGGATGCTTACTTATATCCGGACGCACTACAGTACAGAATACAGATAGAACAGTGACGCGCAGAAGACTCGTACTATCTCTATCTTTGTTCAACACCATAAGCTAAAATAGAAACGCAGATATCAAACTAGTAGTCTAGTACTACTAGTAGGTGTTGTACATAGTCTGTTGTTGGAACTGGAACAGGCGAAATAATTTTATGAGAACAGGTTTACACTGTTTCGTTCGGAAACCTGTTACATATACCTATTCCGATATATACGACTCACTCCTACCATCTAGCTGCTATTACAGTAACATCGCGAATCCCGGAATTTTGGACGAACATGCCGAGTTCAGTCAATTTGAGAGTATTATGGCCCAACAGAAGCAAGGCGACGAGTCAAAATACAACGTGGTAGTATCGAAGTTGAACATGGACGTTTTGCAACAAGTAAGCGACATCCTTCGTGATCCTCCGACTACCGAGAAGTATTCGACCTTGAAAGAGCGATTGATAGGTGTTCAAGAGGTGTCAAAGAGCGATTGAAGAATCGGCTGAACAATAATTTCGCAAATTAGTGAGTGAGATCGAATTAGGAACCCAAAAGCCATCCCAATTGCTACGGCGAATGACTGACCTAGGGAGAAAGTCAGAGATATCCGGACAAGCACTTTGTGAGTGCCACATTATATTGTATTTTGCTGAAAACACATTTTGTGTTTCCCCCGCACCGATCGCCCATAGCCACGCCAGTCGTCCCTTAGCCGTCTAACTAGTTTAACGTGTTAGCGTAAGAACTATTGTGAAAGCGAATAGACCTTGTGTTTGACCAGACTCTACGTTTCATTTATCTCCAAAATATACCCTCGCCACCGTAACACAGTGAACACGCAGTAGACAGTCAGATAGTAAATTCATACACCACAGTGAACACGCAACCTTGACGCTCACCCAATAATAGACATTTACTTAACACACTTTGCAATTTGTGGCTAGGAAAGTTGCCAGCAGCCGTCAGAGCAGGCTTAGCGGTAACCCAAGAGACGTCTGTCTCTTGGGTTTCGATAGTTTCTGTATGTCTATACAGAAACTATCGAAAATCGCAGACAAAATCATAGAAAATTTGAACGCAGATAACGTCGCAGTAGTACATTCGGAGAGTATGCAGTTACCGTCGGCACCGTCGGCATCTTCGGGAAGCAGTCAAGTATTCGCGGTTGGAGACCTGTTGACGCAGATAAACAAGTAGCCTCGTTAAAGAGCGAAGTCCAAGAGCACAGAAGGAACAGATTTCGAGGACGCGGACAGTGGAATGGACGAGGACGAGCATATGGACGTTCCAGATCGAGATCGAGACTAAAAGGCACGCCGATGATGACCCCAGATGACCCCAATTGGCTTTGCAGACATCATTTCAAATATCGTAGTCGCGCGCGGACCTGCAAGAAACCCTGCGCCTGGATTGAGCGGACGGAAAACTAGCTGCGGTACGTTCTGTGGCGGCAGAACCCGTACCGGCAGCCAATAACCGCCTTTGCGTTACGGACTATCAAAACAAGATTCGATTTTTGGTGGATACAGTTGCGAACATTTCGGTCATTCCAGCAAAGTACAGAGAAAAGTGCAATGGTGAGTGTTCAAAATATAAATTATTTGCAGCCAACGGTAGTGAAATTAAAACATACGGTATTAGATCACTTGTGCTAAATTTAAACTTAAAACGTGCGTTTCATTGGACCTTCGTTGTCGCGAATGTTACACAGCCTATATTAGGAGCAGATTTTTTGACGCATTATAAATTGTTAGTAGATTTAAGCTCTAGAAGATTAATTGACCAAGTTACGAATTTGAACATCCTTACTTCAGTGATACAGTATGATTAGGCATCTATCAATACAATTAGTAATAATCACCCTTACTATGATTTGTTGTTGAAATATTCAGATATAACAAAGCCCGTTCTATTCATAGATTCGCCGTCGACGCAGTTTTACACTACATTGAGACGACCGGTCCGCCTGTGTATGCGCGCTCTAGACCGCTACCGCCGGACAGGTATCATAAAGTTAAGGCAGAATTCGCGTTGATGCAAGAGCTTGGTATATGTAGACCTTCAAATGGGGCTTGGGCTAGTCCGTTACACGTAATTCCGAAAAAAGACGGCCTGTTAAGACCTTGTCGTGATTATCGTCAGTTAAATAGTATTATAACGCGAGATAGATATCCGATTCCGCGGTTACAAGATTTTACTTACATTTGCGCCGCCAAGAAAATTTTTAATCGTTCAGATATTAATAGAGCTTGTCTTTTCATACCAATCTCACCCCAAGATGTAGAGAAAACAGCTATTATAACACCTTTTGGTTTATTTTAATTTTTAAGAATGCCGTTTGGTTTGCGTAATGCCGCCCAAACATTTCAGAGGTTTATGAATAATAACGTATTACAGGGTTTAGAACAATGCGTAGAAAGTAGTTTGAAAAATGATAATAATAATAATTTAGAACTGTAGCAAGACAATAATTATTATCATTACGCACGGACTCGAATACTTTCCCGCTCTCACACCGACTATCTGTTTCACTCAACGTGCATCGAAGTGGTGGGACAAGACCCGCCTATATAAGCTCATGCGCATCGAAGATTTATTCATAGACCGCCGCGGACGTCGAGGCGATCGCACGTGCCGCTTAACACGGCTCGCTCGCTCGCCAACGCTCGGGCGCCTTTGTTTGTTTACGCGTAACTGAATAATTTTATTATAAAATTATAATTGTTCGCGCCCGATTCTGTCGCAACAGGATCGTGCGGAGAGTGCCGCCCACTTGTTTGCCGGCGTGGTGGTGCCCTCGCCGTGTGGGAGGGGTCGGTCTGGCACCAGCGCCAAGCCCCGACTCCCGACCGCGCGGTGACTGGCATCCAGCCACCACGCTTAGGCACCGCGTGATGGCACTATCCCGAGATGGCGGAACATCATCAACAAGGATCGTCCGGAATGGGGGCTAACACCACCCCGGAGCTGCAGACCAGGCGTGCGGAATACGAGGGCGACCTGCGTGCTTTCGACGCCCTTCGTGCGAAGGGTGGCATCACGCGGGGCCTGCAGCGCTGGGTTGAGGCCTACTTCCGGGCGATGGACGTCATGATGTGGGAGATGAGGAAGGAGGACCTCACCCCCACCGATTTCAAGACCCTACAGGTAGTCCAGGCCGTGTTTCCGGATATACTGACCGGACCGGGCACCGTCGCCACTACCACCACGGCGACCATCGGCCCCACCACCATCACCACCACTACCACCACCACCTCGCCTGAACCAGCGCGCACGCCGGAACGGGCGCTGATGATCCAGGTTGCAGAGGAGGATCGCGGTGACACACCATCTGCTACCAACACCGATCCGACCTCCACTACCACCACCACGCCCACCATCGTCGCGGGAGACCTGAACGCCAAGCACCCGGCATGGCACTGCGCGAGCAGCGACCGAGCGGGGGAGCTCATCTTCCAGGATGCCAGCACTTACAACTACGAAGTCGCCGGCCCCCGAGAGCCTACCCGGCTGGATCCCTCGGGGCGCAATGACAACGTGCTCGACATCCTGATCTCCCGAGGACTGAGGGCGCCTCCCACGCAAGAGGTCCTGCCCTCCGACCACAGACCGGTACTACTGGTATTCAGGGAACCCGCGACGATGGTCAACCTGTCGAGACCACGCACCCAGACAAACTGGGACCAGTTCGAGGAAGAGCTGGCCGGCTACTATCAGCCGTCCACCATCCACACTTCTAAGGAAGTCGATGCAGCCGCCGAGGAGCTCTCCAGCACCATTTAGGCCGCGCTTCGAGCATCCTCGAGCACCAGGGCTAACACCGGGAGGCGGGCACCCCTTCCCGCCTCGATACGGAAGCTGCTCGAGGAAAAGCGCGATGCCAAGAAGATCTGGACGAGAACTCGGCACCCCAGGGACAAAACCCGGTACAACCGCCTCACCAACGCGCTCAAGGCCGCTCTGTGGGAGCACAGGGGGGACGAGTGGGAACAACACCTGTCCCACATCGAGGACAACCAAGCCTCGTTGTCACGCCTCTGCAGACAGCTGTCTGCGGAGCCAAACCCGACGCGCCCCCTGCTCGGAAGAGACGGCCTTTTGCCATAGAAGGCCGCAGACCGGGCGGAGATCATCGCGAGCAGCCTCGAACAACAGTTCACCCCCCACGAGGTCCAAGACGAGGCCCACTCACGAGAGGTAGAGGAGCTAGTCCGGACCTACCTCTCAACGCCCCTCGTCTCATCGGATGGAGGTGACCTGCTGGTGACCCAGCAAGAGGTTGCAGCGGTGATCCGCAAAACCAACCCTCGGAAGGCGCCTGGTGAGGACGGCATCCCGAACTCCGCGCTGCATCGACTTCCTCGGAAATCACTGATAGCAGCGACCCAGCTCATCAACGGCATCCTGAGAACCGCCCACTTCCCGACCAGCTGGAAGCGGGGCCGGGTCATTGTTCTCCCCAAGCCCGGCAAAGATCTCAGGAAGCCGGAGAACTATAGGCCTATCACTCTCCTCTCGACGACGTCCAAGGTGTTCGAGCGACTGCTGCTGGCGAAGATCATCCCGCACCTCAGCCCGAGGCCCGAACAATTCGGGTTTCGCCAAGCACACTCCACCACGCTGCAGCTGACTCGCGTACTGGGCGAGATGGCCACGTGGATGAACAAGCGAGGCCACACGGTGAAGGCGTTCGACAGGGTGTGGCATGACGGCCTCATCTACAAACTGTCAACGTCCACTATCCCACGACAACTCATCACGGTCATCGCATCATTTCTCCGAGGGAGAACCTTCCACGTGGCCGTCGAGGACGTCACGTCAGAGGAGAGGACCATCAAGGCCGGAGTCCCACAGGGGAGCTGTCTCTCCCCAGTTCTGTACGCCCACTACACGGACGACATCCCAGTAGTGGGCGACGTGAAGCTGGCGCTGTTTGCGGACGACGCCGCGTACCTGTCCAGCTCACGGAACGCCAGACACGCTGCACGGAAGCTGAGCCCGACACTTGAAGTGCTCCCGGGCTGGCTGAAGAAGTGGAGGCTCAAGTGCAACGTGTCCAAGACCCAGGCTATGGTGACTGGACGGGTACATTATCCACCATGCCTGAAACTGATGGGGGAGGAAATCCCTTGGTCGCCGACGGTCAAGTACCTGGGCGTTACCATCGACAGGAATCTGACGATGGTCCACCACGTCCAGACCACCACCGCGAAGGCCCAGGCTGCGAGGGCGAAACTTCGCCCGCTGCTGTCCTCCAGACTGCCGCTGAGAGCCAAGCTGGCTCTCTATAAAACCTATACCAGGTCGCGCCTCACATACGCGGGGCCAGCCTGGTACAACTTGACAGCAGAGACCACGCGGCAGCGACTGCAGCGGGTGGAGAACAAGTGTCTTCCCCTAGCGGTGGACGCGCCCAGGTGCCTCAGAAACGCGACCATCCATCGAGACCTCAAGTGGGAGTCGATCGAGGGATTTGTGAGCGGGTTGGCCCGGGGTATGTTAGAGCGTGCAGACCGCTCAGAACACCCCCAACTCGTCAACATCGCTCCCCTCCCCCATCCTGATTCAACAACATTCATCCGGAGGAGACTGAAGCGCCCCGCTCGGGAACTGATCCCAATTCCCTCGAGCGGGGCTAATTCACCGCCGCCACCACCACACCATCCAGATGACCAGCCGCCGCCCTCTCGCAGGCGACTAACTGGGCCTCTCCCAACGGAGACTCACCCGGTTGGTCAGCCTCGAGGGCGGCAAACCCAATGACCGCCCCATAGTATTGGGCCGCGAAGACGACATCCTTAAGGAGACAATCTCTCAAAGGAACCCCACTTCCCCGTAGGGGGTGGTGAGAAGAAGTCCATGATGAGATTTATTAATTCGCTCGCTAGGCGACTCAGAGTGCGATAGCCCCGCAGTCCACTCTGGTGTCCAGTAGGCATAGCGAACCTGATCGATAGCCCCGCAGAGTATCGACGTTTAAAGAGCGACAGCCCCGCAGTCCTCTTTAGACACTCGCGAGCGTAGGGAGGAAGTGAAGAGCGATAGCCCCGCAGTCCTCTTCGCCCCTCACATAGGGTTATATACGTATATGCATAAGTATAAGTTGGTAAATGTATATATGAAGTAATTAATAAACGGTCAAAGCTACCCAAGAAGTCTATAATTTCTACACTGGTAACCCTATCGCCCTACAGAACCATTTTATTTCTGTTATTTAGATGACGTCATAATCGCAAGTGAGGATACCAATGTCTATAGAAAACACTTACAGGCAGTTTTTGAAAGATTCAATAAATTCGGTATCACTATAAATCTAAGTAAATGTATATTTGGCGCATCCGAAATCGTATTTTAGGATATAAAGAATCTTCTGAAGGTATTCTAGTTCTTGAGGACAAAATACAAGCTATAATTGATTACAAAAAACCAGAAACAATAGAACAGTTACGTCGTTTCTTAGGAATGGTTAACTTTTCCAGAGCACATTTACCGCAAGCGGCCGAATATCAAAAAGAGTTAAATAAATATTTGCACAATGCCAAAAGGAAAGATAAGACGAAAATAATTTGGACCGAATCAGCCGACAAAGCGTTTTTGAAATGTAAAGAAAGTTCACAAAATAGTGTTATGTTATGGCATCCGGTAATAGATGTTCCGTTGGCCTTGATGGTAGATGCGTCCAATTCTAGTGTTGGTGGAGTGTTGCAGCAAGGAATAAATGGTCAGTGGAAACCATTAGGTTATTTCTCGAGACAATTAACTGAAGCTCAACAAAAATATTCCACTTATGATCGCGAACTTTTAGCAATTTATTTGGCTATGCAGTATTTCCGTAAAATGTTTGAAGGTAGAAAATTAGTAATATACACCGATCATAAACCGTTAACATTTGCATTTTCTAGGAAAATAAGCAAAAAAGAGACCCCGCGCTGAAGCCGTCAGTTAGCGTACATCAGTGAGTTTACGACGGATATTAGGCATGTTACAGGCGATAAGAACATTGTTGCGGACGCGTTATCACGTATTGAGACTATTGACTCCTTCTTATATAAATTACAGTGAGCTAGCGAGAGGTCAAAAATTAGATACTGAGTTATGTGATAGAAATAGTCACGCAAAAGATACACCGCAATTTAAAGAAATATTTTTACCAAACGAGAAAGAATCAGTTATTTGTGATATGTTAACGAAAACAGCTCGCCCTTATCTTCCAGAAAAGTATCGTAAATTAGTATTGGATAGTTTACATAATTTAAGTCACCCTGGTGTTAGAGCAACAAAGAAATTAATTAAGGATAGATTTTATTGGCTTTCAATGAACGCACAAATTTCAAAATGGGCTAAGACGTGTATCAGTTGTCAAAAAGCTAAAGTGCAGCGTCATACGATGTCAGAATTAGGAAAATTTACACCTAGCGCTCGTTTTGGACATATACATATAGATTTAGTAGGACCGCTGCCTACCACGTCAGAGGGGCATAGCTACTTACTAACTATTGTAGATAGTAGTATAGGCTGGCTTGAGGCATATCCATTGAAAGAGATAACGTCAAAAATGGTTGCGCAAGTTCTGTTTGAGAATGGGATAGCTCGTTTTGGATGTCCGGTACGGCTGACAAGCGACCAGGGCAGACAGTTTGAAAGCGATTTATTTTTACAGCTTACAAAATTATAAGATATAGATAAAATTAGGACTACAGCATTTCATGCCCAAAGTAACGGTATGGTAGAAAGATGGCACCGTTCATTAAAAGTTGCGTTAAGAGCTAAATTAAATAATAATTCGAATTGGCTACGAGAATTACCACAGTGGCGGCAACCCTACGCGCAACGTTCCCGGAGTCGACCGGCAAGCAGTCAACGTGGCAATACATCGCTGAGAAGACGCAGCCCCGAGGACCCAGACTGGCTGTGTTATTTCCACTTCCGCTTCAGGAATCGTGCTACTAGATGCGAGCAACCGTGCAGCTGGAAGAAAGAGGGACAGAATGCGACACGTCAAAATTCGGAAAACTAGAGCCGGTGCAGGCAGCGGCGGACATCTGCATCGAGAGACCGGGACACCGCCTTTGAGTTACAGACGACAACACAGGGATGCGATTTTTAGTGGACACCGGCGCCAACGTATCTTGTTCTAACCGTAACGCAGCGACAGAAAAATGTGAGTGAATCTACAGGTTATAAATTATATGCAGCAAATGGTTCCGAAATTCATACATACGGTACAAATACTTTAGAATTAAATCTTAGATTAAGACGACCATTTAGATGAAAGTTTATCGTAGCTAATGTGAATCAACCGATTTTAGGAGCTGATTTTTTACAATATCACAAATTATTAGTTGACCTAAACGCTCGTAAACTAATCGACAGGCAGACGAATTTACTAACGCTTGGTAGCATAGTTTCGGCACGGGAACCAACCCTGAACACCGTAGATAGTGGTCATCCATTATATAAGTTATTGTCGGAATACGCCGATATTACGAAACCTATTCCGTTTAGGGACGATGACTCATCTAGCAATAGTAACACTGTATTGCACCATATTGAGACGACAGGACGACCCGTACATGCCCGTGCCAGACCGCTTCCCCCTAACAGGTACCAGAAGGTGAAAGAAGAATTCAGGCGAATGCAGGAGATGGGGATTTGCAGACCATCCAAGAGCGAGTGGGCCAGTCCACTGCATGTGGTCGATAAGAAGAATGGGGACATTCGGCCGTGTGGTGACTACCGCAGGCTAAACGCAATCACCAAACCAGACAGATACCCCGTGCCACGGTTGCATGACTTCACTTATGTTTTAGCAGGTAAGAAAGTATTCTCTAAATTAGATATTAATAAATCGTATCATTACATAAAAATTGCTGACGAGGATATTGAGAAGACGGCAATCATAACGCCATTTGGATTGTTTGAATTTCCGCGTATGACCTTTGGTCTACGAAACGCGAGTCAAAAATTCCAACGATTTATGAACAACAGTGTGTTACAAGGGCCAGAATTTCTATTCAATTTCGTCGATGACGTCATCATCGCGAGCGATTCCGTAGAAGAAAACAAAGAACATTTGCGTATAGTCTTCGATAGGTTTAGAAAATTTGGCATTACAATAAACATCGCTAAGTGTGATTTTTGCAAAGAGAACATTGAATTTTTAGGATACGAAGTGTCAGCCAGTGGTATTCGCCCTCTCGACTCCAAAGTCCAGGTTATCTCAGAATACCCGTCGCCCAAGACCATAGATGACCTACGACGATTTCTAGGTATGGTAAACTTTTACAGGGCTAGTATACCAAACGCTGCCAGACATCAAGCGAAGTTAAATGAATTTCTACAGGGTTCTAAACGTAAAGATAAGACCGTGATACAGTGGGATGATAGCGCAATGAAAGCATTTGATTCGTGTAAAGTCGGTCTAAAGAATGCGGTCTTATTAGCTCGTCCTCAGGCGAACGTACCCATATCCCTTATGGCCGACGCTTCTGAGAGCTGTGCGGAGGAGTCCTGCAGCAGAAAGTGAACGGGTCATGGCAGCCTTTGGGGTACTACTCTAGGAAGTTCACAACAGCTCAGCAAAAGTACTCCACTTACGACAGGGAGCTCTTGGCTATTTATATGGCGGTAAAACATTTTCGTTACTTGTTTGAAGGTAATCAATTGATAATTTTTACGGACCATAAACCGTTGATATATGCGTTCAATAAATTAGAAAGTAATTGTGAAACGCCCAGACGGACTAGACAGTTACTATTTATTAGCGAGTTCACAACAGATATTAGGTATATAGAAGGCGAGAACAATGCACCAGCGGACGCGTTATCGCGAGTCGAAACAATTCAGTGCCCGACTGTACTCGACTACGCGGAATTAGCGCTCGCACAGGAAGCTGATAGCGAGCTTGCAAAGTTACTTAGAAAAACAGATAAGAATTATAGCCTTAAGGAATATTTTGTGCCGTACTCCAAGGTACCTATTTATTGTGAAATCTCAGGTAAAACATGTAGACCGTATATAACTGAAAAGTTCAGGAGAATGGCTTTCAATTCGGTGCACAACCCAGTCATCCGGGCGTTCGAGCTACGCGTAGATTGATCGCTCAACGGTTTTTCTGGCCGGGACTAAACCGCGATGTAGGACAATGGGCAAAAGCGTGCCTACAATGTCAAAGGTCAAAGGTTTATAGGCATACGGTTTCAGATTTAGAACATTTCGCGGATGCTGAACGTTTCGCGCACGTACATATTGACATTATAGGGCCCTTACCAATATCGCAAGAAGGTCCGTCCCGGTCAAGGACATCACAGCGAACGTTATCGCAAAAACATTTTATGATGTTTGGATTAGCAGATTCGGTTGCCCAGAAAGATTGACGAGCGACCAGGGTCGTCGAGAGCTCACTGTTCACAGAATTAATGAAAATAATGGGTATTAAAAAAACGCGTACCACGCCGTACCATTCACAATGCAACGGAATTGTAGAACGGTGGCATAGGTCTCTAAAATCGGCATTAACGGCCCGGCTAATAGATAACTCAGGGTGGTGCAATGAACTTTCGACTACATTATTAGGGTTGCGAGCGGTAAGCAGGAGCGATAATGGCGTGAGTCCGGCAGAGAATGTCTATGGGCAGACGCTTAGGTTACCCGGAGATTTCCATAACACCTCTAGTAAACGAAGCGGAGACAGCAATGAATTTCTCGAACAGTTAAGGAGTACGTTGAATAAACTAAAACCGGTACCGAGGCACCGTAAAGACTCACGCACACTATTCATTCATGACGATCTTAATAAATGCGAGTATGTTTTTATTCGTAACGATGCAGTTCGCAGGCCTTTAACGCCGACGTACGACGGAACCTATCGCGCAATAGAAAGAAAAAGTAAGACATTTTTAGTACAATTACCGAATAGAGTAGTTAACATTTCCATAGACAGACTCAAACCCGCGTACCTATTAAATAGCGAGAGAGAGGGCGACTCCGAACAACCTCACAATAAGACCACCGTGAAAGACTCAGTTGTGTGAACCAAACGTTGATAAACTCCCTGCCACACCAGTAGCGTGTAAAAAGAGCGATAAAGATATAGGCACCAAGAGAAGTAAGTCCGGTCGAGCGATAAGGCCACCGGTTAGATTTAACATATAGTGTGTAAACTTCCTTAGAGGTGAGGCTAGCCTGTAGTCATAACAATTTATTCTGCGAAGACTGCGTACCAAGCATAAAATAACACGTACCTATACAGTACATTGTAACATGTTATGAGTAACTTATTAATTGTCCACTTTGCAATTTAGACAAAGAGCATTGCAGAAGATTACGAAACATCTACCGGACACTTTTCAAATAGAACTGGAAAACAAATTTAACGTACTTACAGATGCAAATCTAGATGTAGACCACATAAATAATATTCTGTGTAAAACTTTAACAGACACATCAAAAAATTACTTAAAAGTAATTAAAAGTCAAAAGAAAAATTGACACCAGAAACACTCAATTTGATAGAAAGAAGACGGAACATGGCTTTACATACGGCATCAGACAAAAAACACATGGACAAGATAAATAAAGAGATCAGTAAATCAATACGTAAGGACTTAAGACAACACAGCACTAAAACGATCGACGAGTATAAACAAAAAATGGAACATCTTTTGTCGGATGAAAGTACCTACAAGTTGGTTAAGTCAGACCCTACGAACAAAATACTCAAGCAAACTTGTGATATTGTTAAAAAATACTCCGAAAAACTTAATTTGGACGTGAAATATTTAATACCATCGTGTGTAAAACCTCCTCAAATGTATGGGCTACCAAAAATACACAAGGAAAACGCTCCTCTGCGCCCGATAGTTAGTCAGATAGGCGCACCAACTTACAGACTGGCTCAACACATGGCAAAGATTCTCTCACCGCTCAGAGGCAATACGAGAGCACATGTGAAAGATTCCTACCATTTTGTCAGTGAAATCAAACACCTACATCTCTCTGACAAGGAAACTATGGTTAGTTTTGATATACAGTCATTATTCACATGCATACCAGTACATGACTGTGTAGAAATTACTAGAAGGAAGCTGAGAGAAAACAACATGCCTGAGGAATATGCAGAAATACTCAAACACTGCCTGACAACGGGCTATCTGTTATGGGACAAGAAATACTACATACAAGTAGACGGTGTAGCAATGGGCTCCCCAGTATCGCCTGTTGTCGCTGACATCTTCATGGAGGACTTCGAGGCGCGAGCCCTGCAGACTGCCACCATCACACCGAGGTTCTACAAGCGGTATGTAGATGACACTTTCACAATTTTACCAACAGATAGTATTAATGCTTTCCTAAACCATCTTAATTCTATTAATAACCAAATACAATTCACAATGGAATTAGAGGCAAACAAGTCTTTAGCTTTCTTAGATGTACTTGTCATCAGGAATAAAAACAACTCCTTAAGCCATACTGTGTATAGGAAAAAGACCCATACAAACAGGTACTTAAACGGTGAATCTCACCACCATCCTAAACAGTTAGCTACTGTAGGAATGTCTCTGTTTCAGAGAGCCCGCGGGATCTGTGACAAGAAACACCTGGACGCTGAGCTTCAACATGTCAGGCAAGTTCTGCAAGACAACAAGCTCCGACCGCCGCGCCACTGTCACAGATCCCAGAAGAAAGAAAAACCAGCCACAGTAGAAAGACAACCTGCTGTCCTCCCATACATCAAGGGCGTGACCGACAAAATTGGCTACATCTTGAAGCGAGCTTCTATCAAAACTTACTACAAGCCGCCAACGAAGATGAGTCAATTATTACCATCTGTCAAGTGTCAGTTACCCTTGCAAGAGGCCGGTGTCTACAAAATTGACTGTGAATGTGGGCTCTCATACATTGGACAAACCAAGAGAAGCATAGGCATTCGACTCAAAGAACATATAGCTGACATAAAACATAAACGCTCAACAAAGTCTGCTGTGTGTGAACATGTGGAACAAGGACCCAACCACTACCTGCGATTTGATGAACCACAGATACTCGCAAAAGAACATCGTTTTCTTCCAAGGATGATACGAGAGGCTATTGAAATTAAAAAACACCCTAATTTCAATAGGGAAGATGGTTGGAATGTTCCTCCAGCTTGGGACCCTGTCATAAGGCTAATGAAACCCAAGAAGGACAAAGTCACCAGAAGACCTAAGGACACTGTGAGCTCATTCTGCGTAAATAGTAACACCAGTAGTTGAAAAATGTTCGGGTACTTTGAGATAACTTATACATTCAAGACAAATATCACCTCAGTCTGCCGTGAACATGAATTCTGTAAAGAATTCGAAACGTCGGCTAGTAATAAATTAAAAATATAGTTTCTAGATCTTTAGTTTCAAATGTAATAACTTAGTGAAACCAATACAACGCGATAAAATCCGTAAACTGTAGTTTAATTTCAATGTGTAACATTCGCGTAAACCCAAGAAGATACTAACTAAAACGATCGTTCGAACCATACAAGAGCATAGAGGACCAAAAGTATTTAGAAGAAGGACCAGTACAGGCTGTGAACAGATCACCAAACTAAGGGACGAAAACGACAACGTAGTAACAGATCGAGCTCAAATTTTATTAATTCTCGAACAATTCTATAAGGAGCTATATACATCTAGATACCCAGTACCCATTTCCCAGGACGATGATGCCAGGGCACCGCCTATGGAATATAGAAATACCGAACCCTTGCCACCCATTTTGAGGTCCGAAGTAGTTAAAGCCCTTACTAGTATGAAGTCAGATAAAACACCTGGTGAAGATGGAATCACGGTGGAACTTCTCAGAAAAGGAGGGGTACCAGTTCAAAAGATACTGGTAAAACTTTTTAATAAGGTTATATATGATACCCGTACCCCAGAACTTTGGAAGAATGCCATAGTCACCATCATACACAAAAAAGGTGACATTTCTAAATTAAATAACTACCGTCCTATTAGCTTACTGTCCCAAATATATAAGCTTTTCTCAAAGATCCTCACAAATCGGCTTACTCGTGAGCTTGATGAAGCCCAACCTGTAGAACAAGCAGGCTTCCGGAGCGGATACTTAACCATCGACCACATACACACAGTGAAGCAACTAATGGAGAAGTGCCACGAATTTAATCAACCCTTATGCATGGCCTTCGTAGACTATGAAAAGGCGTTTGATAGCGTTGAACACTGGGCCGTATTCCATGCACTCCATCGTTGCCACATCGATTCACGTTACGTGGATCTGCTCCGGGAGCTTTACACTTCAGCCACACTGCAGGTCCGTGTACATGATTTGACCAAACCGGTTCCGCTAAAGCGAGGTGTGAGGCAGGGAGACACCATCTCACCGAAACTATTCACTGCTGTCCTAGAAGACAGTATGAAAAGCCTAGAATGGAACCATTGTGGGATAAACATCAATGGTGTGTTTCTGTCTCACTTAAGGTTTGCAGATGATCTGGTACTATTTGTGGATAATCTTAAAAACCTTCAGACCATGCTCCAAGACCTTAATGATATCTCACTGAAAATTGGTCTAAAAATGAATATGACTAAGACTAAGGTTATGGCAAGTAGTTTATGCTGTAAAAACCCACCAGTTACTATTGACGGCGAAACATTAGAAGTCGTTGACCGATCGATATATCTACCGTAGCCATAATCTTTCTTTTGATAAAGAACAACAAAAAACTGAGATATCAAGAAGGATTCAACTCTGTTGGGCTGCATTTTCAAAACTGGACGACATCTTAAAATCATCTAAAGTCCCTCAAGGTTTGAAGACCCGTCTCTATAACCAATGTGTTTTGCCCACAATGACTTACGGTGGCGAGACATGGATGCTCACACAAGAGGCGGTATACAGATTAAGAGTTGCACAAAGAGCCATGGAGCGCTCCATGCTTGGTATCCGTCAAATAGACCGAGTTCCCAACGTTGAAATTCGAAAACGTACAAAGGTGCTCGACGTGGGAAATCGAATAATGACATCGAAATGGGATTGGGCAGGACATCTGGCTAGACGTGGTGACAACAGGTGGAGTTGGGCCGTAACGGAATGGTGGTCACGAATGGGGAAAAGGAGTGTCGGCCGGCCCTTGGCAAGATGGGCCGACGATATTGTTGCGATCGCGGGCCGAGCCTGGGCTAGATTAGCACAAGATAGAGGGAAATGGCATCAACAAAGAGAGGCCTATGTTCAGCAGTGGACAAAGTCAGGCTGTGGATGATGATGATGATGAGGCCGGCATGGTGACCACCCTTAATGTATAATAATATATATTTGAAACACGCTGTATAGCGATCCAATATTTATAAAATATTAAGACGGACTGAAGTAACAGCTCTGCACTTTGTATTAATGTAGGTCAACATGATAGAATAAGATTGATTTTATTTAATATTCCGTTAGTCGTTTACATTACATATTTTACTGTAGTTGAGTAAACATCCTATACTTACGTAATCAATCGAAATCATGGGCAAGACATATAGTAAGGAAGAAGTAATAATAGCTCAGAACAATGCAGTAGAAACGCATAAGACCAAATATAATATTGGCTTTGCGGTATTTGCTACGGCAGTGTGTATCGTTGTATTACTTGTTGCATGGCGTCAATGCCGCCATCGTGTTAAGAAATGGGTTCGGAGAGAGGTAAATGGTTCATCCGGGACGGTAAAAATGGTGCTGCCAGGGCCAATAGGCATGCGTACCACTCCTCAGCAGCCACCCGCGGCTACCTACGAATAACATTTTATATCGCGTTTACACATTCGTGTGAATAGCGAGGCGAATGACGAGGCGAATAACGAACACGCATGTGTAAACACTACATTCGCTATTCGCCTCGTGATTCGATTCGTGATTCGTGTGTTCGCGTTGAGAGCGGTTTTTGGACGCGAATCAAAGGGCACGAATGGCGAACACGAACTTACTGTTTACACATTCGTCTGCATTCAGTTGACAGCTAGCGCCCGACCCAACCGGACGTGTTGTCAAAATGGAGTGGAGTGAAGCGCGAATTATAGAGTTCCTTGAACTATTTCAAAAAGAAGAGCTCATTTGGAACCCAAAACATCAGAAAGATAAACGGTGCTTGGAATTGGACCCGTATGTCTGCTAGTATGGGGTTGCCATTAAGCACATTAAATATAAAAAAAACAAACTTTGGCTAAAACAAAATTGATTATCAACAAACATAGTAAAAGATATGACTGCCTCGATGCTCTCGCGGCATAAATGTGCGCGTGGGATTGGGAGGTCTCGGGTTCGATTCCCGGGTATGGCAAAGTGTTATTGGGTTTTTCCGTTAGGAAATTTTCAGTAGCAGCACGGAGTCTGGTAATGTGCCCGGTACGGCAATAGGCCCGCCCCCTATTACGTGGGACCTAAAAATTCATGGCGAAATGTGGGTGTAATATTACACCTCTGCCTACCCCTTCGGGGATACAGGCGTGAGTCTATAAATAAAAATAAAGAAAATAATTATTTATATGAGTAATTATCAAAGTAATTTAATAATTTACATGCTCAAAAAAGAAATCGTCTGAGACGATAGCTTTTTTTTACTTTTTTACGCAGGATATCTAAATAATTATATAATTTCATTAAATGTAGCGCGCACGCTGCGATTATTTTCACGTCCTCCATGTTCGTGTGCGAATTTCAAATGATTCACTCCACGAATGTGTGAACAGTAGTTCGCGACAGCATTCGTATACGAATGTTTCGACGAATATTCGTGGAGTGTCGAGGCGAATGACGAACACGCATGTGTAAATGCGGTATTATGTACATATTACGAGAACATTGTATCTGCTGCGGTGACGTCATGGTTTTATAATGTATCGTCGATTACAAGAGTGTAATCGGTATAATAGTGATGTACAATAGTGTAAGTTTTGTTGACATTTGTGTATATTTTTAAAGTGTTAATTATCTAAGTTTGCAATTTAAAAGGAACCTAATGTAATTTGGTGTTTTAAAAGCAATCAATGTGAATAGAAATTTAAAGTTGTATTGAGAATAAAGATTAATATCAAGATAAATTGGTGAATATTGTGTAACTGTTTTTTTTTAAGCTAAACTGCGTATATTGATTAATGGTGTATGTAAGGCAATTAGATACAGCAAATTTTTCAAAATTTGGGGGGGTGTAGTGTAGGGACAAATGTATTTGTGTTAGGCTGAGTGCAAGGCAAGCGAAAATGTATGTGTGCGTGACTGTATGTGCGGCCGACCAGTTACTGCGCACTGGTCGGACTGAAAGGTTCACTTAGGGATTTTCACGTGAATAAATCAAAAGTGTTATATCAAAGAACATTCTTTCAATTAAATATCCCAGAGACACCTTGAGACCAGTGCCATTGCTCAAATTAACGCTGCAAATATTACGTAGTGCAAAGCAGCGTTAAACCCTCGATAAGTGGTTTGCAACATGCGCAAGCACAGCAGTGTCAGAGTGGATTGAGGAGCCACTTCAGATTTTACAACGAAACTTGATAACATGTTAAAAAATTATACTGTCAGTTAAAAAGAGTGGACACGAGTTTTATTGCCCGTTCTTTCTCGTGGTTCTACCTATTGCATTGCGAACGTGGCAGTAAATGTAAATGTAGAATCATCTAGTAATTAACTTAAATTTTTGACGTTCATAAGCGTCACTTTGTGGCCTAAATGAATAAATGATTTTGATTTTTGATTTCAACCTCTTCAGTGTTCAACTCAGATTATAGAAATCCGTGTTCAAGTTTTTCAATTAGTAATATTTCCAATTGCACTGATCATCATTGATGACTGCCCACCAATTCTTCGGCGTTTCTTGCTCTTCCGTGTAACCACGTAAAAATTAACTTCGCGTTTAGAAGTATCTATCATAAAATAATCCTATCGTTTTATTAAGAGCAGGCATTCCGAATTTTATGCTATTTTGAAGCGATATTCTGAAACAGTTATAAATACTAGTAAAGTGAAACTTCAGCAAACGATTATTTAGGCCCTTGTCTGTCTTTGTTCAAGAACAGATACATGATTGGACGATATTCGCTCGATAACATTTTCATTTGAAAATCACACCACTTACAAAGCATATTCAAAATATTTGAATAAAATATTCACAGTTATTTCTGAAGTAAACAATAAACATAAAAGAAACCTACGTTTTAGTGTAGTTCAAGACATTTTTTCTGTAGGACAAATATTACTGTAAACAACACAAGATTTTCAACTTTTTCCATGGTTGAAGTGGTTTGACCCACTTTACGCCCGCACCCGATATTTAACGTTATTCCTGGGGGCTAATCGTGCTATTTTCAAACGTTCAAACGTTGACAACGTAACGTATTTGGTGAACGTTTGGTTTTAGTTTGGCTGATGTCAAACATGGTATCGTGCTAATTGTATTGAGCGTTCGAACCGTAAACGCAACCCTTACGTTGGGCTTACGTCAAACGTTTAGTGCTTGACACCGGCTTTTGAAAATAGTACGTACTATTCTTATACTAAAGAGGCTGTAGCGACATCGCGCCATATGCAAGCACTATTTTAAAAAGACAAATGTCATTATCTGAATGTCATTGAATTTCAACAGATATTATATTTAATATGAAATCATGAAATAATTTTATTCAAATTATACGGTAAGTACTGAAATATTGTTAACTGTAATAAGTGATTTATGCAAAAAACAATTAATGATCACACTTGGTCATGTAGAAGTGGTTTTTATTTCACTAGATTAACGAAGGTGAATTCAAATGATGATGCACCACAACATTACTGCAATTGCAGCTTTTTCTGCTATTTGTCGATATGAGCCCAATACGAATTTTATATGATCGTTACAATAAACAACACCTATTTTTCAGATTTGGAATAATATATAGAGCAGAGAAACATACTTAACAAACCTCGAATTGTTAGCGTTCGGCATAATAGTCACCCTGTCTATGTAAGAAGAGATAGACGAAAAGCTGGAGAATTTGAATTTGGCTGACTTTCTAACTTTTCAGGTAGGTACGCATTTCAATTATCATTGCATAAGATCCTACAGTATTTACTCTTATTCTGAACTTGTCTTATAATATGCACAAATCCTCAGCAAAATAATGTACCTAAGTATACACCGCTATTTTTTAATTAGTACAAAAAATTTAACACAGCACTAAGTATCTTTAACTGATCATATTTATGTAGTTAAAAAATAAAAACACTAAGTCCCAAAACTGTCTCAAAACTGTCCACAAAAATACGTGATAATTGGTAAATGCCATACTAATACTATGACCGACCCGAGTACTACGAGTATCATAGTAAAATGAACCATTGATAAATTCCTCTCCCCCCCCCCGCCCCTCTGCGCCTGCGCCACGCCCCAACGATGCGACAAATCAGTTCATATCACGGGAGTATGTAGCTATGCTTCGTGCGTACTTTTTGAGTGGAAAAATCGCGAGTGCAGCTGTGTACCCATGGACATCGTATTGTGAGTGTACAAAAGTGACCGGGTCAGTGTCAAACAATTAAAACAGTGCATATTGGATGCTTTTGACAACGGTGGTGGACATTTCGAAGGACAATGGAAATACTTGTAAGTTTAGTAAATAATACGTACTTAAGTAAATAATAATTTGATGCAGGCGGCTCAAAATCGGTCTGTGTTCTCCACACACCTTGAGGAAGGCCTATGTCCAACAGTGGACGTCTCTAGGCTGACATGATGATGATAAAATAATTTGTAAATAGCAGATGATTCTAACTTCATAAATACGCCAAAATTACTCTTTTCTTTTAGTCCAGAACACCATCTTTTATTTTGATATTTGTTTGCTTTCTAATTACATACCTCCGTATTTAATTACTTGTTAAACGATAAATTTTACTGGTCCTAAGCCCGAATGAAGTATGAAGGAGAGGGTAGAATTAACAAAATTAAAAAATAACTACCCACATTTATTATTTTCCTTCATTTTATTTTCTATGGCTACCTACATCATAAGTGCGACAGAGAGAATGCGAATGAGCAGGATGGAATATTATCAATGAATTAGTGAATGGATTGTAAAATATGACTATGATTTAAGTGAGATTTTCTACAATAAACAAATGATAATAACTTTGCTCTTTATTGATATTATGAAATTCTTACGTCACATATATGATAATAATATCTTCGCTAATCTGTCCTTAAAGTTTTTGTACTAATTAAAAAATAGCGGTGTATAGGTAGGTACTCAAACACAAGATATAGCGCACGTATGAGAACAATATTAATCTTAAGTTAAATGTCAGCGGGTTTAGTTATTTTGGTAGGACATATATTTGAGTAAATATTTAATAAATAATTTATGTTTTAATTTTATTCACAGTAACCGAGGAGTAAGCAGAATAATAAACCGCTCGTTAGCACAACCACATGGACAGTACATAATTGCAAGTTAACAAAAATGAGGAATTCGCTATGAGCCAAATCGAGACCATCGTCACTTCTTGGACATTAAACAAGAATATACTATTAATTAGTTCTCTTTCCGTGGGTGTCGTAAGAGGCGACTAAGGGATAACACGATGCAAATACCATAGTTGCGTGGAGACGGAAAATTCGACATTAAACCCTATACGACTGCCTCGTTGGTCTCGCGGCATAAGTGTACGCGTGGGATCGGGCGTTCGATTCCTGGGTTCAATTCCTGGGTCGGGCAGTGTTATTGGGTTTAGAAAAACCCAATAACACTGCCCTTAGTCGCATACTTCGTGCTCTAAAGTATATCTGGCGAAAAGTGGGCGTAGAAATACACCTCTGCCTACCTCTTCGGGGTTATAGGCGTGGGACTATGTATGTATGTAGTTTACTAAAATAATGAAAACCAAACCAAATACATAATTATTACTGTGAAGTTCACGTTGTAATTGCAACAATCAAATGGCCTAACAGATGTTGATTGTTTCAACTCTACTTAAAATAATATTTTGTATCAGATTTCATCATCTCAATACACCGAATAAATAAAATCGAAATGTGAAATTGGAGCTTGCCTTTTAATATACATACCTACTCTATTCCTTTAATTATCTATTGAAGTGGTCCAGCGGCAGTCTGGGTAACACTGGATTATCAGATTTTGGACTCGGTACCCGATTAGAAACGCGCTACGCTTATGTTAGCTCACACAATTGTATCACATCCTGCTGAGTTAGTGGTTAGTCTTCCTTGTAGAACGGCCAATTGGTCTAGTGGTACCTAAACCTGAGTGCTAAGACGAAAGTCATGGGTTCGATTACCACCCAGGAGAACTCTTTGTGCGATGAGCAAAGTACCATAACATAATACTCGTATGTGTATAAAAGCAATATTTATATATATTAATCAATTGTCTGACTACCATGCCACTAGGTTGTGCCTAGTTTGGGATCACACCGTCAAGTGTGGGTGGTCACAGAGAATTAATTTATTCTTATGTTTCTCTTCTTCACGGATATTCTCTTACAATTCACTTAGAAATTCACCCGGTCTAAATGGTCACTAAGGACGAAAGGCGGCACCTACCCTAACCACTCTCATACTAGTATGGGCAGGTGGTACTTGATGGGCGACCCTTATTAGATAGATATTCTCTTAACAGGCTCCAAGGCCTATTACTTTTACTATATATGCAAAGTGGCCAACAGTGATGTTTTTTCATGGCGAGTCTCGTGGTAACAGAGACGCGGGGCAGGATTTCCCGTGATTATGCCTTTCAAAATTACACCAAGCGAATAGCTCCTGTGGCCTTCCCTTCGCTGATCGGCCAAAGCAAGCCAAATTTAAGAGCCCTGAACCAACTAGTCAAAAAATAGGCTTGCCAGAGTCTAGGCCATGTCTAGGCTCTGACCGACTCTTTGAACTATTCGGCACCCTTTTTTTACGTCGGGAAACTCTTTTGCGAGTGCCTCTCTGCGGGGCGGGCAGAGAGGGTATGTCGGACTCCCCGGGACAGGACCCGGGTCTACCGACTAAAACCACCACAATAGCTGCCTCAGCGCTCAAAAGAATTAGACACACGGAACGTGGGTGTACTGCTCCTGGATCCCGTTACGCTTGTCCCGTAGTAGAGCTCAGTCTCTGAAAGGGCTAGGTTGGTAGTGCCCTCCCTTCGCTACCTCGTACTGTGCGAGTACAGTGGTCCCTCGACTATCCGAGACCCCTGTCTTGTTGGGGTCTTTCGTGGTCGGGCAGTCAGATTGCCATCTCTGATTGCCCACGGCCTCAAGGAAGAGTCAGGCTAGCGGCCATTGCCACCGCCACGACGCGCGACGCCGCCTGCGTCTGCGAGCGGGATCGGCTCTCTCGCGATCCCGCTCGGCGGTCTCCTTCTGGAGCATGACCGCTTCACAGAAGGAGACCACATCAGCGTCCCACCGGACGACTTCCGTCAACATGGCCTGAACTACGGCCGGTGGAGAAATAACTATTCTACACCCACAGATTACATGAAATTTACAATTCTGTGTCGGCACCGCATTGCGCTTCCCACGCACGCACATTCAACTCGCTGCCACCCAGTCCTAATCTAAGACTTAGGTCTTTTACCCGAGGTAGTGGGTTGGATTCCTAACACGACAAATCTTTGTATGATGAGCTACGCTTTTGTCTGTGTCTTGGTTAAATGAAATAATTACCTATCTAGGTACTTAGGTATTAAAATAATTATAAATGAACGTTTATCAGTCGTCTACTTACTGTATACAGGCGTCTGAGCGCGTACTGACCGAGTAGGCAGTCTTTTGGCTTAAGCCACCCAAAGAACCTATAACTATGACAGTATTATGTGTACGGTAGACGGACATCCCCATAATATTGTTTCAGCCTTTCAAAAGCGAATGTCTAGGAAGGTATCGCGTCGAGATGTAGCCTATTTGATGAGATGCCTTCCTAGACATTGTCATAGGTAAATATAGGGCCAAGCAAGGTTGACGCCAATCTTACAATAATGAATTCTACCGCAACAATAAGCCACCAAAGAGATATCTATAAAAATTGCCTTATAATAGAATGTTGTTCACTCATTTAAGTTGCAATCAAACGTATTATAAGCATATGCCACTAAATTGATAAATAATACAAAATTATTTTAATAATTTTCTCAAATTTAAAATATTATATAATTGCTAAGTTCGTCGATAGGAACTTTTGGTTTGACAACGTATGAGACGTCCGCGAACGTAACGGTTTTGGTTTAAAACGTTGTCAAATAATAGCGCGATATCATGCAACAACGAGAGTTCGCTCGCACGCTGTCACCTAGCTGTCACTGAACGTATCTGCCCTACAAAAACCAAATCGTTTACGTTCAAATAATTAGCACGATACGAAATGTGCATAACGTGACGTTTTCGGTTGAAGTTTGGTTTTGGTAAATACGTTGACGTTTAGCACGATTGCCCCCCTGATGTCATAGCGTTTACTTCAGCCGGGCGCGCTAGCTTGTCACTCCAGCTACGCGCTCCGTCCGACGTGGACGTGTATCGCGTTCGCGCGCATCTACAGGTATTTTTATTACGATTTGTTTCGTAAAATAAGAAATAAAATGGGTAACAAGGTAAATAAGAGATCTTATGTTAAAAAAGAAAATTGACTTATTGAAGAATAATGCTAGAATCATGAGATATGTAAAGGTTTGTTATCGAATTTAATTTACCTAATATTTTGATAAAGTATTGAGAACTGGGAACTATGAAGTCGATTTCATCTATGCAAAATTATAAAATAAGCTTTATATTATTATGTTACTATCAACATGATTATATTTTCGTGTCTTGTTCGTTTTATTTATCCCTAATAGATTTACAGATTTTTATTTTAGTATTAGATTTTCACAAATTCCTATTATGTAGGTATTTTAAAAATATTTTGTTCTACGAAATTTAGGTACAAGCCCGGTTTCCACGGTTACCGGCGACACTTGCTCGCCGTGATCGTCAATTTTCTTTATTTAAACACTAGTTGAGCCCGCGGTTACACCCACATTATTTAAGGCTACTGTTCCGCTCCCGTGGCTTATAGCGTGATGTTGCATAGCCTTTAGCGTTCCTCGATAAATGGGCTATCTAACACTGAAAAGCACATGCTTTTTCTAATCGGACTAGTAGTTCCTGAGATTAGCGCGTTCAAGCAAACAAACAAACTCTTCAGCTTTATATATGTACTAGAGTACGCCAGCAGCTACGCCTGCATTTTTTTTAAAACTTACCCGTTTTGGGCGATCCCGTGGGAATTTCGGGAAATCCCTTCTTAGTGCACCTCTACGGTCCCCAAGGAACATACATGCCAAATTTCAGCTTCCTCTGCCCAATAGTTTTGGGCTGTAGCATGTCTGTCAGTCAGTCAGTAACGCAAGGATTTTATATATTAAGATTAGTATTATCCGATACTCGCGACTTCATTCGTGTGGAATATGAATCTATAGTAATCTAAACATATAAACAAAATTCAAGTGTATCTCTGTGATTTCGAAATAAGTCTTTTTAGGGTTCCGTACCTAAAAGGTAAAAACGGGACCCTATTACTAAGCCTCCGCTGTCTGTCTGTCTGTCTGTCACCAGGCTGTATCTCATAAACCGTGATAGCTAGAAAGCTGAAATTTTCACAAATTATGTATTTCCGTTGGCGCTATAACAACAAATTCTAAAAATAAAGTATTAAGTGGGGTCCCATACGTGTTTTTTTTGTATTTTTTTGCTCAATATTACTAACGGTAACAGGTAGACGCTTAAAATTTTCACAGAATATTTAGTTGAATATTACCTTTCAAAATAAATTATTAAATAAAAAAAGAAATATTAAAGAGGGCGCCCATACACAAAACGTAATTTTTAAGCAATTTGTTACTTGATCTTAATAAACAGGTAGAAACCTAAAAGATATTTAAGTATGCATACAACATACGTGATTTCCTTTCATAGATGATGGTACGGAACCCTTCTTGCGCGAGTCCGACTCGCACTTGCCCATTTTTTTAATTATACACCGTTATTTTTTAATTAGTACAAAAACTTTAAGGACATATTCGCGAAGACATTATTATCATATAAGTGACGTAAGAATTTCATAATATCTATAAATAACAAAGTTATAATCATTTGTTTTTTGTAGAAAATCTCACCCAAATCATAGACATATTTTACAATCCATTCACTACTTCATTGATAGTACTTACTTTCCGTCCTACTCTTACGCATTCTTTCCGTCGCACTTATAATGCAGGTAGCCGTAGACAATAAAATGAAGCAAAATAATAAGTGTAGGTAGATATTTTTTATTTTTTTAAATTCTACCCACTCCTTCATACTTCATCCTGTCTTAGGACCGGCAAAATTTACCGTTTTACAAGTTATTTAATACGGAGGTAGGTATGTAATTAGAAAGCAAACACGTCTCAAAATAAAAGAAAGTATTCTGTAATAAAAGAAAAGAGTAATTTTGGCGTATTTATGAAGTTAGAATCGGCTGCTATTTACAATTACTATTAAATCGTCATCACGTCAGCCTAGAGACGTCCACTGCTGGACATAGGCTTCCCTCAAGGTTCTCCATACAGACCGATTTTGAGCCGCCCGCATCAAATTATTATTTAGTTAAGTAGGTAATATTTACTTTACTTACAAGTATTTCAATTGTTCTTCGAAATATCCATCACTATTGTCAATACACAGCACGTTTTATTTAATTGTTTTTTAACGAGATAAGTAAGCTTCTCTGACTTTTCACTGCGTCAAAAGCGTCCAATATGCACTGTTTAAATTATTCGACACTCACACTCACAACGGCTCACTTTTGTACACAGTGGTGAGCATGGAGGCCAAGCTACGACCCGCCTCGACCGATCCACTGGCTTCCAAACACTTCCTTGTACAAACACATAGCTGCACTCGCGTGATGTGAACTAATAAGCCATCCCGTTGGGCAAACGTAAACAAAAAATAATTGTTTCCACGAAAAAACATCCGCTCGCTATCGCCTTCAATTTAGCACTGCGGCGCGCGCGCAGAGGGACAGGGGGTGGCGAGCTTCGAGTTTGCACAAATTTATCAATGGAGTAGTGGCGCGTAAAATTACTACGACAACATAGTATTTAGTTATGCATTTACCAAACATTACGTATTTTTGTGGACAGTTTTGGGACAGTTTTGGAACTTAGTATTTTTATTTTTTACTTACATATATATGATTAGTTAAAGATGCCTAGAGCCCCATTAAATTTTTTGTACTAATTAAAAAATAGCGGTGTATTATACATATAAGACCATATTACACGACCCAAAGTTTTTCTTTTAAAAGTTGTCTGTCTTGCTGTTTTTTCGGGGTAATCCTTGAAATGGCTAAACAGATTTGAATGGAACTTTCAGTGAAAGATATTGTTACGAATTGAAAATAACGCCATCTATCAGTGAATGGGAGAACTACATGAGATTAGATGTATCGGTGGTTTGAAGGTAATTCAGCTATCCTCTAATAGATGGCGTAGGTGTAAATAGAACATTTGCGCAATTCTAGAAACACCTTACACGTTTCCAGAAATATCGTGAGTCGTCTCGAAAAGCCTAGTGATGTTATCCGGCCAGTATAAATAGAGTGCGAGCGAACGGACCGGACAGTAACAATTGAATACGGAAAGCGATCAACATCAAGCGAAGGAAGTAATTCGGAAGTGTTTAGTGGTGTTATATATTAGTGTTGTTCTAGTGGTGTGAATAGTGTGTTTTACTAGTGAAGTGAAAATTAAGTGTGTGTATCTAGCGTTATACTTAGTGTTTGTGTTAGTGAATAAAGTGCAGTGTTTCTGGCATAGTGAGTTATAATTTATCGTCGAACCCCAGCTCGTAACAAATTGGTGTCAGAAGAAAGGGATAAATTATGCCGGTTATGCCGAAGGAAGAAACTGAAGGTGTGCGTACCAGGAACCAGCGCCAGCAAGACCTGGACCAGAGACGCTTCGGAGACGTTCCTTCTCCATCGTCTGGTGGACCAGGCGAATCCGCGGATGCAGTGGAGCCTACAAGCGCACACTCCGTGGCGGTGCCCGACATCGCGGCTCTGATGACGTTCATGCAGGAGCAGGCCCGCCGCCTGGAGGAACAGCTACAGCGCGACAAGGAGGAGCAGGCTCGCCGTCAAGATGAGCACGCGCGCCGCCTGGAGGAACAACTACAGCGCGACAAGGAGGAGCAGGCCCGCCGTTTGGAGGAACAGCTGGTGGTGATGAAAGACCTCAGCGCCGCTGTAGGGAAGGACCTGAAGGTGGTAAAGGAGGAGCTCCAGCAGCACGAGGCTCGTATCAGCGACGTGGAGAAGCTCGTACACGACCAGCTTGTGACTCGCGTCGCCTCTATAGAGAAGCGTGTACACGACCATCACGAGACCTGTGTCGCTGAAGTGGAGAGGAGATTGCGTGGGCTCGGATCCAACGAAGTGACATCTGCGACTGTAGTGCCCTCACCTCGTGGGTTTAAGGTTCCACCATTTGATGGCTCGTCATCATGGTCTGCATACAAGATCCAGTTTGAGGCTGTGATGCGATCGAATGGGTGGACCAAAGAACAGGCCTTAACCGCCCTAACCTTGGGCCTTCGCGACCGGGCCTTGACAGTGTTGGAGGCACTCGGACAAGACGTCACCTACGAGAAGCTTCTTGAGGCGCTGGAGGCGAGGTACGGAGACGCGCACCTCGAACATGTGTATCGTGCTCAGCTGAAGGACAGGACGCAACGCTCCGGAGAAACTCTGCAGCAGTGGGCTCTAGAGGTGGAAAAGCTGGTCAGTCGTCTGTCGTCTCCTGCGCTTATTGATGGGAACCTCGTACAGGCGTTTACGGATGGGATCCGGGACCTGGAGGTAAGAGCAGCAGTGAGGCTTGGGCACTTCAAGGACCTCAAGGACGCCTTAGCCCACGCTCTGGAGGTGGAAGCAGTGCGACGCGACGACCGAGGTCACCGCATCAGGGAAGTTGTGTCGTCACCTCGGTGCTACAACTGCGGAGAAAGAGGCCATATCCGCTTGAGCTGCCCAAAGCGTAGGCAGCCTGGTGACACCCTGTCTCCACCAAAGGGGTCGCCTGATGTGCCTGCCAGGCAGCGAGAGCAGGGAAACGAGTAGAAGCCAGGACTGCGGGGCGGGTGCTGGCTGGTAATGGAAGAGCCCCAAGTATCTCGATCTCGCAATCATGCGACGGGAACAGCCTGATCATCGAAGGCGAAATTAACAGAACACCATGCAAGCTGACATTGGACACGGGTGCTTCTCGGCAATCGTCGGTTTCCATCTGGCAAGACGGGTTCTTCGGGGCTGCTTCAGGAACAATGAATGTGTGAATCTGAGAACAGCTACCGGTCAGCACATAACCGTCCGAGGTGAAATGGAGGTGGATCTGAAGCTAGGCAACAAAGTTTACCGTCACAAAGTCATCGTGGCCGATATAGTGGACGACTGCATCCTGGGCCTAGACTTCATGCGGGAGTATCGCTGCGAGATCGATGTTAACCAGGGAGTGTTGAAATGTGGCTCGGAAGAAGTCTTCATGGAAGGCGCAACTTCAGGAAAAGTGTACTGCCTGAAGAATGTCACGCTTCAACCGCGGTCGGAAACGGTTGTACCGGTTTGTTTACCCGGGAGTTCTGGTCGAGGGAACCGCTGCGTACTTATCGAAGGCCTAGAGAAAGAGGCATCGTGGAAGATTGCACGAACCTTGGTAAGGGGTACCAAAGTTTCATCAGTACGCGCACTAAATGCGAGTGACAAGGAAGTGTTGCTCAAGAAAGGGACGGAATTGGGCACCTATGAAGGAGCGGCTTGGATGCGTAGATGTCAGGAGCAACCTACCAGCGCCAAGGTTCAGGCTGCACGATTCGACGTGTCTTCACTTTTGGAGGACTGCCAAAGTACCCTGTCAGAAGAAGAGAAGACCAAGGCTAAGAAGATGTTAAACCGGTTCGCCGATATTTTTTCGACCAGTGATGCCGACATTGGGAAGACAGCACTAGTCCAGCACAAAATAAACACGGGAAGTGAAGCACCGATTCGCCAGCGACCAAGACGTGTGCCAGTGGCACGGGAACGTGAAGTAGAAGCTATGATCGACGGTATGGTGAAAGAAGGCGTAATCGAGCCTTCGTCCAGCCCGTGGTGCTCTCCGGTGGTGTTAGTTAAGAAGAAGGATGGCAGCATGCGCTTCTGTGTAGACTACCGCCGATTGAATGACATCACGAAGAAGGACAGCTACCCGCTGCCAAGGATCGATGACACACTGGATACGCTGACGGGGATGAAGTGGTTTTCTACCTTAGACCTAAAAAGTGGCTACTGGCAGGTGGAAATAGATCCTCGAGACAAGGAGAAGACGGCATTCTCCACAGGGAAAGGATTATGGCAATTTAACGTCATGCCCTTTGGATTGTGCAACGCTCCGGCTACTTTTGAGAGACTGATGGAGCGAGTGCTTATGGGACTGATTGGAGACGCCTGCCTGGTCTACTTGGATGACATCATCATCGTGGGGTGCACCTTCCAGGATCACCTTCGAAACTTGGAGCAAGTGCTGTCAAAGATACGAGGAGCTAATTTGAAGCTGAGTCCGAAGAAATGCGCATTATTCAGACGGCAAGTGAACTTTCTAGGACATGTGGTCTCGGAGAACGGTATTCAAACTGACCCGGATAAGATCATTGCCGTGAAGGAATGGCCAGTTCCAGAGAACAAAACGCAGGTCAGAGCATTCCTCGGATTATGCTCCTACTATCGACGGTTTGTGAAGAACTTTGCTGACATTGCTCGACCTCTTCATAAGCTCACCGAAGACAGAGTGCAGTTCTGTTGGAATGAGAGCTGTGACGTTGCATTCCAGAAGCTTAAGGAACATCTGTGTACTGCACCTATTCTAGGCTACCCTGACAATGAGCATGAATTCATAGTTGACACAGATGCCAGTAACACCGGAATTAGCGGCGTGCTGTCACAGAAGAAGGGTGATCAAGAAGTTGTTATAGCATACTTCAGCAAGACCTTATCCAAACCCGAAAGAAACTACTGCGTCACCAGGCGGGAACTCTTGGCTGTAGTAAAGACGTTGCAGCATTTCAACAAATACTTGTTGGGCCGTAAATTCCACCTGCGAACCGACCATGCAGCGCTGAAATGGCTACTTCAATTTAAGGACCCAGAAGGACAAGTAGCTAGATGGATTGAACTACTGCAAGAGTTTGATTTTGTAATACAACATCGCAGCGGCAAGTCCCATGGTAACGCAGATGCCCTATCGCGTAGGCCGTGTCCCGACCAGTGCAAGCACTGTAGCCGACAGGAAGCAAAGCAGGCAGCGCTAGTGAGGATGTTAAAGACGGATCTAAGCGACGAATGGAGAGAAGCTTTGCAGAGTGCTCAGCAAGATGACCAGGATGTACAGCCGATTCTTGAATGGAAAAAATCAGATGCGCCTAGGCCCAAATGGAGTGATATCGCAGCAATGAGCCCCATCACCAAGAGTTATTGGGCACAGTGGAAAAGCTTGGTCGTCCAGGATGGAGTTCTGTGCCGCAAATGGGAAAACGCTCGCGGTAACCAGTGCCATTTGCAAATGGTAGTGCCCAAAACTAAGGTGCCGGAAGTCTTGCAGCTCTATCACAATGGTGCTTCGGGAGGTCACATGGGAGTTAAGAAGACCCTTACTAAGATCCGGGAGCGGTTTTATTGGCTCCACTGTCGAGATGACGTCGAGGATTGGTGCCGCAAATGCACAAGTTGTGCGGCTGTCAAGGGGCCACATACTCGAAGCAGAGGTGCGTTAAAGGTGTACAATGTGGGAGCTCCATGGGAGCGCATAGCGTTGGATGTCGCTGGGCCGTTTCCTGAGAGCCAGGACGGAAACAAATACTTCTTGGTTGTGATGGATTACTTCACGAAGTGGCCTGAAGTGTTTGCAATCCCAAATCAAGAAGCTACCACAGTGGCCGATAAGCTGGTGCATGAAGTCTTTTGTCGGTTCGGGGTGCCCTTGGAAATCCACAGCGATCAAGGCCGGAACTTCGAATCTGAGGTATTCAAGGAGACTTGTCGCGTAATGGGTGCACATAAAACCAGGACCACGGCTTATCATCCGCAATCAGATGGCATGGTTGAACGGTTTAACCAATCACTGGAAAGGTACCTGGCGAAGGTCGTTGAGAGCAAACAAAGAGATTGGGACAAGCACATCCAACCATTTCTCCTGTCATATCGCAGTGCGGTCCACGAAACTACAGGAGTAACACCAGCTTTTGCCAATTTCGGTAGAGAGCTCCGTTTACCTGCAGACCTTATCACCGGTATTCCACCAGAATCTCCACGCAATATAACGGATTACGCAACCGAGCTACGCAACAGGATGAACGACGTATACGAGCACATCAGGGAATCTGGACAACAGATGTCTGAGAAGATGAAGACTCGCTACGACCGGAAGGCAAACAACAAAGGCTTCGATGAGGGATCATTGGTGTGGCTTCATAACCCAGTACGAAGCAAAGGAAAATCGCCTAAGTTACAAGCCAGATGGGACGGGCCATATCGCATAATTACCAGGATGAACGACGTCACCTATCGAATCCAGAAGGGGTCGCGAGGTGCACCGAAGATAGTTCATGTGGACCGGTTGGCTCGTTACTATGGGTCTAACGATGTTCGAGACGAACACGTTTAAGAGGGAGGCCGTGTTACGAATTGAAAATAACGCCATCTATCAGTGAATGGGAGAACTACATGAGATTAGATGTATCGGTGGTTTGAAGGTAATTCAGCTATCCTCTAATAGATGGCGTAGGTGTAAATAGAACATTTGCGCAATTCTAGAAACACCTTACACGTTTCCAGAAATATCGTGAGTCGTCTCGAAAAGCCTAGTGATGTTATCCGGCCAGTATAAATAGAGTGCGAGCGAACGGACCGGACAGTAACAATTGAATACGGAAAGCGATCAACATCAAGCGAAGGAAGTAATTCGGAAGTGTTTAGTGGTGTTTTATTAGTGTTGTTCTAGTGGTGTGAATAGTGTGTTTTACTAGTGAAGTGAAAATTAAGTGTGTGTATCTAGCGTTATACTTAGTGTTTGTGTTAGTGAATAAAGTGCAGTGTTTCTGGCATAGTGAGTTATAATTTATCGTCGAACCCCAGCTCGTAACAATATATTATAGAACTTTGTAGGGCAACATATTAGATATAATTTGAAGGCCGGTAGGTATGTAGGTTTATATGTTTTTATCTTTATAATACCTATGTTTATATGTCATATGTCGTATGTAATATATCATATATGTTATATGTTATTATAACATATATATATGTTATGTTATATGTTTATATTATATGCTATATGTTATGTGTTGTGTTATGTGTTATATGTTATATGTTATATGTTATATATTATATGTTATATGTTATAGGTTATATGTTATATGATATATGATATACAGGGTGTCACAAGAACCATCACCAAGCCGAAGTCTACTCGTCTTGCACATCATGCCAAGTCATACTACGCGAAAATAATACCTTGGAAACGAAATATTTTTTTTGGCTTAAAAAAATAGACACTCTTACGAGTTTATTAATATAGATTTAACACTGCGATGGTAGCGCATGGTAAACCATTCTCAAGTCCCCTTGAACACACACAAAAAATTTCATCAAAATCGGTCCAGTCGTTTAGGAGGAGTTCAGTGACGTACACACGCACTCAAGAAATATGCATATAAAGATGTTCACATGTATGTCTCTTTGTGTTACGAAAATTAAAATCATAATTATATTGGTCAATCCTTCCGAACATTTTATTTTCTTTATTTATTTGGAAGAGCGAGCTCGAAATACCTACAACGCTTGTTTTTTTTTACTTTTTCCTCAGGAACGCGTAGAGGTAATAAACTGAAATGTATACCAAATACTCAGTTCTTCTGTCTCTTGGACAATAGACTAAAAATCTGTTCTAAGTCTATGCATTAAAAAGATACAGCCGTTTATGCCGCAAATTTTCGCAAATTTTCGACGATTGGTCGTAAGTATTAAATACAAGTTTTACGATTTGTGACTTTATTACTAGGTATCATGGTTGTAATTAGGTTGAACTTACAACTGTTTTATAACATTCTTCTCCGTTTGGTAGGAATCAAATGTAGATGTATAAGCGTGTACATCCGTATATCATCCGTACATCATGTACATCCGTGAACATGGCGCTTGCAAGTTTGCAACAGTGTCGACATATCGGTTACTTCATATAAAGGTACGTGGTATATATCCTGAAAGACAATTTAAAATAAACACCCTAATTAATCTTAAAAAGGCGTGATTTTCATAGCCGCTGCCTATGACACCTTCGGAACGATGTCAAAGCCGCACCCCAAGAAAAAATGCAATCCGTTTTGTAATTGTTGATTATTGTGATATAATAAGTGAGTTACATTGTAATAGCGCTCATAGCGAGACGTGGCTTGCGGTTCGTAACAGATCGGCAAAGTTAAGCAACGCTTGCACAGGTTGCCTCTTGGATGGGTGATCGTGTGTGGCATTTACATCTGAGCGCTACCGTGCTTCGGAGGGCACGTAAAGCTGTCGGTCCCGGTTCTTGTCCAAGGATAAGGGTCGTTAGGCCATGTCGGAGGCCTTCGGGCGGTCTGAAAAACTCCGACACCAGAGTTGGCCACACACTCACACGAAAAACAAACAAACAAACAAACAATTGTAATATCAATGTAACGTAGCCATTGTAATTAGATATTAGTAAACTATAAATAAGAACTTCTCTTTTTTATGTCATAGTATGCACGCATGGCATAGTGATTTCAGAGGTCTTCTTGGCACTTGGCATTACGCCGTGGTCGTAGGTTCGATTCCCACCTGAGACAACACTGTGTGATCCACATATTTGTTATTTCGTGTCCGTTGATGTATGAAAGAAGTATAAAAAGAAACATATTATTAATATAAATAAAATAAATTAGTCATAAGACATTCTGAAACAAGATTTCACAGCCTATGGCTTTGACTACAACTACAACATGTCGTATAAATCAATTGAATTATTCATATTTCTGCCTTTTATGGCATATTTTAGTCAATTTATTATCATATCATAAATAACTATTCATAATACAAAAAAATATTAAATACATAAAGTCGTCTCTACTCCAATCGAAGCCCGCGTAGCGAGACATTCATCCACCTCGCGCAGCGGCGAGCTACGGGGTGAGGTGGCGGCCCGGGGCCGCTAGCGGGGGGAAAAGGCGGAGCTTACGCAAAACATATTTCGGAATGCCTAGTCGTTATTTACTTAATCACGATACGGGAATTAAAATGTGACCACGGGACGTGCAACAGTTCCAAAACGTCAAGCCTTCCAAGTTCCAAGGTAACTATTTAATTATACCAATATTCTTTTTTAATTAATCATGCAACCGGCAACGCAAAAGTAAAACAGGTTTTTGTAATAAATTTATTGTTGTGATTTATTTTGTACTTACTTAAATTTCATAATTATAATAAAAGCCATAATTATGTTATCGATTACTAGAATTAAATCGTATTTTGCTTATTTCTTTACCTGGTAACACCTGTTCACTAACTTCATTCTAATTTATCATTTTATTGTAAATAAACATAACAAACGTAGGATATGACATTGTTTGAGAATAAATTGAATTCGTGTATTGTTTCTCGATCGTTGGATTCTGTATTAATAAGAACTGCTCCTCGTGACGGACCCACTTTACTCTTGTACACCGAATCGATGTGAAATACAATCTGCAACTGAACAGAAGCTTGCTCCCATCGTAAGCAGAGGTAGGTACTTACTGCATACATATTTTATGAGAATGCTTGTGTACCTATTGTAAAGGATAAGAGTTTGTTGAACGCGCTAACTTTTACTCTATGGCGCTAACCTCAGGAACGACTAAATGAATTTATAATTATTTTTCATAGACAGCTCAATTTTGGTTTTAGTTAAGGTTATGTGACACGACACGAATGACGAAAGTTGGAATCAAGGAATGAGAGAAGTGAAAGATTGCCAACCAAGTAGGATTGGCGAGTGAGATCTATATTACTATACATATAATCAGTGTCTACTCATCAAGTCATCAGATTACTCTGTATGGGAGCAATCTGTGACTCAACATCGTGTGATGACTGATGAGAGAAAAATTATTCAAATTAGGCAATAAATAAATCAATAATGTGAGACAAAATCAGAGGTTTTATATCTTTGAAATAATGTTTATTATTTGTTTTAGGTGCTTGTTCCAGAAAACATTTATCAACAATGTGGCAGATAGATGAAACCGCACTAGCTCCAGCAGTTGTAAATATACTAGTGTTGAGTGAATCAATCAACTTGACAAAATATTCAAGAGCACGAGTCAGTCAACATTAATCTTACCCACACTGTGACTGACTGATGGAGAATGAATTTATGTTTCAGTATTTGCGGTGAATTATATACAAATCATACATTAATATTACCTACATAAATTTAGGTCAGCTTCAGTTGTTAAATATTACACTACAGGCCCAATATAATATAAAACAGTTAGAATATGTGATTCAGATTGTATACAAGTTAAAAACCTATAATTGTTTTACTTTATTCTCCTACTCTATATAGTAACATCTTAAATATTATTCCATATTTAGGTAAGTTAATGGCCCTAATTCTCCTGCTGGATACACTAAACTAAAATAAGTCTATTGCTATCTTTTGCTAACATACAAAGCAAGAAAACGGAGTTATAGAGAGTTTTATAGATGTCAAACTAACATAATTTATACTGATTCAGCTGTGTTTTGGGTGACACCTCTTAACATGTCACCTAAAATTATAAAACAAATTTCATGAAACTAAAATGGACAGATCTAATTTTTTTTATCTCTTTTATGTGTTATCTAAGAGAACAAGTTAGTAATAAACTAATGTTAGCTTAGTCATTTACAACATAATCACCAGCAATTTCAATTTAATAATATAAAAGAAACACATTTATTTTGAAACTACTGTAGGCATTAAGGTCTTTGTGTCAGTGATGCAGTATTACTTCAATGTAATCATCATCCTCCTCCTAGCGTTATCCCGGTTGCATCCAGGACTTTCCTCTTGGAGCCCGGGGTCTGTTTTCTTTTTTTTTTTTTACTTTTTTTTTTTGTTTTTACGAGGTGGAAAATCCCTTCGGATCTCCGACTCTTGGGGGAAATAAGAGCCGGAGTATGTGGTGTTTCCACTAAAAACCACCTCGACTTCCGCCATGTACCCGTGTGTCGGAGGGTGGGGCATCACCAAAGCACTCGTCGCCACCCTCCGACGGGTATTGGCCCGCCAGATGGTCAGGCGGGCCCCGAACAAAACCCCCTTGGCGACGGATTAAGGTGTTGGACTCCGCCGCCAAAACACCCAGCGGCCGCAGAGGATAGGGAGGACGGCAACGCAACACCGCATCTCCTCTTCCTCTGCGGCCCCACCGCGACGCATCGAATGGTGCGCCCCCATTTGGTCGCGGGAGATAGGGCGCGTGGCAACGCAACACCGACACGCCTCTCCTCCCGCGACCGCACCCGACTGCGAGGGACAGACAGAACTGTCCACCGCACCCGCACCGCTGGACGCATCCTGCGCAGGCCCCTCCAAACCCACGCGGAGCGTCCCCTCCTGGATCCCTCTTAGCTTCACCGCGGGTGATCAATCCACGGTTACTGAGCCCCCCCACCACGACAAGGTGGAGATCCCACGGGGGGGAGGGGTCTGTTTTCTAGTCTAACCAGATTTGACTGAATTTTAGCTTTTCCACAGAGCGACTGCAGTCTGGGGCCCAATTCTGCTAATTATATTTGTTCAAAATGCAGTTTCGATATGATGTCAGTATCATATTTACGTCATAATGGTATTCTCCTAAATTAAGAGACATTGAAATGATATTGCGAATATATTGAGAGTTGAACAATACATAAACGGTATTCTGCTAAATATATTCTTGTACAAAGACAAACGTCAAACTGTAAATACACATATTCAAAACACCCATATTTTAAATGTTCGATTTCAAATCGTACGTAACATTATTGATTATGTATCAAAAAAATCTCTCACAATCCAACGAATAAATTCTTTTACTAAAATGGTACTGGTTAGTATTATAGACTGCCATATTGCACTGCTAGGTAGTATCATCTGTATATATAAAATTCATTCACAATTCCCTGACTAACAGCAATGCACAGCCGAATCTACTGGGCACAAGATGCTAAAAAAAAATTGGCATGTACGTTCCTCGAGGACCGTATGCTGCTCCCTTACGGTCCCTGACTAAGAAGAGATTTCCCGAAACATCTACCAGATCGTAAGGAACTGTTAAATTGAAATAAAATGTGAGAGCGTACTTGTACTATATTACAAAAAAAAAAGCAAATCATAGGCAACGCTGTAACATCAAATTACCAGCAATAAAGTTAATTATTTCATTAATGGCAATACCTACTCATGTCAGGATATTTGACATTAAATTGAATATATCGAAATTAGAATAGAATGACATTGTGTAGCAGAATACCGATTTTGAGTCAATTCAAAATATAATCTCATTCCATTCAAAATATGATGTCGATGTCATCTAAAATAGCAGAATTAGGCCCCTGATCTCCGCAACCTGAAGGGGTAGTCATATTCTATGGCTTAGACTTGATATATGAGGGTACTGATGCCTCTTACGACTGTCAAAGCTCTTCTGATGACAGCCGGGACCGACGGCTTAACGTGCTCTCCGAGGCACGGAGGGGTTTGACTTTTTGTAGCCGGTCACCCATCTACAAACCAGACGGTTACAAGCGCGCTTAATCTTGCGGATCGCTACGTTCGAGCGGTTGCCACTTTGCCACGGGCCCCTCGACCAGAAAAATACATAACAAGTAAAAAGGCCAAAGGTTGGTCGTCATAGAACTATGTACTTAGTAGAAAACATAAAGCACCGGAAACTGCTCAGGAAACAAATTCAAAAATGTAGATACCTATAGACTATACAACAGCAAGAACATAATTATATATCAATGCTATAGAATAATGTAAATTAGTTTAACACAGAGGTAGGGCTAGTGGCCAGTAAACAGAAACAGTAAGTCAATAAAATCGTGTCTGTAGTTAATTTTAAATGTTGACTTTGGTAAAAACAGCAAGATTTTATTTTTATAATTTGTTTTGAAAGGTAATAACTGCTACGAAGAAAAAACAAAGTCACCAGAAGACATCAAGACACAGTGAGCACATTCTGCTTAGATAATAACACCAATACTTGAAAAATGTTCGGGTAATTTGAGATAACTTTTAAATTCAAGACAAAGACAAATATCACCTCAGTCTGTCGTGAACATGAATCCTGTAAAGAATTCGAAACGTCGGCTAGTAATAAAAATGTAGTTTCTAGATCTTTCGGTTTAAATGTAATAACAAATAACCAGTGAAAGTAATATAACGCGATAAAATCCGTAAACTGTAGTTTAATTTCAATGGATTGGTATGACTGGAAAAAGATTCAGCCTCTATCTGCCTATCAAAAAATAACAAACTCCAACTCATATAAAAAATACAGAACAATGCCTAAAAAATGGAGTAATCTTTTAAAAGAAAATATTTTTTAATATACCAAACTACCCTGTACATGGACTCTAAGGCGTGAAAAAGTCGTAAAAAAAACTAAATATTAGTCAAAGGAAATTGTTCCCAATGTACGGCATGCATTGAAGTCGGTAGCTTTGCAAGAACAGATAAAATTCATAAATTTTTTTGCAAGATAACGAATATACACTCGCGTGCAAGAAAATCGACTCAAGGCTCAAGTGCGCATAAAAAGTGATATTACTTAAAAATTCCTTATTTTACCTCTATATAATGTTTTACATAATTAAAGCCTACTATTTATGCTTTAAAATGGTAGCATAATTTCAGTAATTTAAATAAACACATGTCCTTAGAATGCAACTGAACGCAACCTCCCATAAACTGCTCTGCGCTCTATACACAACTTGCGCGACACAACCCGCTATAAAAACCCCCTGTAATCGTTTTTTCTTATCAATCGCTCACTAGACGTTGACCTGAACACATCTCTGCAAATTGAAGCCGTCATTTGAAGAAAATTATGGATACAACACCTGAAGAAGCCGCTCAAGTCGTTGCCCTGTTGCAAGAAGGGTTGAACCAGCGAGAAGTCGCTCGTCGGTTGAATATGAGTCAGTCTGCTGTCTCGAGAGTGTACAGTAAAGGTACTCATTATATTACATAGCAGAAAAAAAACGCTGTTTACAAAATATAGCAGAAGCAGTATGCTATTTATTTCCACTCCAATCTGCTATGCTATCCGTTTTTTATATTATTTTTTATATTTTGACGAAGGTTAGTACTTGAGTATAGACAAGTAACGCCATCTATGCGAAAATGCGATATTCATACAAACTGATGGCATATGGTAAAATGATGATCGATTTTACCTGTTAGTTGTATTGCGTCGCCACAAGATGTCATCGTGTCTTGTTTATTTATATTAATCAACTTTAGCACCATTAAAATAAGAGCTAAAATCAATTGTATACTGATTACATACTGTCATGTCATGTTTCTCGCTCTTTCTTACGCACAGTTTGAGATTTGCTATCTCTATCAAATGTAGCAAAACGAAAAAGCGCAAGTACTAAAAAAGCGCAGGCGCAGATAAAAATCATTTCAAAAGCGCAGTTTGTTTTCGGTTCTGCTGTCAGCGTGCTGTGTTACAAATTTGTGTTATAGTATAGCTCTCGCGCATTTCGTTTTGAACTTTTGAATGTTTATCTTTATGTCTGTTACGTCTCGTGAACATACATATACATGGTCAAAAATTGTTAGTTACTTGTAAATATTTAGTTTAAGTGTAATATAGTTAGTCAATACAAAATAATAGTTGTAAATATGCCTAAAGTTGGACAAGTGTGGAACCATTTTGATGTTTGTTGTACGAAGTTGTGGGCAAAAGCTAGTTTCTATATAAATCAAAATCCGCGCTAGATCCAACGAAAGAACACTCCGTTACATATCTGATATCTGTTTCACGAAAATAAAAAGCATGCAGTTAAAACGCTAAAAACATAACGAAATCGAACGCTGTCGCATTTTTCCTACAATGTGTGTTACTAATATATTATAGCATAAAAAATAGTCTGCTCTTAATTTATAGCATAACGTTGAAACGCGTTTTTGGTTTATAGCCGTTGTGAACATGCCTAGTGTACAGGAGGTTTCAAGAGAGTGGTGCCTTCACTCGGCGGCCTAATACCAGCCGACGCCGGTGCACCTCGGAGCGTGACGACCGGTTTTTGGTCTCGACCTCTCTCCGAAATCGACACCTTACCGGCGTGGATCTGCAGCAGGAGCTACGTCAAGTTCGCGGAGTAACTGTCAGTCAGTGGACAGTTAGAAGAAGGTTGAAGGAAGCTAACCTTACTCCGAAAAGACCCGCTACAGGCCCTAAGTTGACCACAGCCCACCGACAAGCACGCCTTCACTTTGCTCGAGAGCACTTGGATTGGAGCATAGAGCAATGGCAGTCGGTCCTGTTCACAGATGAGACGAGGATGTGTCTCCATGGCAGCGACAGGAGAGGTCGGGTGCACCGGCGTCCTGGTGAACGGTTTTCACATTGCTGCTTTGTTGAAACCGTTGCATATGGTGGCGGTTCTTGAATGATGTGGGCTGTAATTTTCTTAGAAGCAAAACCGGACCTTGTTTTCGTTCCTGGGGGAGGCCGGGGAGGAGGTCTGACCAGTGATCGTTACATTGAAAATGTTCTACTGGATCAAGTTGTCCCTTATCAAGGCTTTATTGGGGATAATTTCATCTTGATGCATGACAATGCCCGATGTCACACTGCTCGGGCCACACGTGAGTTCCTGAGTGAAGTTGGAATTCACACTATGGATTGGCCAGCGCTCAGCCCCGATTTAAATCTTATTGAGCACATATGGGACGAGCTCAAAAGTAAAGCTCAAGACTGCGTTGGTAGAAGAGTGGGGCCGAATACCACAATCATCAATTAAAAAGTTGATAAGGTCGATGAAGAATCGCTTGAGAGCAGTGATCAGGGCTAGAGGAGGGAACACCAAATATTGACACGAATAAATTTTTTATCTTATGCACATTTTGTTTCATTTATACCCAATAACCCTACTACTGTGAAATTGTATGAATTTTCAATTTTTTTTTTACAAAATCTTTGACATTCACCTTTTTTACTAACCTACTGAATCGATTTTCATGCAACTTACATCATTTTAAAGCTCAATTACTAGGCTTTAATTATGTAAAACATTATATAGAGGTAAAATAAGGCATTTTTAAGTTATATCACTTTTTATACGCACTTGAGGCTTGAGTCGATTTACTTGCACGCGAGTGTAGATAGAAAGGTGAAACACAACCCACACAAGAAGCACTTTTTGGTTTGACTACCTATAGAAACAGGATTGTTCTTATAAGAACATTTTGTTATGACTTTTGTTTACTTACAACAGAAACAAGAATTGCTTTAAAAGGAACTGTTGAACGAAGCAACACGCAGAGATCATCTACAAGCATCACCTCGTCGCCTTGAGCTTGAGAGCCTTCAATCTTCACGACATTCGCATCTTCGTACGACGGCGGCCCGCGGCGCGGCTTTTAATAATTTAAAGCAGTGTGATATTGTCAAAATAGTTCGAAATCATGGATGTGTCACATAATACTACCTATGTCTTCTAAGTAATAGTAAGTACCTATACTTATTTTTCCAACTGCACATTCGCAATGTGTTTCTTCTATGGAACCACAAGCATTCCTTAGTTTTATATCAACCACATAAAAAATCTTCTTCATTGATGCCATGCACTGACATTTGATGTATGTAAAATCACCAGCTCTGACTGCACGAGCTGTGAGTAAATGTCGGTTCTCATACATTTGCCAAGCGTTGCTTGTTTTCTTTTTGTACACTTCTGCGAAAGCCTGAATAAGATGTTTTGTAAATGCAGGCTGTATGGTTTTCGAATTAATATCTTTGTAATGTTCATTTGGAGGTGTAATCATTTGGACATCATCTTCGTTATCCTCGGTTGTTATATTAAAATTTAAATCATATGCTTCTAATCTGAAACAATCAAACAACACAGAAATTAATTAAGTATACACGTGGTGATTAATACACAATTAAAATAATAGTGTCGATTTCTGTGTAAATATTCAATACCTACCTTGCTACGAGAACAGCCTTCTTTCCTGTTGTTTTAGCTTTCCTCTTGCGCAACTCTTCTTTTAATTGAGCCACCTAAGACTTTGTTAAATCTATGTGAGCCACAGTAAAAAAGGAATACAAGATACAAAGACACACAGGAACACCAAATTATTTTATTTTGAAAAATTTGAAAACAAAGTATGATATGATTGATGCATAACTTCAAAGAGTTGAGGACGGCTGAATGAGATGAGGTACCAACGATTATCGCGCCATCTGTAATTGACATTGCCTTCGCCACCCCATTGAAGTTATTCGTTGAAATGAGGCGTTCTGTCACTAAGTTGACGGAGCCCCGCTTTGCGGGCCATAGAGTATAGAACGTAGACAGAGAAACCTAACGGCATAGAATCTGTATTCATTGGCTTGGCGGGGCTCATATTTTTGTCTTCAGAGTCACAAGAAACCTAACAAACCTAACCTATCGAGTCATATTAAGTAACAAAGTCATTCTAACTAAATGACTGCACGTCGCCACATTATTCAGCCATCTAATTAAACGTTGCGGCCTAGGCGCCCAATGAACTGGTTATTTTAACTAGATGGCTGCAACAGATATAACATTTAACTCTTAGATAAATAATTGGTCTCGCCGCGCTCAACCACAAGATAGAACATGCGTATTTGTAAAATGCGGCAAAATATAGTCGGCCCAAATGGGCCGACCCGAGCCAGTCACACTGACAGCCAGGCGTCGATCTCGCAGGGAAACTCCAAGCATAGCTCTCTCCATCGCCCTCTGAGTGACCTTGAGCATTCTAATAAGGCCCATAGTGAGCAACCACGTCTCTGATCCGTAAGTCATCACTGGCAACACACACTGGTCAGAGACTTTCGTCGTGAGACATTGCGGAATATCGGACGAGAATATATGTCGTAGCTTCCCGCACGCTGCCCAACCGAGTTGGATTCGACGATTGACCGCCTTCTCGAAGTAGGGCCTACCTAATTGGACTACTTGTCCCAGGTAGACATACTTGTCGACAACTTCGAGCGTAGAGTTCCCAACCTGAATAGGAGCAGGTACAACATGGACGTTCGACATGATTTTCGTCTTGTCCATGTTCATCTTAAGACCTACTTGTTGGGAGACTCTACAGAGGCCATCGAGCATTGTGCCTAGGTCTTCCATGGTCTCAGCCATGACTACGATATCGTCTGCGAATCTAAGGTGAGTGATGTACTCGCCGTTGATGTTGATGCCGAGTCCATTCCAGTCCAGAAGCTTGAAAACATTCTCCAGCGCAGTGGTAAACAGTTTCGGGGATATAACATCCCCCTGTCTCACTCCTCGCTGGAGTTGAATAGGTTTCGAACTCTGGTCCTGGAGGCGGACTGACATAGTGGCGTTTTCATACAAGCACTTCAGCACTTCGATATATCGGTAGTCAATCCGACACCGTTGGAGAGACTGTAGCACCGCCCAGGTTTCGCTCGAATCGAAGGCTTTCTCATAGTCCACAAACGCCTAGCATAGGGGCTGGTTATACTCTTCAGACTTCTGTATAACCTGCCGCAGCGTATGTATGTGGTCTATGGTATTATAGCCTTTACGGAAACCGGCTTGTTCGGGAGGCTGGAAGTCGCTAGCTTGCTCTCGAGACGATTCGTGATGACCCTCGAAAACAGCTTGTAGACGTGGCTCAGAAGTGTGATGGATCTGTAGTTCTTTTAGAGGGTTTTATCCCCCTTCTTAAAGAAAAGCACCACCACACCTCTGTGCCACGCCTGTGGCGTTTTACCCTCGAGAATGACGGAATTAAATAGCTTCCGAAGGGCTTCTCTAGCGGGTGCACCGTCAGCCTTCAGAAGCTCGCTCGTAATTCCGTCATCACCCGGCGCCTTGTTGTTTTTGAGCTGTTTGAGAGCCACACTAATCTCGTGCATGCTGACGTCCGGGATATCTTCGGTATAGTGTCGGGTCAATCCAGCTCTAGGGTCTGACACTGGAGTACTTGCGGGTTGTTGCGTTGTCGTGTATAGCTGTCCATAGAACCTTTCGATCTCCTCCAAGAGCTCAGGCTTGGACAATACGATTCTGCCATCCTCCGTCTTCAGCTTTGTCAGCTGACTCTGCCCAACAGACAGATCCCTCTGGAACACTTTGGATCCCTTATTCTGCTCGATCGCCTCACGAACACATTTTGTGTTGTATTGGCGGAGATCGCGAGTCAGAGACATAGAGATCTGTCTGTTGAGGTGCCAATATTTCGGCATGTCGTCGGAGGATAGCAGAACCATCTTGCGCCTTTCCTCTAACAGCTCGAGGGTCGGACCCAAGATCTTGCTGGTTCTCTTGCTTTTCTAGGGCTTAAAGAATTTAGCCCCTGTTGTATGGACAGCATCCACGAACCCGTTACTGTACTCGTCCACATCTACGTATTCGCCCAGGCATTCGAAACGGTTCTTGAGTTCGAGCTGAAAGCTCTCAGGGTTTTGGATATGAACCGGTGCCGGTCGGAGCGTGGACTTTATCAACCTCGAACGTTCGAGGCTTGTACAGATATTCAATGTGCCTCTTACCATTCGGTGATCGCTCCCCACTTTAAGTGAATTGATCACGGAGACATCGCTGAATATCTGCCTCTTCGTCGACATGATAAAGTCGATCTCATTTTTGGTGGCACCGTCTGGACTTACCCAGGTCCACTTGCGGCATTCTCGCTTCTTGAAGAAGGAATTCATCATATAGAGGCCTTCCTTCTCCATAAAGCTAGCCAGCAAGTGACCCCGGGAATTCCGATGCCCATAACCAAATTGCCCTACTCTCAGCTCATCACCGTCACGTTTGCCCAGTTTTGCGTTAAAATCTCCCATGACCACGGTGTAATGGGTTTTGAAACCATGAATAGCCCGAGATATGTCCTCGTACATAGCTTCCACCTCCTCATCGGGGTGCGTCGAGGTCAGAGCGTATACCTGTATGACCTTCAGCGAATACCGCTTGGATATTCTGAGTATAAGGTACGCTACCCTGCTCGACACACTCCCGATGTTTACCACGTTGGTCACGAGAGATTTTTGGACGCTGAACCCGACACCACCTTGGGACTGTTGGTCGCCCTCCCGGTAGAAGAGCAAGTTGCCGGAATTGAGAACTATCGAGTCCTCGCCCTGTCTTCGGACTTCAGATAGGCCTATGATATCCCATCGCAACTTGCTCAATTCTTCTTCCAGCTCGACAATCTTCTTGTCGGTCCGCAGTGTGCGCGTGTTCAGTGTTGCCAGGGCCAATTGTCGTTGGTGGTAGTAGCCCGATTCTTTCCGGAGATTCTTCGCACCCCTTGCCCCGCCGTTACCATGGCCGCTACCATAACCAGGACTAGCGGGGCCGCCGGGGACTAGGGGCCGGATTTTATTGGTGTGGTTCATCTATGGGGGGATTTGCCATAATCGCCACGCTTGGCAGGCGTATTGGCGATCGCAGTGGCGGAAGGTTTTAGTGCTGGACGCTGCTGCTCATCTAGCAACTTGGGATTTACTTCCGCCAGGTTCGGATGGTTTGACCGCCATCTTTCGGTTGACTGCTTGCACTGGGGGAGATACTATGACAGGTATCTACTCGTCAGAGTAACTCCCTCAGTTAATTAGATCATAACTCGATCTAATTAAATTGTAATATTTTGTAACTAAATTGAATAAAATGAACGAAGTCCTTAGGTATACCTATGCCATTCTAGTTAGTTCTCAATCAGTCGATCTTTGCAACAGCCTCAACAGGCAGTAAATGCTAATGTTGCCCATAGTTTTCGTATATGTGTCATAACTCATCATAACTTAGGGTCGGTGCAAATGGGTCACCGACCACAGCCACCGGTGGCCAGCGACAGCCACTTAACACAATTTTTCATAATGATATTTTGTATAGACGTGCCGCACACGTGTGGCCGGTGGCGGCCACTCGCTACAGAAGCGTCCGCGACTCGCCACTTGTGGTCGCCATTCGCCACGCAAGATGCCGACACCCGACACCGTCGCTTTGCTGCACCCCCCGCGCACTTAACCGTTAGACCTTCTAGGTATCGCACGCGCCACCATGATGCATGACGCCTCAATGAATATTGACATATTCATAGCGGGTTATAAAATGTGGTGGCTGCCGAACACCGGTGGCTGCTGCTCGCTTGTGAAGTGGCGGAAGCGCGCGACAGACACCGGTGGCTGTGGTCGGTGGCCCGTTTGCGCCGACCCTTAGTGTCGCCGAACACGGGCCACCGGCCACAACCACAAAACGCCGAACCAGTAATAATAACACTCTATTACTATTGTTTTTACCTACTATGAGCATTGTAAGAATGAATATTAGACGACAATGAATTTAAATGATTCATTCATTGATATTCGTTATGTTCCATTTTTTCTTTAGTCTGTACTGTCCCACTGCTGGACAAAGGCCTCCCCCAGATCTTTCCACGCTCTCTTGTTGCCTGCAATCTCAAGCCAACTCTTGTGGTAGGCGTCTAGGTCATCTCGCTACCGTTTTCAGGCCCAACCCCGGCAACGACGACCATTTTCTGGCACCCACAGTGTCGAGATTTTCGCCCAACGATCCTCATGTATACGGCTGACATGGCCCGCCCAGTTCCATTTAAGGTTAGCAGCCTTTTTCCCACATCTTCAACTTTAGTTTTTATTTTCGTATTATTCGTTATCCGTGTGGTGACGGATTAAAAATACGGATTGTCACCACCCCATATCATCCCATGGGTGTCGTAAGAGCCGACAGAGGGAGCATATTATGCAGAAAACAGCACTGTAAGAGAAGGAAAACTTGATACAAACCCTATACCAACCCGTTTGGCCAGCGTGGTATAGTAGGCCAAATCCTCCTTTCAAAGGAGAGGCCTAGTCCAGCAGTGGACTGATAAAGGCTGATGATGATGATGATGATTATTCGTTCATAATCATTTAAATGTAAGAATATGATTAAAAATACATTATTTTTATTTTGTATCGTTAATAAATCATGTTTTGTACTGTAATATAACCATAATGTTAAAATAACGTGCAAGTGTAAAATGAAAATATAGGTTAATTACATACATACATACATACATAACGTCACGCCTTTTATCCCCGAAGGGGTAGGCAGAGGTTTGCATCGTGTTATCCCTTAGTCGCCTCTTACGACACCCACGGGAAGATAGGGGGTGGTGACACTTGTATTCTATGCCGTCAACCACAGGGCAAATAGGTTAATTAATAGTAATTAATTGTTTTTTATGGATATATCCCATGGATTTGAGTAAAAAGAAGGATCAGATCATCGGAAAGGATCTTAATCAAATAGTTGATACTTAAGGCACACATTGGCATCAGTTCCATGTGTGTTGGTATATGGGGACGGAGCCCATACATTTTTGCCCACAGTCCTTTCAACATTTGGCCTACAAAATTATTTCTCTTCGTACTAAATAACGGACCAAGTTTCGTTGTAAAATCTGAAGTGGCTCCTCAATCCATACGGACACGCACAGCAGTCTGCGCAGCATGGTAGTGGCCCACAACAGGCACAACCACAAGTTGTATATGCGTAGTGCAAGATGTGTTTATTAAATTCTTTATGTCTATCCCACTGCTGGGCAAAAGGTATTGCCCTGCTGGGCAAAAGCTACTCTTGGCTCAATTTTAAAACTACGTTAATTAAATTGGTATTGATTGTGTATTGCTTATATTTTGTATGTGTAAAGCTGATGTTCAGTGCGTATACAGTCCTCCAGTGGACACTATCATCGTTAGGTATCAGTTCGATCCCAAGGCACCAGCCGTAGGGCTAATTGTACTGTATACGAATTGAAATAAGTTTCCGTATTGTTACTTTAGTAATAAAGGCAAGACTTAGAAAATAATATTGTAGGGATCCTGCCGTTTTGCCGAAAAGATTTGGCAAAATTTCATTACCCAAACAAATTTTAGCAACCTTTTATTATACCATTGCAATATTTCGAATGATTTTAGTACGCATATTTTTATTTGGTCAAATTTTTACTTGGCAAAATATTACCAAGTATAATGTCATTATGGCATTTGGTCTTTAATCAAATGATTTATCACAGCAAACAATCTTCAGACAATAAACCTTTGGTTATATTAGTTTATTTATGGAAGTAGTTAGAGTAGGTTAATTATAAAAAAATGGTAAGGTTAGGTTAGAACTGTGACCTCCTACACACGAGCCGAGCGGTGCCGCGGCAGCGGCCGGCGAGTGCCAGAAACGACTTGCATTAATATAAAGAGATTGTTTTTAGTAGGTTACCCGGAACTGAACTATTTAGATTAGGATAGTAAAATTATTGATTTTGTAAAAACTGTTATTCTAACTGAAATATTTGACTAAACAAAAAATGTTAAAAGTACTAGTTGGTAAACAAGTTATTGTTCAAACGTTCATTGTCCAAACATTAGGTTTGCGTTACAATTTTTTGGGAATACCGTTTTTACTAAGTAATAATTTGGCAAATGAAATTACGCAAAAAAATTTTTGGGAAGAGAAAATTTGTCAAATTCCTTTCGGTCAAACAAGGGAGACCCAATATTGTATTTGATTGTGGAATAATTTTTGATTCGTTATAAAATATTGTAAACAAGACTTAGAAGTTGATATCATGCTTGTTATATTTTATTCACATCCGTTCAAACCGTAACTCTAGAAATTGTTTTGATGAATTGCATTTTGGCCAGTGTGAATGTTATGATTTCATCATTGTTCTTTGTTCGATTTAATTCCTGCGTCATAAGCTAGCAACATCATGTCTTTATTTAAATAAGCTGATGATATTAAGTTACATTCATGTCTTTGTTTAAATAAGCTGATGATATTAAGTTACATTCTGTGTAACATTCTTTTTGCTATGTCAGATTTTATAAAGGTGACTACACACTGGGTAATGTGGTTATTCTGATTATATGAAATAATGTACCGTATACAATTATGTTTTGTATGTAATATTTTTGGATATGTTTCTTTTTTTGAAAAAAAGGTGAGGACCACTGTAGCGGCCCGCAATGTAACAGGATCGTTTTGCTGAGGTGAAAAAGTAGGCTGCCCTGTTACGTTGCGTCGCCAAGCCGACACAGTCGGTTTATCTCTGCCGTTCTATCGTAACGTGTCGTACTGTACTATATATATGTATTCAAAATTGTAATTGTCGAGACAATATATTAATATTCGTTTACTGAAGTTCCTTGAGTTTTACTGAAGAAGTCCTTAACAACCTTCTGAGGAGTCAGTGGATTGTGGCGCAACAGAGAACACCCACCCAATTATCGCCAAATTTATAATAAATTGCCAAGAAGTATCAGGGAATCGAATGTGACCGTATTTAAACTAAAACTAGTAAAGCTTCTAAATGAAAAATGCTATTATAATGTCTCTGATTTTTTGACTGACAATTTATAATTTTACTATGACATATTATACAATATGGACATTTAATATATAAAATTATGAGACATACGCATGTTATAATTATTTTTTATTAATTAAATTACCTTTGACATATTCTTCATATTATTTGATTTTTTATTTTCTTTTATTATTTGACTTTGTTATTAAGCTACATTAATCTTAAATTATGACATTTTTCTTTTGTTTTTGGCAATAATTGTAATTAATTTTATTTGTTCTAATTTGTAATTTGCTTGTAATTTTAATATTTGCACACCTCTTTGAGGCTATAATTCAGCGCACTTTATATATTTTGTAAGACCTTAATGTACCTAGGTACCTGTTTTATGCAAATAAAAGAATTTGAATTTTAACAGATTTAACACATTGACTGCTGGCCTAAGATTCGTAGACGGCCTTTTGCTATGCGGCCAGTACGCATATCCTGCGTGTATCCGCACCCGCAGAGCGTGCCCAGCCTCTCGTGCTTAACGACACGCAACGCGAGTGCAGGTCGAGCGTGTGTCTGTGCTGACGCGACACGCGACGTACGAGTTGCTATACAAAAAAAACACACATGAGTGGTCGTCAGCACATGTGTGGTATGGGTATGATTCACGCGTCGCGTGTTTCGGCAGCACGCGTGTATATTTTTTCCCTAAACACGACTATTGTGGGCTAGCCGCATCGCAGGATCCGACACTTGGGACACACCATATACGTTTCCAGCAGTCAATGTGTTAATCAAGAAAATAACAATCGAACAATTTTCCAATTTTCTTCCATCAAAAACCAAAGCAATGTTTGTGCAAACTTTAATCTTCCCTATAATTGACTATGGTGACGTATGTTATCTCGACCTGAATGCAGATCTACTCAACAAACTTGATCGACTTCTCAATTATAATTATTGCATTCGGTTCGTTTTTAATCTGCGCAAGTTTGATCATATTTCTAAATTTCGCAAGGAATTAAAATGGTTGCCGATTCGTCAGCGACGAAATTGGCGTACCTTGTCGACTTTATACTCCTGTCTCCAATCTCCTACTAGTCCGTCATATCTGGTACCTTACTTTCAATATCTCTGTTCCAACCATGACAAGAACTTGCGATCTACTAATAACCTTCTTCTTCTCTGTCCATCTCACACTTCTAGTCTAGTACATTCTTCTTTTAATATCCAATCCATCCTTCTGTGGAATGCACTCCGCCCCCGAAATTAGGCTGTCAACTAATCGTGCCACGTTCAAATTTAGAGTCCGCCAGCTGTTTTATAGTGAATTGTTGGAAGCTTCTCAGTAGTACTTTATCAACCTTTAGTGACTACTACTAAAACATTGCTTAGATGGCAACTACTTCCTCTTCCAAGGCCACTATTACCTCCAGATCGATGGTGTCGCAATGGGGAGTCCAGTAGCCCCAGTACTGGCTAATATCTGGATGGAACACTTTGAAAAAAAAGGCGCTTAGCAACGGGCCCAAGACCATCAGGCTTTGGAAAAGATACGTGGACGACATCTTTAGTATCGTAAAAGGAGGTAAGCAGGAAGTAGATCAATATGTGCAACACCTTAACTCCATTCATCCGAAAATAAGGTTCACCTACGAAATGGAAACTGACAGATCGTTGTCATTCAAAAAATAAATATTTAAATAGATAGACTTATCTATTTAAATATTTTTTATCTGTATAAATTTATATGTATTTTATGTATATATACATATGTATGTATTTATATATGTATACATTTATGTATATATTTATGCGTATGTATGGATCTTGTATGTATTTATAGTATGTATTATAACCGTGTATCCTATTTTATTTTACTCTCTTTGCATAAGTACACACCTGCCATGACCATCTCTGCATCACCCAAAGGTTGACTGGGAGAAAATGCCTATAGGCATTAAGTCCGCCTTGTGCAATGTATTTTACAGGAAGTTTTAAATAAATAACACATATTTTTTTAGCAAAGTATTATAACTTTGTTTTCTAAGATTATGTTACAAAACACGTTACATAATCTGTACAAGTACACTAAAAGCACCGAAAGAGACGCCATAGTTCATTGGTGCAACGCATATGTGCCTTTCTTACTTAAAAGTTATGACATGTCATTAATATGATAGAACCATTATAATCGTTCGAAATGTCATTTAAAGTCTGCCCTTTCAGAGGTAATTATATCAATTATAGTCACTTTCAATAAGCGATTTGAAATATATTTAAATTTGTACACTTATACATATACATAAATGTGTAGCAATCAATCAATCAAACAGATTTTACTAGTCCACTGCTAGACATTGGCCTCTTCAGGTTATGCGAAACGTTGTATAACCCCTCGTTTTCACCAAGAAACATGTCCAATACATATTTTATACAAAACTTGTAGACAACATAATTATTTGTTTTATACATGTATTGAACATGTCTCAAACATTCTTTCGTTCACACTGTGTAGCCAACAAGTATCTATACAAGTATAAAACACATTTGCGTTTACACTGAAGTCTGTTACAGTTTAAAACATGTCTTATACATTGATAGCGTTCTCACCTACAAAATACAGTCGTGTTTTAGACAAGTATTGTTTATTTTGTTGCAATTTCTGTATTATACAAGTATTAAACAAGTTTTAAACTTTATCCATGCTTGTTGGATAAAGTTTTTTTTTTTTTTACTGCACGGTTGGCGTTTAGTGGTTTAAGCGGGCGCCTCATCGCTTGATATTGCGCTGAGCGTTGTGGGTTCGATTCCCACATGAGACAAAACTTTGTGTGATCCATAAATTGTGCCGTATGTTGTATGTTTTTAAAGTCCCCCGCGACACAAGATTTAGTCCTAATGCGGGAGTTGAATTTAAAAAAAAAATAAGAAAAAAATAGTTTTCAACATACCGGACGAACCGCGCTTTTTACTTCGTGAAAACGAAATAAGAAGAAGAATGGAGTGGTCAAAAAAACAAACTTTAGAACTCATTGAGCTTTTGCATGTACAAGAATGCCTGAGGAATGTGAAAAATAAAATATATATAAAGATCGTCAGAAGAAAAAAGACGCATGGGCAGCAACTGCTTCGCAAATGTACATTAATGATTTTTATTTTTTATTTATAGACTCACGCCTGTTTCCCTGAAGGGGTAGGCAGAGGTGTAATATTACACCCACATTTCGCCATGAATTTTAAGGTCGCCACGTAATAAGGGGTGGGGGGAGCCTATTGCCGTACCGGGCACATTACCAGACTCCGTGCTGCCACTGAGAATTCGGAAAAACCCAGTAGGTAATACTTTTGCCCGACCCGGGAATCGAACCCGGGGCCACTATTTAGCAGTCACATACGCTATCGACTGGACCACTGAGGCAGTGTTAAAGATGTTCATAAAATATAACGAACCTCAAGAACCAGTTTAATAGGGAAGTAAATAAATTTAAAACGAAGTCAGGTTCTTTCTTTTAAAATATAAAACTACTGCTTGAATTTGTCTCGAATTCTACAAGTTTAGCTACGACAAAAACATGAGATCATAAACATGCAGACAACTACAAGTTTTCAACCAACAAGTTTCATACAAGTTTTGTATACGTGTCTACAACAAGTTGCATACAAGTTTTGTATACATGTCTACAACAAGTTACATACAAGTTTTGTATAAGGTACAACAAGTTTTATACATGTGTATAGTTTTGTATACAACATGTTTTATACATGTATATGAGAAAAGAAAACATTGTCAAAAACTTGTTAAATACATGTATTATACCTTGGTGAAAACGCGGGGTAAGAATACATGCTTTTTTTTTTTTTTTACATATGCCACGACACCGAAGTAAAACAACAGACCGAGGATCAAAAGATCTTCTTCTATACGAGGAAGCATATGCAAAATTATTAAAAGGAAGGTCAATTAGAAGTGCAGCCAAAATGTTCCATTTATGTTACGTTTCACTTCTGAGATACAAGCGAAAAAATTAAAACTCTTTAGAAGATGAAACAGTTTCGATGAGGTATAATCCAGCTACAAAGGTTTTAATGATGACCAAGAAGCGGTAATAGTCAGTTATCTTATACAAACAGCTGACATTTAGGCCTCCCTCACATTTGTCATGAGCGTTCCTCGAGCGTACGCTCGGCGTCCGTTCGGCGTGCGCCCGGCGTTCACTTTGTACTGCTGAGTGAACGCCGGGCGCACGCCGGGCGTACGCTCGAAGAACGCTGTCGCCCAATGTGAGGGAGGCCTTATTACAGTTTATCTCCAAAACAAGTGCGTCGTTTGGCATACGATTTAACAGTGCAGTATAATTTAAAGTCCTGAATCATGTAAGCGTAATAAAACTGCAGGAGCAGATTCGTTTTCGGCATTTATGAAGCGAAATCCGGAGTTATCAGTCCGACGTGCTGGCTTATTCCCAACGGCCACCACCAAAAGTGCCACCACTGGTGGTCGTTGGGACAATTATAAAAAATCGTTCCCAACCGCGGTGGCGGTTGGGACTAAATTTAGTATATATTTAATATATAATAAATGGTAAGATTTTGTCTTGATTTTTTTCTTATGTGATGAGAGTGAAGAATCGTAGCAAATGGCGGTCCGTAGTCTTGGCCTACCCCTCCGAAAACCGCCGTGAGTCTAGATATGTATGTGTGTATTTTTTCTTACATAAGTATTTTTTTTATTTTTAAACTCCTATAATTTGAGACCTGATAAGTGATAACAGATGAACTATATACGAATATTGGATACGTCATAGTAATAATAAAATTATGATAAGTGCGATTTAAATGTCAATAAGCTGTGATTTACAACTGCTAACTCAAAAATTATACCCGAGTACTTTGCCTTTGATATACCGATCGGTTACATATTTTTATGGTCTTATTGTCACAGTAGAACAAAATAATTTGAAATGTTGGGTCCAGGTGTTTTATTACCCACTCTAATACTTGGTATAATTGGAAAAAAGAGTATTTTATAGAACAATTATGATAAGTGTGGTTTAAATGACAATATGCTGTGAATTACAACTGCAAACTCAAACCTTAATCCTGAGTACTTTGGCTTTGATATACTGATCGGTTACACCATTTTTATGGTTTGCTATTCAGAATATATGTCAAAAATATAACTATTGCACTAGTGCCTATTTGACTGCTTACCGAGCACCATGTCATCTATTGATGGTGCAAGTACTTCCTCAGGGAATATACATTTAAATTTTATTAAAAGAAATGGTGGAGTCGTTCTACTTCATGCAGGCCATGAATATATTTACTAAGCGCAAGCATAAAAGTGGGCTTACAATTTGGGAGTGTGTGGCAAGAAAGAATAGTAAATGCAAAGGCGCTATCAAAATCAAGGTAAGTACCGACCTACCCTTCGTTGCATGAGAATGCAGCGAATGATTGATGTGTTTTATTTTTTTGAAAAACGTTTATGCAATAAAATATCACATAATATTATTATTTGTTACAGGATAACAATATCGTCGAATCAAAATTGCACCAATGTCGACCAAACTTTGCAAAAAACGAGCTGGCACTCAAAATGCAACTTGTCAAAGAAAAGATAAACCAAGTGAATTTCCCACCTGTTCCCCAAACTTATAACTCAGTGCTAAGTGAAGTAAAGGATTGTGGTATTGACTTGATTGAAAACATACCTACATTTAGGAATATTAAATCAATTCTATACAGATGCAGAAATGAGTGGGCAGGAGTATCTAAAATGCGATACAGAAATGTAGAAGAAGTAGAAGTGCCAGAAAAATACAAAGAATTGCTTTTGGCTGATTATATGCATAACGAGAACCGCATAATAGTTTTTACCATAAAAGAAGCTAGAGAAGTCATTCCTCTATGTAAAGATTTCTTCAGCGATGGTACATTTAAAAGCTGCCCGAAACCTTTCAGTGAAATATATACAATCTATGGAGATTTAAGAAGCCATTACAGTTTCACAAATATTGTACCACTTATTTACGCTTTTATGACTCAGCGAGATGCTGCATCTTACGAGATTTTATTCACCTAATGGAAGGAAAGAGGAACCCACCACGCACCCTCGAATTGACCACCCCAACTATTGCAATAGAAAAAGGTTGACAATATCGAACTCCTCTAAAAGGATAAGGGATATAGGAATGGTATGGGTTCCAGGAAGATACCTGACTTGCAGTATCCCGCTGTATGCGCCGACTATTCTTCGACACGTGTTTCGCCTCTGCACGAGGCATCCTCAGGAACGATGGGCAACGACTGAGCGCTTTCCAACCGTGGGCATGTATTATAAACGATTGTACTTTCTAATCCCCTCCCTCCGTTGCTCGACTGATGTGAGTCATTATGACGGTGTGCGAATATATTCAGCAGTGGGGACCCGTTAAAGTTGGTTTGATCGTTCAGTAATGTATGCTTGTCCCGCTTTAAAATCTCTAATTGTTCCAATACGCACATTCTAATACCCTTTTGACAAGTGTGTATGACGTCAAATGAATGTCCGCTATTTAAGGTATGACCCGATTCAAGTAAATGTTCGGCAAAATGAGACTTTTCCGGCTGGTTGTTTCTAAACGCCGCTAAATGTTCTTTATATCTCAGCTCAAAACTTCGACCCGTCTGTCCTATGTACTTATTTTGGCATTGGTCGCATGTTAAGCAGTAAATACCGGACTTTTTGTTCTTGCATACTTTATCTTTACCATTGCAAAGAAATTTTAACGTTTTGTATGGTTTATAGGCTGATCTGATACCGTTCCTCCTCAGTATACGCGCCATACGGTCAGTTATGCTTCCAAAATAGGTAAGAACAGCGGTATTATTTATAGGTTCTTTTATAGAGGGATATAAAAGTGACTTGGACATTCTAAGTTGTTTTCCTCTAATCATCTTGTCAATTAGGCGTTTACTATACCCGTTGGATTGCGCTATATGATAAATAATATTTAATTCTCTGTTATATGATTCTATATTCAGTGGTACATTTAATAATCTATGAATCATACTGTGAAATGCTGCCATTTTGTGTTGCGATGGATGACAGGACGATGCTGGTATTGTACTATCTGTATACGTCGGTTTACGATAAATTTCAAATGAGTGTGAGGTACCCTCCCTTTTGATAGTCAAATCTAAGAAGTTTATTGAGCTGTTTTGTTCTATCTCCAATTCGAACTTAATTTTGGGGTGTATACTATTAATTCATCAATTTGAGTGCTATTAATTGGTCCTCGGCTGATTTGCACAGAGATAATGTAGCACTCTCAGTCAATTGTTATTCTCTAATTGACTTCACGTATGTTAATAACTTAACGCAATATAATCGGATTGCCAATAACAAGGGGAAAACTCTAGACCTTGTACTGTGCAACATCGAGTCGTGTCTGGTTGATAAGAGCACAACTGAATTATGTCCTATTGATCCATATCATCCCTCCTTGGAAATTTCTATCCCGTTAATTAGCTTTAAACCTATGAACAATAAATTTACAATTAGATACAATTTTTACAAAGCAAACTACGATAATATATGTGAACATTTGGATAACATTAATTGGAATCAATTACTGGCTGACAAGGATGTAAATGAAATGCTTAATGTTTTTTATGACGTCCTTCATGTAACAATTGAAAAATATGTACCCAAGAATATTCCAAAAAGTAAAAAATATCCTGTCTGGTTTTCTCGTCCTCTTATAAGTATGTTGAAACGAAAGCAAAAGATAAGAAAGCGTTACAAAATTTTTAAAAATCCGATGGACGAGGTTGAAATAAAGTTTTTAAGGCGCGATTGCATGAGGATGACTCAGCACTGCTATACCAATTACATTAAAAACATAGAACTTGACCTTAGCAAGGATATTAAGAGCTTCTGGTCATTTATTAAGGCGAAACGGGGAGGCAAAGGCACTTATCCAGCTTCATTAACTAATGGTATTGAACAAAGTTCTGACGGCAGTGTGGTCGCCAATATGTTCGCTTCACATTTCGCCTCTACTTACACGCAGGTCACAAGCAATGAACATCTCTCTGATCTCAATGCTGCTAGTACAGCTAATAGTAGCCTGAGCTTGGCCTCCCTCGTTTTGCAACCTGAACTAATTCTTCAAAAGCTCAAGAATATAGACAAAACGAAGGGCGCAGGTCCCGATGACATCCCACCATACTTCATTGCATTGTGCGCAACCAGGTTGGTATTACCGCTTTCTTTGATTTATAACCATTCCCTGAGTACGGGCGTCTTTCCTGCACAGTGGAAGATAGCTAGAGTGCTCCCTATACATAAATCTGGTGATACGAAAGAAATTGGTAACTATAGGCCTATATCCATACTCTCGTGTTTTGCTAAGATTTTTGAAGCACTCGTATATCCTTACATTCAAAGTCACTTTAAGCAATTTCTTACTGAACACCAACACGGCTTTATCAAAGCACGATCTACCGGTACAAATCTTGCGCTTTTTGTTGAGGCTCTGTCGGAGGCTGTTGATAACAACAATCAAGTCGATGTGATTTATACTGACTTCAGTAAAGCCTTCGACAGAGTCTCTCATGAACTACTGTTGCGAAAGTTGTCATTAGTTTACGGTTTCACGGGTAATATGTACTGTTGGATTGAGTCCTATTTATGTAAACGTGTTTTTTGTGTTGTCCTGAATGGTTTTAAATCTGTTTCACATCTTATTACGTCAGGTGTTCCTCAGGGCTCGCATTTGGGTCCTATTTTGTTCAATATGTTTGTAAACGATATTCCCGATTGCATTAAACACTCTACGCCATACATGTTTGCCGATGACGTGAAATTATTGAAGGTTGTAAAATGTATGGACGATAGCAAACTTCTACAAAAAGACCTGAATAATCTGTACGCCTGGTGCAATAACAATGGCATGCAATTGAACCCGTCCAAGTGTCAGCATATAAAAATCACGCGTAAAACAAATATAATTCACTCAAATTACAAGATAGAGGATGTTATCTTGCAAGAGGTTGATAGCATCAAGGATCTAGGGGTAACAGTAGATAAAAAAATAACCTTCCTACCACACCTTGATAATATTATCAAGAAAGGTTCTCGAATGTTGGGTTTTGTACTAAGGAACGGTAAAGTCTTTAGGTCACCAGGCACCAAAATTCTTCTTTTCAACCATCTTGTCCGGAGCATAATAGAGTACTGTAGTGTGGTTTGGCGTCCTCATTACGCTGTACACAACCTGAGGCTCGAACGTCTACAAAAGAGGTTCTTATGGCACCTATCGTTCTCGGCAGGTATCGCAAAAAGGGAAAGGTCTTATAAGGCAAGGTTAACTCATTTCAAGATAGACTCTTTAAGTGTACGTCGAGAATTGCTCGATCTCATGTTTCTGTACAAACTACTTAACAACAAAATCGACTGCCCTCCGTTAATTCACAGAATTAACTTTAGAACGCCAAATAGATACCCTCGAGCTCCAATTACACCTCTTTATCCTCCACTCAGAAGAACCGTCCTAGGTGCTAATTCTCCCATCCCTCGGATGTGCAAACTGGCCAATACATACAGCGATGTAATCGACATTTTTAAAGACTCTCTATTAAATTTTAAACATAATGTTAAGCGATGTCTTGCAACTTTGCACGACACTCATTAGTCTAGTTCTTAACTTGTCTAGATACTTAGTCATAATTTTTCTATTGTTTTGTATAAATATTAAGTTGGGTAATTAACATGTTACTTATTCATTATAGCGTAAGTGGTGTTTGCTTGTAAGTAGTTATGCATTTTTGATGTAAAACTCTGTCTATGTATAAGAAAGATATGTATTAAATGTAATAACTGTAAGCAAACCTAAACAAATAAATAAATAAATAAATAAATTCTTGTAAGAAAACAGTGAAGCTGACGTTCTGTGCCCTTCCAAGCCAGCAAAATATCGTCCACGAATCTATAATAATATAAGATGTTCGGTTCTTTTACCAAATGCTCGTGTTCGTAGTTATTCATAAAGATATCTGCTAACAACGGACTAAGCGGTGAACCCATGGCCAAACCCTCTTTCTGTAAGTAGTACTCGTTGTTGAATTGAAAATAATTTTGTTTACTGCATAACTCGGTTAATTTCAAAATATTCTGAATCTGTTCTGGGTGTATTCTATTTCTTCCCAGCAGATTTTTAATTATAACTAAACATTCTTTATACGGGACATTTGTAAATAAGCTTTTATTTAGCGAAAAGTCTTATACCGATGAACCCTCAGTGTCCGCTGTTGTATGGTTTACCAAAAATACATAAAGATCAGGTGCCCATCCGTCCAGTCGTCTCATATGTCAACGCTCCAGCTTATAAATTAGCGAAATATTTAAACGGATTGATTAAAGAGAAGACGTCATTCACCGCAAAATACAGCCTGAAAAATAGTTATGATTTGATTAGCAAAATAAAACACATCTGTCTACCTAGAAACACAAAACTCGTGTCTTTGGATGTAAAAAGCTTATTTACAAATGTCCCGTATAAAGAATGTTTAGTTATAATTAAAAATCTGCTGGGAAGAAATAGAATACACCCAGAACAGATTCAGAATATTTTGAAATTAACCGAGTTATGCAGTAAACAAAATTATTTTCAATTCAACAACGAGTACTACTTACAGAAAGAGGGTTTGGCCATGGGTTCACCGCTTAGTCCGTTGTTAGCAGATATCTTTATGAATAACTACGAACACGAGCATTTGGTAAAAGAACCGAACATCTTATATTATTATAGATTCGTGGACGATATTTTGCTGGCTTGGAAGGGCACAGAACGTCAGCTTCACTGTTTTCTTACAAGAATTAATAGTATACACCCCAAAATTAAGTTCGAATTGGAGATAGAACAAAACAGCTCAATAAACTTCTTAGATTTGACTATCAAAAGGGAGGGTACCTCACACTCATTTGAAATTTATCGTAAACCGACGTATACAGATAGTACAATACCAGCATCGTCCTGTCATCCATCGCAACACAAAATGGCAGCATTTCACAGTATGATTCATAGATTATTAAATGTACCACTGAATATAGAATCATATAACAGAGAATTAAATATTATTTATCATATAGCGCAATCCAACGGGTATAGTAAACGCCTAATTGACAAGATGATTAGAGGAAAACAACTTAGAATGTCCAAGTCACTTTTATATCCCTCTATAAAAGAACCTATAAATAATACCGCTGTTCTTACCTATTTTGGAAGCATAACTGACCGTATGGCGCGTATACTGAGGAGGAACGGTATCAGATCAGCCTATAAACCATACAAAACGTTAAAATTTCTTTGCAATGGTAAAAATTTAGCGAAAAGTCTTATACCGATGAACCCTCAGTGTCCGCTGTTGTATGGTTTACCAAAAATACATAAAGATCAGGTGCCCATCCGTCCAGTCGTCTCATATGTCAACGCTCCAGCTTATAAATTAGCGAAATATTTAAACGGATTGATTAAAGAGAAGACGTCATTCACCGCAAAATACAGCCTGAAAAATAGTTATGATTTGATTAGCAAAATAAAACACATCTGTCTACCTAGAAACACAAAACTCGTGTCTTTGGATGTAAAAAGCTTATTTACAAATGTCCCGTATAAAGAATGTTTAGTTATAATTAAAAATCTGCTGGGAAGAAATAGAATACACCCAGAACAGATTCAGAATATTTTGAAATTAACCGAGTTATGCAGTAAACAAAATTATTTTCAATTCAACAACGAGTACTACTTACAGAAAGAGGGTTTGGCCATGGGTTCACCGCTTAGTCCGTTGTTAGCAGATATCTTTATGAATAACTACGAACACGAGCTTTTGGTAAAAGAACCGAACATCTTATATTATTATAGATTCGTGGACGATATTTTGCTGGCTTGGAAGGGCACAGAACGTCAGCTTCACTGTTTTCTTACAAGAATTAATAGTATACACCCCAAAATTAAGTTCGAATTGGAGATAGAACAAAACAGCTCAATAAACTTCTTAGATTTGACTATCAAAAGGGAGGGTACCTCACACTCATTTGAAATTTATCGTAAACCGACGTATACAGATAGTACAATACCAGCATCGTCCTGTCATCCATCGCAACACAAAATGGCAGCATTTCACAGTATGATTCATAGATTATTAAATGTACCACTGAATATAGAATCATATAACAGAGAATTAAATATTATTTATCATATAGCGCAATCCAACGGGTATAGTAAACGCCTAATTGACAAGATGATTAGAGGAAAACAACTTAGAATGTCCAAGTCACTTTTATATCCCTCTATAAAAGAACCTATAAATAATACCGCTGTTCTTACCTATTTTGGAAGCATAACTGACCGTATGGCGCGTATACTGAGGAGGAACGGTATCAGATCAGCCTATAAACCATACAAAACGTTAAAATTTCTTTGCAATGGTAAAGATAAAGTATGCAAGAACAAAAAGTCCGGTATTTACTGCTTAACATGCGACCAATGCCAAAATAAGTACATAGGACAGACGGGTCGAAGTTTTGAGCTGAGATATAAAGAACATTTAGCGGCGTTTAGAAACAACCAGCCGGAAAAGTCTCATTTTGCCGAACATTTACTTGAATCGGGTCATACCTTAAATAGCGGACATTCATTTGACGTCATACACACTTGTCAAAAGGGTATTAGAATGTGCGTATTGGAACAATTAGAGGTTTTAAAGCGGGACAAGCATACATTACTGAACGATCAAACCAACTTTAACGGGTCCCCACTGCTGAATATATTCGCACACCGTCATAATGACTCACATCAGTCGAGCAACGGAGGGAGGGGATTAGAAAGTACAATCGTTTATAATACATGCCCACGGTTGGAAAGCGCTCAGTCGTTGCCCATCGTTCCTGAGGATGCCTCGTGCAGAGGCGAAACACGTGTCGAAGAATAGTCGGCGCATACAGCGGGATACTGCAAGTCAGGTATCTTCCTGGAACCCATACCATTCCTATATCCCTTATCCTTTTAGAGGAGTTCGATATTGTCAACCTTTTTCTATTGCAATAGTTGGGGTGGTCAATTCGAGGGTGCGTGGTGGGTTCCTCTTTCCTTCCATTAGGTTACAATGGAGTTCCGCCAAGTAACGCCTGATTCAATCAACTATATCAAATCAGCAAGCATAGCTTTACAGGCGAAATTATACATCAAACTTACGAAGCAACACCGGGTCGCATGTCAAAACGTGTGGTTCAATCAGAAATGTAAATATTACAATGTCATTCCAAATTATATTACTATACGTTCCAATACGCACAGTCGGGCTGCCAATATAGCGATACAAAAAGCTCAAAAAATTTGGCTAGGTGAAGAGGCAAGACGTTGGTTTACGGTTCGCGATAATTTAAAACTACATTTAAAAATACTGCACTTAGAACTTTCATTCAAGTTACACAATGTCGAGTTCGATTTATTAGACCAAAAAGCTAGGGAATTAGCGTCAACTGTAGCTCACGAGAAATACATCATTCAAAGTAGGAAGTTACAAGAACTGATAGGAAGAATAACACCACCTTCAGACTATACTGGCAACACCACTTGTAATCATCAATTTCATCCCAGAATAAAGAATCTTTCGAACACCATTTTCACACGTGAAGAGAACTCACTTTTGGAGAAGGGATTAAAGTATAGTATTCCTCAAAAAGTTACGCAATATTCTTTGGAAACATTGGCAGTGGATGCAGAAATAGCTATTACCAGAAATAAAAAAGATAACATAGTCAAGAGTTTAGCTGCCCATCAGTTAAAAACATACAAATCGACTAATTTCATTAACTGCGAATTAAAAATATACAAATCCATCCAAAATAAAATTCAACAAAATGATTTGGTGGTAAATAAGGCGGATAAAGGCAACACCGTAGTAATAATGTCTAGATCGCAGTATAATAGCAAAGTACAAGATGTAATACACACCGAAGATTTCCAGCGTCTGCCCTACGATCCTACCAAACGATTTCATGCAGAATTAAAACTCAGTATCAAGTCAAGTACTTACCTTTTTCCACAAAACTGCTATTTAGCGAAAAGTCTTATACCGATGAACCCTCAGTGTCCGCTGTTGTATGGTTTACCAAAAATACATAAAGATCAGGTGCCCATCCGTCCAGTCGTCTCATATGTCAACGCTCCAGCTTATAAATTAGCGAAATATTTAAACGGATTGATTAAAGAGAAGACGTCATTCACCGCAAAATACAGCCTGAAAAATAGTTATGATTTGATTAGCAAAATAAAACACATCTGTCTACCTAGAAACACAAAACTCGTGTCTTTGGATGTAAAAAGCTTATTTACAAATGTCCCGTATAAAGAATGTTTAGTTATAATTAAAAATCTGCTGGGAAGAAATAGAATACACCCAGAACAGATTCAGAATATTTTGAAATTAACCGAGTTATGCAGTAAACAAAATTATTTTCAATTCAACAACGAGTACTACTTACAGAAAGAGGGTTTGGCCATGGGTTCACCGCTTAGTCCGTTGTTAGCAGATATCTTTATGAATAACTACGAACACGAGCATTTGGTAAAAGAACCGAACATCTTATATTATTATAGATTCGTGGACGATATTTTGCTGGCTTGGAAGGGCACAGAACGTCAGCTTCACTGTTTTCTTACAAGAATTAATAGTATACACCCCAAAATTAAGTTCGAATTGGAGATAGAACAAAACAGCTCAATAAACTTCTTAGATTTGACTATCAAAAGGGAGGGTACCTCACACTCATTTGAAATTTATCGTAAACCGACGTATACAGATAGTACAATACCAGCATCGTCCTGTCATCCATCGCAACACAAAATGGCAGCATTTCACAGTATGATTCATAGATTATTAAATGTACCACTGAATATAGAATCATATAACAGAGAATTAAATATTATTTATCATATAGCGCAATCCAACGGGTATAGTAAACGCCTAATTGACAAGATGATTAGAGGAAAACAACTTAGAATGTCCAAGTCACTTTTATATCCCTCTATAAAAGAACCTATAAATAATACCGCTGTTCTTACCTATTTTGGAAGCATAACTGACCGTATGGCGCGTATACTGAGGAGGAACGGTATCAGATCAGCCTATAAACCATACAAAACGTTAAAATTTCTTTGCAATGGTAAAGATAAAGTATGCAAGAACAAAAAGTCCGGTATTTACTGCTTAACATGCGACCAATGCCAAAATAAGTACATAGGACAGACGGGTCGAAGTTTTGAGCTGAGATATAAAGAACATTTAGCGGCGTTTAGAAACAACCAGCCGGAAAAGTCTCATTTTGCCGAACATTTACTTGAATCGGGTCATACCTTAAATAGCGGACATTCATTTGACGTCATACACACTTGTCAAAAGGGTATTAGAATGTGCGTATTGGAACAATTAGAGATTTTAAAGCGGGACAAGCATACATTACTGAACGATCAAACCAACTTTAACGGGTCCCCACTGCTGAATATATTCGCACACCGTCATAATGACTCACATCAGTCGAGCAACGGAGGGAGGGGATTAGAAAGTACAATCGTTTATAATACATGCCCACGGTTGGAAAGCGCTCAGTCGTTGCCCATCGTTCCTGAGGATGCCTCGTGCAGAGGCGAAACACGTGTCGAAGAATAGTCGGCGCATACAGCGGGATACTGCAAGTCAGGTATCTTCCTGGAACCCATACCATTCCTATATCCCTTATCCTTTTAGAGGAGTTCGATATTGTCAACCTTTTTCTATTGCAATAGTTGGGGTGGTCAATTCGAGGGTGCGTGGTGGGTTCCTCTTTCCTTCCATTAGGTTACAATGGAGTTCCGCCAAGTAACGCCTGATTCAATCAACTATGAGATTTTATTCAATTTAATAAAGAGTCAAATACCGAGCTGGGATCCAAAAACGTACAAAACAGATTTTGAGAAAGCCAGCATGAAGTCCATAAAGAAAGTATTACCATCAGCTAAACTCAAAGGTTGCTACACTCATTTTAAAAAAAGCATATGGGACAAAGCCCGTTCATTAAACTTGATCGATGAGGACATACAGAAAAGGCGAGAAGTAGCTTTAACAGCAGTGCTTCCCTCATTACAAGAGTCGGAGGTAAATAACGGATGGTTATACATTACAAGGAAAAGGAGTTCTGATCCAAACATTGGTAAATTTAGAAAGTACTTAGAAGAAACGTGGTTAAAAGAAGACTTCATACCCGTGTGGAATGTCTTTGGGGAACATCAAAGGACAGCCAATTTGGTCGAGGCATGGTACCATAAGCTGAATACAGCCGTGGACCAAAAGAACCCAACTTTTCTGCGTGTCTTAAATGTTGTCCAAGAAGATGCCTCCTATTTTGTCGTAAGGAGAATGCAAATTCAAATAGATTTTAAGAAAGCCCGAAAACGGTCCAAAAAAGCAGTATTTAATGATGAATTTATTCAAGAGACTCAAATGGAGCTCATACATAACGAAATAACTGTGGGTCAATTTTTAGAAATAATGCGATAATTATTGTCTTTTGTAACAAATTACTCTGTTTATTCCTTTATATATTTTTATTTTATTATTTTATAAGTATATTCCTTTATATGTTTGTTAAATTTGATAGTTGATTTTTTTATTTTAGTTTTAGATTTATATATAAAAATGTGCTTATATTAAAGACGAAACAAACGTTACGTTAATGATTGTGATTGATGCGAAATTAGAAAAATGTTACTATATTTTACTATACTCTATTGTTATGTATTGATTGATCTGTAATATTTTGTATACTTAGTATTTTTTATATTCATACTATTTGGAGATTACTCTGATTCAAACTGTGATGATTTTTGAAATATACAAAGACTGATTTTAAAGATTGTTTTATTTACAACTAGCTGACCTGGCAAACTTCGCACCGCCTAACAGTTGATTATTTAATTAGGTACCTATTTTTATTTGCATTTTTATTTTTTTTTCTCCGTAAGGGCCATCCTCGTACTTCAAGGAATATTATAAAAAATAATTAGCGAAATCGGTTCAGCTGCTCTCGAGATTTGCGCTTAGCAACACATTCAGCGATTCATTTTAATATAATAGATAACTATGGGGCCGTTGGGACAAGATCTAATAATGTTGTTCTAACTGCCACCACTGGTGGCAGTTTGGTGGTGGTCGATAGGACAATTATTATAATTTACGTCTCATCGACCCCCACTGGTGGCGGTTGGGAACAAATTTAAAAAATTGTCCCAACGACCACCAGTGGTGGCACTTTTGGTGGTGGCCGTTGGGAATAAGCCGATGTGCGGGCTGCTTCAAGCTACGAGCTTGTTCAGAGCGACAAGCTTTAACCGCACATATGTTAATTATTTTTTTGATTACTTATCAAATGTTATGGAACATGACCATTTCGACGAGAAGATATATTCTATATGGACGAGAAGGGTATTACAACTTGTCCAAAAACCAAATAGAATACTTGCAAGGAAAGGGATGCGACAAGTAGGATCGCTAACGTCTACCGACGCACTTGTAACTATTGGTGTGGCTGTGAACGCATTGGGTCGTGTTTCCACGCCAAAGATACAGCAATCATTTTGTAAGAGACCTGGTAGTAGAGATGTGTCCCTCACTCATGAGGTGCCTCGTTTGAGGTACTCGTGAGCGCAATTTGAAAGAGTTACTCGAATTTCAATATTGAACCACCTCTTTCGTTCACGCGTCCTCACTTAAAAATTGACATTGACATTATTGACGTTGTACTCGCGAGTGCTCGTAGAGTATTTTCTGCGCGAGGTGAGAGGCGCGCCGCGAGAGTGAGTCACAGATTAGATATTAGGAGTGAGTATTGAGGTATTGTGTGGATGAGTGAGTTTTGTGAGCGAATGAACCGACTTATTTCATAATTGTACTGAATTTATAGAATGAGTGAAGTGAGGTCTCCGAAGTTTGAAAACACAGCAAACATTATGATTTGGGTATGCATGCACAATGAAATAATTATGTTTGGTATTGTATGTGATACTGATGTTTTTGTAGGATTTTATTTAGATTGTTCATGTTGTGAAGAGATACAAATAAATGCGTGAAATGAGTTGCAGGGCAAATAAAACACACGAAGCAAAGGCTCGGGCTCGGCTCGCGAGGTGAATACGCCGACCGACGACTCCTCACCTCAAATGACCGTATATGTACCTCGTGAGTACCTCGCGAGGTAAAATGAGGTACTCCCTCAACCTCATTTAAAATTGATGAGTTACCCATCACTACCTGGTAGTGTTGGAAGTGGTAATCCATCGGGATGGATGCAAGAAGCACAATATCTCTTGTTTTTATAACATTTTCAGCAGAACACACGATCTACACTCGAAAACCAAGTCCTTCTTCTCATAGACAATCATCCATCACATGTCACAATCGTCACAATGGCAAGTTGAGATTAGGGTCAGTTATTCAATCATTTTAGTTACTATTTCGTTTAGAAATTCGTCAAATTAAGGCCAATTTTTCTTGTATCCGAAGAGAAATAGATGTAGAAGGATCATACAATCATCAACTCAGAACAACGAAGACGATGATGAATCTCAAAATACAAATCCTGCTTTTTATAGAAAATCCGATATTGTGGAACCCCTTTTAACAATGAGTGTGTCCGATTTGAACATCATGAGAAGTTCACCTTCAACTAGCACTTGTCACAACCAAATAAACGATGACGATGGTGACTTTTCTCCCGCCTCAAATGATCATTAAACATACTTTCTATCAAAGAAAAAAAATTGGAGATCGAACTCAAGCTCGTCGTCTTCATCTTTCAGCTTGTCCTCATCTTCTATCTCAAGCACATCACCCAGTTCAGCTTCAGCTTTCTCTGCACAAGAGTGTCCAAACACCCAACCAATTCAAAGTACCAAAGACACATATAATAATATCGACCCTACTAATCCGTATGACGAAACAGAGAACGCCATTTCCTGATTGTTGAAGTTTCTAATAATCATCAAAGAAGTGATCCTCTTCCTGCTGATTCGAATCTTCAAGTTGGGCTTGCTCCAAATGATGGCGATCATGTTGCCTCTTCCAGCCGTGCCGATAACGTCAGAATCATGCAGTCTGATTCATGTAGTCTGTATGATGTAGCTTTACCCTTGTACCAGAAACATCATTGATTTCTCCTGTGTCATTACACAGGAAAAACCAATTATGTTTCTGGTACAAGGGATATTGACGGTTTCTGCCCGAACAATGCTGCAATAGAAGCTCAAGCTCAGCCAGTTGATGTCATTACAAAAAAACGAAAGAAGAAATTTAAGAACGTTACTACAAATTAATGTTGTGAAGATTTTAAGAAATGCAGGCACAAAAAAAGTTTCAAACTCAAAAAGAAAACCGCTTATCCAGCTAAAATGATTAAGCAACCTTGTTGAAGAGCATGTTGGCTGAAATGCTCAGATAGAATTTCTGATGAGTCACGAAAACTTCTTATCGATGATTATTGGGGCATGGCTTCATTGATGCAACAAAGAGAATATATAACTCGTAACTTAACAGAGATAATGACCAGATATCAATACAAAAAGATTGATTTCATACAAAGCCAGAAATGGCTTTCTATTTCGATGTAAACAACACCAAAGAAAGGGTTTGTTACTTTTGCTGACTTGATTGTTAAGCCGCTGATTTGTATGTAACTTTTACAGTGCTTACTTTGAAAGACGTTTAACCTTAGTACCTATTTAATTTAGAATACCTCTAATAACTTGTGCTAATTAGTAAGCAGTAAGAACAAGATTTTAATATAATGTTGTTTATGATAAAATTACGAATTTTATTCAAACACAAATTCTAAGTTTCTGTTATTTTGATAATACCTTTTTAGATTTAGACAGATTTTTTATTATGCGTATTTGTTGTAGTTTTGACCTTAAACTGTGAGCGTGTGCCTAATAAATAGTACCTATTCTTTATTATTTCCGTAAATATATTGCTTTATTTGTCTCTTTTTTATCAATACAATGTAGGTAAAATAACAACGTAGAGGTCATTAAACAAAAGTTTTGAATAACTAAACTATAACTGACATTATGCAAACCTTTTTAAAATGCTTCCACATTGATAAATAATCAATAATTTTATAGTATGCTACTGGATTCTGAAAAAGCGTTAGTTAAACTGTTATTTTAAGCCGATCACGAAGTTTTATTTTCATTTTTTTAGTTCCATATCACCCATATAATACTTAAAAAAACTTAAAACTTCCATACTGTAAAATGAACATTTTCGTATAGTGTCATTTATGTTCTAAGGGTGCCAGATAATTGATAGAATATAATAGAATGTAATTGTATTTAATGTTTGCACAGGGATGTGAATTAAGTGTTACAGCAGACGATGATATATTATGTTTTTTATATAGAATCCAATAACTCAGACATGCCACCATTTCATTGTCCACTAGTTTTCAAAAAGGCCGGATTAGTGAGACAACTGGAATAACTAATAATTTAACACACCTGTATCAAAGTGTAAGCGTACATACATACATAGACTCACGCCTGTTTCCCCGAAGGGGTAGGCAGAGGCATATTAATGGCCCACTTTTCGCCAGTGTTTTGCTCCCACGTAATAGGTGGCGAGCCTATTGCCGCTTATCGGGATATTTTGTTTGCCAGAGCCTCGTCCGTTGATCGGCAGGTGCTTCACTTGCAGGTGAGGTTGGCTTGGGACCCTAAGTTCTTGGTGGGAACCCTATGCACACATATAAAGTGTAAGTGTACACCAAAGAATTACGAAAATATCTAAAATACCTAAAACGGTCCTTATCTGGAGTCTTTCTTTGCCTATTCCGTCACAATATTACAGAAGTAAATGCTGATTGAATGACCATGAGATGTTGGTATCGAACAAGAGAAAGAAATATACAACAAAACAAGATTTTATGGCAAAGACACTACCAGCGATACTACCAGTAGGGTCGTTTACAATTAACGACACTACCACGCCCATTTTAGATCAAATTGTACAGCCAACACAGAAGTTTTGGATTTAAGTTTAACTAAAAGTTCTAACTGATGACTACAGAAGAATAACAGTCTAACCAATTTCTTTGCTGATGACCAACCTCTTTACAGATTTTTTTTTGTTTACGAAATCAAATGACATTGGCAATAATTTATTTTGACTTTTGATGGATTAACTTCCTATGCAAGATTATTTTCTCACATTATCCTACATTACATTAGGCTCAAAGAGTAAAGTAATACTACGATTAGGCTTATCTTCATTTAGGTAGCGCTAAGATGTCGGAAGTTGATCAGACCGATAGCGAATCAGTTTTACAATATGTACCAACAAATGGAGGAACTGCGTTGCTTTTGGGCAAACACAAGTATCATGTTCTGAAAAAATATAAAAATGGTGCATCTATTTGGAGGTGCTCAAATTATAAAAAGGAAAAATGTTTAGGAACAGTTACGGTCAAGGTATGTACCTACAGCATAATTTTATTTTATCTGGGATCTATCATGTAAGCCGACCGATAGTCGAATTCTGGGCGGTTGTTATAGCTATCCAGTACAGTCAGCTTGTATTTTTATTTAAGACGCATTACCTTAATGAAATTAAGTAGGTATGAATTTCAAACTTTTCATTTCTTCAGGGCGACAGTATCCAAAAAAGAAAGGAGCATTCCTGCAAGCCAGATATTTCGAAGAACTTAGTTTTAAGGGAAATTGCTGACTTGAAAGACAGAGCACGAAATACAGATATACCAATTACTCAAATATATGATGATAAAATATCACAAATTCAAAATAGCGGCATTCATCCGTTTGTAATGAAACTACCTCCTTTCCTAGTGTTTCCCGTATCCTTTATGGTGCAGTTACCTTCAGTCACTTGATATTTTTATGCCGTGTAGCCACGAAAGTGTCCCATAGCTGGGCAAATGCCTCCCCCATTCTTTCCACTCATCTCTATTCTGGACCACCTCTCACTCCCTGGGCCGGCCTAGTCTCTCATGTCTGTCAGCAATATTGGGTTTTATTTTTTTAGTAAAAATTTTACGGAGAAGTATGATTTCCTTTTTTTTCCATATTGTGATTTATCTAAGTTTGATTTTATTTAGTTTATATAAACATTTACTTTTCTTAAGATTGGTGTTGCTTTTTTTACCATAAAGAATAAAATTTCTGAACTTCGTATTTGTTGGCTGTACAATTTGATCTAAAATGGTCGTCAATTGTAAACGACACTACTGGTAGTATCGCTGGTAGTGTCCTTGCCATAAAATCCAAAACAACATCAACATATACCTAACAGTAAGTATGCTGCAACTACAAACACTACTTTAGCAATTGAGCTTGCTTCATTCAATAAGTCATACACAAGAGTGTACTAGTGTACAGTATGTACTTATTGCTCACACAAGCAGACCATAGAAATAATATATTGGACAGATGGGAAATGATAGTTTTGAATAAGTAGTATGAGACATAGACATGTATCCTAAAAGTAAGTACACTGCAACTACAAACACCACTTTAGCAACTTAGATCTCTTCATTCAATAAGTTATTTTGTCATACACAAGAGTGTACTTACTACTAATTAATTATTGAAATGATCACACAAGCAGACCAGAGATAATATGTTGGACAGATGGGAAATTATAATTTTGATTAGTATGAAACGTAGACATGTATCAAGTGAAGTATAAAACCCTTCTTCATGCCTCCGATGCGGCCATGCGCCAACAGAAATACTATTTATCAGCTGTAGGCACAGTTTGATACATAGAACAACTAATTATGCAGCCAAAATAGCACTCTTCAACAAATAGTTTCATTATTGCTTTAATGTGTCTTCATCTTTGTATTTTCCAGTAATTCCACCAATTGACAACCAAACAATACAATAAGCCAAAGTTAGCTAAATAAATCAAATTACCAAAAGTCATAGACAGAATAGGGCAGGCTATATTGATTTGTATTCATACTTGACTGGATCAATAAAACCGATACACTGCTATAGGATCAACAGGTGGATCAATAGAAATGTATGGACTATCGGATCGAAAAAATCATATTCAAATAACTTTCAGTAAATAGTACCACTCTTTTTTTTAAAGTATTTTTTATCAATAGAAATTAATTCTGTGCCAAGTAGGACTTTACAAAGATTTAATTAACAAACACAAAGTACACCCAGACTCAAAACAACAAATTATAGTTCACACAAAGTGTTGTCTCATGTGAGATTGAACCCATACTCCACTACCATACCCCACTCGGCGCAGTGCCAAGTGGTCACTTAAACCACTAGGCCAGCCGTACAGTTGATTCTGTCAAATAAAACTTGGAATCAACTTGATCTAGAGTGATTTTCTAAATTATTAGTTATGAACAGCCAAAACATATCCAAAAAGGCATGTTTGGCTCTATATGCACACTTAGACTAGAAAGTTGGGTTTAGCAGGAGAGACTTGAAAGTAGAATAATCAATAAATCCTGTAGAAATGTGTTATGTGTGATAGACTAGATACAAAATATGATTTTTCTATATGGAATCTAGACATGCCAATATTACAGTGTCCACTAGTTTCCAAAAGCGCCAGATTAGTGAGACAACTGTAATAACTAATTATTTAACACACCTGTAAAGAATTACAAAAATATTTAAAACATTTCTCATGTAGGTTCTTTCTTTGTATATACTGTCACAATAGTACAGAAGTAAATGCTGATTGAACGGCCATGAAATGTTGACATCCTACAAAAGACCAAAGTAATAAAGAACAAACCAACATCAACAGCTACCTAACAGTAAGTATACTGCAACTACAAACATCACTTTAGCAACTGAGCTCTCTTATTCAAGAAGTAATTTCGCCATACACAAGAGTACAATAAGTAGTTATTGCTCACACAAGCAGACCATAGAAATACAGATGTAAAATATTGAAAATGATAGTTTTGAATAGTATGAAAATACAAGTATCTAGTGAAGAATAAAATCCACTAGCTTGAGAGCATCACTACAATGGACATCTGCTCATGTCAAAGACTTAGCTGGCACACAATAACACAACAAACAAAGCTTCTTCCATTGCTTACAATGTCGACGCTGGACTTGAAAGATACAAGTGACCAGTTATCATCACAATCAGTCACGTGTTATCCCATGGTGCCCCTGAGGCTACACACTGATCCTCTGTGTTATATTCGACGTAAGACTTCGTTTTCTGAGATGTATGCACAAGTCACAGAATGTGGCACAAGTATAGGTAGCGGCCAAAGCACGCGGCATGACGCTCACAGAAGGCGATCATGCGGCCAGCATGATTGGGTGCTTCAATTAAGCATTCAGTTTCAATGAAGCCAGAAGACGCCGGGAGAACATTTTATCGAATACTTTCATAAATTTATTGTTCTACTGTGCTGTCGTTATTATCAACAAAATCAACAACAAAACAGTATGCTGTATGTGAACTATGAACATCTAATCTAAGCTAAGAATGCTAAGGCTAAGATAGTAAGATCACGTTGACTCGGTTGACTTATGGACTAGGCTTGTGCAAAAAATGTCGATATATCAAAATATCGATATTTCTTCCGAAAATTAATCGATATAAATCAAAGATATTTTGACGTGACAACGTCTTATAAATTGGTTTGCCGGGTGACACTTCAAGAAACTGCGTTACGCTCCGCTCACGTTATGCGCTCACAATGAGAGCGAGTGAGAGGCACGCGTCCCTTCCACTCGGGCATGGTTAGCCCGCCTAAGAGCGAGAGAGACAGACATAAAAAGTGAAAGGCACGCGTCCCTTCCACTCGAGCACAGTTAGCCCGCCTAAGAGCAAGAGAGACAGAGCGAGAGAGAGAGAGTGAGAGAGATAGGCATACACACCGGTTCATGTCTTGCGCTTCTATTTCGCTTAGGCGCCTGCATACAAGTTTACACGTTGCCAGTTAATTGTAAAACGATTGTGTAGTGATAATGTGAAGGTAGATTTGTTTATATTCATCCAGGATCAAGTGTACAAGACATCGGAATGTTGCTACACCAGGCACTTCTTCCATACGTGCATAACAGCCAGTACGTGCCACCGTTCCTGCAAGTTGATCCTAATATGCCGATTCTTCTATGCGGTGACTTCAACCAAAACGTGAAGTCTGATGACAAGTTTCTCAAATTCATTAAAGATACGTTTAATCTTGATTGCGTATCAGATATATCTAAGTCTACTACGTTAAAAGGAACAACCATTGACTTGACATTTTCTAGGCACATTACAGCAGAAACACTTCCTTTCATTTCATATTTCTCCTATCATCGCCCTATCCTCAACAAAATCACTCAGATAGGAACAAGTTAAGTTGTAGTAAACGCTGTTTCATTGTACGCAAATGTATTGCAAGTTATTGTATGTATATTTGTATATAAATACGTATGTATGTGTAAAGGTAAAAATAAAATTTTGTTTATATGAAATTCAGTGCGAGATTCATTGTATAAATTAATGTTTTAAATATAATTCTTTGTATAAATAAATGTTTTAAATTGTTACTATTATTTCATCCTTCTTCCTACTATGCGAATGAATATTCACATTAAAATTATTTTACCACTCAAAGTCGTTGTCACGTAAAACTTTCGCCCGTATACCGACTTTACAGGCAACCAATTTTTTCCTTTATTATTTTTTTTGATTTATATATCAAACATTCGATATTTATTTTTGGATATCAAAATTCGTATCAAAATCGATATATTTTTAAAGCTGTGCTGTCTGTATAGTGGGGAAACGAATAAGCGATATAATGGCTGATGTAGCGAATGACCACTGAAAAAATACACTTAAGATTAAAAAGTTTTTATTTTATTTTATTACAAATACTATGTTAACGTCAGTAGTGAATTTGGCTGTGCCGAATGATAGGAGCAGATTAACAGGGGAGCACATCAAACAAAGAGTGCTCCTTATTAATATCAGATAAATACTAGTTTCAAGACAGGGGTGTGCAGCCTCGCCCTGGTTGTTCAACCTATTCATGGATAGCTGCATGAAAGATATGAGGGAAATGGAATGCGGGATCGATATGGCAGGATTGCGTGCTAAGTGCCTCTTGTACGCCGATGATCAAGTCATTCTGGCGTCGTCGGCGACTGAGTTACAACAAATGATGAACTGCATGAATGAGAGCTTTGAATCGAAAGGTATGAAATTGAATGCAAAAAAAGACGAAAGTGATGGTGTTTGAGAAGGATGAAAATGTGATTGAGTGTAATATTGCGATTGGAGAAGAAAACATTGAACAAGTGACAGAATTTGTATATTTGGCTAGCATCTTTACAAGAGATGGAAGATGTGAAGGAGATATTGAAAGGAGAGTGACTGCGGGAAACTGTGTAAATGGAGCGCTGCATGCCTTTATGAACGGCCAGAATGTGCCTAAACAGGTGCGGCTGGCGGTTCATAATGGAGTGCTTGTGCCCACGTTAATGTACGGTAGTGAGTGTTGGGTGTGGCAGAAAAAGCATGAAAGCAGAATTAACGCAGTTGAGATGCGGTCACTGCGTAGTATGTGTGGGGTAAGACTGATTGATAGAATTCCGAATGCAGTAATACGAGAGCGATGTGGCCTGAAAGAAGATGTCGTGACAAGGATTGAGAAAGGAATGCTGAAATGGTTTGGGCACGTGGAGCGAATGAGTGAAGAAAGAATGACGCACCAAATATATGAGGCTAACGTGTATGGGCAAGCCGGTCGCGGCCGACCTCGTAGGACATTCGTCGACCAAATTGGTGACGTTCTGAAAAACGGGAAGGTCCTAAGCACCCGGAACCGGCGAGCATGTATGAACAGAGTAATGAATGTAGAGGAAGCGCGTGAGGTTTGTAAGGATAGATGCAAGTTGCGTTCCGTTGTCTCTGCCTACCCCGACGGGAAAAAGGCGCGAGTTTATGTATGTATGTACTAGTTTCAATAATGTAAAAATACTAATAATTATACTTTTTTTAATAATACTTTTATTTCCATCAACAATTCTTACAAAAAACGTTTCGGAGGCCTTCTTTTAAGTGTCAAAATACTTGTGTCAGAAGATCACACTCTTCCATAACGAGTACCTATGTAATAAAACTATAAGTATTTAGTATGTTTCATCAAAATACAAAAAAGTAAAAGAAGTGGAACGTAATAAAAAATATCAAATACAAAATTATACTAAAAGAAAAGTTATGTAATGAATTTATAAACGAAAAAGTACGTGTTTGTGTGTGTGTGTGTCTGTGTTCGTATGTGTATGTGTCTCTATATATATATACATACATACATAGACTCACGCCAGTTTCCCCGAAGGGGTAGGCAGAGGCATATTAAACGCCCACTTTTCGCCAGTGTTTTGATCCCACGTAATAGGTGGCGAGCCTATTACTGCTTATCGGGATATTTTGTTTGCCAGAGCCTCGTACGTTGATTGGCTATATATATCTGTATATAAATAATACTGTCTGTATATATAATACTGGTTTAAATGTGTTTTTTTTGTTGTGTCATGATTTTTCTTAGCTTCTAAAAGCAAAAACAAAATCTTCATCACAGTTAATTATTAATGATAATTAACACTTATGTTCGTAGAATGTATGTACGTACCTATTTTGAATAAAAAATCTGATGTCAAAACAGCCAAATGTGTATTTACTTTCAAATTTCGAATATTTTGACAATGTTTATAGATAATCGCTTATTGGACAAAAAATATCGATATATCAATTTATCGATATTTTTCAGTTGATATACATCGATACATTTGGAAAACATCGATACGATATATATCGATATTTTTTTGCCATTTGCCCATCCCTAACGTTGACACTGTTGACATACTATACTCGACATTGTCACTCACACGTCACAGATAGGAAAAATGAATACCTACATGTCTATGGCCAAATCGCGTTCCAGCTTCCTATGGTCTTGTAATAATCAATGTTGAACATACATATCATCTAAAACATGCATTTATTAGGTTTCAATGGGGCGCAAAATGGCCTTTTTATCCCGCTACGTAGCGCCTAAGACTGTACCATTTTTGACGTAAGACCCATACATTTTTTTTTATAAACAATCTCGAAATTTGTTGAATTTCTCAAGATTGCCTCATTGTAGTGCGTTGAATTGTAAACACCGAAGAGCTTACCGGTTTCCCAAAGACCTAAAACGCAGATAACAAAGGAGAGCGCTTTACGAATAACAAATTTCAAAACAAGTGATACAGCGAGGTTATAAAGTTTACACCCCAAACAAAAGCGATTATATCAGGAGTAAATATAATTAAAGATAGCGTGTTAGGTACTAAATGAGTTTACATTGAAAGAATAATTATTGCTATAACCAGAACATATAAAATATGAAGATTGAGTTCGGTCATAGTTACATTCCTATCACAAATAAAATATTATTTGTGTTTCATGTGTTGTAACTTTAAAGAATGTATCGTGAAAAAAAATAAAACTTATAATGTGTTATGAACCATGTTGTTTTATTGAAGAATATATTAATAAATTAAGAAGAATGCATAAACTCTGTGGCTATGGCAATATTATAAAGGGATCAGGAAGATCTTATTGTACGAATTTTTCAAATAATCACATACAATTATTTATTTTAGTACAAAGCCTTAAGCCACTGCTAGTCTATAAATATCATTATCCTAGCAATTTCGTTCCCAATGAGTAATAAGCACAGCTACAAACATACCTTTGAAGATATTATTGAATTCCTCGTTTGGAATAGGAGAATTAGCATTCGTGTCTTTGAATTTATCAGAAGGCGGACATGTACAAGTATATTCTACTTGAACACCAAAGTATACACTGAACTCTTGATACTGGTCATACGCTTCCAATCTAAAAGAAAACATCACGTTATTTAAAATATGTGAGAAATACGAAAGATATCCTCTAAGAATTTAAGAGTGCTTACCTTTTGATCAAAGCAATCTTTTTCCAGCCGTCGACGCATTTCTCCATCGAAGCTCAGTTCTTATTTCACGTAAAGGCAATAAAGAGAATATTTTAAAACGTTTATCGCAAAATATTTTCAGAAAATCACAACTATACATTTGACCCAATATGTAACCCTTAAATGCATGATTTTTTATATTTAATCTAAAAAAATATATTTTATTCAGGCGAATGGGTATGTTAATGGAAAAATAGCGAAAAAAATAAAAAAACATATTTTAAGGTTTTTTTATTGAAAAAAGCTTGTGTATCAAAAATGAAACAGTATGCATTACAGGGTAAAAAAATATAAACTTTACCATGTGATGAGGGCTGTTTCAACTGTTATGAAATAAAACAAAAAAAAATATTTATTTTTTTAAACAAGGGATTACCTACGTCACATTTTGAACACTTTACGGAGCTCAAGAGCTTACACCGAAGATACTGACACTGACAACGCCTTCTTGTATCAGTTGTGATTGGTTCATGTCCAACTTTGTCAAGACCTTTTTTAGGCGGCACTGCTGGCATGATGCCTTAATTTTTTTATCTTTTTGGCTATTGCTTCTTCAAAACTTGAGCTAGGTCTTCCCCTCTTATTCCCTCTGTGTATTTCATATTTACAAAGAGCTTCAACCAAGTCGGCGCCAAACTCTCCCAAATCCATAAGATTTTTTGGGTTGATTTCCTTTTGTTTTTAGATAAAAAACTAAGGAATTTATAATGGTAATATCTAAAAGGTGATAAAATATTCGCAAATACCATTTCTTTGTATATGTATGCAGTATCGACCTAAAAATCTGTCCATCAGGTCAACCCCACCCATATGCGAATTATATTCCTCTATCAGTCTTGGACAAGGAATGGTCACCACTTTTTTCTCTTTTTTGTCGTATCTCTCGATTGTCTCAATGGGATCTGCTCTAACATACGTAGAGAGGAGTATTACTTGTTTATTATCTTTCCAGCTTACGGCGGTAACTGGTGTTCTTTCGTAACTGGAGACGTTCTCAACGTAATCACCTCTTGGTACATTACTTTTCATTACAAACAACAAATTCAAAAAATATATAAACTTACCAATATGGTTTATTTTTTGCACGAAAAAAAGTCCACTCAATGTAATCTTAATCGCAAACTGCAAATTTGAGTAAACGGTAGTTCGCGGCAATTACGCTTCAGTATTTTGAAAATGACATTTCGAATCGCGCGTTACTTAACCGCATTTTTTTTTATTCACCTAATCGATTATGGACCAAGACATCATACTGCCAGACAACCAAGTCCACAGAATAAAAAAATATTGCTTGACAAGGGCTTATCATTTTTGATACGCCATGCATTTAAGGGGTAAACAAGGTACGGTCGCCTTGAGCGCCATCTGATACGAATTTCTAATTTTGTGCTACAAACAGTACTTAATAACAATTATAACGAAACTTAAATGTATGTTTTAAGAATTGCACCGCCAACTGCCATTGATAGCTGGAACGCGCGATTGACCATAAACAATTAAACATCGATTGTATCTTCTACGGTCTAGGGATGTCCGGTCTAGGTGCTTTGTATCGATATTTTAAATCGCACTGGATCGAAACGTAGTGTATCGATCCAAGTATCGATCCGCTGCAGTTGATACGATCCAGAGGAGCGATCCAGTATCGAATCAATTGCTAGTAAAAAAATCCGTTCCACCTTCAAAACCAAACAGAAACCTAACGTATAAAAGAAACTTGTACCAAATTCTGACACAAAATTAATCAATAAGCTTGTGTCCACTAAGAATAAATCGGTTTGATTGTAGTATGTATAGATTTATTATTATTATATTATATGTGGATGTGAATAAAGTTTATTATTTATTATAAAAAGGTAAGACAATTGTTATTTTTAGGATACTAAAACTAAAATAATTTATTAATTCTTGTGACAGCAAACGCCAATCAGGGAGAATTACGTCACACAGTGCGTTCGCCATTGTTGTTATTAACGCTTTTTTTAAATACAACAAAAACTTCGAACTTTGCACCTGTCAAATCAAATATAACGAAATAAAAGACGGTACAAAGGACCAGACGTCATTCAAGGTTTGTTTTATTTTGCACTTCGTGACATCACTCAACCGCCACGATGGTTTATAGCGTTTTCACGTAAAATTAAAAAAGAATTAAAAAAGAGCCGTAATTAGTAATATTGCTGATCGATTTTTGAAGAAATGTTCAGTTATTTCGGTTTAACATCTAATAAAGAAGCGAATCAATCACTAATTACATTTCAGGACACAAGCAACAGGCTTGTGTCCTGAAATGTAAATGTGTCAATTAGTAATATTGCTGATCGATTTTTGAAGAAAAAGTCAGTTATTTCGGTTTAACATCAAATAAAGAAACGAATCAATCACTAATTACATTTCAGGACACAAGCCTGTTGTGGTGTGGAAAATACAGATGATGAAATTATAATTTAAAAAATACATATATATCATACAATATTATTTAGCGGGTCTTAGTCGCGATAATTTACTTATTTAAAGGCATAATAACGCGACTAAGACCCGCTAAATAATATTGTATGATGTATACAAATCGCGAAGGTTTAAAATCGATTAATACATATATACATAGACTCACGCTCGTTTCCCGGAAGGGCAGGCAGAGATTATGGAACGCCATTTGCAACGATCCTGACATACCTCTCTTGCTTTGTTCACTTCCATCAAGTTTCTCATGCATGCTCTTCTGTATAGGGTACTTCTGACCCGTCCTTTTTCAGGAATCCAATCTGCTCACAGAACATCCGCCTAGGTCTTCTCCTTTGCCCTATCCTATTTACACGTGCTTTATATATTTTCTTTGAGTGTCATTCGTCATCCATCCCCTTCATGTGCCCGAACCATCTTAACATGCCTTTCTCGATGCTTGTCACTTCATCTTCTTTCACTCCCACCCTCACACAATTCTTAACTCAGTGCTCTCATTTCTACAGCATTTATTCTACTTTCAAATCTCTTCTGCCATACCCAACTTTCCCTACCATACAAAGGCTAGAAATTAATACCCCTATGCACAGCCAAACGTGCCTTTTTGGACACATTTTGGCTGTTCATCCCTACTGATATTATAAATTCGAAAGTGTGTATGTATGTATGTTCCATTTTCACGCTAAAACGGCTGAACCGATTTTGTTGAAATTTAATATAGAGATATATTGGATCATGGAGACGGACATAGGCTACCATAAGTTGCAAAAATGTAACTGGGAGGGATTGTAGGGACGGTAGAAGTTTGTACGGTACAAATTTAACTCTTGAAAGTAAAAACACATGCGCTAATAATGGAGTGCTGCGCATATCTGTCAGTACTGTCACATCATACATAATGTCATATTGTGCACAGTACTAATAATAAATGATATACTACGCTTAAACGGCTGAAACGATTTTCCCTATTAATATTATAAATGCGAAAATTTTTAAAGATTTATTATTATATTGGACATGTATTAGAACATGGCTTCGACATTTGATTGTATGCAAGGTTTGACACTGAAAGTAGATTTGTGCTAACCCGAATTTAACGCGCGCGAAGCGGCGGGCAAAAGCTAGTAACTAATAGTTCTGAAAAGTATGGGTTCAATCCCCACACAAGACAGCACTGATGTGAACTATAATTTCTTGTTTAGAGTGTACTTTGGTGTCTGTTAATTGTATGTTTGTAAAGATCCCCGCGGTACAGAATTAATTCCTACTGATGAAAGATGCTAAAAAAAATTATGATACTATTCACTGGGAGTTGTTTGAATATCTTTTTCGATCCGATAGTTTCTAGATCATTAGTTTCAAATGTAATAACTCAGTGAAACCAATACATCGCGATAAAATCGGTAAACTGTAGTTTGATTTCAATGTGTAACATTCGCGTAAACCCAAGAAGATACTAAGTCCATACATTTGTATAGATCCACAAGTCGATCGTATAGCGTTGTATCGATACAGAAATCGAATGGATCGAATGTAATTGAATCGATACCATCAAGTATCGATACGGATCGTGCATCCCTACAGTAGTCTATGCTGTCTATTCTATGACATTTGGTTGATTTGGTAGGTTAGGTTAGCCGGACACATAGTATAAACTAGGCTCTCATTCTCTCAGATTCCCTCAGCTCCCTATCCGATTTACAGAAAAACCCTTTCAAGTCTCGTGATAACTTCCACATAACCCTGCAAACGAAAGCTTCGCTGTATAGGTGTCACTTGGCTGGCATTGAGGTAGTTCTAGCCTGGATCCCTGGTCATTCGGGGATAACGGGTAACGAAATTGCTGACTATCACGCCAAAACAGCAGCCCAGTCTGGTTGTTCTACATATAACTACTGTTTTGCTCGTGATCTACGCTCACAGGCTCAGTCTTCAATGGTTAGATCTTGGAATGATCTATGGCAGACTTCCAAACTGGTCAAGGGTAAATTTTATGGCTCCATACAACCTACCATACCTCCCAAATCCTGGTTTTGCAAATATAAATTGGTGAATAAACCTGCAACATCTGTCATTATCCGGTTACGCTTAGGATTTGTGTGCTCCCCAGTATTCTTAGCTAAAATTCGTGTGAGAGATCATTCCATTTGTGAGTGCGGCCTTGACGAGGGTACTTTGGAACACATTTTTTTCTCTTGCCCAAAGTTAATTACACCTCTCTATGACCTTCTTCCTAACCAAATCCCTAGACCTGTTAACCTCGCGTTTCTGTTAACCTTAGTTCACACTCCCTTTGTTAAAATTTTATATAAATTTATCTCTATCAATAAAATAAAATTATAGACTTATATATTATATCCTCTGCTTTCATCCTTTTCTCCTTTCTAATAATCTCTGTAGTTCCTTTAATCTTAATGTTTACTAATTATTTGTGTTGTCCTTTTTCAGTGACTCAACCCTTCAAAGAGAAACTATAGCTATTATTACCGGTCAATAGTCGTATTTATTTGCATTTTTATTAATTTATTCGATCTCTTTTTCCACCTTGACATTGGCAAAATCATCGATCCCACCGATGGAGCCATTTTAATCAAAATTGAAGTTGTTGTAGGTTAGCCGGGTTAGCCCTTTTAACCTACCTTTTAGTTCGAAGAGTATGTACAATATAATATATTATTATGAAGTTTAGTTACCTATATTTTTAACTTTGGAAGTTTGGCTTATTGTTTGGTTCATTGGTTGTCGATAGGTGCAATTAGTGGAATCTGTGGAATATATAAAGACGAGGACACATTAAAGCAGTAATGAAACTATTTGTTGAATTGTGGCAGACAAATAGTATTTCTGTTGGCGCATGACCGCAGCAGAGGCATCCATGTGTCTGGCTTTGATGAGAACTTCCGTGACTAGTACTTTTATTTTTTAAGTCCAGCATTGATTTTGAATTGTGTGAAGCAATGAAGAAGCTTTGTTTTCTGTGTTGTGTCATTATGTTTCGTCGGTCTTTGGCATCAGCAGATGTCGATTGTAGTGATGGTCTCAAGCTTGTGCTCTTTATGATATATCCTTAAAGAAGTGTTTCATACTTAACTTGATACATGTCTATGTTTCATACTATTCAAAACTATCATTTACCATCCGTCCAACATATTATTTCTGGTCTGCATGTGTGAACAATAAGTACTTACTGTAGTACACTCTTGTGTGTGGCAAAAGAACATCTTGAATGAAGAGAGCTCAGTTGCTAAAGTGGTGTTTGTAGTTACAGTAAGTATACTTACTGTTAGATAGCTGTTGATGTTGTTTTGTTCCATATCTTTAGTCTCTTGTTTATTCCTGCCTGCCGGCCAGTGTCCCCCTGACAGGCAGAGTATTATTTTGACATAATAGGCAAATAGTATTTAGTTTGGTGACGTAGAGAAAACTCTAGAATAATCAGGCATCCTTCTTATGATGGCACCTGCACATCGATAGGTTTGAAACCACATGTTGTAATACTCTGGGTGTCAATGTATTTTATTTCTACTACTACTTTTAATTTTATTATTGTTTCAGTACAATTTTTCTTAAGTTCTATATGTGGTAAAGTTGGTTTTAACTGCACATCTCGGTTTCCATCTCGTTGAGTGACCGGGTGATCCATTTATGTTTTAAACAGCTCATCAATAACTGTGCCCATCCAGTTGTTGTTGTAGTTACCGTTGTTGGCTAGGGGATGGTGAGCTTATTTGAAAAAAAAATATTGATCTGAAACAATTTATAAGTACTGTGAACAGTCTGAACATGTACCATACACATCATTTTACATTTATATTGCAAAACAGCTATTAAGTCTACTAAACTAAATGTTTTTGCTTTATAGTTTACTAGACTTTACATTAGTACATGATACTAATCATAACAGATCCAATGTTGTTGTTGTAGTACTCACATGTTATTTTGTTTCATTTATTTCAAATATCAATTTCAAGTGATGCAGGGGTTTTGGCTGTGTCAGCAATCATGGTACCACAAATTGTTTGTAATTTAAGATTCTGATTTAAAAGTGTGGCTTGAGTTTCTTCCAGGTTCTTCTCATAGCCCTACCATCCCAAACCTGTTAGTAAAAAGAATTGATGTTCATAAGTGTTGCTTAGTAACCTGAATTTGTTGATCTCGGTCAGCTGCCTTTCCAAGGACACATTTTGCTTTCAACAATAGACCAGTGGCGGATCTACGGGGGGGCTAACAGGGGCATATGCCCCGAGCGGCAGCGTCATGGGGGCGCCAAAGTCATGTCACTGCATATAGAGAAACAATTGAACTGGTTGGAAAACTGTTGGGAGTGGGCGCCATTATCAAGACTTGCCCCATTTCGAAAAAGACGTAGAATCCTTTACTGCAACAGACAATCATCTCTGAGTAATGCATACAATATTCATCTATTGTGTTACAATACATATCCACATCTAAAAGGTGTTCATCCTTGGTTATTATCAGATCTATGTCTGATTCTTCAACCGCAGCATGAACATCATCGGATAGTTGGAATGGTTCTTCATCCGCGAATTAGTACCCTTTCGACCGTGATCGCAACAATTTATAGGAATCCCGTCTTGTTCAGTAGTTTTCTGTAAAAACCGAAGCTCAAACCAAAATTTTGTGAAGATTGGAATCACTTACCATATGAAACTACAAGTATTTTACTATATTTGTCTTTAAAAACGTGAAAAACAACAAATCGTAAAATATTCCTTGCTGTTATTATGTTATTATTGTTTGCAAATCTCACAACGACTATATTATATTTCAAGAAATACATTGCTCTTTAACTACTACCTAAATTTGTCGCGAAGTCACTAGACAAGCAATGTAATCATGACCGAATGATACTTTTTTAAGGGAATGCATCGCGTAGTACGGTCGCTGCATCTAACAACGAATTAGTGTAGGTACAGTTCTTTTGCATAGCACAACGATAGTGGCCGATGTTTTTGTGTGAGTAAGTTGAACGTTGCTTGGTTACATTACACACGCTATGTTCGATAGAATAAGGTTTATATTTGATTTTTTTTGTAAGTTTTGATTTAAAAATGCGACTGTGTGTGCGAAAGCGTTTTCGTATCGCTTTTACTAATCTGCATGTGTAGTAGTAGCCGCGTGGTAGGGGCAAACTGGCGACAGGTTTCCGATACATTTTCGTCTACAGGACATATCTCTTATTGATTACTGTATACATATCTATGATTGCGTCATTGCTTAGTAAGGCAATGTTGTGAAGGACTGCACAAGCAACAATTATGTTACAAGTACTTGGTGAAATGAAATGATTCTTTATTTCGTATTAACTTAAAAAAGTGCTTACGAAACGTCAATTTTAAATTTATCAGTTTGTACAAGTTTATATTTTTATGTTGAATTAGAGCCGCGCAATCCCAAGCATTTTTGTCGTCTATATAATCGGAAATTTTATGATATGCTTTGAAACACAATTTACCTTTAAGAATAATCTTAAATTTATTTATTGTTAAGTTTCTTATATTAAGAGGGAGCTTGTCATAAAAGCGTATACACTGGCCCATAAAACAGTTAATTGTGTGGAGGGCGGAGGCGGGTGCCATAAACTACAAGATTATACTTATGTCTAGTATTTACATTGTGAAGATCACTTTTTTACTAAATTTGTCGATATTCTTGTGGACATATAACAGATTATCGTATATATATTGCGATACAACAGTTAGAATGCTTATCTCACTGAACTTTTCTCTTAGAGAAACACGAGGACCGAGGTTGTAAATTCCCCTTATTGCTCTTTTCTGCAGAACGATTATTGTGTTAAGGTCTGAAGCATTCTCCTAGAGAAGAATCCCATAAGGCATAATACTATGAAAGTAACTGAAATAAACCATTCTAGCTGTATCTATATATGTAATTCGTCTACCTGTCTTAACTGCATAAGCTGCAGAACTAAGTTTGCCCGCAAACATTTAAAGATAAAAAAATTGGCTAAAAAAGTTGGCAACCCTACGTTCTATACAACTGGAATGATGCCTGGCGGCTTTCTGCGGCCGATGCCGGCGGCACCGACGCCCGCCAAAAGCCGGCGGCATGAGCCGCGCGACAAAAGCAGGCGGCCTGTGCCTCCGGCACTGTGTGTAGCAGCCTTTAGGAGATGTTAGGGGTGCCCTAAAACAGAATTGAAAATGTATAATTTATCTTGTGTTTATTTATGTATATGTAACGGATGCCAGGAATCGAACCTTTGCTAGTCCGCTACAGTGCGCTGGTAGTGTGCTGCTGACGTGTGCCTACGACGATGCGTGTTCTTCTATGTGTGTGGACTGTATGGCTTCGATGTGTAAGGGCTTCAGAAATGAAACATCTTCATACGTTGAGAGCGATGCTGTTCAGGTGTGCGGTGCTTGATGGTTACATAGGTCACAAGATGGTGGTTGAGACGCCAACAACTGGCCGAATACGTGGTCGCTTAAGTACCTCGAAACTTTACCTTATCGACGAACATCGCACCGAACACGTGCACAGAGAATCTGTCGTTTATTTTTATTTCAAAAACAGTACAAATGTTACGTATGTTTCGATCCTATTATGCATACATACATGTTCTTTACATCGTTAGATAGGTCTCATTAAGTTCTATCTATTGGTATACAATACCTAAACCTAACTATTAGCGTCACTAAGTTATTCCATAAAAACTCCCAAAAAATGCTGCCACACAAGGGCCCGCCCACTATATTTTCTATTGAAAAACTATCGTATACTAAATTTATATATATAATTTTGGTAGGCCGTTGTGTGCAACTATATGGGGCATCTATTAAAACAAACACCATGAAAATATCTTTATTCAATTCGAACATATGACATGATAACTTTGAAGCATAAAAAAATTTACAGAATTTCTTAAGTAAATACTATCGTAAGTAAACAAATTTTATGATAAACATACGAATGTTTGTTATTATGCTTATTTTAACTATATAAGGTAATAACTAGCAATAAAAAGGTATCTAGACATGATTTCAAGTCTATATGAAGCTAAAAAACACTTATAAAACTATAAAACGAATATGTAAACAAACAGCTGTTTTATGAAGCATTAACTCTTATCTGTCACTACTGATAACGCTATTTATGATTCGATATCTAAGGTCCCTACAGTTAGCACAAGTTTAAGACTAATGTTCATGTATTACATAGTTGTTGTATATTAACAATCTAACCATTTACACTATTTTAGCTATTTTTTAACGTTTTGACACGTCCGGGAACCGAACCCGGTGTACCGCACGATTAGATAACACTGATTTTATTCGATTTTCACTCGCGGTTTCGAATACACTATTCACTGTCATAGTTTTAATGTCTGTCGCGAACATCTCTCCCGCCGTGCAGCAACGCGCGTGACCCGTCGTGTGGCGGTGCTGCAGAGCACCCGGTGAGCGACACCTCGTCACTTGGGCAGGGGGACCAGCTTCTTAGCCGGCCGTTTGAGGACGCCTGCTGCTGTGCGCACCTCGACAGTGCGTATGGCGCCGTCGGCGCCCGGGTAGACAGCCACAACTCGACCGCGCGGCCAGGTATTGCGCGGGAGTTGGCCGTCGGCGATCAGGACGGGGTCGCCGACCTCGAGGTTGAGCCCAGACCCATGGGGCTCCCACCGGTGTTGCAGCTCGGGTAGGTACTCGCGCACCCAACGGCGCCAGAACATGTCGGCGAGGATTTGGGCGCGCCGCCAGTGCTTGCTGCTGTTGAGGTCAGCCTCGCTGAACTCGCCCAGCGGAGGGAGGCGAGCAGAACCACTGAACAGGATGTGGTTCGGGGTGATGGCCTCGCTGTCTGCTGCGTTGACGGAGACGTGTGTGAGGGGATGACTGTTTACTGTGTACTCGACCTCACACAGTAGTGTAGCTAGGACTTCTTCGTGCGGATGGCGCTCGTGAAGGACCGTATAGAGAGCGGTCTTCACGCATCTGACGAGGCGCTCCCATGCGCCCCCCATGAATGGCGCTGAGGGGGTGATGAAACGCCATATGATGCCACGGCGACTCGCTTCTTCGGCGACGGCGTCTCTCATCTCTCGGTCGGCACCGTGCATGTTGGTGCCGTTGTCCGAGTAGATCTCTGCGGGGCAACCTCGGCGCGCTGCGAACCTGCGCAGCGCCAAGATTGCGGAGTCGGCGCTCAGGCTGGCGGCGACCTCCAGATGTACTGCCCTGGAAGTGAGACATGTAAACAGTGCCACATAACGTTTGTGACGCTGTCTACCGACGGTTACGGAGAGCGGCCCGAAATAATCAAGACCCGTGTAGGTGAAGGGCCTCTGATGGTGAGCAAGGCGCGTCTTTGGATGGTCCCCTGTGGCTGGTTCAGGCGGCTGCGTTTTTCTAATGCGGCATGGTAGACATCTATGTACTATTTTCTTTGTAGTCGGCCGCAGACGAAGAATCCAATAGTGTTGGCGTATTTCATTGATTACCAACTCTGTACCGCTGTGATGTAATTTTCTATGCGTCCAATCTATGTATAGCTGTGTAATACGATGATCGCCGTCTAAGATCGGCGGTCTCTTTGTTTGTTCGGAGATTTCTTCTGTAGCTATTATACGACTGCGTAGAGTGATAATTCCGTTGTTCATCTCCACGGGTAACGAATACAGGCGGCTGTCTCTGGCGACACCTCCTCCGCGCCGCAGCTCCCGAAGGTCGGCGCCGAAGGAGTCCTCTTGTACCGCCTTCACAAGAAGGTCCTCGGCGCCGCGGGTGTGTTCTGCGGAGAGAAGCACGAAGTTTCGGGAGTCGGCGGCTGGACGAGGTGCCGCTCTGCCCGACTTGATGTTGTGCTTCGTCTTCGTCACGTGACGCCAATCTGGATCCTTCTGTCTATTTTTCTGCGTTCTTTTATATAGAACCTTCTCTGTGGTTTTCTTACATAATGCTATAAATTGTAGAACTCTTGCTGTCGCTCGTAAGAGCCTCTCCCATTTGGAAAATCTATACGGGTCCGGTACGGCTTCTATAATTCTATGTGTTTGACGTTTCTCTACAGCTGTCAGTGTGCGCTCTTCGCCTGTCGCGTCAGGGGCGATGTGCTTCTCTACGGGCCATAGTGACGGGTCTTCGTACAGGAACGACGGTCCGGTGTACCACTCGTGTTCGGAGTTAAAGCTGTTTGGCACGTCGCGTGTAGCCGCATCCGCCGCGTTCAACTTCGTAGGTACCCAGCGCCAATCTTCAACTTTACTATGCTCTTCTATGGCGGCTAGGCGGTGCCCGACGAATGGTTTGTACGCCCGTGCTCCTTTTCTGATCCACGTTAGTACGGTCTTGCTGTCCGTCCAGTACACGACGGCCTCGGGTTTGACGCGATGTTCTTCTATTACCGCTTGAGCGACTCGCGTACCCATGACGGCGGCTTGCAGTTCGAGTCTCGGGATTGACACCACCTTAAGCGGTGCCACTCTCGCCTTCGCCATAACGAGCGTCACGTGCACACGCCCATCTGGTGTAGTCGCTCGCCAGTACACCGCTGTTGCGTAGGCCACTTCACTGGCGTCCGTAAAGACATGTACTTGGAGTGTACAGGCGTCACTGTACCCGGGGTAACACCGCGGGATGCGTATCGACTTCAACTGTTCTAAATGCTGTATCCACGATGCCCATTGCACTCTGAGGCTTTCGTCAAACTTCTCGTCCCAATTTGTACCGAGTCGCCAGGCTTCCTGTAGTATCTGTTTGGCTCGAACAGTCACGGGCGATGCGAGGCCGAGTGGGTCGTATAGCGACATAACTATTTTCAACGCTTCCCGTTTCGTAGGCGCTTCGGTGCCGATGAGTCCGTCTGGAAGCCGTGCGAGTGTAAGGTTGAAGCTCAGCTCGTCCGCGCTCGTTTTCCACATCAAGCCGAGAATTTTCTCTTCTTGCCCCTTGCTGGCGAGGCCGACTGTCTCCTGGCGATGTTGACTTGGTTCTATTGCTTCGATGACGTTTCTAGAGTTCGACACCCATTTCGTGAGGTGAAAGTGCGCTTGTCTGTGTATGTCTCGCACCCGTGACGCTATACTCGTCGCTTCCTGTTCGTCCCTGAAGCTGTCCAGATAGTCATCCATGTAATGGTTATCTATGATGGCTTCTGCTGCTTCCGGGTACTCTTCTGCGTGCTTGCGAGCGTTCCAATTCTTCGCGAATATAGCTGTACACGGTGAGCTTGCCGCGCCGAAGATAATGGACTTCATACGGTATTCCTGGGGCGGTCCCTCCCGCCGGTCACCTCTCCACAGGTAGCGCAGCGCGTCTCGGTCTTCTGGGCGTACTCTCACCTGCATAAACATCTCTGTTATATCAGCTGAGACGGCAACGCGGTGTCGACGGAACCTCATCAACACCCCCGGCAACGATTGTAGCAAGTCCGGTCCCGTGAGCAGGTAATCGTTGAGTGACATACCTCTGGTCTTCGCGGCGGCGTCGTGAACTATACGAATCTTCTCAGGCTTCATGGGGTTGTGTACATCGAAGTGAGGCAAGTACCAAGTCTTCCCTGGCGTACTATTCATGGGAGCTTCTTCTGCGTATCCCTTTTCTATCAGCGAGTTCATCTGTTCTGTATATCTTGTTTTCAACTCTATGTTTCTATCTAATTTTTTCTCTATGTGTGCGAGCCTCCTTGCCTTGTTCTCATAACTATCTGGCATGACGATGTCTTCTTGTTTCCACAGAAGAGCCGTCTCTATATGTCATCTGTGCATCTTCTAATTGTTTCGTATGTTTTTCTAACATATCTGTAGCCCTCTTCTCGGGGTCCGAGTTCGGTCGACGTGGGTTCACTATGAGCGATTCCAGTGCGAAATATTCTTTCAGTTGCGCTTCTATGTTTTCATCTATAGCGGAGAGACCGTTGACGAAGTGTACGGTGTTTCCCAAGGTGCGTGAGCGCGCGCCGTGCAGCACCCATCCCAGCGATCTAAGCGACGCCACCGGTTGATCGTTGGGTCCTCTTCGTACTGCGTTCGCTATGAGCAGGTGCCAGTTGTCTTGACCTATTAGCACCTTTGGCACGCCTATGTCATACACCAGCTTCTTCTTGATGCCTTCGAGGTGTTTGCAGTCTATCAGGTCCTCTTCGGCGATCTTCTGCGGCGACAGGTGTAGGCTGGCTACGGTGCGCGCACACAAAGGCACTTGTTTGCTGTCGGCGCTGGCTCCTCGTATTTGTATGTCTACGCGTCGCGACGTTGGCATGTCGATCGACGTATCGCCTATGGCACGGATCGTAAACGGGTCCAGGTTCCCTTCCGCGCCGACTTCCTTGGCTATGTCTTCGTCTATGAGCGATACGGTGCTTCCGTCGTCGAGTAGGGCGAACGTAGACGCCTCTCCCGCCGGTCCGACTATCTGCACGGGCACTATCTTTAAGTATGCTTGAGCCTTTGCACGTATGCACGAACTGGCGACCGTTTCTTGCTTTTCTATGTTCACGTCTTCGGTCCTATGGGCTCCTCTATCGTAGTGAAGCAACTGGTTGTGTGTAGCGCGGCATCCCTCTACACCGCACTTCTTGGGCTTGCACGAGTGTTCTATTCGGCGTATGCGTAAGCAGCGTAAACACAATCCATGCTGCTTAGCTAGCTGCCATCTCTTCTCTGCGTTGGCGTTACGAAACGTGCTGCAGGCCGACGAGTAGTGTCCTTCGCGTTCACATATCCTGCACTTCGCGTTAGACGTGTCCGTATGCGTTCGCTTCTCCGTCGCCGTCGCCGTGTACGTCCTCTGCACGGTACGTCTGCTTGGCGGCCCATCGGTGATGTTCTCAGCCGGCGCGAACGCGCTACAGTAACGCGCGTACTCTGTCACGAAGTCACTGAATCGGCTGAGGTCCGGCTTCGACTGGCACTTCTCGGTATACGTCTTGTACCACTGCACACGTAGCGAGTTCGGTAGCTTCTCGGTCAACACGCGCACTAGCTCCGCATTGATGAGGTAGTGTTCCTTTTTCAACGCACGAAGTGTGACGACGCCGCTTCTAATCTTGCTCACGAACGCGCATATGTCCTTGGGTGCTTCGCTACAGCGTGGCAGGGTCCTCAGCTTGTCCGTCTCTGCCTGTGCGATCGAGTCTGGTCGTCCGAACTGCAGCTCCAACTCCTTCATAATCTCATCTGGTCGCGCATGCCCAATCAGTTCAGAGCTAACTGTTTCTAACGCTCTTCCCTTGAGACTTCTTCTCAGTCTCGCTGTATTCTCCACGTCGTTGAAGAAATTCTTGGTGGTGTCGTATATCGCCTTGAACGACAGCCACTCGGTGTGCGCGCCGCCGAACGTCGGTAGCGTCATGATGACTTTCGAAACCGCCGGGTGTGGTGCAACTATCGATGTGTCCGGTGGCTTCCTGTCGGCGAGCGCGGCGATCGCGGAGGTGAGATCCGTGATGAACGGCTTCAGCGAATCACCTCCCTGTTGATGAACGTCCATCTTCTGTGAGGGCGGTCCATCTTCTATATCTATCTTCTGTGCCCCGTCGACGTCCCTCTTCTTAGTGGGCGCCGATACCACTATATCTATATCTTCAGGGCCGGGCTGGGGTTCCGGAGCCTCTTCCAACCACGAACGTATGTAATCTTGCTTCGACTGTCCATCCTCGTCGTAGTCATCGGAGTCCGCCTCTTCTTCAGCCTTCTGTAGTGCTAACTGTGCTAACTGTAGTTTTATCTTCAAAACTTCTTCTCGAGCCAACATCACATTTCTATTGGAGCGTCCCGTAGCTGCTGAGCGTTGGTCGCGTTCCCTTGTTGGCTTCTTTCTATCTCTATTTTCTATTATGCTATGTTGCGCTGTACAAACGCTCGATCTATCGGATGGTTGCAACGTCCTTTCCTTGCCATCTTCATTTTTCGACTGCACCTCTGCTCGCTCCCTTGCGTCTTGAGTGATGTTTCGTTCGTCCCTCCCCGCGGGGCCGGGGGGGGCCGGCGGCGGCGCGTCGCTCCCGACTGTTGTCGACGGCGATCGCGGTGGCCCGTCGTGACGGACGACCGCGGCGGCTGGGTTGCGGGCAGCGGCGGCGCGGGCAGGGGTACTGGAACTAGGCCCGGCGCCGGCCGCTCCCCCGGCGACCTCGGGAGCACGACCTCTTGAACGCGTCGTGGGCATTCTTCAATCCGGCTCGAAGCGACCAACAAATGTAACGGATGCCAGGAATCGAACCTTTGCTAGTCCGCTACAGTGCGCTGGTAGTGTGCTGCTGACGTGTGCCTACGACGATGCGTGTTCTTCTATGTGTGTGGACTGTATGGCTTCGATGTGTAAGGGCTTCAGAAATGAAACATCTTCATACGTTGAGAGCGATGCTGTTCAGGTGTGCGGTGCTTGATGGTTACATAGGTCACAAGATGGTGGTTGAGACGCCAACAACTGGCCGAATACGTGGTCGCTTAAGTACCTCGAAACTTTACCTTATCGACGACCATCGCACCGAACACGTGCACAGAGAATCTGTCGTTTATTTTTATTTCAAAAACAGTACAAATGTTACGTATGTTTCGATCCTATTATGCATACATACATGTTCTATACATCGTTAGATAGGTCTCATTAAGTTCTATCTATTGGTATACAATACCTAAACCTAACTATTAGCGTCACTAAGTTATTCCATAAAAACTCCCAAAAAATGCTGCCACACAAGGGCCCGCCCACTATATTTTCTATTGAAAAACTATCGTATACTAAATTTATATATATAATTTTGGTAGGCCGTTGTGTGCAACTATATGGGACATCTATTAAAACAAACACCATGAAAATATCTTTATTCAATTCGAACATATGACATGATAACTTTGAAGCATAAAAAAATTTACAGAATTTCTTAAGTAAATACCATCGTAAGTAAACAAATTTTATGATAAACATACGAATGTTTGTTATTATGCTTATTTTAACTATATAAGGTAATAACTAGCAATAAAAAGGTATCTAAACATGATTTCAAGTCTATATGAAGCTAAAAAACACTTATAAAACTATAAAACGAATATGTAAACAAACAGCTGTTTTATGAAGCATTAACTCTTATCTGTCACTACTGATAACGCTATTTATGATTCGATATCTAAGGTCCCTACAGTTAGCACAAGTTTAAGACTAATGTTCATGTATTACATAGTTGTTGTATATTAACAATCTAACCATTTACACTATTTTAGCTATTTTTTAACGTTTTGACACGTCCGGGAACCGAACCCGGTGTACCGCACGATTAGATAACACTGATTTTATTCGATTTTCACTCGCGGTTTCGAATACACTATTCACTGTCATAGTTTTAATGTCTGTCGCGAACAGTATAAAAAAGGCTAACAATTAAATGACCTAGAAAATATTACAATAGAATAAAATAGAAAAAAAATACATATTATTAGTGAAGTTTATTGAAACAGGGCAGGCAAAGTGATGGTTTGGAGGGACATTGTTCGCCCCCCCCCCGTGAGATCTCCACCTTGTCGTGGTGGGGGGGCTCAGTAACCGTGGATTGGTCACCCGCGGTGAAGCTAAGAGGGATCCAGGAGAGGACGCTCCGCGTGGGCTTGACGGAGGCCTGCGCAGGATGCGTCCAAAGGGGCGGGTGCGAGCAAAGGCGTGTCGGTGTTGCGTTGCCGCGCGCCCTATCTCCCGCGACCAAATGGGGGCGCACCATCGTTGCGTCGCGGTGGGGCTGCAGAGGAAGAGGAGATGCGGTGTTGCGTTGCCGTCCTCCCTATCCTCTGCGGCCGCTGAATGTTTTGGCGGCGGAGCCCAACACCTTCATCCGCCGCCAAGGGGGTTTTGTTCGGGGCCCGCCTGACCATCTGGCGGGCCAATACCCGTCGGGGGTAGCGAGGAATGCTTCAGCGATACCCGACCCTCCGACACAAGGGTACGTGAGGAACACGGGTTGGTTTTTAGTCAGTAAGAGTCTGACAGTCCCCTTCGTCCTTCCCCCAGGGCGGAGGGACTCCATGAGGATTTTCCAACCTGACACAAAAAAAAAGGAAAATTGTTCGCAATAAGTGATCACTTTTTGTGACTTATTTTTAGCAATCTTGCTACCCATGGTTGAAGCTATCTCTTTATAGCACTGACGACAAATTCTTCTAGCTGCTCTTACCATACCATATTTTTTTGGTAAAACATGTTTTATTCTTCTCGGTCTTATTAGGACTTCAGGTTTTTGTAGTTTCTGACATGATGCTCCAATAACTGTTTTCTAAAATCTACGATTTGAATGCTTTTTTGTTACATTTTTATACAACGTCACAGCATTAACGATAGCAGTATTTAAAAGAAGATCTATCGCCAGTTTCTTGTACCATTTAACCGACTTACGCAAAGGTGTAGAATAGGCAGCCATTTGGTTCGACAAATCAACGGCCTCTTTTGCTTTATTATAATCACATACATTTTCATCCTATACACTATTCTCAAACAACATTCCTGCTTGTCCTTTGACCCAGATCTATTGAAAACTAGACGTAGGAATGATAGAGTATGTGTCAAACAAAAATGTAACCTTTCTCTTTCTCATCGTTTCTTTTGTTACCTAGGCCCCTATTTATATAATAAAATAAACCGTATCTTGTCAATCTACCCTCTTCATAATGTGGCGTGCAAGACTGTTGTTTCCAATTGGCTGCTTGGCGTGGACTACGATTTTACAGAGAACCTTTTACACAACTAAACTGACTTTTCTCGTGACCATCCATACACAAACACACACACACACACACACACACACTCACAAATACACACACACACACTCACAAATACACACACACACACACACACACACACTCACACACACACAATCTTATACACGCGTGCCCGCATGCGGTCACACAGAGTTTTACAATTAGTTAATCTTTCATATCTTTTAATTCTCATTTTCTTAATGCAGTTTTGTTTGGAAATTCGCAAAATAACTTACTTGAAATAACAATATCTTCGGTTCCACAGTATGGGCCTGGTGATCTGTACTACAGGCTTACGCCTATCTCAGACACCAGGGGCCCAATTCTGCTAAATAAATATAGTCTCGATATCATGTCAGTGTCATACTTACGTCACAAAAAGCGTATTCTTCTAAATTATCTGATATTTGAATGAAATTGTAACGAGATCGTATGTGTCAACGACGAACTGTTTATTTTAAATTATACGATAATGACATTAGGTTACCAGAATACCGCTTTTAAATCCATTCAAAATATAATATCAATGTCATATAAAAATAGCAGAATTGGCCCCCAGTCCTCACTATCTGAGTTACAACTATGTAGGTATATTATTTTCTTATATTATGTAAATGTACCCATAAAGCAAGTGTATCTGTAAATTATGATTTGTGAGGAAAATAAAGATTATTATTTGTTCACGCCGGAACATGACCTTCCTGAAGCCTATCCCGGAGAGACGCCAGAATGTTCAAACATGAACATGACATTCTTGGCATTCCAACACACATCCAACTTATCACCGAGGAAGATGCGTGATATTGTAAGATCTCTCTTTATCTAATTTATCACGTACGGCGGTCGGCTCAAACATGCTGCATCGGCGCAATACACCGACGGCACACAACTAAATACGTGTGTATGTGTATATAGAATAAGTTTAGTATATAAGACAATAATTTTAAGAAATAAATCAGTCACAAGTTCACTCCCGGCTTGGACTCATACCCTACCCCACACCTCTCACTGCGGCCAAGACACCCTTAGCCGTCACCATGATCGGTCTTGTGAGTCTGCTCGACCGGCAGTGAGATAACCCACTCCGCTACACCTTAATCCTACCCACTTTCCGTCTGCCGCAGGTCTCCCGGCGACAGATATCCCGGCCCAGGGATCCCAGGGACTGCTAGGGAACTAGGGATTAGGGTTGTATACGCGACAGTCTGTGTGACCACAGTGTACACGGCCTCGCTATACAATATACCTAACAGGGGTAGGGTAGCACTAGGGAGATAGGGAATAGGTGGACTTGGTTACTGCGACGGTAGCCAAGTTGAGGGATACTACTACAACAAGGGAATAGGAGGACTTGGTTACTGCGACGGTAGCCAAGTTGAGGGAAACTACTACTACTACAAGGGAATAGGTGGACTTGGATACTGCGATGGTACCAAGTTGAGGAAAACTACTACTACAACAAGGGAATAGGTGGACTTGGATACTGCGATGGTACCAAGTTGAAGGAAACTACTACTACTATTACAACAAGGGAATAGGTGGACTTGGATACTGCGATGGTACCAAGTTGAGGGAAACTACTACTACTACAACAAGGGAATAGGAGGACTTGGATACTGCGACGGTACTAAGTTGAGGGAAACTACTACTACAACAAGGGAATAGGTGGACTTGGATACTGCGACGGTACCAAGTTGAGGGAAACTATTGCTACAACAAGGGAATAGGAGGACTTGGTTACTGCGATGGTACCAAGTTGAGGGAAACTACTACTACAACAAAGGAATAGGAGGACTTGGTTACTGCGACGGTAGCCAAGTTGAGAGAAACTACTTTTACAATTGCTACTACTACAACTAATACTACTGTTAAATAAGGGAAGGAATATAATTTCTGGAGGGGTGAAGAACATGCAATTGTATAACAAAAAATGATTACAATTGCGTGTTGACTAAATATATATATATATATATATTTTTTTTTTAATACATATGTACCTACCGATTAAGTTCTTAACATTTCCCCCGCAACGATCGCCTTAAGACTCTACAGCATGCAACGAGGTCAACTGTCGCTGCCAGGGTTGCATCGCACGTGGCCTACAGCCAGCCAACCGAAGCCGTCAAGAAAACAACTCACCAGTGAACAACCAACTACCGATGCAGATGAAGTTGAGCTGAAGCCTACGCCAGACACCCGCCAGAATGTTCACGCCTGAACATAAGAACTTTCCAGAGCCTGCCCCGGAGAGACGCTAGAATGTTCACGCCGGAACATGACCTTCCTGAAGCCTATCCCGGAGAGACGCCAGAATGTTCAAACATGAACATGACATTCTTGGCATTCCAACACACATCCAACTTATCACCGAGGAAGATGCGTGATATTTTAAGATCATCGAATTTATCACGTACGGCGGTCGGCTCAAACATGCTGCATCGGCGCAATACACCGACGGCACACAACTAAATACGTGTATACACACGTATTTAGTTGTGTATATAGAATAAGTTTAGTATATAAGACAATAATTTAAGAAATAAATCAGTCATTTGTTCACTCCTGACTTTGACTCATTACCCTTCCCAAACCTCTCACTGCGGCCAAGACACCCTTAGCCTTCACCCTGATCGGTCTTGTGAGTCTGCTCGACCGGCAGTGAGAAAACCATTTCCACCACCCCTAAATCCTACCCAATTCCGTCTGTCGCCTTAGGTCTCCCGGTGGCAGATATCCTGGACTATTATATATGAGTATTTATAAAATACGATATAGTAGGGCTAGGGGGATAGGGACATTAGGGTTTAGGGACCACAACAACGACGCCTTTGTAGGAATTAGATAGGTTGTAGGAATAGTTCATAGGACACCTAGGTTTACTACATAATACGTAGGATAGGCGTTTGATTAGATCTAAAATAGGGATAGGTTTATCGTAGGTAGGTTAGGCTAGATATAGGAACCAGTAGGCTTAAATTAGGATAAGTCTAGGTTTAGGTACGTGCAAGCTTAGGGCTATACTTAAGAGCTATCGAAGGTTAGGCCCTAACTTGTACATTATTATTATTACATATAATTTTGGGTTTTAAAACAATTTTTCCACGTTTTGTTACTGTATGGAATCCCGTAGAGTGCTTCGTCGACAAAACGAGAACTTCCTCTTGTCTCGCCATTTCATGACAGTGTATAACTGTCATGAAATGGCAAGACATCTGCGCTTTCCTTTGCAGTTTATGCCCCCTTTTTGAGCTTAGTGGAAATAACTCTCTTTGGTAGGTGTTTCCTGCTTTTTTTAGCGTACCTACTAAGTGGGTTTCCTTCTCTAAGAGTTTTCGAGCCAAATCTAAACTTTTATACCAATTATCTGCATAGAGTGTATAACCTTTATTGAAGAGATCACTGCATAACTCCATGACCACATTAGATTGTGGTTTTTGTTTGTGGTTTCATTGTTTTTGCCGAGTCCATATTGGCTCACCTAAAGTTCTTTACCCGAAATTGTTCTTCCTAAGGGCGTATTCAGATGACACGCGCCGATCACGCACAGCACCCGTGCACGCGTTGTGCCCGCCTTAAACCAGCACACGCGCTGCATCCGCCTCGCACACGCCTCGCGCCCACTTTAACCACTAGTGACTGGACTACTTCGTTCACTAGGCATAGTGGCTTCCAGGTGTCACAACTAGTCTTGTGCTAAATCGGACACTTTTCAGTTCGCACCGTAATCGTACAGTCCCGGTACAGTACTAGTACCTACACCTTATTAGTACTAATAGTACTATTAGTACCTCATTCTGTTAGTTAGCAATTATGATTGTAGCGATTCGGCGAATTTTAAGCGTTTTACCGTGCAGACTGCAGTGATAGATAACTGTGGTGTGGTTAGACAAGTAATCAGTTTATCATGACGCATCAGAAGGGTGCAAATATCGAATAATAGAAATAATAATAATAGAACTAAAAGCAGATACACATTCAGCGTTTAGTAACTACGGCCCAAGCGCAATCTTACGCTTCGTGACCAATGACGTATTATAATATAGACGCGCCATACACCAACAAAGCGGCTCTGAAAAACGGCTACAAATACCAAATAATATCTTGTATGAATAAAGAAAGAGAAAGCAAATAAATACTACTATAGGGGCACCTGTAGTTAGAGAGAGATAATATACATCTCTAGTTTCGTTCCGATGAAATGCTGCATGCTCATTGGTCAAGCCCATAGATGACGTATATTTAGAGGCATGAGGGGAAAAAAGGACACCTGACTTTCGTACAAAATATTTTTTTCATTTATTATATATGAATGCAGTCATTAACACCAGTAATAAATTTACAAAACAATATTACCAACGTAACAACGACTTTTAAAAAAATGGTAAATTTAAAAAGTTCGGAACGCACCTACAACTATCATATCTACATCACCTTAGGTTAACTGTTAGAGAATGCCTCTGGCATTAAGTCCACTATGTACATATTTTAATTGCGCAAAAAGTAAATTAAACAAAAAACATTTTGGTGGGTAGTCGGGTAATCGGGTTATACAATCTTAATATATAAAATCCTAACGTTACTGACTGACTGACAGACACGCTACAGTCGAAACTAATGGGCGCAGGAAGCTGAAATTTGGCATGTATGTTCCTTGGGGACCGTAAGGGTGCACTAAGAAGGGATTTCCTGAAATTCTCACGGGATCGGCCAAAATGGGTAAATTTAAAAAAAAATGTGCAGGCGTAGCTGCTGGCGTCCTCTAGTATTTTATATTTTTTTATGTCGCTAAGTTCTTAGTACAAAATCACATGTAATAACAAGCGATCGGATATTAGGGGGCTAAATTAACTATAAAATTCGCTGGTGTGCCTACTGATAATTTTTAATACCACCATTTATTGGCGGGTATTTAATCATCATCTCGGTATTGACTTTATATTATTATTTTAGTAATGCTTATGTATGTATTTGTGTGTATTCTATAATCAATACACGTCGGAACTATTCTTGTGAATTTTGCGATTGGATTCATAATTTCAAGGAAACAAAGGAAAATGTGATTTCAATGTACTGACATGAAATACAAATTGAAAGAGTTGATAAATCAAAATAGTTAAAAATCAAGGTATTCTTTATTATTATTTGTATTCTTTTTCAGTATAGGTATTAAAATCATATTTAATTTCTATCTTTGAAATTATGAGTTTATATATTAAATACACATAGCATATAAATAATAATTTGAGGATCAATTAATCATCTCCCTATCTAAATCCCTTCAAACAAACTTAATTTATTTCATTTTTGTCTTTTATAATTTGTACCGGAATTTTTGTGTGCGAAATGTAGGCGAACATTTATAAATTTATCTATGACTGCACTAGAGATGGGCGTTCAATGAACGAACTAGTTAATTCGACCGTCGACATACGATGAACGAATCGACGGTTCACCATCCAGCGATGGACTAGTTGAATCCGTAGACGATTAAATTGAAAATAACTAAACGTGCTTTAGTACTGACAACGCGAAGACGACGCTTGAACATAGACGCATAATACACGTTGATACGTCGATCGTTCACACAAACAAATTTGAACTTTAAAGGTGCAGCTATAAGTTGATATTAAATTTCTTCGAATATGGACTAGAACATAGACGAGTAATACACGTTGATACGTCCATCGTTCACACAAACAAATTTGAACTTTAAAGCTGCAGCTATAAGTTGATATTAAATTTCTTCGAATATGGACTAGAACATAGACGAGTAATACACGTTGATACGTCCATCGTTCACACAAACAAATTTGAACTTTAAATGTGGAGCTATAAGTTGATATTTCTTTGAATATGGACTAGATGGCGTCAAATAGACGTGGTGTTTATATAGACCATTTATGTAATGAAGTTTACACGTAGATGACGTAGACCGGTCCACGAATTTAACTAGTCCAACGACGCGTCGACGAACGGGAATGGACGGTCTAGTTTCGTTAACGAAAAAAGCGTCGACGACCCATCACTAGACTGCACGAATAAGGTGCACCCTATGATCAAATGTTGGATGTTGCTCAAAAGAATGTTGATGCACAGATGCAAATACATTATCACAACTTATAAACGATTTTAAAATACGGTTTTTTAAAATCTCTGTGTCTTTTGGATCAGGAATGATAATGTGACCCTTTTCTTTTATATGACTTTTAATTATGGTTTCTGATTTTAAACAAATTTGGAAGACATCCTCACTTGAGAAACATAGGCCCCCCATATTTTTCAAAATTATCAATTTGTGAAACCAAATTTGTTGTTGCTGTATAGACTATCGGTGCAAGTGGAACATTTTAATTCTAAACCAAGCTTTCCGGACACCCAACCCGAAATATAGCCGACAATTTGATCAGTAGGTTTTTTCATGTTTTCTCTATTCAACATTGTTGAAAACAATTCGACATTTGAGTTGATTGTGACATCATTTTCGATAGCGTTTTCATTTATTTGCTCACAGTTTTTATCGATGGAGTCAATGTCTTCGTCGATACATCTTCTACTAACTGTAGTATTAATATTTTCAACTGCAGACGAACAAGTGAGTACAGTCAAATCTTCTCAGGGAAAGCAATTTCCTAAAAATGAAGATTTCATTTCTAAATGGCTAAGTATTTTTTTTTTAAATTCCTTTAAATTGCGTAACATTAGGTGTCCGTATACGCAGCAGGACCCTGCGTTTAATTCGATTGAAAGTTAACTTTTTGCGTCAGTGGTATTTAGTACCTTTCGAATTGTATAAGTAAAAAAATAGTACCTTCATTGCTACAGCGAAATCTTGAATTATTACCCAGCAGGACCCTCCGCTGTTTTAAAGTTTTCAGACCAATAGTATATGTCACCGTTTAGCGATGTATTAGTACCTTTAAAATACCTTGGTTTCATTTTAATATAATTATTAGTTTATGAGGAAAGCGCCTGCAAAACTTTTATCATGCCAGCAGGACCCTTTTTTGTTTTAACGCTTTCGGCTCCGACAGTCATATTTCTTAATAGCATTTTAATAGTACTTTTCAAATAACCTTACGTGTAATTCAAATATTTTGTACTTACGTGTAATTCAAATATTTTGTATTATAGCAGAAAAATTGTTTTAAAACTTTTAAATATTTTTTCAGCGACTTAACGTTTAGTTTGGACAATGTAGGTATGAGCTTTCATAACTTTTAGCATGGTGGCGTTAATCAAAGAGATTTTTATTAATTTAAACCGGTCTTTTTAGATGTACTTATATATTTAATTTTTATGAACACAATTTAATAAAAATCCGTTATGATATGAATATTAATTATTTTGCATCTACCCTCAATTTTAATATCATTGGAATGGTATAAACTTAAGGTCATCGTGAAAAATGTTTTAAATCAAATTGCTTGTTAAACTACAAAGTATTTGATTTAAACGTAAGGTTATTTGAAAAGTACTATTAAAATGCTAACAAGAAATATGACTGTCGGGGCCGAAAGCGTCAAAACAAAAAAGGGTCCTGCTGCCATGATAAAAGATTTGCAGGCGCTTTCCTCATAAACTAATAATTATATTAAAATGAAACCAAGGTATTTTAAAGGTACTAATACATCGCTAAACGGTGACATATACTATTGGTATGAAAACCTTCAAACAGCGGAGGGTCCTGCTGGGTAATAATTCAAGATTTCGCTGTAGCAATGAAGGTACTATTTTTTTACTTATACAATTCGAGACAGATGTTTTAAACATTCTATACAAACAAGGAAGCCCAAAAATCCTGTTTTGCTTTTGGATTCGACCATTTTCTTTTTAATTACTTTTATAGTGATTCGCTTACGAACCTCGCGTCTATACTTAATATAAATATAGAGACCCAATATGTACAGTTTTGCTTTTTCTAGAAAAGCCATAATTTCACTGGTGTTTTTTTCAAGCCCGTAGTAGTTTGATGATTTTGAGTTTAAAATATCAAAAAGATGATTAAAAATTTCAATAAAATCGACAGTCCCTTTAGTGTCGACAAAAAGAGAAGACGTCAAAATTTCATCACAGAGTTTGAGCGCATTTGCAACACTCAAACTCATAATTTGTGTTGCTAATCTCACTTTCATAACTTTATTTCTAAAGTGAATATGACGTGGGGTAATTTTGTTAGCAAAATTAAGCCCTACATTCTTTTGAAGTTTAACTAAATTTTCAAGAAACTGCCAGCGAATTTCCCTTCCATTCTCATCAAAAATAAGTCGTTTAGACTCGAACGAGTTTCTGACCAACTTGATCATGTGACAAGGATCAAGCATGATTGCAACATCTAAATCACATTCCGGATGTCTAAAGGTTGTTTTTAGATGTGCCGGGTGTTTTAAATCACAACCTAATAAATTTGCTGCATTTAAATTGGAAGCACAACCACCAAAAGTTATTGCCGCAACGTCTACTCCTACTCTGTAACATTCACTAAAACATGTTTTTAATAAATTTGCGCGCGTTTCAGCCGATAACCCGTTTACAAGAAAATAATTATGCAACTGGTATCTTCCAGCTTTCGTTTAAGCATACTAAAATAAAAACATATGCCTGAGTAGCTATTTCACACGATGATTATGGAACCAGCACCAAAGTCTACTACGCCCGCAGTCTTCTTTCCAGTCCACGTAGTTTGATGACGAAGAGCCATCTCGTCCGCAATTAATGTGCATAATATACGTTGACCACTATGTTTATACTTCTTTTCTAAAACATCTAGCGCTTCTTTATTAAAGCCAGGATCCCCGGAGGCATTTTCGTACCACTTCCCTATAACACGAGGATGTGGCAACGATCCATTAAACAGTTGCCTTACATATTTGTAACCAGCTGCTGAATAATAGTGCAGAGTTACCGCAAATTTTCTTAATGCAGGAGTATATTTTTGGCGATAACCCTTAATCTTGCTTTTCTTAACTAATCTGTTAATAAATTCTACTGCTTCGGCTTTAACATTCAATTCATTGAACTGGTTAACAGTGAAAAAATTATTTTTTTCCAGCTGGCACACTAATTGTTTTAAATTATTACAGTTTTCTTTTAACCTTTTATTTTTTCTAGTTAAATTGTAATTTTTTAACTGTAATTTGTGTTTATCAATATGAGGAAATCTCCCTTCTGTAAGAAGTGTGGTACTCTGAAGTGGTTTAACAAGCGGAATTTCTTTGGGGTGAGAAATTTGTTGAGGCCTTTCAGATTGATTATTGGACATACTTTGTTGTTGGGTTTTGGTACTGGAAACATGGTTGATAAGAAGCCTGTCTGGACCGTTGAAATTTCTAAAACCTTTTGCTGTATGAGTGTCTGGATCTCTGAGTTTAACTTTTTTGTTTCGAATCTGGAAATTATTTTCGAATGAAAAGGTATCCATGGGGGTTTTTTACAAAAGGAATTATGTATCCAGTTATCGTTTGAAGGATATTTAGTGGTGCCCCCTCCTTTTGCCAGACTTCTACAAATTGTGAAAGGCGTCCCGCCTCGAATACGTCAGTCTTTCCTATTTCTTTTTGAGGTATGGTCCTTAGAAGGTTTGTTTCGGGAAAAGGTTTGGCCATGGTCTTTGTTTTTGGTGTTGAATTGTCGTTTAAAAGTTTCATGCGTTTTACCGGTGCCTGATTTTCGTTGTCTATTGTAAGGTTTCGACGTCTTTGAAACTTTGTGTGTTGGTCTTGCTTGACGTGCAGAGTACGTTGAATTATAGTTTTTAGGTTGTAAAGGTTTCCTGTGGGGGTTGCGAAAAAATGTTTGCTGAGATGTTTGTTTCAGAAATTCCGCTAGTCCTGTTTCACAGAAGAGGTGGGTGGTTGATGGGGGAATAGCACCAAAGAGAGCTGCCTGATATTCTTCCTTGGGAAGGAAGGCATTTCTTCTTTGCTCTATAATCTCTGCTCTCCTACCACACACGTACTGAAGTAGATCATCCGAAAGAGATTTAAAGGTTTAGTCTGTAGACAAAATGTTTTTTAAATCATGTTTCATAGACGGATGTTTGTTAGCCAAATCCTTTAGTATGTTCGCCAGAGACTCTCGTTGAAGCAGCAGACCGTGAGAAATAGTACCTAAGGTATAGTCCATTCGAACCAAGTGGTCTTGATTAGGGGAGGTTCCATACGCAGTAAGAATAGGATTCACTTTTAGAGGGCCGAAGACAGGGCTAGCATATAGTTTTTTCTGAACCTCTGCATATCGGATCTGGTTGAAAGTTATATCACCTAATCGTTGACTTTCAGCTCCTTGTGTGGCAATGTGAGGTTTAGCAGCTGATATCAAGGGTTCCTGTTGTTTCGTAGCTGGAGTCCAGTCAAAGTCATCGTCAGCGATGGGAGTAGGTGGTTCCCAGGGTTTTGGTGATAATATTCGAGGTTGAGGAATATTTTGCTCATCCTCTGATGATTCTTGGGAAGTCGAATCATTTTCTGAAGCCGAACACGGTTGTGCATCCGGTTGAAAGTTTTTTATAAACTGTTACATCATGTTTTCTAATTTCAACTGGCTTTGTTCCAACCTGTCCAAACGACTTGGTTTCTTAGTTCTACCAGATGTGGTTATTGTAAACGGAATCGACACCTCATCATCAGAATGACCAACCTGCCCACCCAACTCCTTATCTGCTTCTTCCCTGCTTTTAAGTAGTGGCTTCATTTCCGCAATGGACGCGAGCACCAGTTCGTTCTGGACTGCTGAGCCACGGACTCTAGCAGCTAGAGACATGGGGTGTACGATAAGACCAATGCACAGTGGCCATTCCAAGAGCTTCAATTTTATGTCCCGATAAGATTTCTCTTTAAGAGAGGTACGATTTGGTGAAAACACTCTAGCTAAGTCAACAGTAGGGATTGCGAACCTGATTTTGTTTAAAATTTGGGAGTCGAATTCGCTGCCTAGTAACTCCTCCTTTTTGAAGATTCTAATTTTCCACTCGTTCCATCCACTTGGTAAGTGGTTTCTTAAAATCTGTTCGATTCTGCTCAAGATAATGTTGTCCCCAGGGTCGTCTGCTTCCCATTCCATGAGGGACTCGAAAGTGTGCAAGTCCGCAGAGGATGTTGCCTAAAACAAATAGACAAAGTTAGCCTTTTCATTAACCAACCTGAGCGTGAGCGGGGAGATATAGGCTATTATTATAATATGACCGGTACGTTTCGGGGACATGTTTCATATGATCCGTACTTATTAAAATTTAGTCTGTACAAGTCAAGAAATTGACCCGTACGGGTCGAAAATCGGCCCGTACGTCCCGAGGAAACGGCCCGAAGGGCTCGAGGAATCGGCCCGTACGGCTCGAAGAATTGGCCCGTACGACTCGAGGAATCGACCCGTACGGCTCTAAAGCCGGGTATCCACTTAGGTTCGCCGTGGTTTGCGAACACTGTGTGCTCCGCGAACGTGAACGTGTACAGTGTACACACTTAGGCTGCAACATCAGTGCTCCTGTCGGAGCACTGACATTCCGCGCTCCGGTCTCCAGTCGACACACGACCGACGGTCGGTGCAAACATGCCGCTTCCAGAATTAGTAGGAAGTGCAGCTTATATTTTGATAATTATATTGTGATGGAATACAAACGACCTCCTCGATTTTGGCAACCTCATATGTATAAGGGAAGAAAAAATAATGAAATAATGAATATATTAAAATCTCAAGAAATAAGTGGCCATTATAAAAGTTTTACTCGAATGTCTTCAGTCGAATTCGAATATTTAATGAATTTAGTGTCGCCAATAATTAAAAAAAAAGATACAAGACTTCGAAAAGCCTTAACATCCCAGGATAAATTAGCACTGAAGTTAAGATTTTTAGCCCCCGGCGATAGCTTTACAAGTATGCAATATTTGTTTAATTTTATTATAAATTTACAATTTATTTTATAGTTACTATACTAGAGTTACTATATAATATAATATAATATACTAATTATATTTACCTAATTAAGTAGCATTATTAAAATTATGTTCTCATAAACTATGTTTTGTTTCTTATTAAACTATCTAATGATGGGATTGCTGGAGACGCCGAATAATTCCATTTCTAGTGGCCACACCTTGTTGGAGAGCATTATTGTTTGTGCTGACACTTCCGGAGTCAGCAACAGACATAAAAGCTTGTCTTTGAGCTTCCTGCTGCACATTCCTGCTTCATTGCTCAGTTGAAGCACAGGCATATTTGCTTTATTACAAATGTTATGAAGAATAAAACAAGCATTTACAATAGAAGCAGCCATTTCTGGCTTGTAATGTAAAACTCTGTGCACCAAAAGGCAACGAAAACGTGCCTTAAGAAGCCCAATTGTCCTCTCAATTACATTCCTTGTTCGGACATGAAGCTCAGAATAGTGGCTCTCTGGTGTGCCGGGCACTGCATTAACAATAGGAGTCATTAAGTACTTTCGTAATGGATATCCAGAATCTCCTGAAACAAAAAAAGCATGTATAAACAAATGTGATATAATTATTACTGCGCAGAAAATCCTTTTGCATTTTGAATGTAATAAACTGTGAGTAACTGAAGTAAAAATGATTATTAGATTTAATTTGTATAGTTACCTACTTAAATGTTAATATAATTTATTATATATCTATTGTACAGTAATGTTTCATAATTCAGACAACTTACCAAGTAACCATGTTGCTTCTGAAATATTTTCTAAGAATGTTTTTAAAGGGTGCTGACTCCAAATAAATGAATCATGAGTGGCACCCCCATAGCTGGCATCCACACTAGTTATATTCATATCTGCATCACAAATCTGAAACATTAATATTAACATCAATGAGTACCCATACTTCACTAAAAGCTAATATTATCAAAACTATATAAATGTATTATAAAAGGTAAAATATCTAACCAACTGAACATTTAATGAGTGATAGTGCTTTCTACAAAAATAACGTTCTTCATGAACTGCTGGTTTGGCAATTGCAATATGAGTGCAATCAATGCAACCCAGAACACCAGGAAAACCGAATTTTTGGTAAAACCTGAAATAAAGAAAGTATTAATGTTAATATTGATTATTAGAAAGCATAATAATTATTCAAGTGTTATAAACCAAGCTCACTTATATAACCTTACCTAATCTTATTACGCCCCTCCAAAGTTTTGGGAAAGCAAATGTACTTTTTTCTCATTTGAGGAGAATCAATTTTGGATGTCACTTCTGCTATGACAGCCGAGACAGTCTGTTGAGCCATAGAATGAGCTGCAATGTCACCAATGGGCCTCTGCTAAGATCCAGTAGCATAAAATTACAGTGCAGTCAATACCTAAAACAAATAATCAAATGATTAATAATAAATTATCAATAAGCCTAAGTAAAATATATGTATTAGTTATAGGTACTATGCACTTAGAAACGCAGATAGTATCATTACTGGAGCCACAATAAAGTATTTTATGTACATCAATAAACATCATATAAAAATACTTCTTACCTTAACCTCAACACTCAAATCGGTTGATTTCACAGGCCGCTTAAACAATGGTCTCAATTCCTCACATAAATCTAAGACCAATTGTTTAGAGAGGCGATATCTTTTTATAAATTCTGTTTCATCAAATGCAATGAATGGATCCGACTGTTTTCTAGCTTGGCGCCTTTGTTTACGACGGGAAGTGCTAGCTTCATTATCACATTCCATGAATTCAAGTAAAACCAAATTATCACACATAATTATTATCAAAGAATAACTTACAAAACTTAAGAACTTGTATAATAATTAGAAAACATTATTCATATTTATTTCTATTCTTGCTCCTAAGAGGTATAACTAAATCAACTAAATGTATGGCTATAAATCAACTAAATGTATGGCTATAAGATAATATATGTATAAGATAAAAAATAGATCCAACAAGGTGTGGCCACTAGAAATGGAATTATTCGGCGTCTCCAGCAATCCCATCATTAGATCTAAGGACAAAACATAGTTTAATGAGAACATAGGTAATTATAATAAAGCTATTTAATGAGGTAAATATAAATTAGTATATATTATATAGTAACTATAGTATAGTCACTATAAAATAAATTGTAAATTTATAATAAAATTGAGAACTTTGTATAATAATTAGAAAACATGATTCATATTTATTTCTATTCTTGCTCCTAGGAGGTATTATAACTAAATCAACTAAATGTATGGCTATAATATAATGTATAAGATAAAAAATTGAAGTTTACCTTGATTTTATAATTTCTTTAATTTCCCTTATTTCATCTATAAACACCTGAAACAATTTTAATTTTTCTTCCTGAATTTTAGTTTGTTTTTGACATTCAGCTATAAGAGCATGTCTGGCTTTTTCCATTGAAATGGGCGGCTCCCGTCTTAATCGTCGCCGGCGCTCTGTAGGTGGCGGCTGAGGTTGTGGGGATGGGGGTGGCAGTAGCCGACGTCGTGGTGAGCGACGCTGAGTTATTGTAGGTGTCCTACTACCAGGGAGAATTACAGATGGTGGAGTTCTCTGTGTCTTTGGGCGGCGTTGGGAACGACGAGGAGAAGGTTGAGGATTTGGAGAAGCAACAGGGGTAGATTGGGGTCTTGTGGGTAATGTAGGTACACTCCATGATAGCCCTTCCTGTACATCATAATAATCAGGTGCCACTGCGGTCAGTATGCTCACAGAGCCACCTGAATTTATAGGGACACTTTGATTTTGGACCTCAGGAGGTATGGCAAAGTTTATCTCAATCTGCAAGAACATTATGAAACATTAAATCCTAAATTTAAAAAAATAAACATTACAAAAACAAATCAAACATGGCTACACATACTTCTTCATCATCAAATGGTTCCACTCTCACACCAGGCAACCCAGATCCGAAATCGGCACCAAGTATCTAGAGGAAATTGAGTTCAACATCACTCATGGGCTTAACTGTAGCCCGACCTCCACCAGTTTGATGTAAAGAAGCATTTGATGCTGCAGCCAGCTTTTTTAGTTTGCACTTGTAATCATTCCAATACTGAAACAAAAAATATAATACTTATTTGTCTATGATAATAAACAATAAAGTTAGTAGGTATATTTGTTCAAATATGAAATTTACTGTACATACTTTGCACCATCCTTTCCAATCTTTTACTGCACCATCACCATGGGAATTTAAACTTAAGGCAATTTCTTCCCACATCCTTCGTGAAAATTCCCTAACTTGGGACCATTTATTGAATCCCAGAGCCATATCCCTTCGCTTATCTAAAAACTCCCACAAGTGCTCTAGCTGGCCGTATGTTACTCTTCGACGCAAGGGTTCACTGTATAAAAAACGAAACCACTTAAAATACCAATGCCGATTTTGTTTAGCTACGAAATCTTTGTATGAATTGTCTAGTTAATATTATACTATGGAGTAATCACATTTAGTAGTCCTTTAAATACTTACCTCATTGTAACTTGGGTTCAAACTTGGTTTTGACTTAATTAAACACTGACTGTATATGAAAACAATATTTCTAAGAGACAAATTAACCGCGGTTCTATAGCACTTGTATAATCTTGGAACGTTAACTAAACATACGTTCGAAACTTACTTAACTCGAGTCAATGTTAATAACGTCTTTCAAGTTAGTTTCGTGACTAAAATAACTCATATTATTAAATATTCTTGCTTGTAGTTATTTTAAGATCAAATATATTTCCTTTGTTAAATAAGAACCTTTATTAAAATTAACCGTAACTTTCCGAAAGAAGCTGAAGATTAGTTTTAGAACGCAATCGAGGGAAAGAGACCACGCTATACACGAATTGTATAGCTTCATCTGTTTCTATCAATGTCATTATAATGCGATTCAGCTATATCATTCATTCATTCTAACAATCCAAACACGATTCAGTTAAAATAACGTCATAGTACGATTTAAAGCAATTCAACTGAATTGCTCCAGCACTGAATCGTTTGTTAAAAGTTTATGGTAGGCCTGCTGGGCTGTGTGTAGGCATGTTCACAACGGCTATAAACCAAAAACGCGTTTCAACTTTATGCTATAAATTAAGAGCAGACAATTTTTTATGCTATAATATATTAGTAACACACATTATAGCAAAAATGCGACAGCGTTCGATTTCGTTACGTTTTTAGCGTTTTAACTGCATACTTTTTATGTTCGTGCAACAGATCTCAGATATGTAACGGAGTGTTGTTTCGTTGGATCTAGCGCGGATTTTGATTTATATAGAAACTACTTTTGCCTACAACTTCGTACAACCAACATCAAAATGGTTCCACACTTGTCCAACTTTAGGCATATTTACGGCTATTATTTTGTATTGACTAACTATATTACACTTAAACTAAATATTTACAAGTAACTAACAACGTTTAACCATGTATATGTATATATACACGCGACATAACAGACATAAAGATAAACATTCAAAAGTTCAAAACGAAATGCTAGCTATAACAAAAATTTGTAACACAGCACGCTGACAACAGAACCGAAAACGAACTGCGCTTTTGAAATGCTTTTTATCTGCGCCTGCGCTTTTTAAGTACTTGCGCTTTTTCGTTTTGCTACATTTGATAGAGATAGCAAATCTCAAACTGTGCGAAAGAAAGAGCGAGAAACATGACATGACAGTATGTAATCAGTATACATTTGATTTTCGCTCTTATTTTAATGGTGCAAAAGTTGATTAATTTAAATATGCAAGACACGATGACATCTTGTGGCGACGCAATAGAACTAACAGGTAACATCGATCATAATTTTACCATATGCCATCAGATCGTATTAATATCGCATTTTTGCATAGATGGCGTTACTTGTCTATACTCAAGTAACCTTCGTCAAAATATAAAAACATTAAAAATGGATAGCATAGCAGATTGTAGTGGAAATAAACAGCATACTGTAATGTTGCCCTAGTCTTATATCTATTACACATACTGCTTCTGCTATATTTTGTAAACAGAGTTTTTTTTTCTGCTATGTAATATAACGAGCACCTTTAGCTGTGTGGCACGCAGATTATAAGTTACGCATTTAGATACTTAACTACTTCCAAAATGAGGGAAGTGAGTTAAACAAGTAAAGTATTATGAGAATCATGAAAACAGGAGTAGGTACTACATTTTAAATAAAGTAACTAGGTATACGGTATACCGGGCTAAAAAAAGAATAAAGTTTGCAAGCACTTACAAAAAAAATGACTTACCATTATTCACTCGTAAAACACAACACTCGATCATAAGTTTCTTCTTACGATCTCGAACGAACACTCGTCGTTAATTTGCGTAAGTAGTGTGACACGCGTGTATCGCGGGTCAATCGAAAGCGTACTGACGACCACCGCGCTCATAGATTATACAGATATACTGGTATAGATGCGCAACTCCCGCTAAGGAAAAAGTTTAATAGGCATCCTCGACTCTAGATGGCGTACAAATTAAATTTTATTTTTATCCCGATCGTATAGATGGCGTTAGTAGTGGATTCATTTTTCAAAATAAAATAAATGTTTAATTTCGGTGTTAATAAATAAGTAAATGACAACTATTATGTAAAATATGCAATTTAAGAGTAAAAAAATATAAAAATCATAAAAGTAGTTCTAGATTAGCGTGGATTCGATCCACGGACTGTTAAGCTATGAGCCTAGCACTCTTCCACTGCGCCACGCAGATCTTATCGATGGTGGTGAAATTACCGTTCAGTTATCGCTACAGATATTTCTAGGTATATATGTAATTTTTTTCTTGCAATCTTCGGTAGATGGCGCTGATCTATATGAAATTTACCCATGTATGGAGCTTTCACGGCCCTGACCGCGCTCTTGCACATGGCCGCGCGCCCCGCCCCGAGGGGTGAGGTCGCGCGGGACAAGAATGCAGCTCGGCTAGACAACACGGGAACCTAAGACACGCATGAATCAAAGGGTAAATTGAAGGATGTAATCTCACAGGTCAAGCCGACGGCACAGACCATGAAATATAAGTAAAATATTTACGCCGACCAACATGGCGCGATTGTATTCGACCCCTCAATAAATAAGGTCTATTTCCTCCAACAGCCGCAACCATTTCTTCCGAGTGTTCCAGCTCAGGACATATTTCTATTTCGTATAACCCATTTTGCCGAACATGTTCGCCATAATATGACCGTGCTTATTTGACCTGATATGGGCCCAAAGCGAAAATAATCAATTCAGAGTAACTAAATACGGGAAACATATTGAATTGAGGAAACCTCCCATCGATGCGTCTAAACATGACTAATCGACTATTTAAATTATAATTTCTCACAAATTCTTCCAAATAATTTGGAGTATGTAGATACCTCATGGCCCTTTCTATTATAACAGCAGAATCTGGCCGATCTTGGATTGTGGGATGGAACCTATTAATTAATGCAGCTGCAATTTTAAAATCATCCATTAAATGCGCATGAGCTCTATTAAAAAACTCCTGGCGAAATAATTTGGAAACTCTTTTAAACCGTCCGTTAACTACTTCAACTACCCATCGACATAATGTCACTAATCGACTTTTATTCGCCTGAATGGTTGTTAATTGGTGTTCTCCCTCATTTAACGACTCAGGCTTCTGCAGATTGTAATTGCAGGCCTCCAACAGTGGAATTGCATCTCTAAACCCTCGGTCAAGTATAAATACATCTCCTTCTCTGTAAAAAGTTCGCATGGGCTCACTTTCATCACTAAATAAATCTTTCATGATCTCGGCATCAGTCTGAGTGGCAGCATAAGGACCTTTCACATCAATAATATGTCCGTCAGTACACACACAAAGAAATGGTTTGACCAGGTTCAAATACTTATGTAAACTATAAGTTTCCTTTTGGTAAAAGTAATTGAAACTCTTTTCAATATATATATATATAAGTACCATCACATATTGTGCTTGCAGGTCTTGTTTGATCAGAGTCATTTGGATTGCCAAAAAAAGCATTTGGAATGCTGAGATTTCTTCTTATGACATCTTGTCTAGTAAGATGTTGCAACCCAATATGTAATGGTACAAAATGTTCCACAAAACATAAGCGTACTTTATTCATGTGCCTCTCCATAGTTGATCGAGGTATATTAAATAAAGAAGATAACCTCTTGTTACTGTCCCCCGTTCTAATTTTAATTAAAAAAAATAGCTAAAGCAGTTTTTGGTGATGGTACTAGATTAGCTAATGGTAACTCATTAAATAAATTAACAAATTCAGACACTTCGAGACCAGTCCAATAATGAAATATGTGGTTGGGCATTTCTTCTACACATTCAAAATAAAATGTGACGTTTTTTGTTTTGCAATATCAATTAAATCTTCTATTTGATTAACTGATTCCGTGCGGAGGTCTTTTTAGCAATCTGTAGTGCCTGGCGTCAAACAAAAATTCCGTGATGCCTCTGGGGCACCAAGCGCCAGGGACTTTGATGATTCCCCTGGGAATCATCCGCCATGAATTGTAACTTTTAGCTTTTTCTCGTGTTTCCACTTGTTAAAGAGTCATTTGCCATTGTGTATCGAACGTACACGGTCAGTAACTTCGTTCAGAGCGTTTAAAAGTGACGATCTGTGTGTTATTATGGAAATGGAAGGTAAGTGACTAATTTCTATCAGGTGTTGTAAACCTTTTTGCATTATTTTATGGATTTATTTATTCAAGAGTATTATATAGAATTTGTTCACGTACCTACCATTTGAGATTGCAGCGAGGTGATACTTATTTATTACCATTTAGTTATATTATGTTCTATATTCCAGTGTTTTGTAGGGAAACAATCTTAAATCCGCTATTTTGATGGTAAAATTGTTTCTCTACAAAACACTGTAATATAGAACATAATATAACTAAATGGGATGTCTGATGGGTCCGATTCTAATGAATCAAAAATATTCTACTCGTACCTACAAACACTTACATGATAAATGTATTTTTATGGATAAAAAAATATCTATGTCTATCTATTTAAAAATGTGGATTTTTGTTAAGCTTTTAATTGACAACCTTTTTATTTTGTTGTAGAGTTACCCACGGTGCGTAGTTTTAAACAATAATCAACCGTATACGCAAGGGCATACGGAGCGTCGTAGGCGAAAGGCCGGCAAACAGCGCAAAAAATGGGTGAAACCCATTGTTTGTTAAGTCGCCGATCCGCCCCGCACTCTTTGTAACCCCATCGTGTTTTGAGGCAAAAATGAAACTTATGACAAGCATTTGATTTTTTGATAAGGTTCATTTTTGCTGAGAAACACTCCAGAAAGTTGGCTGTTAGAATTATCAAGTGATTAACGTTGCAATAATCAATAATAAAATGTGACTCGACAACTTGGTTTACAACCCCTGAAGTCTGCTAATTTACGAAATTACTTGAAACGAACACTGTAGGCATGATATGCGTGACAAATAAAGACACTTTTATTTACGGGACTCTTTTGACAAATGTCGTTTTAGCCGATTTTTTTATGTTTTAGTTTTGTATCCTCTCGGGCACCATACGCCATACGCAATAGATTTACATGGTGCCTGTGCGGCATCATCCGCACGGAATCGGTTAACAGTAAAACTTGATATAGTAGATGATTGTTCTGGTAATTCTTGCCAAGTATTTGAAAAAAGATGATGCTGGCAAACACGTGCAAACCGCGGCACAAAAGTTATGTTCTGTAATCAACATTTTTTTTATAAATGTTGGTATTAAATGAATGGATGCATTACCACAGTCAGAATAAATGCAGTGTCGTGATGTATTAGCAGCTCTCTTGTAATGAGGTAAATAGACAGCGGCAGCTTCAGGCCTGGCCAGTTGAGGGGCAGGGACAGGTGCAGGTGCAGGTGCAGGTGCAGGGGTAGGGACAATTAGTAACTGTGGTGTAACCAGTTCTCGTTCAGAATCTTGGGCAGCTTGTCGGTTAGCTCGCTGCCAACAATTATGACAAATTGCATAGCTGTCTCTTCCATTCTGAAAATAATTGCCATGGTTAAATAATTAAATAAAGCAATATAAAAATGATAGAACATACAATCTTTTAAAAAAACTAGGTTGCGTAAAAAAATACCCACCAAGAGAGCTGACGTTTATCTAAGGTATGATTAAAAAATGCAGCAAATGTTTGTCATTTTAAAAGAACTACTTCCACTGATATAGTTATAAGGATTATTTTCTAATATGTTTTATATGTTATTAAAATAACATAACATAACTTCACGCCTTTTATTCCCGAAGGGGTAGGCAGAGGTGTATTACACACCCACACTTAATTTAATTATCGCTCGCTTAATGATGTGCCCGGTAGATGGCAATAGGCTCGCCCCCTATTACATTGGGAGCGAAACATAACTGGCGAAGTGTGGGTGTGTAATATGTTATTACCAGTAACCATATTCAATATTAATAGTAATATGTACCTATAAAAGGATTCAGATAAATACCTGTTGTAACGCATCGATTTTATCTCGCATTACAGTTACGCCAATGCGCCTTTTATTCGTGAATCTGGTTAGTATTATTCGGTTTTTCGACATTAAATTTAACATTTGCGTGAATGGGCTGCTTTATTTTCTAAATTGTCTATGGTTGGTTGAGTTTGCAGTCCTTTGGCTGGCAACACTGTCATGGCCACTTTTCCTTCCGTGAGGCTCGCGTCAACAACATGTTCGCGAGTTGAAATATTTTTATTCGGCGTTATCACGCCAATCATTATATTAAAGTCGTTAAGATAATATTTATTGGATTGAGGAACCATGTGACGGCTCGTAAATGATAATATATAACCAATATGGTAAAATTGCTTGTTTTGCGTAGTTCGATTCGAATCGTTAGATTTTGTTCAGTTCAAATGTAAATTTCGATGTTCCTATTTTTTACAGACACATTGATACGTTTAAGAAATGCTTCTGGCCCTTTTTTCCATTCGCCTATAGGCCTGTATTCCAGAATAAACGGTGAGTTTTGAATATTTTGGGCGTTGGTCAAACGATGATGGCAAAACCGCCATTTTGAACCAATGTGTTTTTACAAGGTGTTTGTTCGGTTTCAGCGGAAAACGCGTTTTTGGGATACAATTTCGAGTCTTGCTAGCAATCTGGAATGGCTCTGGCACGCGTAAATCGTGGATTGGCTTGAGGAGGCATTTATGTCGACACAACAGCATGGACGACAGTCCCAGATAATTATTTATTAGTAGGTATTTATAAGAAGCTTTTTTAAGGTAAGGTCATTATTTACTAACTTACCTATGGACGCAGCCTCTTTTTCAACCTCTGTTTCAACTCAATTTCAATTTTGTCACTTTTTCAACCACATTTCGTCGGCTAAATGACCTAACTTGCTAACTCCGTTCTATACGACTGTGTAAGAAAGTGAAAAAACTGTTTATAAAATAAAATACCCGCAATAACAGGAAATCGTTGAACCTATTGGTAGCTACATTAATACTGTATATTTTATTTGTAAAAATATTGTATTTTAATACTGCTGTTATTTTTTATGGCCAAAAAAGGAGTTAGCATGATTTATTGTATAAGAATATATTTTCACACCATGTTTTTCGGAGTTATCAGATTTTAATAGTAATACTTATGAATGAAAACAAAACAGAATCGCTGAATAAAATTTTAATCACAAAACCACATTGAAAAAAAATTACGGACATCAGAAAATTATTATTAATCGTGGGGTAAGTTATCATAAAACTGTCTAAAGTCCACCGGAAGAACTTCTTTTATTTGTTGCAGATCATGGTACTTCCTGGCTTTAATTTTTATTCTATGTGTATGCAAAGGTGTCATCTCTTCAAATTGCTGTGCTTGTACAGTGTTTTTTCTTTGAGGCAGCAGTATCCAGGGGTCTCCAAATCTCAATTTGAAAGAAATATGTCCTGATGGAGAATACATGAGGGCACGTATGTCGGTGACTTTCGGGTCTCCTGTAGATCGGCCTGGACGAATGCTTTTGTACCATTTAAGACTGGTGAAATCTTTGAAAAAGCTGTGCTCTAAATACATTACGTCAAATGGTTTGTGACGAGCGGTCTGAAATATCTGCACGTAGTCTGCTGGAACATTTATAACTTTGTGACGCATTTTTCTTTCTATAAGGGAGTGCATAGTATCCACTTCCATCTGCGTGTGTCCGACTTCTAAATATTTTTGTTCGTTTGTTATTTTATTCGTCACTGCTATGTTCAATAGGGCATTTGACAAAGTCACATTGCGATTCTGGTAACCGCATCCATCGGAGTAGATGGTTACACGTAAATCGGTCTTGTTTTCCACTCTAGACAACACCTTATTTTCAATCATATAGGTCCAGATTGACGCAAACTCATCTGCGTTGAGTCCTCCTTCCGATTCATTCCAAACAAAACAGTATCCATCCTTATTTATGTTGTCATAAAAACAAAGATTATGCACTTGCAATTTTGTTTTAAAGTAAAGTGTGCTTACATTCGATTTTGGAGCCATTAAAACAGCTTGTAAGTCTACCGTAAAGACAAATCTATTATTTTTTTTGTCGTTTTCTTTTTCTTTTCCAGCTTCTTCTTTCTTTAATATGTGCAGTTGGTAATCGCTTTCTTCTATCGTTCCATTCTTATGTCCTGTACACAATTCACATTCATCTTTTTTGGGTCGAAACAGAGAAAGATTTCTCAGTGACATGGCATCGAAAAAGGTTGTTCTGGATAGCGGTTCTACGTTGTGTGTTTTGCACCAGTCAGATTGGTAAAACTTGTATAAATCCATTTTTGTATCCCATTCTGGTTGAAGATAATTTCTCGTAGATGAAGCCCGACAATAATGAGAACTTAGTGTCGGTAGAGAATCGAAAAAGTCATTCATGGATTTTTGTCTATCTGCAAAAGGATCAACCCTCACTTTGGGAATTCTAAGTTCGCTGAGGATGCAATTCTTATCTTTCATTTTTTCCTTCCAAGCCAATACTGTCATTCTTCCTATGCCTATAGTATTTAGGTACATAGTTTTGCACACCTTTACGTATTTATCATCTATCTTTAAATTATAGTAGAATGTTTGTGTTCTACGAGATTTATCAGATTCTTTTCGGTCCCTCTGGCGTTTTGTTTGAGCTGACTGAACCGTATTATTTACAAATATTTTATTTTCTCCCCATGTATATGTTTTCCAAAATTGGTTGAAAATGTTTGCTCTCTCTTCATTTGTGACAGTAGTACACTTAATAACCCCCTTTTTGTTAGTACATTTGCATCGAGCTTGTAAAAACTTTGGTTCCTTTACAGCTTCATACACCCACTTTGAATCTTTTTAAATTTTTCCGTAATATCGGGATCCTTTTTCACGTAATCTTTTGTTTTTTTCTACAAACCAATCCTTTTTATTGACTTGTGATCGTCTTTTTCTCTTATTACTTTTCTTTGGTAATGAAGTATCGGACTCATCTGCAGAACTTGATGAATAAGGAACTAATTTAGGATGACTGAATTCTTCACTGACGTTAGATATAATATCACAGTTCTCTATATTAGAATTATCAGGTACTAGCGAATGGTCATTTAAAGCGTCAGCATTTGCACTAAGCATATTTACGTCAGAAATTGTGTTAGCTGGCTCCATGAGTGCATAATCAAAAGTGTGAATATCTGTGGCATTAAAAGCAGGGACATCTAAAGTTTCAATAATTTGTGCATTTTCTACCAAATTATGATCATTATTTGGCATCACTGGTGAATCGGAACCGAAAGTATCATCGTTGGTTTCCGGAATATTTAGATTGTAAATTATGTTAGCCTGCTCAATTGGTACATCACATAAAACATTTGTATGAATATCTGTCGCAGAAAAGTTGAGAGCGTCGAATATTTCAACTTGCCTATTTTCTACTATCCAGTGATTTTCAATGTCTTCCCAAGGTAAAATTAAGGCACCTTCTGAAGGCGAATCCAATACAATGGAAATATCATTGGTCTTGTTAGTACATCCACTATCTTCTTCGATAACTGGTAAATTGCGTGCATTATAAGCATTGTTAGGAATAGGAACAGTATTATTCTGTAGTGATACCTTTCTTTGGTTTACTAGAGCCAAACTGAGAAGCGTTTTAGCTCTATCCGAAGCCATCTGTAAACAAAATAAAAGCACATTGAAGCTCAGTACAGTGCGCTTAAAATAAGTATAGAACTAGGTCTTCGCGGGCTCACACTTAACCACCTAAGAAACTAATTTTTGTCTGTTACACTCTGTATCCAGTGTTTTTCTCATTTTATTTGAAGACTAGCTTCTGCCTACTACTTTGCTATTGTGGCACCTGCATAAAACGTATCCTATAGCACTTTTGGATGATGTGCCTAGCCGCCAGCGAAATCATTTTTGAAATCGGGTTAGCCGTTCTGGAGATGACCCACGACAAACATAAAAACTTACAAATTTTACCTCCCTATGATATTAGTATAGATGGTTAAATACAATAATGTTATTTGCCTAAATCTTTATACTTTAAAATACCAAAATGAAGATACAAATCATCATCAAAGAAAGTAGGTAATATACAACAATAAAAATATCCAACTACCAAACTTGAGATGCACACTACGAAATAAAATCGTCTAACTCCCACTATGTGTGGTTTCACATCAAATTAGTGTTTTCCATCCATAAACTTCTAAAAGTGTTATTAAAATGATGAAAATAGTGAACATTAATACTTACATTTCACATTTAACACTAACTTTACCCGTAAAACTTAAAAATTGACGTATTTTAGATTAAAACTTTCGAGAACACCGTCTGAGCAGCTGACACGCCATCAAAATGGCGTCGAATGCCGGGAGTTGACCAGTTTGCGCGGGAGTATTGTAACTTGTGGAGTTAGCATGTATTATTGCGGCGCGAATTCTGTTATTTGAGTTGGTTTTGCTCAGATAGCATATTTTATTACTATAGAATATTTTTTTCTCTTTCTTTTTGTACCAAAATGTCGTATACGGCAAGAAGCGGAGTTAGCAAGTTAGGTCATTTAGCCGACGATTTTCAACTTTTTATCAATTCTTTTCACTCAATTTCAACCTCAATGTATGTTATTTTATATTGATAAAGTGCCATCGACCATATAAATTGCTAAGTTTATCTGTATAGCAAGGTCATCCACTTTGTGATTAAAACTCCATATAAACCACTGATTGTTATCTGGCAAATTTTGTATTTTTGGAAAGCATCTGGCGCCCGAGTTAAACTTTAGTTTTATTTTAAATTTAGTATACCTATTTTTAAATGATGCGATTCCTTAATGTTTAACAATAAATGTTTGTTAATTCCACAAACTGGTTTGATTCCTACACTATATTTCCCATGTTAGGATATGTCCTTTATACATACCAAACACACATTTACATTTCATTTCTTTATTTATTATTTTTTAAATATATTACAATTGTCGCTAGCTCACAGGGACCTTTTTTTTTTTTTTGGTTTCGGGTTGGAAAATCCTCATGGAGTCCCTCCGCCCTGGGGGATGGGCGAAGGGGACTATCAGACTCTTACTGACTAAAAACCAACCCGTGTGCCTCATGTACCCGTGTGTCGGAGGGTCGGGTTTCGCCCAAGCATACGTCGCAACCCCCCGACGGGTATCGGCCCGCCAGATGGTCAGGTGGGCCCCGAACAAAACCCCCTTGGCGGCGGATTAAGGTGTTGGGCTCCGCCGCCAAAACACCCAGCGGCCGCAGAGGATAGGGAGGACGGCAACGCAACACCGCATCTCCTCTTCCTCTGCGGCCCCACCGCGACGCATCGAATGGTGCGCCCCCATTTGGTCGCGAGAGATAGGGCGCGCGGCAACGCAACACCGACACGCCTCTCCTCCCGCGACCGCACCCGACTGCGAGGGACAGACAGAACTGTCCCCCGCACCCGCACCGTTGGACGCATCCTGCGCAGGCCCCGTCAAGCCCGCGCGGAGCGTCCCCTCCTGGATCCCTCTTAGCTTCACCGCGGGTCACCAATCCACGGTTACTGAGCCCCCCCACCACGACAAGGTGGAGATCCCACGGGGGGGAGCTCACAGGGACCTGAGATAGGCATTTTATCACTTAATTACTTGAGGCTGCGTTCAAAATATATAGATAACTGTGTAAACAACACAGCTATCATATTTTTATCATTGTGTCATATTTTGGTGTGTTATTTGACTCATTTTGTTATTAAATATGTTTAACGCTCTTGGGTAAACATATCTTAATGTTTTATAAATATGTTTAACACTCTTGGGTAAACATATCTTATATGGTTTGCATAAATTTCTATGTTTTGGTTTCACATATAAGCTTAGATATGTGTTATACCAGTTATGTACTTTGACAAACATAACAGAATGGGTGATATAGTTGAAATTCTCATATGGTAACCTGTATACATTGTGTGTAAATCATTTACAGCTTAAACTATGACTGAATTCATACGATAGCAACCTTACTGTTGTTTATATTGTAAGCTTTGCTTGATAAGACTTTAGTACATTACTTAAACATAGATTATATTTAGACATAAACTATTTGATACTAAAACTTAAGTGAATAGTGACAGTGATGTGTAACAGTTAACATAAACTTTGTAATGAAATCGAGGCTTCTTCCTGTGGTTTAAAAACTTAATATTAAAACATATAATTTCAAACTTTGACAACATAACCTTAAAAACTTTGAAACATTTTAATTTGTTTTGAAACTTTATTAACCTAACTTTTCTTTTGTAACTTTCCTTCATAGCTTGACTTAGCCTGGAATTGCATAAATTTGCTTGCTTATTAGTACCTTTGGGTTCTATTCTTTTCATTTTCATTCTCAACCGCATCACAGCTTTGTTTACTTTTCATTAGGTGTTATAACTAGATTCCATGATGATTGTTATGCGGAGAGGAGAACTTCACCCATTTCAAGAAACTAGTTTTGTTGTGACAAGCTTCAGTTTTATGATAACTAGGATTGCCTTGATGTCTCAATTTGCTGATTTTAGGCATAGTGTGCACCTGATGGCGCAGCTTGTGAATAGGAACTTTCGGATTGGTTGGATCATTTAAGGGTATTTTTTCTAGTTCAAATAGTTCATCTTACATTTATTAAAACGTTAGTGAAATTAAATCAACACTTTTTTATAGAATGTTTATTGTTATTTCTTGTATTTGGCTATCTTAAGATTGTATTTTGTGTTAATACGACTCAATTATTTTCAAACATTTGTAGATTTTTTTAAAGGTTTATTATTATTAGGATATTTTGGAACACTTTGTATACACCTCAGAACAACCAAAATATATAGAGAAGTATTACAACACTATAGAAACTTGAGTATCTTGTTTTGTCAAAAGTTATTTGGTTTAAATTTTTGGGTTCATAGGATCATTTCGCCTGTTCGCGTCCATTTAGTGCAGTTTGAAGGAGAAAAAAAAATGTTCCAGCTAATTTATTCAATGAAAAATGTATGTAATGCGTTCATTATATAGTCTATTTTAATAACTTTCAGTTTTGTTCGAAACTTGATGTGTTTTTTTTTAAATAGACAAACTTCAAAATATGGCATTTTACCCAGTTAGCGTCCAAAAAATCCAAATTGCGTCCACCTGTGGACCAGTTTGCGTCCACCAGCTTAGTCTTAACAATATCAGCCTTATTGTCCTTCATATAAGGGTGATATTGTTAAGACAATCTAAAGAAAGATTGGCTTTTAACAATTTCTACATTTAAGATTAAAGTTATAAAAAATCTACATTATTATCATTATTAAATCACTTTAAAGAAACTATAAATAACTATTTATTGTTCTCAACATCGATGGAACTTAAAATCAAAGATAAAAAAATAACGATACATGTTGTCAAATATTGTGGCCTTCGGAATAGCATAATTTTTACATAATTATGTACATATTTGTCTTATCGATTTCTTCTTCTCACGAATATCACAAAACGCTTTCTTTATTTAATAATCTTTTGTATTTTTTTTCCTTCTTCTTTCTTGTCTCCTAAGAACTCATCTTGAATAGAAAAATATGGAATAAAAGAAATTAAATGTAATAATTCAATTTAAAACTCATGCACAACAAACAAAAATGCATTTTAAATTATAAATATATATATAGAATGTATTTATGCGATCATTTCTATTTCATGAAAATATGGACGCAATTTGCTATAATATTATCCCTTGCAGGTATAGTTTGCGTCCACTTGTGATCGATTATTATATCGATTGTATCTTTTATTACAATCATAATAATGTGGACGCAAATTGGTCATTACAATTGCATACTATTAATGTTAAAATAAACAAAATCCCAATTACTCTCTCATATTTAAATCACATAAAAATAAACAACTAAAGAAATCTTAAATAGACGAGTTCGCGTCCATTGTGGACGCAAAGTGGAAGTTTTATAAATTCGGTGTTCTCATTCGCGTCCACCTTATTTTAATTGTTAAATATAAAAAAAACAAGCTAATTCATACTATTCGTCTTTTCATTATTAATGTCTAGGAACAGCTATGTATCCTAAAATTCACATAAAACAATAAAATACTTACCGTCAAACACGCCGCTGCACACTATTTTTTTATTTATATCCTGCGCATCTGCACTCTTTTGTTGAACAACCGAGATTAACAAATTTTTTTAAACAGGATAAGCTGGGCGCACGGAACTTTTGTCTATTTGTGCGTGTCTCTTATACGTAGAGGTATTGGCGATACTGACTTTTCATTTTATTAGTGTGTTAGTATACTTATTTACGAGCATTTTTAAAGGGAGGTCCGCAAAATGGACGCGAATAGGGGGATGGACGGGTACAGGCGAAATGACCCTATTCTATACATTAATTTTTGGTTTTATTAACTAACTTTGAATATTAGAGAAACTTTTTGAGTGCACTTGAACTCTTTATTTCTTTTTCATTTGTTAAGCGCTTACAAGGGTAACGCGCGTTATAATAATTTATTCAGGGAGGAAAGTCATTTCTTTTGATGTTGGTGACGTGTATGGAGAATTAATTCTATTCTTTCAAATGCTACTGCATTCCATTCGGCTAAATTAGCACCTAAGTTTTTAAAGTATTAATTATTAGAAAGATTTTAGATAATGTTTTCTTCTTAAAGGATTTTATAAAATATTAAACTTTAGATTCTTAATTTTGACTTAGATTTAGCTCGCTGTTGGAAGATGGGGATCTTGTTTGTTGAAGAATGAGATTGATGCATGTTAGGATTGATCCGTGTTTGTGTGATGATCAATGTTAGGTAAACTTCATAATAGTTTGTGAACTTTGAGTTGAATTTCAAAAGTTTGCTTAGGTCCTTTTCGGTTTTAGATTTTTGCAAATTCCATAGGTTCCGTTTCTCAACATCACTAGATCATATGTACATTTTTATTTTGTTTTTGTTAAGGTTTTATACCTTATTTGTATTTTTGTGTTTATCGTTCAGTCTGTTTGTATTGAACGACCTTTTTGTGTTTTTATGTCTTAGTCCTGTGTAGTATTTAGGTACTTACTTATTCTTAAGTCTACCGGATATGACAATTTTTTTTAGGGTACCCTACAGCTGGATTTGACGTTTGGTGAAACCAACTTTTCACTTGGTCCCTGGATATTTTTTTTGCCGGTTACTGACGCTTTTGGGCAGTAACCAGTTTTTTTTGCGTTCTTGGAACTTTTCATTCCTCGAACATTTTTGTTTTTTTTGCTTGTTCTATTGTGCACGGTAAGTCGGTGGTTTATGCCGGTCACAATAGACAAGTTCCTTTTTCTTTTTGTTCTGTTGTGCACGGTAGGTCGGTTGTGTTGCGCCGGTCACAACAGACAAAATTTTGTATTTATTGAATGCAACTGTGCCCGGAAAGTTGGTGGAGTTATGCCGATCACAGTTCCATTTCTTTTGTGTTCACACCGCTTTGTTGTGTTGAACCACCCCTTCCATTTTTTGTGTTCACACCGCTTTGTTGTGTTGAATCACTGTTTCCATTTTTGTGTTCTCACCGCCTTGTTGTGATGAACCACCCTTTGGCGTCCGCGCCCGACGCGTCCTCTAGCGGCGTTGTCATTTGCATGCAACCTTATTGGTTACTTTAAGAGTTTTGATGTTCTCTATAGAGTCGGTGGCGAGGGTGCCTAACCGCACTTTCTAAAAACAATCATTAGACAAGAGTTTAGATGTCCTCTTACAGAGTCGGTGGCGAGGGTGCCTAACCGCACTTTCAACAAAACATCCAAGTTAGGAGTTGTGCTCTTACAAAGTCGGTGGCGAGGCAACCGCACTTTCATCGAGCAACTCTAGCAACTACTTGCATTTGTCTTGTTTGATTTTGCTATTAGTTTTGTATTTTAATTTGTTGTATCTTTATTTTTCAAGATTTTAGAGTAGTCTTGAGGTTTAGTAGAGACTTGAAGTTTTGGAAGTTGGTAGAGTCTTGAAGTTTAGTAGAGACTTGTAGTTTTGGTAAAGTCTTAGGTAGAGTTTTTTTGCATTTACATAGAGTTCAATGTAGAGTTTTTTTTGGAATTGCAGCATTTGTTTGTTGAACGTTTTTATTGGTTTTCATTTCGGCATAAAAGAAAGAGTCCTTTGTTTTTTTTTTTTTTGGGTTGGTATGTATTGTAACGCATCGATTTTATCTCGCATTACAGTTACGCCAATGCGCCTTTTATTCGTGAATTTGGTTAGTATTATTCGGTTTTTCGACATTAAATTTAACATTTGCGTGAATGGGCTGCTTTATTTTCTAAATTGTCTATGGTTGGTTGAGTTTGCAGTCCTCTGGCTGGCAACACTGTCATGGCCACTTTTCCTTCCGTGAGGCTCGCGCGTCAACAACATGTTCGCGAGTTGAAATATTTTTATTCGGCGTTATCACGCCAATCATTATATTAAAGTCGTTAAGATAATATTTATTGGATTGAGGAGCCATGTGACGGCTCGTAAATGATAATATGTAACCAATATGGTAAAATTGCTTGTTTTGCGTAGTTCGATTCGAATCGTTAGATTTTGTTCAGTTCAAATGTAAATTTCGATGTTCCTATTTTTTACAGACACACTGATACGTTTAAGAAAAGCTTCTGGCCCTTTTTTCCATTCGCCTATAGGCCTGTATTCCAGAATAAACGGTGAGTTTTGAATATTTTGGGCGTTGGTCAAACGATGATGGCAAAACCGCCATTTTGAACCAATGTGTTTTTACAAGGTGTTTGTTCGGTTTCAGCGGAAAACGCGTTTTTGGGATACAATTTCGAGTCTTGCTAGCAATCTGGAATGGCTCTGGCACGCGTAAATCGTGGATTGGCTTGAGGAGGCATTTATGTCGACACAACAGCATGGACGACAGTCCCAGATAATTATTTATTAGTATTTATAAGAAGCTTTTTTAAGGTAAGGTCATTATTTACTAACTTACCTATGGACGCAGCCTCTTTTTCAACCTCTGTTTCAACTCAATTTCAATTTTGTCACTTTTTCAACCACATTTTCAACTTTTTATCAATTCTTTTCACTCAATTTTAACCTCAATGTATGTTATTTTTTATTGATAAAGTGCCATCGACCATATAAATTGCTAAGTTTATCTGTATAGCAAGGTCATCCACTTTGTGATTAAAATTCCATATTTTACTGCCGATCAACGGACGAGGCTCAAACAAAATGTCCCAATAAGCGGCAATAGGCTCGCCACCTATTACGTGGGATCAAAACACTGGCGAAAAGTGGGCGTTTAATATGCCTCTGCCTACCCCTTCGGGGAAACAGGCGTGAGTCTATGTATGTATACCTATTTTCAAATGATGCGATTCCTTAATGTTTAACAATAAATGTTTGTAAATTCCACCAACTGGTTTGATTCCTACACTATATTTCCCATGTTAGGATATGTCCTTTATACATACCAAACACACATTTACATTTCATTGCTTTATTTTTTTAATTTTTTTAAATATATTACACTGTATTGATCTAATCCATGGAAAATATTCATTAAATGGTCCATTTTCTTCGAGAGTGAAGTCTAGCTTCATTCAAGGAACAGCCACAGCCAGCACAGATATTAGTATGACCTAATATTCTAGGTGTGTTTACATCAGCATTTTGTAACAATACATAACAAGCATGACATAATACATCTTCCATGGGAAGCTGAAAACAAAACAATGGGTGTTAGTAGTTGTCAAATACCATAAGCACAGATTACTAAATAGTTACTGGTAAGTAGACAGATGTGTAATCTCACGCGTCCTCGTTATGTTAAGATCTGAAGTTCGATTGTAACTATTAAAATAATATTTTATGTTTTTAAACAGTGAGGTCTCGCACTTATATTTCAAGTTATAGTGCACGCATACTCTACTTAACTGCCCTGCAGATAAAATACTTACATGTTCAATTCTAAGCCAAATAGATAACATTATTAGCAACTCCTGAGACAGAGTTGTAACAACATGCCTCTGTCATGGGATCCCATTCCTTAGAACTTTTTAAGTCATTCTTAACTCTCACAACAAATGGCTTTACTAGTATCGATTGTTATTGATAACTTTCGTGCATAAATGATAAATAACAAAATAAAGTTCTAAAATATGATATTCATTAATTAAAAAATATCTTTTTTACGATTAAATAAAAAAATGAAACATTAAATTGAATATTAATATTTTTGCAAAATATGATGTGCACTTCGTTGCTCTGGTGGCCAAAATACGTACTAGCTTGTAGTAAAACGTTACAATGAGTTAACTTTCACTAGGCATTCATAGATGGCGCTTTTACGTATGTATATATTTATTTTTATTTAATTTGGTATTAATATGTAGATAGTAAAATAAATAAATATTTATATTTATATACATCTAATATTTGAAAAAGTAAGATATTATGTTAACCAATGAACGGCCATGAGCATTTATTTTAAAAAGTACCTATATAGTCGAGCGATTGCGTTTTGTTTTTACATTTACGTAAAAGTAGTGTAATTTAAATTTTATACATAATAAAAACTTACTCTGTGTTTGTAAGTAGTATTATATAATAAATTGTCATAAATTATGTTAATCAATATGCGTCTTACATTTAAGTATAGGTACCTCTTGTAAGTCAACAAAATGCAAACTGATAATTTTTTTGTTAAAATCTTTAATCATAAACTAGGGTCATTTCGCCTGTTCGCGTCCATTTAGTGCAGTTGGCAAGTTTGAAGGAGAAAATAAAAATGTTCCAGCGAATTGGTTCAATGAAAAGTTTATGTGCGTTCATTATATATTATAGTCTATTTTAATATTAACTTTCAGTTCTATTCGAAACTTGATGTGTTTTCTTTTTAAATAGATAAACTTAAAAATTTGGTGTTTACCCAGTTTGCGTCCAAAAAACCCAAATTGCGTCCACCTGTGGACCATTTCGCGTCCACCAGCTTAGAGAAGGATTATAAGGGTGATATTGTTAAGCCAATCTAAAGAAAGATTGGCTTTTAACAATTTCTACATTTAACATTAAAGTTATAATTAAAAATCAACATTATCATCATTATGAAATGACTTTAAAGAAACTATAAATAACTATTTATTGTTCTCAACATCAATGGAACTTAAAATCAAAAATAAAAAAAATAACTATACATATTGTCCAATATTGTGGTCTTCGGAATAGCATAATTTTTACATAATTATGTACATATTTGTCTTATCGATTTCTTCTTACGAATATCACTAAACGCTTTCTTTATTTAATCATCTTCTGTATTTTTTTTCTTTTTCTTCTTTCTTGTCTCCTCAAACTCCTCAAAGGAACTCATCTTGAATAGAAAAAAATATGGAATAAAAGAAATCAAATGTAAAAATTGAATTTTAAACTCAGTTTTAGTCAAAATTGTATTTTAAATTATTAAAAAATATATATATGATATATTTATGCTATCATTTCTATTTCATAAAAAAATGGACGCATTTTGCCAAAATATTATCCCTTGTAAGTATAGTTTGCGTCCACGTGTGATCAATCATTATATCGATTGTATCTTTTATTACAATCATAATAATACGGACGCAAATTGGTCATTACAATTGCAGACTATTAATGTTAAAATAAACAAAATCTTAATTTCTCTCTCACATTTTAATCACATAAAAATAAACAACTAATGAAAACATAAATAGACGAGTTCGTGTCCATTGCGGACGCAAAGTGGAAGTTTTATACATTCGGTGTTGTACTTCGAGTCCACCTTATTTTAATTGTTGACAATAAAAAAATAAGCTAATTCATAATTCATACTATTCCTCTTTTCATTATTAATGTCTAGAAACAGCTATGTATCCTAAAATTCACATAAAACAATAAAATACTTACCGTCAAACACACCGCTGCACACTATTTTTTTATTTATATCCCGCGCATCTGCACTATTTTGTTGAACAACCGAGATTAACTAATTTTTTTAAATAGGATGAGCTGGGCGCACGGTACTTTTGTCTATTTGTGCGTGTCTCTTATACGATGAGGTATTGGCGGTACTGACTTTTCATTTTACGAGGGGAGTTCAATGTATTCTCGGTATAGGTATGAAGGAAAAGGCGGAAAATTCTGAATAAATTTTATTTTTCAATATACTCCCCTAACATCTCAATACATTTATTTGTTCGTGAAAGTAACTTTTCAATTCCCTCTGAAAAATATTTTTCTTCATGGCCCGAAAAATGTTCGTTTATTGCTCCCTTCAACTCTTCATCGTCCGAAAAATGCTTTCCACGAAGGTCTTTTTTAAGATTAGGGAATAGATAATAATCACTAGGGGCTAGGTCCGGACTGTAGGGTGGATGATTGATTTCTTCAAATCCGTACTCCCGCACAGCAGCCTGGGCAAGGCGCGCCTTGTGAACCGGCGCGTTGTCGAGAAGCAGCAACACACCTGCGGTTAATTTTCCACGTCTTTTTTCTTTAATTGCCTCCTTTAAATTACGCAGGGTGGTTGCGTATGATGCAGCAGTAATACTTTGACCTTTTTTTGTGTACTCGATTAGCAAGATTACCTTAGAATCCCAAAACACCGTGGCCATGAGCTTTCCTGCGGACGGAGTGACTTTGAACTTCTTCGGCGGGTCTGATCCTTTTTTGTGCCACTGCATAGACTCTTGTTTGCTCTCAGGGTCATAGTGATGAACCCACGTTTCATCACTAGTAACAATCCGATCGAAAATACTTTGCGGATTTTCACCACAGAGGTCCAAAAATCCTTACAACAGTCAACTCACACTTGTTTCTGTAGCGCGGTGAGCATTCGCGGCACCCATCTTGCACTGACCTTTGACAACTTCAGGCGCTCATGAAGGATTATGTGAATGGTACCCACGGATAGCTTAGTCATTTCTGCTAATGTTTTCACTCTTACACGGGCATCTTCAAGTACAAGTTTTTCGACTAATTTGACGTTTTCTTCAGTAGCGGCACAAATTGGCCCACCAGCGCGGGGGTCGTCTTCAATGCTCTCTCTACCCCGTTTGAATTCACTTGACCACTTCTGAATTGTAGATAATGAAGGCGCAGAATCTTGGTAAACAGCCACCATTTCTTCATGGATAATTTTTTGAGTTTTTCCTTGTTTTGTGAGGAATTTTATCACTGCACGATGCTCGATTTTTTTCATCATTGTCGAATCAGTCATCATAGTTGTCTTTTCGCAATGATATCTTGAATACTAATGGTGGCAATTAAATGAAATTTTGTATTTATACCCTCAAAGAGTGTCATTAACTAATGAGATAAATAAATTACCCTTATCATTAGTATATCACCTCGATACCGAGAATACATTGAACTCCCCTCGTATTAGTGTGTTAGTATACTTATTTTCGAGCATTTTTAAATGGTGGTCCGTGAAATGGACGCGAATAGGGCGATGGACGTGAACAGCCGAAATGACCCTATCTTGTCTTGACTTCAAAAATGTTGGCCTGCCTTTGATACACATAAAATTAACTGTTTTACTACACAATATGTGTTATTGATCCTTATTACAAAAAAAAGGTGTTATCTTTTTTAGGCTCAGAATATCTGAAGGTTTTAACACCAAAGAAAGTTTATGTAAATAAAAAAATATATTGATTATAACTGAGGAGCCAATAGAAACACGAGATGAGTGCTACAGGAGTACGCCTAAAAGGAAAAAACGACATAATAAGGAGAATGAGGATACTCCAAAATGCAAAAAGTTAAAAATAGAAATAGCTCAAGCAAAAAGATGCATCAAGCGTAAGGAAATGAAAATAAAATCATTAAAAAACACATTTACCAAAGCAAAATGTGTAAATTTAACTAATTACAAGTATAAGAGCGAGAGTCTCACCAAATAATGGCAACAATGAAATTTCGAGACACAAAAGCAATGGAGTGATAAAGAGAAGGAGTTTTGTATGTCTTTATATTGTAAATCACCTGCATCATATAAATTTATGTTAAAATCGGGTATTGTTCTGGCTAGTCCATCAACAATCCAACGGTGGCTCCAAGAAACTAATTGTTTACCAGGATTAAATCAAGATATATTTAATAACATTAAAATCAAATTTGCTGATAGACCTATTAAGGAAAGAGCATGTGCTGTATGTTTCGATGAAATGAGCATTATGGTTGATTTACAATACACAAGCAAATATGATTTAATAGAGGGATTTGAAGATTTTGGTGATGGTATTCGTAATCAAAATGAAGCTAAATATGTGTTAGTATTTATTGCCAGAGGGATTTATACAAATTGGAAAATCCCTTTGGCCTATTTTTTGTCATCAAAAACTGTTGATTCTGATAAATTGTGTATAATAGGTAGTTGATTCTGTGATTAATAAATTATTTGAATGTGGGTTGTTGCCAAAAATCATAGTTTGTGATCAAGCTACATCAAATGTCAATAAAAAATTTTGGTGCTGATCCTGATTATCCATTCTTTTTTGTCAATGGACGTAAGATTTTTGCTATGTTTGATGTTCCAAATTCGATAAAAAATATTAGGAATCATTTGATTAACAGTGATTTTGAATTAGATGGTAATCATATTTCATTTAATGATATAATCAGTGTTTATAATATTGATAGAAATAATAAAAGTAAATCTTTACAAAAACTAACGCCAGTGCACATCGATCCTAATAATTTTCAAAAAATGAAAGTTAAATATGCCACCCAAATTTTAAGTAATTCTGCTGCAGGAGCTATTAAAACTGCTATTGACAGTGGAGAGTTGAAGAGCAGTACTGCAAAGAATTCAGCTGATTTTATAAAACTCTGTAATAATTTATTTGATTGCCTCAATTCAAAAAATTAATTTGATTCCAATCCATACAGATGTGCAGTAACAAAAAATTTAAATAGTGTTGTAAATAAAACTTTAATCAAAGGTAAAGATGTGTTTAGTAAATTGAAAAAAATATGTATTAGAAATAATAAAATTCAATTAACCCGTCCTCCTTGCTTTGATGGAGTTGTTCAATCAATCAATGCTGTTCTTCAACTCTCTACTGAAGAATTCACACCAGGCACTGGCGTTAATTTTATAATCACTTACAGATTAAATCAAGATGTGATTGAGAATTTATTTGGTATTTATAGAATTAAAGGAGGACGCAATAAAAATCCAACATCAAAATTGTTAAGGTCCATGTTTCGCTCAAATTTATTAAATAGTTTAATGAAATTCGATGAAACTAATTGTGAATCAGATAAAGATATATTTCTAACCACCCATCAAAATACACAACTTTCCGTTCCGAAACCATCAACATCATCATCTGTATCACAACAAGATAATATAACAGATGATGATGTTGATCAAAGTTGCAGTAATGCAATAGAAGAAGAGGGTCCTGATACTTCCAAAGGTATTAATTTGGAAGAATCAAGCCACTCTTCTGAAATAAAAATAACATTAGAAACATGTTCTGTTGCGTATTTTGCTGGGTGGTTAGGCAAATCCTGTATAGATAAGTTTGATTGTAAGAAAATATTATTACGGGATGAGGTTGATTTGAATGATAAAAAACAATTATTGTTGATTAACAGAACATATTCAAACATTATAACACCCACACTCAAATCACCCAGTGATTATTTATTTGATTTGGTCAGTAAATTGTTAGATTTCTTTAATGATAATATCGACAAATTACATAAAATTAATATAGTTAATTATTTAATGCAAAATTTCAAAAAGTCAATTAATTTTTCAGGTGATTACCATGATTTAAATCATTTTGATTATTTAGTTAGGAAATTATTTGAAGTTAAAATTCATGATTATTGTAAATCTCGAAAAAAATCGTTACAATCAGCATCAAAATTACGAATCCTACAAAATAAATGATTTTATAATAATTAAATTTTGTTTTTTATCTAATTCTGTTTATCCACTTTGATGGAAGAATAAAAAACTAATATATCAATTTAAAAATATTAATTTGTCAACATCTGGGTTTGAGTTAATTATCTAACTAACTAACTTGCACGTTTGCATAACTTGCTTGTAAGGAGTTTCAGTCACTTGCAGACGTTGATGGTCTACCAGAGCGAGGCAAATCTTCCATCACATCTCGACCGCTGTGAACGCTTTGTATTACTCATAAGCACGAGTTATTGATAAAGTCGATTCACCGAAACGATTCCGATTAATTATCTAACTAAAGGTCACAGCTCATTAGAGCCACCCTGCACCCACTCCGCACCGCCTCGCCTCGTGCGGTTAGTATTCTTTATATGGATTTGTATGGGTATGCGCTCACTACATCAACTCCGTAGCGACACCGGATCGCCTCTGGCGTAAGCCGTCCACGCGTGGACGGCGCGCTGCTCGCATGCTTGCGGTGCGTTGACGGCGCATCGCCAACGCGTGGGTCCGAAACGATCCGCGCGCTGCCCACGAATGATTTTTGTTGCTTCTTTCATTTTCTTCTTCATCAAGCGCGACAGCTATGAGTGCCAATTCAAGGCTTGTAAAATTTGACATTACGATACACACGTGTAGACCTAGTGCCCTAATTGTTAACAGACTACTCGAAAATTCGTGGACCAAGCGACGTCCACTCGTTGACCACGCGGCGTTCACTCGTTGACCGCGCGCCGTCCGCTGGTTGACCGCGCGACGTCCACCTGTCGACAACGAGTGGACGCCGTGCGGAGTGGTTGCCGGGTGGCTCTAATGAGCTGTGACCTTAACTTGCACGTTTGCATAACTTGCTTGTAAGGCCGAATTAATAAGCCAATTATAATGACTAGCTTTTGGGCACGACTTCGTTCCCGTGAAAGTTGAAGATAAAAAAATCCCCCGTTTTTGTAACATTTTGTGTTAGTTGACGAGGTATCATGGTTTCATAAATAAAATAATAAAATTAACTGTTGTTTCATTTCTACATTTTAATAGTTATTCCCCTTTTGCAATCTCGACTTTCGCTTGGGTCTGCCATTTAGGTTACATTAATTTCACCTGAATACCAATTTAATCAAGAATATAATAATATAAATTAAGAATAACAATTTTTACGAAGCAGAACTCAAAGGAAAGCACCACCTAGTATAGTACCTATTATATTATCTGTGACATGCACCACAGACCCTGGGACCACAGACCATCAGTTCAAGGCAACCCACAAGGTCATAGGTTTTGTCAAGTCTATTCAAACGAGCCCAAACACTACTAGTTTATCATGTGTAGATTAGGAGTTCCAGTGACCACCTGCCGGCTTCATCATCAGACCAAGGCAACCTCACAAGGTCATAGGTTTTGTCAAGTCTATTTAAACGAGCCCAAACACTACTAGTTTCTCATATGTAGTTTAGGAGTTCCAGTGACCACCTGCTGGCTTCATCATCAGACCAAGACAACCTCACAAGGTCATAGGTTTTGTTAAGTCTATTCAAACGAGCCCAAGCACTACTAGTTTATCATGTGTAGTTTAGGAGTTCCTGTGACCACCTTCCGGCTTCATCATCAGACCAAGGCATTTTTACAAGGTCATAGATTTTGTCAAGTCTATTTAAACGAGCCCAAACACGAGTACTTTATCATATGTAGTTTAGAAGTTCCTGTAACCACGTTCCCGGCTTCATCATCAGACCAAGGTACATTCACAAGGTCATTCATCACTGCACCATTTCAATGGTACCGTAACATAGCCACCAAACTTACGTAAGTATGTCAAATATCTCTAACAGTGGACAAAGTGCATACCAAATTTTGAACGGAAAGACATTAAGACACGAAGTCATAAAAATATCGCTAGATAAATAAACGCCTCCGGTGCATACGTAAAATAGGTACCTACTAGATCGGTAGAGATCGTGTTATACTTATTACAACCTTGAAATGAGGCACACATGGGCGACAAGGTCAAATAACATTATTAATATTTTAGACAGAATGCTATTTTATTATAGCGCCATCTCTTCTTTTTAATTTTAAATAACATTGCTTACAAAATGAGACGTAAGATGTCGCTACCATCGACTCCCATTTTTTTCGTCGCTAGCGTCATCTGTTGTATTATTTACGGTATTAACAAGTACTTATAAAAATAAAGGTCTAATAATAAGGATCTAACGTGGCCAATTTTTGTGTTCGACTTGCGCCATCTGTACTGTATAGTATTGTCTTATCTGTGCCTCTGTATTCGTTGAACGCGTAAAGTTCAGGCAACGCAACATTTTGTATCACAAACGAAAAGTCCAAATCACAAAACACAGTCAAGTCCTTGTTAGAAAAAAGCCGAAGTCACCGAATAAAACGACACTATCAATATCCATAAAACGAAGCCGAGGTAGATTTCTAATCGAACGGAAGAGCAAAATCGGAATTCGGAGAACACACAAAAACAGCCGCAGACGCAGAGTGAGTGAATGAATGATTGACAGAAACTGGAGCATAGATTATACAAATATACTGACTGGAGTCACCACCAGAGTGGCAGAGTGGGGCCAATTCGTGTCCGCCGGTGGGAGAGAGAACGCAATATTAGAGGCCCCCTGCATCTCTCTCTAACAATAGATGCACAACATCAACATTACGCAGTGGCGTGCTACCTGTAACTATTATTTATATCAGTTTATCAGTAATTTCAATAGTTTAAAAGTTGTTTTTATTGATACACGAAGATAGTTTGAAGTGACAAAAAAGTTTATATATTTTTAAACTATTGATTACTGATAAACTGATATAAATAATATGACGTGAAGTGGTGTGCTGCCTGTAACTATTATATAGATCATTTTATCAGTAATCAATACTCAAATTTGAAATTAATCAATAGTTTATAAGTTGTTTTTATTGATATACGGCACACGAAGATAGTGTGAAATGACAAAAAAGTGTATTACTTAGATATCCGCCAGCAAAATTTATTTTATCTGCTATCTGCTAAATTCAGGGTCATAATAATTTTGATGGTCAGGTATACATTTTTAGAACTGTTTGTAAAAAAAATATCAGAATTAAGAAAATGAATTAACTTTCAGTAAATTTAAACCAATGAATGAAATTAGATTTTTACACTATTAATGTAGTAGGTAAAAAATAATTGTTTTAAAACTAATGAATTTTTAGAAAAGTAAAATATCACATGTTATGATGTATTGTTATATTAGGTTTTCTAATTTCTCGAGTAAGAGTTCCCGGAAATTCTCGAACATTCGAGAAATATATAAATAAATAAGATAATTAAATTAATGGTAGAACTACTCATGTATTAATTTTTTTTTTCGAACGCTCGAATTTTTTTTTCGTAGTATTTCGGTTATTATCACTTATTTTTTGTATAACTGCAAACATTTTGCAAAACCGACATGAACATTGAATTTATTCTTTAGGTATTTATTCTGGAGTTATCTTTTCAGTACTTGGATGAATTATTAAAATGGATTAAATAAATGGATTTTACCTCTAGCTATGGTTTGGTTTTATTCCCATATTCCTTTTATTTCAGGACTTACCTCCACACGTACAAGAACTGATTTCACGAATGAAAAATCGAAAGACAACGCAAGCATTTCCCAGCCGCTTGAAAAATTTTGCTCGCACACTTCATTTCCACTCACCAGCTGCATACAATGTACTTCGAAAAAGATTTCTAAATTGTTTGCCTGCTCCTCGAACTCTTAACAACTGGATCTGTACAAAACAGTATAAACCCGGAATTTCCGATGATGTAGTCAAACATATTTCTACTATTGTAGAACAACAATCAAAAAAGGGTACAAATCTTGTTTTCAATCTAACTTTTGATGAGATGCACATCAAAAGACATCACGAGTGGGATAGAAATACCCACTCTTGGAAAGGTTTAGTTGATTTGGGAGGTCAACTACAAGAATATGAAAATAATGGCGAGTTAAAAATTGCTAGTAAGGTTTTAGTTTTTATGCTAGTAAGCATAAACGGCAGATTTAAAGCTCCCGTAGCCCATTATCTCATTAATTCTTTGAGTGGCGTAGAAAAATCGATACTTATAAGTGACCTGCTCATAAAATTGTATGAAAACAATATAAATGTTGTAAGTTTAAGTTTTGATGGCGACAAAGCTCACATAACTGCTTGTGAAGCTTTAGGGGCACACCTTAATTACGGACAAAGACATAACTTTAAACCCTTTTTTGACCACCCCAGTGACTCTCACCCTGTATACATTTTCTATGACCCGTGTCATTGTTTGAAACTAGTAAGAAATTATTTTGCCACTAAAGGCCCAATTATATACAACGGCACTTCTTACATTGATTGGAAAAACATTAAGGTTTTAAACGATAAGCAATTAAATGAAAAACTGCACTGTGCGTGTAAGATAAAAACAGACACGTGGACTTCCACAGGGAAAAATGAAAGTCTTTTTGGCAGCACAGGTATTAAGATTAAGTAACAGCACCGCAAGTGCTTTGAACTTTTTAGAATTCGATTTAAAAGGCAACGAATTCTTTGGTGCTTCCCACACCGCTAAATTTTGTAAAATTATTAACGACAGTTTTGATCTCTTAAATGTAAGAAATAAATTTTGTAAAACGCCAGGCCACTTAAACATTAACAAATCGAATATTGAAGATATTAAAATAAAAATTGACGAATACATTAAATATATTGAAATGCTGGAAATCGAAATACCAGTTAAAGGTTCCGAAGGAAACAATTTTCCCCGTAACTTCAGAAAGTCCGTTCTAGAGAGCACATCGGTTAGTACTGGATTTATTGGGTTTATAATATGTTTGACTAATTTATATAACTTATCAAAATATTTAATAGATAATCATTTTGTTGACTATTTTTTAAGTTACAAGATCTCGCAAGATCACTTGGAGATGTTTTTCTCCAAAATCCGGCGTATGAATGGATTTTGTAATAATCCTACATCAACGCAATATTTATCCGCATATAAAAAATTGCTTTGCAACAATTTATCTATAGATGTATCTCAGTCTGCTAATTGTATCCCTTTAGATGATACAACACTTATGAGCCAAGACTACTCGATAGAAGATACCAAAAGTACTGTAAATCAAAACAATATTACTCGTAATATGCCAGAGAGTATAAGTGCGCCGGAAATTAAAGACTTGATTGGTAAAAATTACATTCTTATTTGGGAACATGATTATAGTCTATCTATGTCTTCAGTAGAGATGGGATTCTACCCGGTAAATACCCGGGAATTTACCATTTTGGGTAAAAACGGGGTATTTACCCGGGTAAATACCCGAAGCGAGGGTAAATATATCCGATGATGTTTTTATGGCTCGATTTTTCTTTATAGACTATTACCACAGTCAAATAATCCATATGTCTTTATATACTGTGCTATTACTAGCCAATTTTTATGCTATTATTAGTTAAATTTATACTAAACATTACAATCTATATGGTTAATATTTATTTGAACATTTCTAAGTTCTAAAAGAGTAAAAATAATTGATTATTTTATTTAATCCTTAAAGTAACACTAAACAAATATATACATTACCAACCTTAACAGAAAAAGAGATACCGCATGTATCGCTCTCTCTTTCTATCTTGTAAGGTCTTCATATATTCTGTTGCGCTCGGCCAATCTACCGTTATAAGCCGCTGGCAAAGGAGAAAAAAAAGGACATTTTTGTTAAAACGTTTTCGCTGCTTGTGGAGTGTGGTTGGTAGTTAAGTGCTCTGGTGTGTTTTAAGTGATTCTGCAGATATTGAAAAATATTTATAATAACTGTGGCTGAATTGGACATTTATTTTCTACTGTTAGAAATAAGAGCGCATCATATTATCAGGAGTAGAGAAGAAGTACAGAAGGTAAGACATTTTATGATATTTTTTTATATTTTAAAAGGCTGTGTAGCATTTGAAATAATAACTAACAGTATAATGATTGTATGACCTAAATTTCTGTTAATATACTAATTTTTATAGGTATGTAGATCAATTGATATTACGAATCATTGATATAATTTCATTTTACCTCATTTAATATGGTTTAATGTATTTTTTTTGTAATAGACATTTCCAATCATATTCAATTTGTTATAATAACTAGGTACTTATGATAACGTAGGTACTTTAAGTCTATAATTAACGTTTAATATAATATAGAAAATCTTCCTTGTTGTTGAATCATTTGGTTTAAGCTAGGTTAAAAGTGTTAAAACAATTAAAACAATAAGAGGCTACCTCGAAGGTCAAAAATCATTCAGAGGTCATCGCTTAAGTGTTAGCTATAAAGTTGAATATCGCACGATTTGTGACTGCGTGCCACCGCGAAACTGGCGTTCTTTAAAAGAGCATTGTACAAATTTATTAGATGTGAAGATGTGATGTGACAGATTATATAAAATATAAAAATAAATCACTTGAAATTAGTTTTTTGTTTTTATAGCCTATGACAATGTATCTCACCATACCTACATTACACACCCTCTTTAAAAATAGTTGGTAGGAAAGACATCTTCGCAACTAGATGGAATTAAAATAAACCAGCCTCATGGTTTCGTCTGTTTTCTAATTTAAATTAATATTTTTGTTGTAGGGCATCATGCCACGTAGGAAGAAGCAAGAAATTTGGAAACATTTTATCACTATTAATAAATCAGCTAAATGCAAGTATTGTGATAAACTATATAAAATGAGTAACGTCAATAAAATGGAACGACACTTACTAGCCTGCTTTAAGTGTCCTAGTGTAATAAGGAACCAAATGAATAATCCTGCTGACACAAGAGTAGCTGTTATAAATCAAACTCAGCCAAGCTCTCATCCCTCACACGATATGGAAGTTATGGAACTGCAAGATGAGGCATCAACATCTATACCTTCATCGTCTAAATCAATTGAATTTACCGAAGAAAGGAAAAAATACTTGGATCAATTAATAGCGCTAGCTATATTTGTCGCTGGCGCTCCTATTTCTATGGCAGAGCATCCATTGTGGATCCGTGTTTTCTAAGAATTGCAGCCTTTATACAAGCTTCCTTCAAGAAAAGCTATCGCCACGACACATTTGGATAATATTTATAAACAAATGGAAACAGAAATATCGGAAGATCTGAAATCAGCGAAATCTTTACATTTACAATGTGACGGCTGGACCAATCAACGCGTAGAAGGCATTTTTAACTTTATAATAGCTAAGCCAGAACAATTTTTGTGAAATGCCTAAATACTCTTTCTAACCGTCATACAAGTGAATATCTTAGTCAAGAAATCCTAAATGTTATTAATGTTTATGGGGCTCATAAATTCGCAACATTGATAGGTGACAACGCAAATAATATTCAAAAAGCGTTTGATCTAGTTCGAAATGAACATCCACATGTAATACCACTAAGGTGCGTAGCACACACTCTAAATTTACTTTGCAAAACCTGCATAAAACCAGAACCCGTAAAATCTTTCGTAAAATTAGTTGTAGATAGTATAAAAACAATAAAGCGGAGTCAACTGTTAAGTTCGTTACTGGCACAGATTGTTAAAGAGAAGGGGTGTGGTGAAACACTAAAACTGCCCGTAAAAACGCGTTGGGGTAGTTATTATTCGGCTTTAAGAAGTGTGCAGAAAACCAAAGTACCTTTACAAACCTTGGTCGTCCATGAAGAAGCAGTAATAGCCAATGAGCACAAGGCACATTTACTCGATGAAAGCTTTTGGACAATGATTGAAGAATGTTTAAAATGATTACAACCAATTAACGAAAAAAAAATTCAGTTAGAAGGCAACGATTTAAATATTCACAATGTCTATTTATCTTTCAAAGATATTGAATCCGCATTCCGTTTTATCCTCCCTGATATTACAATATTAAACGAAAATAATAAAAATCAAATTTTGAATGCACTTAATGTCCGGATGAAAGTGTGCATTAAACCCATTCACTTAGCTACCTACATGCTTGACCCATAGTGTCAAGGTATTGAGCTAGATGAAACGCAGGTAGTGGAAACATTCCAATTTTTATACGATGTAGGAGAAAGAATGCGCCTGGACATCTTGGATTTAGCAAATTACAGAGCAAAAGAGGGATTTTGGGGCAATTCAATTGTATGGAAAAATATACAAAATATTAGTCCTGTAGTTTGGTGGAAAGGGATTTGTGGTACAAAGCTACTGAGCAAAGTTGCAGTTCGGCTATTAACAGCACCGTGTACTTCCGCAGCCACCGAACGGTCTTTTAGTGCCTTGGGAAATATTCATAGCGCTAAAAGAAATAGGCTCACCACAGAAAGGGCAGCTAAAATAGCCTTTATTTCTTATAATTGGAATCTGTTACATAAAGATACAATTATAACAGAAAATCCAGAAGATGAAAATGTAACTGCATCTTTAAGTAGCCCAATATCTATACAGAATTTAAACGAACCCTCAACTTCACATGGTTTGTCACAGCCAATTGAATTTTTTAACATTTCAGAAACTGCGGATGATGATTGCGATAGTGACTAATCTAGTTTTCTGTGTTTTCGACTGTTGTTAGATATAAGACTGATTATTAAACAATCATTAATCAATCTATTTGATTTTTAACAATTAACCATGTACAATGGTTAACTAAGAAGATTTTTTTATAATAGTAAGACTGATTGTAAAGATTATTTTTCTAAAAAAATGTTAAATTGTGTGTTTTGAATAAATCATTTATTATTTTTTATAACGTATTTTATTTTTAGATCATTACAATTTATTTACACTAAAAAGATTACTACGTAAGAACTACGCTAGAATTTTAAAGTATGTATTCAATATAATTTATTCTTGAATAATGCTTTCAATCCTGATTTTATTTGTTTCTGCATTACCGAAAACCTTCTTACCGACTATTGATTACAAGTTTAAGTAAATCGTGCGTATGTCTCTATCATATTATCCATTTTTCTTGAAAATACCCATGCTTCGGGTATTTACCCGGGTAAATACCCGATAAATACCCAAATGGGAATTTTCCTGGGTATTTACCCGTCGGGTATTTACCCACCGCCCATCTCTAGTCTTCAGAGTATTCTGAAGAAATAATTAAGCACATATCTGGTTACATAGTAAAAATTTAAAAAAAATAAAATACATTGTGCGAAATGCCGTGATATTTTGGATGGACCAAAAATTTATAATTTGGAAACGAATTCAGGTAATATTGCAAATAACTCGGACAATAAATCAAAACTAACTTTAATAAAAAATCGTGGAGGTTTACATTTCGCATCTGAAGACGTTATTTGCATTTGCAAAATCACAGAAAAAGCAATAAGGCAATGTACCGATTTATTAAAAAGAAATGTTAACAAATTTTTAGTAAATGAAACATTAAAATCTTTACCGCCCTGCATTTTAGATGATGAAGACCATTTTTAGAACAAGAGCCTCTCCATGATCATCGTTATCAATTAATTTTACAAATCATACAAAAATACATCGATCTCCGATTAAAACATAAGTGTGATGTACAAAACGACGCAATCCGAAGAGTTAGAATGATGAACAATAAATTAACCATATTTCAGGGTCAATAATTATTAATCATACCACAGTATAAAGACATACAGTAGTTTGACGACTTTGATCTCGTAGAAAAAGCCGACAACGTCTAGACAAGGGTAAGGAGACTAGGGCTGCCACATGTAAAAAAATACCTACTTATTCAAACACCGTCTATTTATTTTAGAAAAATATTACAATTGCTACGCTACACGAATATTATAGTGTAAATAACTTATCTATAAATATAAATACATCTATACACATAAATAAAATTGGAGTGTTTGTAATATTAAACCTCAGTACATATACCGAAATGATTTTTTTTACAATTTTTGTCTGTCTGTTTGTTTTCACTAATCTCTGGAACGGCCGACTTTGACGAGACGTTGACTGGTGGATAGCTGATGTACCAAGGAGTAGCTTAGCCTACAAATTAACCGGGCACGAGAATTAGTTCCCTCAGGACGCGGGTGAAACCCTGGGAATCAGCTAGTTTATTATATTGAAATAATTAACGATAAATAATTATTATAAAACAGTTTGCATTTTTCGTGCGGTGACAGATTTGCATACAAAGTGTCAGTCAGCACCTATTTCATCCCAGGTGTCGTGGAAGGTGGTTAAGAATATAAAGCATTTTTCAGATATCGTTATCGTACAAAGCAAGTTAAAATTAAGCGATTGACATAGCGGTGGTTTAATGGACGGGTAACCATGGGATCAGCTTGCAGAGCCTATGTCAGGGTAGGCGAACCAATGGCACGCGTGCCATTGATGGCACGCGACAAAATATTCTGGGCACGTAGCCGATCATATAACATGTGTAAAAAATGTGTCAAGTAGGTATTTTATGACGATCGAACGCAAAAGATCCTGAACTTCTCTCAATTCGATTGGTTGGAAATTGAAGAATTTGAAATGCAGCTGATTGATGTCCAATCTATTTCAATATGGACTCAAAAATTTATTGAAATAAGGAAAGAGTTTGAATTCATTGAAATTGAAAGATTGAAAAGTAATTTAAGTAATAATGCTTTAAATAACAACATTCTGGAAACATGGAATGCATTACCAGACACATTTAACTGTTTGAAGAAGCTGGCTCATGCTATTTTAACAATGTTTTTATCTACCTATGCCTGCAAGACATTATTTTTAGAGATGATTAACATTAAAAACTCGGTTAGAAACCGTTTCACAGATGAATCCAGTTCAGCATGCATTTTGCTAAAAGTAACATCTTACAATCCTAATATAAATTATTTGTCATCTAACCTGCAGCAACAGAAATCACACTAATTTTACAGTAATTTAATTTATGCGTGTAATAAAAACATTCCAAAATGTACCTCTTTTGTTTACTTTATTTAATAAAGAGTTTTGATAGTATTTATTTTTATTATGATTAGTCTGGTGATGTGCACGGTAACGGCAATAGGCTCGCCCCCTATTACGTGGGTGGTACCTAAAAATTCATGGCGAAATGTGGGTGTAATGTTACACTTCTGTCTACCCCTTCGAGGATACAGGCGTGGGTCAGTAAAAAATTTTTTTTTTATTAATTTCCAAATAATCAGAAAGTCAAAGTTATTTGATGGCACGTCAATGACCCCAATAAACATAGAAAAATGGCACGTTGATGCAAAAAGGTTCGCCTACCCTGGCCTATGTTATCGATATGAAGTATTTTGCAGATTTTTTTTCGTGCAAACTACGTTAAGGTAAAGCAATAGACATCACGGTCATTTTATGGATGGGTGACCGGGCTATGAGATTACGGAGAACATGTGTGGGGTTTATAAAAGGGAGCCAAAAATATGGTTATTTGCGAGCTAGGATGCGCCATTACCAAGATACATAATAATATGTCATAGGTACTTAACTAATACTAGGTATTTATTGCATGAAATAATGAAAATCACACTTGAATCGAATATTACCTTACAACGCATATTTTCTTACGTCTGCCATGTTGTTTACGTACAATGATTACTACTTTATTCTGTGATTTGGCCAGACATAAGATATTGTAAAAAGTTAGTAGATTAGTAGGAACTTGCTCATTATTTTAAATGGTTATAGGTACATACATTTCAAAATAATATAAATAATTATAATTAATGAAATTTTCTTTTTTGGTATAAGTAAATTGATGAAATCGCAGATTTTTTTTTAAACCTTGTTTATTTATATCTTTAAACAGCATAAAGAATTTCAATGTCTTACAGTACAAGTCGTATGCACCATCTTAATTAATATTCATAAGCAAAAAAATTAGTAACGAACAAAAAACAAGCACGTGCCAGCCCCCAAAAAGATGTACCTAGTTACGAACTAAGGCGATATACGTAACTAGGTACCGCTCTTCCCGCGTCTCACCTCTTGGCCCCCGCACGATTGACCCGTCTAGACGCGTTCGTCGAACGACTGTATGGATTATTTGACTGTGATCATACACTGCGTTTTCATACTACTTCTCTTATCTGCGTTTCATACGTTAAGATAAATAATTAAAAATTAATTTATACTGTATCAGCTGTGCCCGCGATGTCGTTCGCGTGAATGTTGGGATTAAAATAGTACCTAATATAGATAATACATTGCACTAATAGCGCAGTGGTTGATGCGGCCGCCGTTTAGCCCTCACCCAATCTCTGCCCTCACCGAGTGTTGTGGGTTGGATTCTCATCCTATTTAGGTGTATGGGAGCTACTCGTTCCTACATGACCTTTTTCTAATTTTTATTGTGCAATTTTGTCCGCGTGATTACTATGCATAACCATGCCAAATTTCAGCTCTCTAGTCTCAAGTGCTTATAGTTTTCGCGTAAAACCGCGGACAGACAGACTTGCCGGAATTACAAGAGTTCCTTGTAGTTTACAACGGAACCCTAAAAATAGGGAGCCCAAAATAAATTAGACAAAATCGATTAAATAAGCTATTTTCAGCCCACCTGAAAAATTTGGAATTTCTCGACTTATCGGCTCTTATTTTCTCGTCCAGAGTTAGGCCAAATTTCCCGAAAATTCTCGCTTCGAGAAATCTCGAACAGAAACCATTTGTAATTTAACATATTATTATTGTATTTTTGTACAAGAACGCTCGACTTTTTTATTCTGGAGTTATCAATAATTGAGTAGGTAATTCTACTATTGTATAACAACAATCAAAAAAGGGTACGAAGGGTAAAATAAAGCTCATTTTTATCAAGTAAATGTTGAAAAAGATAATTATTTTATAAAAGAAATGTTGTTAAAAGTAAGATACATTCTTTCCTATTTTCAAAGAAGCTTTGTTTGAAAATATGTTTATTTTCAATAGTTGAATAGTGAACAATTTTAAACAAAATAAAACCATATTATTGTTTTTATTTATTGTATTATTTACAATATCATCTTTTATGAGTACACATATCATACAACATTGTTATTTATTTTTATTTGCTATTAGTACCTTCTTTAAAATGTCATAACATAATACATATGAAAATGATTTGGTTGCTAAAGTTACATAGAAATGATATAGGTAATAATAATTATTTACAAGAATATTGCTACATAGATGGTTGTCTTAAAACTAGATATGTACATCATGTTCTGCTTAAATTGGGCATGCAAATGTTAATAGAAAATACAAGTTGATAAAGGCACATACATTTACATAATCTCTCTATTAGCCATTTTACAGATTAAGTTATTTTTTTAATATAAAATAAGTTTTTGTTGGTTCTTCAAGTCTTTCTTTGGCTAGCCAACTTTTGATCTAATTTCAATAAAACACCTGGAATTTGAGACCTTCCTTACAAGGAATATCTGACGGCCGGTTGGCGTAGAGGGAGTGTAAGCGACTGCTATGTCGATGGTCGCGGGTTCGATTCCCGCTCAATTCAAACATTTGTGTCCATGAACATGGATGTTTGTCTTGGTCTGGGTGTTTCTATGTATAATATGTATGTATTTACAAAAAAAAAGTATATATGTATGTTTATCCATTATCTAGTATGCATAGTACAAGCTCTGCTTAGTTTGGGACTAGATGGTGTTGTGTGAATGTGGTAGAATATTATTATTAAATTATTATTATTTCCTTTATTCAGCATTAATCAAATTTTAGTTACATTTTTAAATATATAATTTACAAAAAACTACATTTATTATTATTATAATGAAACCACTGTCTGCCATAATGCTATCCCCAGAAGTACAAATATCAAAAAGCTTGCTACATTCTCCTATTTGCGTGTCACTAACTGAACTAGCATATATATACCTGAACTATATGTTATAAGACCACCTAGTGAGGCAGCAGCTAAAAATTTTAGAGTATTCTTGTGCTTATAAGTACTGAATGTGGCTCTTTGGTTTTTGGGCTGGCTACACTTTTGTACTTCTATTTCAGTTCAATCTAGTATTAGCCTTGTTGAAGGATAATATTTTTTAACCATGTCTTACACAAATAAAATATCATTTCATTTCATTTAAACTATCAGGCATATAATAATCCACTAAACTGCGGTTAGGCCAAATGTCTATTAAGCTCCAGATATCTATCTAACAAAGTTTATCCAGGTCACTATAATATTTGACACTTCGGCTTTACTTACACCAAACATTTTGCCTCGTTCAAAATCAGTTTTATTTCTTCTAAGCTTAATGAATAGTATAAAAAACTGATCCTCTACCAACAAGGAAACAACTCTACTCCAATGGTAGTTAATATCATGAGCCATAGGCAAAAGAGCCCCGAAAATTTAATTAAATTTAACCAATGAGTCTCCATCATCATCGCATTTTCCCGGTTGCATCCAAGACTTGGAGCCCGAGGTCCGCTTACTAGTCTAACCAGATGTGACAGAATATTCGCTATTCCACAGAGCGACTGCTGTCTGACCTTCTCAACCCTAAGGGATAGCTATATTCTATGGTATAGACCAGTGTCAGGATATTTGAGGGTACTACCGCTCCATAATGACGTGAATGTGACTAACACTGTATAAAATTGCACTGTCTCATCAGCAAAGCTCTGTTGAGAACTATCTTAAAATATTAGGTGTTTGTGTTCCACAATTGTTCTGGTTTGGCTTAATAGATTTAGGTACTGGGGAAGAACCAAATTCTATCAGAAGCTCTTGAGATAAATTGTAGTCTTGAGACACAGTATTATCTTTTTCTAGTGGCAATATATCCTCACAATGTTGTGTGCTTGAAGGCATGTCAAGAAGCTCTTCTTGAGGTCGCGGTTTACCAATATATCTGCTCTAGCCTCGTCGTTTTCAGAAATTGGTTGTGTGTTCCATGGAAAACCTGATGATACAGCACCTTTCATCAAGAATCTATGTTGGTGTTTGACTCCTAGAACAATTTGTGATTTGTATCATTACAAATTAAATAAGCAGGTATGATTACACTGTGTAAGAAATTATTGGAAAATATTTATAAGCAGCTTACCTGTGTGTTTAGTTAACATTTCATAGGTAATCACTTTCAACAAAGTGTTTACTACATACTTAACCTCGAACTTTTTGTAGGAATTAATTTTTCACGACGGATAGCTTTTAACCAAAGCCTCCAATTTTTTATATCCTTCGGGATTTGGTGCGTTTCAACTTCAGAGCATTTGGAAACAATACAGCGCGTCATTCTAACTGTTTAATGTTTTCTAAATTCGACCATAGTACAAATTCAATGTTTGGTTGTTTGGGGACACAACCATTTGACTGATTTGACAGTTGCTAACCCCACAGACAGTAGATTGTAGAAAAGAAAAATAATGTAGAGCATGCGTTGTTAAAGAGAGATGCAGGGGGCCTCTAATATTGCGTTCTCCCTCCCACCGGCGGACACGACCAAAGAGATTGGATATATATACATAGAGGTAATCCTAGTACTTACAAATTGAACACAGTCAACTGACGTGTAAGATACAATTTAGACAATATTATGCCATCAAATTATATAACCTTAGTAATTTTTCTTTTATGACTGTACTGACATGATTTTGAATTTAGCAGTATAATATTTATATGGACATTGTCAAGTGTTGTAAAAAATCTTATCGATATGTCTATCCACCATATATTTTTAAAAGAAAATTCTGTGCCAACATCACTCCTCCCTTCTAAACGTATCAGTGTGAGTGTTTAAATAATTACTTGCTAATAACTAAAATATCAGCAACAGTAAGGAATTTTCGGAATGCATCCTTTTTCAAATTTGATTGAACATTCTCTAGAAAATACATGTATGATGATCACAGATTTTTATTGATAAAGTGCATTAGTCAAACATATTAGAAAATTAGAATCCATCATATACAAAAAAAAATAATGCACCTATAGAAAATATCTGATCTGACAGTAATATTTAAAGGACAGTAATTTGAGGGTTTAATAAGAACTGTCTGCATTTCATACTCACGACTACTGAGTGCATATGCATCAAAATAAGGAAATCTTCATTTGAAAGAAAGTTTGTTAAATGTCATCTACCCAGAGACCAACACTTGGTTGTTCTTGTTCGACTAGTGGACTAATAATGTGCCGATCCCAAGATAAAATCTAAGGGCTAGTCTAGCCACAATTTTTTTCTCTCTAAATATTCTGTGTGTCACATGTATGATCGAAAAGTGTCCGATCCCGCACATTTTTTTTTACACATAGATTTGTATTACCTACACTATGTGATGAGAAAATTTCAATAAAGTTATTATTGTTAATAACAAACCTTTGGGCACTATTCAAGGTTTTGTCTGATTTATCTATTTTAAGTTAATTTTTACGTTTTTTGCTTGATAAAATCCATGTCGACTATGTCCTATCCTTGTAAAGAATTAATTTGGATATGCCATTCTCAGTTATCATAATGGCTGTGAGTTTTGCTTTTTTCTTAATTATTTGCTTTCTCTAATAAAAATATATTATTTGGGGGTGATGATTTATTTATTTAATATTTATTAATCCCACTTACAGCTATCATTACAGCTGAAAAACTAACTATAAATAAGTATAAATAAACATTTATGCCGATGGTATCGAATGAGGCGACTAAGAGAAACACAAGAGAAGGAAATCTCGAAATAAAACCCTATACGAATACGTCTGGCTAGTGTGGTATAAAAGTAGGCCAAACCTCCACCACAGAAGGTTTAAGACCAGCAGTGGACTGGAAAAAGCTGTTGATGCGTAAAGAAAAATACCATGAAAATTAGAAAATAACGCCTCGAAAGATTATGTGCTACTGATTACCCATTTGAAACAAAAATATGTAAGTTCAGTTTAAAAATGCAAGTTTGTGTAATAATTATTTAAAGACTGTCCATCAACTAGCGTTCTGACTGCTATGGACACAAAGTTACGGAATTTAAAATGTATAACATATAAATAATATACTTTACAAGTCCGTTTGATTTTGAACCTATATTGAAACTTTAATCGATTTCGATAGCGGATTTGCTCAGTCACTATTAAATTAAAAAGATACAATATTCGTGTTCAAATTGTCTTTAGCCCTAACTGACAAACATAGTGCCATCTTCTTCTGGCAACTCTAATTTATCATATGAGTGAAAAGTGTAGCTATATTCAATTTGTTCTAAAAAATATCGTTCCTTCCATGCTTCAGTTATTCTTCTGTGGACACGACCAAGTATTGAGTTTGGTACTATTCTGCCACTCTATTCTTAATATCTCTATGGTCACCACTCACGCGATAGGTTTTTTGGAATGTTTTTGACTTGGAGCTAAGTCTTTTGAGCCATTACTTAATTAGATTTTTACTTAAATTATATTTGTTTATTTGAAGCGTGGATATACATTTACACATTACCACAAAGTAGTTTTATCTTTAACATTTGAGTGTCAGAAGACATACGAATGAGTAATAATAATAGATAGTGGAATCGATTAGTTGAATCCATTGATCATCAAAAATTACTTCTTTTTTGGAAGATTGTTTATAACATGCCAATTATTTAGCACCAAAATAAACATAAATAAAATCATAGTCCCATAGATGGCGTTGGTAAAAAACTAGTCTGTCTCCTGGCTTTTGATAACAAAAATGGTTACCTGTGCCATGTTTTTTGTCATCTGGCTGAAAAATCCCTACTTTGTGTTTACAAATGATGACATTTATTATAAAGTAATATTTTTACTTGGGTTTTTTTGGAAAACAGTATATTAACAGTATATTATTATTATTTAGTAATAACTTTTATGACTAATATCAATCATGTTGAGAGACCATGTTATGTCACTCAGGCACGTTAGTTTTGATTCTTGTTCCCTTTTTACACGTGTGACATGAACATCATATTCGAATAAATGAAAATTATCAAGTCAATTTACTCCTCCTCTAGTTATTCGCTCTCGACATGGCTAAAAAGGTTGATTTGGGGTCTTCTGATCTCTTCGAAAAATAGGTACTAAAAATATTCAATAGGATAGTCTACACTATAATATTATAAAGAGGAAAGATTTGTATTTTTGTTTGTTTGTTTGTTTGTAATGGATAAACTCAAAAACTACTGGAGCGATTTTATTTAAATTCTTTCACCATTAGAAAGCTACATTATCTGCGAGTTAACATAGGCTATATTTTATTGTAGAAAAATAAGAGTCCGTAAGATATTTGGATTTTTCGGGTACGCGAAGTAGTTCCCTTAGGACGCGGTTGAAACCGCGGTAAACGGCTAGTATCAAATAAATACGTAATTATTCAAAGCACTATAGAAGGCACACGATATGAATACCTATTATAATCTACATGCAGTTACTTTTTGTTAAGTTTTATCTTGTTGATCGTATCAATAATACGCAAATAAAACCGCAACACTATCACAAGGAATTAATAAATCGGCCAAAGGACGTGGTTCCAGACCGTAATAAACTGCACTTTTAGTGCATGAATGAATGAATGAATGAAACATTACTAATCATAGGTACTGCAATGTAAACAAAACAAGTCTTTTTTTTTCGTTTTTTTATCCAGTGCTTGTTGGGTTTCAAAATTAACATCTTAATTCTAGTTTTCATTTATTAGTACAATAACTAATTCAAAAACATTTTAACTGAGATAGCAAAAATCGGGTTACTTGAGGTTTTAATTTTTTTACTCTTTTTTATTGTATGGAACTAACAAGTATTGTACCATTTTAGAATTCTGATTAAATGTGCCAACTTTTAATAATGCCACTTGCCAAGACACTCTAGTACATTGTTTTTAAAGGAGGGCCTGTCAAAGTCGACGAATCTTGAAAATTTTAAATTCGTAGTTTAACAAATAGTCTCAATTCTCGGAAACTTGAGGCAATTGTGTCATTATTTTTTATCGGGATTCTAGAAATGTTATTTAGGATTACGTTTCCAAAGTTCAAATGAACCAAAATAAAAAAAAATAACCACAATAACCGAAAAATGGTACAGTTTGATCAAATTTCTAGGCTTTTCTTAAAATGCCCATAATTTTCAAACTGCACGGGATAGATTTTTTTCAGACATTTAAATAATAAAATAATATGATTTACTATTTTTAAATAATTAATAAAAGGGAGTGAAAATTTTGTGTACTTGCTAAGCCAACTACCCACGTTCTCACGTTCTCCATTACATTAACTTAAATTATTTAAAAATCACAGATCAAAATTAAGTAATATTACTGCAGTTTAGTTACTTATGTAAGTTTTACTTTTAACAAATTACAATCTCAAAAAGTCAAGTTATAAAAGGTATCTACATAATTCGACGCAAGAAAGCAATCTTGTAGTATCTCGAAAAATTGAACTTTACACCAGAGCCAAACAACTATTAAAAAAATTCATTACTCGTAAACTAGCTGAATCCGAGAGGTCATTTTTGGAACACGTATTTCTTATAATTAAATTTATCAGATGGCACTAAAGATAGTATTCTAAAGTCAGTATAACATGAGTTTTATATAAGTTACAGCAATTGGTATTTCAATTTGAATCATCAATATTGCTGTATCTTGGTAGTTATAGGATAAGGCACAACAAAATACCTTAAAATGTTAGATAACGATTATGATTATGATGTATGTAATATGAATTTAGTTTGTAAGTCCTGGTATTTCGTTGTACTTCACATTATTTTTAGAAGAACATTTTGAATTTTGTGTTAAACATAAATAAAACAAATTATTATGTGTAATTAAATGCTGTATGTTTATTTAATCAATTTTATTTAGGAAACAATTTTTACCGTAATAATTATTATTATGTATTAAATTAAAAAAATAATCAGTCTCCAAATAAGGAAGCAAAGAAGTTTACTGAAGGCGACATTCTCGACTATAAAAAATATCCTGAGCGATATTTTGGACGAAATATAACACAAAATTACTGAAAAAAAAAACATAATTTTGAATTACTTAGGTACAAGTTTCTTAGACCTACATAAAAATCAATAAAAAAAAAACAATTAACTCGAAAAAATACTACTAAAGTTAGTAAAACACTAATTAAATTTAGAACGTATGAGTAATTTTACTTTACTGCAGTTTTCACTGATCTTCATCCTCTTCATCAGACTCATTTAAAGCATCTTGCCCTTTTTGTCGCGTTTTAGACATAAGAATTCTTTGGCGTATGTTCTGGGTATTACGTTCTTGTCGACAAGTTTTTTTAAGTCGTTGTATTTTTGCAACGAAACTGGTAGTTTTGCAGAATAAAGGCAATATTTTGGTTCGGAACCGTTCAAACTACACAATGAAACCTCTGTAGTTTCAGCATCTGGTAGCATTGAATATTTAACAATCATTTTGTCAAAGTTTGACATGCATAATTTAGAAATCTGTAGTTTTTGATTCTTCTTAAAGGTGCTGTTCAAAATGTTTTCCAACCCCATAAAGTTTTTACCTGCCAAAACAGATACTATATAGGGAGCAGGATTTTTACGCGCCATCTCGATGGCTATCGGCCAATGAGACGGTTCCCATAGGGTAGTCTTTTGTACAGCACGTTCAATAGTGGCGTGCATGCTATCCATAGGCATAAAAGTGTGTCCAGGTATCAAGTAATTCATTTGAATTACGTCTATGTTTTTAGATTTTGATAGAAAATATCTTAACATACTCAACATCGTTTTATTTTTGTTCTGACCATAACATGAATCTGAATACAACAGTACGGTTTTGACATTTTGACGTTGATCTACCTCTTGAAGGTATTTAAACACGCAAGTAGAAATTTCATTGGCTCCGCGATGAGCGTCAACCTCGGTCCACAAATTGCAGTAGCCTACTTGTGTATTGCTTTTATAAATTGTCATATTATATATGGCTATTTTCCTTGAGTAATACAGGGCCATATTTTCACCGTGCGGTGTATTTAATACCTTTTGCATATCAAAACTTGCACATATCACTTGAATCTTTGGCATTAAGTTTCTGGTGGCACTGAAATCTTTTATAGGACTCATTTTTTCTCTCAAGTGATTTTCAAAGTTCGAGAGTTCTTCTTCATTTTTAACATCATAATTCTGAATCATACATGTCAAACATTTGTCTTTTTTAGGGACATGAAATCCTATATTATAATTGGTCTTTAACCAATTTGAAAATACTTTGAAAGATATTTTGTTTACACCATTATCAACACAGTTTTTTGAATAAATGCGATACAAATTAAAAACATTTTTGAAATCTTCAGGTAAGTAAAGGCGAGTCGAATCTTTTCTGCAGTAATGCGAGGGTACCAGAGGTAAATATGTTATACATTGTTTTGCATGACTTATTACTTCTTCTTTAGTTTTATTGCCACCACCGTTTTTTTTTCTTTCGTCTAATTTTGCAAATCCCTCGACTGCATTATCAAGTGTGTACAACAGAAGCCTTTGCGTTATATCAAGAGTAATTATTAAAAATGTTTAACACACTTGTCTCCTTCCATCATCTTCATTTATAAAATATGCGTATGACACATTTCTTCTTGATGATTCGCCTTTATCGGTCGTATAACATTTTACCTCTTTTTTTATAGCACATTGTGAGAGCCAGTCTTTCTGACGTTGTGAGCTACCACGGTTCCAGTAATAAGTAAAAAGCCGTTGGCGTCTTTCTTCAATTATTTCTCCACAATTCCGTTTACAAATAACACCTTTACAAGGGTTAGGTTTCATAGTTTTAGATGGAACATCTTCTCCTTTTTTATTGGTAAAGGATTGTCCTAAAATTCGTTTCCTTTTGTTATTATTTTTAATTTCCTGTTTTTTTTCTTGGTCTTGTTTTTAAAATTTGTTCAGTACTTTCGTACTTTGTTTCAGCGTTTTTACTGTAATTTTTTTTCAGGTTTTTTACTATTCCCACGTTTTGAGTTCTTTCTTTGCTTTTTTGTTGTTTTTCTTACTTTTTTGCTCGATATCGAATCATCAGATGTTTCACCTTGGCTATATGATGTACTAGAATCTTCTGATGGAAATGCTTCGTTCAATAATAACGTGTCAGCATCATCTTCTTCTATAAAATCTAGATAGATTTTGTCAAAGTTTATTTTTTTTTACATTTTCGATTATATTTACTATCTTGGTATCTAGTATCACAAGTGCAATCGTTGACTAGCTCTTAGCAATAATTTTAATAATATATTTTAAGTTGTTTAATATCGTTCAAAGTTTAACAAGTGTACTCCAAATAACTTAAGACTATAGTGATATTGTTTTCCACTGGTTTAATCTCCGTTTAATACACTTACAAGTAAAATATATATTGCTGTGAAAGTGACATTTCTGTTTGCTGTTGGATTTCCATTCTACATATCCTTGCACTAAATTATAATGTTCCGATCACCCGATAAGAAGCACTCTAATCCAGATATTGCTAGCTCACTTGAGATTGTGGAAAACGTCACTCAGAGAAAGCGTAAACAACCTGAGTCAGAGTTTGCCAAGGCCATAAGGACATTGTCACAAGACATTAACAAAAAGTTAGATGACTGGCGTGGTGAGTTGGACTGCGCAATATCTAAAATAACTGACAGTGTAAAAGCTATTAAAGCTGATCTAGCCACCGTAACGCAAGTTACTTGCGATATCAAGACCGACTTAGACAGTTTGCGCTGCGAACACACTGGCTTAGATAATAAGGTGTGTAGCCTAGACGCTAAACACAATGGGCTGGTGAAGGACGTGGAAACTCTCAGGAATTCTATTCAGTATACTATGGACGAACAGGACAACCTTCAGAAAAAGATGGAACTCATTCGGTCTGTAAACACAGAAACTATTGCTGATACGATTACTATTCTTGAAGCGAAGATCGATTCTCTTGAACAACAAGCCCGCCAGTGCAACCTGGAGCTATGCAATGTTCCGGAAATGCGTAATGAAAATTTGATTACTCTTATGAAAAATATTTGCACAAAAATAAAGTTTTCATTATGTCCTAAGGATATCCTTGCTATACATAGGGTGCCACACGCACACACAGGTAATAAAAAGCCGAAAAATATCATCGTAAAACTGAGCTCGCGCATCTTAAGGGATAATTTATTAAGCGCTTACCGGCTAGCAAAAGGACTAGATACTAATCAACTGCAACTTACTGGACCTTCTAATCCCATTTATATGCATGAACACTTAACTCTCAAAAAGAAGCAATTATTTCGACGATGTAAGGATGCCGCCGTCAAGAACAACTTTAAATATGTGTGTTAAGCATGCTACTATTCTCGTGCGCGAAATTGACTCCGAGCCAGCATTTGCCATACGATCCGAGAAAGACATTTCTAAAATCAAGCCCAAAATGGCAAAATTCAAACCCGGTACCGATCATGTTTAGAATTGATTTTTATACATGCTTTAGCTGTTTAGTATTTCACAACTTTATTATTAAGTATATTTTTGGTTATTTGCTTTGCTCTGTTAAACACCTATTCAGGCTCATATTATGTCTTAATATTTTATTTAATAACTTTATAGAATCTAAGTATTTTTTTGTTTATTTGCTTTACTCTGTTGAACAGCATTTAATGCTCATATTTTGTCTTCATATTTTATTTTTACATAGTGTAATTCTTAAACAAAGGCATAGTAGCTTTTTTAAAAAACATGTTATACTTGTTGTCATCACTTTTCATAATAATAGTAATTTTAATCTTATATATTATACATAATCTGGACTTCCGTCTCATAACGGTTACGTGCATGTTAACTACTGATTTATTCTTAGTATTGTTTCACTTTCACCGTGTTAGATAAGTTAACAGTATACTACCAAAATTGTAGGGGTACTCGTTCTAAACTGAATCTCTTATAACAACATATTATCAAATTGCTATGACAAAATTATATTAACAGAGACCTGGCAAACCCCTGAAATATTTGATGATGAGTTTATTGATTTGCGCTACGTAGTTTACAGAAATGATCGCGATCGTATTGCTACCAATAAGAAAGATGGGGGAGGTGTTCTTATAGCTGTATTAAAAACGTTACAGTCCACCTGTGTACCATACAATTCCCAGGCTAGTTCTCATAGTGAAGATGTTTTTATACAACTACCGTTTGCTGGACGCGAAAAATTTCTAATTAACGCGGTATATATTGCAACCAATACGGTCAAAGAACTATATGTTGATTATTTTGAGACATTAGAAAATCTGATTGACAAATTCGGCTTTAATCATTTTCATATTTTCGGAGATTTAAATCTCCCGCATATTGAGTGGCTCCCAGCTACTGCACTTATTAGTACTGGCTCATCATTTGTTTGTAGACATATGAGTAATTTCTTATCTTTGCTTAACGCTTATCAATACAATAGTTTAAAAAATTATAAGGGGCGTATTCTGGATCTACTAATATCAAATAGCGAGTGCGCGACTTATGCACCTTCATGTAATTTATTATCTCCCGATATAAATCATCCACCCTTTTGCGCCGATATAAGTTATAAAACGACGTTACAGACAATCAATCCTGTAAAAATTGTAAAGTATAACTATTATAAAGCTAATTACTAATTACGAACTCATAAACAAAAAATTGGCCGATATAGATTGGACTAATCGTTTGCAGGGGTTGTCATCGGAGGATTGTCTGAATACTTTTTACGATGTTATTTTCAATGTTATAAGAACTTATACACCCTTTTCTAACTCACGTTCATCGAAATTCCCTGTGTGGTTTTCTAAATCACTGATTCGCATTTTCAAAAATAAGAACAGAGTCTGGGTGAAATGGAAAACATATAATAATATTTCGGATTATGAACAGTTTTCGCATCTACGGCATAGATTTCAGGTCTTATGCAAGTCAAATTACGCTGACTACCTGAATTCTGTTGAGAACAATGTTCAAAAGAACGTAAAATACCTATGGAGCTATGTCAATAATCGTAGGGGTAATGTCGGCATTCCTTCCACTATGTTTTTTAAAAATCGGACATCCAGTGATCCGGATGAGATTTGCAATATGTTCATGGACTACTTTCAATCGGTTTATGTTCCCTCAAACCTAAATTTGAATGAATGGCTACCCCCTAAAGAGAGTAGTGACAACTGCACTCATATTACTAGCATAACGTTTAGCGAGCATCAGGTCTTGAAGTCATTACAAGCTTTAGATTCCACTAAAGGTCCTGGGCCGGATCAACTACCCCCTTATTTCCTTAAAAGGACTGCTAAGAGTATATACAGGCCCCTGCAAATTATATTTAATATGTTTATATCAGACGGCACCTTCCCTGAACAATTTAAAAGGGCTAATATAATTCCTGTATATAAATCAGAGTCCAAACAAGAAGTCGAAAATTATCGCCCCATATCTATTCTGTCTGCTTTGTCGAAGCTTTTTGAAAAGCTCGTTTATCAGGAAATACATAAGATAATTTACAGAATTATAATAGAACAACAACATGGATTTGTTAAAAGTAAATCTACAACTACTAATCTATTATTATTTACCGACTTTCTCTTTAATAATATGGATCAACAAATACAAATTGACGCAGTGTACACAGACTTTCAAAAAGCGTTCGACAAGGTAGACCACAATTTGCTTCTTACCAAAATTGCATTTAACGGCATACGAGGAGATTTGCTTCGCTGGTTTGCATCATATGTTAGTAATAGATCACAAAGGGTTGTTATCAAGGGATCCCACTCGGCGACTTCTATCGTAACATCTGGCGTACCCCAGGGCTCAATTTTAGGGCCTCTTTTATTCATTTTGTTCATAAATGATATTGGAAATTGTTTCAGACACTCAAAATTTTTGCTCTATGCTGACGATCTAAAAATCTTTAAAGCTATAAGAAAACCAGCAGATTGTTTTCAGTTACAAGAAGACTTAAATCGACTCTCTGAATACTGTATTCAAAACAAACTTTACCTTAGTATTTCTAAATGTTTAACTATATCATTTACAAAGAACAAAAACGTTTTAAATCATAATTATAATCTAAACAATGTACCTCTATTGAAAGCTCTATCCGTGCGAGACCTAGGGGTACTGCTAGATAACAAACTTCACCTTGATCAACATATTGACAACATCATCAAAAAAGCTTATCGTATGTACGGGTTCGTAATGAGATCAGCTACTGAATTTAAACACGCAAGCACTTATTGTCATCTCTATAAAGCACTAGTTAGATCTCAACTCGAATATGCGGTGGTGGTGTGGAACCCTTTTTATAATAAATATGTTGAGATGCTAGAAAGAGTGCAATGCAAATTCCTTAGATCGATGCACTATAGGTGCTGCCACAATTTCCCAACCAATTTCCCAACCTATAAAAATCTTCTTGATAATTACAATCTTATGAGCCTGAAGTCTAGACGTTTATATCTAGAAATTATGTTTCTTTTCGACTTATGCTATAACAGGTATAACTGTTCTGAGATTACTAATAAAATATGCTACTGTGTCCCAAGAACTGTTATTAGACGAGAGCCGCACCAATGCTGGTCTGCGGGCGCCTCTACGTCGCTTGTGCAAAAACTATAACTACTTTTGTTCAGAAACTACAGAATTAGATTTATTCTCAGTGTCAGCAAATAGATTTCGTTCTGCTTTGTTAAATAAACTTAAGGATTCCGATGTATAGTTATTTGAACATTCTGGTAGTCTTACTCGCATAGATTGTTCATTAGTATAGTATGGTATAGTATAGTATAGTATAATATAGTCATATGAATTGTATATGCTGTGGCTAACGGTGTGGGTTTCACATTTATAATAATATCTTTGTTTACATTATGTGCGCAGATATAATGTGTTACTGTTTGTTTGTCCCAAATAAATAAATAAATCTTGGGATGGTTCGTCACTGTGGTTGGATTTCAAAACTTCAACAGGCGGGTTGCCATATGTTACAGGAATTTCTCCAGTTAGGCTTGGTGATAAATGAACGTCAAGCAAAGGGCTGCGATCTGAATCAGGCACTACTCTGATTCTATTTGGTGATAACTGTGCATCAACAAGAGGGCTGACATCTGTTACAGGAACTGTTTCTGGCATTTCCAAACTATGATCAGATTCACAAGTTACTAAAACTTCATAACGATTCTGTAAGTTTTCATTTGTTTCAACTTCAGCTATTGTACTTGTGGTCAAGATAGGTTGAACGATCTGGGCTGTATTTTCCAAGGAACTTTCGTTAACATCTTCATTTATAATGGCACGTTCAGCAAACTGTGTTAAATTATTATTGCTATGAGGTAGAATATGCGTCGAAGGAATAGTTTCAATTATCCGTTTTGTCTCAGACATGTAATATTTTGGTTTTCGAAAAGTAGGTGTGAGATCTTTAACAACGCCAACTGCTGCTGATTTTGAATGATGAGGAGTCGGCGAAAATGAAGACCGTTCTGGTAAATAATATTCGGAACTCATACCTGCGTCTTCATTAAGGTACCTTTTCGATCGGACTGGTTTGCCATATTTATAGGTAGCATCACTGATGATTTCAATTTTAGGTTCCTTCTTTTCATCCTTTTCGCAAGTGTCTCGCTATGGTTTTAACTCATCTTTCCACTGTCGACGTTTTGCCATCTTTACATAAACTATTCAGTTCCACGATATTAGATTAAATTAATACCTGAAAAGTAAAATTAAAATAACATGAGAAAATTGAAAAAATGTAAGTAAAACAAAGTCACAAAACACGAAAATAAACGTGAGATATCGTGAGACATGAAATCAGGACAAATAGTTCTGATCTTATGTTTCAATCGATTGTTGATTTATTAGAAATACATACATACAGAATAATTAATTACACAAAAATAATTGTTTTAGGTGTTTCTATAATTATAAGTTTTGTCTCTTTGTTATTTAACACCGACTTCCGAATTAAAATTACGTAATATGTTTTACACTTTTTAGTTGTGGTCAGCCAAACTAAACCCCCCTTCTTTAGTCTTTCGACGTCTGGCCCCCAAACTGTAGAAGGCCGGGCCGAACACAGCGCGTGAGAATACGGAGCGGTCGCACTCGTTGCGTGACGTCTAATGTGAGCGGCGCGCGGCAACCCACTAATCCAACCATGTCGACATGGTCGGCCGAGGTACTTGTCAGTTTGTACCTAAAATGCGAAGTGCGCCCGGCCTGGTATTACTGCTTCGCAGAAGGACGCGACCATATCCCATTCCTTTTCGCCCCAGACCATGGCCTCACAATGCACACTCGGTCAGTCTCGAGTGTTTGATAACAATAGGTGTTACAGTGATTTTAAAGCTATTTCAGTCATAATAACTATTCAGACGATAGATAACACTAAAACAACATTTTAGGGGTAGTGTCTTGTACAAAAATGCAAAAACAATATAAGAAGTACACCTGATAAAAGATGTTTCCTATTCCAAAAGATGCGAAAAGACGAAAACAATGGTGTAAAGTAATGAGAAAATAATTATGATGAAGTATCTTCAATATCGAGTTTGTACTGTTGTGAAGATCACTTTATTATAAATTGGTGTCGTATTATTATAATAATATCGACGACCCAGTTGATGTACCTAGGGAGAGCGTAACAGACTGTCACGCCGAAGGTCGCGGGTTCGATTCCCGCTCAAGTCAAACATTTATATTCGTGAACATGGATGTTTGTCTCGGTCTGTGTGTTCCCATGTATTATATTATGTATAATAATATATTTACAAAAACACTAATGCTAATTTAGCCGTGTGGTTGACGGCATAGAATACAAGTGTCACCACCCCCTATCTTCCCGTGGGTGTCGTAAGAGGCGACTAAGGGATAACACGATGCAAATACCATCTTTGCGTAGAGACGGAAAACTCGACATCAAACTCTATACGACTGCCTCGTTGGTCTCGCGGCATAAATATGCATGTGAGATCGGGAGGTCCCGGGTTCGATTCCTGGGTCGAGCAGTGTTATGGTATTCTGTCACGAAATTCTCTGTAGAAGCACGGAGTCTGGAAATGTGCCCGTTACGGCAATAGGTTCGCCCCTTATTACGTGGGACTAAAGTATATCTGTCGAAAAGTGGGTGTAGAAATACACCTCTTTCTACCTATTCGGGGTTATAGGCGTGAGAATGTGTATGTATGTATGTACTAATGCTAATCTTTCTTTAAAAAGCACCCTTTCTCTCTACTCGTGATGGCACACTTAGTTTTTGGCACTGGAATATAATTATGAGGCACATCTTTGTTCTTTAACCGTAGTTTAACCTTTTCCCCGTTTTGTTTCATAATGTTTTATTGAACATAATTTACGGTACCTTCTTCGACCTGAAATAAGTTCGAATTTTAGTAAAACTCGACAATAAATATGCAGTGCATAATTAACTTTTGTTACCTAAGTAGTTTCAGAAAGTAATTACATATTATGTAGTATTAATAATTAAAAACATAATTAATTACTTCTCACTAATATTGTAGGTACTACATACATAGACTCACTGCGATAGGCACAGGCTACCGACCGATATTGTACTAATAATATTCTACCACATTCACCCAACACCTTCTAGCCCTAAACTAAGCAGAGCTGGTACTATGAGTGCTAGATAATGGATTAACATACATATATTATGTCCTTGTTTTTGTAAATATATAAGTACATAATATACTAAGCACATGGGAATACACAGACCGAGACAAACATCCATGTTCATGAACATAAATGTTTGACTTGAGCGGGAATCGAACCCGCGACCGTCTGTTATGCTCCCGCTAGGTACATCAACTGGGTCGTCGATATTATTGTGATAATACGATACCAACTTACATTAAAGTGATCTTCACAACAGTACAAACTCGATATTGAAGATACTTCTTCATAATTATTTTCTCATTACTTTACACCACTGTTTTCGTCTTTTCGCATCTTTTATCAGGTAAAAATATTTTATCAGGTGTTTTTGCATTTTGGTACAAGACAATACCCATAAAATGGTTTTTTAGTGTTATCTATCGTCTGAATAGTTATTATGACTAAAAATAGCTTTAAAATCACTGTAACACCTAATGTTATCAAACACTTGAGACTGACCGAGTGTGCATTGTGACGTCATCATAAGCCCGCGGCAAAATGGCGTCGTTTTAGCAGGCCAGATTTTATTGATATTTAAAACTTTATTTTATAGCATAATTTGAACACTGTGAAGAGTATTTATATTTCTTATGAATATAAATGTTGATCTAATAAGTAAATATAAAATACATAAAATATAAAAAAAATATTATGCATATTCCCTATTGACTGAGAAATCGGTGAACAATAATAAAAATAAAATACAGCCGAACATAAGTATTACAATTATAGATAGATAAAGTAAATAAAATAACTAAATATGACTTACCTAGCTTTCACTTTAATTGTGCACGTAAAACATCCGAATTTCGTAGACAACGTACGCGTGTTCTAGCTCCTGCGCTCGCACATCGACTGCAATACAATCGGTAAACGGCGTATCCAGGGGAAGATACGGGGGCGGGGGTAAGTTTCTTTAGCGTAATTATAATTGTGGGCAAGTTTCAACTCTATCATAAATGTCATAGGTATAATATTTATTATAAAATCTGTAGAATGAAACGTAGTAAGTTTAAAGCACATTCAAAATTCGAGGGATAGAATTGTAGTGTCTCTAGCTGGAATGAAATACTGAGGCGGCGAAATTGCTGTATCTCAATAAAGTATTATTTTGTAACTTATCCTAATGCTGTAAGTGTTTCGTAGTATATAAATGACTGTAAAGAATATTATCATATTTTTGCTGTATCTGTTTGTCATTCAAAATAATAGATTTTATGGTTTATACAGCATTTTGAAGTATGTTTTTTCTTTTAAGTTAAGAAAAAGTCAACGTCGTATCATAAAAAAAAAAAACGTCCTAGGAAAATATCGATCAGACCGCCCGACGCAGTATTTTTTGCTGAATCAAAAAATGCAATAAAAATAAAATCTCATTTTTCGAGATACGACAAAATCGCTTTCCAGCGTCGATAATAATTGACTTCCATTAAAATTCACAATTTAAAAGTTAGTACAGACAACAGCACGTCAAGTGACAGTTGCATTATGATTGCCGCTACTGTTTCGTACGGAATAAGGGCGATCTCAAGAATAAGCTTGACGTGCTTTCGCCTGACCATCTATAAAGTAAGTAGTTTTGTACTTGAGAAACATATATCTATCTAATTTATAAAATTAGCGTGTCGCGGTGTTTGTTACCAAACTCCTCCGAAACGGCCAAATCGATTTGTATGAAATATTGTGTGCATATCGGGTAAGTCTGAGAGTCGGCCAACATCTATTTCTTCTTTTTTTTGACAAAATTTATATGGCGAAACAACGTTTACTGGGCCAGCTAGTATTATATAAAATTCTCGTGTCAGTGTTTGTAACCGAACTCCTCTTAAAGGGCTTGACCAATTTTTATGATTCTTTTTGTGTTTATTTGGCAGGTCTGATAATAGAACGTTAACATTTTTTAATACCTTTCGAGTAGGTAAGGATGGTAGGGTAGGTAGGGTAGCGTAGGTAGAGTAGGCAGGGATGGTCAAAAAATTGTTGCTGGCAAAACAACGTTTGCCGTGTCAGCGCTTATATATAATATCAGATTGTAATGTATAAATAATTGCGTGTGGCATTACATTCATTTGACTTTTGATTTCTGAATTTTGCTATACATATCGTCATAGCATTGAAACGTATGTTATGTGTTCGATAGCAATGAGCTCTGTTGTGGCCAATCCCTTTGGGGCTAAGAGGTGGATGATATTCTATGACAGCCAAGATCAGATATTATTGATTTCAATATTAATGGGTATATGATTTAAGTGTATATAAATATCGTGAAGCTCAAATATTATATTATTGAAGGAAGGAGAATGAGATAGCAAAGACAGTAAAACTCTGTTCCATCCGATAACCAGAGAGATATAAATCCTGTGAGAAGAGCCCTAATTAATAATTATTTCAGGACCCTTCAACTGGAGTAGTTCTCAGTAAATGAAGTTTAATTTAATTATAGATATACAGCTACCCTGCTTGCATTATATACACAATTTCAAAATTGCAATATGCTTATCTTTGACCGCATGATGTAATTCATAAAAAATATGTCAAGAATTAAAACTAATTTAACTTTGATAATTTATTTTAACATTATTTAACACACTCATTGCGAATCTCAACAAAACACACAGCTGTAGTTAGAAGCTTTGCCGTTTTAATTTCCTCTTGTTTCAATTGTTATTTTAAAATCAGAAATTTTAACTTCCCTTGTTCGTCTAAATTCTAATTTCTTTTTTATAAGAAGATCCGATAAGCAATCAGGTTTCGAAATCCAGTGATTATCACAATTTTTCCCGGTTGCAAACATTCAGTCACTGGCCTTTTTAAAGCTTTAGGTGTCCAGTTTTCCCATAGATCCTGAATGAGAATAATGATGTTTAATACTTTTATTTCTCTAAATTCAATAAAAATAAATGTCTGTTCATTGTTTTTCTAACAATAATGAGCAATATTTTAATATAAATTTAGAATATTTCATTTGATGCAATACAGGACAAGTAAGTTCGCATTTATTATTGTAAAAACATAAATTCTTCTCTTCTTCTCTTGCTATAAATAAATAATATGCATTTGATGTATTTGAAATTAAAAAACTTAGAAAAATACCTTAATTTTATATATTGTTTCGTCAACGTTTTCTGCTATATTTAAACGTGACAAAACATTTTGGCTTAGTTTTCCTGAAATAAGAAAATATTTGTTGTATATGTAATATAATAAATAGATTAAATGAAACATGTATTTATATAATTGGAAGTAGTACTACAATATCCTCTCTCTCTCTCTCTCTGAGACTGCCTCGTTGGTCTCGGGTTCGATTCCCGGGTCGGGCAAAGTGTTATTGGGTTTTTCCGTTAGGAAATTCTCAGTAGCAGCACGAGCACGAGCTCGAGTCTGGTAATGTGCCCGGTACGGCAATAGGCTCGCCCCCTATTACGTGGGACCTAAAAATTCATGGCGAAATATGGGTGTAATATTACATCTCTGTCTACCCCTAACATTTATTAAAATGTTCTTGTTGAAAAGTTGATTTCTGTCTATTGATTTTGTAATACCTGATGCAGGCTCAACTTCGTTAAGTTCTTGTTAAAACAATAAACCATTACACACTATTTTTACAACACAACAAAAACAAATAGTTTTGCATACCTACATTATAGTTTGGTGCATCAGAGTCATATACATTATTTAGACTGCTTGTGCTTGTATTTCATTACAAGCTCATCAAAATATTTCTTTCGTTTAGGCTGAAATTGCTGGTACGGTTCCTATAAGCCATTTTTTACAAATGTTCCTTGTGAAATCAGAAAGTAATTGTTTGATATGCTCAGCGAAGTCAGCGATAACTTTTCACGTTTTAAAACCTCTTTTGAAATGTATAATTAATGGCATTTCTACACAAACCAAACACAATAACAATGAAATAAATGACATAACATTAATCCTGCCACAAGATGTCGTAATGTACCTTAAAAGAAAAGTAACGAAAAATACAACGCCCGAACTTGACTGCATTATAATATTATACGATTGTATTAAAAAGTTTACAAAAAGTTAACAATTAAAAGTCATTTGATGTTGTAATGGATAATTTTCATTTGGCATTATATTTCTCACTCATTTCATTAAAAATAGTCCGGTTTTCTAACCGGCACCCAAACGGCACTGGTGTACAGTAAAAAACGATCTCTGTTTATCTTGATGTTTAACTTATAACAGTTGTTTTTGCAATCGCCGGTTATAGCATTGTCTAAGGGCCAATATTTCAATGGTCAGTTAAACAATCAGATAAGGTTTATTCCACAGTTAACAAGAATCTGATTTTTTTAACCCTTATTTCGACAGAGAAGGTGATAGTAAACTTATTAAAATTTTATTGTATAATCAAGTTTCCATGGTTTTTCTGAACTTCCAAAAAAAGAAAAAAAAAATCTACCCCCCACCCTTATGGAGAAAAGCGATGTCCGCCACACCGGACATTATCGAAACTTAGTAAAAAAAGTGTTAAAATTACTTGTCCGTCCTAGCGGACTTAATCGAATACGTGAAAGATGTTACATAGTTTAAAGTAAACGAATATAATAGTAAAAAAGCCTTTATTTTTTTATAAAAGTACAAAGAAACTGTAAGGGCCTGTATTATTTAACATGAAAGCTCAAAAAACAGTTGCGAGGATTTTTGCCCGTCACAAAACAAAGGCGTGTATCACATTTCAGGCAGTAAACCGTAGTTTTTTTATTGCAGTACATACAACGACCTTCTTCCTTCACTGACGGAAAGTGTGAAACTCCATCGTAGCGTGAACTGTCTGCCGGTCTTGTTTTACAAAGGTGCCTGATCGTGCTTTCATCCGTTTTCTTATATGTAACACTTTTGTTTGTGCTGATCAAACCGTGGTACATATCGGAAATCTTTCAGCCGCATGCTTTTAGTGGCAGGGTTTGCATGTTTGCGATACAGGATCCACGCATTGTCGACGCAAATATCAATAATTTGTGCGAACATCGCCATGTACCAGCGCTTACTCCTGAACGGAGTTCTATACAAGGCGATCAACATGTCGGCCAAGTCTACACCGCCCATATTCTTGTTATACTCTTTCACAATATTGGGATAATCAACATCGACTTTCCTCTTGGCATTCTTGCAATATCTTTTAATCCTACTAACTGGTTCAGCGTCAGTATAGGAACTGATTAGAGTAGCAGCTTTATTGTCATGCCACCTCACAACCGACAACTTGTTTTTGTGACAGACGGTTTGACTGAAAGATCCCCTTGGTTTCTTTTTCAGTGCCTTTTCGCTACTCAATTTTTCTTCGGCTCCTCTAAGGCGGTTGCTTCTAATGGTGCCTACAGAAAAAATACCATAATTTTCACGCAACAGGTAAACAAGTTCAGGTGATGTAAAGAAATTATCGAAACAAACCGTTGCTGGTTTCTTTTTGATAGTCTGGCAGAGTCCAAGCACGACTTGGGTACCAAATCCTAACGTTCGCTCTTCATCGGTGAACTTGTGATACCTGAATGTATCATCCCCACCGTAGGGCAGAAAGTCGTAAATCATGCCCGAAGTTCCAGCTCGAACGTACATCTTGAAACCCCATTTGACCAGTTTGTCCTTCATGTATTGTCGTCTTTTGCCTGCTTTTCGTCCTTTATACGGCACCATCATTTCATCGATACTGAAAGTGTGTTCGCCTGTTACACTCTCCTGAGCCAGACAGTTTTGTCGTATTCCTTCAAGCAAAGAGCGAACTTTGTAATACCGGTCAGAGCTTTCAAAGTTGTTGTTCGCAAAGTGTAAGTTTTGGCGGATGGCTTCATACCTCTTCAACGACATAACACTAGCAATTTTGTCGTACCGATATTTTTTGGACCAGTAATCTAAATACGATGGAAGCGACACAATGCCCATCAAAATTAGGATAGCAAGAAAGTCGCGAAACTCATCTTCTGTCAAATTTATAGAGCGGCCTGTTTTTAGCACGGAATATGCGTTTGTTTCTTGTACAACATTAGCAATCACATCTTCTGAGAAAAACGTCAAAAAGTAATCTAAAGGTGAACGTACTACGGGAGGATCTTCAACTACTGCAGTATCTTCTATCTGGGCTCTATGCAAAAAGGTACTCTGTTTCCATTTGTACGAGAGGGAAAACTTTTGAATTTGCTTGGGTCTCTTTTTTGTCACAACTGATGGTTCTCTGAGTCTTCTTTTTCTATGCACAGGTGTTGGCAACGAGGGTAAAGAAGATATAGAAGGTAAGCTTGCGAAATTGGGTTCCTGCGACTGGTTCGGGAAAACTTGCTCTATAATTGGAGTCAAAGGAGTCGGGAAGTCGTTGTTGAGTTCAAAACTTGTTTCAGAAGGGTTTTCATCAGGGCTGTCTGCGATATTCAAGCGCTCTAGCGAAGATGCAATAGACGGTGCAGGTGAACTGAAGACAGAAGGCGGATTAGAGAATGAATGAGGCTCATTTTCGGCGCAGGAGCTATCACCTGTTTCAGACGGTGCACGTTCTGCAGGAACGAGTGCCAATATTTTTTTCGAGCGTGCATGCAGGGAAGACTGAAGCAAAAGAAAAGAAATACGTGCTAAGCAAAACACCACCACCAATAAAAAAAATAGTTAATACGAAAAAGTAATGCGGTAAGTATGAGGGCACACAGATACAGAGACTCATGGTGAACTGGTTACTCATTGTCTATGTATAATAGACAATGAGTAACCAGTTCTTACATAAGTAAGTAGTTTTTTAGGAATAAAAGTAAAGTAGGTACTTAGATTTTAGCATGTAAGTGTAACGTAAAGGCTAAGCAGATAAGTAGTAGGTATATAATATACACCAGTGAGTACCTATTGAGAATAGGTGTAGGGTTCTTTTCACGTAAGTAGGTAGGTCAGGTAAGTAGGTAGACTACTGTTAGTAAGTAGTTTTTAGCATTTTAGTTTTATGTAAAGGTTAGGTAGATAAGTAGTATTTAACAAGTTGGTAGGTACTGAGAATAGATGTAATGTTTTGACAGAACCGACAACTCAAATCTTTCACCTTTCATACCATATTTCGACAAGGTCCGCCGTGACGGACAAGCTATAAGACACAATAAATACAGGTGTTTCGACGAGGTCCGGTGTAGCGGACAAGTAAAAAACTCGATAATTATTATGAATAACGTAAGCAAAACCTATGAAATCATATTATTTGAACGTTAGTAGACTAAATTCACAAAACACAAATAAAAAATCTACGCAACATAAGCAAAAAATAATATTTTTTAATAAATTACCTGAAAGACTTTCTTAGTGCGCGGTTTCGCCGACATTTTTTCGCCAACTGTCAAACTCTGGGTTGTCACACGCAAAATTTATTTTTCTACTAAAATTTAACCGACCTCCCAATAGCTTAGTAGTTTTTTTGTTGCAAAAATAGAAATAGACGGGGCGGTGGATTTTTTTTAAGTACTTGTCCGGTGGTACGGACAAATTCGAAATAAGGGTTAATTCAGTTAGGTTGTAACGGCTGGGTTAACGCTTTAACTGGCGAATAAATTTAGCTGACGTTTTAGACAACCGTTAGCTGATTAACTGTGGAGTAAATTGACATTTCTGTCACTCTGCGCGCAGCGTATTTACATTATATACAAGGCTAGAACGCAGGGCTGTGAAACTAATCGCGTATAGATTGGAAATAACTTTTTTGCTGAGTTCTTCCAATCTATACACGATTAGTTAGCAAATACTCGAGTATACTTCGTAGTGATCTAACTGACTTGCTTATACCATAATATACAGTGCCAGTAGTCCATACAGACTAATCGTGTATAGATCGGAAGATCATTCTGGATTTTGTAAGGCATTCATTATATTATATAATTAGCAAACACCTACAAAGTATAAACCTAAAATTATAAAAGGCAGTGCAACTACTTGTGGCGGTCATTTGCTTCTCGGCATTGGAACGGAACGGTTGTACTCGGCGCGACTTGTGTTAATTCATTTTAGTAAAATAGTGTGTAAAATTAGTGATTAGTGTCTTATTTTCTTTTAGTACTTAAAATTAGAAGTGTTATAAGTTTTTATGTAAATCATCATCAGCCTTTGATAGTCCATTGCTGGACTAGGCCTCTCCTTTGAAAGGAGGAATTGGCCTACTATACCACGCTGGCCAAGCGGATTGGTATAGGGTTTGTATCAAGTTTTCCTTCTCTTACAGTGCTGTTCTCTGCATACTATGCTCCCTCTGTCGGCTCTTACGACACCCATGGGATGATATGGGGTGGTGACATTCCGTATTCTTAATCCGTCACCACACGGGCGGGGGGGGGGGGATTATGTAAATCAAGAATAAGAAATTATAATTGTAGCAAGTAGGTACAACATTGTTTTTTTTTTTAAGTGTTAAAATCAATTTACCTTAATTCAGAAGTGGATTCCTTCTCGAAGCTCACTGGGCCTGAGGGTAATCTGTTTCTCTATTTAGTTTCATAAAAATAAGACACCAATAGGTAAAACGTATCTTCGGGATTCATGTAAGTACCCACATATTTTTCTCAATTTGCTACTGCTGCCTAAATAGTGTTAATAGTGTGTTACCTAACTATGGCCGATAAGCGGCAAGATTCTAAAACCAAGTCGCGTCGTTACAACACGCGTGCTAGGTCGCGGGGTCAGTCTTGTTCGAGACTCAGGGACAACTCGCGGGATAGGTCACAATCTAGAAGTAGTCGATCACGTCATAGGAGTCCCTCACGCGATGGCAGTTACCCCCGTGATAGGACTCGCTCGATCGATAGATACCGCTCGCGCACCCCTAGTCGTTCGCCGCACAAATCGCGCTCAAAACGTTATTCCCGCGATAAAGTTGTAGTGATGCAACGAACTCTAGATACGATTCTAGTTCGATTTCGAAGGCCAGCGTCCCGATATATCGCGTGGTGAACTGGTTGAAGCTAATTTACTTGAGAGACTGCATGCTCCTTCGACTTCGTTAGAGCAAAATAACGCTATGATTGGTGGGACACACCTGTCGCGCGAACATGGGGCCTATCATAGTAATACCCTGTCGTCTGAAAGTCACGTATTAGATTCGACCGCCGCGTCGATTGCGCACCGCCGGACAACACCGCATACAACATACTCTCCAATACAAACGTGTTAGTGCCCAGCCAATCGCGCAGTGAACAAGGATCAGTAGTATCTGCGCGCATGTTGGCCGATGCAATTAGAACACTTAGTACCGAGAGGAATCATAAATATTTCGTCTCAAACTTTGACCCTGCTATACATGATATCGATGTATGGTGCGAGGAGGTCGAACGGGCTAGACTCAGTAACGGATGGGGCGATGCTGAGTGCTTGTCGCGCGTATCGTTGTGTCTTAAGGGTGACGCTCGGACGTGGTTGGATGAGTGGGTGACTAACTATAGGTCTTGGTCCAATTTTATTCTCGAATTCAAACCTTTATGCTCACGAAAGTTAGATTACGCGAATATTTTGTTTAATACAATGCAAACAAACTCTGATAAATATAAATGCTGAGTATGCGAGGAGAACTTTATTGCGTCTTAAAATAGTTAAGGGGTTGAGTGACGAGTTGGGAGCGCTGATTGTTATACGCTGTATTACTGATGCTCAAGTGAAGGCGGCCGCGACTAACGCTAACTTGTCTTGCTCCGATTTAGTTACGTTTTTGTCTATTTATACGAAGCCTAGTCGCGCTAAACAAGACTCCCGAAATTTAACGTTTAAACGACCGTTTACGAATCGACCACATAATCTGAAATGCTTTCTTTGTGGATTATTGGGTCATAAGTCTAAGAACTGTTCTAAAAGGTCGAGTAACGACCAGAGCTCTAAACCCGCCACTAGTGACTCTAAAAAATGAACATGTAGCTTTTGTAAGAAGCCTGGTCACACAGAAAGTTCTTGTTTTATAAAAAATAAGTCTGACCAACGTAATAAGCGCAATATAAATTTACGTAACAAACCATTAACTGACTCTCTTCAAAACAATGATTTAAAATCTGTTGTCATACGTGATACAAGGTGTCCCAATAGATGTCCTTATGTAATATTTCTAGTTCTTTTAAATTACTGTTCATGTATTATTAGGTCATTCAACTTAGGTACTACATTTACATTTGCATTGTTGTTCCACTAATTTTATTAAAGTTTTACTGCACTGTAAGATGAAGATAACTCGTGATTATGGGCTGTAAACTAATGTTTTAGTAATTTTGTGTATTCATATACAGTCACTTCTGTGACATATATTTCCACCATAGCTGTTATGAACATGGTCGCGAGTTGCCTACATTATAAGACGTAAGTGGATGCTCCTGTTACACAATATTCACACTGGAAGGCTACTACAGCACTTAAATTGGTAACTGCATTAATCATTTAAGTATTATGTATGTTCCTAATTACTATTTACAAGTAATTAATTACAATGTGAAACAGTTGCAGCTCCTTACAAAAACAAAATATGTAACATAACACTGGCGATTTAATTTCTAACGAAATAAACAGTGCGCTCATTCAAGTAACTCAATGGTTTAATGTAAACAATCTAGTACTGAACGCCAAAAAAACAAAATGTATTAAGTTTGCTCTGCCTAATGTCAGAAACCTTGGTCCTAGTATAGCTCTAAATGACGATGTTCTCGAAACATCTCAATCTACATTATTTCTAGGAATAACACTTGATTCGAAATTACAGTGGGGTGCGCACGTTACATATCTCTCAGGGAAACTTAGCTCAGCTGCTTATGCCATTAAGAAGGTTCGTAGGTTGACTGATGTCGATACGGCTAGATTGGTTTATTTTAGCTATTTTCATAGTGTTATGTCATATTATTATGGGGTAGGGCCGCTGACATCGAAAATATTTTTATATTACAAAAACAGGCAGTTAGGGCCATTTACCAGTTAAAGACAAGTGTCTCACTTAAAGAAAAATTTAAAAATATTGGTATTCTTACTGTAGCATCACAATATATTTATGCCAGTGTTATGCATGTACGACTACATATAAATTCTTACAAAATGAATAGTGATATACACAATATTAATACTAGGAACAGGCACAAATTATGTGTACCATATTTCCGTTTACATAAAACGCATAGCTCTTTTATTGGGCTTAGTATAAGAATCTATAATAAAATACCGAGTAATATTTTAGACTTGCCTTTAAGGTCGTTTCAGACAATTGTTAAAAATAATCTTTTACTAAAGGCATATTATAGTTTAAATGAGTATCTTGACGACAAGTGCGCTTGGAAATAAATATTCTTTTATCAGGTCAATTTCTTTTTATTATTAGGTCAATAGGCAGTTTTATAGTGTAGTTAATTACCGTATTCTCTTTTATACTACATTTGCATTCTTGTTCTACTCTTTTTATTATAATTTATAGGATTTGTAAGGTGAGGGTAACTCGTGGTCATGAACTGCTAACTAATAGATTGTAAATTGCTGCATATACCATTACTTTTCGGAATATACTGTTCCACCATAAATCAGAACAGTCATGTTCGCGAGTTGCTTACATCAAAAGACGTAAGTGGATGCTCCTGTTTCACCATATTCACTTTGGGAGGCTTACTAAATGAACATAATTTATTGCTTGAGTAAGATATCAATAACTATTAACTTTTGCAATAGTAGATAACTCACAATGTGAAACAGTTGCAGCTCCTTACAAATATACAGTCGACGTCTCGTGCGCTCAGCGTCCGGCTGTGTCGTGTAAATCCCGGAATTAAGCTTGTGAATTGTTGTAAACGTTTGATAGTATTAAGCAATAATGGTGCAGTATAAAAAATGCAATAAGTTTGTGTCATTGGCGAAAGACGAGATTTTGAAATGTAAAGGGACATGTGAAGGAGTGTTTCATAAAAAATGTGTAACAAAAACAACCCTGAAGAACGAAAAATGTGAGGATTGTGTGTCTACGCTTGACTCGCCTGATGTAAGCGATTCCAATATTAAAAGGATTTTAGCTGATATGAATAGAAAAATGGATGTTATATATAATATGGAGAAAAAGCTAGGCGAGTTAACCGATTTGGTGGACTTTATATCTGAAAAGTACGACAAATTATGTGAACACCAATTATCAACCGACAAAAAGATAAAAGCTTTAGAAAACAAGAACGCATATTTGGAAAAATATAATAAATCGCTGGAAGAACGTGTGAATGAATTAGAAGAGAAGGACAAGGAGAAAAAGGTGGAGCTATCGGGTTTAGAGAAGAAGAATAATGAGGATATTTCAAAGGTGGTGGCCCAGCTTGCTCAAAATCTCCAGTTGGACACCAGCGAGATTGAGCATGCTGAGAGGGTAGGCCGAGAAAAACCTGGCTCAGAGAAACCGCCGTTAGTAGTAGTTACTCTTAAAACCAAAAATGCCCGTAACAAATGGATTGAAAAGCGTAAAATTAATCTTACGAATGGACAAATATACGGCACAAACAACAACAACCATATTTATATTAACGAAAACCTAACCAGATATAAGCGAAACCTACTATGGGCTACAAAAATCCAACTTAAAAACATTTATAAATATATATGGGTGCAAGATGGTAAAATACTCATAAGAAAAAGTGACGATCAGAAAAAGATTATGTCAATACGTAGCGAAAGCGATATACAGAAACTTGTAAACAACGATACACCTGTGGAGACTCGCTAGTTAGTTATATATCGGCATAAGAAACGCAATTCTAGTGCGGAGTGCACACTACGTGACAACCCATACCTAAATAAAAGTGGATCGTTATGATGCAATTGTTACATTGGATTGTCAATATGATCGCTTTTCAAATTTAACTACGTGGAACCAAACCATAGCGAGTAAATCAAATCATCTGAGTGTATTGCATTTAAATATACGTTCGCTGAGAAAATATTACAATGAACTACTAGTTTTACTGGAAAACAGCACACAAAATATAAATGTGTTGGTGTTGTCTGAGGTTAATGTAAAAGCCGAAGAGTTACAATTATATAGTATAAAGGGATATAATTTATTCTCATATACAAGAGAGAAGAAAAGAGGAGGAGGATTAATTATGTATGTTAAAAAGGACCTAATTTTTGTAGAAATAAAATCAGTGATGAAATCTGCAGAAGTCTTGCATGGTGTACTGACCGTGGATAATAATATTATAAATATTGTGGCAGTGTACAGGCCGCCAAAAACGAACAAATTACTATTTATTTCGGAACTGGAACAATTTATCGGGAGTATCCCAAGAGATGGAAATATTATTATATTAGGCGACGTCAACATAAATCTGCTGGGAAGTGACATACGATACGTATCTAAATATAAAGATTGTTTGTGTGCACTAGGCCTACAGTGTGTAATACCGGACAGTGAGGTGACGCGTGAGGCTATCGTTGCGGGTGCAAGAGAAATGTCATGCATCGACCACGCGTGGGTGCGAGCGAGACAGCTGCGGGACTGCGTGTCGTATGTAATTGAATGTTATTTATCGGATCATCATATCATTGGAGTATCAATTCCATTAGCTACCAATACATGTAGGGATAGTTTGGCTTTGAGTTCTCGTTGTATAATTAATAATAAAGTAGTATATAAAAAAATCTGTGACTACAACTGGTCTCAGCTATTGTCTGTAGAATGTCCGTTACAATTATATGATAAGTTACATGATGTATTTAGTGAGATTTACAGTGACAGTAAAATGGTATTGCCAATCATAAGTAACGAAAAACACAACCATGGGTAGGAGACGTTTTGAAAAATATGTTATTGCGTAGGGACCAATTATTTAAAGACTGGAAAGAAATGCCTAATAATAATACTAAGAGACTAGAGTATACAAGGTATAGAAATAGAGTAAATAAAGTATTATTTAAAGAAAAAAATAAGTATAGACAGGAAGAAATAAAAAAATGTAATGGGGATCCTAAAAAAGTATGGGAAAAATTCAATATTTGGATAGGTAAAAAGAAAACAAGTATAGATGATATGATAAATAAATATTTTGGCAATAACGATACAATGTATAAAATATGTAATAAGTTTGCAGATACGTTTACTACAGAAATTAATAATATAAAGCATAAATGTGATATAAAGTTCCAAGACAGATCTCAGTATGTTAGTTTAAGTAATGTGTCATTTCGCTTTAAGCCAGTGACTAGTAATTCAGTGTGTAAAATTATAGATAATCTTAGCAGTGAAAAGGCCCCTGGAATAGACTGTATTCGAATTACATACAGACTTAAAGGCGATAAAAAGCCAAATTTCACCGGTCCTGGCACACTTTATCAATATGTGTCTCTCGAGGGGTCAATACCCCAGCCTACTTAAGAAAGCTGTAATAAGACCTATATTCAAACAGGGAGATCACAGTCAATACACCAACTACAGGCCGATTGCTATACTATCTGTAATCAACAAAATAGTAGAAAAAATGGTGGTAGGCCAGGTTAGTGAATTCCTAGAGCAGCATCAGATACTATCCAATTCTCAGCATGGTTTTCGTCGCTGTCGTAGCACGGCTACAGCGTTATCGAGTTTTTCGGAGTCTATAAATAACAGTCTGAACCTTGGTCATCAGGTTCTGGCGTTATTTATAGACTTTAAAAAAGCTTTTGACACCCTGGACCATGAGGTACTTCTCCAAGCTATGGATGAATGCGGAATAAGGGGTCCAACTAATAAGTGGTTCCAGAACTATTTAAGTGATAGAACTATTCAGACCAGCATATCAGGTGCCATTGGAAAAGAGGCCGCAGTTACCCTGGGCGTACCGACCGGTTCCGTATACGGACCAGTTGGTTACATCATGCATGTAAATAATGTTACCAATGTAGTTAAAAATTGCCAGGTTTACATGTACGCCGACGATATGTGCTTGCTGTATTCATCTAAAAACGTACAAGAAGCTAGGGCTGCAATCCAAACAGACTTTAATAACATCACCAAGTGGGCACACGACAACGGTATTCTACTAAATGTTAGCAAAACTAAAGTAATGCACATACATTCACCACATAATCAAATTGCAAAGAATATCGCTAGTTCATATTTTAGTATACGGGGTCACACATATGAGTGCTTGCACGCCACACACCTGAACTGTGACTGTCAAAATTTAGAGTACGTCAAGACATTTAAGTACCTCGGTCTGTGGGTGGATTGTAATGCTAACTGGAAGACGCATGTTGATACGGTGTGCACAAGACTCAGAGCAGTACTTAGTAAGTTTTACACGTTAAAGGCGTCATTAAGTAGAAAAACACTACGCATTGTTTATTTCGCATTAGCGGAGTCCTTAATAGGCTATGGATTAAGTACATATGGTCGAACATTTAAAACGTACTTAGATAACATTAAGTCACTGCAAACACGCTTTTTAAAATATCTCATTACGCCAAACACAAAACGTACTTGTAAAGGTAATTACGAAAAACTGTTTCTGTTATGTAAAGTTTTGCCTGTACATGAAAGGGTTAAGTACTTTGTGGTTCTTGAACAATTTTACAATGATAATTATAAAATAAAAATAAAAAATACTTACAATACAAGACGTGTAAGAGAACAGAAACTGGTGCGTCAACCAATAAAGAATTATTATGGTAAAAGAACCAACAAGTATTTGATACCTACGTTATATAATAATAATAATGAATGGCTGAGAAAATATAACAATAAAACCAGTAAACAAACCTTAAAAACTAAGCTAAAAAAAGTTTTACTTGCCGAGTACGGCATGCATATGCATAATTAAGTAGTTATAATACGATTGTCAAATTTACTGTTACCTAAGTACCTTTTGCTATATTATTTGAATAAGATTGGGCAAACTGCATGTATATATATATATATATATATATATATATATATATATATATATATATATGTATATTGGGTATGTATATACATGTAGTTTGTGTTTTTAGTCATTAATTAAAACCTTTGTTAGCTTATATTTTATTTTATAATGTATAAATAGTTAAATACCAAATGTTTATCGAGCGCTATTCCCGCCGACAAACTGACACTCAGTTTGGTGGGTGTAATTATTTTGTAAAGTGTGTTGAAACCAATAAATGTTTTAATTATTATTATATTATATTATTATAACATGTAAAACCATTATACTGGCAGTTAAAAAGAGTGGCCACGAGTTTTATTACCCGTTCTTTCTCGTGGTTCTACCTATTGCATTGCGAACGTGGCAGTAAATGTAAATGTAGAATCATCTAGTAATTAACTTTAATTTTTGACGTTCATAAGCGTCACTTTGTGGCCTAAATGAATAAATGATTTTGAGTTTGAGTTTGAAAGAGTGGCCACGAGTTTTATTGCCCGTTCTTTCTCGTGGTTCTACCTATTGCTTTGCGAATGGGCAGTAAATGTAAATGTAGAAGCATTAAGTAATGTACATTAAAATTTGACGTTCATAAGCTTCACCTTGTGACCTAGATGAATAAATGATTTTGACTTTGACTTTTGACACAGGCGCACTTAATATCTCATTAATTTCGTCGGCCGTGTTAAAATATTTCTCGTGCGAAAGGCAACCTAGGCATTGTTTCTAGAACGGAATTAGTAGTACGATTATTGAAGCAGATAGTTATGTAACGCTAACGATTGAATTTGACGAAATTTCGATCGAAGCTGATCTCGTAGTAGTACCGGGTACTAGCATGAACACCCCTATTAAAATAGGCACGGACATCCTTAACCGCGATGATATAACTTATGTACGAACCAAGGGCAGGCAATATTTAACTCGGTCTACAAAAACAGTTTACGCAGTCTCTTCTGACAATACTCTTGGCGTGAACACGCCTCTTCAAGGCCAAGAGAAATATTTAATAAATAATATTTCGAAAACTGACTAATTACTAAATATTTAATAATTATTCACTATGACCACTGAAATACCATGCTCAAGACATGTGTCGTCATGACGTGCACTAAACATGATTCAGTAACGTGATGTACCACGTCAATCAAAATATTGTATTCTGTATGCACAGAAGAATAACTGAAGCATGGAAGGAACGATATTTTTAAGAACAAATTGAATATAGCTACACTCTTCACTCATATGATAAATTAGAGTTGCCAGAAGAAGATGGCACTATGTTTGTCAGTTAGGGCTAGAGACAATTTGAACACAAGTATCGTAACTTTTTAATTTAATAGTGACTGAGCAAATCCGCTATCGATATCGATTAAAGTTTCAATATAGGTTCAAAATCAAACGGACTTGTAAAGTATATTATTTATGTTATACATTTTAAATTCCGTAACTTTGTGTCCACAGCAGTCAGAACGCTAGTTGATGGACAGTCTTTAAATAATTATTACACAAACTTGCATTTTTAAACTGAACTTATATATTTTTGTTTCAAATGGGTGCTCAGTAGCACATAATCTTTCGAGGCATTATTTTCTAATTTTTATGGTATTTTAATTACGCATCAACAGCCTTTTCCAGTCCACTGCTGGTCTTAAACCTTCCGTGGTGGAGGTTTGGCCTACTATTATACCACACTAGCCAGACGTATTCGTATAGGGTTTTATTTCGAGATTTCCTTCTCTTGTGTTTCTTTTAGTCGCCTCATACGACACCCTCGGCATAAATGTTTATTTATACTTATTTATAGTTAGTTTTTCAGCTGTAATGATAGCTGTAAGTGGGATTAATAAATATTAAATAAATAAATCATCACCCCCAAATAACATATTTTTATTAGAGAAAACAAATAAGAAAAAAGCAAAACTCATAGCTTAAGCATTATGATAACTGAGAATGGCATATTCAAATTAATTCTTTACAAGGATAGGACATAGTCGACATGGATTTTATCAAGCAAAAACATAAAAATTAACTTAAAATAGATAAATCAGACAAAACCTTGAATAGTGCCCAAAAGGTTTGTTATTAACAATAATCACTTTATTGAAATTTTCTCATTACATAGTGTAGATAATACAAATCTATGTGTAAAAAATGTATGTGCGGGATCGGACACTTTTCGATCATACATGTGACACACAGAATATTAAGAGAGAAAAAAATTGTGGCTAGACTAGGCCTTCGATTTTATCTTGGGATCGGCACATTAGTAGTCCACTAGTCGAACAAGAACAACCAAGTTTTGGTCTCTGGGTAGATGACATTTAACAAAATTTCTTTCAAATGAAGATTTACTTATTTTGATGCATAACCACTCAGTAGTCGTGACTATGAAAGCAGACAGTTCTTATCAAACCTTCAAATTACTGTCCTTTAAATATTACATACTGTCTTTGTAAAGATAGATCAGATTTTTTCTCATCATCAGCCTTTAAAAGTCCACTGCTGGACTAGGGCTCTCCTTTGAAAGGAGGAATTGGCCTACTATACCACGCTGGCCAAACTGGTTGGTATAGGGTTTGTATCAAGTTTTCCTTCTGTTACAGTGCTGTTCTCTGCATAATATGCTCCCTCTGTCAGCTCTTACGACACCCATGGGATGATATGGGGTGGTGACATTCCATATTCTTAATCCGTCACCACGCGGATGGATTTAGATTTTTTCTATAGGTGCATTAATTTTTTTTGTAATATGATGGATTCTAACAAGCTTCGGATTTCACTTCTGTTGCTGATAGTTTAATTATTAGCGAGTAATTATTTAAACACTCACACTGATATGTTTAGAAGGGAGGAGCCATCTGTCATTACTATAAAACATTCCGCATTAAAATGCTTCGAACAAATTCTATGGTGCTTTCTAGGCACGCAATTTTCTCCACGACATACTGCAGCTATCCACTTATTTTATAAATCTTTATCACGTGCACATAGAATCTACAAAATAACGAGGTAAAAATATACGGTGGATAGACATATCGATAAGATTTTTTACAACACTTGAAAAGTCGATATAAATATTATACGGCTAAATTCAAAATCATGATAAAACTGTTCTAAAAGAAAAATCACTAGGGTTATATAATTTGATGGCTTATATTGTCTAAATTGTATCTTACAAGTCAGTTGACTGTGTTCAATTTGGGAGTACTAGGACTACCTCTATGTATATTATCCAATCTCTTTGTCTGTATGCCAAACCAAAGAAATATAACCTTAAGTCATGCCAAACGTTAGCTTGTCTATGCCTAGTTATCAATTCCACAAGGTTTTCTGGCTCAGTTTCGGTTTTATAAATATTATTTTACTAACTTGTAATTTTCACTATAAGCTACAGTACAAATAAAAAAGGTTAATAAAACTTAAATTATATTATTTTAGCTCAATTTCGCCAGGAACAAGCTCAAAATAAAAAAGTATTTCATCTTTTTGCACGTTTAGCATTAAAGAGACCGAATTCAAAATTTGTAGAAAATGAGTTAGATACACTTGTATCACTATTACAACGCCATCTATGACATGACGCTAAGAAACTGATCAAAATGTAGTGTTTTCCCACTTTTCAAATTTTCGGTCTTTTTCACACTCGCGTATTTGATGGATATCATTTGACATGACACAGACACATTCATTGTTCGTTCAACCGTCTCCAACAAAACTTCTGCTCGTTTGTTTTAAAAGTGACCTATTCGTTTTTAAGTCTATTTCATAGTGAATTGTAAGGTAAGTTTTATGCATATGTTTTGTAATATTTTGACTCAATATGCAATGAGGCTTTTTAATATTAAAATTGTTTTGTAGTTATAAAGTGCAATAGGGTTTAAGTCTGTTTAAAACTAAAAATCAATAATGGTTCGTGACCACATTAGTAATTAAGACTGTTTGTTAATAAAAATGTTGTCCAAATTATGAATGTTCGTGTACAGTTTAGTCTGTTTAATACTAATATTGATAACTTGTTCAGAGTCACATTTAGTAATGGGTCTGTGCTTCATTAAAAATAATGCATATTTTTCCTAACTGAATTTGCGATGTGATTGTATTCAGGAATGTGCCACATTAAAACTAAGTAGTGGACAAAAATAACTTTTCTGCTTTTGAACTTATTTACACTTTTTTTTTAGAATGTCTTCTTCGCGATCAAGAAAAAATATTAATTTAATACCGACTGAAGATAATGATAGTTTTTCTCAAAGTCTAGACGACCGGGTATGAAATCATTGAATTGAATGTACTTTATCTATGGTTACCTGAAATTTATTTACTTACCTATAACAATTACTGTTTGCAGACAAATATTTCATCAAATGGGTCGGAAAAAACTACCCTTTTAATGCCAACAACGCAAAGTGTTGATGTCCAGGTACTTTCTTTTTATTATTATACTACTTTAAACTGAATGTATGTGTGATTTCAATTTATTTACCTTTCGTATTGTTTGCAGACAAATATTTCATCAAATGGGTCGGGAAAAACCTACCCTTATAATTCCAACAACGCAAAGTGTTGATGTCCAGGTACTTTCTTTTTATTATTATAATACTTTAAACTGAATGTTTATGTGATTTCAATTTATTTACCTTTCGTATTTACTTACAGATGTTACGTAATGTTAAAAATAAACCAGAAAACCATAAATATTTGAATGCAGCTGAATATTTTAAAAACACTGAGGGCCGTAAAAATACTCTTATAGATTATCGCATTTCACCTGTTAATTTAGAAGAAAGCGACGCAGATTTAAGTGATGGTGATCCCACTTTTGAAACACAAGACGATACGAGAGTTAATAATTTGCTATTTCCACCTATTCGTCGTTCAAGTTCTAGTAGTATTAGCAGTAGTTCTTCTGCCTCGAGCTCAAATTCTTCGTCATCTGACAGCTCTAGCAATGAATCTGTAGAAATAAATATTGCTAAATATAAAGAAAACAGAACACCTGACTCATCAAGACAACTTCAACAAGAACAAAAAGAACAAGATGCAATTTCAGCAGCAGTTACAGCAGCTGTTCCAGTTGTTACTAGAAAACGCGCGAGACAGCCGGAAACCTGGAAACAAATTAAAGCTAAAAGATTGAAAAAAACATATGTTAATAGCAAAAATACAATAATTAAAGCTCGTCAACTTAAACCACCATGTAAAGGTACGTGCAAATTGCAATGTTTTATCAAGATTAATTCTGTTCAAAGGCAAAGTATTTTTGACACATATTGGGCGATTGGAGATATTCATAATCAACGATCTTTTATTTTGTCATGTTTAAGCAATATTATACCCATATACAAATATACTAATGCTTTAGCTCCAAGAAACTGTTCAAATTCAAAAATTCAAAATTCAAAATCCTTTATTCATTTGGGTCACAATGTGACGCTTATGAACGTCAAAATAATAAATTTATAAAATAATTACTTAAAGACTCTACATTTACATTTACTGTTCGCAAAGCAATAGGTAGAACCATGAGAAAGAACGGGCAATAAAACTGTAACAAAGCTTTCTATTTTATCGTTGATGTTAATCCAATCCGCATGATCCGCAAAATGCGGCGATAGCCGATTGGATATACCAACAGACTGCCATGCAGAGGGTATCAGGTTCGAATCCACGGCGCGCACCAATGACTTTTCGGAGTTATGTGCGTATTGAATTGTTAATTATCGCTTGTCCCGTGCCTCGGAGAGCACGTTAAGCCGTCGGTCCCGGTTGTCATGAAGATCTTTGACAGTCGTTACAGGGCGTCAGTACCTTCTAAATAAACTGACACTAGTCTAAACCATGGAATATCGCTATCCCTTCGGGTTGCGGAGGTCAGACAGGCAGTCGCTCCGTGGAAAAGCTAATATTCAGCCAAATCCGGTTGGACTAGAAAGCGGACCCCAGACTGAAACTGGGATAACGCTAAGAAAAGTTAATCCAATCCGCGTTTGTAAAACTTTTTTCTTAATACATTGGATATAGCAGATCGTATGATTCGCACTATTAAAAGTAAGACTGATGAACATGGGATTTTGAAAACTGATTTTAGAGGAATGACTAGTAACCATAAAGCAGATGAAATATTAATTTCCGACATCAAAGAATTTATCAACTCTATTCCGAGGACAGATTCCCATTATACACGCCAAACATCGGCCCGTGAATTCATAGATGGTGGTACAACTATAGTCGATCTTTTTAAAGATTTCGAGGACATGCAAAAACAAAAAAATAAGTCTGCCGGAAAATATTGCACATTTTATAAGGTTTTCACTACGCTTCACGTGACCAGAAGGCTGGGCTGTATTTCGGCCAGCGTATCAGCATTGCCATCCAGCGTGGCAATGCTGCCAGCCTTCTGAGCACGTTACCAATAGACAGCGATGCGGAGGAATTCTACGACGCCTAAACCTGTCTTGTAAATACACACATCAACAAAGTCTAGGGATATCTTAATCCTAAATTATTTACGAGTTTATGGTTTAGAACCTTGTTAGTTTCCACAAAAAGTTTATATACAGATTAAAACCTATTTTATTCTATTTTCAAAATTTGAACATGGAAAGAAAAAAAACAAAATAATAAACAAAATATGGCGGCAAATTTGCTAGTAATTCGTTACATTAAAGAAAGTTAAAACTGTTTTATTATAATTATTAATGAAAAGGGTTTTTAATTGTTTTTCTTTTTTAATTTAACGTGACGTACGAACTTTAAAAGTCATGTCACGTCGTCATTTGAGTCGAGATGAAATGTTACGAGCCGTGGGCATGTTAGAAAATGGTGCAATTCAACGCGTCGTTGCTGAGGCCCTACATACCAGTCAAAATGTGATATCAAGGTTGTGGTCACGTTATTGCAGTACTGGAGATGTGGCCGAACAGCACACAGGTAGATATCGTGTTACTACGCAGAGACAGGATCGATTTCTCCAAATGACCGCCAGAAGACAACCCAATATCACAGCGCTGCAACTAGTGCAAAGGCTCCAGGAGGACCACCAGCTGCTGGTAAGCGACCAAACCGTGCGAAGAAGGTTACATGAAGTTGATCTTCATGCTCGAAGACCATTGCGTGTTCCAGCATTGCGACGTGGCAATCGCGGTCGGCGGCTTTCGTGGGCTCGGGAGCATTTACCATGGAGTGACGAACAATGGTCTTTGGTGCTGTTCACCGATGAGTCCCGGTTTGGGTTTCACCCGGATTCACGAAGAACACGCGTTTGGAGAGCTCCAGGGAGAGTTAGCCGTCTACGGCACCCTCAGGAGGTCCACCCATACCAAGGCGGGACAATCATGGTGTGGGCAGGAATTCGTCTTGGCGGACGAACCCAACTCGTTTGGATCCAAGGCAGCATGACTGCACAAAAATACCACGAGGAGGTAGTAGAGCCCGTTATTGTCCCACACAGAACTCAAATAGGCCATGAATTTCTACTCATGCACGATAATGCTCCTTGCCATACGGCGCGGCTGGTATCGACCGCTCTCCGAGAGCACGATATTCAAGTTTTGGATTGGCCTGCACAGTCGCCCGACTTAAATCCTATCGAGCATGCCTGGGACATGTTACAACGAAAAGCTTTGAGAGATTTTCCACCAAATTTGACGACTGAACAACAACTTTACGAACACTTGCAAAGGACATGGGACCTCATACCGCAGCAAGACATTGACAATTTAATTTTAAGTATTAACAATCGATGTCGATGTGTAATCAATGTAAGAGGTGGCAACACTGATTATTAATGATTAGATTTTACAAGATTTTTTCCATTTTTATTAAAATTAATAGTTTTTTAAGAAGAAATGTTTGTTGTTATCATACTAATTTTCCATGATGATTAAAAAAAATATTTTTTTTATTTAAAACAAAAAAAAACACGAAATGTTTTTTATTTTTATTAAAGACCTTAAAATAATCTATGATTCTTCTTTTTACTGTATCAGAAAATTCTTCATAGATTTTTAGATATTTGATGAAATATAAAATATCCCTAGACTTTGTTGATGTGTGTATGTACTTTGTATTTTACCCTCCCCTTTTTTTGTACATATTTATTTTTTATATATGTAAATAAATTCCATTGTATAATAAGTTTTATGTAGTAATAATTATTTTATTGAGTAGGAAGTGATATGTGAATGTTATTGTAATCTACACAATTTAATATTTCATTCTTTCGTCCACGAAAAGACCAGTGCGACCTATGTTTACAATTCCAGAATTCATCAGCTGAAGACAAACTTGTTATTCAAAAAAAAAAATGATTGCCATTTAGAAGAAAAAGCCCTTAGCCGACAGGAAAAATATAATGATCGGTGTAAAATCGATAACAATAATATTATAGTCATTTTATTTGATCTTCAAGCAGTTCTTCAAACACCTAAAGGGGACACTTCAGCTTTCTATTATAAAAGTAAACTCAATAGCTATAATTTCACTATTTCCACTTTTAACAAAAAGTAGAAGGCAAAATTCAGGACTGTAATTATTAAGAAAATCTTTGTAATGAATCCAGAGCTATTACAGACAAAGATATCGATATTATAATATATCGTATATTCGGATAATTGTGGAGGGCACAACAAGAACAAATTAATGGTTACATTATATCTTTACGTTGTGACACATTTAAATATAAATTCTATAACACATAAATATTTAATAAAAGGCCACACTCAAAATGAAGCTGATAATATACATAGCCTGATAGAGAAGGAAATCAAAAAGAATTTGAAATCCGGACCAATATATTCACCACATCAATACATATATATAATTAAAAATTGACGAAAATCAGGTTGCAAATTTGTTGTTAATGAGTGTACTTTTAATGACTTTTATGATTTAAAAAAAATATAAAAGGGATATCATTTTAATAAAACAAAAGATGGGAACAATATTACATGGAATGACATAAAAAATATTAAAGTACTGAAGAATAACCCATTTTCTTTTTTTATTAAAGAATCATACAAACAGCAGGATTTTTCTGAAGTGTGTGTCCGGAACAGACGAACTAAAATGTTGCCTTTAGACGAATTGGCACTAGTTAAGGCTTATACTAGCAAACAAGTCCTGAGCGACAATAAAAAAAAAGATTTACGCGAGTTAATTGCTAAGAATTTGATACCCAAATTTTATTCTGATTTTTATGACTCTATTTTGTAAGGTTAGGTACTAAGTACTTAACCGATTTACATTTTTTTATATGTATATCTTTTGAGGTACTTTTTACTTACGTACTTATGCTGTAAGATGTGGGTTTTGTATTATTATTAACTGCATTATTAAGCATGCCTAATAAGAATATCATGTGACTGATTGATAATTTCATAAGATGTTGTATCTATTTTTGTTTTATTACCTTGTATTTTATACTAGTTATAGCGTACATAATCTTGTGACTAAAAGTTTAAGATTTAAACCTAAGCAGACCAAATAAAAATATTGTGAGACTGATTAATAATAATAACCTACCTATTATTTGTTAGAATTTAAAACTTATAGTTTTATTAATTGTTATTCATCTGTTTAAAAACTTCTGTTAATCTTACGTAAAAAATATGGTTAAGTAAATAGATAAACATGATTGTTTTAAAATTAAAACCCATTTCTTTTGATTAGTTTGACAGTATTGTTTAGTTTTAGTAACATAAGTGTAGCTATATGCGCAATTTTTTGGAGTTTTAAAAACCAACTTGTTCTTCAAAGTTGATTTTACTTTTCATTAAAAAGACCAAACTGAAAAAAACCGCTTTCATTTTTAGTAATAAACTGACGTGTACCTAAAATGTACATTCAAGTAGTATATGTTTTTACTATTAAAATGACTTGAAATTAATTAGGCCTTTATCCTTTTTAACAAATTAAGCACGATTTAGTATTAAAAAGACCTATAACTACAGTAACAATTTTGACAGACTGTAATATTGAAAGTAAATAATATATAATAAAAATTTAAACTACACTCAAAACTTAGTTAAATATACTTTGATAAAAGCTAAACTTGATCTGTATAGTTAAAATATTGTGCCATATATAGCAGAGAACACAGCACAAGTCCTAATTGCAAAACGTATTTTGCGATTTGCCAAAAAAATGATTTTTTTGAATTCGGTCACTTTAATATTAAGCGTGCGTTTTGTAAATCAATTTTTGAACGATAACATACAGATATGACAGAGAGTCGCAGTCGCACTACAACAAGTATTATTTGTTTGTATACTCTTTGCGCTATAATACAAAAAATTTATAAGTGCGGCAAATAGCCCAATTCAAACAGAATTTTATAAATAAGATGGATTTATTACTTATCCGAAGACGAGTGAGACGCTGGCGCCAGCAACAGGCGTCAGTTTTCACTAGGTCGCTGCGAGATTCAGCAGATCCCCTATCTCTGGACCCACAGCTTTTTATTAAAAGTTACAGGGTGACCAAGGAGCTGTCTCATTTTTTAAGAGTAACACTAGCTGATAAGCTCAAGTCTCCTGAAAGGTGCACTAGTGTCTCAGTAGAAATAAAGGTAAGTTCACTTATTGCCTAAGCAAATGAATAGTAATTGAAATTGTGCATAATTTGGCTAACAATAACTGTTTGTATTATTTCAGATACTTACAACACTGAATTTCTTGGCCACAGGGAGCTATCAATAACCAGTGAGCAGAGACTGGCTAGCACCTGTGAGCCAGCCCACAGTGAGTCGATGTGTAGACGAGATGGTAGAAGCATTAAACATTATAATGCCTAATTATATAAAGTTCCCTAATGCGCCAGAAGATAAACAAAAAGCTAAACAAGGGCAATATTTTTATTTTTATTTGTGTTTCATTTGTTATTTAAACATTTAATATTTTATCTCTGCCCATAATTAGTACCTACTGCTACAAACAAGAAGTAAAATAACATGTATGTGTTGAATTACAGATTCTATGAAAAATACAATTTTCCTGGTGTATTAGGATGTATAGATGGCACACTAGTTGCCATTGCAGCCCCTCGCAATCATCCAAGTGAAGCAGCATTTTTTTGCCGGAAAGGATACCATGCTATCAATGCTGCTAAGTTTTACACTATAAGCCTACAAAATGTGCGAAAATTATAAATGCTTGTGCTGTCTTGCATAATTTATGCCTAAGGCGATTCTCACACTGCACCGCATCACGCAGCGTGGTGCGCGGCGACGAAGAAAACTACCGCGCGTGAATGCGTTTTCAGTGTGTTAAACAATGCGTTTTTTCTATACAAAGTGATGTACTTTCAAGCAACGTAACAAAACGCACTCCCGCACGACGCTGCGTGATGCGGTTCAGTGTGAGAATCGCCTAAATGATGGTATTTCCATCGATGATGAAATAACCACTGACAGTGATTATAATGATCCTGTTAGTTCAGACTCATCATCCATTGTTGGTCAGAATGCAAGACAGCAAGTGATTAATATGCTATGGCAAAATAGAAATATTTTATAATTTTTATTTTTTATTTAAAGTCTCACGCCTGTATACCCGAAGGGGTAGGCAGAAGTGTAAATATTGCACCCACATTTCGCCATGTATTTTTAGGTTCCATGTGATAGGGGGCGAGCCTACTGCCGTTACCGGGCGTCATGGGTAGCACCCGTATTAACTGTTTCTATGTTGTAAAATTTGATTAAATCAATACTGTATACTATTTTTATACCATAATAAATATAAAAATTGTTATTTAAATAAATAATTCCATCATCAAGAGCATTTTATTTAAATAATCTTTACATAATAGTATGGCAAGTCTATTGGTGTAGGGTGTGTGTTCGCGCAGCGGAATGTTGTTGAATTTAAAGATTTTAATTATGCAGATATTTAGTGTATGACGTCGTATAATTGTGTATGGCAAAAAAAAATTTGTGCACGCAGCCATTGTGGAGAAATTCACCAAAAACTGATTCCGTTGGGCGAACGTTGTCCTGGCGGAACTTTTTTTAATTCATAGACTTTAGAAGAAAAGAGATGTGTCCAAGAATTAGTGTGTATTTGTGTGTAATTGTGTATGTATTAATAAAATTAGTGCATGCATAAACTTCGGAGAAATTCAAGTTTCCGCTACGCGAACGTTTGGCCATTAGCTAGTTTTCATATTAAACGCTTACATAGAGAGCTGTAGATTTTTACATACGTTGTTTTGAATTTGTTTATATTTGTTTAAAAAACAGATTTAGAAAAAATTGTAGAACTTAAAAGATAACAATATAAACGTAAAATACGCTTATTAGGTCTTAGTTCTTAAAGTATGCACTTTGTGGTCTAGATTTTCACGTTTATACAAACCTTGTAAGTGTCCGCAACATATTGCCAAGTATCAATGATGTTACGTTAGTAATTAAAGAGTTATAGGACAATTTACCATGAATCGATCACTGTTTACAAAGCAGTCAAATATCACGACGTTCTAAAGGAATTGCATGGTAAAATGTATGCCAATAATTAGTGTATTCATTCAACTATTCACATGCAAAATTTCATGTCATTAAATTCAGTAATTAAAGAAAGACAATTATAATACTATCGAAAACCTACATAACCCGACCAAGTTCGGATAGCTACAAAAAAGCGGCCGTGCAATATATTTAGGTAACATCCCAAACTTTACAGTATAATACCGGTATTGAATTGGTATAGGTAACACAATTGTTTCGATATAATTTATTGGTCATTTATTTTTGTACACCTACTTTTTTAAATGTATTTGACTATGACAGAAAGTAGGTACTTTATTTAAGTATGCGCTTGAGACTTGAGTTGAGATATAATCTAGATATATTATTTAAGACAAATAAAATTCATACAGCTAATTTCTATTGAAGATTTCACAGATCAGGATTCTAACTATAGACCCCTTAGGGAAATTAAATAATTTCCACATGTAAGTACTACTGTTTAGGTAAATATTTATCATATTGTAGCTTATTACACCATTTAACCAATGGACTAGGCATGCACGAGCGTTCCCCTTTGCAACTTTAGTGGATCAAACAATCTAATAACTTAAAAAAAAAACACTTCTTGAATCGATTTTTTAATTGATGTATACCGTTGTACTGGTAGTGACTTATGTATGTGAATGTGTTCCCCCGCATCCCACCAAAATATGCAGAATTATTTTGTTCGAAGCGGTACGCTTAAGGCTAGTCATTTGGTTAAATAGTCTAAGTATTGTTGTTATGAATTGATCAAAAATATTCTAGTGTGAAAAAATAGACAACGCGCTGCGCGCAACGAGCGATAGGCGGCTTCCCGCTTAAAACGGTACTTCCATCCTTGAAGAAAAGAGAGGGCAATATGTTTTCATTAGCCACGGCCCGCGCGTATTCGTTTGCTGTTGAACTTGAACCTGATTTTGTTTTATCCCCAGTCACAAACAAATGTGCTACACAAACAAAGCTGATAACAGATATAAGGTAAGATTTTATAATAAATTAATAGCTATACACTTATTAATTTACGTAGTTTATTAGGTAGATAAATTGTAATAATTGTGGTATTTTAACATTGGACAGACACCATAAACCCTAGTTAATATCTACGGATTGATCTAATTCTACATCTATTTACTTAAATTCATAATAATAAATCATAGATTTATAGGTAAGAAATTATACTAGACATATCTTGATATATATATTTGTAAACGACTGGACCGATCTTGATGAATTTTTTTGTGTGTGTTCAAGGGGACTTGAGAATGGCTTAGATTCACAATTTAGTCCACTGGAAAATGTTTTTTTACTTAATTTTTAATTTGTAAGTAGTTGTGGATGTTGGAATGTTTCACATTGGAACCGACGGACTGCGCTGCTATCGCAGTGTCAAATCTTATATTAATAATTTCGTCAAGGAGTACATCGAAACCTTACCTGAATAATAAAACATTAAAAAATAAAGATTTCGAGTCGACAACATATATCCGCAAAATTCGGATTGTCGAGTATTTTGTTAAATTCTAATGGTCCTGACAGACAAATCACAGTCGCCATATTGGCAACTCTATTTGTCTCTATCGAAACGTCACAGATACCGGATAACATTTTGAGTACCTACTACTAAGTCTTATTACTAAGTAGTTTGTATGAGTAAATACTTTTTGCAGTTATATTTCTTGAACAGTTAAAACTACATATATAATAAAGAAGATTTGTGTTATCCCGAACATAGATGATATACTATAACTAGAGAACCCCGAATTTACGCGAGCGAAGCCGCGGACAAAAGCTAGTATTATAATAAAATCGTAACAAAGTAGATGTTTTTCCTGGTCAAAGACAAACTACTAAATAGAAAATTACAGAATAACTACTGAATTAACTAAACAACCGATCAGATTGTAACGAAATGTTGAAAAGAAATATTGTTATTAAATAATCACCTTATATTTATTACCTATATATTATGTAATGATATACGTATAAGGCAGATTTTTATTAGCTACTTTCCTTTTGTGGGGTTATGTTATGTGTAGCTGATACATAATCATTTGCATCAGAAATTAAATCGAATAAACGTTTTAATCACCATTTGTATTGAGCAGATCGCAAATTATGGAAACGTTTGTTTTGGAGGTGAAACAAAAATTCGTTTTTTATGTTTAATTTCTAGTGCATATGATTCTATATCACTCAGACATACTCCCCTTAAAAGGAAAGCAACTAATAAAGTATAACAATTTAACATTATCTTTATGTATAAATCCATATACGTAAATTCATACTTTTTATTAATGTTTCAGATTATAATGGCGTCTTATTCTCACTAGAAGCGAACACCTCAACGACCTAATTCTACAAACCAAACCAATTCATCCAACACACCGCGCGGCGCTACCGATGACAGGAAAAAATTAAAATGGCCGGCAGAAAAAGTACTATACCGTTAAGTAATATGAAAGCAGTAGTACGAATACATAAAGACACATTTGTTAAATCTGTTCCTCCTGTTAGCCATGAAGTGTATGACTGTATACAAAAGTAGTTAGCTGAATTATTAAATTACCACATGAAGAAACCTGCCATACAAATCTCAATTAAACGCCATTATATTTTTTTTTTGATGACAGTGAAAACATACCCACCAGTAAACATTATTTTGATGATTCTGATGAAAAAAATTTAGATATTAAAGACGAATCTGATGAAGTTCAAGTAAAATTTCTAATGGATTATCATGAGTACAGAAATATAGAACCAACAATTCACAAGTTGTTAAAAAATAATTGGACGAATGAGCTACAAGACCAAATATGGGCAAAAACGGACATTCAATGCACTTTTTCATTTAAAAGCAATTACGTTCCTTCAAATTTAAAGCTAAATAACATCAAATGTGATGGCAAATGTACCCAATGTGGAGCAAATATTTTAGTGACTATTGATCCAATAACTAGTAATTTCATAGATGTTACTTGTTTGATAAGCCGATATAAAAAAGATTTTGTCCATGATTCGACTATAAAGAATAAACTTAATTCTGTAAGAAAACAAAAATTAGCAGTAATGTTAAAACACACAAAATTAGCAGTTAGAGCTATGATGGCAGACAAAATTATAGGCATAAATGAACCAAGTGAACCTCCAACATTTCCGAAATTAAGTACCTACTTTGAGGCGTATACGACACGAAGTTAAAAGGGCACTTCAATTCGATAAGAATACAATTCTCTCCATTTATGCTATGTCGCAAAGTCCACCATTTGATTCTTATGTTCAAAAATTTAGTTTAGTCCCGTTTTTTTATATTTTTGGACCCAAGAACAAGGTAAATATTATGATGAAGTATTAAAAAATACACATATCGTTTTATCTATCGATGCAACTGGTTCGATTTTTCAAGTAATTGCACCGCCAAATATTAACGATAATTTAAGAACTAAGGAACCAAAACATACCTTTTTGTATGCCGTTGTGGCATACACTGCAAACACAATTATACCTTTATGTTATATGGCGTCCCAGTCCCATCAGTCCCATACTACTGAAACCATAGCCACATGGTTAAGCACATGGGCGCGTAACCGTAATACGCCGAATGAAATTATCAGTGATGATTCGTCTGCCCTATTAGGAGCAATATGTCGCAGTTTTTTAAACACCGACACAAACAAATATTTGGCGCAGTGTTTTTTGATATTAGAAGGTGAACATTATTCTATACCAGCATGTTACATTAGATTGAATAAGTCTCATTTTTTCAAAAAATTATACAAACAAAGCTGTTTTGAAAAAGTGACAGAAAAATGTAAAAACTTCTATATAAATTGTATAAAAAAATTCACTTGCTTAAGTCCTATGACGAAGTCGAATCAGTAATCAAAGATATCGTTACTGTATCTTTACATGAATATGTAACCCTAGATTTGGATGGGCAATCATGTAAGAAATATGATCAAGCTGTAGCGTGTTTAGCAAATATAAGCGAGTATAAGGTTGACATCCAAGATTTAGATAACTGTAACGATGATGAGTCATTTTGTTCTGTATTACCCGATGAAAAGCATGACACCAACAATGCAGGTACAAACCCACTCATTCAATATTACGACAATATTCTAGAAACCGAAAAATTGTATTTAATGTTAATTGACCCGAACGAACATAAAAACGAATATTATTTACCAGAAATAAATGATACATTAAAAAGACTATTGAGAAAGTTGCCAATGTAGAGTGGCGTTATGGATAAGTATTTTCGTAATGTTAGAAATATTGGGAGTAGCTCAAATGTTGAAAATCATTTTAAAGACATAAAGACCATATATTTCAACACAAAGCAGGAGCGGATACGTTTAGACGAATTTTTAATATAACATTACACTTACATTAATGGGATGATCAAATTAAATAAAGCTAAATATTCTGAAACTGCTACTAAGCTAATTAAGAATAAGAATGAACATATGATTTTAAATCAAGTTAAACAGACGAAAATTATAGGTGATTTCGAGGAGCAATCCATTTTTCAAGACTATCCTGTTGAAATAGAAAACTGGAGAGGTCTAGTTATTCCCAACACAAAAGCTATCTCGTCGAAGCCTCTATACATCTTACAAAATGGTAACGTATCAATATCGAAAGACATCAAAAATGTAGTGACTAATACCTGTGCATTTGCATCAGAGGCTCAAGCTTCCGCAGTCGCATAAACTGACCGTATCTCTTTCCGTCATTTTATAGATCCCTTGATTAGCAAAGATTCATTCACTCGTTTTTTTATCCAATTATCTAATACGAAAAAGAATTGCAAAACGTTATACGCAAAACGAGACATTTTACTAAATCCATTGTTTAATGTTAATGACAATACACTCGATGCAAGACAGTGCCAAACAAAGAGATTGATCGACAGGAACAGGGGGAATGTTTGGAGATTTTGCCACATTATACTGAAAGTTTAGGTATTTATAAAACATATTGTTTTGATATGTGGAAAGAATATTTCGATCAACGATCAAAGGAAAAGGGGATTTGGTACAAAACTATTCAGACACATCCCCCTCGTTAACCTTGGTTTGCTGACTCTAATTTAAATAGAGCCTCAGTGGTTATAGCATTAAGATTGCGTTCCGGTCATATTCTATCACGCAAGTATGGTTTTATGATGAGGAAAACTGATTCACCCTATTGTCTAACGTGTGGTGTGGTTGAAGACGTCCATCATGTGCTGGTAGAGTGTGAACGGAACCGCAGTGCAAGACAAAAAATATTTTTAGACTGTAATATTAGTAGACACGACATAGGTGCATGTCATAAGATTCTATCTGAACCCAACTCAGAAGCCGCTAGACAGATATATGAGTTGTTTAGAGCATGGCAACAGTAGATGAGCTCAGAATGTGTAATACCTATCTATAATTTGGATTGTTGTATGTTTGTAACAATAGGACCAACATATTGTGTAATAATAAAGGTCCTGTAAATAAATACTTGGAAAAAAAAAAAACAAAAAAAAGACAGTGCCAAACAAAGAGATTGGATATATGCCAAATTATAGATTGTGCGTGCAATGTCACAAAAATAATTGATGACATCTGTTTGCCATACTTTTCTGGAAACAGAAAGAAATGTTGTTCAAACAAAGAATGCCTTGTTTCCATAAATAACAGCAATTTTAAATGTAAATACCTACCTTTAAACATTGATATCATTAAGTGTAAAGGCATTGCGAGTCTGTAGAATCGGGTATGAGGAGTGACAATCCTATTGTTTGTGATTTTTGTGGAATAGGCACTGTCGATTTTAAATATGATTTAAATGATTTGATTATCTTTGAACTACATAATTTGTACATAAATCTAGAGGACATACCTCGTAATATTGAAATAAAGAAATAAATAATAAGCTATTTTTAATATTGGCTATTATTGAATATGTACCACCTTTACAAATGCCAGGTATTGGTCATTACAAGGCGCACTGTTCGAGACCCCCGTATACTAAAAAATCATTTCAGTGTTACCACAGAATAATTAATAGTACTAACAGAAGCTTCACTTTTCAAACCAATTTATTGAAATTGCGACTCTTGGTGCTAAGCAATAAAGTTCAATTCAGCTCGCATAAGCACTCAGTGCCTAATACGATATTAACCTAACAGTTCCCGTTCTTTTCTAACACATAACGCTGTCGCTGTCTGGCGCGGAGTGGCGCGCTAGGGTTGTCGACTTGGCGCTGCTACTATATTTATTCATCGTCTATCTACCTACTTGACCACGTACCTAATAATAAATAATTATCCTATAAGTATCCTATCCCACCATTTGAGCTAGTAGAACAAAAGCACAAACATTCTGGTCGTTTACATTTTTACTATACAAATTCTTAGTTATTTCCTAAACGCGTGGACCCATTTACATGATTCAAATATATAAAATGGTTTTTGAACTAGATGTTTAATTACAACATAATCGTGGAGATATCTCAAGAAACAAAAAATCAAATTTTCAAGTTGCTCTCGTAATATAAATAAAATCAAAGAACAATGGCAGAATTTGGTCTGGGTTTGTTGTGGCGACCTTAAACTTCATATGAACAAAACAAATTGTTTTTTTTTTCTACGATTTTTAATATTTTCACTTTGTCTCGTTAAAGCTGGAGTATTTTATGATGATAAAGAGCATTCCAATTGATTACGAATACTTTTTTATTTGATTGTTGCCATAGACAATGGTGTGACAGGAATAGCCGTGAGTGCTATATCCGTATCGATTATTAAATAAGTAATCGATACGATCGACCTTTATAGAGTTGGTTTAGTTTAAAATGCAGTTATTTAATATTTAATCAACATTATATCAATAAGCTAATATTTTTGAAGCAAAACAACGTTTAAATCAAATAAAAACGTCACAGCATTGTTTTAAAGTTGTATCGATTTCACATGAAATCGATTTAAAATGTGCAGCTCTGCTTTTGTCTTTGGCTGTGACAGTTAGATGTTACAAAACACTTCCGCGTTTTGATGTCAATCTGACATATGTCATTTGATAATTCAAACGTACCTACCTACATTGTTTAACTTTCATACTATAACTTTCCTTGTATACCTACATTGTTCATTCTTAACTAAAACTTCAAACACCGATATCTTCTTTTTCCACCTTTCCTGAGTGAAAATAGAATCATTTATAGACTTTGTCACTTACGCCAAATTTTTTGATATATTTTTTAATACTGTTCGCTTCAATTTAATTTCAGACATTTTGATGTATGGAGATCTGCCATTGTCCTTTTCAAGTCTCTTTCGACACACAGTTAATTAAGCAAAACTTTGCATTAGACTTGTGATGATACATTTTTGTTGTTGAAGGCGTTTAAGTATATAATTTGAACAGTGTATGAACACAACGCGTGAGAATACGGAGCGGTCGCACTCGTTGCGTGACGTCTAATGTAAGCGGCGCGCGGCAACCTACTAAATCCAACCATGTCGACATGGTCGGCCGAGGTACTTGTAAGTTTGTACCTAAAATGCGAAGTGCGCCCGGCCTGGTGTTACGATGATTTGTGTAGCAAAATTCAAAATAGTTCCAAAAACATAATGCCTCATGCAATAATTTACACAACTGATTAGTCTAGTTATGTGATCTGAGATTGTTAATCTGTGATTTTTTTTGAAGCTAGAGTACATTATACTTATAAATGTTGAGGTTATTTTCTGTATTTGCTACTCATTTAATAATTGGTATTCAATTGAAAATACCTTTTTTATACCAATGTTTTCTTTTATAAGTACTTTTTAAATGTTGATTTATTTTTATAATTATTAGGCAGACTCTCAAACCTAGACAACTGAATAGTCTAGTTATGTGATCTGTGATTGTTAATCTGTAATTTTTTTGAAGCTAGAGTACATTATACTTAGAAATGTTGAGGTTATTTTCTGTATTTGCTACTCATTTAATAATTGGTATTGAATTGAAAATACCTTTTTTATACCAATGTTTTATTTTATAAGTAATTTTTAAATGTTGATTTATTTTTATATTAGGCAGACTCTCAAACCTAAACAACTGAATAGTCTAGTTATATGATCTGTGATTGTTAATTTGTGATTTTTTTTGAAGCTAGAGTACATTATACTTAGAAATGTTGAGGTTATTTTCTGTATTTGCTACTCACTTAGACAAATGATTGGTATCGCTTCGCTATACTAGACACCGCACTGCCTAAGAAAAATAGGTCCATAAGTGAGACAACTCATTATGACAGTGTGTGTCAATCAAAAGCATCAAGACGCATGCGTGAAGAATTGTGTTGTCAGCTTCTCAACAGTTACCCGAGTTAATAGGAAAATATTTTATACTGTGGTCTATTGGATAAGTAACTGGTTATAAATGTAGGTACAAAATTTACAATTATTTAAAAGCATCGATTTATACGTGTATGGGTTAGGCGCAGGTTTCATCATCGAAAAAATGGTGGGTATATTATCCAATGATTTGGTTGTATCCAAATAGGTTGTTACATATGATATTTACACTACTAAATAATTAAATTATTAAATTATTTATAAAAACTAAATTATTACGTATTCAAAATAATCTTGTAGGTTATAAGTTATTGACGTGACAACGTCTTATAAATTGGTTTGCCGGGTGACACTTCAAGAAACTGCGTTACGCTCCGCTCACGTTATGCGCTCACAATGAGAGCGAGTGAGAGGCACGCGTCCCGCCTAAGAGCGAGACAGACATAAAAAGTGAAAGGCACGCGTCTTTCATCCTTCTTCCTACTATACGAATGAATATTCACATTAAAATTATTTTACCACTCAAAGTCGTTGTCACGTAAAACTTTCGCCCGTATACCGACTTTACAGGCAACCAATTTTTAGAAAATAGTGCATTCTATTTCCATTCTAGCCGTCAATTGTTAGTTACACATTATTTAGTAGGTACGTATATACGGGCGCACTGGAGATGGTTTGTTTTATTGTAGATCTAAGCATAAACGTAGAGCAGAGCCATCTAGATGACTAAATGATAACTAAACCGAAAGTTAATATTATTTTAATGTAATTTTAACTAAATAACCAGTAAAATATTAATTGCATTTGCTAGTAATTAATATTATATAAATTGTGTAACATTTCTGTATTTACATATATTTCTTAACGCAGTATTGGTTGCTATCGTCTTTAATAGTTTGGCTAGCTTTGTTGCCCGCCAACACATCTTTGTAATTTTATAACTAATTAAATTTATCAAGACGTATTTCGACGCTTTAGCTAAAGGAACTGTAATTCTATATTGTTTCTTAATTATAAAGATTAATTGAAAGCTCATACATACGATAATTTAAATATTATGTATTATTGAATATGTTTTGATACTAAGTTATGTTGATGCGACGGCGGGCGGCCATGACACTTTTTGGTTCGGACATTGATATCGTGATTTCGTGAAGTTCAAGAAATATATTGCAGTTAACAGTGAATTTAACAAGTTTCATTTATGGTTCCTGGGGTGTCCTGACGAGTGAGGATGCCCAGGCGCCGAAATATACCTCTTTGTCCTTTTAAGTTTTACTAAGGTTTATTTACTGTTAATAGTCATGTAGACACCAAAACTCACAAGTAACGATAGACAATATTAACAGACTGCCATGTAGACGGTTTCGAGTTTGAATCTACGGCGTGCCCGCGTGCACCATTGTCTTTTCAAAGATATGTGCCTATTAAATTGCTAATGATCGCTTGCCCTGTGCCTCGGAGAGCATGTTAAACCGTCAGTCCCGGCTTTCATTAAGATCTTTGAAATTCTTTACGGGTAGTCAGTCCCCTCAAACAAACTGATACTGGTCGAAACCCATGGAATATCGCTATACCTTTGGGTTACGGAGTCAGACGGCAGCCGCTCTGTGGAAAAGCAGATATTCTGTCATATCTGGTTAGACTAGTATGTAAGCGGACCCCAGGCTCCAAGTCGCAAGGTCTTGGATGCAACTGGAATAACGCTAGGACGATGATGATGGTGAATGACTGCGATACGTATATACCTAATTATTCTAATAGCATCTACGTGTAATGAGTAGCTGAATGTGAGGGCCAAAAGATATTTAATCTGTAACCACGAGAAGATACTGCGTAAACAGTTGAACTTTTTTAGATTTTTTTACTAATAATTAAAATAGATAAAATTGTTCTAGGTACCAAATTGTGTTGAAAGATTTTAAATTACTTTTAAAGGAATCTTATCTTATCTTTATTGCTTAAAATGAAGTCCAAGCGCATGTGCGACCTATCACTACTGTTACTTTGTAAAACAATATGAGCTCACATTTGTTCAAGATGACTGCCTTATATACATATTTACTTCAACACTTTAAGTATATAAATTACTAATGTAAACATTAAACAATACATAAATATGTTAAATAAATAATAAGGTTAGATAAATGCAATAGATTATATTATAAAATACAATAACTATACATTTATATTATAAAAATCTCAACTACGAGGAAATTGTTCTTCTACGCGCAGCAACACTGAATGAATTTTTGGTTTAATGTAACTTTAGGGTGAAATTTCAAATTTATTATGTTACAGATGGTAGGTGATCCCAGAGTCCTTATTGCTTGCTGACTTATTTTTACACGGGATAAAAGCGCAACTCGGCATTGTACAGCGAATTATTTGCATAATTCATTTGGTGGATATATGCACCTGACACACGGCTGTCAGTGTGACAGCCTCAAACCATGCCAGCTGGCATGGTTTTTTCTGCCTCATTTTACAAGTATGAGGGCTCCGTCTAGTAGAGCAGAGCGAGACCAATCATTAGTCTATGGCTACTCATTTAATAATTGGTATTCAATTGAAAATACCTTTTTTATACCAATGTTTTAGTTTATAAGCACTTTTTTAATGTTGATGAAATCTAAACAACTGAATAGTCTAGTTATGTGATGTGATTTTATTTTTTATTGAAGCTCGAAATATTATACTTACCCTTATATTTATAATCGTTTATTAAACCTATTTTAGTTAAAACTATAGCGTGGGGGTAGACCTTCTATGGCTGTTCAGTAAAACGGCAGAGTCCGGCAAACACGTTTAATAAACGAACGTGTACAAACACTCGTGTTACACTGTGCAAAACTAACAAACGAGAAGTTACAGAGTTAGAACAATATCGGTGAATATTATGTGAGTACATGGAGGATAGGTACACAACGCGAGCTCAACTAGTTTGGGCATCCCGCCCGCGCGACGCGTGTCCAACGACTGGCGGGAAAAATGGCGGACGCGCAACAACTCCGCTCACGGCCCCGCCCGGAAACTATGCGCGCGCAGCTTAGCCTGCGCATCCGAAGGCGTTCCATACAACGCTATACACTCCCCCTCGAGTTCCTGAGAACGTCCCCGCTCATGAACTCGCACAAGAGAAACACTACACACAGGACAAACATGTTTTCGAGGACGCCCTCTCTGCCGCTTTTGCACTACGGGACGAGGAGGCGTCTTATCCCGGCAATAAAAACGAGTAAGCTCTGACACATGAAAATTACCTAAAACATTGTCAGGCGAATCTAAATTGGCGATGAGATAAGCAGTTGGACTAACTCTCTTCGCGATCACATAAGGACCGTCTCGTTTGGGAATAAACTTGGCTGATATGTTCTTAGATGCACTGCTCAGAACATGAGACTTTAAAAGCACCTGATCTCCCACCTCAAGACTTCGGCAGGTCTTTTGGTCTTATCAGCACACTCCTTTCGCTGATCCTGTTGTGCTTCGACTCTTTCCCTAACGGAAATAAGAGAATTGACAAACTGTCTTTGTTGAGAACCGACCTAATGTCGTTTTGAACGTCCAGTGGTGAGCGGAGCTCCCTGGCAAACATAGGGTATGCTGGCGTGACCCCTGTGGTCTGACAAACCGCCGAATTCATAGCGAACCTTATTGCAGGTAGGTGCTGCGGCCACGACGAATGGTCTGTATCAACCAGACGAGACAATTGAAATTTTAAGTCCCTATTCTTACGCTCTGCTGGATTAGCTGAGGGATGGTATAATGGTAACAACTCTTGATCAACACCTAAAACAAACATGCATTGTTGCATTACAGCAGAAACGAACTGAGGACCATTGTCCGACACAATACGTCTAGGAAATCCATAACGCAAGAAATAGTCTTCGACCAACGTACGAGCACATACTTCCGAAGTTGCCTCTTTCAATGCGTAAAGTTCTACCCAACGAGTTGCCATATCTTCCACTAAAAATATCCACTTTTCCCCACTCTGTCCTTGAGGAAGCGGACCAAACAGGTCAATTGCCAACGCTTCTCCTCTTTGGTTAAGGACAGGGGTCTGAAGGAGACCAGACGGCTTTTGGTTTGAAGCTTTATAACGCTGGCAGGTGGCGCAGCTTTTGACGTCAACAATAGCCCTGCGCATACCTGGGAAGTAAAACCCTTGTGCAACCTTACTGTACGTTCGATCAACTCCGTGATGACCAGCTATATCGGAGTCATGACATTCCTTTAAAATCTCAGACCATAAGCTGGGTACTCACTTAGCAGTGTAGCACGTAACGTATCAGATACGGTATCAAGTGAGTACGTAGGCACGAGCCCACTGCGAGCCGCTCGCGCGTGGAGCGCTGTAAGCTCGCAGTGACCCGCCGAGTGGCGGTTTCACTGCGAACACAAAGGCGGCTCGCAGTGTGCTCGTGGACGGCGTCACGACCGCTTGTGTAGTGAGTACGTACGTACGCGCGAGCTTCAAACGAACTTACGTATTCAATTATTCATTATGGATTGGACTGAAGAAAAAAAAAATCGTAAAATGACTTGGGCTTTTATATTATCTAAAATATTATACATGAATATGAACGCAGCACTAGCCACCATTTGAGACATGTTGTCGGCGTGACGTCGTTGCGAGCACTGCGGATCCGGCAGCTCGTAGCTAGATACGTGGAGGACCGTGGACGAGCCGTACCCACTTGTAGGTTGATACCGTATCAGATACGTTACGTGTTACACTGCTAAGTGAGTACCCAGCTGTAGAGAAACCGGCACCACTAGTTGCGGCTCTTCACTATATATGTCTGGATTATACCTAAACAAAATGCCTTGCTGCAGAAAATAACCTCTTTCAGACCATTGTTTAGCATTCATGGACTCAGCATCGGACGTATCTTCTAGGTCACTAATGATCTTTTTTAGTTCCACGTCATCGAGCTGCGCACGTCGGAGATCGTTTGGACTACGAGCAGGTAAGTCGACGACGACGGAGCACACTCCACACTGATCCTTATCTTCTTCCTTACAGTTTGGTCGACTGAGTGTATCAGCAATGACATTCGCCTTGCCAGGCGTATACTGAAACTGAATGTTGAAGCATTGCAGTTTAAGAGCCCATCGAACTAGCCTTCCTGACGGCGATTTAAGGGTAAGGAGCCACTTCAATGGCTGATGGTCACTTCCTACGATCACCTCATGGCCTTCGATATAACCCCTAAAACGTTCGACAGCCCACACGACAGCGAGAGCCTCCCGCTCTGTTGTGCTGTAATTCCGTTCAGCTGGAACGAGCAGACGGCTAGCGTATTCAATTGGGCGCTCATCTTTACCTTCACCCTGCAATAAAACAGCACCCAGTGCATAACTGCTAGCATCCGTCCTTAACACAAATGGTTTTCTATAGTCAGGTTGAGTAAGAATCGGTGCCGTGGAAAGACGAACCTTAAGCTCCTCGAAGGCACGAGCCTGGTCTGGACCCCAAGACCATGGCTGATTCTTTTTGAGCAAGCGTGTTAACGGCTCAGCGACATCAGAAAAACTGGGAATAAATTTTCTAAACCACGAACACGTCTTTAAAAATGTTCTTAAATAACGAAGCGATGATGGCGGACACATATTTAATACTGCACGACTTTGTCTTCATCCGGCGACACACCGGCTTGTGTGATCACGTGCCCTAGGTACTTTACTTTATCACGTGCAAAAACACACTTGTCCCTATTCGCACGCAGTTTAAATAAACGCAACCTAGCGAAAACAATGCGCAGATCTGAGATATGCTTTTCGAAGCTACCCTCAGATAGAACTAATAAATCGTCTTGATACGCTAGCAACGTTACATCCTTAAGAGACGCGCCTGAACGGAGTCTATCAATAAGCCGTTGAAAGGTAGACGGCGCGTTTTTGAGGCCAAACGGCATACGATTGAAGCGAAACGAACCAAAGGGCGTAAGGAAAGCTGTCTTATCCTTATCCTGTTCACGTAGTTTCACCTGCCAGAACCCGCTGTGCATATAAAGTGTACTCATAAAACAATTCTTTTTAGTTGACTGAACTAGCTCGTCTATCAAAGGCATCGGATAGACATCGGTCTTCGTTACCGCGTTAAGCTTTCTATAGTCAACACAAAAGCGTACTTTACCATTTGCCTTTGGAACAAGAAGCGCAGGAGAGCCCCATGCGGACTCGCACTCCTCAACAATCCCGTCCATCAACATCTTGTCCAGCTCCGCACGCATAACTTCTTTCTTAGCAGGCGTCAACCTGTAGGGCGGAACGGCGATCGGAGGGTGGTCGCCGGTGTCAATAGTATGCTCGGCGAAAGGAGTCGGGTCTTCCCCTGGCTGAAAGATGTCCTCATGTTCGACGAGAAGGTGAGCCAATACTTGACGCTGATCACTATTAAGCAAAGTCGCCTCATCATCCCGGAGTACATCAAGCGCAGCACAGGAAGACACAAGCACAGGCGACACGCCTTCATACTGCAAATTAAATTTTTCCTCACTATTTTCAGCAAAGTGCCACCTGCTACCACCGAAATCGAAGACGAGATTGAACATGGTAAGAAAATCTATACCTAACAAACTTTCGTTATTATTAGATTCCGGAAATATTAAAAAATGTATGGCTCTAGTTTTATGTTGGAGTGTCACCTCTACCTCTGTGGTAAGTACATTCATCTCCCTACAAACACCATCCGCTAACTTAACAATTTGTGTTGACGGCACTAACGGGTGTCCTAACCTGAGTAGGAGAGCGTATAGCGTGTGACCGGCGATACAGCTTTTAGCTGCAGAATCAACGAGCGCGGTACCATAATTCCTCAGAATGCATAAACTTAACAAAGGTCGACGAAAAGGTGCATTATTTTTAAAATTATCCAAATACTCACAACTATTACAATTACGATTGCAATCATTAAAACTAGATACACAAGTACACATATTAATATTACGAACACAAAGATTATTGTCCACAAAATAACAGTCTCTAAAAAGCCCTGCTGCAGTAGCAGGGTTACCTTGACCCAACGCGAGCATTGGAGGGTTAACGATTGACGGTTGCGTAGCAACGGGAACTGCGATCGCTCGGCGGCCGCGCCGCTTCCGAGAGCGAGCGAACTTCGCGTCGCCGACGCCGCCTGCGCCCCGCTGGGGCTCACGTAACGTACTCGCCGTATGCAACTCGCGTTCATGCAACGCGTTGTTGACAGAATAAAATGCAGAAAATGCCTGTTGGCACGGAGAACAGTTTTTACACTTCGCCTTTATAATGTTCGGGGCACCACAACCGTAACACTTTATTTCTGATTTAGAACTTTGAACACTATTATCATTATCGACTTTTTCACTCACTTTATCGCCACTATTATGCTTTAACTTTTCACATTCAGCTATAAGGTGTCCCGCACGTTTGCAATAAGCACAAAACTTCTTAGGGCTTTTTGAGACGGCACGAGAGACGAGTTCCGCGGGAGCTACTGCGCCGGCACCGGCGGTTGATGACCTCGGCGACCCGTGGCGCTGCGGCGACGTCGCGCGCGTCTCCGGTAACGACGACTGGAGCTGCGGCCGCGACTCGCTAGCAACTCGCGGCGTTTCCCTCAAGGAATCCTCAATGCTGCGGCACTTTTTAAGCTCTGGATGTCCTCTCTATTTACACGCTTCCGTATTCTAGGACTTAAGAGACCGAAAGCCATGTCAAGTTGTACTTTTTCAGAGAAATCTTCTTTAGGTAACTTTGCAAATAGGGCTCTCACCTTGGCGATAAATAAATCGGTGTGCTCGTCTTCCTGACTAAGAGCAAATAACTTCCTGTAAATCCGGTGGGGCGGGTCATGCTCTCCAAACGCCGAACGAATTTTTACCAGCGCCTCCGCTCACGTTCCCGTAGAGCGCTTCACCCCCTGCCACCAAACTGCTGCGGGCCCCTCCAGCAACATAGACAGATCGCGAAGAGCATTTTCTTCTGACATATTGACGCATTCCTTATACGTAACTATTGCATCAATGAAATTTTCAACAGATTCTTCCGCACGACCGCCATATTTAGTTGAACACTTTGCGAAATTCCCGGCCACACCCATTGTGAATGACGAGACATTTTGCAGCTGCGGCGTAGATGACCGTACTTCTTGCAGAAGTTGTTGACAGAACTCATTTTGAGCTTGTTGAATTGTCGTAATAAAGCTCGCAAGAGTTTCCTGCGACAGTGTAATATTCATCGCGGATGGACCGCCGCCATCATTGCTCAAACTCGACGACTCTTGTTCTTGTTGTTGTTGCGACCGTGTTTGTGGAATTTTCTTGCACGACGTTTACCCGTGAACAACACACTATCCTTGCACGTTGGGCAGCCAGTTATAGCGTGGGGGTAGGCCTTCTGTGGCTGTTCAGTAAAACGGCAGAGTCCGGCAAACACGTTTAATAAACGAACGTGTACAAACACTCGTGTTACACTGTGCAAAACTAACTAACGACAAGTTACAGAGTTAGAACAATATCGGTGAATATTATGTGAGTACATGGAGGATAGGTACACAACGCGAGCGCAACTAGTTTGGGCATCCCGCCCGCGCGACGCGTATTCAACGACTGGCGGGAAAAATGGCGGACGCGCAAACACTCCGCCACCGCTCACGGCCCCGCCCGGAAACTATGCGCGCGCAGCTTAGCGTGCGCATCCGGTGGCGTTCCATACCACGCTATAAAACACATTTAAGTCTATTGCTGTCGTTGCAAGCGTTTGTTAACGTTATTATAATTACATAATTAAGTATTATATGTAATTAAAAATATTTTTGTACACGGATATTTAAATAGAGAAGTACTTGTTAATTGAAGATTAATTTTTATCGTAGATAGTGGCGTTATTATTAAAAAAATATTTTTCATTCAAGAAATGCAATTGTTTTATTTTTTCCTAACGCTTGTGTACGCAACTGTACCATATTAATAAATACTATATTGTAAGGTTAAGAACGTTTCTTAGATATATGGCACGGCCGCTTTTTTGTATCCATCCGAACTTGGTCGGGTTATGTAGGTTTTCGATGCTTCGTCAGTATTATAATTGTTTTTCTTTAATTACTGAATTTAATGACATGAAATTTTGCATGTGAATAGTTGAATGAATACACTAATTATTGGCATACATTTTACCATGCAATTCCTTTAGAACGTCGTGATATTTGACTGCTTTGTAAACAGTGATCTATTCATGGTAAATTGTCCTATAACTCTTTAATTACTACATAACATCATTGATACTTGGCAACATGTTGCAGACACTTACAAGGTTTGTATAAACGTGAAAATCTAGACCACAAAGCGCATACTTTAAGAACTAAGACCTAATAAGCGTATTTTACGTTTATATTTTTATCTTTTAAGTTCTACGATTTTTTCTAAATCTGTTTTTTAAACAATAAACAAATTCAAAACAACGTATGTAAAAATCTACAGCTCTCTATGTAAGCGCTTTATATGAAAACTAGCTAATGGCCAAACGTTCGCGTAGCGGAAACTTAAATTTCTCCGAAGTTTATGCATGCACTAATTTTATTCATACATACACAAATACACACTAATTCTTGGACACATCTCTTTTCTTCTAAAGTCTAGGAATTAAAAAAAGTTCCGCCAGAACAACGTTCGCCCAGCGGAATCAGTTTTTGGTGAATTTCTCCACAATGGCTGCGTGCACAATTTTTTTTTACCATACACAATTATACGACGTCATACACTAAATATCTGCATAATTAAAATCTTTAAATTCAACAATATTCCGCTGCGCGAACGCACACTGGTGCAGGTACCGGGCACATTTCCAGACTCGGTGCTGTTGCTGGGAATTTCACAACGGTAAATACTAATAGTACTCTGCTCGACCCGGGAATCGAACCCGAGACCTCCAATCCCACGCGCACATTTATGCCGCGAGAACATCGAGGCACCGTACCTTGTCTTAGCAGTCGTATTGACAGTGCTACGTACCATGGCGAAGGCAACTTAGCAACAGTATTTATTATTCTTTCACACTGGGGGTTGATTATCACTTTATCAGTAAAGTAGAATAATATGAAATAAAACTGCTGTGTTAGAAATATATGTATAATCAAATATTTTAATATCTTTAAATACAACAATTGAAACCATGTTCTGGTGGCTGGTTTTGTAAAATATTTATTTATTTATCTAATTTATTAGATATATCTTTTAAAACATCTAGTAACCTGAAAAAATAAAACATTAGTTAATTAATCGGTAAATATTAGTTTAATCCCCAAAATAGCAGGTTAAAAATATTTTTGATGAAATGATAGTGATTCAGTACTTTTATAGTGTACTTTGTAACTGTGGATTTAGACTAAAGAGATTATTCACAGCACACATCATAAAAATAAGTGTCACACACATGCAATGACATTGATTGAATATTTTTGTTTTATAGTATGCTTTGTGACTGTGGATTACACTATAGAGATAATTCTTAGCACACATCACACAAATAACATTGCCTCACATGCAGATGCAATGCAAACTGTAGGTATGTGTTGTTAGACACACTAGTATGTAGTTACATAGCTATAAGCATTTAGCACCCATAACCGTGCAAATGAGAAGCATTATAGAATCCATAATTATGTGATACATATGTAAGCTCCAGTTCTAAGAATAAACCATGCTCCCCCATCCTCTATTATAGCAAGCAAGACATATGAACAAATCCTGTTTTCATTGATGGTGATATAACTCTTGCCGAGTTCTGTTGATGATTCTTGACGAATTTTGAGGCAAAGATCCTTGCTGACCAGTGCTATAGATATCAACCAATAGATATCTTAATTAAGTACTATAGATGTCTGCTAAATACTTCTACTTCATCATCATCATCATCATCATATCAGCCAAACGACGTCCACTGCTGGACATAGGCCTCCCCAAAGGTTCTCCACACAGACCGGTCTTGAGCCGCCCGCATCAAACCTCCTCCCGCGATCTTGACAAGATCGTCGGTCCACCTTGCGGGGGGCCTACCTCTGCTGCGTCGTCCGGTACGTGGCCGCCACTCCAGAACTTTTCTGCCCTCAACGGCCATCGGTTCTTCGAGCTATGTGCCCTGCCCACTGCCACTTCAGCTTGGCTATCCGGAGAGCTATGTCGGCGACTTTGGTTCTACTGCGGATCTCCTCATTTCTGATTCGATCTCGCAGGGAAACTCCAAGCATAGCTCTCTCCATCGCCCTCTGAGTTACCTTGAGCCTTCTGATAAGGCCCATAGTGAGCGACCACGTCTCTGATCCGTAAGTCATCACTGGCAACACACACTGGTCAAAGACTTTCGTCTTGAGACACTGCGGGATATCGGACGAGAAGATATGTCGTAGCTTCCCGAACGGTGCCCAACCGAGTTGGATTCGACGATTGACCTCCTTCTCGAAGTTGGACCTACCTAATTGGACTACTTGTCCCAGGTAGATATACTTGTCGACAACTTCGAGCGTAGAGTTCCCAACCTGAATAGGAGCAGGTACAACATGGACGTTCGACATGATTTTCGTCTTGTCCATGTTCATCTTAAAACCTACTTGTTGGGAGACTCTACAGAGGCCATCGAGCATTGTGCCTAGGTCTTCCATGGTCTCAGCCATGACTACGATATCGTCTGCGAATCGAAGGTGAGTGATGTACTCGCCGTTGATGTTGATGCCGAGTCCATTCCAGTCCAGAAGCTTGAAAACATCCTCCAGCGCAGTGGTAAACAGTTTCGGGGATATGACATCCCCCTGTCTCACCCCTCGCACTTCTACTTATATGCTATATAATGTACTTTTATAAGTATAGTCCTAAAACAAACAGTAAAAGGCAGTTGTAAAATACAATTTAAGGTATATTGGAGTATGAATTTGTGTTTTGTATAATTATGTTTGTTAATTATCACTCATCTGTAATAATTCAAACTTGTATAAAATTTTTAATAAAATTCCAGTTTCTCAGTTCTTAGAAAACTCCTATGAAACCTTGAAATTCAGTCAGATGTTCACTAGTAAAACCTAGTTGAACTAGTTAAATATAAATAAAGGTAATGTTACCTAATTAGATCAGTACGCTTCCTTTTAGCTTGCAGCTTCTCCGTTTCCACTTGTAACCTCTGCTATTTAATTTCTAGTTTTTCCTCCTCCAGCATTTTTATTTAATATATAAAAAAACTGTCTGAAAAATGTAAATGATTTTCAAATAAATACTTATACAACTCAAATTTGCTGGGTCAAACTATGTAGTAAATACTAATAAGACAATAACCAATAAGGTGTAATTCATTTCAATTAACTAATTAACATGTTTGATCATCAGAACCATCATTACAACCTTTCACAGTCCACTGCTGGACATATGGCTCACCTAATTTGCGTCATAATAACATTGTGAGCAAAATAGGAAGATTTGGCCTATTATAGCACACTGGCCAGCTGGGTTTGTATAGGGTTTAATGTCGACTTTTCTCACAAAGATTTTGAATTTATTTTAAATCCATCTACATGAAATATGTTTCATATGCATTTGAAAGTATCTCATTCCTAAGATGTAAGTAACTACTTATATACTTGCAGCTGCACGACTGTAAGTAAAATGTAGATAATGTCTCTGTGAATAGAGCATTAGGTACAAGTAGCGGCACGTAAGTCTAGCGCTGAACGATACGTGGAGGGGATTGCTGCGCATGGGTACTGTCGCGCACGCAATACAATGATTAGCTAAATAACGTTAATTTCATTATTTGAATGTAATGCCAAATAGTAGGTCTAGCGCTGAACGAAATGTGGAAGATTTATAGTAAGTACCTAAGATATATTTTTTAACAAGTTTTGTGGGGAGTATAAAAATAAAAACATTATTTTCCAATTTGACAATTTTTATTTTACATTTAAGCCTAATCTGAATCAGACAATGGTGTTACACCTTCAATGGGGTCTTGACAGGGCCTTTTACTTATTGACGGCCCGGGCTCAGGGCTGCTTCGTTCGTCGGCACTAGCAGCGTCATCTTCATCAAACTCACTAATGCTATCGTCTGAACTGTCTCCATTAACGTGAATAATGAATTCCTCTGTTACCAAATCCACGACATGATCACTCTTTGCATATTGCTCTTCTATATCCTTCACCTTTTTGCATAACTTTTGCCAATCCCATGCACCCATCAGTAAAACTTTTTCTTGTATTAGCTTTATACATTTAGCAACACTCCATGTAACATTTTTGCTGCCTACATATTGTTTAATATCGGACCATGCCATTTCGATGGGATTTAGATCTGGGTGGTATGGTGGTAGTCTGAGCACTTTATGGCCTTGTTCAGCTAGGATTCGATCAATCGAAAATGTTTTAAATTTATCCTTGTTAACCCGTATTAAATTGTACAACTGAGGTTTCAAAAATGTTTCCTCGTACTGTATGCCTTTTTCAGTTAGCCAAGCCTGCATGTCAACTTTTTTGGAAGTAGAGGTTGGTGCGCGATCCCACTGTTTATTGTGATAGGACGCGTTGTCGACTACCACGACGGAATTGGCTGGTAAGTTGGGCATTTACTGAGTTCGTAGCCATTTCTCATAATTCTCATAATTCATGTGGTCGTGGTAGTCGCCTAATTTGGTACCAGCTTTAAAAGTCAGCAACGCATTAGGAATAAACCCAGTTTCAGACCCGGCGTGGACTATGACAACCCGCTGTCCTTTCGAAACAGGTTTTTTTAGGCCCTTAGTAGTACCATCGGTCCAGGCTTTTGAAGACGAGTGCGATGAATCTACGTAAGATTCGTCTGTATAAACAATAGGCCTTCCCTCTTGACGATATTGCTTTATTTTACGTAAATATTCGATACGTTTCAAACGTATATTTGAAGTCTCAATCGGTACTTTCCGGTTGTTTTCGGTGTTTTTCCACCGAAATCCCAAACTCTTGATTATTCGCCGAAGACTTCGTTCTGAGCCTTTAAAATTAATGTCTTCCTCTAGCTTCCTTTTAAGCTTTCCGACGGTAAGAAGTTCATTATTTATCTTGTGAAAGTTATGAATGCACCTCTTTATTACTCCTTGGTCGAAGTTATCAATATTTGTGACCGGTTTTGTTCTGGAACGTTTTTTGCCAGGCGTTCTGAACACTGTGATCAAATCAGAACTATTGGAGAACTTGATTGGAGATGTTCCTTACCGTTGCAATTGACGTTTTAGTAGACTCTGCTGTCCTTTTTTGGATTTTCCCTAAATCGCTGATTATACCATTTAATTTAATGTTTCCCGCCTTAATAATTTCGGCAGTTTGTTTTATCTGGCTCAAATTTACAGTGCTGCTGTCCGAAAGACTGAGTAAAGTATTTGTAGCTGCGTTAATCTCATTTTTGATTTGTTTCAAAGAATCAATAAATTCGTTAGATTCCATTTTTTAAAAACAATTCACGTCATAATCCATTTTCCTTGCCTGTCTTTTCAAAACAGTATTAGGCATATTCAATTTGAAGTCACAAACAAACTTTAAAAACTAAATTTAACGAACAAATTCAAACTTAACAAAAAACAACAACAAAAATTAACAGCAATAACAATACAATTAATGATGCGACTGTACACGGGATGGGCGCGGAGCGTCGTATCGGCGCGGGGAACGGAATGCGACTGGAGAGCCAATCGGCGCTACGCACGCTCGCCCTTCATCCCGCTAGCCCCCCTCAGGTACCTTAATTTTTACTTCTGCGCAATAACTCGGCTGTGAAATATCAAAACCTAGTATCTGCATAAAACAAAATTTTACAGGAGAGCCGAAAAACGATTTTTTATCTTTGACACCGTGCCGTTGCAATTATATTTGTCGGAGCTTCTTGGGAGTGATTGCAAAATTTGAGGTACATAACAGGCTTTATAAAAAAGTAGTTTTAATGCGTATATACAAAAAGATGTGCGTAGAGAAGCATTTACTAATTAAAAAACTGTTTTCTCCGGCCAAACTTCTGGAGTGTCACAACTTCAAAACCTAGTAAGATCACATGCTTTGTTTTCATTTAGTTCTGAATTAATTGAAATTGGACTAAATGCCAATGTATAAACCTAGTAAGAAACAGCAAAATAAAATAAAAAAAAAACATAAAAATCAGTACAAAAGCAATTTATAAAAAAAATCAAGAAGTGCCGTGTAGTTGATGGCATAGAATACAAGTGTCACCACCCCCTATCTTCCCGTGGGTGTCGTAAGAGGCGACTAAGGGATAACACGATGCAAATACCATCTTTGCGTAGAGACGGAAAACTCGACATCAAACCCTATACGACTGCCTCGTTGGTCTCGCGGCATAAATGTGCGCGTGGGGTCCCGGGTTCGATTCCTGGGTCAGACAGTGTTATTGGGTTTTTCTGTCACGAAATTCTCAGTAGCCGCACGGAGTCTGGAAATGTGCCCGGTACGGCAATAGGCTCGCCCCTTATTACGTGGGACTAAAGTATATCTGGCGAAAAGTGGGTGTAGAAATACACCCCTGTCTACCCCTTCGAGGATAAAAGGCGTGACGTTATGTATGTATGTATCAAGAAATCAGGAACCAAACGTTATTTTTGTTCGCATTGAAAAATCAAATAAATCGGAACATCTTAATGTAATATAACATAGTTAACATAATATAGTTTTTTTCTTTCATCCACAGTAAATAAATTACAATCCCTTTTACATTTTTCCCTACAACCATTTTGTATAAAATAGTATTTAGCTTTATTTAGGGTTATTCTTTTTTGTTCAATACTTGTACGATCAGGATTTACAAATGCTTTTTGTTACATTCGCTATCATTATTTGTAATTAGTGAGACTGAAAATGGCGGACTAAATTTCAGCTAAATCTTTAATTGTTTCTGGCATATTAGTGTAAAAATCACATTAAAAGATAAATACAACTCTCGACCCCCAAGGGCAAGATGATCAATGTACCAATTATATCAGATCATTATACAAATCATTGATCAGCGTACAAATATCAAACAGGCGTGGTAGCGACACTTTTTAATTTGCCTTTTCGAATAAACGTAACACTCTCATGTAAGTTAATCATTCTCGACTTACCCTATGTAATGTGTCGTTTGAAAAGTAGTGTAAATAGCAGGTAGGTAGGAATAAAAATTGTAATTGTAGATTTAAATCATCACTTTACGTACATACATACATAGACTCACGCCTGCTTCCCCGAAGGGGTAGGCAGAGGCATATTAAACGCCCACTCTTCGCCAATGTTTTGATCCCACGTAATAGGTGGCGAGCCTATTGCCGCTTATCGAGATATTTTGTTTGCCAGAGCCTCGTCCGTTGATCGGCAGGTGCACCACTTGCAGGTGAGGTTGTATCATCCTACACCTATCATCACTTTAGTGCTCTTAAAAATGTATAGCACCGTTAATTTAGCCAGTTAAGTATTTTAATTATTTTACAAAGGCAGGTAGGTGCCATAGCTATCACAGAAATGTTTTGTGTGTATATATATATAAGCAAGTTATAATAAAAGGTAGTACAAGCAAACTCTAAACATTAAACATTCGCTATGTAAAACGATCGAAACATGTACCTACATGACTGTTATTTTCTACAATTATTAACTTTGAATAATCAAATAAAAAGTGCAAAAAAGTCTTATCTATACCACAAAGAAAAATAATCTTTGAAACAAAGCAATACATAAAACAAAATCTCGCCAGTTACCAAAGAAACTCTCATACTCGTGTTATTATTTCAAGGTTAGAACTCTCATTCATAGAAAACTGACGAAAAACAATAACCTTTACAATATTATGAACTGAATCGTATGTATCTTTGACAATGTTAGTCTTTTAAAGCACCCATGATCAATTTCGAACGATAAAATTGGTATTTACGCATTTACACAAACAATTACGTGCGCGTGCCACGATGTCTTGTCAGTTACTAAAATTGCGCGGAGGTTTTGACGCACGTTTCAACCATGTTATTGGCCTTGTATCTACATGAACCATTTTAAAACCTAGTAACTGCCAGTACACGACATATCTTCTCGTCCGATATCCCGCAGTGTCTCAAGATGAAAGTCTTTGACCAGTGTGTGTTGCCAGTGATGACTTACGGATCAGAGACGTGGTCGCTCACTATGGGCCTTATCAGAAGGCTCAAGGTCACTCAGAGGGCGATGGAGAGAGCTATGCTTGGAGTTTCCCTGCGAGATCGAATCAGAAATGAGGAGATCCGCAGTAGAACCAAAGTCGCCGACATAGCTCTCCGGATAGCCAAGCTGAAGTGGCAGTGGGCAGGGCACATAGCTCGAAGAACCGATGGCCGTTGGGGCAGAAAGGTTCTGGAGTGGCGGCCACGTACCGGACGACGCAGCAGAGGTAGGCCCCCCGCAAGGTGGACCGACGATCTTGTCAAGATCGCGGGAGGAGGTTGGATGCGGGCAGCTCAAGACCGGTCTGTGTGGAGAACCTTGGGGGAGGCCTATGTCCAGCAGTGGACGTCGTTTGGCTGATATGATGAACTGCCAGTACTTACTTGGTTTATAAAATGGTTGATGTTAGATACTATGTTTTAATCTTGTATTTTTTTTTTAAACTTTTTCGGTAGATACTAGGTTTGCGCCTTTGTGTAACTTCGTTTTTGATTAATTCATGGGAGTTATTGCTATTCTACTATGTGGAGGGTAGTCTATAAGGTCTAAAACCGAAAAAATATTCATTTCCAAAAAAATGTCAGATACTAGGTTTTGAAATTGGACAGCCGAACTGTCAGCGCTAAAGTTTCGTGCCGTTACTTATATATCTAATAACTTACCAACACCTTTAGTGATGCGCTTGCGTTTTCTATTTGGAGCTTGTCGTTTGACATCTGCCTGAGGTTCTGAATCACCAGATGGTGCTGCTGCAGGTGGTGGATCTTTGCTAGTGGACGGTACTGCCAATGGAGCCATCTCTGATGTTGGCAGAGAAGCTGTGCAGTTGGTAAATTCTGGGCTCTTTGGACAGGTGACGCTTACTGTTGGATTCACCTTTAAAAAATAAACATTTGTAAGTTTTTATCTTAAGCAAGCATAATTCACACTTATTTGACTCATAACACCTTAGTAATGTTGAAATGTATGAAATATTAAACACCTACTTCAGTTGACATAATCTCTTCCATGCCATAAACTGCCACCGGTCCCAAGACTGAAAGTACTTGCTCCTCTGCTGGTGTCAGTGACATAATGGTCGATGGACCATTGCCAGTACTGCAAGGCCCATAGCCCCGGTATTCGGACCTGTTATGAGCAGCCTTCCTCTTAACATTGCTTGTCATATCTCGCCATGCCTGAAATTAAATAATATCAAAATAATTAACAGTCTCATATTAAAATTATTATGTTATAAACTAAAGATGTTGCATGAACCACAAACAACATGCTTATGTCATTAAATAGCTTGAGTTGAATATTACAATGTTAATATTTTAAATTATATCATGCAAGTTTACATTTTACACAGTTATAAGTTATAACAGATGTTAATTAAGCTTATAGTCGACAAACAATAGGGAACAATTTTATTGTTACTAGCTGCTTTCCGTTGTACATCAATTTAACCTAGTTTGTTGCTCAAGCTAGTTACACCAAACTATTTTAGAGAACTAAATACCTGTTTTCATTTCGCCGTCGTTTTGATTGGACCTCCCAAAGCATTGAGCTCCGCTGCTAATTTAGTCCAAGCTCTTTCGTGCTCAACCCGCTCCAGTAATGTTTGGCCGAGTCCAGAAGCCAATGATGGATGATTCTTCATGTACTCGGCCAAATGATTGAGCTGCTCCGGTGTAGCTTTGCAGCGACTGCTTGTTGCGTTTGAAACATCCATGACTACTGAAATTAGTGAAAAGAAATGAAAATTGTTGTTCACTGGTGAGTTGTTTTCTTGACGGCTTCGGTTGGCTGGCTGTAGGCCACGTGCGATGCAACCCTGGCAGCGACAGTTGACCTCGTTGCATGCTGTGGAGTCTTAAGGCGATCGTTGCGGGGGAAATGTTAAGAACTTAATCGGTAGGTACATATGTATTAAAAAATATATATATATATTTAGTCAACACGCAATTGTAATCATTTTTTGTTATACAATTGCATGTTCTTCACCCCTCCAGAAATTATATTCCTTCCCTTATTTAACAGTAGTATTAGTTGTAGTAGTAGCAATTGTAAAAGTAGTTCCTCTCAACTTGGTACCGTCGCAGTATCCAAGTCCTCCTATTCCCTTGTTGTAGTAGTAGTTTCCCTCAACTTGGTACCGTCGCAGTATCCAAGTCCTCCTATTCCCTTGTTGTAGTAGTAGTTTCCCTCAACTTGGTACCGTCGCAGTATCCAAGTCCACCTATTCCCTTGTTGTAGTAGTAGTTTCCCTCAACTTAGTACCGTCGCAGTATCCAAGTCCTCCTATTCCCTTGTTGTAGTAGTAGTTTCCCTCAACTTGGTACCGTCGCAGTATCCAAGTCCACCTATTCCCTTGTTGTAGTAGTAGTTTCCCTCAACTTGGTACCGTCGCAGTATCCAAGTCCTCCTATTCCCTTGTTGTAGTAGTAGTTTCCCTCAACTTGGTACCGTCGCAGTATCCAAGTCCACCTATTCCCTTGTAGTAGTAGTAGTTTCCCTCAACTTGGCTACCGTCGCAGTAACCAAGTCCTCCTATTCCCTTGTTGTAGTAGTATCCCTCAACTTGGCTACCGTCGCAGTAACCAAGTCCACCTATTCCCTATCTCCCTAGTGCTACCCTACCCCTGTTAGGTATTTTGTATAGCGAGGCCGTGTACACTGTGGTCACACAGACTGTCGCGTATACAACCCTAATCCCTAGTTCCCTAGCAGTCCCTGGGATCCCTGGGCCGGGATATCTGTCGCCGGGAGACCTGCGGCAGACGGAAAGTGGTTAGGATTAAGGTGTAGCGGAGTGGGTTATCTCACTGCCGGTCGAGCAGACTCACAAGACCGATCATGGTGACGGCTAAGGGTGTCTTGGCCACAGTGAGAGGTGTGGGGTAGGGTATGAGTCCAAGCCGGGAGTGAACTTGTGACTGGTTTATTTCTTAAAACTATAATCTTATATACTAAACTTATTCTATGTACACATATACACGTATTTAGTTGTGTGCCGTCGGTGTATTGTGCCGATGCAGCATGTCTGAGCCGACCGCCGTACGTGATAAATTACATGATCTTAAAATATCACGCATCTTCCTCGGTGATAAGTTGGATGTGTGTGGGAATGCCAAGAATGTCATGTTCATGTTTGAACATTCTGGCGTCTCTCCGGGATAGGCTTCCGGAAGGTCATGTTCCGGCGTGAACATTCTAGCGCCTCTCCGGGGCAGGCTCTAGAAAGTTCTTATGTTCAGGCGTGAACAATACTCATTAAACTTATGTAAGTACCTATCCATAGAATTAATAAAAGTATCTCTGAGTGATTATAAAAAACCAATAATATTTACCTTATTGATGATTAAAATAACTTTTACACGAACACTGGTAAACAAAAAAAGAAAACAAGAGCAAAAAACAAATAAACTTAACGTAGGTACCTATTTCAAAACACGTTACGTCCAGTGTTGCCAACTGCTAGCTGTACGAAGTTGCGAAACATTTTTCAAAATGTTGCTAGATTGCCAGTTTTTTTTACCCCAAAAAGTTGCTAGAAGTAGCTAAATGTGACAGTAGGTTACAATAAAATGACAATTTATTTCTGACCATCGTTTTTATTATTTCTAACAAGAGAATTAAACATGTGTTCAGTACGATATAGAATAAAAAAAAATATTGAGGATTAATTATGTAATGACGACGATGTTGATGGCTGGGGTTCAGTACATATCGTTTAAGCTGCGTACAGACCGGCCAAACGAACGCCAACGAACGGGTTTCGTTGACCTTCGTTGCTGCAATCTGGACGGCTTAGCGAATGCCAACGATCGCTCGTTGGCGTGTGCCGGCGATCCGAAGCGTGGCAGTAACATCAAAGAAATCGAGCTATTTGATCGAACTCTGTTTGGACGGTCGCCGAAGGTCAACGAACGAACGCTCAGTTGAAGCAAGAGAGCGTAGCGTGTTGACGTCCAATTTGATAATTACTTGGATATTTCCCGCCATTTAGATCATGGAGAAAAACAAAGAATGGAGTAACGACGATATGTTTTTATTAATAGATTTGTATAAAGAGAAGCCGTGTCTTTGGGATCCAACAAATAATGAATATAAATTGAAAGCGAAGAGAAGTGACTGCTGGCTAGGAATTGCTAACATTCTTAATTGCGATGTCTCCATCGTCAAAAAGAAAATGGAGTCATTGTTGACTACATTTCGACGAGAGCGGCAAAGATGTGAGGAAACAAAAAAATCAGGTAAGTACCTATTCAAGCTTGCAATACCTATACCTATTCTTCTTCTGACTCCCATCTGACCTCCGTAAACTAAAAGGAAACCATAACCAACCCCAGGATAGAAATAGTGGCACCAGTTACACGGAGCCTTATCCCTTGATCGATTTTTTTTTGGATGTTTATCTATACATGTATTTGATATAAAATATAGTATTGTTGAGTTAGTATCCCATAGTACAAGCCTCGAACTTAGTTTTGGGATAGCTCATAGTTTGGGGCTAGCTCAATCTGTGTTATTTGTCCGTATATATTTATTTATTTATTATTTTTACGATCTGCACGGAAAGAGAAGCAGCTGGCTAATTCTATGTTTTTCTTTCACTCCCAGACAAGTATGGGAGACATTTACATTGCAATCCTATATCTATGATAACTATATAGACCACCGACACAATGTGTAAACTCAAAGTACGCCAACCCGCTCGGGTGGTGACTCGGAGCCACGAAGGTTGTCAATAAATAAATAAATACGGACAAATTAGTGACAAATTACTGTCTGCATACATAGTTTCATTTCTGGAAACATATGAATATTGAAATAAAGCTAAAACAAATATTTTAACATAATATTTTATTTTATTTCAGGTGCCGGTGTCGACGAAATGTACTGTTCAACATGGTTTGCGTTTGAAAAAATGAAATTTTTGCTAGACAAATTTAGTCCGCGTTCGGGGCAAGATACATTGGTAAGTATAGAAAAAAAATACCTTCAGTTTTATGCATAACTATTTTGCCAAGGTACTTGGCCTACGGTGGAAAAATATTCCGCAAATTCATTGCGTATTTGCTCAGTACTTAAAGCAGATCTTCGTGGAACGTTCAGTAATGGAAAATATGAAGCAAGTGGGTCTTCTTCATTTATTCTTCGCCAAGAACCCAACGTCACAGTCCCACGATCATCATGATCAAAAGTTCCCCTGGGTGTATAAATACATCTGGATAGCTTGGTTTTTCTTAAAAAGTTGTGTAAATATACACAGGTCATTATTACTGTTGTAGCTCGTTCTGGTTCAAGAAGCATTGGTTTTCGTAGAACTCTGAATACGGATGATAGAATTCCAAAGGCGTTTTCCACAACTCTGCGAGCTCTACTTAATCTGTAGTTAAATAGTCTTTTTACTGATCTGGACTCTTGATGTCCTGAATAAGGTTTCATAATATGCTTTTGCATTGGGAATGCATCGTCGGCCACTAAGATAAAAGGCATTTCCATCTGACGATACGGAAGAGCGACATCTGGTGGCAATCCTTATTCATTTCCTTGCAGTTTCTCGTAAAATGTTGTGTTTCTTAAAACACCACCATCTGAAATCTTGGCTCCCTTGGGTTCCAACATTCACATATATAAAACAGTAGTTTGCATCTACTATTCCCATTAATACAATACTGAAATCAGACTTGTAATTGTAGTAGTTACTGCCTCCATGTATGGGATTTTGTAACACACAGTGTTTGCCATCGAGTGCCCCGATACAATGAGGGAAATTCCAGTTTAGGTCAAACATATCTGCAATTTTTTTCCAATCTTCACTGTTTGAAGGCATCTGCAACAAAAAACATTAATTTATGCTCACATAGGTATTTTATTCGTTTTAATGAAAATGTTGTTAATAGATTATTTTATCTTTATTTCAGAATGATTTCAATGAAACCCAGGAAAATATTATGAGCCGTGATTCAGATCATTCTGCACCTAGTACAAATAAAATATTTAAATCACCAAATAAATTACAACGACCGTAAAGTAATACGTTTGATCAACGAGCAGAAGAAGCCTATAATAATATGCAGGAGGCTCTTAAAAGACGACGTGAGAGGGACCAAAGTACTACATTTGGAGAGCATGTTGCTAACAAACATAGATCATACAGTTCGCGTACAAAGTGTGTCGTCGAACATTTAATTAGTAATATTCTTTTTGACGCAGATATAGGCAAATATGAAAATTATCCATTTATTACACCGACTTCTAATTATTTGCAAGAGCCATATTACATAAGTTAATCTCCAGCTCGTTCAGATTCAACAACACCGACATCGCCTTTTCCCGTTGAGCAGCAACCATCAAGAACTCCAACACCAACGATGACATTTTCTCCCGTTCATCAGCCGCCATCAAGAACTCCAACACCAACGTTGCCATCTATTTCATCGACATCAACTTTGACGTCTCCCTATCTGTATCAGATTTCAAGAACTCCAATACTGAATTTGCCAACTAATCAGTCAATGTCAAGCACTGCATTGCCAAATTCCCAAGGTCAAGGACCACAACTGGTTAAATACTCGAAACACAGTAGTTCTGGAAGCTGTGGTTCTCGATCTGGACCAAAAAAAGTTACTGTGCTTCGCTCATTAATTGTCAAAAGATCAAAGAATAATCTTCAAAATATACCCAATGAACAACACCTATCACCGGAAGAGAAATATATATCACCCGAAGAACAAAACGTCGTACCTAGGATCGATCCCAGTTTTATCCAGGACGATTTCACGGATATTTCTCAAAAAGGAAACACTGATCATATAGTTTCATTTATTAATAATTTCATTCCTAAATAAATCTAATAATAAAACATCATTTAACTTTTTATAATGATAAGAATATCATGTCTTAGAGCCATGTCATGACATGACAAGAGTAAATGTTTAGGTTGATTTATATAATAAATGGAAATGGATGAAAACTAGAATAATTTGTTTTAATAACTTATGAACACTTACTTGGATATAATTTTTCAGGGCTTTTGTGATAGCTTCACATACTTCTGGAACTATTGAAGATATCGTTTGTTTCGAAATTTTAAAAAGGTATGCAAGGCTTGTATACGAGTCCCCAGTGGCCAAAAATCGTAATGTGACGGCTAATCTCTCCTTTCCTGGAATCGCTTCACGATAATTTGTATTTTGTTTTGATATTTCCGGTCCAATACTATTTAACAGCCATTCAAAATCTTGTGTAGACATTCTGCTAAAGTTGTCAAATAAACGATATTCGTTTTCTACTTGTAAATCTGCAATCATTTTACTTCCACTATACACAGTCCTATTCTTAAAATATGTGGTTGTCCACCATCTTCGCTTACGTTTATTTTTTCTTATTCTTGCTAACTCGTTTTGGTATATAAAACTAGCAATTATAATGAAGTCGTCGTCGTCCATGATTAAATTGTGAATGAAAGAGAAAAGAACCGGAATCAAGTGCCAACGAACGTTCGTTCGAGCACTAAATGTATTTGGATGTATTAACGAACTCCAACGAGCGTGCGGAAGCCAACGCTAGTGCCATCGTTGGGCGTTCGTTGGGCCGGTCTGTACGCAGCTTAAGAAAATTTTTCAGCGGTGCCCATTTTACGCAGCACATCTTAAGGCAAAACACAGTTATAGCAGCATTGACCGCTTTTTCTGAGTGAGTCTCTAATGCAGAGGATTGAGTTTAGAGTTATCAAACTCATTCGGTTCCTCTGCCTATTTTTAACTAAATTCATTTATGAGAATAACCTCTCTACCTCTGCATTCGAATGGGGCAGTGCAAGGCAAGTTAGAGCCAGAGTGCTTATGTCTTCGTATATGTTAACACCACAAGAATTCTTAATTTTTTTTATAAAATTGAATAATATCTTGAGAATGCCAATTATTTAAATGTAAAATTTGCCACTGTTGCATTATTTTATCTATAATTTCTGATGGAAATCTCAAGACTTCAGCAACCTCGATGATATTAATTGACTTTATTGGTTTTATTGCTTCTTCTGGACTTAGTAACGCCATTGGTTCTAGCTGTTTGTAGTTGTCTGGAAGTCTTTGTTGCAGTTCCTTAAGCAATTGCAATAAAAAGGAGGAGCAGCGTTCTCTTATTGCATTTAAAACTTCTGTATCTAAATTTTGTTGCGATAATGCAGTTTCAAACATATAGCCAAGATAAGGCCTAGGGTTAATATCTCTGTCAGTTATTGGATGTAATAGGTTCCTGTTTACAGGTCTTTGTATTAAAATTCTCTGGCTCAATGATTGTAGTAATATTGTGAGTGTATTGAGAAGTTTTAATGGATTAGAGATCTCACTTTCAAATGCTTTGATTGCTATTTGGATCTCATTTAAAACGCTTCTCAGAAACACAAAATATAAATTATTTCTTTTGTCTTCTAGCATGTTGTAAATAAGCTCAGCCGAGTTACAATTGTCTTACACTCTTGCCAAATTAAAATGTAATTTTAATTCTTCCCATTGTGTCACAATTTTTGTAATTGCTGGCTCTATTGAAAGCCAACGTGTATCGCACAGCTTAGTAATTTTCAACGGACTTTCCCCACAATTAATAAGTTCGTATATTTTTGTATATTCATCTCGCCGCTTAGGAGACACAGAAAACCATTTATAAATTTCTCTAACCAAAAATTCGATATTTCTTGGTAGAGTATTTTCAGATGCATGGGTCACTGCTAACTGCAACGAGTGGCAAACACATCGTATCAGTATCAAATTTTCTATGCCATATTCTCTTTTTAGGATGGCATGAACCCCGTTATTAATTCCTGTAATCCTGTCATAACAGATGCGTTATCAGTTCCAATTCCAATAATTTGTTTAATATTTAAGTTGTGACACTCTAAGCATGATACCAGGCCATTAACAATTCCCCTAACCTAACCTAACCTAACCTAACGAGTTCCAGGAATGCACTTATTATATTTTTCTTTGCAGCACTATAATACCTAATTACAAGACCAAGGTGTTTACTGACACTGACGTCTGTGGACTCATCCATTATAATACTGAACTTTTGGTTTCCAATATCATCTAAGAGCTCCTTACGAAAATGCGGCATCAGCACATTTTTCATTATTTCTGTACATTTAGTTCTATGCAATTTTAGCTCCTGTGTAGCTTTGGAGTCTTTGAAACATATTTTGCATAGATCACCCAAATGGTCTACACTTAATATAGAACAATGCTCAGCAATAAATAAGGGCAATGCAGCTTCAGATTCATCGCAAGGTCTATATGACTGGCCTTTTGGTACAACTTTTAAAGAAATTTCTTTATTACCTGTAAACAAATAGAATAAAAGTTGAATAAGATTACTGTTAGAAATTTTTAATGTGCCGCGTTTTCAATATTTTTGACTTCAGTTTGTCTTCCTTTACAAGTGGATTTAATTTAATTTATGGCAACACAGAGAGCCTGAGCCTACAAATGGGGAGAAAAACTACTTTTTTATCCCGATACGCGTCGCATAAGCGACCCCGCCATTTTTTGACGTAGAATAGAAACTGTCAAAACCCATACATTGTTTGTAAACAAAGCCCAAATCTGTTGTATAATATCAGAAATGCGTAAATACAGTGCATTGAATAAGTGGTTTTGTATTAAAGTACATACCTACAAGTATCGCTTTAGGATATTTTTTATTAATGTAACTTGGGGCACTTTACAACATTTAAGCAACTGATACAAAGAAAGAAAGAACGTGACTTAAGGGCACAGATTATTGTTAAAACCGAGGAGCTCATCTGTTTCCCAAAGACCCAAAACGCAGAAAACAATGGAAACTGCTTTACAAATAACAAATTTCAATGCAAGTGATACAGCAAGCTTATATAAATTACATCGCAAACAAAAATTAATGAATTCAACGCTGACCGTAGACGCAAAAAACTGAGTTTTATATTTTTATTTTAGAAAAAAAAAACGATAAAATGGAAGTTCCAAACTCATTTTCCCATAGATAGTCTGCCAACCATAAAACTAGAACAAAGTGAATTTTAATTCATTCACGTACCTGTTTTGAACTTTACTTTCTGTTTATATTTTTTAGTCTCGGCATGCTTCTTTATGTCAAATAGTTTAGCAAGAATTTTCGAAGAACAATATGTACAAAACGCTTTGCTTGAGTCTCCACTTGCTGATTTTAACCAACCTTTAAAATCGTCCATATTTTCCCACTCTGGTCTGTATTTCTGTACATAGGTTTTTTTTTAAAGGTAAATCCATTTCGAAATTAAATTAAAGCAGCGAGAATAAGTTTTTAAATGGATAAAATAAATGTTTTAAAAGTTTTTAATGGAGAAACAAAACAACACAAGGTAGAATACGAGTAGCGCGAACTATAATTTTGGTTTAGTAAGTATTCCGTCATAAAGCAGCAGCAAACGGAATTCCCGCCGTCCCGCATATATGACCATAGATTCGCGTTTAGTTGTTATTTATTATTACGCGAATCGGGAGTTGGTATCCTACTCTACGAATCTCGATAGCCTCCCGTCTCATGATGAAATGAAAATGTAGCTGTCTGTCACCAAATAATAGCTAGATCTAGCTACAAAGTTGCTAAGTTGACAACACTGGTTACGTCAGTTACGTGACCTCTTAGCTCATGGAATTTTGATTTTGACAGCTAAAACCGCGTCCGAAACGTGCGCTACCGGAATTTTTGGCGGGAAGTCGAAATAAGCGGGCGTTTTAAATTCTTCCAGTTTTAAAATTTAATTGTTTTATGTAAATAATTTTCTTTTCTGGTGTAAATATTTTGTTAAACTGTTGCTGATTGTATTATATTAACTATGAGTGTGGCGAGCGACGGGGGAGACCCCGTCGAAGGCACTAAATAACGGAAATTTTCCAAACCGTCTTCTAGTGATAGTGCTTATAAAATTTTCACCAAGCCGCTCTATAAAAGATTCTTCCCAGAAAACCATAGCGGTGATTGTGTGGTTTACGTCGAATCGACCAAACAAGAAAAAGTTGGGAACAAAAACCCTGTTTCCCTGACCAACTTATTTACAGACAATGTGAATGCCTACAAAGTAGGCGTTACATTTAAAAAACCTGCCCCAGCTAATAACTTTTTGAGTATGGAAAGTTTCCTCAGCATAAATAAATTGAGAGCGTTTATACCTGCTCATATGACGGAAATTATTGGAGTCATTCGACATGTTCCAGTCACCATGACCAATGAAGAGATATACAAAAACATCACCTGCGACGCGGAAGTTATCACAATTAAGCGCTTTATGCGTAAGGAACAAGACAAACTTACTCCACTAGGAACTGTGGCTGTAACGTTTGCAGCAACTTCCTTGCCACGGCACGCTTACATCAGGCTCTTCAGATACCCTGTTCACAGCTACATACCACCGCTGGTACAGTGTTATAAATGCCTCAAATTCAATCATTCTGCGAAAGTTTTCAGAGGAGAACAGATGTGCTCATCGTGCGCCGGTCAGCACTCATACAGAGAATGTGATGTAGAGGAAATTGTATGCATCAATTGCAGCGGCCACCACCTGGCAATATCAAGGGATTGTCCCATCAAACAAAAGAAAATGGAAGAAAAAAGAAGCAAGGCCATGAACCAATCTTATGCCACTATGGTGAGTATGCCATCAAACTTAACGGACCCTAAAATATTTCCTGCATTGGATAAACCTAAAATACCCCCTGGCTGTGAACTGACAAAAGCCCAAATAGCAAGGTGCTTGAAACCGAGCAAATCTTGAGTAATGACATTATAATAAATGCATTAATTAAATCCCTGGTTGCTCTTGGTAACAACAAGAATAATGAACCCATCACAAAAGAATCAAAGAAATTTTATTATCTAATCTAGTCTGATAGTATGGATATATATTTAAGAATAGCACAGTTTAACATACAAAGCTTACAAAGTAAGAAAAGTTTACTTAATAAATTTATATCTGAACAAAATGTTGATGTATGCCTATTGAATGAAACTTGGCTTAATAGTAAAAATAAAATTCCAAATTTTACATCTTACAATTTTATTTATAAAAATTTTAAAAATGAGCATATTGGAGTTGGTATATTAATTAAGCAAAATTTTTAATATGATATTGTAGAGACACCATTTTATGAATCTGTCCAAAACATTTGCATTTCAATAGAGACCTCACTAGGCATGTTACATATATTATGTGTATATTGTCCTCACAATAATGTTCACACTAGGTTTGATAGTAACAAACTGAAAAAAATACTTATGAAAACACCTAAGCCCTGTCTCATCATGGGAGACTTCAATTGTCATCATACTTTGTTTGGCTGTCATACAAACAACAGTAGAGGCAATACCTTGTGACGTCGTGCCTCGGCGCTTGCGAGCCCCACTACGATGACGCACTGCAGTGGGGAGCCTCACCCGCTTGCCGACCATATATATACCAGCGACACACGTGGTTGGGCCCTTTCTTCTGCTGGGAGACACGTCAAAGCTGAGTATTTATCCGTGGACCTGTGGAGTGTCAACCTACGACCTACGCCCTGGATACTTGTCTAGTCGGTTTACCTCAAGTGTCAGTTCTTTTATGTAATCAAAACCATTGTGAATCTGGAATATAACGCGAGTTTAATCTTTCCTGGTGATATTTTTTATTTATTTCCCGTAAGACAACCTAATCATCTCTTTTTAATTGCTCGGCGAGTGATCGATCCCGGCTATCCCGCGAAAATCGATCACTCGTGCGACATTGGCGCCCAATAGAATTTTTAAATATATTTTTAAAAACGTAGGTTGGCACTTTACAGGTGAGTGAAATAATTTCTTTTTCTCTTGTATATTTTTCTCCTGTGTGTGCATATATTCTGGTTTGGTGAATTGCGTACAGGTACAGTTTCTATCTATTTTGGTTGGCCATAAGCAATTTAACTGTGTAAATAACATAACGGTGATTTAATTAACGTCGGTCTAAAATCACGTTCCACTGCGGGCAGCGTGTCGAGCCGCCAACCGGTTCTAACCGCTTTGCCGTTGAACTAACGTGCCTCGTGTTCGCGAAAAAATATTGTGATTCAACCTTTGAGTGACCTTTAAGAAATTTTTCTTAATCCTTTACCAATCATCACACCATTGTATAATTTAGTGTATTTCAGCTTTTTTTTAGCACGGTATTCGATTTTCTGGCGATATTTAATTTTTTCTAGTACCGGCGTAAATACTTAGATTTTCTATTATTGTTTTGTAATAATGGCTTACATTATAAATTTCTCATTATTAACTAAAGCGGAATTAGAATATGAGACCACAATACGCGGCGTTTCAAAGCCTGACGATCCCCGCAAACAAATCGCTAAACTTTCAGTTAAAATTCCCTCGGAGGATATATTATCTTCACCCTTCCCACCAGAGGAGGATGTGGCTGAAGTGGAAAAGTCGTTATTAAGATCAAATAAACACTTATCTATTTTGGAAGCAAACTATACCTCCGAGCTTCAACAGAAGGTCGAAACCGTGCTTCACCATTGTTTTCATCGACTGAATAGGGTGGATACCGGCAGTCTTGATATTAAAAAAATTGAGTCTGTGTGGAATAAATTTAATGACTTATATGCGAAATTACAATTAATCACGAGCCGTAGTTCGCGGTCGGATTGCTCAGTGGCAGAGGGAAACACTTCCTATAATTACGACCGTAAGCTCTTCTCGGAATTAGGTAAATTCAAATTTAACGGTAAATCATGTGTAAGATCTTTTATTGAAAAAATTGATGAATTTATGTCCTGTAGATCTATTCCACATGACAAGATGTTGTCTTTCGCTTTTGAAATATTTTCGGGTGACGCATTAGTTTGGTATCGTTCTGTTAAAAATAATGTAAAGACTTGGTTAGAACTTTGCGAACTTTTAAAACGAGATTTTAGTCCGCATAACTACGATTATCGACTTATGACGGAGATTCGTCAGCGCTCACAAGGCGAGAACGAATCAATAACTATTTACGTGGCAAAAATGCACGGTCTGTTTTCGCGACTTAGTTCTCCTATCGCTGATTCGGAGAAGCTAGAAATTTTACTAAATAATATTAGACCTTGTTACACTAATTGTCTGCTCACTGCAAAGGTTGTTGATGTTGATAGTCTGGTCGAAGTTTGTCGTCTTTTCGAAAATTACCAAAGTCGCAGTAAGCAATTTTCTGAACCCCCTAAAGTTTCAAAGAATACTGTAGCACCCGATCTAGCGTATAATTATCCGTTTTCTAATTTTTCTTCAAACAAAAATGTTTACAATCATAATAACTTCAATAAATATAACTCTGTCGCCGATACATCGAGATACAAGTCTGTACCACAAGTCAACGCCGTATCGAGTACTTCTAATATAAATAAAACTTTTTGCGTGCGTTGTAGATGCAATTCGCACTCATTACGTAATTGCCGTCAGCCACACTACCTAATCTGTTTTAAGTGCGGCACAAAGGGTTTCAAGGTGTCAGACTGCCTCAATTGTAAATCTAAGTCGACCCCTACAGTTTCAAAAAACTAGTTAATAAGGATTGTGGAAAATCAAATTATACAACTAATTGTAATAAAACAGAGTGGAATAATTGGTTGGACTTTTTAAAAAAATTCTTTAATAGCTATCATATTTCCTCAATCCGTAATTCTAAAGTAGAATATTTACCTTACGTTACTCTAAAATTAAACGGAATACCTACCACAGGTCTTTTAGATTCTGGATCTTGCGTTACAATTTTAGGTAATAATTTGCATAACTTATTTTTGAAAGACAATGTTTTGGATAAATCGAAACCTTTAAGGTTAATAACAGCAGGCGGCGAACGATTTGAGTCCTTGGGATCGGTGTTTCTACCCTTCGAGTTTCAGGAGAAATTGATTAACTTAGAAGTTCATGTTGTACCTGGGATTCAAAATTCCCTTATCCTTGGCATGGATTTTTGGCGAAGCTTTGGCCTATTTCCTAACAAATTGGAGTCTGTTTTGATTGTGAACAAGTCTGACGCTCAAGTAATGGAGTTGCAGGCAGTTCCCCCTACACATCTTGTTTCTTATGATCATCTTACAGTCGACCAGAGAGCTACCGCTGACAACATTATTTCTAAATTTACCGATATTTCATACGAGAAGCGGGGTCTCGGTTGCACAAATATTATTTCTCATTCAATTGATACAGGTGATTGTCCCCCTATTCGGCAAAGATTTTATCGCATGTCTCCCGATAAACAAAGAATATTAATAAAGCATCTTGACGACATGCTCTCAGAGGATGTTGTTGAACGATCCGAAAGCCCGTGGTCAAATCCGGTCATTTTGACACCAAAGAAGAATGGTGAACTGCGTTTCTGTTTGGACAGTCGAAAATTAAATTCCGTTACAAAAAAAGATGCTTATAGCTTGCCTTATATTTCGGAAATTTTAGATAATCTGAGAGATGCTAAATACTTGTCTAGTTTAGACCTGTCTAAATCTTTTTGGCAAACATTAATTAAAGAAGAGGACCGTTGCAAAACAGCCTTTTATATTCCCACGCGTGGCACATTTCAATTCAAAAGAATGCCTTTCGGTCTTACGAATGCGCCAGCTACTCAACAACGATTAGTTGATATTTTATTTTATGGCCCAGAATTTGAAAATAAGGTTTTCTGTTTTATCGATGACATAATCTGTATCACGTCCAGCTTCAACGAGCATATTACTCTTTTATTACGCATTCTTGATAAACTAAAAAGCGCTAATTTAATAATTAATTTCGAAAAATGACAATTTTTTAGAGATAAACTAAAATATTTAGGCTATGTTGTCGACTCTAGTGGATTGCATCCCGATCCGGATAAAGTAAATTCAATGAAAAATTATCCCACTCCTTCTAATAGAAAAGAAGTACGTCGATTTTTAGGCGCAGCCTCGTGGTACAGGCGTTTTATACCGAATTTTAGCTCTATTGCTGCACCCTTAAATAAGTTAACATCTCAAAGTAAAAACGCACCTCCATTCTGCTGGACGACAGAGGCTAATGAGGCGTTTAATAACCTAAAGAATTGTTTGATTTCCTCCTCGGTGTTGGCTTGTCCTGACTACTCGCAACCGTTTGAAATACACTCAGATGCTAGCGATTTTGGTCTTGGCGCGATCCTCTGTCAAAGGTTAAATGGTGAGGAAAGAGTCATAGCGTACTATAGCAAATCACTCAGTAAGCAAGAAAAAAATTACAGTGCCACAGAGCGCGAGGCCCTGGCTGTTCTATCTGCTATAGAACACTGGCGTTGTTATGTTGAAAATGGTAAAAAGTTTATTGTTTACACTGATCACGCTGCTTTGAAATGGTTCTTGACCTTAAATAACCCTACTGGCCGGTTAGCCAGATGGGGAGTTCGCTTATCTTCCTATAATTTCGAAATACGTCATCGTCGGGGTTCCGATAACGTTTTACCCGATTTTCTGTCTCGCTCTTTACCCGTTTCTGCTATTGCTAATGATATAAATATAGATATTAATTCTAATCAGAATTTACCAGTTTCTACTAATGATCCTTGGTATTTAAATATCTATAAAGGCTGTTTAAGTTCTCCGACTTCCTTTGTTAACTATCAAGTAATAAACAATAAATTGTATTGTTTTAAAAAAACATTAAACCCTCTCACTAGAGAATTTCAATGGAAAGAGGTTATTCCGTCTGACCAAAGAATTGACATTCTAAGGGAGAATCATTCTTCGCCCACTGCTGGACATCTGGGTATCTTTAAGACATACAAACGTCTTGCACTTAATTACTTTTGGCCTGGTATGTACGCCGATGTTGTCAAGTTCGTCAGTTCATGTGAACCTTGTATCACCCATAAACACCAAAACCACCCAAATTTAGGTCTAATGGGAAAACCCAAATCATGTCAAAAGCCCTTTCAGACGATTAGTATTGATTTGATTGGTCCATTGCCCCCCAGCAGAAAACAAAACACTTTTATATTTGTGGTCAGTTGTTGTTTCTCTAAATATTGTTTGCTTTTCCCCATTAAACGGGCAACTGCAGAAGTGATAACAAAAATTCTCGAGGAGTGTATTTTTGGTGCATGGAATTCCATCTACTATTGTTTTGGATAACGGTAAACAATTTATTAGCGCAACCTTTAAAAGTATGTTGTCAAAATATAAAATTCCAAATTTGCATTTTACACCGTTGTATACTCCCCACGTTAACTCAGTTGAACGCTACAACAAAACCATTATTACAGCTATTTCAACTTTCATAGAATCTGATCATCGAATCTGGGACACTTTAATCACTAAGGTTCAGTTCGCCCTTAACTGCGCAGTTAGTGAGGTTACTGGTTATTCTCCTAATTTCCTTGTTTTTGGTAGGGAGGTCATAACATGTGGTTCTCAGTATATTGACAAGGAATTTAATTCCAATATGGTGCTTGAACCACGGGACGGCTATGCCGAAACTTTAGGCTGCTTATCCTCTATTTTCGAGAAGGTACATTCAGCTCTGTTGTCGGCCCACCAACGAAATTGTTCATTTTATAATCTTCGCCGTAAACCGGCAGAATTCAATGTCGGTGATATAGTTTGGCGCAGAACGTTTCTACTTAGTGACAAGGATAAATACTTTAGCAAGAAATTGGCGCCTAAATTTATTAAATGTAAGATTGCCTCAAAAAAGTCACCCCTAGTATACAAACTTAACGACATGGCCGGTAAACCTTTAGGAGAATGGCACATCAAAGATTTAAAGTTGATTAATTACAAAGAATAATAAAAGCATAAAAACAACAATGTAAGACGCATATCTATGCTAAGTTATAATTACCTACATAATCATTTGCGAAGGCCAACAATGGTTCTTATGTTTTCGAGTCGAAGCCCACAAGATAATGTATTGTGTTGTGTTAATGATTTATGTAAACATGCTAACATAAAATGAATAAATGTTTCAGTTATAAATGGTAATAAAGTTTATTACATGTAATATTGTTACAAAGAATCTGTTGTTTATCTAACTATCAGTTATGGCTCAGTGGTTGAAAAGTCGTTGTCGGATCGGTCTGTTGTTCGATTCTCGCATGTGTATTTTCTATAGGTAAATGCATATTGATTGGCGTGTTGTTTTTCGCCGTGCCTTGTTCTGAAGTTCTGTTGTTATTCTTAATTCTGTATAAATTCCATAATCAAATTGTTATTATAGGTACTTTATAAACATTCAGAGTAATTAACCGTGCGTCGCGAGCTCGGAACAGTCGAATAGTACCTACCATTTAGATCGTACCTACCTAGTTGTCGTTATGACGCACGCGCGTTCACTCAGCGACGCGCCGATAAATAAATGCCTAACTAATGATTCACCATTGTTTACATTCAAAAGGTGTTTACTGGTCGTGTTGTAGTTATTAATTAGAGCAAAATATTTATTAAATTGTTTCCTTTGACATTGAGTGGTCCGGTCGTGTCTGCGGCTTATATTATTTTTGTTCATCGTTACGAAAAATCTGTTGTTACACCTAACTATATTCAAAAAGTTTACTTATCTAGTGGCAAAGGCCGAACCCAAGATTTTTAAGTCGTAGGGCTAGATCAAGTTCTTATATCTACAAATCATTATTACCTAATAATTACCCTAAGCGCTTCTCCATAGATTGTTATCTTTGCTATTGGGCCATTACACTGGCCTTGGCATTTACATGTAGGTATGTGTGATGAATTATGAATGATAAATGTTTATGTTCAAGTTCAGACTGCCGTTGTACGCGTGAAGAATGCAAGCGTGGGTCATTATTATTTAGGTATACTAATTAGCGTATAGGGTTGTCACTTGTTCAAGGTACTCATGCCCCTGTTTTCTCTAATTCCAGGGAGTATCTTCAGGGCTGCTACGCCCGTTGGGCTAGGGAATTTTCCTTAGGGAAAATCCCGGCCTAACGGGGGGGGTGTGTGACGTCGTGCCTCGGCGCTTGCGAGCCCCACTACGATGACGCACTGCAGTGGGGAGCCTCACCCGCTTGCCGACCATATATATACCAGTGACACACGTGGTTGGGCCCTTTCTTCTGCTGGGAGACACGTCAAAGCTGAGTATTCATCCGTGGACCTGTGGAGTGTCAACCTACGACCTACGCCCTGGATACTTGTCTAGTCGGTTAACCTCAAGTGTCAGTTCTTTTATGTAATCAAAACCATTGTGAATCTGGAATATAACGCGAGTTTAATCTTTCCTGGTGATATTTTTTATTTATTTCCCGTAAGACAACCTAATCATCTCTTTTTAATTGCTCGGCGAGTGATCGATCCCGGCTATCCCGTGAAAATCAATCACTCGTGCGACAACCTACTTTATATAATCGAATTATTCCGATCTGTCACCCCGCTTTGTCCCCTTGGGGGTACAGATCGGAAAAAAAAGTTTGATCTGTCCCCCTGTTAGCAATGAGGGGATAGTTCGAACTTTATTCACTAGTTAACGGTTTCATCTGACCCCCTATACACACACACAGATAAAACTTTCTATTCCTGTTTGTCCCCCATAGAATTTAATATATTAATTCTTAAAAGTAATGCCACACATACAGCAACATTACATTTAATTAAAAACTAGTGGTTTAGGTTTATAATCATCTGTATTTTAATAAGTTAAGTTTCAAATATTTCTTTTGTTTTTCTATTAATTAGCCACAGTCCCATAAATCACAGTACGTATAGAAGATACAATTACAATCAGTCTTCTGATTTGACATAAGTCAACTTAATAACAATAAAAAATATACTAATTATAAGAATATTTTGTTTTGTTACTGATTACAAGAAGACTGATTGTAATATGTACAATACCTACTGTGATTTATCAATCACAGTAGGTATTGTACATATTACAATCAGTCTTCTGATTTGACTTCATGTAGCCTTGTTACAAATGAAAACTTTTAAATAATAATAAACTTTAGGTTGTAAATAATCTCAAAATATAAATTAACGAAAGTTACAAATGAAAACTTTTAAATAAACTAATAATAAACTTAAATTTGTTAATAATCTCAAAACATAAATAAACGAAAATCACTAGTATAACGAATTTTAAAACTTTTCCAAAGGTCGTAAGAATAAAATATAAATAAAATGTCCATCGCAACTTCTCCAACAAGTGACCAATAGTAATTTCACCACCTATAAACTGCATTTTACAATTATGTATATATTCGTCTTTCATAATATTTGTCTTTGTGCGACAATTCGACGTCGGAGGTAATTGGTTTTGGATCTGTTGTGATACGAATCTATAAAAAGCTGCATCCTTTTCTAGAATAACTAAAAGCATATTTAAGTTGGTTTTTTTTCCAATTGCATTATTTAATCCATAGTGCCAGCATTAGCAAAATTTGTAGTACGATGACGTTCATTAAAAACACACCATATATTTCTATACTCAGCATCATGCGGTCTAATCCATTGTTTGATCATATACAAACGATATTTCTTGCTCTGATCATCATCTGGACTTTCTGATGCGATGTCTGACCATCCATTTAAAATTTCATTATCAGGTATCAGTGGAAGTACGGTACACAGTGCCACTTGTCTTTTCAAAAGTTTTGACTTAGTTAGCCCAAGAGCTGCTCCCTTCTTCCACACAGCTTTATTATATTGAAAGAAACAACCTTTTACTGTGACTTCTGGAAAAACCTTTTTGATAGCGTTCATTGCTGGAATTTCACATACACATACATACATAGACTCACGCCTGTTTCCCGGAAGGGGTAGGCAGAGGCATATTAAACGCCCACTTTTCGCCAGTGTTTCGATCCCACGTAATAGGTGGCGAGCCTATTGCCGCTTATCGGGATATTTTGTTTGCCAGAGCCTCGTCCGTTAATCGGCAGGTGCACCACTTGCAGGTGAGGTTGGCTTGGGACCCTAAGTTCTTGGTGGGAACCCTATGCACCCAATTTCATAGTCTGTTTTAAAGGTTTTGGGTTTCCACTCTGGGATTTGTGACTTAATAATGTTAAATAAAATTTCGTAGCTCTTCTGATCCTTATGACTCATTAATGAGTAAACTACTGGCACAATATCGGTATACATATTTTTACTGCCGAAGTCTGCATGTACAGTATAAATCTATAGAAATGGTTTCGGGCAGCTTTTAAATGTTACGTCACTTAAAAAGTCTTCTAAAGTACTTATTAGGTTTCTCATGTACTCGGAACAAAAAAATATTATTCTATAACCTTCATGACTGAAGTCTGCTAATACAAAAGGTATAAATTTGGGTATTATTACTTCGTTAAGATCATTATTTTTTTTTTTTTATTTGTATTGTATAATTCCGGGTTTTATATAAGGTACTCTTAATATTTTTAAAGGGTGGTATTTTGGTTATTTAATTCAGACCATCATCTTTCATAGAAGCTAAGGCTTCTTTGTAATTTTTTGGTACACTTTTACATGCTTGAGATGCGGAAATATTTTTATTTTATTTTTATTTTATTCTTTATGCACAAAAATAGTACACAGGTGGACTTAATGCCTGGTGGCATTTTCTGCCAGTCAACCATTTGGTGGTGCAGAGATAGATGTGGTAGGTGCATTAGCCATGTGGTGAAAAGAGGATATGTATTAGATACATATTAATAATTTATATAGGTACATATTATAAACCATAAATATACTATAAATATATATAATTACTCATAGATATGATACACACATAAATATAATACATAAATATATACATATAAGGTGCTATAAAAATATCTGCCACGGCTTTAATGGGAGGTAGTATGATGCTTAAAGATTACAATAGTGAAGAACTTTCGTACCCCGGGACAGTTAATTCAATTTGACAAAATAAAGTAGTTAAATAAACATTGACCCTACTCTGCATAACGTGGTTCACAAATTTGTCAATGAAAACTGCTGTCTCTTTCTATCTGTTCTGTGAATGAAAACTGAAATCAGCTGACTAGTTCGTCACACCACTATCTACTAGGTACGCAATAATACGCAAGCAAACAAATGTGCAAATACTCACCAGCTACTGCATTCTTCCAAAAAACTGACGTAGGTACTTATCTAAATAAGACGATAAACTTCCCATCACACTTCAAACAGGCTTTGGACTGTCAAGTTAGTGTAAGAATCGTAATTTTATTCTTATTATTTTTAAACTAGATACTTACGTAGATTAATATCAATTTAACGATAAATTACAGTAACTTGGCGTGTTTAAAAGTTAATCATCTTATTTACAACAATTGGACCTTATTTACAAGTTAATCATCTTATTTACAACAATTAGACCGTATTTACAAGTTAATCATCCTATTTACGACTATTGCAGCGTATTTACAGTTATTTACACACTCACTGCCTACTTATCTACAAAACTGTTGCACAAGTCCGCCTCCGCGTTGCACACAAATGAAGGCACGTTTACGTACATGTCGCTTCACTTTATTTAATGTGTCCGTTTCACGTTTTACTTTCCTAAATGCGCGTTTGATGCGCCTTTTTAGTTCTTCCACACTTCTAATATCATGTCCGGTTTGGCCATACACAAGGTCCTTTACACGGCCCCACAAAAAAAGTCTAGAGGGGTTAAATCCGGTGAGCGAGGAGGCCACGGCACTGGCCTTCCTCGACCTATCCACCTTTCACCGCCGTACCACACACTGTTCAAAAATTTCCGTACGCTGATGGCGAAATGAGGTGGTGCTCCATCATGTTGAAAGTAAAGCCCTCTTATCTCTTCAAGAGGAATACGTTCCAACATTCTTCTCACACGGGTTCGTAGTAATCGCAGATACGTGTCACCGTTCAGTTTGTCCAAGAACACTGGTCCTAGAATTCGGTTGCCGAGTATCCCGGCCCACACATTAACACTAAACCGAGTCTGAAAGTGGTCAGGCCGCACAACACGAGGATTTTCTTCAGCCCAATAATGCGCATTGTGTATGTTGAACATACCAACCCGCGTGAATGTAGCCTCGTCAGTCCACAGAATGTTGCGGCGTTCTTCTCGAAGCCAATTACAAAACGCGAGGCGAGCCTCATAGTCATGTGGATGCAATTCCTGTCGTGTGAAGTGGTAAGGATGGAGCCCTTCCCGATTTAAAAGACGCCACACGTAGTTGTCGCTGACATCGAAGACTCGAGCAGCATCCCTGGTGCTCGCAAGAGGATGACGCCGGAAGAACTCCAGCACTTCCTCTTCGTGTTCGGCAGAATATGGAGGCCTGCCTGCGTCAACCGGAGGCGGGTCAAAGCGGCCGTGTTCTCTGTCAGAGAACACGGCCGCTTTGACGCTTTGATGCCGTGTACAGATTCAGAGAATCTCTGAATCAGTACACGGCATCCAGAATGGTATGATGACTGACTCGCACACCAAACCTCTGCTGGTATAAGTTTACTGGATGCGCAGTTATGGAGTTACACTCGCGATAGCACAATACCATTTCAAGATATTCTTGATTAGAATACCGTCGGCGTCTGGGAGGCATTCTTAAAGAAAGCGCGCGCGATATTCCCGTGACTGACAGCTAAAACTAACTTCCGACTTTCCGAGCGGACGGGCGCGGGGCTACTGACGAGCGGAAGGAAGCGGGCAGTCGGCGGCGCGTGCGACGAACGGGGTAGTGCGGGTGAGGGTGGAGGCGCACGGGGCGGCGCTTCGATGACTGAGTAGCCGACACGCAGCGGCGTTGGCAACAGTGTATGAACGGCGCGTTTGCGTAATGAATGAATTGAATTCGGTGCGGTGCGGCAACAGCTAAGTCTACGGGATGGTTTTATGCTAATAAATTATAGTTGATTGAATCAGGCGTTACTTGGCGGAACTCCATTGTAACCTAATGGAAGGAAAGAGGAACCCACCACGCACCCTCGAATTGACCACCCCAACTATTGCAATAGAAAAAGGTTGACAATATCGAACTCCTCTAAAAGGATAAGGGATATAGGAATGGTATGGGTTCCAGGAAGATACCTGACTTGCAGTATCCCGCTGTATGCGCCGACTATTCTTCGACACGTGTTTCGCCTCTGCACGAGGCATCCTCAGGAACGATGGGCAACGACTGACCAAATTAATTAAAATTGATATGTACAATTTTTTGTATGAAAAAAAATATGACAAATCGACTGTGAACTGGCAACAGGTCCTATCTCATTTTTTTGCAGATTTCACTTTTTAATGCCAATTTATACTATTTAATACTCCACGTCGTTGCAAGAAATCCTTACTTAAATACATTTCAATTTAGCGCCAGAATTCGCTTCATTCAACTTGTACTAACTGCTACGCGCAGTAAATGCGAGCATATTAACCTATCTCGCCAAATATGTAGGGACATGAACGCGATTTCGCGCACTCCTAAAACAAATAACTGTTTTATGTATATTCATTAGGTTTCGGTGCCCTAAGTTATAAAGTGATATTATTGAGGACTTCTAGAAGCTAACATGGTAGGGTTTGTTATAAATTTATTACTAATATTTAAGATTTCTACGTTAAATAATCTGTAAGTCGAGATAGTACATTATGCATTGCCGTTAAAACTTTTGGCAGATTGGAATTATTCAGAGATAGTACTTCTTAGTTCTATTCAACTAAGTATAACATTAACCGAAAATACCTTTAATTAGGTTTATCAATACATATACCTACGATGAAATACATACTTTTACCTTGCCCGATTCCCCTATAAGTTGTTATTGACGTATTATTAAAGTGTTATCCGCATTTAATAATATGCCCGGTAGATGGCAAAGGGCTCGCCAACTATTACTTTGAGACCGAAACATAACTGGCGAAAAGTGGGTGTGTAATATACCTCTGCCTACCCCTTCGGGGATAAAAGGCTCGCGCCTTTTACCCCCTTTAGTTATGTTATCAGCATTTACAGCTTGATGTTCTAGCCCATCGAGTCACACAGGCTGACTGCTTAGGGATTGCAGGACTATGTTCTAACTACCTATCTGCCTCATGACTAACTAGCCAATTGCTTGGTTGGATTCGATAGAGCATACATTATAATGGAATTTATTAGTGATTACAAATGATTTATCCGTCTTGATATTGGCTGCGACAAGCCAAAATATCGGCGCCTCAATAGACAGATATCAAGGTGTCTGACCCGCGATATCCGCCGATACAACACCAAATGTGTTCAAAAGGCGATCGAGCGGAACAAAGGCTCTATTGTATTCCAGAGAGATTTGTCTATCGGGCAAAGTCAGCTAACAAAGCTGAAGGCGGAGTATGGCAGTCAGTGTTGTGTCATCCAGACCTCAGTTCTTGGAGAAGATCGAAAGGTTCTATGGAAAGTTATACACGACCCCGCGACCACACGCGACCCTAGAGCTAGATTGACCCGACACCATACCGAAAACATCCCGGACGTCAGCATACACGAGATTAGTGTAGCCCTAAAACAGCTCATAAACAACAAGGCACCGGATGATGCTAGAATTACGACAGAGCTTTTGAAAGCTGGCGGCATACCCGCTTTGGAAATACTTCGTGAGCTTTTTAATTCCGTCATACACGAGGGCAAAACGCCACAAGCGTGGCACAGAAGTGCGGTTGTGCTGTTCTTCAAAAAGGTCGGAAAACCTTTTTAAAGATTTGCAGACTCATCTCACTTCTGAGCCACGTTTATAAGCTGTTTTCAAGGTTCATCACGAATCGCCTCGCTTGCAAGCTACACGACTTCCAGCCTTCCGAACAAGCCATTTTCCGAAAAGGCTAATAGTACTCTAGACCACATACTGAACACATATAGAAGCCAGAGGAGTATAACCAGCCTCTATGCTTGGCGTTACTTGTAGACTATGGGAAAGCCTTCGACTCGACCGAAACCTGGGCAGAGCTACAGTCTCTCCAACGGTTCCAGATTGACTATCGATACGTTGAAGCGCTGATTGAAGTTTTTGTACGAAAACGCCACCATGTCAGTCCACCTCCAGGACTAGAGCTCGAAACCTATACAACTACAGCGAGGGGTGAGGCAGGGAGCTGATATATCTCCGAAATTTTTCACCGCTGCGCTTGAAGAATTCTTCAAGCTTCTGGACTGGGAAGGACTCGGTATCAACATTAACGGCGAGTACTGTATCACTCACTTTCGACTCGCTGACAATATTGTAGTCAAGGTTGAGAACATGAAAGACCGCAGCACAATGTTCGGTGGCGCCTGTAGAGTCTCCCAACAAGTAGGTCGAACTATATCTTCACGTCCGATATCCTGCAGTGTCAAAGCCTTGACCAGTGTGTGTAGCCAGTGTTGTCACTCAAAGGACGATGGAGAGAGCTATGCTCGGAGTTTCCTTGTGAGATCGAATCAGAAATGAGGAGATCCGCAGGCGAACCAAAGTCACCGACATAGTTCTCCGAATAGTCAGGCTGAAGTGGCAGTGGCAGGGTACATAGGCAGAAGAACTGATGGCCGTTGGATCAGAAAGTTTCTGAAGTGGCTGCCGCGTACCGGACGATGTAGCAGAGCAAGGCCTCCTGAAAGGTGGACTGACAATCTTGTTGGGATCACCCATAATGTTCCAAGTAAAATGTCCTATGTTTATTCTTGTGTAGATTTATATTGTCCTATCTCGTTTTATATTGGAAGGAAGCATATAAAGTTACTTATGTTTTTAAATACATATGCAATGAAAAAAATTATTAACTACGTATTTTTTTAACATACGAGATGTTCTAAATATGATGCAAACATGTTTTTTCTTCCTCCTCTAAAGTTGTCCAAATTGAGATATTACAGGTTGCCAGTTCACAGTCGAAATGATCAATAATTTATCTTTAATATTGTAATCTATAAACACAATACTGCCTCCCATTGCAGCCGTGGCAGATATTTTTATAGCACCTTGTATATAAATACATAATTATGCTACAGCTGATGAAAGTGATGAGCCGATTCCTTCAACTTAGCGAAGAGAAGATTCTAGTGATGGGTCGTTGACGCTTTTTTCGTTAACGAAACTAGACCGTCCATTCCCGTTCGTCGACGCGTCGATGGACTAGTTGAATTCGTGGACCGGTCTACGTCATCTACCTGTAAACTTCATTTCATAGATGGTCTATATAAACATCACGTCTATTTGACGCCATCTAGTCCATATTCAAAGAAATATCAACTTATAGCTCCACATTTAAAGTTCAAATTTGCTTGTATGAACGATGAACGTATCAACGTGTATTACTCGTCTATGTTCTAGTCCATATTGAAAAAAAAAATATCAACTTAAAGCTGCACCTTTAAAGTTCAAATTTGTTTGTATGAACGATGGACGTCTCAACGTGTATTACTCGTTCATGTTCTAGTCCATACCCAAAGAAATTTAATATCAACTTATAGGTGCACGTTTAAAGTTCAAATTTGTTTGTATGAACGATGGACGTATCAACGTGTATTACCCGTCTATGTTCAAGCGTCGTCTTCGCGTTGTCAGTACTAAAGCACGTTTAGTTATTTTGAATTTAATCGTCTACGGATTCAACTAGTCCATCGCTCGATGATGAACCGTCGATTCGTTCATCGAATGTAGACGGTCGAATCAACTAGTTCGTTCATTGAACGCCCATCGCTAGAAGATTCCGTACTTTCGTTTTAAATGCATAACGGTTGGTGGCCATTCTGACTTCAGGAGGGAGCCTGTTCCATAGCAGAACAACTTGGACAACAAAAGAAGAGTTTACAAAACCAGAAGTATAAGCGGGATAGTGAAGAAGTAGATTATGAGAGGAACGAAGGTTTCTCTCATGTGTGGAACATAAGTATTGGAAGTATGTAGTCAGATAAGAAGGAGGTGAAGGGGAAGTAAAAATAGAGTAGAGAGTTGTGAGAGCACGCAAACTCCGGCGCTGACGAATAGGTAGCCATTTAAGATCGGAACGGAGAGTAGATACATGATCATACTTACGAAGATTGTATATGAACCGAATGCAGTTATTTAGAAGTCGGCCATATTTGTTGAGATACTCTGCATTCAGGTCATAATAGCACACATCACCATAGTCGATTAAAGGGAATATCAAAGCCTGTACAAGCATTGTTTTGGTTCTGAATGGCAGGAAGTTTTTGAGGCGATATAGAGCTCGAAGGGTACCAGTCACTCTGACTGACATACGTAACCTGTGCCTGCCAGTCGAGAGTGGAATCAATTAGTAATCCCAAGTCTTTAACCACTGGACTAAAGGGTATGATAAGACCATTAAACATCACCGGCGGCAAGGTAGTCAGGTCTAATCTCCGTGTCATGCGCTGACTGCCGACAACAATGGCCTGGCATTTAGCAGGATTTACGTCCAGTCCGAAGTCATTACACCAAGCTTGAATGATAGCTAGGTCTCTATTATCAGCTATCGCAGTTGTAACATCATCCACTCTCGCCTGGGAATATAAGTGCAAGTCGTCGGCGTAAAGATGGTACGAACATAGAAGCTTAGGGGTTAAGAAATTAATAAAAATTGAAAATAGTAGAGGAGAGAGTATGCCACCTTGAGGAACACCAGAGTTAATGTTACGCCAACTCGATGAGATGTCATCACTGCGAACTGCCTGCTGGCGTTCCTGAAGATAAGTAGAGAACCATTCCAGTGCGCCAGGTGAGATCATTAGATGGGAAAGGATTGATAGAAGGATATCGTGACTGACGGTATTAAAGGCATTCGAAAAGTCAACCAAGGCCAATACTGTGACCTTAGTCTCCTCCATGCCTGCTCTAATATCGCCAGTCACTTTAAGGAGTGCAGAGGTTGTGCTATGTCTATGCAGTAATTGTGTTTGTACACAAAACTGGACAGCTGTTTATTCACACAAGCCTCTAGCACTTTGGATAGGAAGGGAAGTATGGAGATTGGACGAAAATGTTGAGGGAAAGTAGGATTGGGAATTTTGGACAGTGGGATAACAAAGGCCTTACGCCACAAAGAAGGGAAGGAACCATTGGCAATTGAAAAATTGACAATGTGGGATACAGGAAGGATGAGGTGGTCAAGGATAAGTGTGATCATACGACGGCTGATGCCGTCATATCCCACAGCGTTGGACTTGATAGAAAGGATAATTTTCTTGATTTCACTCGGAGCAACTGGAGAAAAATCAAAAAGATCTATGTTGAGACGGGGAAGGGCAGCTAACTGATCAATAGTGTGACGCCTAGTCTGAGGGTCCAACAAAGCAGTAGTGGTGAAAAATGGTTTAAATCCTCCAGACCAACCGTCCACTGAGGATCAGAATGTCGCTGTTTGCCAATACCCAGGGTTCCAAGGAACTTCCAGATATTGGCAGGGGAAGAGGAATTTATGCTGTCAAGAATATGGCGGCGTTTAGCGTTACGAACCATCTGGTTACACCGATTCCTTGCAGCTTTGAATAGGGCCCAGTTTTCTTCGCATCGATCCTTTTTGAATTGGCAAAATGCTCTATCCCGGCGCCTCATAGTCATTTTTATGCCTCTGGTTAGCCATGGAGTGGGAGGACGTCTTAATTTCACTTTCCGGACGGGGGCGTGCTTGTCATAGAGGTTCAAAACCACGTTATTAAATTCAGTGACCTTATCGTCCACAGTAGCAGCTGACATCAGCTGACTCCAATCCAGTTCAGCAGCATCCCTCTGCAAACTGTCACTATCTATACGTCCAAAACAACGCCTATACAGGACCTTGGGGTGGGGCTTAGGTGGCTTAAGGCTATAGGAAATATCTTGTTTAACTTTATGTAATTTTTGATCCATAATATTTTTGGCGAAATCAGGAGCATGTGAGTGTGGAGTTTCCTTAACAACAGCATTATGCTGTAACAAAATATAAGGTTTTAATTCAAAATTCAAAAAAGGGTTAGCGCATGACTCAAGAAAAGGCCCTACGAAATACTTGACGTAACATGAAATATTTTCTTTTAATAGATAAAAGAAATCAATATAAAGAATGCCCTGTTAAAACTTTTTTATTTTTTATTATTACGTTGCCCAACAAGTTTGTTTCTTTTCCACAGCTGAAAGAGTCCGTAGACTCGAGTATTTGATATAAATATCAACTTGATACCTTACGCGTTTCTGAGAAAAAAGGTCTCGACAGACAGACATAGTGACATACGGACAACAAAGTGATCCTATACGGGTTCCGTTTTTCCTTTTGAGGTACGGAACCTTAAAAACGACATATTTTTTTAATTATAATTTTATTATTGTACATAATATTTTCTAAAAGCTTTATGAATCACTAGACAGGTACATATACTTTTCTTACCTGAATGTTTACTAATCCACGACAATGTTGTCTTCTTTGGTTACACTCGTAGACCGTTACTCCATTTTTTAAACTCTTCTTTTTATAATATTGATGACCGGCGTGTAAAAGCACCTGGCCACCACCTCTTTTTATAAAAGACCATTGGTTGTCTACTGTAGCAGAAGTACCAGGTATGTTATTGAATTCCGACATGTTATCGTAATCTGAAAAATAAATATTGGTGCTCAATAACTTTTGTTCTATGTTTTCAAAAAATTTGCATTAAAACTTGCTAACAATTTCCGAAAGTCGTATTGTGTGTAGTGTACATACGTATACGTGTATATGAACTTACCTCTGTCTGTAATTACCTCTCAGTTTAATGATACTGTGCCATAGTTCGGTTTAAAACTAGTACTTAGTACTATAAACACTTCACTCAAATTTAATTATTACGAACAATTTAACACTGACGTCTCACCTTCAAAAATGGTAAATTTGCACTAGTTCTCTTAGTAATGCGCATCATTGCGGCTGCCCATAAAGCGCCATGAGTAAGAAAGAGAGAGAGAACCGAAACTTGTTTGCTTGTTTTGAAATCTATTGTTTCTTTGCTCCGAGTAAATTCTCGGAAGAGCCGGCTTTTTTGGAAACAATAATGGAGTGCAAGTAATTCTCAACCATATTTTATAAATCTTTATCGTCTTATCTTATTCGCAAAATAAGTTTTGATATTAACTATAGTACCACATTCTTATGATAGTACTGACATACAGAGCCCAGACAGAAATTTTATTTTGTTTGATAACTCTTACAGGAATGAAAACCTCAAAACTTGAATTTATTTACCTTATTTCTGAATAATACAGAATAAATTACCTTAATAGAAGCTGCAATTTTATCTAAACACGTATAATTTTCTTATTAGGAATAGTTCCTCAAATAAAAGTTAACATATTATTAGTAAAAATTAACATTTGTAATATGAAGTCTGATCAGAGGACTGCTTATTTATTTATTTATTTATTTAATTATTTATTGTACACCAGTAATTACAGAACCAAGTACAGTAAATAACTTATATACTAATGGTAAGTACAAGGGCGGTCTTATCGCATAATGCGATTTCTACCAGACAACCATGGACGGACAGTATCGTCTAAATGGAGAGGTAGTATTCGGGCGTACAATACTAGACTAAAACTAGCTACTTAAAACTAAAATTAACCTAACGAAACTAAATTAATATAAACAATATTTAGATATAATTACATACATACATAAATAATATATACCTACATAATACATATAACAAATATATAAATAAATATATATATTATACATACATATATACATACATAATGTATATTTTACATATATGTAATTGGATTGGTTGTTGTTACAGTGACAAGTAATGTTCTTTTTTGAGCTTTTTAAATATTGGCAGTGTTTTCGATCGTCTAATATCTTCTGGTAGTGAATTCCATAGTCTTGTCGCTAGCACTGTAAATGATTTGTCGAAGAACACAGTAGAGTGCACAGGAATTTTCAACTTAAGATTTTCTGATGATCTCAACCACTTCGAATGTGTGTCATGCAAGAATACAAATCTTTTCTTGAGATATAGGGGATATGACTGATTAAATAGTACATTATACAGGAGACAGAGAATGTGAGTATACCGGCGAAGGCGGATTGGCAGCTATTTGAGCTTGTTTCGAAATTCAGAGACGTGGTCATATTTACGTAAACCAAATATGAACCGTATACAAAAGTTTTGGAGTCGCTCAAGTTTGTCCAGCTGGTCCTCATTAAGATCTAGATAGCTGGCATCGGCATAGTCAAGAATGGGAAGAAGGATAGATTGCACAAGTGCTATTTTAGTGGCAATTGGGAGAAAGTTGCGTAACCTTCTCAATGATGCGCCAGCAGCAAAAAGTTGTCGACTAGTGCTTTGTAGTTGGAATGTCCAAGATAGTGTTCTGTCAATGTAGATCCCCAAGTTCTTTACTTTTTCACTAAAAGGAATCGGAACACCATCAAAAGATACGAGGGGAAGCGTTGACCAGTCGATCTTAGAAATAAATCTAGAACTACCAATCACAATAACCTGGGTCTTGGTAGGATTAACCCTTAGTCCAAACCTATTTGTCCATTCACTTATTCGTTCCAGATCGTTATTAATAATTGTAATACCATGTGTTAAGTTCTCAGGCTTAGTCTGATAATAAATTTGCATATCATCTTCATAGAGGTGGTAGGAAGAAGAAATATGGTTGGAGATAGTATTAATAAAAACTGAGAAAAGCAAAGGAGATAAAACGCCGCCCTGTGGTACGCCGGCAGAGATATCACGCCAGGTGGAATAGGTGTCATCCAGACGGACTCTTTGACGGCGACCAAACAGGTAACTACGAAACCAGTCGATCACCGATGGAGATATGTTAAGAGAGCATAACCTGGCAAGGAGAACGTCAAAGTCTACAGTGTTGAAAGCGTTACTGAAGTCTAGTAAACAGAGCACTGTGAGATTGCCATCCTCCATGCCTCTCCTGATATCATCCGTAATATTGACAAGGGTGGTACAGGTACTGTGTCCAGGACGGAAGCCAGATTGAAATGAAATGAAATGAAATGAAATGAAATGAATATTTATTTATTTCGTGTAAACTTTTTTAAAGTGCTTACGAAAAGTCAAATTAAAATTGTTCAGTTTTTACATCATTTATATTTTTGTGTTGAAAAAAAAGGGATTCAGGATATTATTTCTAGATAGGAAAGCATTCAGTTGGTTATGGATAAGGCGTTCAAGGACTTTGGAAAGGAAAGGTAATATGGATATGGGACGAAATTCGGAGAAGGATTCAGGATTAGGCTTTTTTGGTAAAGGGATGACTTGAGCATTTTTCCAAGCAGTTGGAAAAACACCATTGGAGATGGAATAATTAAGGATGTGACAAACGATCGATAGGATTTCACCAAGGATGGGAAGGATCATATTACGGGTGATACCGTCACTTCCAACTGCGTTGGATGCTATTGATAGGATGCTCTTCTTAACATCACATTCAGTAAATTGACTAAAGACAAATGGAGTATAATCAGGAGTTGGAAGCGATGAAAGATAATTTAAAGTGTTAATTTTTGTTGTGCTATCATAATTAGACGAAGCGGAGAAGTGCTGGTTAAGCATATTGATATCAATTTTATTAGGAGCAGTCGTTTGTCTTTGCTTTCCAACCCCAAGTGATTTAAGGAATTTCCATACTTTAGCTGGATCACCGTTTTGTACGGAGTTATGAATGTGCTGGCGTTGTGCATCCCTACACACCCTATTACAGTGATTTCGCGCTTTTAAATATTTTTCCTTATTTGAATCTGTCGGTTTAGACTGGTATTTTGATTTTGCCACTGCTTTCCTATGAATAAGTGTTCTTATTTCATTGGTAAGCCAAGGCGCTGGACGATGCGGACGATGCTTTAACTTAATTGGTCGTAAGGGAGCATGATAATTATAGAGGTCAGTAATCTGCCTTTCAAATATCTCTACCTTATCGTTAATGGTTTCTGCTGTTAATAACCGCCTCCAGTCGATTGCTTTAGCGTCATCACAAAGTCGTTCAGTATCAATACCACCAAAATTGCGTTGCAGAAGAATTCTTGGCTTTGCCTTAGGAGGACGAATTTTGTAAGAGAGATAGATTAGATCGTGATAAGAGAATTCGTCGGCACAGTATTGGCCGTGCTTAGCGACGTGGTTTCGTGATCAGACATATTATGTCTGCTTGCCATTTTAACGACTTGGGCTGTTCAGACATAATATGTCTGCCTGCCACTTCAAAGGTTAAGCGAGGAAACAAAAATGAGGTCTAGAAGTGAGGGAGTAGAATTGGGAAAGTGATGGGTGGCATTAAGAGGTAGAATATTAAGATTGCAAGATACTGAAATAGAATTAAGAGATGAAGAACGTGAGTCATTCTTAAGAAGACAAGTGTTGAAGTCACCCATAATGATAGTTTGACTGTAAGAAGGAGAAAGATTAAGTAAGAGATTCTCAAAGGAGGAAAAATAGTCAATACGTAAGGAAGGACAGTAGTAAACACCAAGAAGAATTTTAGTATGATGTAGCTCGACTTCCAAAAACAGATGTTCACCAGCATTGGGTGAAGGCGGCTGTGAAGACACGTTTACCACATTACAGGCAATAAAGGATCGAAGATAAATTGCAACACCGCCACCACATCCAGTGCGGTCATTTCCAATTATTATACCTGGAATACCTACAACGTCATTTATGGGACTGTGACTGGTCGATACAGAAACAAAAGAAATATGTATTTATAATGTATTAAATACAGGTCGTTATAAATCCAAACCACTAATCTTTTATTCAATTTGATTCTTGAAAGTAAGCCACTAGTCTTTAATTTAATGTAATGTTGCTGTATGTGTAGCATTATTTTTAAGAATTTATATATTAAATTCTATGGGTAACAAATAGGAATAAAAAGTTTTATGAAACCGTTAACTAGTGAATAAAGTTCGAACTGTCCCCTCATCAGTGATAGGGGGACAGGTGAAACCGTTAAGGAGTGAATAAAGTTCGAACTGTCCCCTCATTGCTAACAGGGGGACAGATCAAACTTTTTTTTCCGATCTGTCCCCCTAAGGGGACAAAGCGGGGTGACAGATCGGAATAATCCATTATCGGACCGTCGGCAATTAAGCTTTTTGATCCACAAGCGTACAAATTAGTAACCGAATCTATCAATCTGTTATTGTATAAATCTACAGCTAGTCCAAAATTTCTTAAGAAATCGGCTCCGATTATTGGCTGCTTGACATCGCACACAATAAACGGCCATTTAAATTCTCGTCTTAAACCAAATTTTATCTCTAAATAACATATGCCATACGTTTTAATCTCACTATCGTTCGCCGCATACAATTTAAAATCGCATGGCTCTAATATACGATTTCCTACACACCTTTTCGGAATAACTGATATATTAGCGCCAGTATCTATAAGAAAAATAAGTTTACTATGACTATCCTTAACTAATAATCGATGATTTTTAACTACCTGGCCTTGGGTACACCCGTTCACCGACTCCGAACGTACCGCCTTTAGTTTTCCGCTTCCGCTGTACGCCAAGCGCAAGGCTGCTCGCAGCGCGTTGCATTCTTCCTAAAGCGGTAGTGGAACCTGCACAGGCAATTTGGGTCTCCAGGCGCTCGTCTCTTGCGCGAATTGGACCTGTTCCTGTAACCGTGGTAACTGCTGCTACGCGAACGCCCTCGACTTTGGACCTCCTTACGCAGTGCTGCTACTTCCAGTGTGAGCTTGTTAAGCTGGTTGGCCAGCTCCGTAAGCGTTCCTGATGACGCTTCCGCTGTGCTGTTGGCGACCGCTGCAACCTCATACGACCTGCTGTTCTCGACTATCTTGTCTGCAATCGTGACCAGGTTATCCAGAGACTGGTCTTGACATACCGCAATAACTGCTCGAACCGACGTAGGCATCCTTGACAACCACAGGCTTTTTAAAGTTTGTTCCGATACCTGTGTTGTGCGTCCCAGATCTCTCATCCTGCGCAGTAACTGTATGGGCTTTTGGGAACCCAGCTCTAGCTCAGAAACAAGTTTCCGGAACTGTCGCTGAGCGCTTTCTTCATATACCTGAAGTAGGCGTTCTTTCAATGCGGTACACTTGTTACTCTCAGGCGGCGATGTTACCAGATCACTGACTTGTTGAATGGAGTCTCTACCTAGCTTAGAGATCACCATATTAAAGAAGAATGGCCATTTTTGACCTAAACATGTATAGAGATAAAACTTATTTTAAAATTAAGGTAATTTTTTAGTGTAATGATTTCACTAACAATTATATTTTATAGAAGTCTAGGTAAAAAGTAAAGTTTTGGGTTATAAAGATGTTCTAGAACTCGTGAACGCATCCTTATCAAAATATTTTTTATTCGCTGCATTGTTTTATTATCTGTGCCCGAAGATACTTCCTTGTTTAGCTACGTTCCATTTCACTTATACCACATCTTTAGCATTTGGTTTTGTCAAAACCTCGAGCAAACTTAATTTTATATATAAATTGAATCAAGTTGTTAAAAGCTGATCATAAATGAATGTATTTTTTTATGTTAAAAGATATAAAAAGATAAATATAAATGTATTTCTGCCGTTGAAAACATTGGGTAAGGATGCAATGGAACGTTTTTGACGTAAAGACGCCGCCGGTGACATTGGACATGGGAGAATCTGTCAAATTAATACGAACTAATTTCGGTGTATTTACATAATACCTTTATAAGAAAAACTGTCTTTACAGTATAATTTCTTGATCATAGATCTACTTGTTTTTGTATATTTTATCTATACACACAATAATTAATTATCAGGTCAATCAATGTATGAGAAGTGGCCATTGTTCTTTAGCCTCTTCACCTTGTTTCTACGGGGCCATGACTGTTTCAAACTGGGTAAACCATACTCTAGGCATGTCTACCCAGAAGTCTGGCAGCTTCGATGAGACGCTGATAGCAGCTAACGTCGCTCCTGAAGACTCCATTTGCTCTTCTTTTACTTTATTTTGCCCCGATGGAATACCGACGGACTAGTGTTGTAAAAATACCGTATAATACCAAAAGGCTATGTATTAAACCGGTATTTTATTATAACTTACGGTATTATTGGTATTTTATGTATTTTATATTCTGATTCAGTTTATAAGACCCTGCGATATTGCGACGAATTCTAGTTTATTAAACATTAAATATATTTTAAGTTTCCATTCTATTCTTTGTTTTAGAATTACTTATTAATAATTTTGGAATTTTATCTTTTGGAAAAATTCATTGCAAAGCCCGAAATTCGTATCGTCAAAACACGTAGATAAATCACGTGTTTCTAAATTGGTCTCGATTTACACAAATCTTGGTGTTCCTGACAGCACATTCGAAGTTAAAGAAAGTGGCTATGAAGATGATTTCTGCGTTGTCATCTACCGAGAACGTAGCAACACAAGAGGATTTAGATATGGAGGTAGAAGATCCTCTAAATCTCGGGTTTTCGAACTAGGAAGACAAAAGGCGTGGGCCACATCTGTGCATTTCTTATGGATTTTGTATTAAGGTTCGGGCTTTACGTGTCTCCACGCAGAGAGGAACATAATGTAATTTAGAATAAATAGAGAGATGATTCAAATAACTTTAAGGATCCCTTTGCTCTAACGTACCTTAAAATATTACGTGTTTTTCTTTAAATCATATTTTGAACTTGTTTTTATGGTAATATTGTTGTAGCTAATAGTAATTATGGGTCGGGTTTCGAAAAGCGTCGCCCGAATTTGAGGGTATTGGTGGTGTAGGGGGCTTAAGGAAGTTAGTTTTAATATCCTAAAAGTAATTTTGGCTGCCGGAGTCGCGTCTAAATATTTTTAAACAATTTCCAAAAATTCTTCATTCAAATATGAAAAATGGAACGTAATTTTAGGTTTTATGTGAAAGTAACTAAATAGGTTGTGTTAGGTTCTATTTTGACCCTTAACCCGAAAATAGGAGCCCTGCGAAGCAGGGCTCCGTCAAACTCAGTTTAATAAACTAGTGGAATCAATAACAGCGATATTTAGGTTTTATGTGAAAAACGTGAAACGAAACGCAACCGCCATCTTGTATGAATTATATTGACAGCTAATGTCAAATTTGTGCCTCATTGCTTTCGAGTACCTAGGGTTAGGTGCGACTGTAAACTAGTAACTAAATAGGTTATGTTAGGTTCTCTTTTTACCTTAGTTTATTAAACTAGTGTGAAGAATGTGGAAGTTGGCAATGCCATACACACCGATGTCTGGAGTTTTTTTTTTCCAGAGGAAACCAAGTATTTCCGGCAAGTGAAAATGGTGAGGGGTGATTCCGAGACCTCCCTCCCTCCCCCTCCAATCACTCACAACCGTAATTATTAATAATACAAACTTAAAATATAATTTCTTGCTTTATTCCTGTGCAATTCTACCGTATTCAGTATTTTTAATGATTTCTATGATCATTTACTTAAAAAATATAGAAGAATTGATTTATACATAAAATACCGTAGTAAATGGTATAATAACGTATTATACGGTATTTTTCGTTTTATACATTTCAGTACAAATGGTATAATACCGAACTTACATCTCTACGACGGACGCCGGCTGTGTTGGCGGCGGGTTATACATCTTTACGGTCCTTACTTTGAGTCACTCGCACCGGTAATAATAAAATAGCTCGCAATAAAATGACACTAAACACAGCATTACCCAAAAAAAATTCACCATAAATGTCTATGCACTGTTATCGTCTTTTTGTAGTCGGGGTCACCAGTTTAGGTACTGCCGTGGGATATTAAATGACAGTCATTTGTTACTATGATGTTATGTCGTTTATTGTCTAACCGGTACAGTGGTTAGCGAGCGACTGCCCGCATTAGATTTCTATACACTCTCGCTGACACATACATAATATTATATTACAATATCTAGAACCCCCACAGGACCATCAAGATGTATGGGGTTTTCATACACCTTAGAATGCTAAGAAATGATAGTTATGATTTGCTTGATAATAACTGATTTATTGCTAATAAAGGTAATGATAGGAATGCTAATGAGAACGCGCGCGATGAGTGCTTGTTGCGAACTGAAATATGACGATTATGAATTATGATTAATAGCGATACAAGTAAAAAGCTGATGTGGCAAATGTGCGGTGTTGCACCGTACATGTATATTTGTTATTTTTGTGTATACCTTTTTGTTTTTGTTTATTTGTATTTTTTGTTTTTCCTTTTTTTTTTTGTATACCTATTTAAAATTTCTTAATTGGCAACTGATAATGTTAATTGTTATATTCATAGTTTTAATTAGTTCGTAAGCCTTCTGTAAAATTAAATAAATAAATAAAAGTAATGCTTTAATCCATCGTTTTCTTTTTTTATAATAGATCCAGGATGATACTCCTGATTTGCATGGAGTTTCTCAGCCATTCATAAGCAAAACCTGCAAGAAAGTAGCAAAAGCAATTGCCCAGTTAACACCAAGATTTATCAAAATGCCTCCTACGCTGTCAGATCAAGAGAATTCGATGCGAAAGTTCCGCTGCATTGCGAATTTTCCTACTTTTGACTGTACCCATATACGCATAAAAAAACTGACTACTGACAGAGCTCAGTTGTTTGTAAATAGAAAAGGATTTACATCAATAAATGTGCAGGTTTTATGAATGACGGCGCATTACCAGCGCATCTTTATTATTTCACGTCGGAACGGGAATTGCATCATGAAACGTCATCACGTCATTAGTATGGTCTCTAAAATTCTAAACGAATCGAGAGCGCTGCCGGCCGGTTGTGACGTATTGCGGTTCATTGGCGGGGGCACTAAGAGTGTTCGTGTGGACTTGTCTGGGGGGCTCAGGGACATTCAGTCGGGTCGCCTGGTTGACAGTACACCATGAATCTGTCCTCGGTTCGTTAAAAGACTTAAAAGTGAAAAGTGTTAGACTATAATTGTTAAGATAGTGCCTTTCTTGTTTTAAAGTAGTTAGTGTATTTTAGTTAGTATGTTTTCAATGCACAAGAACGCAGCTGGGCCCACTCAGTAGGAACTCCGAAGTGATTATATCGGCCAATAATCTAGTTACCCGCCTACATCAGAAGTGGGATAAAATTGTGCAATGAAACGTACTCACAAGACGCGAGTGAGGGCGATTGTGCTGCTGCCGTGCTGGCAAATCAGTTGATTTTTCAACTGCAACCGTGGTATTTTATCTGATTTTTTTATTCGTGCTGCAAATTATATTTAGTGACGGTAGTTGTAAAACGTTCTTGGTTGGCAGAATACTGCTACACGTTTAGTAAGCTTAGGATTGTGGTGGTGAGGTCGCCGTCATATGATATTTAGCGTCAGCAGCCGCTACAGCGTTATGGGTTTGATACTTGGGTTAGAAAGAAATCGATTGTTTTTATTTCCTTTTTTTAATAAAACTTGAGGCTGGCTTGCGATCACGAACCTTGTGAATGCAAATGGTCTCTCTGGTCGGCGTGCAGCATTTTGTGAACATAGAATGTAACAGTAACAAGATTGAGCGTACAGGCCGACTTGCATTATTCCATGCAAGTGCGTTTTGATTGAAGCGTGCTAGTTATTGTTGTAGTGCAGTTGTAATATTGGTTTTAAAACCAACACCCAGCTTCGGTTGGTTTTTTGCTAGATCTAGAACAATAACTCCGGTCTAGATTGTCCTTCGCAGGGCAGCGGCGCTAAATGGTAGATTCGCGTTCGACTAATCGAATCATACATAAGTTCATAGTGTTACACTGTGCTGAGCTATTGCAAAGCGATTTTATGTGGAACAGATTGTAACGTTTATTTCTTAAATAGATGTGTGACCGGTAGTGCTGTTTAGACGAGTGCGGTTGGTTGGTTAGTGTAACCTGACCATAGTCGAAAGATATTACTAGCGCCATTATTTTATCCACTTGTGGTGTTGATAATACCTAACGGTTTTCGTTTAAACGTGTTTTTCAACTGCAACCGTGGTATTTTATCTGATTTTTTTATTCGTGCTGCAAATTATATTTAGTGACGGTAGTTGTAAAACGTTCTTGGTTGGCAGAATACTGCTACACGTTTAGTAAGCTTAGGATTGTGGTGGTGAGGTTGCCGTCATATGACATTTAGCGTCAGCAGGCGCTACAGCGTTATGGGTTTGATACTTGGGTTAGAAAGAAATCGATTGTTTTTATTTCCTTTTTTTAATAAAACTTGAGGCTGGCTTGCGATCACGAACCTTGTGAATGCAAATGGTCTCTCTGGTCGGCGTGCAGCATTTTGTGAACATAGAATGTAACAGTAACAAGATTGAGCGTACAGGCCGACTTGCATTATTCCATGCAAGTGCGTTTTGATTGAAGCGTGCTAGTTATTGTTGTAGTGCAGTTGTAATATTGGTTTTAAAACCAACACCCAGCTTCGGTTGGTTTTCTGCTAAATCTAGAACAATAACTCCGGTCTAGATTGTCCTTCGCAGGGCAGCGGCGCTAAATGGTAGATTCGCGTTCGACTAATCGAATCGTACATAAGTTCATAGTGTTACACTGTGCTGAGCTATTGCAAAGCGATTTTATGTGGAACAGATTGTAACGTTTATTTCTTAAATAGATGTGTGACCGGCAATGCTGTTTAGACGAGTGCGGTTGGTTGGTTAGTGTAACCTGACCATAGTCGAAAGATATTACTAGCGCCATTATTTTATCCACTTGTGGTGTTGATAATACCTAACGGTTTTCGTTTAAACGTGATCAGAGCCTAAGTAAAAAGTGACACTGTTACCCGTTGTAATTCTGAGTTGTACAGACGATCTCGGTGTTGCAACTACACCTGCTTCTTTGTGTGCATAATTTTTTAACATGGCACATTAAAATATTTCTTACTCATGATTATAAGATGGCACCACTAGTAAAATTAAATTCAATTTTAAGATTTTACCCGTGAAAATTACCTATTGTGTGTTTTTAAAATTCATGTGATACCCTGGGCCATTTTTATCAAGTGTCACAAGTTCTCTGGCCAATTCCAAGTTATGCTTAGGACGTTTAGAAGTGATAGTGTTTCTAGTAGAAGCTGTTAAACTCGATTATCAGACGTAGAAGAAAATGATTGAGTTATCATCGTAGTGCGTTACAATAATTAATCAGTTTCAGGGATTTTAATTTTCATTGTAGGTAGAACTAGGTTAGTGATCTGTTATAATATTTAATGTATGAAGTACATATAAAATAATAATGCTTAGATCAGCAGTAGGCATGAGCGGTATACGTCATTGAAACTGATCCATGCATTATTATTCGGTTCCGGTAAAGACATTCTTATTACAGACTTCGTTGTGGACACTAGGGTTTTTGTCAATTCTATTTTTAGTCATTTTCTTTCATTAAATTAGTCTGTTTTTGACCTTTGAGTTTTTTTTAAAAAGCTATTTCGGACCTGCCCTGTAACATTGGTGTCAGAAGTGGGATATTCGGGTAAGTTTATACCAATTCAATAAGCCCGATATTCCACGTAGTAAGGTCAACCAGTGCCCACAACTAGCCGCGTTTCGGTTCTATCCAGACGAAGTACAACTGGATCTCGCTGTATCTCGCTGAGTCTCGCTGTAGCTCGCCGTATTTCGCCGCATCTCACCGTATCTTGCCGAAACTCGCCGAATCTCGCTGTATCTCGGCGAATCTCACTATACCTCCTCGCATCTCGCCAAATCTCGCCGTATCTTGCCGTATCTCGCCGTGTCGAGGGCCCATATTGCTCTATTGGGTCCTGTTCCGCTCGCCGTGCTCGCAGCACCTCGCCAGCGGACGCATCGTCTCGTGGACGGTGTGCTGCCCACATCTCGCCGTGACCGCTCGCCTGCCGTAAGAAGATCGTTACCGCTGACAGCATCGGCCAGTCAAGGCTGACTCCATCGTCACAGTTCAAGAGGTTTCTTCAACTGCTTGCCGCCGCCGACTATGTTCGTCCAGTGCGTGATTTGCCTGTGAGTACTATATTTTGTTCATTGTTATTGCCACTCACCAATTTGAGTAAATTTCCTATTCACATTAATCCTAAAAACCTTATATGTCGAAAACTGAAAGGTCTCAAGTATCACTTTCGGAACAAGATCCACTTAAAGTTTTATGTGATTTTGTTCACCCGTATAGCGGAGAAACAGAAACTCTCCCCGGGTTTTTAACTAACTGTAGAAACGCTTTAGATCTCGCGTCGGAATCTCAGAAAGGTATTTTACTAAAGTTTATACTGTCAAAATTAACCGGTAAAGCACAGGTTGCATGTTCAAATAAAATATTTGAGACCTTTGAGGAGTTAAAAGATTTTCTCAAACAACATTTTGGTGAGAGAAAACATTACAATCATCTATTATTAGAACTTCAGTCATGCAAACAACTTCTCAATGAGACAGTAGCACAATACGCCTTAAGAATTGATACATGCCTCACTTCTCTGCAGTCCGAAATCCATAACTCAGATTCCTTAAAGAAAGAAATAGCGGGTCGTATTGCTATAACAGAAGATCTAGCATTATATACATTTACTTTGGGATTACATTCGGCTCTTGGTTATATTGTACGATGTAGAAACCCTCGGACTCTAAATGAAGCAGTAAACATTGCATTCGAGGAAGAGAAAATTCTAAATTTGGGCAAAAGTTCTATTTTAAAATTAAAGTTATGTAAATTTTGTAACAAATCAGGTCATTTAGAGTCAGAGTGTTATAATAAGTTAAAACGCGACACTGTACCGCGCTTGCAATATCAGCCGCGTATGCAAAATAATTCCTTCCACAGTTCTCGGAATAATACATAATACATTTGTAGGTATTGTAAGAATATAGGCCATGATATTTCACAATGTCGTAAACGCCAATATAATAATTCTAGAACATTTAATAACAATTCGCACACTAATAACTTGCCTAATAACTCTAGAAATTTTCAACAAAACTTCATAGAGTCTGCATCCGAAACATCATCGCCTCCACAGATTCTTGAAATAGAAAACAGTACTAACTCTTTAAACTAGATGTTGGGTTTGCAAGCAGTACCGTTGCAAGTCCCACAGTCTGTAAATTCTAGCTCAAATACCAAATCCACTGTTTCAAATAATAAATCTACTATTTCCCAATCCACTGTTTCTAAATCGTATAGTGCTATTTCTAAAAATAATAATTCTACTACTAAATCCACTGTTTCTAGTAAAACGGGTGCTATCTCTAATGAAAATAATTTCATAAATTCTAATTCTAATTCCATTGAGCCTAAATCGTCGCTGCGTACTATTTCGGGGTTGAACCGCGTTGATAACGGTGATAAACAGTTTTTACGTACTAGTTCGACCGTAAGGTCCATCGATAACAATATTCCTAGTTCCTCGAAAGATTCGCCTCTATCAAGTTCGTTTATGACCAAATATGAAAAATGTTCCAATTTCGAGTCTAAATCAGTTCAAGAGTTATTAAATAAAGGAGAAATACTATCACTATCATATAAATTCAATAATAATGATCACTACCTTCTACCCATGCAGCGGTGATTGTGATTGTGGTTAGTTTTTTTGGACGAGTATAGTACGAGGTTCCTTATTACACAGGTGATTATTCATTATTATTGGCCTCTCTTTATGTAGATTTTGTTCTATATGACACAAAGACATTCCTTTATTTACATCTAGGTATTATATTTATGTTAAAATACAATTTTTAGGTATATTTAGTTGCGGAATAATTTCTATTTCAAATATCTCGTATCTTATTTCCACCAAGTGTTATTTAAAAAAAATTATACAGGGTAATAGAGTAGTCATTTATCTTCAAAACACACATGGTTTCGTGTTTGTCCTTGCCAGGCCCATAATGTATGGTCAAATGGTACATCTCCTTTGTAGATGAACCGATAGAGTGTCCTATGGTATACGATATAGCGCAAAATAAGAAAACTTCGTTACCGTTTGTTGAAGTGTATATAGTGTGTCCTCTAGGTAACGTGTACTCGACAATGGCAAACCCGACATGTGAAACTACGTTACTAACAGAAGTATCTGCTAAGTTACCAAAAAGTTGCCAAACTAGAGTCTTGCGTGGCTCGATAGACGTCTTCCAAAAGATCAGTCGTAATCGTTGGATTTTTGTTCAATCAGAACCTGGTAAATGTCATGTTATTTGTAATGAAAATTTTAGCAATACAGATGAGGTTCTGTTCGGTTCCGGAATATTACATTTACCAAAATCTTGCAAAGCTTACTATAAGGCATTAACGTTTATCCCAAGTGCCACGTACACCTCCAACGTCACTACTATCTTATCTAACTTTAATATAATCGACGAATGTTGCGATACTCAATATTTCAATAAAAGTCACATCCCATTAGTCAAGTTAAACGAATTTAATAATTTAGAGTCTTTAGTAAAAGCCAGTGTGCAGATGAACGAGTTCGAGAAACAGTTAAATAAAATCTCTGAACCGTCACACTTTGAGAAATATTCTACCAGCTATCTTTCCCTCACTTATATAACAGCCATTTTAATGTTACTATATTTATTGTTCAAGACCAGGAGAGTAATTTGTCCGAGACGGGGATGCTGTGTAAGAATCTATAACAAGAACTATGTAAGTCAACCCCCTGTTCCTTCTATTCGACATAATGTGTCAACCATTGTCAATGCATCAACGGACTCGTCAGCTGATGACCTTGACGATCATACAAATATCTCCACAAGGTCATTGCCAAATTTGAAGAGAAATGTAATGCCGTAGTTAAAACGTTCTATTAATATTATTATTAGTTAAATGCACTGGTATCTCTTATATCTAAATATTGTAAGTAACATTTTAAATTTAAATTAAATCAAACCTATAAAGTAATTAATTGTAATTTCTAAATCTGTGAGTTAAAATAGATAATATCTTAAAACTATATAAAGAATTCTTTATATCTTTACATGCTATTATCTCATAATAATATTTCGAGTTTTTCTAGTTTAAATAAGTTACAGTTATAGTTGCTTAATCTTAGTTTAAATAATAAAATGTTTGTAACTCTCAACGAAGTCTTTACAGTTAGCAATTCGTTTACTTTCAATTGATCATCCCTTTACCCGGTATGATCAATCTTAACGGGGGGATGTTATAAATAAAATAATAATGCTTAGATCAGCAGTAGGCATGAGCGGTATACGTCATTGAAACTGATCCATGCATTATTATTCGATTTCGGTAAAGACATTCTTATTACAGACTTCGTTGTGGACACTAGGGTTTTTGTCAATTCTATTTTTAGTCATTTTCTTTCATTAAATTAGTCTGTTTTTGACCTTTGAGTTTTTTTTAAAAAGCTATTTCGGACTTGCCCTGTAACAGATCGTTAGTGATGATTGTGTGCTTAACCTTATTCTCATTAAATGGGTACTTTGTTAGTCGTTGTTGTGATAATCTTGTGGTACCCATGTTTCCGTTGATGTAGATTTGCATAAACTGGATAAGCCGTTTGTGCGGCTGCATGGTTAGCCATGCGTTGCCGTTGGTTGGACCGGCAAAGTGCCTTTCTGGTTAGCCTAGTTTACCCTGAAGCTTTTGTTTTAGTCATAGTCTCCGTTGGTGCATAAATAAGACAGCCATTAGTGCATTTATCATAGTATCACAAACGTTGCGCATCGTCTTGAACGCGAAAGGTCCGTTGCTGTATCGCTATTGATTAGGTTAGGTTATGCTTCGTATTTAGACTATCCATGACAAAATTATAACGCCTAAAGGACGGATAGGATACTTGGTAGTAAACTTAACACCAAGACTATCAGCCTAGTAAGATTTTCTTATAGTCTGCTATGTGATAAGGAAAAACTAAGCAACATGTCGAACAAATCTTGTTTAAGTTTACTTTGTTAAACGCTCGAAATGATTATCCGGGTGGTGTTGTGTAACCGGATGGAGGTTGCATAGCGTGATGTTGAAGACACGATGTCAGAGTATGAGCAATGCAATATTTTAATGAGTTTCTTATTATTTGAATGAGTATGCGTATTGTTCAACATGTCCGCTTCGAGAGAAAGAGTTAGTTATGATTTTCATTAAAACCTGTGATGATTTTGATCAGAGTACCTTTTATTGCCCACCGACTTTTGCCAGGAATGGCCGAACGACTAGGATTACCGTTCGAGAATTTTCTTTTATTCCTGGAGCGAAGTACATTAAAGTGTAGTTGTTGATCGCATTCATGGATACCCTGCTACTCAGGTAGGTCTCATTTGATTTTTGATCGCTATAATTATCTACCTCTGGTTTCTGTGTCGTATGACAAGAGCGTTTTGCGAGCATCTGAAAGTACTTATGGACTGTCGATTGGTTATCTCAGAACTGTAGTCGTTGCCTCTATGTAGCCAAAGGAAATCTATTTGTTCTAAGGTAGCTTATCAGTCTGCCATGTTCGCATTTGGTTTTCGTTATTGTCAGTGGTCAAATCCAGTTTTAACATAGCTCTTTGAGAGTATGGATGGGAGTTACGTTCTGTACAGTTGCGAAGTTGTTAATGAATTTGATAATCGCTTAAAAATTGACGAAGTGCGGACGTTGAATTAGTCTGAAAGAACGGATACTCTATTCAGTGGGTATACGATGAGAGGAATCTTTGAAATACTGTTTTTTTTTGTTTGAACATGGTATACATATATTGAATGGAGGATGTCAAGAAAGTAGTGTTAGTCGGTACATGTTCAGCCTCATACAGTGGTGTACAAAATGAGAGATCCTGGTGGCTAGCGCGGCCTGGAGGCCGGCGCGGTCTGATAGCCGGCGCCGCCTGGTGGCCGGCGCAGCCTGGTGGCCGGCGCGGCTTGGTGGCCGGCGTAGCCTGTGTGGCCGGCGTAGCCTGTGTGGCGCGCGGCCCGTGTGAGGCCTGTATGTGGCTTTGAGGAGCCTGGTAACTGGTATAGCTAAAGCCTATCTGGCCGAAACTGCCAATGAAAGTGAAGGTAGTTTATTAAAGGAATTTGGTTCGAAGAAGTAGAATGTGCCAATAACGGCGCAGGTGAGTAATTTGATTTCTATTTTGTGTTAGTATAAACAATAAGCAGCTAATAATTGACGTGACTTGACCGACAAGCCTGTGTGGCACCGACAAGTCTGTGTGGCACCGACGAACCTGTGTGGCACCAACGAGCCTGTGTGGCACCGACAAGCCTGTGTGGCACCGACAAGCCTGTGTGGCAATGACTGGCCTGTGTAGCAATGACTAGCCTGTGTGGCAATGACTGGCCTATGTGGCAATGACTGGCCTGTGTGGCAATGACTAGCCTGTTTGGCAATGACTGGCCTGTGTGGCAATGAGTAGCCTGTGTGGCATTGACTGCTGAGTGTGTCATTGACTGGCCTGTGTGGCACTTACAAGTCTGTGTGACATCGCCTGGGTGGTAGACGTTAACCGACGTAAATGATTTGGTTGATTTTGTCCCTTGAGTGTGTGTGTATTGTTTGATGATACATTCAACGAATTTAAATTTGACATGTAAAATGTATTTCGTGTGAAGCGAACAGTTAATCATGATCGATTAATTGGTCAGAGTAGGCCGAGACGGCGGTGATTGATGTAGAACTCGATGAGGATTATCCTCATAGACTCGGTAGATGCGTAACACTATCTATCGGCAGGCTCCTATACGATTTCAGTAGCATTTGATACAATCACAGCAAGATCAGATAACCTTTGCATCAACTCAGACCATGAGCCAATTGACCACGAACGACAGTCCATAACTGATAGGTGAGGTTAGGCTTGACGTAGCATAGGTTTAGTTTAGCTAGGCGTAGGTTTGACCTCACCTGCGGCATGCTACATTATTACTTGCTTGGTCATATCATGACATTTAAAAGATTACTTGGTTATTTAAATTTAACTATAGTCTGTTGCAAAGATCTGAAATAGATAAGCTGGACGAAAGGGCCAGTGCCGTCCGGTCCATGCCTCGTTTGAAGGATGGTCAAAGGGCAGACTCGGCCGGCCCAGGCTTCTGAGTTATGTTGTTAAGTAGGTCCTAGGGCTGGTGCCGTCCGGTCCATGCGTCGTTTGGAGGATGGTCGAAGGGACGCACTGGATGCTGGTCGAAAGGGGCAGTGCCGTCCGGTCCATGCATTGTTTGGAGGATGGTCGAAGGGACGCACTCGCCCTAAGTCCAGGCTTCTGAGTTATGTAGTTAAGTAGGTCGTAGGGCTGGTGCCGTCCGTTCCAAGCCTTGTTTGAAGGATGGTCAAAGGGACGCACTGGATGCTGGTCGAAGGGGCAGTGCCGTCCGGTCCATGCCTTGTTTGGATGATGGTCGAAGGGACGCACTCGCACCCGGTCCAGGCTTCTGAGTTATGTAGTTAAGTAGGTCATAGGGCTGGTGCCGTCCGGTCCATGCTTTGTTTGAAGGATGGTCGAAGGGACGCACTCATCCGGTCCAGGATTCTGAGTAATGTAGTTAGGTTAGCCGTAGGGCTGGTGCCGTCCGGTCCATGCCTTGTTTGGAGGATGGTCGAAGAGACGCGCTAGATGACTGGTCGAAGGGGCAGTGCCGTCCGGTCCATGCCTTGTTGGAAGGATGGTCGAAGGGACGCACTCGTACGGTCCAGTGAGTTTAGTGTTGACAATATCGGCTATAACCGAGTGGTTAGCTTTAGGGACATACTAGTTAGTATACGGCTGTATGTGGTGAGTTGATGTAAAGGCACGGTCCAACCAAAGCTTGATCAAAGCACAGCATCGATTATTGTATCATAGGTTATCATCATTGCCCTGGGGTTGTCCCGGTTGCGTCCGGGACTTCCCCATTAGTCGTCTTGGAGCCCCGTGTCTGTCTGCTGGTCTGGCCAGGTTTGACAGAATAATGAGCTTGATATTGTTCTTCACTTTTCATTGTCAAAAGATAGTACTAATGAGTAAGAATTCATGTAGTCAGCTATATATGTGTCCGGTTGGACGAGCGGATTGCTTATCAAGGTTAGCTATAGCTAATTGTGTGATTGAAAATCAAAATGAAGCGCCAGAGGACGGTCGCAGGTCAGTCTGGCCGTGACGGCGCATTATCAGCGCCTCTTTATTATTTCACGTCGGAACGGGAATTGCGGATGTCATAAAACGTCATCACCTCATTAGTATAGTCTCTAAACGAATCGAGAGTGCTGCCGGCCGGCTGAGTTTGAGTTTGACGTATTGCGGTTGACTGGTGGGGGCGCTAACAGTATTCGTGTGGACTTGTCTGGCGGGCTCAGGGACATTCAGTCGGGTCACCTGGTTGACAGTACACCATGAATCTGGCCTCGGTTCGTTAAAAGACTTGCAAGTGAAAAGTGTTAGACTATAATTGTTAAGATAGTGCCTTTCGTGTTTTAAAGTAGTTAGTGTGAATTCAATGCACAAGAACCCAGCTGCGCCCACTTAGTAGGAACTCTGAAGTGATTAAATCGGCCAACAATCTAGTTACCCGCCTACATGTATATATTTATTATGTAGGTATTATTAGTTAGGAAAGGTTAGAAGTACCCTAAACAGAAGAGCATGCATGATGAATTTGATGGGAGTGAATAAAGCAAGAGAGATATGTCAGGATCGTTGCAAATGGCGTTCCATAGTCTTTGCCTACCGCTCTGGGATACAGACGTGAGTCAAAGTATGTATGTATGTATTATTAGTTCACTCATATTTCATAACAAACTAAACTTTGTCCAAAATAAGATACATATGTGGTAAAAGAAATGTCAGAGGCTACCTAATTAGTTGCTTAAATGTTAACAAATTTTACAAGACATCAACCTCACTTTTCTTCTTAGATAATAAGCGAGGTTTATAGTAACAATTATTGTATGTAATAAATTAATACAAACAAATTTATCATTGTTATAGGTGGTTTGCAATGCGGATTTGAAAATTATGGACATTGTTAATCGATGGCGTGGCAGTGTTCACGACTCTAGATTTTTTAGAGATAGCCGATTGAAACAGCGGTTCGAAGCAGGTGCAATCATCGGCAAATTGTTAGGAGACAGTGGCTACCCATGTCATCATCATATCAGCCAAACGACGTCCACTGCTGGACATAGGCCTCCCCCAAGGTTCTCCACACAGACCGGTCTTGAGCCGCCCGCATCCAACCTCCTCCCGCGATCTTGACAAGATCGTCGGTCCACCTTGCGGGGGGCCTACCTCTGCTGCGTCGTCCGGTACGTGGCCGCCACTCCAGAACCTTTCTGCCCCAACGGCCATCGGTTCTTCGAGCTATGTGCCCATGTACTCCTTACTTATTTACACCAGTACTAAATCTAGCAACACCTCAAGAGGAATGGTACAATAGCGCTAACATTCGTACTAGAAATACAGTGGCGAGGAGCTTTGGTTCGTGGAAGCAATGTTTCCGTTGCTTGTTAATAGGAATGTTTTGGTGACATAGAAACTGCTAAAACAACCATCGTAGCATGTGCTGTATTACACAACATTGCCATAGCTATGAAGGAAGAAATATTTCCTGATGAGCTTTACATAATTGATAATAGTTATTCTCAAGCAATAGTCGCTCATGTGGAGAATAATGTCCATGGAAGTATATGGTTCTCCATATTATACTAAGGCAGTTTATACAAACACACTTTTAATTGTATATATTTTTATTTTAATAAATCACTTTCTGTATGCCACATTCGTTTTAAATTTCTCTCCCCAATACTATAATCACATACTTTTCATAAGAGAGTATTTGCTCAATCAAACTTCAGTCTTGAATAAAATTTTGTAATGTTGGCACGATCACACGGACAATAATAAAGAATCTTGTTTCCAGCTTAACAAATTACATAGATTGGAAATTATTCTTGTTGTAGCCATTATACCTGTGAAAAAGAAATATAATTAGAAAGCTATTTATTTTACATCAAGTTCATGATTTCCACAGACAAAATCACAGCCTATATATATGGCGGCTATATAGCCTTATAAAGTTTTCAGTCTATAAGTGAGTTTTATTAAAATTGGTTCAGCCATTCCAGAAATTACCCTTTACAAACAGACAAAGATTAAATAAAAACAAAGAAAATTTAATAAAACTTATTTTGTATTGTTGTGATTAACCATGTAAGTGCTTATGCTCATTTTAAAATTTCATACACTTCCATTTTATTTATATGTACTTATATATATTTACATATGGGCTTACTTTTTGAGAAACAGTATATCTTTTTTTTCCTGAGCTGTTTGTTTTCTGAAAAGTTCAAGTTATGCTATTAACATGAGACAACAATGCGAAGGGCTGTATCTTGAGATATAATATTCACTTACGTTTTTACAAGTTCTTTTTCTTTATATGTATTTTGTGTCTTTGTAGCAGAGGCTACTTTGTTACTATCTGAGGTATCTGTAAAATAATATAATTATTAAAAGATCTATAATTTATTATTCTTCGTTCGTTCAACATATTAAATCATGTTAAACATAAAGAAGAATAGGTAATATATTTATTATATAAGCTTGTCACCTTGGTGATCTAAAATCTGAAGATTATTGCTGAGCTCAGCATTCAAGACTGGAACAATGCTTGATTCAGGAGTCACAGCAACAACTTCTTGTAACAGTGGAAGTTATTGCTGACACTTTCTGATCAAAATGACTTTACAGGTCGTCATCGATAGACGTGGCTTGTAAATTGTGATGGGAGACTTCTGTGCTAGTAGAGGGACGACAGAATATTCACTGTGATTTTACTATTTCTCTACTAAGCTCCTCTGTCACGCATTGTTGCGCTTTGTCAGCGTTATCAACAGTACCAAAGGCAGCTTTCTTGAACATGGGATCTAAGAAAGTTGCCTTTGGTACTATTTTCGTGTTCTCCAAAAAGCCCTAACGCCTTGAAATATATCCAATAAAGACATTCTTAATTGCTGTCCAACATCCGTATTGGTGACCTGGTTCCTTAATTTGATTTGTACACCTCGAATAAGGGGAGTAATTCGAGACATTGTAGGGTAAATTGGGCCAGACAAGTCTTCTGTCATAAATAATATTAATTTTAAAATTTGGACACAATCCTCAATGTTTGCCCAATCGCACCCATCAAAAATTTTTGGCGCATTCGTTAAAACGGCAAGAGCGGCTAATAGAGGTCATTTCATTTTCATTTATCTTTCCAGCATGATGACTGCGGCATTCCAGCGAGTGGGTACGTGTTGCTTTAACTTTAGCTCTTCAAGACCCATTTGTCTTTCTGTTTAAAGTGTTTTACTAGTGATCTGCAATTGGATATTAATGTTTGTAAGCTGGATTATCTCTTATACTATCTTATACGGTTTAATTTAGTGTGTGAGCTACACAGGCATGGTGGTGTTTGTTCAAATATTCCAAAACAGCTTTTTTTACATTCGCGACGTTGTCAGTCACTACGGTTACAACTTTGTCGGCTACATTCCATTTGTCTAATATTCTTTGGATTGCGTGTGCTATGTTAATGGCGGTACGATCAGTTTGCACTTCTTCTGTGGACAGGAATGCAGACTTCATCTTGAAATCGTGTATAAAATGTGCTGTGACTGTTATGTATGATCTGTTGCTGTCGGACGACTACATATCTGTAGTGATAGATACCTGATTGCAGTTTTTTTAATTTACTTTTTAATATTGCGCTACATGCCGCATACGTCTCTGGTAAAATACTCTCTGAAAGGACTTTACGAGATGGCAAATTATGACGTGGAATGTATAATGGAAACGTGAAAAACGTGGAATGGAATAGTTTTATGTTATTACAATTATGTAATTATGTTGTTTCTAATAATATCAATAATCATTAGTTAATCACTTATGTTAAAAACGGCTGTCATGTCAAATACAATTAATATCAAAATATTATATAAGATTATTTTCCCATGAACTATATTAAATTTGTACACCAGAACCATGTTGTATGGTTTAATAAATCAGTAAGCTTTTGATTGTGACTTTAATATTCTTGTGCAACTGAGAAATGCAATCTATACAAATAAATAAAACTGGAGTGTCTGTTTGTAATATTAAAATAACCGCTTTTTTCTAAATGCATTTGGATGTATACACGGTACATATACCGAAATGACATTTTTTACAATTTTTGTCTGTCTGTCTGTCTGTTTGTTCTCGATTGAAATACCAATTAGTCTTTTAGAATTACCATTTAGTACATTTAAAACTAAAATAAAAGACTGCCTTATTAAGAAAGGTTATTATACTATTAATGATTATTGCAGTGATAAGGATAGTTGGTCACTTACGCTAGACTACTCATGATCTTTATACCTAATTAGAATTATATAGATACTTTGCATTTTTCAGTTAATCTTTATATAATATTTCTAGTTCTTTTAAATTACTGTTCATGTATTATTAGGTCATTCAACTTACTACATTTACTTTTGCATTGTTGTTCCACTAATTTTATTAAAGTTTTACTGCACTGTAAGATGAAGATAACTCGTGATCATGGGCTGTAAACTAATGTTTTTGTAATTTTGTGTATTCATATACAGTCACTTCTGTAACATACATTTCCACCATAGTTCTGAACATGGTCGCGAGTTGCCTACATTATAAGACGTAAGTGGATGCTCCTGTTACACGATATTCACATTGGAAGGCTAGCTAAGGCGCTTAATTTAGTAACTGCATTAATTTCTTAAGTATTATGTCTGTAACTAATACTATTTACAAGTAATTAAGTACAATGTGAAACAGTTGCAGCTCCTTACAAAAATAAAATACATATGTACCATAATATTGGCGATTCAAAAGAGTGGCCACGAGTTTTATTGCCCGTTTTTTCTCGTGGTTCTACCCATTGCTTTGCGAACGAGGCAGTAAATGTAAATGTAGAAGCATTAAGTAATTCGATTTAAAAAATTGACGTTCATAAGCGTCACCTTGTGACCTAGATGAATAAACGATTTTGACTTTGATAATCTCTGGAACGGCTGGACTGATTTTGACGAGACTTTCATTGGCAGATAGCTGATGTACCAAGGAGTAACTGAGGCTATAAATTAACCGGGTCCGCGAAGTAGTTCCCTCAGGACGCGGGTGAAACCGCGGGAAATTTTAAATAATCTAATATATTCAAGGACGACTGTTGACCCAAGGAAGGTAGTTAGCAGTGACTCGATGCAGAAAATAGGAGATCGTGCTTTGTGGTGCACGCACCTTGGGGGAGGCCGATGTCCAGCAGTGGACTGTAATATTGTGTTGATGATGATGAGGATGATATTAGAAGGCCCCGCAAGTAGGAAATACGCAAGATAGTTCGGCTCGAGGTCAAGTAGAGGCACTACATAGCAGTACGGGTCGATTGAAATGGGTATAAAAAAGATTATTACATTAAATTTATTTATTTTACAAAGTGATATTATTGATTTTTAAAATGGATTAATTTCGTATAAATTCTCCTAACTGCTCGTTTACCTTCCAATTTTTGATTTTTAAATAGAAATGTCATCCTTGTGTCAATATATTTCTTGATTACGCTTTTCGTTAAATTAATAATATGATTGGTTTCTGCGGTATAAAATTGATGATATGTGTACTCTGGGAATAATCGTTCTTCAGTGAAGCTACTAAGAGCTTTATGGGTCAACCGTTCAGCTGTGATTTTTCCTTTAGAATCACTATTGATAAAATCTTGCCTGATAACGGACGCAACGACGAAATATTTTAGTGACCATTTGTAAAGGATAAATTAATCCTCCATTATCTTTGTAGAATATCAGACATTTTTATCTTCGTTTAACGACACTAAAGCCTTTATACAGGTATTGCATCTGATTTTTTTAATTAATGCACTACTAACGTAGCCAGCAACATATTCTATCACATGTTCCGAAAACTGTGAGAGCTCGACAGGCTCGAGGGCTTTCTCAATATCTTCTTGACTTTCAGAAACTCCGAAATCATCGTCATTATTATCTGCTTGATTTGGCGTAGTCATATTTATTTTAGCTATTGCAGATGAGCAGTTTAAAATGGATATTTTTCTAATGGTACACAATTACCCGTGGATGTTTCCATTAATTCTGTGTGAACCAACATTTTTTTATATATCGCCTCGAATAAACGTGGAGTCGGGCTATAATTTGAACCACCGTGTGATCTTATTCCGGCAGAAAGAAGTTCAATATGGTCCTGTGATATTTTGTGCAAGGGTAAAAATGTAATGGGACTCTTTGCATCGCATATCAGACCCTGAAAAATACCTTTTGTGCTATCTATTGCGACACAAAACCCGATAAATCCAGTAAAACGCGGAGAATCAATAAATTTAACCATTTTGATTTGATTTCGTGATCTGATATTTGTACTGGCTGACAGCAAAAACTGTTTACATTCGTCTAATAGAATTTATCTAATAACTTGACGTGATTGTCTTTGTTCAGAGCACGTTTATAACCAAATAATAAATCCATGAACTTTGGAATCAAGAATATCAAAAAGATCATTCATTAGCAGTACCATTCGAGCTGTAGCCTTGACCCCTTGAAATTCGGGTAATCTTAGTGTAAAAATTTAAAGCAGTGGCCACACTGCGGCTAAATAGTTGACTTGCCAATTTTACTTTCATTATATCCGTTTTAAAATGTATATGCTTCGCACGCAGTTTATTTGCATTTCTTGTAAACGTTGAATATACTCCCATTTTATACTGTGTTCATTTTCATCTTTGAATTATCTATACTGTTCGAAAGCGTTTCGGACCAATTTTAACATGTGGACAGGATTAAAAAAAATGAATACGTATCTTTAGTAACCGGGTGTTTAAATGAAGTTACATTTACATTATACGACATTTCTACATTATAAGATGTAAGTGGATGCTCCTGTTACGTTTGACGTTCATAAGCGTCACCTTGTGACCTAGATGAATAAATGATTTTGACTTGACTTTGACTTTGAGTTTTCATGTTGTCTGCGGTAACATTACAGCCTAGCCGTTTGGCCATTGCTGCATTAACAGGACAACTGTCGAATGTAAGTGCTTTGGTTGTTATTTTGGACTCATGGCACAATTCAATTGCTTGTAGCACTATATTTTGCTTTTGTTCTGCATTGGTTTTGTTTTTTTACCAATATGTGAATCATACTGAAGCTTCTTTGGTGTACACCTTATCAAGTCCGAATAATTTTCTAACAAATCCTCGTTACATCACGTCTCGAAACTCGGATATAAATTCTGGCGCATCCACATTAAGAACTCCTTCTGCAGGATATCCTAATACCACTTCAAGGACATAGGATAATTTCGGATCATAGTTACACTACACTTCAAAACATGGACATGAATACCGACGTGTGTATATCGAGTGCTCCTGTTTCAGGAAATAATACCAGCCAAAACGATAATCTAGCTATATTATATAACTATACTACTCAAATAATTCAAGCAATGGTTCAAGTAGTACGAACTTTCATTGTCAAAGATATTAATGAAATTGACGTGAAGTGGTTGGTTTACTCTAATGGAAGATGGGACGAGAGATAAAAATAACTGCAAAATTATTTCATTAGCAATATGTTACGACAAGGATGGTGTCGTCAATGAGTCGTTGCTCATGGTTAAGACTGCTGAAAAAGCTGATGCAGCCAATCTCACGGAATTAACGTTAAATACCGTTACGGCAAATAACATTGACCCTTCTTATATGCTTAGCCTATGCCAAATATGAGCTCAAGCCCAAATATGCGCGTAATGCGTATTTCACTTGTGTCATGTAATGAGTGGGAAAGTTTAAGGAGTTTCGACTAGAATAGAAAATAAATTGGGCCGAAAAATTCCTTACGTCTACTGCTATAACCATCGCTTGCATTTAATAATCATCAGAACTATCTCAGAAATTAGTTTAATGATTAAATGCATCATGTAACGTGAATTATTTCATCACGCTAAATAGCTCCCTTATATGGTGGGAAAAGGATTGGCCGACTCCTCGAAAAAAGCTGGCCTAGACATTTAGCATTTACAAAAGTTATATACGATAATTATTCATAGACTTTGCAGACTTTAAAAGAAATTAGAAATGTGGTGTTGCCGTCGCTAAGAGTAACTGTTTTAAAAAAGTCATGCTTGATCTGGAATTCCGAATGGCCACCCGCATCCAACGGTGCAGTAGAACGATTACACAGGACACTTAAAGCCGCCCCCGTATGGCACATCTGAGTGGCAAGTCATGGGTTGAAGAGTTACCCATCGTCTATTCATATATCATTAGAATTGCGTGTCACGTGTCGTAGTGATAGTGGAATATCAGCAGCTGAGCTAACGTTTGGACGCATATTGCGGCTTCCTAGTGACTTCTACTATTCTACAAAGAAAGGTTTTACAGAACGGTGCCCACCACGCCGGCGCCGGCTCGAATAGACCCGGTGATAACCATGGCCATTGGCGCGCTCAACGCCGTGCTACAGGCCCTGCAGGACGGGCGGGATCCGGTTCCGCTCATCCTCAAATGCGTAGGCGAACTATGCGCTTATGGCCGCTAGTAGCCTACACATTGTATACTGGAACGCCGACGGAGTGTCCCCCGAGAAGACCAGGCTCTTAAGGTTGCTGCTCTCCCAGCGGCAGGTTGGCATTGCCCTCATCAACGAGACGCACCTTAAGGCCAGCTCCTCCCTCAAGATGCCAGGGTACCACGTGTACCGAGAGGACCACATCTCACCAGCTGGGACTGCGTATAGGGGATTAGCAGTCCTAGTGAAGAGAAGGATCGTTCACCAACCGCTGCCTGTACCAACGCTGCAGTCGTCGTACGCCCTTGGCGTAGAAGTTTGCATAGATAGCCGCCCCATCCGTGTGTTTGCTTTCTACAAGCCGCCCAACAACAGATTAGCGACGGCTGATGTCCACGCCCTGCTGGACTCGCCGAACGCGACCATAGTCGCGGGCGACTTCAACGCTAAACACACGGCTTGGAACTCAACCACCACCTGCCCTGACGGCCGCCGTCTACTGGACGATGCAGACCGCAACGGCTACGACGTGCTGGGGCCAGAAGTCCCGACGCACTATCCGTACCAGGCAGCCCTCACACCAGACGTCATCGACGTGACGGTCATCCGCGGCCTGCCGACCGCACCATGGATCGACGTCCTGGACGACCACCTCCTCTCGGACCACCAACCCGTACTACTCACACTGCCGAGTGCTCCGGCTCGAACAGTGACACCACCCTCTCGACACCGCCAGGATTGGCAAGCATTCGCCGATTACATGGCGAAGCACGTGCCCTATCGCCGGATCGAGACCCACGCAGACATCGACACACTCGCTGAGCAACTCAGCGCTGTGATCAACACAGCGCTTCGAGTCTCGCGTCTGGACGCTGCGTCGACACGCCGGCCTCCCCAACTCCCGGCCCACATCATGGCGATGATCGAGAGGAAGAGGAAGCTGAGACGCCAATGGCAACGCACCCGATGCCCGACTATGAAGTCCCAGCTCAACGCTCTGGCTGCGAAGATCTCGAGTGCACTGGAGACAGTCGCCACCGAGTCCTGGCACCGCACCATCGAGCGAGCAGGTGAAGACTGGTCAGGCATTCACCGCCTGTGCCGCCAGCTCTCTGGGAAGCAACCTCCGATTAGGCCCCTCCTGGCTGGTGACGGTACCCCAGGTTACCGCCCTGAGGACCGAGCGGAGATCTTTGCCGACCACTTGGAGACCCAATTCCAGCCGAATCCAGCTTCCGACATGCAGCATGTAGAAGCTATCCAGCAGCGTCTGGAGTCTTACTTCCAATCGCCGATAGCAGCCCCCACGGAAGACCCAGTAGTCTTTTCCCCGGGTCAGGTGCAGCGAATGATTCGCCGCACCAAACTGCGGAAAGCCCCAGGTCCCGACCGGATCACCAACGAAGCCCTGCGTCACCTACCTCCGCGAGCAATCGCGACGCTGACGCAGCTGTTCAACGGCATCCTCCGCACAAGCCACTTTCCCGCAGCATGGAGACTCGGCCGAGTCATAATGCTGCCCAAGCCCGGGAAGAACATACTGAAGCCCGAAAGCTATCGGCCCATCACGCTGCTGTCGACACTCTCGAAAGTCTTCGAGAAGCTTCTACTGCTGCATCTTGTACCGCACATCCAGCCACGCGACGAGCAGTTCGGGTTCCGAGCCGAACACTCCACTACGCACCAGCTCGCGAGAGTACTGCACCACATGACGGTGGCCCTCAACAAGAGGGAGAGCGCTGTTGCAGTACTTCTCGATATGGAGAAGGCGTTCGATCGCGTCTGGCACGCCGGCCTGGTCTACAAGCTGTCCACGTCTACTACTCCCCGCCGAGTAGTCAAGACTGTGGCCACCTTTCTTCAGGACAGGCGCTTTCAAGTGACAGTTGACGGCGTCCTGTCAACCGAGCGGCCCATCAGAGCCGGCGTACCTCAAGGAAGTTGCCTCTCGCCCGTGTGCTACAGCAGGTACACGGACGACATCCCCGTCGCTGGAGGCGCCATGCTGGCGCTGTACGCAGACGACGCTGCCTACATCACCACCTCCCTTAACCCCGTTCACGCGGCGGTTAAGATGCAGCGCGCACTGGATGCACTCCCGCCCTGGCTGGAAGACTGGAGACTGACGGTCAACGTGGCGAAGACCCAGGCAATCTCCATGGGTGGACGGAGACTGCCCCCGCCTCTCACCATGCTCGGACACCACGTCGACTGGTCCCCGACGGTGAAATACCTCGGCGTGACCATAGACCGTCGTCTCACGATGGCCCCACACGTGAAGAACGTTGTTGGCCAAGCGCGAACCGCTCGAGCTCTCCTGCGTCCTGTCTTGGCGTCCGGACTTCCCCTCCGTGCGAAGCTGGCTGTCTACAAGGCATACATCCGCACCCGCCTCACCTATGCCTCCCCAGCGTGGTACGCGCTGGCTGCGGAGACCCTCCGCAAACGGCTGCGTGCGCAGCAGTCGCTCGCCCTACGCGCCGTTGTAGACGCCCCTCGCTACGTGAGGAACGACGTCATCTCCAGGGACCTACGCATGGAGAGCCTCGACGACTTCATCGGTCGCCTGAGCGCCAACATGTTCGCCCGCGCTGACGGGTCATCCTTCCGCCACCTGCGGGAGCTGGCGCCATACCATCGGCGCCCACCGGACCGACCACTGCCGCGGGACTTGATCCCCGCAGCAGTCACACCGGATTGACTCCAGCTCGCTCACGTCGGCTGACGGGCGCTTGTCGGGAGCCTCCCCCAGCAAGCTCGACCTCGCCAACGTAAGCGAAGCCCCCACCGAACAAGCCGCCGCTGGCTCGTAGATCGCTCACCGGACGTTCCCCTCCTGGGAATACTGCCGGTGGGGTCAGGTCTCGCTAGCGGCGTGAAACACACCCGGACTAGACGCCCGGATACGACGCCAGTGGCAAGGACCACACCCCCGTGACCCGTCTGCAGCTGCAGGCGGCGGCCGAACCCACTGAGACAGTCAACCACCTGCATCAGTTTCCCCCCGGTTCCCTTAGGGGAATCGTGAGAAGACCCGGAATCAAGGTGTCTTCGGATAGGGAATCGAGTATCGCACTCTTTATGCCTCGACCACTTGCTTGAGCATTTAAGTGTCTTCCTCGAGCACTAACTTCTGCGACTTATGTGCATCTACCTAGTTAGGTCTCATAGGTTCTGCGAAGAAGGTAGCCTGTAAATTGGTATAGATGTATGTTTGGCATCGTTAATAAATTTATAACAAGAGTCCAGCTTTTATATTGCCGCTGGCGCGCTATCCCGCTCTACAGTGGCGCCCAACGTGGGGCCCATCGTGCGCGTAACGTCACCAGCGCTACGAAGTTCGTAACATCGTGCTACGAAGTTCTACGAGGTTAAGACGACTGGCGCTACGAATTGCGACCTCTTCAATTCATGAGTGGAAGAAGCGAGCATTCAAAGATAAATAGCCCTACTTTTGTTACACGAAATGGACGTGTTACCACCTTTAAAACAAGAAAAACCAAACGTGCCAGTATGCTGTCACCTGAGCAGTTCACACAGCTTATGGAGAGGATGCCGGCCGCATCACAACCTAAAAAAGGTTCATTCATCTCGTGCAAATACACGTACAGTGGCGAGAAAGATCCTGAGGTGGTAGAAGCATTTTTATCGGCAATAAATATATTCAAGCGGTCTGCAGATATAGGCGATTTGACCGCCTTAAGCGAATTACCTATTCTGTTGAAGGGTGAAGCCGGAGTTTGGTGGCTAGGTGTCAAGGGCGAGGTGACGTCATGGTCAGACTTCGAAACGCAACTGCGTGAAAATTTTGCACCTGTCCACGAAGCATACCAAATATATATGGACATAACTCAAGTGAAGCAATTAAAAAGTACCACCACCGAATCATTTGTGAGACAAAAGCGGATGTTGTTTTCACAGCTGCCGGCTCCAGGACAAACTGAAACCCAGCAGTTGGACTTAATATACGGTTTGCTGCGCCTGGAAATTCGGGATAAGGTTCCGCGCGCGGATGTCAAAAACTTTAAAGACCTTCTGAAGGCAGCAAAGGCGGCGGAACATGTAATTAATGAAAAGGATGCTGCTATAGGGCAAAGCACCACAAAGTCGCAGGAAACCCGCGTAGTGGTCAAAGGCGATATCAAGAAAATCAAGTGCCGGTTTTGCCGCAACTTTGGACACTCTACAGAAAATTGTAGGAAGCTTCAGCGGGCTAACGAACAAAAGGAAAAGGCTGAAAGCACCATCACCGAAGCAGTGGGTACTCAGGCCCCATTACAGCCAGCTAAATTTAAGTGTTATGGCTGCGGCGCTCCTGGAGTAGTGAGGTCCAATTGCACAACGTGTCATGCGAGTAAGAATCAACGACCTCAGCCAGAAATTGGATTTTGTTCCGTAGATACCTTCATCGACGCGAGAGATCGACCAGTAATTTTTGTCGAAATTGGAGGCGTCAATGGGGCAGTATTTCTTGATACCTGTGCTAAATCAAGTATTGCCTCATACTCTCTTTACTGTGAGTTGAAGAGAAAGGGATATTCCTTCCATGAACATAAGATCGGAGTAACGATGGCTGATGGTATACCAAAGCGTCAAAATGTCCTGGTAACTAAGGCTCCCATTAAGGTTAATGACCGTATAATACCAACAACCCTCTTGGTACTTCCCGAATCCCGTCGAAATAAAACGCTGTTAGGCGTAGGGTTTATACAGGACTCCCGCATCGACTCGAGTTTGGCCCAAAGCACTTGGAACTTCCTCGATAATTCTACGGAAACTTTTGAACTGTATGAAGAGAGCTTTATTAATTACAGCCAGAATACTGAACTTGCGGTTATCGTCTCAGATGATGACCCTTCTATGTCACCGTCATTGCCAGAGGAGAGCAATACGACTCGTTCATACGGTCCTCTTCATAGAATCGATTTGTCCCTACCTCCCAAGAAGAAACCTCACCTCAACTACCCTGGAAATTATTCTCCGATACTTAAAGCTTTATATGAAGATGCGAGATATAATCTTCAAGATTATGACGTACAATGTGAGCTGGATGGAGTGGATGATACACTCTTCCCATCAACGTCAGTCTCATCGGTCGATGTCACAACATTTGAAAATTTTTTGGACATGAATCAAGAAGTGTTTAAATCTAATGGAAACCCAGCGAAAGGCTTCGAGCATGCAATCGAAACAGGGGACCACAAACCAATTTCTGTGCCACCGTATCGTCTGTCTCCCGGGAAAACTGAGATCCTGAGAAAAGAGATTGGTAAAATGTTAGCCGAAAAGGTTATCGAACCTTGTTCATCGCCATGGGCCGCTCCTGTGGTAATGGTAGCTAAGAAAGACGGAAGCACAAGAGTATGCGTAGACTATCGACAGCTTAATGCAATCACGACTCCTGATGCCTACCCGCTACCCAGAATTGATGATCTGCTTCACCGTGCTAAGCCGACACCGTATATGAGTACGATAGACCTTCGCGCTGGCTACTGGCAGATAAGCGTCAAAGAGGAGCATCGAGACAAAACGAGCTTTGTTTGCCCATTTGGGACGTACCGATTTCTAAGAATGCCGTTCGGACTACGAAATGCTCCAGCGACATTTCAACGAATGATGGATCGATTTCGCATCTCACTTAGCCACATCAAGCTGATTGTATACCTGGATGATTTAATTGTTATGTCTTCCACGTTTGAAGACCATGTTAAAGATCTACAGGATGTGTTTAACAAACTCAAGGAATTTAATTTGGTAGCAAACAGAGAGAAGTGCAGGAAATGAAAGAGGAAAAGAGAAAGGAGTATGTAGACCAACGACGCTAGCCAAGCCCGGATTATAAACTCGGAGACTTAGTTTTGGTTGATACTCATGTATTGAGTAAATCCAGTCAAGGTTTTAGCTCTAAACTCGCTCCCAGGCGTGACGGACCATATGTCATAAAACGAAGACATGGTACTAGTTCATTCGAAATTGCCAGCACTGACTCAAATAACCCTGTGGGTATATATCACGCGTCAGCCCTGACCCGATATCGTACGGAAGACGGAACTGTTCCCGAACCAACCCTGCCAATCAGAAAGAGAGGAAGGCCTAAGAAACAAGACTCTGTAGAGAGAGGCATGGCTACAAGGGTAACTAAACTCCGCGGTATTGCTCGCTCAAATAAACGACATTGATGATGTATGTCCTATTTGCCGAGTCGACTGCATGGACATAGGGGGAGATTTGTAACAATAATACCACCTACAACTCACAGATGGCGCCACAGGAAAAATTAGAAGTCGGTGTTAAGATTCTCCGGCGGATAACAAAACCCCGACTGATTTAAAGATCAAGGTGTCTTCGGATAGGGAATCGAGTATCGCACGCTTTATGCCTCAACCACTTGCTTGAGCATTTAAGTGTCTTCCTCGAGCACTAACTTCTGCGACTTATGTGCATCTACCTAGTTAGGTCTCATAGGTTCTGCGAAGAAGGTAGCCTGTAAATTGGTATAGATGTATGTTTGGCATCGTTAATAAATTTATAACAAGAGTCCAGCTTTTATATTGCCGTTGGCGCGCTATCCCGCTCTACAAACTACAATTTATTAAGATTTGTATTAATAAAAGTGATTATAATATTTTATTTGTTTTACATCAATTCAAAATAAAAGTGGATTTATCATAAAAACAGCAAAATACTCATACATAGTATATTTATATATATAGTATAATTATTATCAAAGTGAATTACCAAATACTACACTCGGCGTCGAAAAAATCCGCAACCCCAAACAATGCTAATGTTAATTGAAAGTACATTTAATTAGCTTTTATTAAACAACTTAATGAATAAATTCCTTAAACAGCCGCGTGTACTGCATGTTTAAGAAAATGATATCCAAATACTCGTTACATAGACCACAACTTGCCACACTTTCATGGGCTATAAAAATGGCAGTAAGCATCAAAATTAGGTCATTCGACATCCAGACGTTGCAAAGAACACATGAAAATACAGAACACAAGAAAATAGCCCTACAAAATGGATACCACTGCAGATCAAGCCGCTCAAGTGATAACACTACTGCAAACAGGGATGCGACAGTGTGATGTTGCTCGACAACTGAACTTGAGCCGTTTTGCCATTCGTCGAGTGCTCCAACGGTTTCAAGAGACTGGTGGCTACACCCGGAGACGAGGATCAGGAAGACGGCGCTGTACATCTGAGAGAGATGACCGTTTGACGACGTCATTGCAGAACCGTTTCTCCAATGCTGTTGAGCTGCAACAGCAGCTCCGTGGGGCTCGTAGAACCGCAGTGAGCACAATTACGATTAGAAGAAGGCTGCGAGAAAGGAGCATTGCGGCCAGAAGACCAGCCAAGGGCCCGAAATTAACGCCACAGCATCGTAGAGAGCGATTACAGTTCGCTCGAGAACATCTCAACTGGGATCTTGAACAATGGAGGACCGTACTCTTCTCAGATGAGACGAGAGTATGTCTCTTCGTTAACGATAAGCGAAGGAGAGTGTACAGAAGGCGAAACGAACGGTTTTCTGAAGCTTGCTTGGAGGAGGCAGTGGAATATGGAGGGGGATCTTGCATGTTCTGGGGCGGAATTTCAGTCGACGGTAAGACGGAACTCGTTTGCGTATCCCGGACTGGAGGTGCTCGTGGTCAGGGATCACTAACCGCTCATCGGTACATAACCGAGGTGCTGGACATGCATGTAGTCCCATATGCAGGATATGTTGGGGATGGGTTCACTCTAATGCACGACAATGCTCGGTCCCATACCGCAGTAATCGTGCAGGATTATCTACACGAGGTTGGGATTCCAGTTTTGCAGTGGCCAGCGAGAAGCCCAGACTTGAATCCAATAGACTAGAGACGACGAGTACGGTTACGTGATCCCGCCCCAGCAACTCTACAAGACCTCCATTTCATTTCATTCATTTATTTATTCACAAACAATAATACAATTGTGTTTGAATGTTAATATAAATACACATAAAATATACATTAAAAGGAACACAATAAAAATAAAATGTCAAAAAGTTAATTACTTGTCAAAAAAAATCATCAATGTCATTAAAAGAAGTCAACACAATATTATCAATACAAAAAAAAATCGCAATAAATTTATCAAAAGGAAAAAAAAACAGCACAACAACACAATTAAATTTCAAGTCAAGTAGTTTTGAAAATGATCACAATAATAATAATTGAAAATAGATAACATCATAATAATACAATAAATAACATTACAATTTAATTACTTATGTTGGAGTCTATGAATTCTGTTACCGAGTAGTAGCTGTGTTCTAACAAGAAGGCCTTAAGTTTTCTTTTAAAAGTACTAGTATTATAAATGAGGGTCTTTAATTCTGTTGGTAAACAGTTAAATAGTTTTATCATTTGATATTGAACACAATGTTGCACAATGTTTAAATTAGGTTTTATTGTTTGTTTTAAATGTTTCCTTCTTGTGCTTTCTCTCACTAACCTTTCGTCCTCGGTTTCATAGTCATCGATGTATTTTGACAAGTAGCTCAAACTTGTTAATATATATAAACAAGGCACTGTTAGTAAAGAAAGACTTTGAAAGTGTTGCCTACACGATTCTCTTTGCGAAATTCGGATCATAGTTCTGATTGCCCTTTTTTGTAGTATAAATGCTCTGTCCCTATTGTATCTGAAACTATTTCCCCAAAGTTGTATACTGTATCTTAATCTTGACTCCACTAAAGCGTGATATACAGTTTTTAAAGTATCTATATTAACTTCATCTCTTAAGCTTCGTATGGCATAGCAAGCCGAAGAGATAGTTGCGTCAATTGCATTCATTTCTTCTTTCCAATTAAGTAAACAATCTATTTGCACACCTAGAAATTTTACTGTATTTACAAGAGCTATTTTTTCTCCGTTTAATATTATACTTAGGTTATCTTCACGCCTGACTGTAGATTTAAATAGAACAATGTTCGTCTTTTTGGTATTTATAACAAGTCTATTAGCGGCAAACCAATTGTAGAATAGTTCGAGAGTTTTATTTATATTTAAATTTAAGGACTCCAAAGTATTTGCACTTATTACGGCGTTTGTGTCATCAGCAAAAACAACAAGATTAACGTCAGGCTTACATTTACTCAAGTAATTTAATAAGTCGTTGGTAAAAAGTATAAATAAAATTGGTCCAAGAATAGATCCCTGCGGGACGCCTGCTGTGACGTTTTGAATACTAGATCGGTATACCCTTTGGCAATGGGTTTTGTCTAGTTCCTTAATTTCAACAAACATTTTTCTGTTACTCAAATACGATTTAAATAGTTCTAATACATTGCCTCGTATACCGTAATGCTCCATTTTCATAAGTAACAGCGTGTGATCCACCGTATCAAAGGCGGAACTCAAGTCCAAAAAGATTCCAGCTACCTTCAATTTACTATTAATCTTTTGTAATATATCGTTAACTAAAGTGTTAACGGCATCCGTTGTGCCTACAATTTTCTGGTATCCATATTGTCTTCTATTAATTATTTTATTTTTATGAAGATGGCTAACTAAACGACTTTTTATTAGTTTTTCATATATTTTGGATAGCGTTGGCAACACGGAAATCGGTCTGTAATTTTTTGGATCGGTGTGTATGCCCTTTTTATGCAATGGGATTATTTTTGCTATTTTAAGCTGCTCTGGAAAAATGCTACTTTCAATACATAGATTAAAAAAATAAGAAAAGGCTAATGCTAATATTCTAATATGTTCCTTCACGACTGATATTTGTAATTCATCATATCCGCTAGAACTTTTATTTGGCATTTGTTTTACAATGTTTATAATTTCACTCGGTGTGACAGGAGATAATATCATGTCAGTTTTAACTTTATCTGTACCTTGTTCTAAATAATACCTTGATTGTAGTTCGTCAAAGTTGCATTGGCTATGGTTAGAGTTAAAATTTTTGGCGAATACGTCCGCTATGTCACCAGGACTATCGACTATTTTTCCATTTTCATTTAAAATGATTTTTTTCTTTATTTTATCTTTTATCTTATTTCTATGTCGATTTACTATCTGCCAAATTTCTTTGCTTACACTATTTGCGTTATTTATTTGTATAACTATTGCATTTCGTTTGGCATGTTGCACCACTTTCCTGAAGAGTCGAATATAATTATTTTTATATGTGATGATGCTATTATCTTGGTAACTGGCAGAATTTACACACAGGAATCGTTTCATTTTGCTCGAGATTTTTATGCCTTTCGTTATCCATGTTATACCCATATTTTTTTTTGAAAGGGATATACTCCTTCTTTTCTTTTTGAAACTGCTTTGAAAAGCATTATTAAATTTAAGTAAAAATGCATTTATTCCCATCGATGTCCATTCAGTACTTAATATTAGCTGTCGAAAATTATTATGATTAATTTTAGAGTATAAACGGGTGTCAATTTTAATTATATTATTATGTCTGTTCGTTTGTTTAATATTATCAAGAATTAATTTGCAAAACAGTCCCGCATGGCCGTCACCTAAACTATTAAATTCTATGTCAACTTTTTCAATGTATTGGTGGTCAAGATTTGTTATAAAATTGTCTATACATGAACTGGAATTGTTACGAACGAAAGTTACAGTATCTACGAGAGTTTTAAAATTGTAGCATCGTAAAAGACTAATAAACTCTAATTTCTTTTTATTATCCGTCATAAGATTAATATTAAAATCTCCACAAATTAGACACTTTTTATTAATAAAATATTCTAACATTTTTTCAAAGTTTTGGAGAAAGTCATCAAAATTTTTGTCATTTGGGCTCCGATAACAGCAACATATATATAACCCAGTTTCAATATCTTGCGTGCAACACACTTCAAAGCTTTCCGGCTTGTATAATCTATTTATTTGTGAACAATTCATAGTTTCCTTATTGTTTAGTCCTAAGATAAGACTACCTCCACGCTTTTTATTAGTTCTTGTGTTGTATGTAAGAAGCTTGTAGTTAGATAAATTAAACAAAGGCGCAGATATAGTATTTAAAAAATGTTCAGTGATGCAAATATAGTCTAACTGTTGCTGCAATAATTGAAAATATAGATCTAATTCATCTTTTTTCTTAGTTACTCCACATAAATTTTGATGATAAATGTTTAATTTAGTTGTATCCATCATTTTGACGCCGCTATTTGTACACTTTTTATTGACATTTGATGATAATACATTATCCTCGAAAAAGCTCGCAATCGGAAACTAAGTTAGCTTCCGTTTGTGTTGAAGCATCTTCAACTGACGTTTTAGTCAATGTGTTATGGTCCGTCTGTGCAGATACACTGATATAGTTCTTTTTCATTTCTGATTTACCTGAGTCTACATCACTTAAATTAGAGAGATACGATAAGTAATCATTTTTGTATTTTAAACGTAGTATCTCTTTACACAATAGTCTACTTGCAACAATTTTACTACAATAGTTTGAGAAACGAGTGTCATTATTGTTTAAATCAAATGATATATAATGAGTATTTCTAAAATTACAACAAACATGTCTTAGCAAGTTATTTAGCATGGTAACATTTAAATACCTACTTTTATAGATTTTCCCTATCAAAATGTTAGCATGTTTTATTTGACTCAGAAAATAATACAGAACTGATTGTGCTTCTATAGGTTTGTTATCGTTTGACCCTGCCCAAATCAAAACATAATCTGAACTGGTAAAATCGTGACACATTGTAGCACATGACTTAAGGATTTCAGACAAAGGTGCATAAGGCATTATAAAAGATGTGACCGTAAACGTATTTCCAAGTATGTTCTGTAGTAATTTTCGTAAGCTTTTGCCATTCTGATCAGCGAATATAACAATTCTGTGCTTAATACTCGAAAGTTCTTCGGATTTCTTCTCAATTTGTTGTAAGCCATTTTCGTAGTTCATTAATGCCGAATGACTTATATTAATAGTTCCACTCAGAGGTGAATCCACTATTGTTCCCATGTCTATATTTTCTAAACTTGCCTTATTTTTATTATTTTCTAAGTTTGGGCTGGTTGTAGATTTTTGCATTGTAATGTGCTGCAAATTATATTCAGAGATTTTCACGGATGGGTCATTATCAATATTCAGATTGGTGGATTGAAATATGTGTTTGGGTATGCTGATATCTTCAGATAAACCAGGTTCTCCTACCACACATAACGGCAATTCTCTTGACGATGTTCTCGGTAAAGTAATCTTCATATTTGTATACTTAAGCCGGTTTCGGTACTGAGGTGAGTAGAATTTTATAGGTGTACAATTCTTATTGGTTTTCGCCTCGCCTATTCCAACTGATTTCAAAATTTTTAATTTATTTTGGTAATCACTTATCTCTTTCTTTAAATTAGAGTTTTCAATGCTTAAATTATCAATCTCTGCATTTGCTATTTGTAACTCAATACTCAATTTGTTTACCTTTTCTGACAATGCTGTAAATTCTTCATTATTTAAACTTGTATTTGGTTGACTTTGGCATGATATGTCCATGTCAAATTCACTATCATTGTAGTCCAGAAATTGTTTGTTTATTCGTCTCTGTGTATTTATGTTGTTGTCAAATTCATCCATGATTACTACTAATTTCAAGAAATATTTTTCTTACTTCCAAAAAGTGCAGGATCTTTTATTTTATTACTTCCAAAAAGTCCATGATGCTGTAATTGAAGAATGGAATAGGATTCCTCAAGATAGTGTGGTACGGCTTATTAGGTCCATGCAAGAACGAATGGAAGCTGTTATTAGAGCAAGGGGGGGCTGCACTAGGTTTTGAGTAGCATTTTTTATTAATTTCTTTTGTTGTTTTGTAATTTTACTGCCTGTTTTTGTTTGAATATTTTTTCCTAATAAAGATAATTCATATAAATACAATAAAGATAAAGTCCGTTTCTACACAGTAAAGCAGTGGTCGGGAGTAGGGCTGTGCTAAACCTATTCCCACTCGTGTCGTAATTAGCTGTAAGTGAAAGCTATAATTTTTTCACTTTACACATGCACCTTGTTTTTTTAAACGATTGTAATTAAATGCATATTTCTGTATTTTACTGTTACTATACCTACCAATCTTTCAAATAAATAGCATAAAACAACCATACAGAGGATTTACCGCGACAAAAACTGAATTGAATTTAATTTTTGCAAAGCTGCGATTTTTGTTACAATAACATATTTTTTTTTACAACCATTGAACATAGGTTATTACTACTTACCTTTAAACAATCTTGTAGGTAAGACGTAAATTAACTTGTTACAATTGTCCAGAACAGCTCCGCTCAAAGCCCTTGGGGATATTAAAGTGGAATACTTCAAATCTTCAAAACTTCTGCCAGTCGCTAAAAAGCGTAAAGCGGGCGTTAGCGATTTTCGCATGTGTGTATCTTTTTTCTTCAAGTAAGGTGAAACTAAAGAATAGTTTTTGAAGCTGCTATCTCTCATTCTCATGTAATTTTTAAAATTATTTTCTTCTGTAACTCGTAGTTCATTTATTTGATTAAAGTGATTTAACTCAGCTTTTTTTCTCATTCAGTCCTTAATCCATCGTTTCTTTCTTGATTCCTTTTTTTAGATGGTAAAATTAATGCAATACTCAATGCAACGATTTTTTTTCTTTCTATCCATTATATTAAACATGCGCACATAATATATCTGCAGAGCTACTGAGTCAGATTGTACCATGAAAAATTGCCAATAATATTGAGTAGTGTACGGGGACCATATATTGATGAAGATTTTTGACAATCTTGCATTGACAATATTATTTTGTGTGTGTGGCTAGCCTTACAGGCGTTGGCCGCAAATACACTTAAATAATGTGCCTCAAATTTAAAAAAGCCCACCCAAATGTTGCACCCAATTTTCTATCGGGAAAACCTCTCTTCAGAATATAAAAATATATATATAATACAGCAGCGTAGCCGTCGATACCATATTACACCGAATGTTGAACTAAAACAGGCGTATAACGCCGTTTTGCCTATCTCTATGCAGATAAAAAATGACCTTGTTAAACTGTGCCGAAGTGGGCTTATCCCTGACGAGTTACATGACTGGTATAACAACTTACCAGTCAATGGTAGTTTAAGAGAAAATGATATTTTCGAACTAGAAGATGAAAATAATGATTTTTAAAACTAATTACAGTTACCCTAATTACCTAATAATTCCTTTTATTATGTCTAATGCATGGATATTAAATTTTCTTACAGATTTTTATTTAGGAATGTCAGTTGCATGCATCTGACTAATATAAGCAGAAATTCAAAAGAGGTAAAACTCATTAAAATATTATTTTTTAAATATCAAAACCTACCAACTCTAATTCTAAAACTAAAGCAGTTACAACAACAACCTAATAGGGTAGAACTGGGTAATACCGGTCAGGAGGTAATACCGGTCAATACAAAATCTCCCAAACTACTGCGTTTTGACGCACACACACATACACAGCAAGTGGCGTGATGTTGACGAGCGGCAACGTTCTGGTCCCCACTTCATTCCGCAGCCGACATATTGGATGAACGCACGTCGATGTTTTCGCGCCTAGTTGATGTAAAATTTCGAGGTAAAACAATAAGAGGTGAGTGTTTATAATTTTACGTTTCTTACATTGTTACCTAGGATTGTTGCACCATAATTACTTAGCATTCAGAGTGACAATTGTTTTTTAACTTATTTGGTCAGGTTTGCTATCTAGAATTTTTTTTACGGAAATGTTTCTAGTCGGGCAATACCGGTCATGCTGACCGGTATTAACCGCGAGTAAAATTGGTATACATGACTGTAATTTAAGTTAATATTAAAGTATTTTTATTATTTCAGAATGCCTAAAAGAAGAAACCAACCAATATCAAATGCGTCGTGGAGCCAAGAGCAACTACACAGGGGTTTCAGATTAGTAATAAAGGAAAAACTACAAGAGAAGCAGCTCGATCATGTAGCGTGCCGTTTTCAACGCTTCAAGAAAGAATCAAGGACAGTAACTGTGAAAGGCTACTACTGAGAAGAAACACAGTCTTCACGAGGGAGCAAGAAGAGGAAATGGCCTCCCAAAATATGTTTCTTGGTAAATATTTTACGGGTGCACTTCGCTTCAAATTAGAAACATGGCATATGAATATGCTGTAAAAATAATATTAGGCACAACTTTAATGATACTTTTGTACTAGCTGGCTCAAAGGCTTCATAAATAGAAATAATTTATCCATCAGGAAAGCTCAAGGCATGAGATTAAATAGAGCAACTGCTTTTAATAAGAACGAAGTAGGTATGTTCTTCAAACTCCTTTCAGAGCTCATGGAAAATATAAGTTTCTGCCTAGAAATATATGGAACGTAGACGAGACCGGAAATACCGGGTTTAGATGTGTGCTGTGTGGTCTCTGGGCACACGCTGAGTGCTCTGGTTATGACTCTCCTGAGGGTTACATTTGCGACTTATGCCTGAACAAAGCTTGACCGGTATTAGCAACCTACTGACTGGTTTTACCTGCCAAGGTGTCTAATACCAGTCAAACTAGTTTTTTTTTTAAATGCTGATTATGCCAAAGTTGTTTTTATTATTGATCTCAGTTAATGTTATTTTGTTAGAAGAATACCTATAGTTTGATTGTTAAAAGGATTAATAAAGAAATGTTTATTATTATCTGATTTGTGATTAGTTCGCCTTAAGTGACCGGTAATCCCCATTCTTACCCTAATCTAAAAACAAAATCAAACTCAATAGGATTGCATTAAAGAACTATGAGCAAAAATAATTAATATCGCTTATAACTCCATAATAGTTTTTTGCATTTAATAAATTTTACCTCTAAACCGACGACATAATCGCCGAGAAAATTAAGAAAATGCGTGTGAAGACAGCGGCGCACATTTTTAGCCACAGTGTTGCAGTTACAACACAACACTTAACGGCTAGGGGTAATTTACCCACAGAATGTCGGAACCTTATTCCCATTACCTAATACCTTGTTAATTGACAATTTATTCGATTACTTGAACTGTAATACCTTTAAAATCCCAAATAGGAAAATTTACGAAAAGGTTTCCAGATAGTCCGTCGAAATAGGTAATACTTAATATATTTTACTAGTATTGGTACAAGTCACGTGATTCAAATGATCATACGACCATTAATTATTTACCATGTATTGTTTTAAACTATGGAACCAAGTGAGCCCATAGTTGTACCACATCGACTAGAAGGTCAAAGAATTAAAGACGTTGAGTACTTCATTGACCAAATGACATTGCTATCCAATCAAGACCAAAGTTAAGGATGTATTACACAAAATTAGGGTATTCTAAGAGAGAAGGTTATTGGTTTAGAGAAAATTGTTTAAGTGTACTATGGGCCTTCAAATAATGAAAAATTATTTGTGTGAAAATTTGACTAAAAGTGTAAAAATAAATCATGCTGCGATGACCGGTGCAATGTTGATTGGTTGTGGGTGCAAAAATTTAAATGAGCTGTTAACGGCCGTAGATCTTGGAAATTTAAATCAAGAAACTTTCGTGAAGTGTCATAACGACGTATCCAAATGGTGGGGAATCGCTGCAAACACCAGAATGAAAGAGGCAGCTCAAGAAGAAAGTGAGCAGTAAAAACAGGGGACGTTATAGACGGGGTACCACAGTTTTTTGGCCGATGCTTGCTGGTCTAAAAGGTCCTACCGCAATAATTACGGTGCAGCATCGGGCGCAGCTGCTGTTATTGGGTTCAAATCCGGCAAAGTACTATTTATGTAAGTATAAAATAAATATTGTATAATATGCATGTGATCAGCGCTTAAAAAAGAGGTCTCCACCCGTCCATAGGTGCTTTAATATCACGTAGGACCTTCTTCGAGCATGGAACAAGGCAACATTGTTGAAAGATCTTCAGTCTCTACTCTCATTACAAAGTACTCATAACCTCATTTACAAAACTCTTAAAGCAGATGGTGATGCAAGCACGTATAAGAAAATATTAGAAACCCGGCCGTATACGAATGTAGAAAAAAAATTATGTACTAACTACTTGCTCAGAAAATACGCTAGCAAACTTATGCAGCTTCAAAACGATACCTCCATTCCGCTCCCTGAAAAAAGTTACTGACCAACTATCGTACGTATCGTAAGTCGACTGCGTACAGCTGTAAGAGCGTCAGCTGGGCTTAGAAATGCCAAGAACACTACTACTGCTACTAAAATCATGAACTTAAAAGAGTATATTAAACAGTCCTAAACATGTTTTGGAGACCATCATTCATGTAAAGTCTATTACTGTACCAACAAAACTGATACCTTTATTAAATAATCTTTTTTAAAACGGATGGTTCACACTATGCAAATGGCATTACATTCGAAAAGTCTCTTATGATAGCTTCTCACGGCGCGAGATATCACAAGTCGCGCCGCGCCAGCTCGTGCCTACGCGCCGTGTGAAGGTAATGGCTTGAGGCGACACGGGGTAGCGCGAGCAAGCGCGTCCGATCCGATCGAAGTCGGTTACTTCAAAGGCGCGGGCCAGCGCAGCGGGAACTCACTCGTGGCGACTCGAGTGCACTCGGGGTGGCGCGGGGCGCGGGGTGACGCGAGTGTGAGCGAAGCATTGGTCATTCCATTCATTTTGCTTCGTACAAGCGTGAAAGATAATCTTGCGTATTTAACTATTGAGTGGACTAATGAAACGATTTCCGAATTTTTAATTTTATATGAAAACGAACCAGCTTTATGGAATTCCAAAAGTTCGGAACACAAAAATAAAAACGACCAGCACGATTCCTGGGTTAGAATACAAACTAAATTCAAAGACGGCACCATCCCGATAAAGGACATAAAAAAAGAGATACCTTGATGGCAACTTATAGAAAGTTACGATGCAAAATTTTTGAATCTACAAATTCAGGCAGCGGGCACTGACGACATTTATAAGCCCGATTGGCCATTTTATAATGACATGTCAAAATTTTTGGATGCTGTGTATATGCCAAGAAAAACAAAGAATTCTGTGGTAAGTATTTATCTTCTTCTTTCTCTTAGCGTTATCCCAGTTTCAGTCTGGGGTCCGCTTTCTAGTCTAACCGGATTTGGCTGAATATTAGCTTTTCCACGGAGCGACTGCCTGTCTGACCTCCGCAACCCGAAGGGATAGCGATATTCCAGGGTTTAGACTAGTGTCAGTTTATTTAGAAGGTAGGTACTGACGCGCTGTAACGACTGTCAAAGATCTTCATGACAACCGGGACCGACGGCTTAACGTGCTCTCCGAGGCACGGGACAAGCGATAATTAACAATTAAATACGCACATAACTCCGAAAAGTCATTGGTGCGCGCCGTGGATTCTAACCTGATACCCTCTGCATGGCAGTCTGTTGGTGTGTGGTAAGTATTTATAATATTAATTAATTTAATACATACATAGATTAAAGTTTTCTGTCGAATAAATGTTTATTTGTCATTAATTTAATATTTGCGACTATAATCGTAGTACGTAAATGATTTAAATCTGTGATAGAACTGCCTATACCGAGTTATCTTCTGACTAAACACTTTAATAATTATTTTGCCATGCAACGGATCCATTCGTTTTAAAGTATTCAGCAAAATGGTCTCTTACAACCGTGGCAGAAAGAAGTGCTCTTCTTGGGCGAACTTGTAGCGGAAGTAAACCAGGCTGAATCATGCCATTTTCTCTCTCTGTATCAAAGAATCCAGTGGAAGTGTATATCAGTCCAGACCTTTTAGATCGTCTCCAAAAATTATGTCACAATGCACATGTCATTACAATGTCAGTTACTTTGTCTGGTTGTAAAAGCATAGGTTTTCTCAGTACTCTAAAAACAGCAGCCATACAACAACAACATCTTTGGTTATCAAAGACATTTTCAACTATCCTTCGAGCTCGAGAAAGACGATAATTAAACACGCGCTCCTTCGATCCTTTATTGTGAGTTCCAGTATAAGGTTTCAACATATTTTCGGTTAGAGCAAATGCGCTATCCGCAACTAAAACATAAGGTAGTGGTGTTTCCTTCTGCGGTAGGCATTCTGCCGGAGGAAAATCTAATTCTCGCTGACAAATGTTTTTGTATAATTCAGTATTCCTGTACACGCCACCATCACAAAATAAAATTGTAATCTGCGTCAACGAAAGCCATAAGCACGACGCTGAAAGTTTTGTGATAGTTGATGAACTCTGACCCACTATGGATAGGACATTGTATTAACACATGTTTGCCGTCGATTGCTTCCGCCGAATTCGGAATTTTCCTCACTGCCTAGGAGTGAGGAAAATTCCAAATTCGGCGGAATTCTTTTTCAATCATTAACCATTCAGATGATGTCCGAGGCAAGTGAAACAAGCAATATAAGTTATATTGACTATTAAGATAAAGATAAAATTGAAGACCACCATTGGCAAAATAACAATTCTGAAAACGACGATACGAAACAGGATGATAAGGAAGAACTGTCACAATTTAAGACACCAATAAAGCTTTCTAAACGTCAAAAAAGGAGTGAAACAGAAAAGAAAATGAATGAAGCTTATAATTGTTTAAAACAAATGACTCAAAAACTTCAAACGCCGCAAGATGAATGTTCCTTATACACGCAATTATTGTGTAAAATATTAAGAGGTTTGAAAGAGAAAACGCGTGAGATTGCGATGCTAGAAATTGATGGACTAATATTAAATTTAAAGCAAAATGAAACTTCTAACCCACAGGCTTTCAATGTTGGACAGTCACACCAGTTCCCACATTTCCGTAGATCAGCAACACATAATTCTCACCGTCGTTATTCTCCACAACAATGATCAAGATACCATTTAACTCCTCCACATCAATCACCAAATTATCATCCATCTATTTCTTCACTGCAATGAACAGGCTACAATTCAACTCCTTCTCCACAGCAATAATCAAATTATCATCCATCTCCTTCTTCACAGCAATTAAAAGGCTACAATTCAACTCCTTCTCCACAGCAATCACCAAATTATCATCCATCTATTTCTTCACAGCAATCAACAGGCTACAATTCAACTCCTTCTCCACAGCAATCATCAAATTATCATCCATCTCCTTCTCCACAGCAATTTAAAGGCTACAATTCAACTTCTTCACAGCAATCACCAAATTATCATCCATCTCCTTCTTTCTTCTTTCGGATTCTTCACAGCAATCTACAGACTACACTTTATCTCTTTCTCCAAATCAATCTTCTTCACAACAATTCTCTCCACAGATGTTGCAAACAGAAAGCCTGGTGGTAACTTCAAACAATGTGTAGTGTAGTGCACCTCTATCTTATTATAAGTATATAGGTTTAAGCATTGCATTGTAAGATGGGACTCAATATACAACATTCAAACGAGACAGTTGTTTCCCTTACACTCCCGTCGCCCATCTTTACATTGGATGGCGACCCTGCCAGTGCTGCCCTTGGGCAGCGCTCGGCGTAGAATATAATTGATTTACAAAAAAAAAAAACGGAAAATCTTACTATCTGACGAAATGGCATGAATAACGGAGACATGAATAAAATGAGCAAACAAAACATCAACATTGAAAATTCAAAATTTTGGTGCTGAAGAAAAATATTTTTTTTAACCCTGTAAAAGATTGAACCCTGTAAGAAGTTGGAGCAATATATTGGATGAGGAGAGATTTTTATGAAATTGATATATTTGCTGGGAGCCGGGAGATGTTCGAGTCGGATGATGGATTTTGCTGGGCGCAGGGAGTTGTTCGAGTCTGATGATGGAATTTGCGAAGCGCTGGGAGATGTTCGGGTCGAGAGGACTCCGTAACTTCATCGTTGAATAAGGTTGACAACCGAAAGGCAAGCTAAGAAGAAACAAAATATTAACACTGTATTACTATTATAAATAATTCATTATTACGAGATATTACATTTGTTTTTCTATTTTTTTAAACTATCCAATACGTAATTATTTTATTTTAGACAGAGAAATGTAACAATAATAATTTTAATTTATGTTTGAAACAGCATAAGATTATGAAATCGTATTTCGTCCTTTCGTAATGATTTTATTTAATTTGATCGTTTGTTAGCTCATTAAAATATTTTTATGAGATATACCCAATATTTAGAGGACGTATATTATGTAAGCAATTATATTATATAGTGTTTTTAAACATTAGTTTATAATAGGTTCGCTAATGACAATATGCCTATGGTGTCAATGAAATATAATTAAAATGTTCTTCTTGAATATCCGATTAAAAATAAATTTTAAGGTTTAAAAATGAATCAATTTTAAGTTATTATGCAATCGGTTTTTTAATAAAATTATACTCGTATCAGTTTATTTTCTTTTCTAAGGATGTAAGTTATTAATTAAATCAGTAAAAGCAAATTTAAATTTAATAAGGCAATACACACTTATAATTATTAATTCTATTTTTAGAATCAAGTTTAGAATCCAATAGATATGATGCAGGTGTGCAAGTATGCGATGCATTCTTAGGTCTCGAAATTCAACACCGTTCATTAGTGAGAACGCCACTTTGTTTATAATTAGATTATCTTGAAATGACTTGTAACAGTTTGAAGTATATGCTTAATGTTTTATTTAAAGCTGCGCGTCCACCGGATCGGAATCGGAGCGTACGGAGCGGACGGAGCGTCGTCATTTACAAAATGCCGATGGGGTGCGTCCACTGCATTCGGATTCAGCATCGGCAATTTAGGTATTTTTAAGGCAGGAGGACAGTGACGAGGATATTGTTGTAGATTAATTTTCGGAGAATATTATACATTTGATGAATATCATAAATAATGAATATCATAGATTTTTTGGTACATTCATATGACTCTACTAAAGTAATTAAAACATCGTCGTTCATCGTGAATAAGTATTTTTGCCTACAGTTTAATGCCGCAAACACTCAGAACTTGAAACGCTCGGAATCCGAATGATGCGTTCACTGCGGATGACGTCATCAGCACAAATACCGGTCTCTGGTGCAGAAATGCCGATCCAGTGCACGCAGTTTCATAGAAATTAATACAAAGCAACAAATCCTTCCGCTCCGTACGCTCCGATTCCGATCCGGTGGACGCACAGCTTAAAAGTTATGATATCGTAATATACATTTGATTTTTATGGTTTTGAGAGATCTATTTTAGTATGAGCATGGCATTTTAATTTATGAAATTATGGAATGGAAAGGATTAATTGATGTAAAATGGATTTGGATAGAAGCAATTAGATGGTTTTGTTTGTATAGGTATAGATTTTTGCAAGTAAGGAATGATTTTGTTTCATTGTCGAGTGACGTCACGAGTGTCAAATCAGTGGATTGACCTTTGTTGTTGTTTACGTAAATAAAATTAAAAACAGTTCAAATTAGTGATTATTTTATTGTAGAAAGACTTATAAACTAAGTTGCTACAACATAAATTGTGCGAAGGTGTTTATGTGTTGTGTAAGGACAGAAACAATAACAGTAAATATATTGACCTTTTGGAACAGTGTTATCTACCCGTACTTTGGTGAAAATAAGGTGAATTTAATAATATAAAACCTTTAATTGTCAGTGACTTATTTCTAGTGTGTGCGCACCCTTAGACCACCTAGTGCTTACACTCCACAGCGCTAAGTGTCATTATTTACTACCGTAAACACACTTTTATCAATTCGACCGTTGCAGCGCCATCTAACGCTGCACTGGTGTATCACCTACGATTTCTGTCAGCTCAACTTTGCTACAACATTATGTCGAAGTGCGGTGGTTGCGGTCGATTCATATCTCCGGCGGACGCCGCGAGATGCCACAGGTGTAGCGCCATGTATCATCGTCGCTGTGTGGCTTTACCATCCTCCGGCTTGATAGCTCAGTCATGGCAATGTCCTGAGTGTAAAAAAACCAGGCCAACGGACAACAAAGCTGAGACTCCTGTAAGGGGCAGCGGTTCTTGTCAGACTGTGGGTCGGAGTCCCCCAGATCGGACGGTCGACGCTTCGGAGCTGTCCACCTCAGCTGATTGCGGCGACCAGCAGCTATCTGATAGCGTTTTCACGGCCGGGACGTCAGTAACTGCACATAGCCTGAATGAGGAAATCACGACCGAAATGCGTATATTTCGAGACAATATGCGCAGCATTAATAAGGAACTGTTGGCTTTTCGGGTAGAGATGGCAGAGATTCGAGCATCAGTCAGGGCTTGTGAGAATCACCCAGAAAAATTGGATGGGCGAGTTATGGCTATAGAAAAACAGGTGCAAGTAAGGGATCAGACAGAAATGCATGGCGTAGTTGCTCAACTCAAACGCGAAATCAATGACCGGGACCAGGAGTTATTGGCGTTTGATGTCGAGATTTCGAACCTCCCCGAGGTCAACGGTGAGAATGCGGTTCACACGGCTTTGCAAATAGCCGCAAAACTCGGCGTTAAATTAGAACAACGCGATATTGCTTGCGCTGAGCGCGTTGGTCCACGCCACATCGTTTCGACGGACGCCGCCGGCCCGGAGCGTAGGCCCCGCCCCCTCACTGTGCGCCTGGCTTGTCGCAATTTGCGTGATGAGTTGTTGTCTAGCGCGCGCGTGCGCCGAGGTGCGACGTCCGCCGACTTGGGTATTCCCGGTCCTGCACGGCGCTTCTACATCAACGAGCGCCTTACGAAAAGGAACCGGGATTTGTTTCGTAGGGCGCGGGGTGTCGCCCGTGACCTCGGATGGAACTATGTCTGGTGCCGACGGGGACGTACTTATGTGCGTAAGAGTCAGGGAGACAAAGCGTATTGCATTCGGGAAGACACGGACTTTGAGAGTGTTTTTGGTCCGACCCTGTAATAGTTTAACTAACATCAAGATACATTTAATGCGTAAAACCCCTAATCTGTTTCGGTTGTCTTGGGCCATTTCTTTTTGTATTTACACTGTTATGTTTGTAAAGTATCTCACAACTGTACTACCTCCGAGTTCAAAGTGTCATTTCAGATATCATAATAACTTTGATAATATATCATATATATGTGTGTACATACAATTTTATTATATTTTAACGTCACTGGTCACACTAGAACAAGTTTATCTCATCGTTAGTATATTATACAAAGTAAACCTAATATATTTCACTGATTCGTGTGCGAAAAAGATGAAATATACATTGTTACATAATGGGTGAGAAATATTTTAAAATTGGTTTTATAAATATAGGTTCATTAGGCACCAACCATGATGATTTTATTGCTATGATGCAACGAAACCAACTAGATATACACACATCAACAAAGTCTAGGGATATCTTAATCCTAAATTATTTACGAGTTTATAGTTTAGAATCTTGTTAGTTTCCACAAAAAGTTTATATACAGATTAAAACCTCTTTTATTCTATTTTCAAAATTTGAACATGGAAAGAAAAAAAACAAAATAATAAACAAAATATGGCGGCAAATTTGCTAGTAATTCGTTACATTAAAGAAAGTTAAAACTGTTTTATTATAATTATTAATGAAAAGGGTTTTTAATTGTTTTTCTTTTTTAATTTAACGTGACGTACGAACTTTAAAAGTCATGTCACGTCGTCATTTGAGTCGAGATGAAATGTTACGAGCCGTGGGCATGTTAGAAAATGGTGCAATTCAACGCGTCGTTGCTGAGGCCCTACATACCAGTCAAAATGTGATATCAAGGTTGTGGTCACGTTATCGCAGTACTGGAGATGTGGCCGAACAGCACACAGGTAGATATCGTGTTACTACGCAGAGACAGGATCGATTTCTCCAAATGACCGCCAGAAGACAACCCAATATCACAGCGCTGCAACTAGTGCAAAGGCTCCAGGAGGACCACCAGCTGCTGGTAAGCGACCAAACCGTGCGAAGAAGGTTACATGAAGTTGATCTTCATGCTCGAAGACCATTGCGTGTTCCAGCATTGCGACGTGGCAATCGCGGTCGGCGGCTTTCGTGGGCTCGGGAGCATTTACCATGGAGTGACGAACAATGGTCTTTGGTGCTGTTCACCGATGAGTCCCGGTTTGGGTTTCACCCGGATTCACGAAGAACACGCGTTTGGAGAGCTCCAGGGAGAGTTAGCCGTCTACGGCACCCTCAGGAGGTCCACCCATACCAAGGCGGGACAATCATGGTGTGGGCAGGAATTCGTCTTGGCGGACGAACCCAACTCGTTTGGATCCAAGGCAGCATGACTGCACAAAAATACCACGAGGAGGTAGTAGAGCCCGTTATTGTCCCACACAGAACTCAAATAGGCCATGAATTTCTACTCATGCACGATAATGCTCCTTGCCATACGGCGCGGCTGGTATCGACCGCTCTCCGAGAGCACGATATTCAAGTTTTGGATTGGCCTGCACAGTCGCCCGACTTAAATCCTATCGAGCATGCCTGGGACATGTTACAACGAAAAGCTTTGAGAGATTTTCCACCAAATTTGACGACTGAACAACAACTTTACGAACACTTGCAAAGGACATGGGACCTCATACCGCAGCAAGACATTGACAATTTAATTTTAAGTATTAACAATCGATGTCGATGTGTAATCAATTTAAGAGGTGGCAACACTGATTATTAATGATTAGATTTTACAAGATTTTTTCCATTTTTATTAAAATTAATAGTTTTTTAAGAAGAAATGTTTGTTGTTATCATACTAATTTTCCATGATGATTAAAAAAATTTTTTTTTTATTTAAAACAAAAAAAAACACGAAATGTTTTTTATTTTTATTAAAGACCTTAAAATAATCTATGATTCTTCTATTTACTGTATCAGAAAATTCTTCATAGATTTTTAGATATTTGATGAAATATAAAATATCCCTAGACTTTGTTGATGTGTGTAATAGCCATCAACGAGACGTGGTTGCGTCCGGGCGAGGACGGGCGAGCTCCTACGGTGCCCGGTTATTATCTCCGTCATATACCACGGCCAGCCAGCGTTCGCTCGGGCCGAGGCGGAGGGGTCGGATTTTATATCAGGCGTGGTCTCAACGTACGCATGCTTACTATAGCGGTCGATCCTAGGTTCGAGTCAATAGAACAGATGTGGCTTATTGTCACTCTCAACGGGCAAAGGGTAACAATTGGGACTGCGTACCGGCCGCCGTGGCTCGATTTAAATCTTTTCCTGGATGCACTGACCGACACAGTGGCGTTACTTACTAACTCTGACTATTGCGTTTTATTAGGGGATTTCAACGTCAATATGCTCATTGGGACGGACGCTAGAGCTAAGGCGATTGAGGAGTTTCTGAACAGCCTTAGCCTATCGCAAATTGTTACTGTTCCAACACATTTCACAGACTCAAGTGAATCCCTAATAGACCTTATTTGCACAAATCTACGAGCTAAAAAAATTACAACCGAATCACTTGGAAATATATGTGGACACTCTTTGATTTTGTGCGAATTTATTATACGGAGGGAGCGGTTTAAACCGTATTAAGTACAATACAGACCGTTGAAACATGTCAACCTACAATGTTTACGGGATAGCCTATCCAGCGTGTTTTGGAGCAATATCTTGCATCTTGACACGGTTAACGAGATGGTTGACACTTTTAATGCCTACCTCCTTGGAGTTTTTGATGCATACGCGCCAATTAAGACAACTCTTATCAGAGAACCATCTTATCCCTGGATTACAGACACTATAAAATTGATGATGAAATTGAGGGATAATGCGTTAAATGCATATCGCAATTGTAAATCAGAAAACAAAAAAACATATTATAAGCAGCTGAAATCACTTGTTTCGTCGTCTTTATATAATGAAAAAGTAGCTTATTTTAAATTTAATATCAATAGTAAAATTAATGATCCGAAAACATTATGGAAAGATATTAAAACCACTTTACTGCCAAATAAAAAAGGTATTGACCTTCCGTCTCACCTGTCAGACCCTAATTTAATAAATAGCCATTTTTTAAATGTGCCAGGTAACCCAGTAGTCAAAATCTCGGCTATGACATTCTTTGAATTTAATAAACATAGCGATGCCGTCTTTTCCATATTACCGCTAAGCCCTGCAGTTGTTTCTAAATATCTCTCGACACTAAAATCTAACGCAGAGGGTTGTGACGGTATTAGCTTAGAGATGTTGATGTTATCTCAGCCTTATTCGTTATCAGCAATTACTCACATAATAAATTCATCTTTACAGACGGCAACTTTCCCTGACACCTGGAAATTGGCTGTAGTCAGGCCACTGCCGAAAAATCATAACCCTATTGACGTTAAAGACCTAAGGCCTATCAGCATTCTCCCCTGTTTGTCCAAGGTAATTGAGAAAGTGGTGAGTGGGCAGCTGTCTCAATACTTGGAGGAAAATAAAATATTACCGACGCTTCAGTCGGGCTTTAGGAAGGGCCTTGGGACCGCTACCGCTTTGCTTGACGTGACAGATAACATTCTTTCTGCACAGGATCGGGGTATGTGCACTTTACTAGTTCTACTAGACTTTTCGCGTGCTTTTGAAAGTATAAATATTTCCTTGCTTCTTTCAAAATTAAATTACTATGGCTGTGACAACAGAACGGTCAATTGGTTCCATAGTTATCTGTCACACCGTGGGCAGACGGTGGAGGTGCGTCAGTCTGATGGTGAAATGGTGGTCTCAGATTACAGTCCGCTCGTGAGGGGAGTTCCACAGGGATCAATTCTGGGACCTTTACTCTTTATCCTGTATTGTGCTGACATAACAAACTGTATAATTAATTCGCAGTATCATATCTACGCTGATGACATTCAGGTGTATGTGTCATTTAAGCCTAATCAGTATGCTATGGCTATAGAGAGTTTAAAGCAGGACCTCGATAGAATTGTGGAGTGGGCTGAGAATAACTCTTTGGTGCTGAATCCAAAAAAAGACGAAATATATGATTTTTGGTACACAAAACCAACTCCGATCATTACCGGTCTTTAGTATTACGCTCATGGGGGAGGTAGTTGAGAGAGTGAGTGAAGCCCGTAACCTAGGTCTGAATATTGACTCGAATCTAAGATACGAGAAACATGTCGCTGAAGTAGTACGTAACTGTTTTTACAGGTTACGTATTCTTTACAAAATGCGACCATATTTATCCAAAGATTTGCGAGTACGATTGGTTGAATCTTTAGTTCTCTCCAAATTGAATTACGCGGACACTGTGTATGGACCACGTTTGCTGGCTCGCACGGATCGTTTGATCCAGAGACTCCAGAACGCCACCGCTCGTTACTGTTTCACAATAGGACGTAGAAGTCATGTAACACCTTTTTTAAATGAGAAGTCGATACTTAAAATGAAATCACGGCGTAAGTTACACCTGGCATCCCTTATGTTTGGTGTCGTTCATTGCCAGCAGCCAGTCTATCTTTTTAACAAAATTAGTTGGGTTACGAGCAGACGCGACTGTGCTAGCAGGCTGTGTTCGCAACAGCTTTCCATATTCCCTCATAAAACAGCAGCATTTAGAGGTAGCTTCCGTTATGCGGCTTCTAAAATATGGAATAATCTGCCCCCGCCTATAAGATCTCTTAAAACAATTGGCACTTTTAAATTTCATCTGCGGAGATATCTTATTTACGCACAGCGGAAACTAGGTATGGTCAATTTAAACTCGTCATATATATGATACCTTGCTTTGCTGGAAATGGAGCTGCGCGTGGATATAGTTACCGGTTGTGTCTGCATGTGTGTGTGTTTATGTGTGTGTTGTGTATGTGTGTGCGCGCGAGCGCGAACATGGAATGTCAATTTATTAGTCTATACAAAAAAAAACAGAAACAAAATACTTCTAGTACATATTACGTGGCTGATGTGTACTGAAGACTGGTAGCCGGGTGCCCGTGGTGTTTGTGGCTGTGCTGACAGACTTCTTTCTTCACTAAGAGCGTTGATTGTCTTTCCCATCACAAATCAGGCGGGGTAGGCTGACCTAAAAGTATTAAAAAAAATATAGGTACCTAGTCTTTTTCGCATCGATAGGTGTAAATATATGCTTATGTCATGATTGTTGTGTGGACATTTAATGTACTTATGAAAAGTTTTGTAACTGACACGATATATCATGTATATTTTCTTGCTATGTTTGTGTTGCAATTTATGTTATTATTGTTAGCTTTTATAGACACTTACCTATGGAGTGCGGCCATCGTGCTATGTCAGGTGTAGATTTCCTTGCTTAATAAGCTTTTCATACCGGTCAATTGTGAAAGGCAACGAGATTGGATCTACTAAGGTACCTAACGCTTACTTTAAGGCACTAATGTACCACGCTATTTAATACTATTTATTGTTACAAACTCGTAATCTTTTGTTATTGCACTACGATCTCGTGACTGTACAGCGCAGTGCGTGTGCGCGCCGCGCGTGCGGTGACTCGGTGAGCAGTCTGTCGGTTGTCAGTTGTCTCTTTTTGTCGCCGGTTGACGCGACGTAGACTCCGCCCCATGCTGCACGCGCGGCCCGCGCCCGCGCTGCTAATAATGCGTGATGTTGTTATTGTTTACTTTGTACACATTTTAAGTAGGTAAATATTGCTATGTATAATTGTATTTGTGTATCCACTGTTTTGCGCCTTCGTGACTCACTAGCAGGGCCCCGTAGAATATCAGTGCCAGCGAGTCTGGTGTTATGCTGAACGGGGTCCCATTGCTGCCACGACCTGGCCTTAGCGTGTTTTAATGTTACTATAGCTGTTAACGATGTTTTTTTGTTTCTTTTTATATATATATTTTTTATTCTGTGTGTACCTTTCTTTTACCACGTAATTTGTCTGGTTGTGGCAGAAATAAATCATTTTTCATTCATTTTTCATTTGTTTACAAAGTTCAAGTACGTAAAGGACTGATCACCCAAAAGCGACAGAATTCTTGTAAACTTTATTATTCATTTGGAATTATGTTATGTGAGGTGATATTGAACGAATAAGAATGAAATATTATAAACGATAATATAAGGTACACAAAATAATGGTACAATTAAGAACAGTCCTTCATTTTGATCATGGCAGTAAGCGAGTTCTTCTCCGTGAAAATTGTTGGAGACGTAGAAAAGCCTTAAATATGGTTCTTAAATATATGAGGTATATGAGATATAATTATGATGAGATGAATATGATGATTTATGTGTAATAAAGTGTACCTAAGTGAGATGTTATAAAATGACCAGGCCTGGGTCTAAGATAAATAAAATATGTGTACCAGATAAGTATATGAAGAAAGTATTGTGATGAAATGATTAAGTATAATATGAAAGATAGATAATGAGATATGGCCATGGCGAACATGTGGAAATTGTGATGGAATTAAATAAGGATTTGTATCGTTGAAAAGATAGGTAATGCCAGTGAAATATATATATTAATGTAATTTTGAAATAAAAGCTAAGGAAATGTAATAAGACCAATAAAATGTATCAGCTATGAATGACTAAGAATGCATACGTAAATAATTATGCTTTATAAAAATAATGTATCATTATGTGTTATACTTATAATGTAGAAATATAATGGAGTCCTTATTATTAAATCCTTATCATAGCATAATACCATATTGTCATTAAGCGACCTCTAGAATTTAAGAAAAGTTTAATATTTTGATTGATATTGCTTAAAATCTCTATATCTTTTATTATGTAGCTTAATTTTTTTATGAGAATAAATACGTTTAGGTACTTTTTGTTAACTAATCCTTTATACAATTGAAAAAAGAAAATGAAATGCTTGGTTTTGAAAAATTAATTATCATAATATTTTGATCACTTTTAATAACATACATAGAAATATTGGAAAATGTAGCTCAAATTGTTCTTTTTTTATTGTGTAATTTTGTATCCTGTTTAAAAAAAAATTGTTATTCTATTTTTTCTTAATAAAGGGGGGAGGTGTAGTGTAGTGCACCTCTATCTTATTATAAGTATATAGGTTTAAGTATTGCATTGTATTATGGGATTCAATATACAACAGTCGAACGAGCCACTTGTTTCTATTCAACTCCCGTCGCCCATCCACACATTGCACTCTCCACAGATGTTGCAAACAGAAAGCCTGGTGGTAACTTCAAACAATGTGTAGTGTAGTGCACCTCTATCTTATTATAAGTATATAGGTTTAAGTATTGCATTGTATTATGGGATTCAATATACAACAGTCGAACGAGCCACTTGTTTCTATTCAACTCCCGTCGCCCATCCACACATTGCACTCTCCACAGAAGTTGTAAACAGAAAGCCTGGTGGTAACTTCAAACAATGAATTGAGAGATTTTTACTAACAGGAATCTGCTAATTATGTCTAACTACATGTTTACTACTAGTTACGTTTGGAATTAATACTTTTACTAGAATTACTTACTTTTATTTCATCTGAAAATTCTTGTATCAATGCTTTGCATACGTCATTGACGCAAATTGAAACTGTTTGGATATATACTTTGAAGAGATATGAAAGGCTTGTGTAGCTATCTCCGGATGCCAAAAATCTCAGAGCAATTGCAAACCGTTCTTGAACTGGAATACATTTTCGCATGTTAGTATCTTTTTTAGCAATATGAGAGCCTATTTTATTTAGAAGATATTCATAATCTTCTGTAGACATTGTACAGAAGTATTCAAATATTTTGCTCGGTTTTTTAACTAAATCAGTTAACATATCTGAACCGCTGTATCTGAAATAAAAAAACGTGATATTTAGTGACTCACGTACAACAGAATTTGACTTCTACAGTAGTCATCAAAATAACAACTTACCTCGATCGGCTCTTATTGAACGATGTCATCCACCAGTGTCTTTTTATTTTCTTTTTTTGTTAAGTAAATAATTTCCACTAAATAACACAAAAGCGGCAACAGCGATGACTTCTTCTTGCGACATGATGCACTGCGTACCTCGGACTGTAGTGTCGACCTGATAGTCTAAGAGCCAGTGTTCCGCAGACTTACGGTATAGTAGCAAACTCCATATTAATGCTAGTTATACTAATTCACCTGCCGTAGATCAAATGGAGGTTCATTATTCCCATAGTGGGTTCCTTTAGGCGTGCCTAGAAGTCGAAAAGCATGAAAATCGACTTTCAAAACGTGATCGCAGCATGTCTGCCGTTTTGATATCTTAAAATATACATTGTTTTTTATAGAAATACTTAATGGCAGACACTTGTTCCGGTTCCTATTATTTTTATTTAATATCATAGTTCCCAAAATTTCATAAAATTTACGTTATTTTAGCAAAGCTAAAAATTATATATGTTATTTATGTTATTATTTTAAACATATATTTACAAAGGCAGACACATAGGTCGGTTCTGACACGCGGGCAGACCACACGATACTTTCTCAGTCGTGCTATTGAAGTTGTATGATTTTGATTTTCTCACTCTTCATTTCGCAGGGAACTAGTGTTTCAGCAAAGCTGCAATTTATGTATGTTTTTTACATCATTATTATACATATATATCTAAAAAAACAGACAGATAGGTCGGTTCTAAAATGCAGGCAGACTACATAATAGTTTCACAGTCATGCTAATGGAGATACACGATATTGACTTTCTCACTCTTACTGGCAATGACAGCGAATCAGTATGAATACATGTGAACAGCTTTTTAAATTTTATAATTTATTAGAGGACGCCAGCAGCTACGATTGCATTTTTTTAATTTACCCGTTTTGGCCGATCCCGTGGGAATTTCGGGAAATCCGTTCTTAGTGCACCCCTACTGTCCCCAAGGAACATACATGCCAAATTTCAGCTTCCTGTGCCCAATAGCTTCGTCTGTAGCGTGTCTGTCAGTCAGTCAGTAACGCAAGGTTTTTATATATTAAGAAGAAGATAACTCTTATTTTCAATCATAAACATATAAGTTTTTATAAAGAAATCAACAATTTTTTTTCACTTGCAATAATAATGATTTTGCTATTTATTTTGTTCTAACAAAACATACAACTCGAAATTAAAATACAGAATAAATAAATTTAATATTAGCTACAAAAAATCAAAATTATTCACTGTTCTTCATTAGATCTGCAGACTTCCGTTGATTCAATCATCATGTCAGCCTAGAGGCGTCCACTGCTGACATAGGCTTCCCCTAAGGTTCTCCACACAGAACGATTGAAAATAAGAGTTATCTTATCTTATACTAATATATAAAGCTGAAAAGTTTGTTTGTTTGTTTGGTTGAACGCGCTAATCTCAGGAACTACTGGTCCGATTTGAAAAATTCTTTCAGTGTTAGATGGCTTATTTATCGAGGAAGGCTATATGGTATATAACATCACGCTATGAACGACGGGAGCAGAGCAATAGCTTGAAATAACGCGAGTGTAACTGCGGGCATCCTCTAGTCAATTATAAAACTTAAAAAAACTGTTCACATGTATTCATACTGATTCGCTGTCATTGCCAGTAAGAGTGAGAAAGTCAATATCGTGTATCTCCATTAGCATGACTGTGAAACTATTATGTAGTCTGCCTGCATTTTAGAACCGACCTATCTGTCTGTTTTTTTAGATATACATGTATAATAATGATGTAAAAAACATACATAAATTGCAGCTTTGCTGAAACACTAGTTCCCTGCGAAATGAAGAGTGAGAAAATCAAAATCATGCAACTTCAATAGCACGACTGAGAAAGTATCGTGTGGTCTGCCCGAGTGTCAGAACCGACCTATGTGTCTGCCTTTGTAAATATATGTTTAAAATAATAATATAAATAACATATATAATTTTTAGCTTTGCTAAAATAACGTAAATTTTATGAAATTTTGGGAACTATGATATTAAATAAAATATAGTAGGAACCGGAACAAGTGTCTGCCATTAAGTATTTCTATAAAAAACAATGTATATTTTAAGATATCAAAACGGCAGACATGCTGCGATCACGTTTTGAAAGTCGATTTTCATGCTCTGCATTGCCTGGTGCAAGGATGACTTGATCATCGGCGTACAACAGGCATTTAACACGCAATCCTACCATATCGATCCCGCATTCAGTTTCTCTCATATCATTCATGCAGCTATCCATGAATAAGTTGAACAACCAGGGCGAGGCTGGACACCCTTGTCTGACACCTTTCGAAATGACGAACCAATCCGTATAGGCACCATTTATGCGGACACTTGCTCTAGAATCCCTATACAGGGATTTCAGAGCTCTTATTATACAGCTGTCCACCCCATACATGGATAACACCTTCCATAAGTCCTTTCTATTCACCCTATCATAAGCCTTTTCCAAGTCTATGAACGCGCAATACACCTTCTGGTTTTTTGCCAGACATTTTTCGGTGACGCAGCGCAAGGAAAAGACTTGATCCGTACATCCCATTCCCTTCCGAAATCCCGCTTGACTTTGCCTTTATATATTGGGACAAGGACTGCCTTCGTCCAGTCATCTGGAACTTGGCCCTGTTTCCAGCATAGATTAACGGCCGGTTTCTGAATTGAGAATTTCAGCTTACATCAGTTGAAAATTTCTGAACTAGTTGAAGTCAACTTGAGTTTTTTCTGTTTCACAGGTCAGAGTGATATTTTTTCAAAGCACTTTCATTTGAGTTTTCTTCAAATCATGAATAAATTAAACCAAACAACACTAGTACGTTCCAATACAAGTAAAAAAAACCGGTACTAACCATAAATTCGTATTAATTAACATTTTACAAAGAAGCACACTTGTCTTGCTTGCACTTGCAGCTGAAATTTGGCATGTATGTTCCTTGGGGACAGTAGGGGTGCACTAAGAACGGATTTCCCGAAATTCCCACGGGATCGGCCAAAACGGGTAAATTAAAAAAATGCAATCGTAGCTGCTGGCGTCCTCTAATAAATTATAAAACTTAAAAAAACTGTTCACATGTATTCATACTGATTCGCTGTCATTGCCAGTAAGAGTGAGAAAGTCAATATCGTGTATCTCCATTAGCATGACTGTGAAACTATTATGTAGTCTGCCTGCATTTTAGAACCGACCTATCTGTCTGTTTTTTTAGATATACATGTATAATAATGATGTAAAAAACATACATAAATTGCAGCTTTGCTGAAACACTAGTTCCCTGCGAAATGAAGAGTGAGAAAATCAAAATCATGCAACTTCAATAGCACGACTGAGAAAGTATCGTGTGGTCTGCCCGAGTGTCAGAACCGACCTATGTGTCTGCCTTTGTAAATATATGTTTAAAATAATAATATAAATAACATATATAATTTTTAGCTTTGCTAAAATAACGTAAATTTTATGAAATTTTGGGAACTATGATATTAAATAAAATATAGTAGGAACCGGAACAAGTGTCTGCCATTAAGTATTTCTATAAAAAACAATGTATATTTTAAGATATCAAAACGGCAGACATGCTGCGATCACGTTTTGAAAGTCGATTTTCATGCTTTTCGACTTCTAGGCACGCCTAAAGGAACCCACTATGGGAATAATGAACCTCCATTTGATCTACGGCAGATGAATTTGTATAACTAGCATTGATATGAAGTTTGCTACTATACCGTAAGTCTGCGGAACACTGGCTCTCAGTCTATGACCGCGGCGCGGCGTGCACAACGCGCGCCGCGCCGACGCGAATTTAACAATTTATGAATGCAACTTGTGTAAAACTTACGATCCTACTTTGTAATTATAACACTTTAATAATTGAACACTCTTTTTATTATTTAAAAAAAATTGGTCGCACACGGGACTAGAAGGTTTAAAGCAGCTGATAGTTAAATATAAGCTCATGGATTTTGTTTTAGAACCGTCGAATTACGACGAACCCTTGGAGGATGATATTCTGCAGTGGGAACGCTCTGCGGGTCTAAATTCTGGCTCGGACGGTGAGGATGAGGACTGCCTGGAACCTTTCCCTCGCAGAAGGCACGCTGGAAAATTTGCCGAGGAGGAATTGGGGTTTTTTAATAAAAGATATATTTAGGAAATCAGTGAGCGGCATTTATGAATTAGGCTGAGTGCTAATTTTAATTTCCGAATAGAATGTTAAGGTCACAAATGTATTTTGTTCTGTGTTTTTGTTACTAATGTGTTTGTATGAATATGGAAAGTCTCCGAAATAAATGTTTATTATTATTATTATTCATTTATTTCTCATTAATCAAATTTAAATTACATTTTTAAATATATCACAAAAAAATTAAATACATTTAAAAATATAAAAAATATTATTATTATATTTTATTGGGGTATATCCATAGACTACATTCTAGTACAGAGGCAACCGCAGATAACTAACATACTAACTAATTGTCTATACTTTACATCTCTCTTTCTTTGTAAATGAACTTCAAACATTATTACAAATATTTTAATTATACACTTTACAAACTATGTGTATTTATGATTTACAATACAATTCAATTAATTTTGGCATTACTACAGAAATTTAATTACCATGACATTTTACATAGTTTGATTACCTTACATTGTTGTTACTGCACATGTTTTCATAATATAGATGGTAGGTATATAATCATATTTATAGATAAAATTACACAGTGCGACTTATTATAATTTGTTATAAATTAAAGTATTATTAAAGATCAAGTCTATTCATTGGTTTTATTACCCTACCAAACCTTGATGTCTGTGGTACTATTCCTGGTTGAGGTAAGTTTGAATATGTGAAGTGAAGTTTATATGTGAAGCTCAAATTAAACTGCAAACTGACTTCGACTTACTGATCAAGTACTAAACGCTAGTAAAACAAAACTAATGTATATCAGTTCCAGCCAGAATAGAAGCACTCTATTGCCTAAAATAATAGCTCACTGTCACAAATGTATACATGATAACCACAATAAGGTAGTAACCAAGCCATGTCATTGTGACCACATTGAACTCGTGGATAAGCACACGTACCTAGGGCTTACTATAGATAGTCGACTAAATTGGCAATTGCATATAAATGGTGTGTGTGATAGATTAAGAGGCATTCTAGCTAAATTCTCGATAGTAAAATACAAAATTCCCTACCAAACATTAATAATGCTTTACAAAGCTCTGGCAGAATCAATAATATCGTATGGCTTTTCCAGCTATGGAACGACATATATGTCTCATCTCGATCGAATATATACACTCCAACTACGTATACTAAAAACAATCGTATCGTATAACATTTTACATAAAGAAAAAATACAAGAAAGATTATCACGAACTATTTGATTTTTGTAAAATTATACTAATCCATAAAAAAGTGAAACTAACGTTGTTAACTGAATAATATTTCAATTAAAATTAAAAAAAAATAATAGTCTCACAAAATAATGAAATTACAACACGTAGTGTCACAAATGCGAAACAATTCCACAATTTAAAAATCTATACGGCAGAAGAACTTTAAAATATATAATACAATAATAATAATAATAAAATAATAAATAATGATATACATAAATTTTTTAGGGATACAATAACTCCTAAAAACATTAAATTGTAACGTAAAACGAACCTTTCGGGTGTGTGCTGTTACGATATCCCTACTAGGGCGTGTCTAAATGAGAAACGTGGTTAAATGTTACAATAAAAATTGATTTAATTGCCAATTAATTTTTGACATCATTTAGCAAGCGTTACCTTAATGAAAAAAAATACTATTTATATGATATTAAGAAAAGTTTACACAGGGTCGCGTGGTTCGGCGAGGGGTGGGTTGATGTGGAGAATCCTGCTGCCGGTTGTCCAGGAGATGTTGGTGACTTAACTCGTCTGTAGCCGCCGCAAGAGGGCCGAATGCAGCCAGTGCAGCGCTTCAATATTTATAGGAGCTCGCGGTGCGGTGGGGGCGTAGGTGCAAGCGGCCGAGAGGTGGTGTCCTCTCGACGTCACAGCGACGTCACAAAATATAAACTTAAACAATATTATTTAAAAAATAGATAAAATAATGAAATATGTTGATATAAGATACAAATAATATAGTTTAAGTAATTAATATATATATTAATTACTTAAACTATATATATTATATATATATATATATATATATATATATATATATATATATAACACAAACATCTTATATTCTTTCTAAAAACATTAACAATAGTTCGTGGAACAGGCACAAGTGTAGTCCTACGATTTGTGAAGTGCTATTTACAAATAACTGAATATTCACAATTATTAATAAATACAATTATTGAACAAATTCTATGTGCGAAATACTTATAACTACCCTTAACTAAAATTAAATTGAGTGAAAACATATTTACAAACAATCTCCAAAGTGAGTTATATACACAGTACGCGCAGTACATATAACCTCAGTCTTCTAAACCTGAGGCGTTAGTTATATTCTATCTAAACGAACATAATCAAAGTTATCTACAAATTGATATAATAACGCCATCTAGGCAACCTACCCGGTACTACCAACAAAACCTGTCACGAGTTGATATCGATTATGGCTAAGTGTGCAGCTTGTGGTCGCTTTCTAAAGCCAATAGAGGGCGTTAGGTGCTGCGGTTCGAAGTGTGGCGAGGCACACTATCACCGAGCCTGCGTTGGCTTTCCTGCAAAGTCGGTTGTGGCAGCCGACTGGCGTTGCCCTGAGTGCAGGAAAAATATTGCACGGGACAACAAGGCCGAGACGCCTGTCAGATCTGCATGCTGCCAGGCTAACCCTCCGACATCAGGCACCTCCAACGATGATGTTACACCAGGCAGTTCTATGCATGCGAATGACATGGAAGATGCGAAGAATAACAGCAGTGTGGCGGGTAACTCACGGGAATCTTCACCAATTATCCGCCCTGAGTACCACGCTATCATCAGCGAGCTAAGGGCTGTACGTGAGGAACTTAGCTGCTTCAGGAGGCATATGGAGGACGAACTAGCGACGTTGCGGGGCACGGTCCTCACATATAACGAGCGAGTGGAGAGTCTCGAAAAGAGATTAGAGACTGTGGAACAGCGTAAACTCGTCTCCGAGAAAGCGGATAATGCCATAGACGAGCTGCGTCAGCAACTCAATGACCGAGAGCAGGATCTATTAGCCAACGACATCGAAATCAACAACATACCGGAGGCCAACTCGGAGAACCCGGTTCATGTCGTCATGGCTATAGCGACAAAGCTAGGTGTCAGCATGGAGGTTCGGGACATTGTCAGCGCGGAGCGAGCTGGCCGACGACAACTGAATGCGGGGAGTCCTGAGGGGCCCACAGAGCTGCGACCACGCTCTATCGTCGTACGCCTGGCCAGGCGCGACCTTCGTGAGGAGTTGCTCAAAAATGCTCGAGTGAGGCGAGGAGCTACCACGGCTGACTTGGACATGGCGGGACCGGCGAAGCGCTTTTATCTTCATGAGCGCCTTATTTCGTCGAGCCAGGTAAGCTGCAGAGCGCGCAGCGTGGAGGTTCGTGTGGACCAAACGGGGGCGTATACTCGCTTGCCGTAAGCCAGGGGATCCAACCAAACATATACGGTCTGAAACAGACATATAAACTGTTTTTATGTCAACGAATGTGTCCCCATAAAAGCTTTTCAAACTTAATTAACTATAAGAGGTTTGGCTTCATTCTGTCTATGCATTATGTGAATAATTTATCATATATCTTCTTTTTAATGGAACATGTGTGTCTCGTTAGTAGCTATAACTTTCAACAAAATGCTTTCTATCTATATACATGCTACCTTATAACACTTACACTCAGTCATATTACTCACATTATATTATATTCAGCTATAACTATAATCTTAATGTTATATCATCATGCCCACAAGTCATCACACAAAACTTATTCAATTTACATATATCTAAAACATATATATAATATTTACACAATCTATTTATCAGTATATTTATAAGTGCCTACTTTTCTCAACAATAATACAAACACAGACAAAACATATCTACTTTATACTCTATACACACAGTACATTGATCTCTTAGACACACAAAATGCCAAATAGCAAGTGTTTGAAGTTTGGTTTATTCAATGCCGGCTCCCTTGCAACCAACCAAGACGAATTTTTAATTTCTATGGACCGGCATGCCGTCGATATACTAGCGGTTAATGAGACATGGCTGCGACCGGGTGAAGACGGACGCGCCCCCTGTGTGCCAGGCTACAAGCTCAAGCATATTCCGAGACCAACCAGCATAAAGTCCGGACGAGGGGGAGGTGTAGCTTTTTACATCTGGACAGGCACTAATGCGCGAGTGAAACCCCATCCCGAACAGCCAGACATCGAGCAATTATGGCTGTCTGCAACAGTTAATGGACATAAGCTACTTATTGGTACAGCATACCGTCCACCCTGGTTCAACATTGACAGGTTCTTTGAGGGACTAACAGAGAGTATTAGCTCATTGGCCCCATATGATAATGTCATACTCTTAGGCGATTTCAATATAGATATGCTGAATATTAGTAACTCTTAAACTAGAGCTCTTAACGAGTTTCTGTGTACTTTTAAACTAAGACAGGTTGTGTCAACAGCAACACACTATGTGGGAGACAGCAGCACACTTATAGATGTCATATGTACTGATTTAACCATACAAAATATAGTGGTGGACTCCAATAGTGACCTTGGTCATCACTCTTTTGTCACTTGTGAATCACTCTTTAAAAAATCAAAAGCTTGCCCAAAAACGATTGTATACCGCCCAACCGATTGTATTGTATCAAGGACATATTGGAAGAGTACTTTCTGACTGACCTAGCCTCAATCCCATGGTCCAGTATTAGTGATATGTGTGATGTCAACTGTATGGTCTCTATTTTCAATCACTGGATCCAGGTTTTGTATGACTTACATGCCCCAACCAAAACACTGGTTGTTAAGACCAGACCTACACCCTGGATTACACCCAATATTAAACTCTTATTTAAACTCAGAGATGAAGCCAGAGAAACATATCATAGGTTAAGGCATGATCAGAAGAAAAAACAGTACTACCTGGATCTAAAACATCAGGCCACATTCGCCCTAAACTCAGAAAAGAAGGCATTTTTCACTAAACACATCAACAACAACTTACATAATCCAAAACAGCTATGGAGGAATCTAAAATGTGAAATACTACCGGACCACACAGAAAAAACCCTACCCAAAACAATTGACGACCCTGATGCAATAAATATAGCTTTTTTGGATGTACCTGGAGAGTGCAAGGTGGATATCTCGCAGTTGTCATACCTGGAACATCACAGGTATGGACTGGCCACCTTTAAATTACAGCCAGTGACAAGAGAAACTATTGTACAGATTATAAACACTATAGGCACAAACGCTCAAGGTATCGATCGCATTAGTATGGACATGATCTCCCTAACACTGCCAGCCACTACGCAGACCATAACAGACATAGTAAACAGGTCTATTTACACTAACACATTCCCTGCATTGTGGCGCTGCGCAGTGGTGCGGCTCATTCCCAAGACCACCAGTCCAGAGTCTGTGAAAGATCTACGGCCTATTAGTATACTGCCATGTCTGTCCAAGGTGCTGGAGAGAGTAGTATATACCCAAGTAATGACATATTTAGAGGACAACAACATTCTCCCTGACCTACAGTCAGGTTTCCGTAAGAAGAGGGGTACTACTACTGCTTTGTGTGACGTTGTGGGAAGTGTACTCGAGGCTCGTGACAGGGGGGAAGGTACACTGTTGGTCATGTTGGACTACTCCAGGGCATTTGACTCAATTGATCCAACATTGCTACTTTCCAAACTCTCCTACTATGGCTTTTCAGTTGAAACAGTGAAGTGGTTTGATAGCTACCTATCAAACAGGACCCAAATTGTGGAGATTCATGGCAGTGTAAGGCCTTCGGAGCCGCGTATTGTTAAAAGAGGAGTGCCTCAGGGATCAACTCTTGGGCCTCTTTTATACTTAATCTACAGTGCTGATGTAGTGCAGTCCTTCAGACACTGTAAATATCACATTTATGCAGATGACTTGGTGTGGTGTATCTGTCTTTTAAACCTAAAACAATATCGTCAGCTGTCCAGAATATCAATGAAGACCTACAGAGAGTCACTGAGTGGTCAAAGCAAAATTCTCTCACCCTAAACCCCCAAAAATCTAAGTATATGGTGCTGGGCAGTAAAAATCAAATCAGGGATATACTCTCTGCTAATCCGGAAATACTGATACTAGACAAGGCTATACAGAGAGCAGACAGTGTCTGCAATCTTGGATTAACCATGGACCCGGAACTGCGCTTTGAGGCCCACATAGGCAGGATTGCAAGTAACTGCTTTAACCGGCTTAGAGTACTGTATAACCTCAGAAAATTTCTCAGTATACCTGTAAGGAAGCAACTGGTGGAAAGTTTGGTATTGGCCAGGTTAAATTACTGCGATGCTGTCTATGGGCCATGTCTGTTATCTCGTACTGCTCGGCTAACACAACGCATACAAAATGCTTGTGTAAGATTTTGCGTAAATATACCCAGACGCAGCCATGTCACTCCTTTCCTGAATAAACACAATATTCTTACCATTGCTTCCAGAAGAAAGTTACACTTGGCATCTTTACTTTTTGGAGTTATACAAGCCAAAACACCAAGATACCTAACCTATATGACAGGTTATGCTGGAGAGATACTCAGTCGAAGCACATGGTGAGGTTAGTCACTAACCCACTATCCATGCCCTAGCACAGGACTACTGCATTCAGGGGTAGTTTCAAGTATGCCGCAACACACTGCTGCCACCACCAATCCGCAGCCTGAAAACCAAAAATAGCTTTGTTGTATATCTAAAGAAATATTTGCTAGAAACACAAAAAGCTACAAATACCTAACTTTATAAACTTCTATACATATTTAATTACAGTACTTACTTTATTATACATACATATCTATAACACAATTTCTTACCATTAAAATAATACTTATATATACTTTATACAGAAAATTTCACTTTGCACCATTCTCTAACTTCAAAACAGTTTTTAACACATCTATGACTAGTACTCAAACACCTACTCACCTTCTTGGGTATAGCCGACAGGTAACGGAGCAGACCCCAAGTTCCAGACTGTGTTGTTGTGGCGTATTGGAGATTTAAATTTAAAATGTCGCATTGAAGGTTGGGCTTTCTTTATTTTCTTCCTGGCAAAACCATTTCATAACTTCAAGGACTGTCTTCCGGTCCTGTAGCAAAACAAGTTTAACAATCTGGGCGCAAGCGCGCTTAAACCAAGGCGGTATAGGTTGGTACTTATAGCACACTGACGCTTGCTCTAAAATTACATTAGTACACGCAAGATTCTGCATCACGACACCATATATTCAACACTATTTTGCTTTGATATGTTTAACACATCGTATCTACTCACACATATCATACAGCAAAGTGATTTTAGTTTGTACTTTAAAGTTATAAACAGACACTGGCGCCGACGCCACTAAAATGGATTGCGCAGAATACCAGTGTTGCGGCATAACAACCGCAACGTATACTGAGCGTAGTCCAATTTTTGGCACCAATGAGACACACACTTCCACTTATGTTTTTTAACTTAATTTATAATTTTCCGATTGGTACCGCTGTTCACTGACACCATCTTTAGTTGTTTTGTTTGTTTGTATTTTATTTGGCCAATGGCGGCAGACGGGTTCCAATTGTTCAGCCGGGAAGCGTTGGGTTGCCAGTGAGCAGACGTAACGATCTGCCCTTTGTTTATATTATTTGTTTTAGTCTAGGTTTTAGTGTTTCATTTTAATATGTTTTGTTTTTTATTTTATTTTATTATTAAGGCTACGGTCTTTCTTTTAATATTTGTTTTGTACCTATTTTTTTGTCAAATATGTTTCATTTATATAAATATATATATATATATATATATATATAGGGTGTCACAAGACCCATCACCAAGCCGAAGTCTACTCGTTGTGGACATCATGCCAAGTCATACTAACCAAAAATGATGCCGGGGAAACGACTTTCTTTTTCAGTTTTCACATTTTTTAAACCACAAATAAACGCGCGCGCGTGCATTGTTCGAAATACCTACTTATCCAAGGGGTCATAGGGCATCCAAAGAACACGTTGGCGGGGTAAATGCATCGATTTTGTACCTAATTAGAAAAATTCCATACTAACTGTGAGCCTCAATATCTCCTGAACCAGGAATTTCCCAGGTATGGTGCCGAAGTAAAAAATGTTCGTCGTGATTGGTACAACATGGGATTTCAGTTTTCGTTAAGGGTCTTTTTACACCCTGTATATACAGGGTGGCGCTTGCATAGGGGCATTGATTTAAAAAGAACGTAGCATTAATGCCTATAAAATGTTTTATATCAACAAAAAAGGTCATGGGGCCAAAATAAAATAATAAAATTTTCAAACAAAATAAACTATAAAATATGAGTAGCAAAACGAAACACCATTTGTAGACCAATATGACATTAGGTTTACGTAGGACCTTAGTAAGAACGGCAACGTGTGCTATGCGGCAGACGATGCCACGGAGGTAGTTCACATTTATTGACGAATTACCTACTTCAGTAATTCTACACATCACTTCAATGTTTGGTCACTCATTAGGTAAGCACTGGTGTCTTTTTCATATCAACAAAAACCCACTTAACACAAACCCACGTAAAAGGTAGCACAAAATTTTCAAATTCTCAAAATGGCCGCCATTATTATCACGAATTACCTACTTCAGTAATTCTACAAATCACTCTAATGAAAGTTCAGTAATTAGGAAAGCACTGGTGTCTTTTTCACAACAAGAACCCACGTTACACAATCATATCCGCATATTCGAACGACATAAAGTTTGTCATTATTAACACAAATAATGCAAAAATGACGAATGATAAAGTTCACTAAACAACAACACAATTAAATAACACAACTAAATACAATCACACAATTCAATATCAAAAGCAACTGTCGTATAAGCGCGCGCGCGATCTGATCAACTTTTTTGCGGCACTAACTAAACAAACCTATGATGAGTCACCGATCACCGATGCGCCGCTGGCGCTGACATGTCTAGGATAGGAAATAGAGATGCGCAATAGGTACTATGAATGTCGATATTTTTGACACGTTAATACGTTAACAACAAAATAACACAAAATGTTTTTATACAACGAACTATGCATTCTTACTTGTATTAACGATAATGCTATTGCTTAATTGTGTTGCTAATACGACACAGTTAAACAAGTTTATGAAATACTATGCACATACTTCAATTAGTTCAGTAGTTTTAGTACATAGTTATTATAATTCTTAAGTAGATTGTTGAACCCATTAGACCATTTAAAAATACCATGCGGAAAGAGCTAAAATAGTCAAGAATTATTAACTTATTTCAAATGATTAAATAATTGAATATCTTTACATGTTTATCATTGTTTACCTATTAAAAAACGTCGTCTTTATTTGTACCACACTTTGAAATTTTTTAACGTAAAGTCATTCATAAGACGATTACATTAACGTTAAATACAATCAATGTCGATATAATAAACTAAAATTTTCAAACAAAATAAACTATAAAATATGAGTAGCAAAACGAAACACCATTTGTAGACCAATATAACATTAGGTTACTGACCTTAGTAAGAACGGCAACGTGTGCTATGCGGCAGACGATGCCACGGAGGTAGTTCACATTTATTGACGAATTACCTATTTCAGTAATTCTACACATCACTTCAATGTTTGGTCACTCATTAGGTAAGCACTGGTGTCTTTTTCATATCAACAAAAACCCACTTAACACAAACCCACGTAAAAGGTAGCACAAAATTTTCAAATTCTCAAAATGGCCGCCATTGTTATCACGAATTACCTACTTCAGTAATTCTACAAATCACTCTAATGAAATTTCAGTAATTAGGAAAGCACTGGTGTCTTTTTCACAACAAGAACCCACGTTACACAATCATATCCGCATATTCGGACGACATAAAGTTTGTCATTATTAACACAAATAATGCAAAAATGACGAATGATAAAGTTCACTAAACAACAACACAATTAAATAACACAACTAAATACAATCACACAATTCAATATCAAAAACAACTGTCGGATAAGCGCGCGCGCGATCTGATCGACTTTTTTGCGGCACTTACTAAACAAACCTATGATGAGTCACCGATCACCGAGGCGCCGCTGGCGCTGACATGTCTAGGATAGGAAATAGAGATGCGCAATAGGTACTATGAATGTCGATATTTTTGTCACGTTAATACGTTAACAACAAAATAACACAAAATGTTTTTATACAACGAACTATGCATTCTTACTTGTATTAACGATAATGCTATTGCTTAATTGTGTTGCTAATACGACACAGTTAAACAAGTTTATGAAATACTATGCACATACTTCAATTAGTTCAGTAGTTTTAGTACATAGTTATTATAATTCTTAAGTAGATTGTTGAACCCATTAGACCATTTAAAAATACCATGCGGAAAGAGCTAAAATAGTCAAGAATTATTAACTTATTTCAAATGATTAAATAATTGAAAATCTTTACATGTTTATCATTGTTTACCTATTAAAAAACGTCGTCTTTATTTGTACCACACTTTGAAATTTTCGAACGTAAAGTCATTCATAAGGCGATTACATTAACGTTAAATACAATCAATGTCGATATAATAAACTACAAACTTTTACGGTGCGTATTTTTATCGATACTATTGACAATATTTTGTTCATAATTGGGCAACTCTATTTGGCTCGACTATGTTTGTCCTTGTCACACGTAGTGCATTTACTGTGCATACCTAATCAGATTTTTTCGTGCTTGCGGAACCGATCCATTTTATTATTATGTAACTTTATTGAAAAGGTAATTAGGAAGTTTCAAAAGTTTTGTTCTGTTAAAAATATTACGCACTTGTATGTAACTTGGGCGCAAAAACCTACAACGACGAGTCTTAGGTAGGTACCTTCGAGGCGAAGCGACATTGCACGAAGACGTCATTGTCCTAAGTCGTCGAAGGGTCAACGCAGACAGAGAGGAATAATCTCCGCGCGGTCTCGGGCATTTTCTTTACGGATTGCGTACGCTCAAGATTGCGCGCGACCTCGCGAGCCTGCGTGAGTAAAACTTTCTGGGTTACCACTCTACAGTTAATATTTTGCCGCGAAAGTTCGTTAAACCCTGAAAATACGCGTACGACGCGGGCGCCGACTCGACTTTGCGCGGGGATTTCCGCGTATCTTCGACGACGCGCGAATATTTTTTTTCAGGTTCAAGCATTTATGAACTTTATTGTAAAAACAATAAAGTTTATTTTCAAGTGCGTTGATAAAATCCTCTCCGCTGCGCTCCGTTCTGTCTGCGCTGAGCCTAGCTTCGGATGACGTCGAAGCGTCGCGTCGTGAGTAGTACCTAGCGAGTCGCGGCCTGCAATGTAGGGTCGTTGACCGGTTTGTATCAGCTGTATGGAACTCAAAGCGTGTGCAAAAAATGCAGAATTTAAAATCGATATTGTGGCCAAACTACTACACCGATTTAATTGATTTTTGGTACAAGACTTAAGAATGTTGTAAGCTATGCCTTTGTTTAAAAAGTGCCTCTATGCAAGCGCCACCCTGTATATATTTATTAATTACTTAAATTATGCTGAGAACAACACTGCAAGAGAAGGAAAACTTGATACAAACCCTATACCAACCCGTTTGGCCAGCGTGGTATAGTAGGCCAATTCCTCCTTTCAAAGGAGAGGCCTAGTCCAGCAGTGGACTGTTAAAGGCTGAGGAAGAAGATATATATATATTACACTCGTTTGATATAATTATAGTAACTTTATAATAAATAATAATTGCGCATTCAATACAAAATTAAATACAATATCTCCTATGAACATCAAATATAAACTAAAAGCAATATCATTTACAAAATAGAAAAAATAATTAAATAGGTTGTTATAAAATACAAAAAGAATAGTGTATCTAATGAATTAAAAAAAAATAATGTTTACGTCATACTATACCCGTTTGATATAATAAGTGTAACTTTACAAGAAACCATCATTGCCCAAGCAACACAAAATTCATAATCATAATAGATTATATAAGTATCGTACAGACCCCGTATACCTTTTACCATCAACGGTAAAAAGGTATACAACAACTTCATGCAAGGGACAGACAGTGCGGTGACGTGAGCTCAACGCTTGTCGAGGAGAGTTTGTAACTACCTTACATTTATGATATTATGTGCGATACAGATAAGATCGAATAATGTACCTATCATCGTTATGTGAATTGTATGATTTGTGTGGATTTCTTGTTTATTTGGATAAAAGCATGATCGCACATGGCTATGCCGCCGTCGATCATATTATTAGGATGCACGGTAAAACTCGAATGAGTTTGTGTTTGCTTCTCAAGTATAAGTGAATTGTGTATTGTTATTATGTTGTAAATAAATAATAATAAACAAAATGTGAAAATGTTGTGATCATGATGTGAAATGATATGATATATGTAACAATTTGACCTTGTTTTGATTCTGCAGTATCAAGTATAGCTATGATGTGGCACAAATTATTTAAATTTATTAACATGGCTGCCATGTATAAATACATGAATGAAATATAATACAGCTAATTATTATCACTCGGGATTAAGAAAGGCTTTCAACAATACTGTGTATCCAAATCTGGTTAGGAATTTTGAAGTTATGGTTAAAATGAACAAACCCGGATACATACATATATTAGACAAACCCTTTAAACATAACAAATTTTTGAACAGTTGCTTTAATTATGATTAAATAATTATGTAGATAAATTATCTGGTTACTGGGTCGATAGATGTGGATGTTTTGGTGTTTATGTCAGGATGGGAGTTTATTGAACCATAACTTCTAAATGCTTGTACCGATACTATATTATTATATTATACTGTATACTGCATCTGGTGGTGTAAGAATCTATATTGTGTCCTGACTGACATGGGTTATTTCTCTATTACATACTGGTTTTGCGGATTTGGATTTTGTATGTTGAAACAACTGCTTATTGTTCTATAAAAATAGTATAATATTAAAAGGTACTTAATGAAATTAGTACTGCATTTTAAAATAATATATAATTTAGTATTTCCAACACTTTGATCTGAAATGTAAAATAATTCAACTCGGTAACGGTTAGAGCTGTATTTTTTTAATTACTTAGCGGCTTCAAATTTATTGAGCTATGGTCAAGTCTAAATGGTTTGTGTAAATATTAACATGGCTGCCCTGCCAGTTCCCTTACTTTTGAACTTGGCTGACAACATGTTGCATGCCTAGATATGTTCAAAGACTTAATTGTGTTATCTGGTTTACAAATTACTTTCTACTACTAGTAGGGATTGTTACATTTGAATAAATATATTAACCTGAAGGTGCAAGCTGTCACTAGGAACAATTATGGATTTACAAATTTTGGCTAACTAGATATTACACCATACACCGGTCTACAGTGGTTTAAAATACTTGAATATATTAATTTCAATATTATGATTTGTTTGTTATAGTAGAGTTAGCCGCGCCAGGCCTCGCTCGCCGCCGCCTGTTCCGCCACCATCTCCAGTGGCGGCTAAGTATGTCCGCCGCCCGTGGCAGCCGCCGGTCCTCAAGTGGCAGCCCACGCCGCAGCGCCGCCTGATGACTGAAGAGGTGGCGGCGCTGCAGCACCATAGGGCGGCGCTACAGGCGGTTGGCTGACGCCGCGTGCACCCAAGCCGGGAGCTCTACTGACAACTAAAATCAGTTGTCAGTAGAGCTCCCCAATAATTATCACTGTTAATAATTATGTTTTTTTTAAAATTTGCTATCGTTTTTTTTTCACCTACCAAATAAAACTGAATTACCTAAATTATACCTTTGACTTGTTAGTGAAAACGGTGTGACCATATCATTCCGTATGATGTCTATGATCCGTGTCAGTGGATACACCTTTACTTAGGGCTCCTTCGCACTATGCGGTCAGCCGTTCGACCAACTGCAAGCGCAACTGTTGCCTGCGGTTAGCTGAACGGCTGACCGCATTGCGGCTAACTGCATAGAGCGTAGAAGCCCTTGCAATGTATAGTTACAAAACTTGTTCCTACTTTCGAACAATAGACTCACTGAAGGTACCTAGATACTTTGTAATGGTAAATTAGGTACCTTAGCTGCATGTCTGTCGACGGTTTATTGTTGTACAACACAACGCACTAACGCTTTCAGAGAAGACCTAATCCGTACATCCCATACCCTTTCGGAATCCCGCTTGGTACATCCCATATTTTCTTGTCGGTTACTTTCATAACTCTTTCAATCAGTACCTTTGCATACAATTTGCCAACAATGCTGAAACGGCTAATGCCTCTATAGTTTTTGCAGTCTTGTTGCGAGCCTTTTCCTTTATACAGAGGCACAACTACAGCTGTGGCCCAGTCATTAGGTACTCGGCCGGTGCTCCAGCACAAGTTATATAACAGCTGCAACTGACCAACTATGATGCCCTGTCCAGCCTCCAGCGTTTCGACTGTAATCCTATCATATCCTGCAGCCTTACCTACATTCATACTTTCCAGTGCCTTCACTATCTCATCCACGCCAATAACGCTTTCATCATTGCTATCACCACCATTCATTTCATCTCAAAAACGATACCCATATAGATTGTATCCTATTCATACATAACGTCACGCCTTTTATTCCCGAAGGGGTAGGCAGAGGTGTATTTCTACACCCACTTTTCGCCAGATATACTTTAGTCCCACGTAATAAGGGGCGAGCCTATATTTACTCATGTGCTATTGCCGTACCGGGCACATTTCCAGACTCCGTGCTGCTACTGAGAATTTCGTGACAAAAAAACCCAATAACACTGCCCGACCCAGGAATCGAACCCGGGACCTCCCGATCCCACGCGCACATTTACCTCGCGAGACCAACGAGGCAGTCGTATAGGGTTTGATGTCGAGTTTTCCGTCTCTATGCAAAGATGGTATTTGCATCGTGTTATCCCTTAGTCGCCTCTTACGACACCCACGGGAAGATAGGGGGTGGTGACACTTGTATTCTATGCCGTCAACCACACGGCACTATTCGTTTAGCCTTTTTTTGACTTTGACCCAACCCTCCCCCTTCTTGTTTGACCATTTTATTATTTTTGTCTGGCCCCTTAAAGTTGTGGCGTAAATTTATATAGCCTATAGCCTTTCGGAATAATTGGGCTATCATAGGCAATAACAATTTTTAAAATCCGACTGCTAGTTCCTAAGATTAGCCGACATTATCTTTTAGCCTTTTTAGCCTATAGCCTTCGGAATAACTGGGCTATCGTCTACAAAAAGAATTTTTCAGATCCGACCGGTAGTTCCTGAGATTAGCGCGTTCAAACAAACAAACAAACAAATAAACAAACTCTTCCGCTTTATTATATTAGTATAGATTAACCTGCAATTTCTTACTTAGTACGTATCATACGTACGCACGTAGTAGAACTAAACCAGTTTAAACATAGGGATATAAATAGTCTTCAGAATATAAATACTTTGATATGTTTGATTTCGGTGATAAGAATATTGATTTCGGTCACTATTTAAAGAAAATTAAATTCCCACTTATCCATTCGGTCTGTGTCGTTCCCTCTACTACTGATATGTTTTAAATTAAATCTAGATTTGATATTTCATGCTAATAATGTCTAAATTAACAAAAAAAGAATTGCCACCGAAGTCAGCCAAATAATGAGTAACCTGATTGGTAGCGCCATCTACCTTCCTATCTATAACTAATCACATCAACGTCAATCGTTCCACGCTTGCTTGTCTAATGCGAGCGATGTTTCCGTCCCTCTCTATCCCATTCCCTGGAAGGGGCACGCCTTTCGCGGATTGGTCGCCGCGATCGTCGACGCGAGAGACAGTCCAGAACATTCGATTCGCTAAATACGTGTCCTCCATACCGTACCGCACCGCGCCGCTTCCGCTATAATTATAACCGCTTATACAAACCCGCTCGCGAGTGAAAGAGATTTGTGTAGTGGAGTGAATCAAGCAGCTTCATCCCGAAAACACCAGGAGGCTGCCATTTGCAAGGAAGGAGGACTGACGTACAAGGTAAGTGCCCCTCATCATTAGAATATCCTATACCCACTCACAATCCTTCTCCACATCCTCTTCCCTTATCCAATCCTAGGCGACTAAAACCCGCCATCCTTTATATACAGTCCATTCCTTCTCCAAGTCGCCTAGAACCTACGGTTTCGGTGTAACGCCGAACCATTTTTTTGATCCATACGAGTCGGATTCATTTACGTTTTATACGTTATATCGCTATACCTAGGCAGTTATAGCACCTAGCAATACTCCTAATCTATTCACATAACCGTCACATGGTTGTTTCTGCCCGCATCAGTAGGTAAACTTTTATGTAGCTACCTACTTACTCAATTATTATTTCTGGAACTATCATAGTTGTCTTGTAAATCTCATATTTCGAGCAACTTTTAATTCCACAGCTCTAAAGTGTTGCCTACTTAGCCTAATTAGGTAAAATAATAGGTACGTTTGGTATTCTTATTTTGTTTCAGTCTCATTGGCTTATACTTACGTAAGCATGTCACAACAAAAGAAGTCACGCGTGTCGGAAGACAAAGAGATGAAAATCTTAGAAGCAAAACGCAATATTTTATTTGAGCGCATTCAAAACATATACGAGCGTTCAAAAACTGCCTCTATTTCTGACAGTAATAGCGAAGCATTTCTCAGTTATTGTATGTCAGTAGATAGTATTCGAACAGATTTTCATAAGTTGTTAGACGATTATAACGCAAGATTACTTTCTATCAATCCTGATAAAAAACTGAACTATCAGGCGTACACCTCATTCGAAGATCTTTATTGTATTACTAAGCGTATACAATCGCAATTGGAGGGTAAATGTTCAGCAGAGCCCGTTGCCGCGGCCCGCAAGCCGAAATTACCGCCAATCGAGATTATGTCGTTTGACGGAGATATACGAAATTGGCCGTTATTCTATGCGAGCTTTAAGTCTACAGTGCACGATAATGGTTCTCTGACAGATGCTGACAGGTTTTACTATTTAATAGGTAAACTGTCACCGAAGGCCCAGTCCGTATTTGCAGGTGTCACACCCAGTGCTGAGAATTATCAGGTCATATTTCAGTCACTACTTGACAGATATCAAGACACGCGCGTCCTAGCGTCTACCTACTTTGACCAAGCTTTAAATCTCAAACTGTCCGGCAACGCGTCTGTCGCGAATTTCCAGCTGTTTATTGATAAATTCGTAACCGCGGTGTATTCTCTTAGGAACTTAAAATAAGAAGATCTTTCCGATTTTATGTTGCTTCAACTCGCTTTAAAAAAGTTTGACACTGATACAATTCGCGCTTTCGAGATGTCGGAACGCAATAATAAAATACCTACACTAGATAGTTTTATTTCGTTCATCAAAGATCAGTGTCGAATATTTCATAATACGCAGTCTGGTTCACCTGGCCCGTCTAACACTAACAGCAACAAACAAAGGTTGAATAAATCGCGAAATAGTAATAATAACTCGGTCCCTAATCCACAATCTTACGTAACATGCTCGGAATCTAATAAAATTAATTCACAGAAGTGTCTGCAGTAATATAGTGCACGACCATTTCTACAAGTGTCCCGCCTTCAATAACTTGAATCCAACCGCTCGTTTTAAATGCGTAAAAGATAACAAAGCTTGCATTAATTGCTTAAGCATAAAACATAAAACAAGTAATTGTTCTAGTAAGACAAAGTGTCGCTTATGCAATCAAAAACATCATTCTCTGCTTCACTTCGATAAAGGTAACCCGTTGTCAAGCCAAGCCGCTAACCTTGACACACTTACGTCGCAGGTGCAGGCTACGATAACTGCGCCCCCGACGATTTAGAATGAGATATCGTTGTGTACGACATCCATTGCGCGGGCGGCACGCACGCGCGGACGGCCTTCGCGCGCTTGTAGTGATCAGAGCAGTGCTAGGCCGTGATGTATGGCGTCTAAGACTGTTCTGTTAGCGACAGCGCAAGTTATCGTATATGATGTTAATGGGTCGCCGCACATGGTACGTTGTCTGCTAGATAGCGAGTCTCAGAGCAATTTCATAACTTCTGATTGTTTCAAACGCCTAGGATTATGGAATAAGTTTAAAAATACGAACTCAATAGTCCGAGGGATCGGTGGTTCAGAAAAACATTGCAAGGGTTCCGTAGATATTAAAATACATTCGCGTTTTGATGGAGACATTAATTTTAACATTTCTTCGCTTATCGTGGAGCGTATTACGGACACATTGCCAAACGCTCATGTGGACGTATCGCTTCTCACACACCTCGAGTCATTGCCGCTGGCAGACTCGGAGTTTGCGAATCCGGCAGAAATTGATGTTTTGATCGAAGCCGCAATATTCCCGCACTTGCTACTAACTAAAGTGGTACGTAGTGAGCAAAATAACTTACCGCCCGCTATTGAGACGGTATTTGGGTATGTGATTATGGGTACCGTACCTACATTACATACTTCTCAATACGTTACGTCTTGCTGTTGTTCTGTTCTTCAAGAAAATAATATTAATTCTCTTCTCAAGCGATTTTGGGAGCTTGAAGAGGTTACCGCACCGCCCTCGATGAGCCGTAAAGATCTCGAGTGTGAAGAACATTACCGCGCTACCACGGTTCGTGACGACAGTGGCAGATACGTTGTGGCGTTGCCATTCTGTGGTGACCCTTATTCCTTAGGCGACTCGTACGCTGCTGCGCTCAGACGTTTCCATTGATTGGAACGTAAACTTGATGCATCACTTAAGTTACGCAGCGCCTATAATGACGTCATTCGTGACTACATAGATAAAGGTTTTTTGAGTGTAGTTGTAAACAACGAGTGCAACTCTCTGCCCTCATATTATATCCCGCATCACGGCGTAGTTCGCGAAGATAAAACCTCTACTAAATTTCGTGTGGTTTTAGACGCTAGTTGTAAGACTACATCGGGTCAGTCGATTAATGAGATTTTGCATGCCGGCCCACGGACAGTGCCTCTGTACTACAAGCTCTCGGCAGCAACTGCTTTAACAGCGGCCTCATCATGGAATGCCACCTAGAGCTGCAAAAGATTGCAGAGAAGAATCGGGTTACGCTGCAATGGATTAAAGGCCACAGCAACTCCGCAGGCAATGACGCCGCAGACCAACTGGCACGGCAAGGATCGGACACAATGATTATGGGACCCGAGCGATTGTACCGATACCAGCAAGCCAAATCAAAACGTGGCTACGTGAGAGAACCGCACATGAACACGAAAAACAGTGGGCAAACATAAAAGAATGCAGACAAACAAAAGATGCCATCCCCTGCTTGAACAAGCGACTCTCACACAAGCTGCTGCATTCTAATAGGAAAACACTAAAGCATCTGACGGGCATAATAACCGGCCACTGTCCACTCAACAAGCACCTATTCAACATAGGCGTTACGGACAGCCCACTGTGCAGGGGCTGCATGGAAACCGAAGAAACACCCGCTCACGTCATTCTGCACTGTGCAAGTGTGAGCGATCAACGGGCAAAGCTGCTGAACAACCCCAGAACCATGAGTGAAGCTTTAAACGACACCAGCCAACTAATGGCTTTCTGGAAGGAACTAAGGTGGTATGAGTAGTCGGCGTCAATGAAGTCGCCACATACGCACAATGGCCCAAATAAGTGGCTAAGTGCGGAAAACCCACGACCAACTATACTATACTATGGCGGCCCCAATCTACAGGATGATTTATTTAACATCATAATAAAGTTTCGTCTTTTCCAAATCGCTCTGTCAGCTGATTACCGCCAAATGTTTCTCAATATCGGCGTTCGCGAATCTGACCGTAGATTTCAACGGATCTTTTATCGTTTTGACAAGAAAGAACCTTTATCTGTGTATCAGTTCAATCGTGTTTGTTTTGGACTCAAGTCTAGCCCATATCACACGTTACGAGTTGTTCGCCAGTTGATCGCTGATGAAGGCGATCACTTTCCCGCCGCAGCGGCTGTTGCCACTTCCGCTTTGTACATGGATGACATTGCCTGTAGTGTCATATCCGCTCCGCTAGCAATTTCGCTTTGTGAAGAGCTTATTCAGCTTCTCAAGCGAGGCCAGTTTGATCTTGTCAAATGGACAAGCAACTCTAAGGAGGTTCTCGCACGCATACCAGATTCTCATAAGGCTTCTCCAGACATTGAGTTTGAGAAGTCTGTACCGCATAAGGTTCTCGGTTTACGCTGGGACAAATCCTGCGATAGTTTTCGGTTTGACGTCTCACCACCAGATGATAAGTGCACCAAACGCACTATGCTGCTGTCCACAGTGGCTCGACTATGGGACATAATGGGTTTTGTGGCTCCCACAATTTTGTACGCCAAGCTCTTGATCAAAGAGCTTTGGCTATCAAAGTGTGAGTGGGATGAAACACCCCCAGACCATATTGTCGCCGCTTGGGGCCAGTTTTGTATTGAGCTTACTGCGCTCAAACAAGTTACTACTCCGCGTCATCTTGGGTTGGTAGATGGATGTACCATCAACTTAATAGGTTTCGCTGACGCCAGCGAGCGTGCTTATGGCGGAGTCGTATATCTGCAAGTCCGCATTGGTTCTAACTACTCGGTGCAGTTAGTTTGTGCCAAGTCTAAGGTCTCGCCTGTTAAAACCATTTCAGTTGCGAGACTGGAGTTGTGCGCGGCCCTTCTGCTGTCTCAGTTCCTCCGCAAGGTTCAAGACACAGTTTTGCCCCACTACCCCGTTAATAAAATATACGCATTTTCCGACTCCAAAGTAGTGCTCGCTTGGATTCATTCTTCTCCTCATCGCTGGCAAACTTTTGTCGCCAACCGCGTTAGCAAATTGATTGAACTGGTTCCTGCTACTTGTTTCAATCACGTCGCGGGTATTGAGAACCCCGCAGATTGCTTGTCTCGTGGTGTCACTCCACTTAATCTTCTGCATCATCCATTGTGCCATCGTGGACCTTCTTGGATTTCCCATGATCCGTCAGGATGGCCCATGCAACCCTTTGACCACAGTGCAGAAGACGAAGATGTACCCGAACGGAAGTCTGTTTCTTATCCCGTGATTGCTGAGGTTGCGGAGTCTCCCATCTATGCACTCGCACTACGCATGTCATCGTGGTCTATGTTACTCCGCGCCATCGTTTATGTCTATAGGTTTCTTAGGCACCTACCTAATGAGACTTTTGTATCAAGTACTGATATCAAATTCGCAGAATGTAAGTTACTACGAGCTGTACAGGCTGTTCATTTTAGTAACGACATTCAAAATTTGAAAGACAATGTACCTTGTTCTCCCGCTATCCTTAGACTCAAGCCGTTTCTCGATGAACACGGCGTCATACGCGTTGGGGGTCGTCTGTCAAATTCGGATGAACCTTATAACTACAAGCATCCTTGTATTCTGCCGCGACATGATCATGTTGTCGACCTTCTGGTTGATTTTTATCCGCGTCCGACTTTCCCTCCCATGGCCGATCCCCCTAGCCAGCGCGTCAACCAGGTTGCTAAAGCGTTTACACACACCGGTTGTGATTACGCAGGACCACTGCAGTATACGCCAGTGCGTGGTCGAGGTGTTAAAAGCCGTAAAGCCTGGCTATGTATTTTTACATGCTTAACGACGCGCGCTACGCATATTGAAGTTGCGACAGATTTAAGCACGGTGTCATTCCTGGCAGCCCTTAAACGATTTCTCTCACGGCTCGGCCCTATACAGTGTTTGTACACGGATAACGGCACTTGTTTTGTGGGCGCAAGTTCTTATTTACGCGACCTTTATAAGTTTCTCAGGGAAGAATATCGTACTCGTCTTCAGGAAGAACTTTCCATAAATCATATTGACTGGAAGTTTATTCCACCAGTATCACCACATTTCGGTGGATGTTGGGAAAGCATGGTCAAAGTAATTAAAACGCATCTCCTCAAGGTTATGGTCAACAGATCCTCTCTTACGAAGAGCTTTTAACTGTCCTTGCACAAGTCGAGGCACTGATCAACTCGCGTCCGCTCACGGCATTGAGTAGTGACCCTGCAGAACCATCCGCGTTAAGCCCTGCACATTTTCTGAACACAGTGCCATTATCGTCATTTCCGGCTCCTGAAGCAGACTTTTCAAGCTTGCTCCAGAGCTCTGCTGGATAAACTCGTGCAGTCGTTCTGGCGGCGCTGGCGTGCGGAATATCTACTTCAGGCTAGATCCAAGTGGAATAGTCCTGCATCCCCTATACAGGAGGGTACGTTGGTCGTCATAAATGATAATGCTCCGCCGCTTTCATGGCCGTTAGCCATCGTAGAGAAATTGCATACTTCCAAGGACGGTACAACCCGCGTTGTTACCGTGAAAACCGCTAAACGTTACGTGCGCCCTGTTGTACGTCTCTGTCCGCTTCCAACTCGGTGAGATCTAGCCTGAAGTTGGACCTACCTCTTAGTTTTAGTATTTAGTTTGTAGTTTTCGCTGTTATTGCGTTTGTAGTTTTCGCTAAAGTAAATTTAGATTAATTTTATTGTCATATCGCTGTCTTAGCCTATTGATGGGTTATGCGGTAGTACACCCAACATAGCTAAGTTCAATTCTACTTTTTTTAAAGGCAACCCTTTAGGGCCGGGGGGATATGGTAGCCCCATCTACCTTCCTATCTATAACTAATTACATCAACGTCAATCGTTCCACGCTTGCTTGTCTAATGCGAGCGATGTTTCCGTCCCTCTCTATCCCATTCCCTGGAAGGGGCACGCCTTTCGCGGATTGGTCGCCGCGATCGTTGACGCGAGAGACAGTCCAGAACATTCGATTCGCTAAATACGTGTCCGCCATACCGTACCGCACCGCGCCGCTTCCGCTATAATTATTACCGCTTATACAAAACCGCTCGCGAGTGAAAGAGATTTGTGTAGTGGAGTGAATCAAGCAGCTTCATCCCGAAAACACCAGGAGGCTGCCATTTGCAAGGAAGGAGGACTGACGTACAAGGTAAGTGCCCCTCATCATTAGAATATCCTATACCCACTCACAATCCTTCTCCACATCCTCTTCCCTTATCCAATCCTAGGCGACTAAAACCCGCCATCCTTTATATACAGTCCATTCCTTCTCCAAGTCGCCTAGAACCTACGGTTTCGGTGTAACGCCGAACCACTGATAATGACCCAAACAAGCTATTTGCCAACAAGGATTTGTGGGCCTTAGTGAAATCTACAAGTCAGCGTATCTTGAATCCAACTGCAAGAGTCGATATTTTCAAACAAAATATAGAAAGTTTTTGGGATCCAAAACCTTACATGGGATATGCGTTTGAATCCAAATTGCGGGAATACGATATTCAACCAGAAGTTGAAAATAATGTACGTCAACGTTGTCTGGATTTCACACTGAAGCTTGTAACAGAGTTGCGTTCTCGATTACCAACTAATTTTAAAATACTTGAGAAGCTATCTTTTTTTTTCAGTAGAAGAAGCTTTGAAAGCAATCAAACCTTCCTCAATTGATATTGGCGAAGAATTCCAAAAAGATGCATCTACAATAGATAGACTCACGTCTCAATGGAGAAACATAGAGCACATTAAATGGACATGCACAACATCCCCCATAGGTTTCTGGAATGAAGTAATTGATTATAAAGATGCAGCTGGTAAAAACCCCTTTACAGACTTTTCACAGTTGGCGATATCATTGTTATCACTACCACATTCCAACGCGGATATTGAACGTGTTTTTAGTCAAATGAATGTAGTCAAGACTAAGCTTCGCAACCGTTTGTCAGTAAAAACGTTAAATGCCATTTTATACATCAGATTCGGCCTAAAGAGGGCAGGGAAATCCTGCTATTCTTACACAGTGCCGGATGACGTATTGCGCTCTATAGGGACCAAGGAAATGTATAGTCTTGGCAGTGAGGCTTCCACATTGGCTGCGGATGAAGACCAGGGTATTAATATTTTATTTGATAACATACTCGATTAAAACCTAACATATACTTATATATGTTAATAAATAAAATTGATTTAAAATGACGTTTTATTCGACATCGTAAATTTTAGCATTAGCTAAATTATACAGCCTTTAGCATAATGTTGGCAAAATGTTAACAGCCATTTAGCAAGTTTTATGTTAGTCTTGTTGGCAACACTGCCATTGAGTTACTAGTGCCCGTTTTCACCAACATCCCCTAAGTTTATGGGATCCCCTAACCATGGATAGGGGGCCGTTAAAAGGTGGTTTCTGTTTCACCAACTGTTAGGGGTCAACTAAACGTTAAAAGGTCCCCTAAATTTAGGAGGCCGACATTCTGGCCCATAAACCGGCACTTACATGAATGATCCTTTAAGCAACGTAGATGGATAGTGATTTATATGAATTTTTGGATAATTTAGAAACTGTTTCTACTATATTCGACGTAAATAACCGCCGTAGACCAAAAATATACCGAAAACGACCAAATTACTTCGAAAGTTTTGATGAAATTCATTTTTTTCGGAGATATAGGTTATGTAAATCGTCAGTGTTGTATTTATTGGAAAAGATTGAATACTCCTTAGAATTTCCTGATAATAGGTAAACATGTTTTTATAAAATACCCGTAAATTAAATTAAACATACAATAACATTGTACTTAGTACCTACCTATTGACTGTGCGCATGGTATTTTTTTTTGTAAGGTGATACGCTGCGACAATTTTTATGATACACTTATATAGTTAATAATGCTGTCCTTACATATTTAATTTGCTTTTATTTTATTTCAGAAATAATTCTATATCTCCAATCAATCAATTATTAATAGCACTGAGGTTTTATGCTACGGGTAATCACTTGTTAGGTGTGGCAGATATGGGTGGGATCAGTGTGGCTACTTGCAGTCGAGTAATAAAAAGAGTATCTGCTGCAATTGTAGCTTTACGTTCAGAGTTTGTCAACTTCCCTAATTCAAGTGAGGAGCAAGAAAAAGTGAAAATGGAATTTTATAATATTGCAAGATTTCCTAATGATCTTGGATGCATCGATTCAAGTACACATGTGAAAATTCAATCACCAGGTGAAACTTCAAGACTATATACCATAATTAGTTTAACAAAGTCAGAATTTTAATGAAACTTTTATCAAATGGTTTGGAACTTACACAGAATAAAATGTGATGTTATGTATGATTTTTTTAAGGTGGAGATGATGCAGAGCTATTTAGAAATAGGAAGGGATACATGTCCATAAATGTTCAGACAGTAGCATCGGCCAATTTATTAATTAGAGATGTTGTGGCACGTTGGCCAGGTTCAACACACGACTCTGCTATTTATCAAAATAGCAATACATTCAGAAAATTTGAAAGAGGAGACTATCCTGACAGCTATTTGCTGGGTGACAGTGGATACCCATTGAAGGTAAAAACTTAAAAATATGGTAAAAAAATTATAGCTATTAATTATAGCTAGCTAGTACGAGCATATAATAGGAAGATACCTACAGAATTAAATAATACTATCCATGTACTTGATACTTGATGGCACGGGCTGTTTCCGCAACTCCACGTCTTGGCGTGTATTTTGCGTGCGGGTGGGAATGGTGTCGTCATTCGAGCCACCCCAGCTCTTCGAGGAAGGCCAGCAGACTCTTGATGTGGCCCACGGCCTCCCTCAGGGTGCTGTATCTGGTCAGGTACTGCTGCCTGTACTGTGCGACCTCAGGGCAGTCGAGGAGCAGGTGGGCTGCCGTCTCGTCTGCTGCCATACAGGCCCTGCACAGCGGGCTGTCGGTGATACCTATAGTAAATAGGTGTTTATTAAAGAATCCGTGTCCTGTGTAGGCGGCCGTGACTGTCCGTAGTTGTTGTTTGGACAGCCGGAGGATTTGTTTGGCTATCTTACCGTCTACTGCGGGAAGAGCCTCCTTGGCCTGCCTACATGTTTCAATACCAATCCAGGACTGGTTGTGTTTGATCCTGGTCCTATTTCTTACCAAGTTGCGATAAAAACCAGAAGGGAGGGCAATAATGGGCTCGGGTCCCACCACCTCTAAAGTGGCCCCTCTTCTGGCAAGTACGTCTGCTGCGTCATTCCCTCTTGAGCCACTGTGGCCCTTGATCCATTGCAGTGTCAATTTGTTTAGTTTACCTACCTCTGTTAGTTTCTGGTAGCATTCAAGCGTGAGTGCCGAGGTGATAGTATGGCTTTTGAGGGCTGAGAGGACAGCCTTACTATCTGAGAGGATCCTAATGGATCGTTCCCTTACCTCACGTGCCATGATTGCTGTGGCAGCTAGGATTATGCCAAAACATTCGGCCTGGCAGACCGTGTTGTAGGCTCCCAGCGGTGCTGCGATGTTGATGTTTAGGTCCTTGGAGAATACTCCTGAACCCGTACCTGTATCTGTTTTAGACCCATCTGTGAAGATCGTGAGCTCGTTGTGGTTAACTGCTCTTTCGTGTAGGTCCTCGTACAGTTGGATTTTGTGTTTCTTGTCGAAAACAAATTGTTTCGGTATACGGTCGCCAATGGCTTGTGTGATAGGAACTTCTTTAAAGACTGTATTTAAGTTGTTAGTGTGTGGTGTGTTAGCTCTTAGCCGGACTGCCGACATCGTTGCTTCCTGTTGTATGCACAGGTGCAATGGAGGCAGGTTTTCATACAGCCCGTGGCCGCTAGGCATGCAAGTCTTTGAAGCTTTTGAAGCTTGTTGGCGTCCGTTGTTAGGTTGGTCCGAGGCCACCACACTACTGCGCCGTAGCTTATCGGATTATTATTGTCTTATAGAGCCATAAGACAATTTTGGGGGACTACTATCCATGTATCATAAGTAATCAATTTATTAAAAAAATACAATTTCTCTTTAATCATTCTTTGGCACACCAAATAAATTCTTCAGATTGAAGTTTCCACCTGAAAAGTAAATTATAATATTAAGAACTTATAAAACAGCAGAAATATATTTTATTTTCAGAATCATCTATTGACACCTTACTTAAATCCTACAACAAGAGGACAGCAAAAATATAATGAAGCTCACATAAAAACGAGAAATGTAGTAGAAAGGCAATATGGAGTCTTAAAACGATGTTTTCCTGTCTAATGTCTTGGCCATAGGTATTAGATTAGAATTTAAAAAATGCTGTCAACGTTATCATTGCATGTTGTGTCTTTCACAATATTTTCATTTTAAGAAATGAACATGAACCAGTGAACAAAAATATTGTTCCAAATATAGATGAACTCATTTCATATGGGCAAATAGCAAGTGTTACCAACATTACATCCCAGAACACATATGGATTTCGACGATTACAAATTACAAATTATTTTGATAGCTTGTTACATGCAATAAATTAATGTAATAATGTTAATTAATTGTTTTCTTATATTATTACATACCTTTTATTTGATCTAGTACTTCTATTTTTATTTCTAAATCTTTTCTCGCCGATTCTAACGGTAATTTGTATAGGCTTCTTTTAAATTCAAGTTCTTCTTCCAACAATTTGTTTTTTAAATCTTCACCTTGAAGTATAACCACCTAGAATCCTGTACACAGGGTAGACACAACTTCTGTTTGTGGATGGTTCTGTTCTTTGAGTACAGGCCTACGCCTTTTCCAAAGCGGAGATGCTGATACTTTTGAACATGATGGTGTGTTCATTATCGTATCATATTCCTTCACTTCTTTTAATGGCATGTCCTGAAAACATATTTAAGTGTAAGTAATAGAGCTTACTGTAATTTTATCAGTATACAAATGATTACCATAAGAAGCATGGCCGGATTCTATAATATATAAGTTTGATCAAGATCAGATCGGCTTCAGCAGTTTATTGCATAAAAGGTAATGTTACAAAAAGATAGAGAAGTCCTTTCACAATTGCTTGTTACAAATTTATAATGAACAACTAGTTACTTCATACTAGTAGAACCAGCCATGGCTCAGAATAATATAGACATCATTTACAAGTCACTCCGGATGGTGCCAGAATTTGACGGCAATCCTCATGTTTTAACTCGTTTCATTAGTTTGTGCGATCAATTAGTTCTTACGTATTTTAAAACAGAACCAGTTAAGATAGATGGCATATTATATTTAGAGATAAATGGCATATTGAATAAGGTATCAGGTTCCGCAGCTAGGTTAATAAATTCAAAGGGTATCCCAGATAATTAGCAAGGTATCCGTAGTGCGCTCATTAATAATTTTGCTGATCATCGAGATGAGACAGCCTTGTACAATGATTTGTCTTTGCAAACTCAAGGGTCTTCAACCCCACAGGAATTCTATGAACGTTGCCAGAACTTATTTAGTACAGTGATGACAGATGACTTATGTGACTCTGCATGAAACCGTGAATACTACAATTGAGGCGAAGCGCGATCTCTATAAAAAACTTACATTACAGTGCTACTTGCGCGGATTAAAGGACCCGTTAGGTTGTAGAATACGTAGTATGCGTCCCGAGTCCATGGAGAAGGCTTTAGAATATGTGCAGGAAGAGCTTAATACGCTCTATATGCAGCAACGCAGTGATGGCGTGCCTAGTAAGAAAGATGCTCATCAAAGAAGAATGGCAAAATCAGTGTCGCTTATTTATGAAAGCGAGTATGAATTAATTTATATACATTTTATAGAATGATAGCTGTAGTTTATTTTATTAGTTATCATTTTTTTTAATCAATGGGATAAAACAAATAAAGAAATATTTTGTTACATCTGAAATGCACATAGCAATAACTAAACGTCAAAAGCGAGATTTTATTTTTTTAGTCATTAAATCCTCTTTTATGAAATCGTTAGAAACCTTACAAAAAAACGACGAATCGCGTCAATTTCTTGTCATCTGTCATTGATACAGTTGTCACAGATCTTATGAATGAATGTCTGTATTATATTTATTTTACGCATTTTCGCATTGTTTTGTTAACTTTTCTTAGCTTAGCTTTCGTTTCTGCTTTCAGTTAAGCTTTTGCATCCTGAGTGTTGAATACCTACTTATGGTGTTACACAATTATGTTGTTATACGTTTGAGACAAAAATCTAATAGGTACGTATTGTTATTTTGAACAGATTTTTTATTTGTGTAGTATGGGATTTGATGATTTTACATTATGTGCATTGTATGATATCTGTGATATATTCGTCGTCAAGCTATTATTTCGTCACCAGTTCAGTTTTTCGAAGAAGTCTGAGGCATAATATAATGTTTTAAATGTAAATAAATGCTTTGTTACCAAACATATTTTATTTTCACTTATTTACTATTTTATGATACATACATAGGGCTGATGAAACGCCAAATCAGTAAAGTACCCCTAAATGCTAAATAGCGTGAGAGTTTGCAAAGTATAATAATAATTAGTGTAAGTTTGCTGGATAGAGTATAGAGCAACATAATTACAGCGAAGTATGATATACCTATATAATTATAAAGAAAATCGTAGAAGTGTTGGAAAAGGTACTCTCAGATGATTTAACATTCCAATCACAGTTCTGTTATACTCATGATACCTTCGTATTAGCAAAGAGCTCAAATATTTACATAGGTAGCTCCTTGAAACGTCACCTGACGTTAGTCATTAGCGTTCTGCGCAATTGTACGTATATTCATTGTACTGCACATACGTGAACTTATCACTGTGACAGCTGTGACATTAGTGGCTACAGATGATAAACTATAACCATATTAGTGACTAACTTCAGACCTGCCCACAGTAAATGCGCGAGGTTTAACTTACAACTCTTTAACTTCGTTTTCTATTAAAATCCCATAACATAAAAATATTCTGTAATTACATTTTACTTAATAGGCCTTAGATCTATATTTTTAAAGTATTTGTACTAATGCTCGCGAAGTCTTAATGCGACACTGATAATATACGGTGGTTTGCCATTGTTCTTTTCAATTCAAGTTTTAATTTGCCTTTAAACAATTTTGTTCCCAAGCAGTCTGTTGTTAATATGCCTGGTCCGTCCAAGCAACCGGTAGCTAATTTTCCTGGCCCATCACGTTTTCAACCTATGTATATGCCGCCTAAGCCTAGTTGGAAACCTAATGTACACCAGTTTCAGCAGCTACGTGGCCCTTCACGTGTGCAACAAATGTTTTGCGCGCCGCCGCCTAACTATAACCCACAAAATAACGTTTTTAGGATGCCTGTCCGTCCGCAGCAACCGAATCAAAATTATAACAATACCCCGCGTCCGATGAGTGGTGTTAGCCATTTTGTTCCAAAACCACTGCCTATGAGTGGGCATGAATGGTGAAAGTCTGGCAACCCACCGCCGAGCAATTATTTCAAATCTCGCGAGGTTAATATGAACGAATTTAATACTGACTATGAATATGAACCATACTATGATTACAACTATTCTGACTATTATCAAGAATGTAATAATTACGAACCGTACGTAGAATACTACCCTAACTATGAGCACTACTCGTATCCTGAAACCCCAGTAGTTGAAGAGTTAGATTCTGATATAGTTTCGCCGCAAGCTGGAAATTTTCAGATGGAGTCGAAATCAGAAAAGCCAAAATAGAGGTAAATTTCCAGATACAAAGGCAACTAGGGTACATTAAAATCCATAACCCGCCATTGAAGTTGCTTATAGACACAGGCGCAAATCAATCTTTTATAACTCCTCAAGCCGTTCAAAAATACTTTTCTGATGTTCCCTTAAACTATGAACCATTCGAAGTCACCAATATACATGCTGTTAGTAAAAACGATTATTCCATAACATTACCTTGCTTCCCTGAATTTAAAGATAACGATAATATGACCTTATTCATTTACGATTTTCACAGTTACTTTGACGGTTTAATAGGTTTTGACTTACTTGATGCGTGGGATTCAAATATTGATTTTAGAAGCAAGAAGTTAACAACGCGTTGTGCCGAAATTCCGATAGAAATGTATGATTCACGCAGTACTAATTTATATGAGGACGTTATACCAGCAAACTCATCCAGACTAGTTAGACTACCAGTTAATTCAAGAGATGGAGATGTGTTCATTCCAGAGCAAATTATTTGTAACTGTTTGATTTCCGATAGTTTTACGAGAGTTAAAGATAACAGAGGTTGGGTACAAATTTCTAATTCCTCACACAATGATGTAATATTTTCAATGGACCGTCCAGTTTCAGTCGAAATATTTAATATTCAGTGTAATCGTAATGAAACCAATAGTATTTCTAACCGTACTCAGGAAGTTTTATCCCGTCTCCGTACCGAACATTTGAACGCCGAAGAATTAATTAATTTAAAATCTCTATGTGCACGTTATGCTGACGTTTTCTACCTCGAAGGCGAACCATTAAGCTTCACTAATAAAATTAAGCATAGAATTTAAACGACCGATGAGATACCTGTTCATGTTAAAATTTATAGATATCCGTATATTCATAAGCAAGAGGTTAGAAATCAAATTAATAAAATGTTGGAATAAAATATTATAAGACCATCAGATTCCGCATGGAGCTCGCCTATTTGGGTGGTTCCTAAAAAGACAGATGCTTCAGGTAAAACTAAATGGCGCATTGTAATAGACTTTCGTAAAGTCAATGAAAAAACCATCGATGACAAGTATCCCATACCAAACATCTCAGACATATTGGATAAATTAGGCAAATGTCAGTATTTTAGCACCCTAGATCTAGCTAGTGGCTCAGAATAATATAGACATCATTTACAAGTCACTCCGGATGGTGCCAGAATTTGACGGCAATCCTCATGTTTTAACTCGTTTCATTAGTTTGTGCGATCAATTAGTTCTTACGTATTTTAAAACAGAACCAGTTAACGAATTGTCTAATTTAGCTTTGATAAATGGCATATTGAATAAGGTATCAGGTTCCGCAGCTAGGTTAATAAATTCAAAGGGTATCCCAGATAATTAGCAAGGTATCCGTAGTGCGCTCATTAATAATTTTGCTGATCATCGAGATGAGACAGCCTTGTACAATGATTTGTCTTTGCAAACTCAAGGGTCTTCAACCCCACAGGAATTCTACGAACGTTGCCAGAACTTATTTAGTATAGTGATGACAGATGACTTATGTGACTCTGCATGAAACCGTGAATACTACAATTGAGGCGAAGCGCGATCTCTATAAAAAACTTACATTACAGTGCTACTTGCGCGGATTAAAGGACCCGTTAGGTTGTAAAATACGTAGTATGCGTCCCGAGTCCATGGAGAAGGCTTTAGAATATGTGCAGGAAGAGCTTAATACGCTCTATATGCAGCAACGCAGTGATGGCGTGCCTAGTAAGAAAGATGCTCATCAAAGAAGAATGGTAAAATCAGTGTCGCTTATTTATGAAAGCGAGTATGAATGAATTTATATACATTTTATAGAATGATAGCTTAGTTTATTTTATTAGTTACTATTTTTTTTATTCAATGGGATAAAACAAATATCTAATAAAGAAATATTTTGTTACATCTGAAATGCATATAGTTTTTTAATTGAGAATAGGAAGAATCCTAACTGAATAGTTTTTTTTGTTTGTGTAAGATTTCAGAATATTATTTTAAAATTACCAGAAATGTTTACATAATTGCTTTTTTTTAAATAAAAAAATTGATTCTCATATTTTGTGTTTTATTGGCGTATTCACACCAAAATGTTAATGTATTTAAAATGGTGCGAGGGCGCATCAGCATTTAATATTTCAATTCAAATAAGTTGAAACACAGCAAGTGACTAGAAAGGTCTTTTTACTTTGGGTTACTAGAACTTGGTAACGTATTATCACTAAATAAGAAAGACGTTTGATAAATTACTACATTGAAAAGACGTATATAGCCAGAAACGACTTTTCTTTGTAGTATTATGTATTTCTTTGCATTTTTTGTACTACAATGAAAAATAAAATGTGAATTATTTAATACCTTAAATAACTTTTGTAAAAATTTGCATCAATATTTCGATAGGTCAACCTTTAATGTACCCACCAGAACAATAAAATTATTACATTTATTATTTACCTTCAGACAGCGATCTTTTTAATTTATAAAACACAAAACATTTTTTTTTTTCGATTTCACATTTTGTGTAGATACGTCTTTTTTCGTTATGGCGGCAGAGTTAGACTACCAGTTAATTCAAGAGATGGAGATGTGTTCATTCCAGAGCAAATTATTTGTAACTGTTTGATTTCCGATAGTTTTACGAGAGTTAAAGATAACAGAGGTTGGGTACAAATTTCTAATTCCTCACACAATGATGTAATATTTTCAATGGACCGTCCAGTTTCAGCCGAAATATTTAATATTCAGTGTAATCGTAATGAAACCAATAGTATTTCTAACCGTACTCAGGAAGTTTTATCCCGTCTCCGTACCGAACATTTGAACGCCGAAGAATTAATTAATTTAAAAACTCTATGTGCACGTTATGCTGACGTTTTCTACCTCGAAGGCGAACCGTTAAGCTTCACTAATAAAATTAAGCATAGAATTAAAACGACCGATGAGATACCGATAACCTCTTGCTTATGAATATACGGATATCTATAACAAAAGTTATAGATATCCGTATATTCATAAGCAAGAGGTTAGAAATCAAATTAATATAATGTTGGAACAAAATATTATAAGACCATCAGATTCCGCATGGAGCTCGCCTATTTGGGTGGTTCCTAAAAAGACAGATGCTTCAAGTAAAACTAAATGGCGCATTGTAATAGATTTTCGTAAAGTCAATGAAAAAACCATCGATGACAAGTATCCCATACCAAACATCTCAGACATATTGGATAAATTAGGCAAATGTCAGTATTTTAGCACCCTAGATCTAGCTAGTGGTTTTATCAGGTCGAACTGGACCCCGCAGATATTCACAAAACAGCTTTCAACGTAGAAAACGGTCACTATGAGTATTTAAGAATGCCGATGGGTTTGAAGAACTCGCCAGCAACCTTCCAACGTGTCATGGACAACTTACTTAGGGATCTTCAGGATATATATTTAGTTTATTTAGATGACGTCATCATTTTCAGCACATCGTTACAGGAACACATGGTAAATTTAGAAAAGGTGTTCAAAAGATTACGCGAATCTAATTTCAAGATTCAGATGGATAAATCGGATTTTTTGAAGTTAGAAACTAGCTTCTTAGGTCATATCATATCTAAAGACGGTGTAAAGCCAAACCCTGACAAAATTCGTGTTATAAATAACTATCCTTTACCTAAAACCGCCAAAGAAATTAAAAGATTCCTAGGTTTGCTTGGTTACTACAGAAAATTTATTCCCGACTTTGCACGAATTACAAAACCACTTACACAGTGCCTTAAAAAGGGTTCTAAAATAATTTGTGATCAAAATTATATAAATACTTTTGAACATTGTAAGACTCTTTTGACAAATGACCCCATTCTGCAGTAACACGACTTCACTAAAGAATTCTTGCTAACATCTGATGCCTCTAACGTAGCAGTAGGAGCTGTATTATCACAGGGCACAATAGGTTCAGATAAACAAATTGGTTACGCCTCCAGGACCTTGAACTCCAGTGAATTAAATTATAGTACGATCGAAAAAGAACTTTTGGCAATTGTGTGGGCAACAAAATATTTTAGACCTTATTTATTTGGCAGGAAGTTTAAAATCATTACAGATCATAAACCCCTACAATGGGTTATGAACTTAAAAGAGCCCAACTCACGACTTACAAGGTGGCGTCTGAAATTAAGTGAATTCGATTTTACCGTAGTATACAAGCAAGGTTGAAGTAATACCAATGCCGATGCTTTGTCACGCATTGAAATTGACAATGATGAAATCAGCTCTATCGTAGTAAATCCTTCTGAAAGCGGTACAAACTTATACCATTCCAGAACAGTTACAGCTCCGGAAGCTGCAGATGATTCTCGAACCCTTACAGTACATACTGATAGCGAATACCCTATCTTGGAAGTCCCTATTACAGATGACCCACTCAACAAATTTACCAAGCAAATAGTTTTGACAGTCGTAGGCGATTTTAAGAGTAAACCCGTTGTAACTAAGCCTTTCGAAACCCATACATGCACACCTTTTTTTTTTGTGTCGGCTTGGAAAATCCTCGTGGAGTCCCTCCGCCCTGGGGGAGGGGAAGGGCGAAGGGGACTGTCAGACTCTTACTGACTAAAAACCAACCCGTGTTCCTCATGTACCCATGTGTCGGAGGGTAGTGTATCGCATAAGCATTCCTCGCCACTCCCCGACGGGCATTGGCCCGCCAGATGGTCAGGCGGGCCTCGAACAAAACCCCCTTGGCGGTGGATGAAGGTGTTGGGCTCCGCCGCCAAAACACCCAGCGGCCGCAGAGAATAGGGAGGACGGCGACGTAACACCGGATCTCCTCTTCCTCTGCGGCCCCACCGCGACGCAACGATGGTGCGCCCCCATTTGGTCGCGGGAGATAGGGCGCGCGGCAATGCAACACCGACACGCCTCTCCTCCCGCGACCGCGCCCGACTGCGAGGGACAGAACAACTGTCCCTCGCACCCGCACCATTGGACGCATCCTGCGTAGGCCTCCGTCAAGCCCACGCGGAGCGTCCCCTCCTGGATCCCTCTTAGCTTCACCACGGGTGACCAATCCACGGTTACTGAGCCCCTCCACCACGACAAGGTGGCGACCCCACGGGGGGGACACGCACATCTATTCAATTGACTGAATCTAACCTCGAGGAAGACGTTATCAATGCTATTAAAGGATTTGTCCACCCCAAAATTAAAACAGGTTTATTAATTAATCCACCAACTGCTATGTATGATATTATACCTATTATACAAAGCACGTTTAAAAGCTCAGCTATGAACCTTACATTAACTAAAACTGAGATAGAAAATGTTAGGGAATACTTACGACAACAAGATATTATAAGTGTATGATTTATTTAACCATAATGGCAAAATAAATCATAGAGGTATTAATGAGTGTTATTTAGCCCTTTCCCATTAGTATTTCTGGCCTAAAATGCGTGAACATATTACAAAATTTATAAATGAGTGCGCAATATGTGGTCAAGTAAAACATGATCGCAATCCAATTAAACAACAATTTCATTATGTTACTCCACCCAATAAACCATTTGATCTAGTCCATCTAGATTTGTTCACTGTGCAAGGAGAAAAGTTTTTAACTATAGTTGACGCTTTCTTAAAGTACGCTCAAGCCTACTATTTAAGAGACGCAACAGCAGTAAGCATCGTTCAAGCATTAGTTAACTTTTGTACTCATCATGGCATACCTCTAACTTTAGTTTCAGATAACGGTCTCGAACTTACCAACAAATTATTTGCAGAATTTACAAGATTACATAAAATCCATCACCATAGAACAGCACCATATACTCCAAATGAGAACGGAATTGTAGAGAGATTTCATTGTACTATTTTAGAGCATTTACGTAATTTAAAACTTGAACATAAAAACGAAGCCGTTATAAATTTAATGCCTTACGCCTAGCGTATAACAGTAGCATACACAGTTTTACGAGATGTAGACCAATCGATTTAATTACGGGACATTTTGATCCGCGCGATCCCTTTGACTTGAATTTATCTGCCCACCTAGTACAGCAATATAGTACTGAACATAAGAATAAAATGAGTTTAGCCTACAATTTAATTCAGGAGTCATGCAGAGATCACCGTAAGAGGCTAATTGATAATCGAAATAAATCCCGCGAACCCGAATCTGAATATTCTCCTGGACAGCAAATATTTGTTAAAAACCCTTTAGCGTCCCGGCAAAAGCTAACGCCCCGTTATACTCATGACGTTGTTATGGCAGACCTTCCAGTCATATACTAAAAAGAAACGAAGTCCTATCGCGAAGTCTAGATTAAAGAGAATACCTAACAGTGCCAATTTGTTACAGGATCCTTCTAATTCTCCACCTCCTCATAAGGATAGCTCAAATGCAGGAGATAAAACTTGAAAGTCTTGACGATGGCCCCGGTATCCTGCCCTTTAAATTAGGTCCTTGTAACATTGTTTCCCATTATCATGCATTCCTTCAATATATTAACCTCCAGGAATTAGAAGAGCATTTGAATACGGTAACTGATCAATTTAACGAGTTTAGTCCCAGTTTTAATAATAAAACATTTTTATTTCAACCTCATATAAATTATTTGAAACATAAGCTTCACACTGTACTAAAACAACTTAAATCATTTGAGTTAAATCGTAGTAAAAGAGGTCTCCTTGATGGTCTCGGTTCCGTTGTTAAGAGTATCACTGGCAATCTCGATTATACCGATGCAGTGCATTTCAATAGTGCTATTCATATTCTTCAAAATAGTAATGATAAATTATTAACGGAATTCAATAATCACGTCAGTTTAACGAAGGATTGGATGTCACAACATTCCAATATCATTGACAATATAGTAGATAACCAGAATAAATTAGGTATGCTCGTAAGTAATATCAGTCAGAGTATTAGTGATTATGATCCTGTTAGATACGCTCATTTAGTTCAGACGATTTTTATTCTTAGTGATAATGTGGATATCATTTCTCAGGAGATAAGTAAACTGCAAAACGTATTGGCTTTCATAAAAAATTCGACAGCTCATCATGCTGTAATCAACTCTGATACTATTAGGTCTATAATCGATTCGTTAAGTAGTATATATGGTAAGGATAGAATATTAGATTTAGACATACGCGAATATTATGACGTAATTCAATAAGGTTCGTATTATGTTAGGAATGAAATTGTAATAGTTTACAAATTTCCAATTGTCTTGCCTCAAATTTATGATCTGTATAAGATATCTATTGTCCCGAACAAACACCATGAAATCCTCATTCCAAATTCCCCCTTCCTTGCAATCCATTCGAAATAATTAAAGTACATAGAGGCTGAATGCCCGAAGTCCACTCGAGGGTATCTATGTGAAGCGATACACAACGTTTATAGCCGAAATTCTCAAGACTGTATCCAAGGCCTCATCACCCACCAACAAAGAATTCCGGAATGCAACTCAACTGTCGTCTCACTCCAAAAACCAGCTTACGAGAAACTTGATGATCGTCATTATACCATCAGCTTCCCAGAACCAATGAAGACAAGACTATCCTGCGGTCAAGATCTCTACAAAATGGTCCAAGGCAGTTATGTAGTTGTAATACCACATAACTGTTATCTCGAGACATATGAATTTACAATCGCCAATACCAAGGATCGAATCAAAGGTCAGGCACTGAAACTTATTGATGTACCTACAATGGAAGATAATAACCCGATGACACCGCCACTACTTGAGCTCAACTCAACCAACCACTTCCATGAAGCTAACAAGAAGATATCCTTGCAGGCACCAGTACAACTGCCAACCAGTCCTGACAGCAGCCTATACCACACTACTATACCAATATACGTGCTGATACTCGATTCATCTGACCTTATTAGCGGTTTGGCGTACCGAAGATATCATCTGAAGCAACTGAAATCCAAGAAAGAAAATCCGAAAGATGCACAGATTGAGCTTCAAGCTCTATCCCAATTGGAAGAAGAATTGATCCAGATAATCTCCCAGCTCAATTTACGACATCTGTCTCCAATAATCGCTGTTCTTCGGGGGGAGGTGTTACGCAGGCCTTACCGTAGCATATTGCTTGTATGCGTTAACCTAGATTGCGGTCGACGCCGCACGCGCAACTATTAGCGGAAATTCCATATATTATATACTTCACTTTTTGGTCGATCGTCGACATAGCTAGATTACTATTAATAAGTTAATTAATTTATTGTAATTTTACTTTTAATTAAATTCTTTATTTTAAATTGTTTTTTTTTGCGCCCGTCGCTGCCACTACATGTATTTGACGCGCCAAAAGAAACAAATTATTCGGGGGCAGATGTTTATGATCCGCATACAAATAGCACTGTAAAATTCAAACTTAACATAAAGGACAATGGCAGATCTCCATACATCGAAATGTCTGAAATTAAATTGAAGCGCACCGTAATAAAAAATATATTAAAAAATTCGGCGTAAGTAACAGAGTCTATAAATGATTCGATTTTCACTCGGGAAACCCGGAAAAATAAGATATCGGTGTTTTAGTTTTTAGTTAAGAATGAACAATGTAGGTACGTTTGAATTATCAAATGAAATTATGTCAGATTGACATCAAAACGCAGAAGTATTTGTAGCATCTACCTGTCACAGCCAAAGACAAAAGCAGAGCTGCACATTTTAAATCGATTTTATGTGAAATCGATACAACATTAAAACGATGCTGTGACGTTTTTATTTGATTTAAAAGTTGTTTTGCTTCAAAAATTATTAGCTAATTGATATAATGTCAATTAAAGATTAAATAACTGCATTTTAATAATTATATTTTAATAATCGATACGGATAAATAGTACTCACGTCTATTCCTGTCACACCATTGTTTATGACAACAGTCAAATAATAAAGTAGGAACCTAGTTCGTAATCAATTGGAATGCTTTTTATCAGCATACAATACTCCAGTTTTAACGAGACAAAGTGAAAATATTAAAAATCGTAGAAAATATAAACAATTCGTTTTGTTCATATGAAGTTTAAGGTCGCCACAACAAACCCAGACCGAATTCTGCCAATGTCCTTTATCGATTATGTATTGTGAGTTCATAGTCATCTCAGAAGCTCTCTCCTATTCGTTGTCTGTTAACAGCGACCGTGTTGTGATTTTTTGCGACTCAAAAAGCGCCCTAATGCATTTGGCTCGGCTACCCTCGAGGCTTCGAGGTTCCCCGATAGCCTGTGTTATTCTCAACACTATTCACGAGATAAGTAAAATAAACAAAAAAGTTGTTATTCAGTGGGTACCATCACATATTGGTATTGTGGGCAATGAGAAAGCAGATGAGGCGGCAAAGTTGGCCTGCAGTGAAGGTTGTTCTTATACCGCATTTACACATGCGTGTTCGTCATTCGCCTCGACACTCCACGAATATTCGTCGAAACATGCGTATACGAATGCTGTCGCGAACTACTGTTCACACATTCGTGGAGTGAATCATTTGAAATTCGCACACGAACATGGAGGATGTGAAAATAATCGTAGCGTGCGCGCTACATTTAATGAAATTATATAATTATTTAGATATCCTGCGTAAAAAAGTAAAAAAAGCCATCGTCACAGACGATTTCTTTTTTGAGCATGTAAATTATTAAATTACTTTTAGAATTACTCATATAAATAATTCATTTTTTATTTTTATTTATAGACTCACGCCTGTATCCCCGAAGGGGTAGGCAGAGCTGTAATATTACACCCACATTTCGCCATGAATTTTTAGGTCCCACGTAATAGGGGGCGAGCCTATTGCCGTACCGAGCACATTACCAGACTCCGTGCTGCTACTGAGAATTTCCTAACGGAAAAACCCAATAACACTTTGCCAGACCCGGGAATCGAACCCGAGACCTCCCAATCCCACGCGCACATTTATTGGGCGAGACCAACGAGGGAGTCATATCTTTTACTATGTTTGTTGATAATCAATTTCGTTTTAGCCAAAGTATGATTTATTTCTGTTTAATGTGCTTAATGGCAACCCATTACTAGCAGACATACGGTTCCAAGCACCGTTTATCTTTCTGATGTTTTGGGTTCCAAATGAGCTCTTCTTTTTGAAATAGTTCAAGGAATTCTATAATTCGCGCTTCACTCCACTCCATTTTGACAAACGTCCGGTTGGGTCGGGCGCTAGCTGTCAACTGAATGCAGACGAATGTGTAAACAGTAAGTTCGTGTTCGCCGTTCGTGCCCTTTGATTCGCGTCCGAAAAACCGCTCTCAACGCGAACACGCGAATCACGAATCGAATCACGAGGCGAATAGCGAATGCAGTGTTTACTCATGCGTGTTCGTTATTCGCCTCGTTATTCGCACGAATGTGTAAATGCGGCATTACATGTGTTTACCATTGTATACAGATCTTATACACACTGTTAAGGAAAGATGCCAAGTTTTGTGGCAGGAACACTTTGATGAGCGTTCACTAACTAAGGGAATATGGTATAAGACCATTCAACCGGAAACCCTTCGTCAACCTTGGTTCCTAGAGATGGATTCACATAGGGAATTCATTGTAACGTTGTTAAGACTTCGTTCGGGGCACATCCCAACTAATGAATTTATACATGTTATGGGAAAGTCTAATACACCTAATTGTCCAGACTGTAACGTGATTGACGACATACAACACGTTCTCTGTGAGTGTGTCCGGAACGAGTCTCTTCGACGACAGATAAGTCCTACCTGCAACATTGGGCTATGCAACAATATGTTGGCAGCACCATTTTCGGAGGAAGCCAAGGTACTGTGTGCAATTTACCACGCGAGAATGGCTTGACGATAGAATGAGTTTGCTATATTATAATTATTGTACTTACTCTGAGTATTAATTAAGACATTGTAACATTTTGTTTATATAGACGACATCGTCAAAATTGACGAAGTTCCTTTAAATAAAGATTTAAAAAAAACTCCGTTTACCAGCAGACTTAATCACCGATATTCCGCCAGAATCTCCACGCAATATAACGGACTACGCGAATCCAGAATCGAATCCAGAAGGGGCCGCGAGGTGCACCGAAGACAGTTCATGTGGACCGGTTGGCTCGTTACTATGGGTCCAACGCTGTTCGGGACTAATACATCTAAGAGGGGGGCATACATACATACATACATAGACTCACGCCTGTTTCCCCGAAGGGGTAGGCAGAGGCATATTAAACGCCCACTGTTCGCCAGATTATTTTGATCCCACGTAATAGGTGGCGAGCCTATTGCCGCTTGTCGGAATATTTTGATGCCAGAGCCTCGTCCGTTGATCGGCAGGTGCACCACTTGCAGGTAAGGTTGGCTTGGGACCCTAAGTTCTTGGTGGGAACCCTAAGACCCGTCTTAGGGTTCCCACAGGCAGTGGTACGAATGGCGATATTTTACGAATAACGCCATCTATCGGACACAAAGAGAACTAGATGAGAAGAGATCGCGATTGAATAAATAAAAACGCCATCTAGTAGCAAAGAGAGGAAGTTAGCTATTCCCTACTAGATGGCGAAACTGGAGCATTTGTTTGTTGTCCGGATAGATCGAGAACTTTCGAGCAAGTACTCAAACATACTCGCAACCTTATCCGGTCGGTATAAATAGCGTTCGAACGAGCGGATCGACAGTTCATTTGAATAATCGAAGCGATCAACATCGAGCAAAGGACAAGAGAAAAGAGAATCGAGCGAAGGGAAGAGAAGAGAGTCGGAAGTGTTTTCTAGTAGTGTGAAATAGTGTTTTATTAGTGTTGGAAATTAAGTGTGTATAAGTGTTGTTGTTTCTAAAATAAAGAGCAGTTTTAGTGGCATAGGAATTAAATTTATCACCGAATCCCAGTTCGTAACAATATGTATAACAACTGTAGGAAACTTACCTCTTGGATATGCAAAAAATGTAAAGTTTCTTTATGTGACAATAAAACAACCAATGTTTAGCATTATTTCATACCTAAGAGCATAATTAGTTCATCCGAAATATTTATGGCCATAATGCCTGAAGTATCAAAATTGATACCTGTTTTTCTTCGAAATAAATATATAAAATATATATTAGATTTTTTTTATTATTTTTTCCTTTATCTAGGTCCTGCAGAGAACACAGATATTTTTTTTAATTTAGTTTGGAAAATCAGGCTTCTAAGGGTTAAGGCAGAAGAGAATCATGGTGTAACATTCAGATCGGTTTAGTTTGACTTGCAAAGCATATTGATTCTCCCATTTGCTGGTGACTCTGCTATTTACTACAAAAGAAAATTAAATGCATATAATTTCCCAATATATGAAAACCATTCCAGAGATGGTTACTGCTACATATGAGACGAATGTAAGGGTCAAAAAGGCAGCAATAATAGACTGCTACCTGTGTTTTGAAATATTTGGAGTCATTGCCTGACACTGTGACTCATGTTTCTTCTTTTTCTGACACATGTGGAGGCCAAAATAGAAATAAACATATCTATGCGGCAATGTTATATGTTGTGAATAATATTAGCCACTTGGAGACAATAGATCTGAAGTACATAGAATCTGGGCATTCTTACTTGGAGGCAGATGCCATGCATGTCACAACAGAAAGGGCTAGAAAACACAAAAAAAAATATACCACACGGGAATGGGCCTTGCTGATTTCTTCCGCTAGAATAAAACCTAAGCCATAAATTGTAAATATTTTGACTAACGGTGACTTTTATGATTTTAAATTATGAACCAATCAATTAGTACAAAATACTACAAAAAATACTGACAAAGACACAATGAATTGGCTGAAAATTAAATGGCTGCGATTTATCAAATTGAAGCCCAATGTTAATATGTACAAATATGACCTCAATGAAGAAAACTTCATGGCAATTAATTTTTTTTTTTTTATTTAGCCTGTACATGTGTCCCACTGCTGGGCAAAGGCCTCTCCCTTGGACCGCCATTCATCCCTGTCCTGTGCTATGTTCGGCCAGTCGCTGTCGAATGCATCTAAGTCGTCCCGCCATCTCCGTTTAGGTCTGCCGCGTCGTCGTCGACTATCATGAGGCACCCAACTGGTTATTAAATAAGCCCACCTTTCTGGGTGCATACGGCACAGGTGACCAGCCCAGTCCCACTTCAGCCTGGCAGATTTTAAACCAACATCGGCTATGCGTGTTTGGGAACGTAGCATGGTGTTCCGGACACGGTCGGTCCTTTTTACCCCGAGAATGCTACGTTCCATAGCCCTTTGGCAAATCTTCAGTTTGGACTTCTGGAATTCCGTCAAGGACCATGTTTGGGCACCGTAGGTTAGGACGGGCAATATACACATATCGACGAGCTTTCGCTTGAGTGTCAGTGGAAGGTTGCCCTTCAGTAGCTCTTTCATTGACCAGAAGCTCTTCCAGGCATTTTCGACAATTAATATTAACCAAAAAAGGAATGCAAAAGTTATAAAGGAAAATCTTTGTTTTATTTACCTTCTCTGCTAATATTGTGATTTGTATTCATAATATTATCTTACAGGCAGTAGATTGGCAGCAAGTTATTTTAAATAAGGCATACAATAAAATGCTGCCTATCACAGAATCTACGAGTAAGAAGAAGGATTTATTGTCGCTACTTGAAGCTCAAATAATCCCACGGGGCTATGAATATTTTTATCGTTCTCTGTCTACAAGTTCCCGCATATTGAGAGAAGCGGATTCCGAGGATGAAGATTGAAAATTGTTTTTTTTTAGTTTTGACTTTATTAATCTGGTACAACAATGTTTGAAATAGAATTAGTTTTATGATAAGTCAAATCGATTATATCGATTAAGTAGCGTTTAGTTTAGTATATTGTAAATTTTGACTATGGTCACACTGAACTGTCAACTTCCGTCTTGCCTTGAAAAAATTAACACGCCGTTTTGGTCTGACCCGCGAGATTTTAATTGATATAAATTGATCGCCTTTTGAATTAACGCGAATTGAATCAACTTGTAAATAGTTATAATTGCCGCTTTTGACTTCCGGCAAAGTTTGTGATAAATTTGTGATATATTGAACATTGACATTTATAAAACTTGAGTGAATCCGACGCACGTGCTTGGTGCTTGACGACTTCGCTGATGAGGAACGCCTAACTGAATCCTGCGGTATTTATTCGATTTTCTTGTTATTTTGGCCAAAATTATGAGTTAATCTTATAGGTCCACTCAAGAACATCAGTGAAGATATCAGGTGAGTTGAACCATTTTATTAATATTAGTTGTGATTCGCTGTGCAACGCAGTACATTGTGTCTGGATATATTGTTTATCGTGGTCAGGTGGATGTATTACAGCTTCCACTGCAACTCTGTACAGTTTCCTACCTGGCTACGGTAATTCTAGACATAATTTTTTGGTAGCAGAGCGTGGTTGAAACTTAGCCATTGATTGTACCTATACTCAGATTGGTATTGTATAAGCTTGTATCTGAGCTATATATTCATTGTTAACGTTGTTGTGGTGTTCCCAGGTTAGTGTTGTATAAAATACATCATATTTATTTGTATTGGTTGACCTGCATAACTTGAAACACATGTCATACATAACCTCAATCAGTAATTGTTTGACTTGTATTGTTGAAATCTAGCAATAACCTGTTGTTGTTAGCATTAATAAGTCAGTTTGTTTGGATACATAACAGCTGTTTGTATCAATAAATTAAGTAAATTTAGTTAATTGCATAATTATATTAAGTTGAAACATTATAACAACCAAACTTTTGATAAACCTTTGTTTTGTTATAATATATAGATAATATTGTTAGGTAACACATATTCTGTGCTTACTTACTATTGTATATCTCAAATAACACAGCCAGTCTGTCTGTTGCAAGTAATTAATTAACTTATTTGAAGTTTCAACTTTTGTTAACTTTGACTTTGTTTTGTGTCAATATATATTGAAACTATTAATTTGTTGGACAGTAGATACCTGTCACTTGCCTGCACTTGCAGTAAGTAAACAGGCTAATACTTTGTTGGTTTCAAAGAATTGAGAAAAATTTAGTTTTGATTGTTAATATTATTTAACGCTTGTCCGGGCTCTTTTGAAATTTGATTATGTCAGCTATCAAGGACTTGCGTGCGGCTGCTGGTGCTATTGCATCAGATTTGCGCTGGTTTGCCTCGGCCAGTGCCTTAGTGAACCGGCCTGATCGCCAGCAGGCCTTACTACAAAGGAACGAGCGGATCGATGATCGCCTGGCAAGTGTGGAACAACAATTCCGCACTTTCAGCACTTGCTGTCTCGAAGTGTCAGTTAATGACTTCACCGCTGACCAGCGAAATAAGGTCAGCGAAGACTATGCCCAGGTCTTAGACCTGTATGATGCTGTTTCCAATAGTGCGAGACAATTGGTTGCCGATAGGGAAGGGCAACCCGGCTTGAAGCAGGACCTTCCTAGGTCAGCACCGGGGCTGGTGAGTAGGCTTCCTACCTTAGACCTTCCCCACTTTGATGGCTGCCTAGGAAGCTACCTGGGCTTCGTTAATTTGTTTGACAGCCTGGTCAATGATAGGGCTGACCTTCGGCCGGCACAAAAATTGGCCTATTTGATGTCGGTTCTGGATGGGGAGGCCAAGGGTCTCATCCAGCATCTGCCCGTGTCTGACGAGGCGTACCAGACGGCTCGAGACTTGATTACCCGTAGGTACCATAATAAGCGTGGCCTCGCCGACACGCACATCGAGCAGATTTTGGGTTTGGCGACGCTCACCCGGGTCTCTGGGTTGCGCACCCAACTGTTGAACTCGCTTTTGGTGGCAATCAATGCACTTAAGTGCCTTGACCTACCCGTGGACCAATGGTCCTATCTATTGGTGCACATTGTGTTAAAGAAGCTGCCTGCCGACCTGAGGTCGCGTTTTGAACAGCGCTTTGGTGGGGATAGCGCGACCCATCTGTCCCCCTTTGCTGACCTGGAGAGGTTCTTGGAGGATGAGTGCCGGGTCTTGGACAACTCCGGTGGTGACACGCCGGCTAAGTCGCAGCCACCCAAGGTCAAGGAGCAGGCTCGCGTTCACACCCGAGCCAATGTTGACCGGCGCCCTCCTCGCTTTGCAGTCACGCAGAGCCCAGTGGAGTGCTCTTACTGCAAGACACAGAACGGCCAGTTGTAGGGCATTCTTGGACCTACATGTCGCCTCTCGTAGGCGCATCGCGAATGCTCGCCGCCTTTGCTTCTCTTGCTTGGGGTCCCACTACCAGCGAGACTGCCCAAACTCTCGCCCCTGTCCTCACTGTGGAGGATAGCATTTGGACATTCTCTGCATGAATGCCAGAGAGGTAGGCCGCTTGTCCAACCAGCCCACGCCGCGCACGGGCGGGTGTTTTGAAGGTGGCAGCCGAGGCTCACCGGCACGCAGCCGAGAGTCGCCTCGCTTAATTGATCGCCGCTCACCACGCTTGGAGAACCGTAGCGTGCGCACGCCTCCTCTCTCTCGCGCACCTGAATTTGTGTATGAATTATTTGTTTGTGAATTATTTGTGTAATGAATTATATGTGTAATGAATTTGTTGACATTGATAGAATATCATTTATAGTAATTATTATTTTTTCTCTATTAGGGTTCCGTACCTCGAAAGGAAAAAACGGAACCCTTATAGGATCACTTTGTTGTCCGTCCGTCTGTCAAGACCCTTTTTCTCAGGAATGCGTGAAGGTTCCATAGAGCAGGAAACAATTCAAACTTCTAATCCAACGCAATCAAAAGATACAGCCGATTATGCTGCAAATTGCAGCACATTTTCAAACTCGCATTGGAATCAAAACCTATAGGGTACTTCCCGTGAACTCAGAATCTTGAAATTTGGTACGAAGCAACGTCTCATATCACATATAAAGGAAAAATTGCGAAAACCGTAAATTTTTAGTTACAGCATATAAAAAAATATTTTTAATAAATTTAAAGTTACTACCCCTTTCTCTTGAACGCGTGGAAGTATTAAATTGAAATTCATATTAAATACTCAACTATGTAACACCTTTAGGCTGCAACAAAATCAAGCTTCTATGTTTGCGCAATCAAACGAAAGAGCAATATAAGCATATTTTCAAACTCGCGACTACTCGCAAGTGAATCAAAACCTACAGGGTACTTCCCGTGATACCAGAATCTTGAAATTTGGTACGAAGCAACGTCTTAAAGCACATATAAAGGAAAAATTGCGAAAACCATAAATTTTTAGTTACATCATATAATAAAAACATTTTTAATAAATTTAAAGTTACTACCCCTTTCCCTTGAATGCGTAGAGGTATTTAATTGAAATTCATATCGAATATTCAAGTATATAACACCGTTAGGCTGCAACAAAATCAAACTTCTATGTCTATGCAATCAAAAGAAAGAGCAATATAATCATATTTTCGAACTCGCGATTACTCGCAAGGGAATCTAAACCTACAGGGTACTTCCCCTGAACTCAAAATCTTGAAATTTGGTACGAAGTAACGTATTATATCACATATAAAGGAAAAATTGCGAAAAACGTAAATTTTTAGTTACATCATATAACAAAAATATTTTTAATAAATTTTAAGTTACTACCCCTTTCTCTTGAACGCGTAGAGGTATTAAATTGAAATTCATATCAAATACTCAAGTATATAAAACCGTTAGGGTGTAACTAAATCAAACTTCTATGTTAACGCAATCAAAAGAAAGAGCAATATAAGCATATTTTCAAACTCGCGAATACTCGCATGTGAATCAAAACCCACAGGGTACTTCCCGTGAACTCAAAATCTTGAAATTTGGTACGAAGCAACGTCTTATATCACATACAAAGGAAAAATTGCGAAAACCGTAATTTTTTAGTTACAGCATATAAAAAAATATTTTTTATAACTTTAAAGTTACTACCCCTTTCTCTTGAACGCGTGGAAGTATTAAATTGAATTTCATATCAAATACTCAACTATATAACACCTTTAGGCTGCAACAAAATCAAGCTTCTATGTCAACGCAATCAAAAGAAAGAGCAATATAAGCATATTTTCAAACTCGCGGCTACTCGCAAGTGAATCAAAACCTACAGGGTACTTCCCGTGATCCCAGAATCTTGAAATTTGGTACGAAGCAACGTCTTGAAGCACATATAAAGGAAAAATTGCGAAAACCGTCAATTTTTAGTTACATCATATAATAAAAACATTTTTAATAAATTTAAAGTTACTACCCCTTTCCCTTGAACGCGTAGAGGTATTAAATTAAAATTCATATCAAATATTTAGGTATATAACACCGTTAGGCTGTAACAAAATCAAACTTCTATGTCTATGCAATCAAAAGAAAGAGCAATATAATCATATTTTCAAACTCGCGATTACTCGCAAGGGAATCTAAACCTACAGGGTACTTCCCGTGAACTCAAAATCTTGAAATTTGGTACGAAGTAACGTCTTATATCACATATAAAGGAAAAATTGCGAAAACCGTAAATTTTTAGTTACATCATATAATAAAAACATTTTTAATAAATTTTAAGTAACTACCCCTTTCTCTTGAACGTGTAGAGGTATTAAAATGAAATTCATATCAAATACTCAGGTATATAACACCGTTAGGCTGTAACAAAATTAAACTTCTATGTCTACGCAATCAAAAGAAAGAGTAATATAATCATGTTTTCAAACTCGCGACTACTCGCAAGGGAATCAAAACCTACAGGGTACTAACCGTAAACTAAAATACTTGAAAATTGGTACGATGCAACGTCTTATCGCACAGATAAAGGATGCGGAAGGCTGAGGACCGTGTGCGTGTTGGGAGAGGCCTATGTCCAGCAGTGGACTGCGATAGGCTGATTGAGATTGAGATTACAAATAATTACATAGTCTTGAAACCGTTTTGCTAATTATTCTGTTTGTCGACCAGCCAGCTTGTCATGTAGACGTCACTATGACATACGCGCTCTTTTATAACCGTAGTGTGAACATGGTGTGGACAGTATAACATACTATCACAATATAATTATGGCTATAGTTGCATTAATTGTCAACGAAAATACTATTTAACATAGTATAATACCTATGCCTCCCGATGGAAGTTGTTTATTTCATGCAATAGCGTTCTCTATTTATAATAACTGGGACGAGTTTCATTTATATACAAGCGATGCCCGGAGAGATCCTTTCTCTTCACGACATGAGTACAAAGCTACGATGCTCCAATCCTCTAGCTATGGCGGTACTGCTGAGGTGAAGGCAGCAGGATGTTTGTATCCAGCGAGGTTCGAAGTGTATGAACGTAATACGGGTATTCTGAGGGTTGTATTTTGGCAGAGAAGGATATGTAATAAAGCGTTTACTTCTTTCAGGCAATTTATCATCAGGTCATTATGATTTTTGTTTGCCAATTGTGTGCGAAGGATTTCTTAATAATACATACAATCATATTAAGGTAAGCTTGGTAAAAAAAACCCTAGATTAAAAGGTTAGTCGTCAATAATAGTGGTCGTCCTAAAAAATCTGAAATGTACTGCTCAGAACAAGAACGGCCAGCTGTAGCGTTGCATAAATACAACAATATACGGCAGTAACCTCAATAGGTATAATTTATGTTCTCGTCTGATGGTCGTGGGAGACTTCAATATTGATTTTAGAATGAATCCCCAAAATAGAATTTCTACATATTTTTCATCTATAAACATGTTTCCGTTAATAAACACAAGCACAACACGAAGTAGTACAACTAAAGTTAACTTTTTTCGAACTTCAATATTCAATGTGGTACTATTCCTACCTTTTTCAGTCACCATTTACAGGTCTGGTTCAAATTTGATACTTAATTCCATACTTTAAAATTTTCATTTCCATTTTTGAGTTTTTTTTTTAATTTACATAACGTATCACATCTTTACATACATCACGCCTTTTTATCCCCGAAGGGGTATGCAGAGGTGTATTACACACCCACACTTCGCCAGTTATGTTTCGGTCCCAACGTAATAGGGGGCGAGCCTATTGCCATATACCGGGCACATTACTTAGCGAGCGATAATTAACGTTTTAAACACCCACACATGTAACTCTGAAAGTCAGTGATGTGTGCCCGGGGTACCTGGGCATCGAACCCGAGATGATCGTCTCGGCAGTCCGTTACGTACACCACTGGGCTATCGCCGCTTACTTATTTTTGTTTTTTTTTTTTATTAAGAATATTAATTATTGTTTTATTTTGTGTGCAAATAGTCACCTAGTAATAGTTTTATTTTCATCGCAAATAAATACTATAATTACTAAACATACTTTATTAATATTTTTGTTACAGATTTCTAATAGTCACTAAAAACTTTTTAAATCAATAACTTTGATAAAAATCTCACCATCATTCATCAGCAGACTTTTGCAAGGCTGCTGCAAGGCTAGTATAGGTATTTAAGTTATATTATAAAATAAGCGATATATGTTAATATAAAATAAAGGATGACTGATTACAAACGACAGAGGCCTTTTTCTTTAAATAAATTAAGGAAAAAGGCCTCTTTGTCTCCTCCAGTTTTCCATACTGTAATGTCATGGTTTTCATTTTGCAATAAAAATACCATAACTATGACTGGTGAACTTTTACTTATATACCCACAGGTTTGTACGGAACCCTCGCTGCGCGAGTCCGACTCGCACTTGACCGGTTTTTTTTTTGTTATAATTTTGATTAATTTTGTGTACTTAGTTAATTTTATAATGTATAAATATTTTTCAACACAATGTACCTACTTATTGTTATGAAAATAAATGACTTATGACCAGCACCATGACTGCTGCCCCAGGTATCCCCCTCCTTTGGCGGAGCGTCCCCGCCTTGACTCGCGCCCACCTCGTTTTGGGCGGGTGCGTCATTATGACCCCCCACAGATGGCGCGCGGATCGCGTCATCGCGCTTTTGAGGACTTCAAGCCGCACCCTCATTTTGACTTGCCAGGTCCTGGCCAACGGTCGCCGCCCAGGCAACAATAGGTCATTGACCCCTGCCCTATAACTCTAACCTCCCCCATTGAGACCGTTATCCTACCAACGATTGCTATTAGGGTCTGGGGACCCACGGGGACCTATGTTGTTGTCCGTGCTATATTGGACACAGGTTCACAAGGTTGCATTGTTTCCACTTATTTGGTAGGGCAGGTTAAATTAAATATGGGTTCTTTTCCAAATTGTATACGGGGCATAGGGGACGTAGCCTCTAATGTTGAAGGGCAAGTTAAGGTTTTGTTTGGCCCTGTTGAATCTTCACACCCGAGGATTAACTACTCCAACGTCCATGGGTACAACGGTACCCAAACAAAAAGTAGCGTTGCACCTCCCGGTAAGCATAGTACCCAAAGCGCCAATTTTTTTAATACTGCCATCTAAGAACAATTTGCGGTATTTTTTTGACTTGGTGTTTGGAATCAATAGCTAACTAACTATTTTACCATTTAAATACGAGATGGCAGTGTAACAAGCCTTAACAAATGATTAAAAAATATTTTTGTTTAGTGCATATTTTGCTGTGTTGTGTGAACAAGTGTTTTGGAGTACCAGCCAAGTAATGTCGTAAGTACTTAAGTTTTACTAATTGTTTCCTAGATTGTTATACATAAAAATAAACTAGATAATTTACATACATAATAATAATATTTGAAATTAATTTTAAAATTATATAAACCCATGAATAAATTCAATAGTCGTACTTAAAAAGATATTTGAATAGAGCAAAATAAGTTAATAAAATATTTGCCGCTTTGCGTGACGCAGTATAAGCAATTCTGTGCTGTAATTTATACAGTGCCACAAAGACAACCACATCATACCAATAATGGAACAGACGTTGGAATTCTTATTGAGATGCAGTTGAGGCATATTGCTGGCGTGAGAGGCTGATTTGGCGGTGGGCCTCAATGCCGGCCTCCGCTAACATACTGGCCGCCGCGTCGGCCCCGACCCGCTGCCACGGAAAAGAAAAAAGTGCCTGTTGTCAAACGTCATAATTTTTAATACTCTTGTTATTGTATTTTATTGTATATAAGTTTTTAGTGTATATATTAAGTTTTTATGTCTAATAACGGTGGCAAAAGTGGTGAGGAAACAGGTGCCAGTCAACCTGGCACATCGACTACTCTGGTGCGCTGCCCCAGTTGTTCCCAGGCACGTTTCTTTAAGGGTGAGCGGGGCCTAAAAGTACATTTTGGTAAAATACACAAAAACCAGAATGTACTTTCTGGCCCCAATATATCAACACACAACACCACACAAAATATGCAAACAGTTAACAGTAACAAATGAAATTCCTTTTTGACAATATTTAAGTAAATTAAAAAATTCTATTCCGATCATCAAACGAATTCCCCGGGGTGCAAGGCCTTCAGTGGCCCAAAATCTGGCACACTGCGTAGGTCTTGTGGTCCGGGAGAATTCTTTGACGGCTTGGGAACAACTTCTCACCTTCCCTTATAGAATATTACACGCACAAGAAGACCGGCTAACTAAAAAAACTCTTACAGCAAAAATTAAGGAAAATTGTACCTTTTCGGCATCCAAATTAAACTACAATTCATCTAAAATATATCGTAATAATTCTATCTACCACCACGTAGAAACAAAACTGAGGGAAGGTGATATAAGGGGAGCGTCCAGGCTCTTATTTAGTAGCGATGTGGTGGCGCCTTGCTCTGCCGACACACTCGCCGCGAGTGTGTCGGCAGAGCAAGCATCCAGCGCCAGGGGATAACCTCTCTTTCCCTGATCCACCTAACATGGATTCTGCCTTTCTCAGCATTACAGCCAAGGACGTGGTTGGTACCGTTTGCTCCTTCCAAAGTGGTTCCGCTGGTGGTCTCGACGGCTTGACACCACAACATCTGAAGGACACATCTTGTGTGTTGAAGCGCCGGGGCGGCCGGCGACACGCTTTTGAGGGAGCTTACGGCCTTAATCAACCTCATGCTCTCCGGCAATGTGAACGATGCCATCGTCGATATTTTGTATGGTGCTAATTTATGTGCCTTACAGAAGAGAGACGGTGGCATTCGTCCCATTGCCGTTGGCAGTACATACAGGCGTATGGCAGCCAAGATATGCTGCTGACATTATAAATCTACTTTGACAAGTAAATTTCAGCCCCTGCAGCTTGGCTTCGGTTCTAAAAGGGGCTGCGAGGCTGCCATACATGCCCTGTCTACGTACCTTGGCTGTAATGGAGGTGAGGTTATCTTGAAGGTTGATTTGAAAAATGCCTTTAACTCGGTGAACAGGGACACCTTGTTGGCACAAGTTAAATTAGAAACACCCAAAATTTATAACTTTATTTGGCAATGTTATAGACACCCTTCTAAATTAATATATAAAGAAAATCTTTTGGAATCCGCTGTTGGCTGTCAACAAGGTGACCCTCTAGGACCACTAATTTTCAGTTTAGCTATTCATCCAATCATCAACCAGTTAAATTCAAAATTTAATGTCTGGTACCTGGACGATGGGACCCTCGCGAGGCGGGTTGAGACAGTTTATGAAGATCTAGCACTCCTGAAATCAAAATTCTTGTCAATCGGTTTAGAACTCAACCCAAGCAAATGTGAAATTTTTATTAACAACAGTTTAGACCAATCTGCCATACTGTCAAAATTCCAAAATCTGGCGCCGAATATTACCCACGTCGAAAAAAGTTCTCTTCGCCTCCTTGGGTCCCCAATTTTAGACGAGGGTTTTGATTCATTTTTACATGAAAAAATTCAAAATTTTAGTGAAATTTCAGATAGATTACTCAAAATTAATATTCACTCGGCTTTCACTATTATCAGATATTGTCTTTTTGAGCCTAAATTTACACATGCTATTCGATCTACACCATTTTGGAAAAACCCATCATCACTCTTTCAAATTGACAATATTATAAAAAATACCTTAAGCAAAATTCTAAATGTGGCCCTGAACGACCGAGTGTGACTGCAGGCGTCCTTACCTTTACGCCTGGGCGGCCTCGGCGTTCGCAAAATTTCCGATGTGAGCTTACCAGCATTCCTGTCCTCGGTCCACGGCACTAAAGAATTGACCAGGAAAATCTTAGCACCTACACTAGTCGATTCTGAGGTGCCGTGTGTGATCGATGCCGTGAATGCTTGGAGAATGGCTTGTCCAAACACCGAGTTACCCCGAGACTTATCCTCTCAGAGGCAGTGGGACGGGCCGCTTTGCAGCGCAGTACGAGAAAATCTCCTTAGTACATCGTCCAATGCTGCAGAGCGTGCCCGTTTGCTGGCTGTGGGAGAATGGGAATCGGTTCTCTGGCTTCAGGCACCGCCATCGTCCAACATAGGTACCATGTTGGACGATACCACTTTCCGCATCGCCGCTTGCCTCCGTTTGGGTGCGTCATGTGTTTCTCCGCATCGCTGTCACTGTGGGGAGGCTGTCGACAGCCTTGGTCACCATGGCTTATCATGCAGCAGGAGCGCAGGTCGAATATCACGACACGGCAATCTCAATGACATACTTCGCCGGGCTCTTGTCACCGCTGGCGTTCCAGCCCAACTTGAACCGCAGGGGCTGGCACGTGACGATGGCAAAAGACCAGATGGTATGTCTTTACTGCCATGGAAGTTGGGTAGGCCTTTGGTGTGGGACGCAACGTGTGTCGGTACCCTCGCGCCATCTCATCTTCCTGGCACAGCGGGTTGTGCGGGCGCTGCTGCTGCTACAGCGGAGACCTTCAAACGGCGCAAATACGCAAACCTAGTAGGGGATTACGTATTTGAGCCGTTTGGGGTCGAAACGTTGGGGCCATGGGGTCCAAGTGCAAGATCTCTTTTTAAAGATCTCGCAAAGAGACTGGTCGACGTCTCGTGTGACCAGAAGGCTGGGACAACCCAGCCTTCTGGTCACACGAGACGTCGACCAGAAGGCTGGGTTGTCCCAGCCTTCTGTGTACTTGGCCCAAAAAATTTGGAATTGCCATACAACGTGGCAATGCTGCCAGCGTTCTGGGCACGCTCCCAGTCGACGGCGATGAGGAGGACTTTTATGACGCCCTCTAAATTATTTTCTGTTTTCGTTTTATTTGTTTTGTATATACATATTTCGTAGGATAATATTTTAACATTTATGTTTAATTAAATAGGTATATAGTTGTATCTAAATAATATAATGTACTTAGATTATTATGAAAATGAATATCATGAATAAATTATTTGTATTTTATAATTACCTATACATATTACAGTTTTGTGAGTAAAATCAAGTTATATTTAGTTTTCAAACTACAACTGTGTTGAAAAAAATGGCGGCCCCTAACTTTTCGGCCCAAGTTTAGCTTTGTTTACTTTATTTTCAGTGAAATTATATTAAAAAAACGATAACAATTTCGTTATAATCATAATAATGCACTTTACTATCATAAATATACAATATACACAGAAGATTGATTAAAAATGTTATTGTGTTTCTCAGGTTTTTTGATATGGGTAGTAGAGTACCCATGGACGTAACTATATTGGTTCACAATAAGGGTCGGTACAAACAGCAAAATATGTTTGCAATATTTTTGCTTTGTTATTTTTTGCGGATTTGGCTGTTGAATTTTTTGTTTTGGTTTGTGGTGTTTAATTAAGCTTAAATTTTCTTGTGATATACTTACTAATAATTTATTTTTGCTCACTTTTTAATTCCGCTTTCTAACATGGAAGATGTGTTCTGCAATTTCATATCACTAATTATCTTTTTGTGATTTATTGATAATCTATCTATACTAATATAATAAAGCGGAAGAGTTTGTTTGTTTGTTTCAACGCGCTAATCTCAGGAACTACCGGTCGGATCTGAAATATTGTTTTTGTATACGATAGCCCAGTTATTCCGAAAGGCTATAGGCTATATAACATAACGCTACGACCCTTTGAGGCCGGGCAAAAGGCTAAAAAAGCTAAAAGATTATGTCGGCTAATCTCAGGAACTAGCAGTCGGATTTTAAAAATTGTTATTGCATATGATAGCCCAATTATTCCAAAAAGCTATAGGCTATATAAAACTTTTAGGAGCCAGACAAAACTAATAAAATGGTCAAACGAGAAGGGGGAGGGTTAGGTCAAAGGCAAAAAAAGGCTAAGGCCCGAATTCCTCTGTCGCTGATGTCGGTCGCGCGTACGAATATACGTTGTGTTCTATGAAGCACCACACTGTGACGCTGACAACAGCGGCGCGCGAGTTGCTACGCGCCGCTGATGGCGCGCGTCGGTCTCGCTCGTCAGCGCCGCGTTCGTCGGTCGACTGACGCGCTATAGAACGCTATGAGCGTCCTCACTCTGTTCCCGACCGTCGGCACGCGCGCGTACAGTCGCCCGCCACAATGAACATTGATACCGAACGTGTGATTGCCGAGGTGCGCCTACGTCCTGCATTGTGGGATTTATCGAATGAACTTTACAAAGATCGCGATGCCAGAGCAAAATTTTGGTTACAAGTTTATGAAGCACTTTTTCCCGAATTCAATAATGAGGGCGATGATAAAAAAAAGGAGATCGGTAAGTAAAAGATAATTGTGTTTATAATTATTTTAAAATAATCTATATGTTATTATAATCTGTGTGTTTAAAATAATCTAGTCTAATGGAATAACATGCTGTCAATTTCAGAACTAAGCATGGCATATTATAAACCTAACTGCATCGGATTTCCAGGAAATTGGTCCCGCTGTTTTGATATCAAAATGACGGGACCACTATTCAGTTACCATAAAGTATATTTCTATTCTATTCTAAGAGCAACGCGGGGATCTTGCGGGGTGTTGGGCGACGACGCGATAGATAATTACGAGAGCAACTTGAAAATGTGATTTTTTGTTTGTTGAGATATCTTAACGATTTTGGTGTCAAATGAAAGGTCTAGGTCTAAAACCATTTTATCCGTTTGAATCATGTAAATTAGTTCACGCGTTTAGGAGATAATAATATTAGTACCTACCTAGGTATTAGTAAAAATATAAACAACCAGAATGTTTGATGATTTAGTTCTACGAAGTTTTTAATTAATGCTAAATAACATTAAACAAAGAGGTAGATTGTTGTTCTCATTATATGGTCAGGATGATGATGAGATGATGAGTGTTGCACATAGTTTATGTTTATTAATTATTGGATGGTGATGAAAAATACACACAAACACTAATTGTACCTACACGTTTAATAATGTCCATACACAAAAGATTTATGTAGAAACGACAATTTAAATCAAGACACCACACGAATTACAATAAAATCAGTCGTTGTCCGTTCCACGTCGTTGGCGGGAATGCGCAATTAGCGTGGGATGTGTAGATGCTATTTCTTAGTAAATATACTCGTTTTGCCATGGCAAAGAACCTGCCGGTGAAATAAAGTAGTTAGCGAATAAGTCTCTTAAAGTATCGCCTGTCCGATTCATAATGTTATAGCTGTTTAGAGGAACATTTTCTAAACCAACAATTGACATAGTATCAATAACATCATAACCATCACGAACTCTTATAAAGTTATGTAATACACAACATGCTTTGACTATTTTGATGCTGTTAATCAATGAAGTCCTCATAGGCCTGTGAAATACTTCAAATTTATTAGACATAATACCAAAAGTAGATTCTATGTAGCGTCTTGCCCTACTAAGACGGTAGTTGAATATTTTTTTCTTGTGAGTCATATTACCTCGAGCGTATGGTCTTAAAATATGACGTGATATTCCAAACGCTGCATCCCCTACAATCATGTAAGGAAACGGTGTCCGGCTGTTATCTACTTGTCTTGGTTCTGGTAGGTTTATTTCGCCGCTTTGTAATTTTGCATACAAGTTACTGTCCCTAAATATTATTGAGTCAGAATCTGTTCCACAAGCACCCACATTAATATACTTAAAACAGTAATTAGCGTCACACATAGCCAACAGAACGATTGAATAATATTTTTTATAATTACTGAATAAACTTCCACTGAATGCAGGGCAAATAATACGGACGTGCTTGCCATCTATCGCTCCAACACAATTCGGAAAATTTGCTCGTGATTCGAAACCCTCAGCGATTCTCAGCCAATCTTCATGTGACGAAGGCAGTCTTAAAGTTTCGTCGTGCAGAACATCCCAAATTTTTGTACACACTTCTGTAACGATTTTGCCAATAGTTGATTCTCCAAGCCGATAGTGGTAATGTAGATCTATGTAGGTATTGCCGGTCGCAAGGAATCTGTAAAGTGTAATAATATGTATTAAATTTACTCTTCTTTCTTATTTTTTATTGTTTCAGAAAAAAATGTGCAGCAACGATGGAAGACTGCAAGAGATGCATATATGCGTTGCAAAAATGTCTTAAAAAATACTCCCTCCGGATCAGGAGGAAGTAAAAAAAAGGTGTACATATATTTTGAAGATATGAAATTTCTTGATAAAAAACACCAAGCTGAAGTTGAGGACTCCATCGAAAGTAATCAGGCTACACCGAGCGCAATTAATCAGGATATCCCAAGCATATCTAATCAAGACGTGCCAAGTACGTCCAGTCAGGACATACCAAGGAGCACAGGACTTGAAGTAAATACAGAATTACAGAAAAGTGTTGCTCAAGAAAATTCTACAGACTCTTATTTTCGTAATAAACATTCTAATAAAAATCAGCGAAAAAGAAAACAGACGGACACTGATGAATTCGATAAAGAGATGCTCAAGATGTTCAAAGATAATGCAAAACTTTTTAAAAATGATGACATGAATTTTTTCATGTCTCTACTGCCAATAACAGAAAAGTTTACAACGCATCAAAAACTGATTTTCCGTACAGAAATGCTGAAAAAAGCAATGGAAATTAGTAATATGCACAATCCATATGAAATAACCAGTAGACCGAATTCTTCAGATTCTTATTTTTTCTCAACAGTCTGAATCGATTTTACGCAGTCAAGATCCGATCAACGTACATGAATATGAAACTTTCCCTGGTATGTCAAATACCGTTTCACAAGAATGTGTGATGTACGAAGTACGTCCCACTACTTCTTATACATTAAACTCCGGATCCCAAATTATTTCTCAAGGATACCAAACCATCCATGGCATTACTAGGAAAGCCAACGAGGACAAGTAAAATGTGTCCTTCAACTAAATAAATAACTATTTTATTCTTTTTTGCAAAAAAATAATAAAAAACTAATATAAAAATGTATTGTTTTCTTTCTTATTATCTATTATGTTCCAATAATAGATTGATATTATGTAACTCACCTCAATGTAACAGCAAGTCGTTCCACTGGAGGTATAATTTCTCGATACATGGAGCAGTGTTTCAGATGATTTACTAACTTTGATAACAGTTCATCAAAAGTTTTTACTTTCATTCTAAAATAATTAAAAAACTTTTCCTCGTCCTGACGTAGCTTTTCAAATAAAGTAGAAAATTCACCATTCGTCACCCTATCAGCAACAATTGGGTGAATGTGATATCTTTTTTTTCTATATTGACGCCGTCTCCGCTTGCGTAAGTATGCTGCAGCAACTAAACAATTTATAAACGGGTTCATAATAATATCCCAAATTCAAACTCCGCTTCACAAATGCACTTGGAGACGCCTGTACCGTGGAGCGGTCAGTATCGCACTACGGATGTTTTCATTGGCGCTGATGGTCAGCGCGCTACGCGACTGACGGTACGCGACCGACGTCAGCGACAGAGGAATCCGGGCCTAAACGAATAGGATACAATCTATATGGGTATCGTTTTCGAGATTTTCGGGACGCAGATTAATAATATGAAATTTATTTAGTGATCCAAGATGGCGCACAGGAAATCAAAGATGGCAGATGAGAAAATTTCAAAAATCAATATGAGTATTGCCTTCGATATTTTAGAGGGTGGGGAATTGAAATACAAATTCTATTCCTATTTTTATTTTTATTTCTATTTTTATTTTAAGGAATGGGGAATTCAAAAACACCATCTATTTCTTGATCAAAGATGGCGGATGGCAAAATTTTAAAAATCAATATGGGTATCGTCTCTGATGATTTAAGGGATGGTGAATCCAAATACAACATCTATTTCGTGATCAAAGATGGCGGATAGGAAATCAAAGATGGCGGACGGGATTTTGTTTTTAAGTCGATATGGGTATCGTCTCCGATATTTTAAGGAATGGGGAATTCAAAATTATGTAAAAATCTATGTTTGTTTGTTCATCATTTATAGACTTTGAAATTATAAGAGATTGCGCTAAGTCAACGGTAACTTTGGAAAAGGGGCTTGGAAAAGGGAATTAAATAAAAACTCTTAAAAAGGCGATACGGAGTTTGCTGGGTCAGCTAGTAATTCATAAACTTAAACAATATCATTTATCTGTCGATAGAATAATAATGTAAATACCGTATGTATTGTGCTCATTTGTTTATTGCCATAGTTGGTTTTGAAAATATTTATGTCTTCATAGTATGTGCATGTGCATTTTATTATTTGCTTGAAGCTGCACTGCTATGAGATTGTAATTCACTATTTGTTGTCCTTAATTCGATTGTTGGTTTAAATTAATACATACAACACTTTTAGATCACCAACTGAAAATAACTTGACTTATGGAAGTCCTAGAGCCCGAGGGGTTCGTACTAGAGGAGGAAATAAGAGGTATTTTTTGTATTTTTCTAAACTCTTCTTTTGAACATTTTATTTCATTTCACTAATCTTATTTGTATATGTATGTTGTTAAGTTTAATATGTTATTTAATATTTGTAGAGGCCAAGGGGTCCGTACAAGAGGTCCTGCTCAAGGAAGCCTTAGAGGCCACGGCAGTCGTGGCAATCGTGGCAACCACGATGGTGAAGAACACCCTAACAACCGAGGACGCCGGGGAGGCCGACGAGGACGCGGCGAACGTAGACCAGGAATGGATACAGAAAATAGTGGACATAATAGCCAGCCATCCCAAGCAAGGAGGTAGGTATACTTTTCACAGCTTTATTTTCGGTCTGTTACTTTTGGTGCTATAGGATATTGGATATTACGTCTTTTCAGCAGTAAACTAGATTTAATTCGCGCTCAGCGGCAACTCACCAGAAGCGTATTGCAGCGTTGCCAGCAGAAATAAAAAAAGAGCTCTTAACTCGCAAGCGTGACGCTGCGGTTGCTCGAGTTATAATGCCCGACGCGCCACCACGCAAAAGACGGGCCCGGTAGGTATATTTTCTTCATATTTTATCATAATTTACCAATAAGTGTCCATATTATTTAGTTTAATTTTTATTTTAGATTGGCGTCACCAGAGCGCGAACCATGTGAGTATATGGACTCTGATTCTGATCGCCGAATTATTATTTTAGGTAAAGATTGATCAGTAATGAATAATTGTGCTATATTGTAATTGTTGTATATTTTAATTAATATTATTGGTTTTAGAGGATATACAATGGGTGCCTCCTAGACACGCTAAAATCATAGCTGACGCCGAGATACGTAAGTAAATGTTTTACTAGACTGGAACTTGTTACAATCTTATTCTTTATAACCTTATTACTTACCGAATGCAAATTTTTGCAGACAACATTCCAGAATTGCCTCCCAGGGATTTTGAGATACGTAAGCAAATAATATGCTAGTACTGAAACTGGTCATAGACTAATGCTTTGTGACTACATTAATCTAATGATTTTTGTTACAGATAACAATCAACTGTCGCCGTCAAGAGATGTCGAGATACGTAAGTAAATATTTTACTATACTAGAAGCTGTTCACAATCTTATTCTATATGACTTAGCTAACCGAAGGCTCGTTGTTGCAGATAACATTCCACTATCACTGCCCAGAGACTTTGACATACGTCATCATTGTCTTGCCCTGGTCCCAAATTATTTGGGGTCGGCGCAGTATGTCCTTCTCTTCCATACTTCTCTGTCACCAGTCATCCGATCATTTACCCTTTTCTCTTTCATATCAATCCTCACACAGTCCATCCATCTTTTCCTTGGCCGTCCTCTCCCTTTTCGTCCTTTTACATGCATATTCATCACTTTTTTACCTACATACATCTCATCTCTCCGCATAACATGTCCATACCAGGCCAATCGATTCCCTTTTATCTTTTCATCAATGGGCGCCACTTTCATACTACCTCTAATGTAATCATTCCTAATTCTGTCCATTCTTGTCACTCCACACATCCATCGTAACATTCTCATCTCTGCCACATGCAATCGTTCCTCGTCCATTTTCTTTGTAGCCCAACTTTGACATAGCCCAAGACTTTGACATACGTAAGAAAACAATATGCTAGACCTGAAACAGGTCGCAAACTGATCTTTATGACCATATTAACTTAATGTTTTTTTTACAGATGGAATTCAACTATCACCGCCCAGGGAGGCCGAATTACGTAAGTAAATTTATTACTAGGTCTATGTATTATTATTTTTATAAGAGAGTTAAACGTCATACTGTTTGTTACAGAAGAAGAAGAACTTGGAGACTTGCTGCATATTGGTACACCAGATTTAGATACTGTCCCTAATTCCCCTAGCTCTTTAGACAGCCTGGATCCTAACCGATTGGATACGGAAATAAATAGAGCCTTGATGGCAGACTCCTCAGAAAAAAGAAATGCGTTCTGCAACTTTCTCCCCAATTAATCCCTCGACAGAGTGAACAGACGTATGATAAAATTACACTTATCTTTAAATCCTAAAAAAATTAATTATATTCCTTACTGAAAAAATAAATCTTTTTGTTCCCACTTTTTTGTAAGCTTTTCTGCTCTTTTTTCAATCCTTATCACGTTTACAGTATAGAGGTAAATTTTAGTGTATGTTAATGTCAATTTGAAAATGAAGTAAACAATATATTTAAGCATAATTTTATTTCAGGAAACAACATCGTAGGTAAGGCTGATGACAAAGTAACTGTAGCACCTTCCACGAGTAAACAGCGTACTTCAATTAGTATGCATTATTTAATATGTATATTCATCTAGAGTTTAAATACAGAAGACCAGGTATTGTTAACAGTAACCTTTTTTTCAGTATCTAGTGACAAGAATTTTGCCAACGTCATTGGTGACTGGATAAAGCTGACCGATGACCTAAGTGACTGTGAGAAAACGAGGACTGCATTTTTCCTGTTGTGACGTCACGCAACGCTGCGGCAGAGCCTGCAGTTGATACTGACATGACGTTGTACGAGGCTCGTGTACTAGAGATTGAAGGCTGACTAAACGACCAAGCAATCAGACAGCTTGTACCACATGACTGTTACACTTTTGACTAGAAAAGAGACAAACAGGTTTTTACAGGACGACGAGAAAATTTTACTGGGACTCCTGGACCGACATTCCCACTCCTGGACCGACATTCCCACTCCTGGACCGACATTCCCAATTACCGACCAGACTACTGTTGTCGATATTTTTTACAAAATGATCAACACCGAGTTCATAGACAGAATTTGCACAGAAACTAACAGGTATGCCGACCAAAAGATACAATTATTGAAAGACCAGAATAAATTCGTAGCGACTTTAAGACTGCACCGATGGACACCGACGGACAGAGACGAAATGGTCAGTTTTCTAGCTATAACAATTCTTCAAGGACTGTACCCTCTACCGGAAGAGGGGTCCTATTTTAGTTTTAATGGTTTTGGCACGATGCCTTATTTTCGAAAAATAATGTTCTATAATAGATTTTTATTACTGAAGTCACTGATCCATTTCGTCGACAATGAGACCATTACAGAACCAAATAAACTGTGTAAAATTCAAATGGTGACTGACTATTTGAACGACAAATTCTCAGGTTTATATTATCCTTCCCAAGAAGTTGTTATTGACGAATCCCTGCTTAAGTGGCATGGGCGACTAGGCTTAGCTCAGAAGATCTCGTCTAAGGCTGCGCAAGTCGGAGTAAAGACTTACGAACTTTGTGAGTCTTCCTCCGGCTATCTTTGGAAGATTTTTATTTACGTGGGAAAAGAAAAGACTGGGACAGCGACTGCAACAACATCTAATGAGACTAATCCTATTGACACTGACGAGAGACCTGATGAGACAGATACGACTGAAGATGTCACAACTGGCATTAACGATGTACGCCCCAGCAATGCCACTGCCAAAATTGTATACGACTTACTCGAACCTTTACTTCACCGCGGGCACACGCTAATAATGGACAATTTTTACAATAGTCCATTATTAGCGCGTTGTCTAAAACGACAAAAGACAGACTGTTTTGGGACATTACGACTTAATCGGAAATTTGTTCCCGATTCATTGAAGACAATCACAAAGACTGACCTAAGACAAGGTGAAGTATTGGCCAGCTACTGTACCGATTTGGCGGTAATGGTATGGCGAGATGCTAACATAGCATGCTCTCGACATACCATTCCCTACAAATCGGTACGCGACAAAAATATGACCGACTGACATATAAACCAAGCGTTGTCCTGGACTACAATAAATCCATGGGAGGAGTGGACAGGAAAGACCAGTTCTTATCTGCTCAGCCCATGGAATGTGTACGCAATAAATAGAGGTGGCCGTTTTTAGAAAAACGTTGCTGACCAACGATGTTAGTCTATGGTGGTGGCAACCGATGCGAAAATATTGAACAACGAATGGCAGTAACACCGACCAAAATTCAACGCGATCAGTGATACCGAATAATGCCGACCATAACCGTCAACGAACGATGTCAATAATACGAACGAGTACATACGAATGCGACCGAACGACAACGATGCCACCAACCAAAAATTATAACTACCTATATTGAATATTGATACTTCACCAACTAACCGCGTGTCTACGTGCCTGCGCCTGACTAAAATGGCGCGAAACTCTAATGTATTACAGTATAATCTATGGAGCGAACTACAGAATTATCATTACTAGAAATGACTTAATTTTTGAGACTTCGTAGGTTAGGCACAGTTATAAAGCGTATGCAGACTCGGATGCATTTTTATAGGAAGAATAAGATTAAATATTTTAACAGAAATTTGGGTAAATGATTGTTATGATATACTAGGTACAAATAAACTTACAAACGAATGTTATTGCTATTATTTTTTATACGTTCATTATTTATAGTGCGCTCGGGTCTCTTCCTGTCAACATGACCAATTTATTATTTGTTTCAAGGTTACATTCAGGGCCGTGAAAGCTCCATACATGGGTAAATTTCATATAGATCAGCGCCATTTACCGAAGATTGCAAGAAAAAAATTACATATATACCTAGAAATATCTGAAGCGATAACTGAACGGTAATTTCGCCAACATCGGTAAGAAGTGCGTGGCGCAGTGGAAGAGTGCTAGGCTCATAACTTAAAAGTCCGTGGATCGAATCCACGCTAATCTAGAACTACTTTTTGTGATTTGTATATATTTTTTCTTATAAATTGCATATTTTACATAATAGTTGTCATTTACTTATTTATTAACACCGAAATTAAACATTTATTTTATTTTGAAAAATGAATCCACTACTAACGCCATCTATACGATCGGAATAAAAATAAAATTGTTTGTGCGCCATCTAGAATAGAGGATGCCTATTGAACTTTTCCTTAGAGGGAGTTGCGCATCTATACCAGTATATCTGTATAATCTATGGTTACATTTGTTTATGTTTTGATTTTTTCATTACGTATAATATCTTGGTACCTACGCGAAGTTTAGTGAGCACGCGCGATCATTTTTTAAATTGAGAAGTTATTAAGTATCATATGTTTCAGTGGTTGTGTATAGATTTTTGTAGATAAACTTATTAGACAATTATTTCAGTGTAAATAAATTTGTATAGGTATAAGTACCTATAGTTCCTTAGTTTGAGCGTGTAATTATAAATATTAGTGTACTAGTCGACCAAGCCAACTAGACGAATGTCAACGTGACAAAATTCAACATAATTCAACAATTATAATCCAGAAATTATTTATGGTAACGTGCGAACGCGGCGTGTGAACGTACAATGCGCCTGCAATCGGTACTAGGAATTTCTGGATTATAATTATTGAATTATGTTGAATTTTGTCACGTTGACATTCGTCTAGTTGGCTTGGTCGTGTAGTAAATGACTAGTGATTATGTCGAGACGGCAAAGAGGAGCTAATCCTGTTTGGGAACATTTCGACAAAATGGACGAAACTACAGGAATTTGTAAATATTGCAGTGTAAATATTAGTTATAAGTCAACGACTGGTAATTTGAGGTGCCATCTCAAATCAAAGCATCCACATATTTTGGCACAAGAGCTACCACGGTCTTATATTACTCCCCTGCAGCAACTAACTCAGTCACACACAACCGAACCAAACGGTAAGAAAAACAAAATACCTATATTATGCTAATATCTATAGGACCCAATCACACAGGAATGGCAGCGGCCGGCAGCGACATGGTGACTGACTGTGGTGATGACTTTCAGTAACTAAGACCATCGTTGCTTGAACTTCGAATCGAAACCTCGAAAAGGTCGCGCGGCCGCCCGCGGTTCTACGAGCAACCGCGCGCCATGGGCGATGCGGCGAGCGGCACTGCGAGCGGCGGCCGTGCGCTTCCCGCGCTTCCCACACATCCCTTTTTTTCTTTTATGTGTTTCTTTCTTCTCTTACTCCCTCTTCAGATATAAGTTCCATAATAACCATTTTCATCACTTTCACTCCAACACATCAGTTTCCTTGCTGAATGTAAAATTTAACCTGGTTAGGGTGGCTGCAGCGTCTGCCAGAGCGGCTTCCGGCGGCGGCTCAAACATGCGTGGCCGCCTTCACCGGCAGCGCCGCGCCGCTGCCAGCCATTGCCATTCCGGTGTGATTCGGCCCATACTATAGCTTAAGAGTTTTCTGTTTGTTTGGTTGTACGCGCTGATCTCCGAAACTACTGATCTGATTGCAAATTTTTTTTCACTGTTAGATAGCCCATTTATTGAGGCAGGCTATAGACTATACAACATCACGCTAAGACGAATGGGAACAGAGCAGCAATGAAAAATGTTGCAAAAACGGGGGTATATTTTTTTCGACTTCTACGCTAGCGAAGTCGCTTGCGAAAGTTTAGCTCCGTTTGTAAAGGTAACAAACCATTAAAATGCCAAAGATTTAAATGAATCCTAAAAGAAATTATTTTTACCCGCGCAGGACTCGAAATTATACCAACGACGAGCTCAACGTCTACTGAGACCCCATCAACAAGCTCAACATCTACGCAGCTGCCATCTTCATCTTGTGGTATTATAAGGCAACGACGTCAGAGAACTATTAATTCTTATGTCGTCAAACCCGTATCACAAGACATAAAGAAAAAAATTGATAGAGATTTGCTGAGCCTTTTTATCGACGACATGCAACCATTCAGCATTGTTGAGAATCTAGGGTTTCGGATGTTATTGTCTTGGATTCCGGGATATACTCCACCATCAAGGAAAACAATTTCCAGTTCATTAATACCGGCGTTATATGAAAAAACTATTAATGAATGCAGGAGCATATTGGAAGCAGAAGTGGTGACAGCATGTATCACAACAGACTGTTGGACATCGTGTAACAATGAAAGTTATATTGCTGTCACCGCCCACTACATTTCACCTCAATTTAAATTTAAGTCAATTTTATTAGCCTGTAAAGGTTGTCCCGGCAGCCATACAAGTGAATATTTAGGACAACAAATAAAACAAATTGTTTTGGAATGGAACTTGCTACATAAAGTAAATTTTGCCGTGTCTGACAATGCAGCAAATGTCTGTAATGCAATACAAATGCAGTTGAGATGGAAACACTATGGGTGTTTTGCACACACTCTCAACCTTATTGTTAAAGACGCTTTAATACCTTTACAAGACACCTTAGAAAAAATTAGAAAGATTGTCGCCCACTTCAAGAGGAGCACGCAAGCCACCGATAAATTGATGAAATATCAATCTAGCCATCTAGGCATGGAGCAGCCTAAAAAAATTATTATGGAAGTAGCAACAAGGTGGAACTCCACCTCATCATCATCCTCTTAGCGTTATCCCAGTTTTCAATCTGGGGTCCGCTTTCTAGTCTAACCGGATTTGGCTGAATATTAGCTTTTCCACGGAGCGACTGCCTGTCTGACCTCCGCAACCCGAAGGGATAGCGATATTCCATGGTTTAGACTAGTGTCAGTTTATTTAGAAGGTACTGACGCCCTGTAACGACTGTCAAAGATCTTCATGACAACCGGGACCGACGGCTTAACGTGCTCTCCGAGGCACGGGACAAGCGATAATTAACAATTCAATACGCACATAACTCCGAAAAGTCATTGGTGCGCGCCGTGGATTCGAACCCGATACCCTCTGCATGGCAGTATGTTGGTATATCCACTCGGCTATCGCTGCCTCCACTCGGCTATCGCTGCCAGAAATCTTTTTAACATTAAATAGGTGGAACTCCACCTATTTAATGTTAAAAAGATTTCTGGAACTTAGTGAGGCTATTAAGGCTACGATGGCAATTATTAATCGAGATTGGCCAATTATTACAGAAGAGGAGTGGGCTCTGTTACAGTTATTGGTCCAAATTTTGGCTCCTTTTGAAGAGATCACCAGTAGCTTGAGCGGAGAAAATTATTTAACAGGGGGCTTAGCAATAGTTCTCACTAATTGTTTAGTAGACGTTTGCGAAGAAATGTTGCGCAATAGCGAATTTATTAATACCGAAATCGTACAAAACATACTATTGAACTTAAAAAGTGGTATTGATACCCGGTTTCGGAACATCGAAAATAGTAAGTCATTCGGTTTGTGTATGATGCTAGATCCCCGCTTTAAATTGGCAACATTCAGAAATGAAAGTAATAGGACTGCAATTAAACATCACTGCCAAGAATTAATGGAAGAAATAATTTCAAGGCAGTCATTCACAGCAAATACACAGGAAACTACTAGCGCTGTCAACTTAAGCGCTTCAACCAGCGTATGGAATAAAGTTGACAGTTTAGTCAACAGCACAAGAATTCCAGGGACTCCTTTATCGAAAGCACTGAGAGAAATGAAATTATACTTGGAAGATGAGATGTTGCCTCGTCAAAGTCCTGATGGGAAGTGGAACGATCCAACTGAATGGTGGCTACGCCATGCTAAAATATACCCAACTTTGGCAGAAATATATCGCATGAGGTGTAATATTGTGATAACATCCGTTCCGTGTGAACGAATATTCTCCAAAGCTGGGTATATTTTGAATGAACGGAGGACTCGGCTTACTACCTCAAAATTAGAACATTTAATATTTTTAAATGCTAATGCTAGATTCTTAGCTGATTAAGTAAATAAAAACAATTATTACCTACACAAACAATATTTTATTTAAATACTAATTTGCATTAACACTTTTTATATTATTATTTTCGTGTTATTACGTTGAACTACGATTTTGTTTTTAACAACATCTATGAAAACGCCAACGTATCAACATGCTAACCAGCGGGTGCGCTAGGTGTATGTCCAACATCGTTGTCGGAAACAACGATGTTGACAACGGGTGGCGTTAATGAAACAACGATGCGCATCGATGATGAAAAATAACAAAAACGCCCATCTCTAGCAATAAAATTTGGTACAAGAAAGTGTTCCGTCGTCTGTTCAACACTGCGATATTTAATTGCTTCATATTGTACAAATCGGCCAATGCAAACGTATCGCACAGACAGTTCAGGACAACCTTGGCCGAAAACTTACTAAAGATACACAGACATATTGACCTCACGACAGAACCGCTACTTCTGAATACGAGGACTGGACTGATGACAAAGACAATGACAACTACGACCAGCAGACCTAAAGTCGAGCATCGACATTTCCCCATAAGAAATGGCTTTAAGAAAAGTTGCTGTTGGTTGTGTTCCCAGCGAAAAGTCTCAGCGAAAACAATTTGGAAGTGCCAAGAATGCGACATAAACCTGTGCATTGATGGTTGCTTACCACACATAGTTTTATTTTATATATATATATATATATATATATATATATATATATATATATATATATATATATATATATATATATATATCTTTCTTTTCTCTTAGCGTTATCCCAGTTTCAGTCTGGGGTCCGCTTTCTAGACTAACCGGATTTGGCTGAATATTAGCTTTTCCACAGAGCGACTGCCTGTCTGACCTCCGCAACCCGAAGGGATAGCGATATTCCATGGTTTAGACTAGTGTCAGTTTATTTAGAAGGTATTGACGCCCTGTAACGACTGTCAAAGATCTTCATGACAACCGGGACCGACGGCTTAACGTGCTCTCCGAGGCACGGGACAAGCGATAATTAACAATTCAATACGCACATAACTCCGAAAAGTCATTGGTGCGCGCCGTGGATTCGAACCTGATACCCTGTGCATGGCAGTCTGTTGGTATATCCACTCGGCTATCTTTACTTTTATATAATTCGGTTTACCCATTTATAATATATATTGTACAAAATTATATATATATATATATATATATATATATATATATATATATATATATATATATATATATATATATAAAACCCAAACTACAAAAAAAAGATTACTACCTATTTTTAAGTTGCGTAAATTATTAAGTGTGAATGAGTCCTTAGATAGGCGGCCATATTGCTTATATTTTGCCTTCGCGAGCGAGACGAAAGCGCACGAGATACTGCGATAAAATTAACAAGAGAGGTGTTTTGTTTTGATTTATTGAACTACTTAGCGATAATTAAACATAAACATTTATGCATCATTCGAAAGGTACATACGTCTTGTTTCTTATGATATGACATTGTTTTATTTGTAAAATTAACAATACTTTTTAGTTGCGGTCTGAATAAATAAAATTAACATGTTTATTTTTGACTGCACTCAATGTTCACACCTGTTTTTAACAGCTTAAATTAAGTTTGTAGATCTTGAGACATACATAGTTTTAATCGGCATACTTTTAATTTTTTTGTGCCGTTTTTTTCTTTACATACATACATACATATCGTCACGCCTTTTATCCCCGAAGGGGTAGGCAGAGGTGTATTTCAACACCCACTTTTCGCCAGATATACTTTAGTCCCACGTAATAAGGGGCGAGCCTATTGCCGTACCGAGCACACTTCCAGACTCCGTGCTGCTACTGAGAATTTCGTGACAGAAAAACCCAATAACACTGCCCGACCCAGGAATCGAACCCGGGACCTCCCGATCCCACGTGCACATTTATGCCGCGAGACCAACGAGGCAGTCGTATAGGGTTTGATGTCGAGTTTTCCGTCTCTACGCAAAGATGGTATTTGCATCGTGTTATCCCTTAGTCGCCTCTTACGACACCCACGGGAAGATAGAGGGTGGTGACACTTGTATTCTATGCCGTCAACCACACGGTTTTTTTCTTTATTCTAGCTATTATAGTTACTTAACTATAATCTCAGTGTAAGAATCGTATTGTTACTCCGAACTTACTCCGTATTGATTAATACCGTTATTAACCCGTAACTATTCCATATCTATTCTAGAATTAACTACTCCCGGTATTACTTTGGAGTAAGAGAAGAATAAGCAATTTTTATTAATAAGACTGTAAAGGGCTCAATTTTCCACAATATCATATTCCGATACTTTTATAAAAAGTATCGGCGTATGATTATAAAAGTTGGCTTTGCTATCCTAGCAGATATGCTTTCGATATTTTTGTCCACATTGAAGTTATCGTTTTAGAAATTATGAGAACCATGAATCACACTGAAAATATTCTAGAAACTGTAGTGAATTTCGGGTTCATAACATGCATTGAACATATAAGTAAGCTTATAGAAAATCTTATGTAAAAACTGTTGAATTCTGTATAAGAAATTTATGCAAGGAGGTTAACAGAATACTATCTGGTAAATCCACCAACTGTGATGAAAGTGCATAACATATATGCAAGACATACAAACAGCTGCACGAAATCATCACATTAAACATAAAACAAAAAAAAGAAAAAGAGTAACATGAGTGGAGATGACAGTATAAGATTTTTCCAGATAGTGTTCTGTGATAATATGTTTATTATAGTTTATTCCAATGCAGTGGGTAACTTTGACCCCATTACCAATTGTTGACAAAACGACCGGTTGGCGCAGTGGGAGTGTAAGCGACTGCTACGCCAAAGGTCGCGGGTTCGATTCCCGCTTAAGTCAAACATTTGTGTGCATGAACATGGTTGTTTGTCTTGGTCAGGGTGTTTCTATGTATAATATGTATGTATTTACAAAGAAAAGTATATATGTATGTTTATCCATTATCTAGTATCCATAACACAATCTCTGCTTAGCTTGGAACTAGATGGTGTTGAGTGAATTTAGTGGAATATTATTATTATATTATTTGAAACAATGAATATCTAAAGGCACCCTTTTTCCTTGACTGCCCAAAAAAAGGAGTGTTATGTTTTCAGGATTAATGTACTTATTAGGTATCTTTATTCGTTTCTTTTTCCACCATAATTTCTGAACGCCTGAACTGATTTTAATGTGTTTAGTACAGTTAAAACCCTTTTATTACCATGGGTAACAAACGTTAATTTCAAAAATGCAAATAGGTATAGCCATGATTCAGAAACAAAAATCCAAATTATTTATTTTTTGAAATGCTTTTCCAGTTTTGGAAATCATTAAACTTGTTTTTTTATTTCTTAATTTTTGTCATGGCAGGTGTATATAGGTATTATTTTTCTTAGATATTCATTATTCCAAAATGAAATAAATGTAATTGTCAGTTTACTTCTGGCCGAGTTCATTAATGTCCTCAATAAAACCAATTGACATTTACGTGGGCGACTCAGAAAGTTTTGCGAAACTAAAAAAAATGTTCTACAAGTAAGTATATTTTTATTAAACCTTTTCAAATACCACCAGCCTTATAGTCCGGTCAATATAGACATTTGAAATAACAATAATTGTCGGAGAGCCAAATATTGGTGGAGAGCTAGGGTTTACAATTACAAATAAAGTCTTAAAAGTCCCCATCGATCCCATGTGTGCTAAAAAAGTTATTCGGGGTCAAACGTCAAAATTTGAGGTGTTTTGGATTTTTCTCGAAAACTGTAAGTTTTATCAAAATAAAACCTTACCCAAAGTTAACCTTAAAATTCTCTACGAAAATGGTTTCAATTATTTTTTCCTAAGAGTTACCATTCCTGAGATATCGCGATTCTAAGAGTCACAGCATGCATGATATGCACACATTTCCACGCCAACTGTGAGGTAGTGTACCTACTCGGCGCGTTTTTTTACCGTGGTTTTCCCTGTAGGCCTACTCCGCTAACTGTCATGACAATTTTAGGATAATTTAAGGGAACAATACTCGTCAAGTTCTAGATATTACCTTATTATTGATTATTGATATAGATTATTGATACTGCTATTGATTTTTGGGTTAACTATTGTTTTGATTTCTTTAGATATTTTAATCAGATTCATACTCTTGAAAGTCTACTTCAACAGTCATGTCTTCTTCGATTACTTCTTCTTCCTCTTCTTCTTGCTGGATGTTCATAAATTGTTCAAATGTGGCTGAATCATTGGTCTCAACTGGACATTTGATCAAGACTGGCCTTGGCAATTGGTACACGCTTGAGAACACAGCAAACCGACTTTTTTACAGCCACATTTGGCACCACAACATTTTTTGCAACAGCAAAAAATAGCGTTGAGGAGTTTTTCTGGAGCAGGTGGGAGTAAAAATTGAATCGGTTCTCTGGAACAGATTCAATTGTATTATCTATCAATTTCCAACAGTCTTCTGGGTTCAGCTGATTGCCTAGCCATGTTTGAATTTGATAGTATACTCGATACGAGTGTTGAATAGTAGATGCCGATGTTGGAGGAAGACATGATAGTTGTACTTGTTTCTTGTTTCGCATATTTTTAACAAAAGTTAAGTAACGAAATTTATCAATGCAGGTATTTTTTTTTGCAGCTCCATAAACTACAAGAAGAAAGCGAATTCCTTCCGTAATTATTGTTTCAGGTGTGGAATCTATTTCTGTAAATACTTTGGCGCAGTCAGTCAAACCTTTTTTTTTTCGAATAATTTAAATGTCCAGTTGAGTACAATAGAGGAGGATTCCTGTGATTTTAATGAAGAGACGAATGATTCAGCCACATTTGAACAATTTATGAACATCCAGCAAGAAGAAGAGGAAGAAGAAGAAATCGAAGAAGACATGACTGTTGAAGTAGACTTTCGAGAGTATGACATACATACATACATAGACTCACGCCTGTTTCCCCGAAGGGGTAGGCAAAGGCATATTAAACGCCCACTTTTCGCCAGTGTTTTGATCCCACGTAATAGGTGGCGAGCCTATTGCCGATTATCGGCATATTTTGTTTGCCAGAGCCTCGTCCGTTGATCGGCAGGTGCACCACTTGCAGGTGAGGTTGGCTTGGGACCCTAAGTTCTTGGTGGGAACGCTATGCACCCGACCGACACCGAGCACACCGAGAGTATGAATTTGATTAAAATATCTAAAGAAATCAAAACAATAGTTAACCCAACAATCAATAGCAATATCAATAATCTATTTCAATAATCAATAGTATTAACGTAATATCTAGAACTTGACGAGTATTGTTCCCTTAAATTATCCTAAAATTGTCATGACAGTTAGTGGAGTAGGCCTACAGGGGAAACCACGGTAAAAAAAACGCGCCGAGTACACTTCCTCACAGGTGGCGTGGAAATGGGTGCATATCATGTATGATGTGACTCTTAGAATCGCGATATCTCTGGAATGGTAACTCTTAGGAACAATCATTAATACCATTTTTGTAGAGAATTTCAAGGTCTACAACTTTGCGTAAGGTTTTATTTTCATAAAACTTACAGTTTTCGACTTTATTTGAGTTTTCGAGCTTAAGACTTTATTTGTAATGGTAAACCTTAGCTCTCCACCAATGTTTGGCTCTCCGGCAATTATTGTTATTTGACCAGTATTTTTATGTCTAAATTGACCGGACTATTAATACAAAGTTTCATGCGTCTGAACTAGTTTTCGAAACACTTTTTCCAGTCCGCCGCAGACACCTCGTTTACAGCCTGCTCGAACGCTGCTCGAGCCTGTGTTTGGTCACTTGTTGCTCACAACAGAGAAAACTTCTGCCAAGCATTTGGTAGTATATATCATTCGGCGTTAATGCTTCTATGGTTTCTAGAGGGATTGACACCAAGTAGCCAGTCAAATTGAAAAAGCTCGTGATCAAAATCTTCCCCCCGCTTCTAGGTCGCTTTAGTTTGGTAGGCGTTGATTCGTTTGGAATACCCAAATCGTCGACTGGCGCTTTGTTTCTGGTTCGTATTGATAAATCCAGGATTCATCACCTGAAACGATGTCGTAAACACGGCGAGACGATCCTGCTTCAAATGTGTCTATCATATCATGGAACCATTCAACTTTTGCCTGCTTCTGAACATCGGTGAGGATGTGCGACACCCAGCGTGAAACTATCCTCCACACCCGTAGATGCACCTGTAGAATCTCGTGAAGGCTTGCTGATCCAATCTACAGTATACATAGATTTATTATATAATATATAATAAATCTATGGCAGTATATGTCGAATCACTTGGTATGTACCTCGTCTATTGTCTTGGATCAAATATTTCACTGCTAGCACGATTTCTTCCGTAACAGCCTGCAAAGGGCGACCACTTCTTTCTTCATCCCCCAAAGTTAGTCGACCGCGCTTAAATTCATTATACCAACGATACACGGTTGCCTTAGAAGGGCCTTCATCCATGAATGCCATTTGAAGTTTATCGCACGATTCGTCTGGTTTCAGACGACATTTAAAATCGTCATAAATCATAGCGCGAAAATGTTCTCGACGCAAATCCATTTTTCAATGAGACACGGTAATTTTAATTAGCTCGCAAAAAATGTAGAGGAAGGTTTTTAATTTAGAACGTACCTATTTTTACTTATGCTACTGCTACACCTACGTTAACGTTAGCGTTAACGGCAATGGCCAACTACGCGTTAATTAACGCGTTAAAAATTTGCGTTGACTTTTGGTAATTTAACGCGTTAAAACGTTGGCCACACCTAGGTTGCGCCTAAATTAACGCGTTAAGACGTAGGTGTAGCAGGAGCATTATAGGTAATCATATTTTTAAATAAATTATAACTGGCCAGTCTCACATACATAAAAACTTTTTCTCGCAATACTTTCTGAGTGACCTGGTAATTATTGCTGATTATACTGTAATAATAAACAATACTGTTTTATTTAAGGTGATCAAGATCAATAAATAAATTAATTACAAAATAACTCTGTTTTACTTAGGACACCGCATTCCACGGATAAAATTTAAATTTTCCGTATTACCATACTGTTTTGCTACGCTTGGTATTGTAATTATTAATGTGTATTGTAAAAAACTGCTAAATTGAAGCTCACGATTATTTAATTTAGCGGATTTTTACAATACACATTAATAAAACCATTAAAGTACAAAAATTTACAAACATCTATAGCTGCGTAGGTACCTATAGGGCGAGACTAGTTCAAATTCAAATTATTTTTATTCAAATTATTTATTGAAACAACTATACATATTCATAAACAACATTTGTGGTTGAGGTGTCCTTGTAGGCGAATAACGCCTGTGTTAGGAAACCTCGCCCCTCCTTAACAAAAGTATGGGATAATACGTATGTATGTTTACAAAAAAAAAGGTACAAAGCAGCAATATAACACTAATTGCAAATTAAATTGCTAGTAAAAAAAAGTTAAGTAAATAAATAAAAATTAAATAAATTTCATGTATCCATAGTGTGTGTGTGTGTGTGTGCGTGTGTGTGTGTGCGTGTGTGTGTGTGTGTGTGTATTACTTATGTGTGTGTGTGTATTACTTATGTGCACGTGAATATGTAATTTGCGATTTGGTGTCTCAGTGAATATGTTCGAGAAGTGTCTCAGTATCATGGTACGTAAGTGTTTGCAGCCATTCCTTTAAAGTATTTTTGCAGCTATAAGATTTTTTTCGATAAATATGTGAGAGCTTATTAAACCTATTATAAAGTAATGCAGAACGTTTACCATATTGTCTGCACGCAAACATAATTCTTGTCACAGGTGTTTAAACGGAATTAAATTTCCTTCTTTTTGACAGTGTTGTGGGATCAAAAGGAACACGCTTATGCGTTTTTAAAACTGTTTGTAATATATACAATTTTCTAACTGAAAGCAGTTTACTAATTTGATATAGATTCTCTGTAAAAAATTGGAGTTTCTTGAAGTACATACTCTTGATCAAGGCACGTTGAGCTCTTTCGACTTCAATAAATTTAGTTTTAGTTGCACCGCCCCATATAGGGATACAGTATGATAACATTGATTGTACTAGTGCAATATACACATCATTTAATAGATTTCTGGGACGACCTAACTTACTAATAATCTTTTTGGGCACCACGTACCTAAGACTTCGGAACATCCAGCTTAATTTTCGGACTCTATTGGCAACTTGATCAATTTGAGGGTACCAGGATAAGTTTTGGTCAATGTAAACGCCTAGATATTTAATATAAGGTACCCTTTTAATAGTCGAACAGCTACAGTTCGGAAAGTTTAGATTTTTACTTTCACCACAAAGATGTATCTTTAAACTAAAATCATTATCAGGTTGTTTTCGCTTGCATATACTAAAGGGAATATAATTTGTCTTAGCAATATTTAAAGTGAGTAGGTTTTTACCTAACCACTTGGCTACCCTAGCCAATCCCATCTCAGCGTTCAGGCGAACTTCCCGCCAGGAATCACCGGTGAATACAATAGCGGTATCATCAGCGTAGGAGAAGACACAAGCGTTTTTAAGGTGTAAACTACAGAGTTCATCAACATAAACGAGAAACAGCGTAGGTCCCAGCACGCTACCCTGCGGAACGCCGTAGGACACGTCAACTACATCACTAACGTACTGAGTTACCCTAACCCTTTGCTTTCTCTTCGTGAGATAGTCCTTAAACAGCAATAGCGGTACACCACGTATTCCGATACGCTCCAGCTTGTTCAGAAGTGTTGAGATATCGACTGTATCAAAGGCTTTTTTATGTCCAGAAATGTAGCTAAGCATTGTTTGCCGTTATCAAGATGATTAGTAACTAGAGTAGTTAACGCAGTAATGGCATCTTCGGTGGAGATACCTTGGCGAAATCCAAATTGCGAGTTAGATAAAATATTAAATTTATCAAAATATTTCAAAAGTCTTTTATTAATAAGTTTTTCTATTATTTTTGATATAGCAGGTAAAATGGATATAGGTCTATAATTGCTTATATCATCACTATCCCCACCATTTCGATGAACAGCTACCAAGGCGGGCGCTGCTGTCGCGCGGTTTAATCTAAAACGTGAAGTAAGCTCTCTATTTCATATATATATTATACTGTACTTACTCTTTGTGTCTGACAGCTGTCTACAGTCGCGAGGAAAGCGAGTCTTTTTGGCTTTGTGCAGAACTTTTGTTATTTCCCTCAAAACATCGATATTTATAGCGGTGTGGATACGTAAGGGGTAAGTAAATATGCTCTTTCTTGTTTTTATGTTTTTTCTTATAAATATAAGTGTTTGCGACTATGATGATGGTAGGCAATGTTGTAAAAAGGTAATGTTGTAAAAGGTTTCTCGGACACTAGTGACCCAAGTTTGCCTGAAGGTAGGTTGCACTTGCTACGAAGTTATAGTGAAGCGACTGGATTTTATTTACATTGTCATTAATGACTATTTAAAAATAGTTTGTGTAAAGATGTGAATTCTGTTTAAGATGTTGTTTTTTATTTTATTTATAGGTACTACATGTTGAAATAGTAAATTAATAATCATTATGTGACACATGTACGTAGGTACTATAAGTTTTTTAATTTCGAATGCAAAATCGAGCTGTAGCTTATGAGCAAGCGATAGCCTAGTGGCGATACCAAAAGGCTGCAATGCAGAGGGTCTCGGGTTCGAAGCCACGTCACGCCCCTTCGACTTTTCGATCAATCAGTCATTTATTTATTTGCTTGAAATATGGTACATAAACAGTTGTTACCGTGTTTTCAAAGAGCTATACATATTTCACTTATTGTACAGGCATGCAAATGTAGTCATAAAAACAATTCTTAATTAGTACGAACAATTATGAAATGTTATGCACATACATACATACATACATAAACTCACGCTTTTTCCCGTCGGGGTAGGCAGAGACAACGGAACGCCACTTGCATCTATCCTTACAAACCTCACGCGCTTCCTCTACATTCATTACTCTGTTCATACATGCTCGCCGGTTCCGGGTGCTTAGGAGCTTCCCGTTTTTCAGAACGTCACCAATTTGGTCGACGAATGTCCTACGAGGTCGGCCGCGACCGGCTTGCCCATACACGTTAGCCTCATTCTTTCTTCACTCATTCGCTCCACGTGCCCAAACCATTTCAGCATTCCTTTCTCAATCCTTGTCACGACATCTTCTTTCAGGCCACATCGCTCTCGTATTACTGCATTCGGAATTCTATCAATCAGTCTTACCCCACACATACTACGCAGTGACCGCATCTCAACTGCGTTAATTCTGCTTTCATGCTTTTTCTGCCACACCCAATACTCACTACCGTACATCAACGTGGGCACAAGCACTCCATTATGAACAGCCAGTCGCGCCTGTTTTGGCACATTCTGGCCGTTCATAAAGGCATGCAGCGCTCCATTTACACAGTTTCCCGCAGTCACTCTCCTTTCAATATCTCCTTCACATCTTCCATCTCTTGTAAACATGCTACCCAAATATACAAAATCTGCCACTTGTTCAATGTTTTCTTCTCCAATCGCAATATTACACTCAATCACATTTTCATCCTTCTCAAACACCATCACTTTCGTTATGCACATATTATAATAATAAAGAAATTAACATTAAAATAAATTTAGACAAATATAACATTCGATTATATAATTTACAAGAGATTTCCATAAAAGCAAAACCGACAAGGACTCTTCTAAAAAAAATCTTTTATGGAATTAAATTTGTTCCGTAACACAACAACAAAAGATACTGTACGTATCTTTTCCGTGGAAGTTCGGTGATCTCCTTCGGTAAACTATTAAAAATGAGTTGTGCCATATATACTCAGCTGCGTCGAAATAACTCTAATTGTGGCACCAGCATTTTAAGAGGCAGCTGAGAAGTCTGTCTCTTATTCTGGGTTTCATTCTTTTCAAAAAGAAACGGATGAAATTTGAAAAATTTTGCGACTTCGTATATGTAAAGGCAGGGAACGGTTAGTATCTTTTCAGACTTAAATATTGGTTTAAATGATTCAAACCATTTTAGACCATAAATTGCGCGAATGCTTCTTTTCTGAGCTATGAAAACTCTCATTATTTCAGAAGAGTGTCTCCAAACCACCAATCCATATCGAATGATTGAACAGACATGAGCATGCTAAAAATAATGCACCATTAAAGCGGCTTGTTTAGAAGTTAAATCTTTTACTTTCCTAAGTGCGAAAACAAATTCGTTTATTTTCATACACACCATGTCAACATGCTTCTTCCAAGTAAAATGTGAGTCTAAAGTTATTCCGAGAAATTTAGTACTTTGTATTTGTTCAACTTCGTTATTGTTATATTTACTTCGGAATGTTATAATAACTTTTGCAATTGTGTGCGTATTTAACAATCAATTATCGCTGGCTTCGTGCCTCGGAGAGTACGTAAAGCTATCGGTCCCGGCGGACACGAACATCTGTGTCAGATGCTGGGAAGTCAGTGCCCTTAAATATACTGACATCTAGCCTAAACCTCGAATGGAGATTTGACCTTCGTAAACCATTTAGTTTGCGAAGGTCAAATCTGGGTAGGTTAGAAATAGCGTACCCCGGGCTCCAAAGGATGCAACTGGGATTATACGCTAAGATGATGATGCAAAATGAAACCATGTTTTGTTTTGACTCATTATGGAAACCAATGAATTAACGGGGTCACGGAAACTACGTTAGCATTACTACCGCGACATGCAAAATGAAACCATGGCTATATTTATTTAATGTCTAGTTTACACTCTCGCGCGAGCGACGAGGTACGCGAGTGTAAACGCTCGCTCGTGGCTCGCCTCGTAGCTCGCCTCGCCATTCGTGGCGCTCGCGTCGGAGTTGGTTTTTAGGCACAAGTCAAAGGGCCTCGCGAAGGACGCGAGCGTTGTTTTTACACTCGCGCTCTCGTTTCAGTTTGCTTACAGCGCCCTTCCGTGCAGGTTGTGTTTTTCGATTTCAATTAAAAATGGACTAGTCCCAAAAAGTAACGCTGCAGTTCTTGGAACTCTATCAGGCTGAGCGAAAAAGTTGGAATCCAAAACATATGATGCATAAAAATACCAAAAAAGTAAATTATGCGTGGCAAAGAATTTCTGAGGTTATTTGCAGACCGCTAGCAGAGATCAAAGTAAAAAAAAAACCTTCTTTTTAAGTTGGTCAAGAGTCAGTAAATACTTGTTAAGGCTAGAGCTGATGCCGCTATTACTTCGACGTCTTCCATCGTTGCTGGCTCAACGCAAACTGAACGCATCGCGAGAGTGTAAACAGGCACTCGCTACCTCGCAAAAACACGCGAGCTGCGAGGCGAGAGTGTAAACTAGGTATAATCATGTACGAGTAGTGACCACTTGGTCGCCAACTTACCAGGTTCAGATCAGGTAGATAATTAAAAATTTATTATCAAGATACTTATATTTTTGTTTGGTGTATTTTGATTCTATATATTTCTGTATTCTTTAACAGGTACGAATATGAAGAAAAATGGATAAGGGAGATAGAAGAAAGGTTGGAGCTCGGCAGTATGCTGATTATTCGGGAAATACATTAGATACTGCTGTAGAGTTAGTAAGAAGCAAATCGATGTCGTCTTATGAAGCTGAAACGTACTTTGGTATTCCACGACGTACAATTTTGAACAAATGCAATAATAGACACGACAAAGCCATTGGTTGACCAATAGAACTGTCAGCAGAAGAAGAAAAACATATTGCAGAAGTAGTTCAAATTGCTGCTGATTTTGGTAGCCCTCTTTCACTCCTAGACTTACGAATAGAAGTATACAATTACCTTGAAAAATGTGGCAAGACAGAACTTTTTAAAGGCAAAATGCCCGGTAAGCGCTGGGCTCGTAATTTTTTTAAACGTCACAAATTTACACAGCGGACTACATAAAACATCAAACGTAGTCGAGCATCAAAGACTGTCGAAGAATTGACCACTTATTTCGAAAACTTGGAATCGTCGCTCAAAGGTTTGTGTGTGAAAAAATGTCGTGTGAAAATAAACTCATTTTTTTTAGAATCTAAGATAAAATTTTACAATTTTCGAATGCCTCAAGTTTACGCTGAAAACGTCAGTCCACAAGCGTATATTTTGAATATTTGAATAAGATTTGCAATTGCTTATAATTATTGCAGACATGGAAATTTGTCTAAACCTAGTAGCGTTCCTCGAAGTCGTCACTTTATTCAACTGAAGTTTAGGGAGCTAGCCAACCAGCTAAACAATGATGTCACGGTTAACCCTAGGTCGGAAGATAAATGGCGCAAAGAATGTTGACTTGGGGACACTCTCTCCACATTTAGTTTATTTTTTGGAATATGTAATACGTTATTATGTTTGTTTTAAAGGTGTGGAGCGACTACAAAAACAATTGTTAAAAGAAATATGCCAAAAGAAATAGAGCCGCTAGTGGCACAGGAGGAGGACCGGCGCTCCAATAGTCAATGACGGATATGGAGAGTCACGTCATTCAAAGAATTGGCGTGCAAGCAGCAAGGGGCATGTCTGTATAAGATGCTGGGATTCAGTCGGTTAGCATAACGCTACTTTTACCCTTATATCTTATACTTTAACTATAACAAACCAAGCCATTTTTATTCAGGTTGTCATTGCGGGGGCTGCTCAATCAGAAAAAAGCGGCTGTTATGCAGCCGCTCTCTTGGAAATTGATATAAATTAATATGTATTTACTTTTATCTGATCTTATCTTATCCGATGGCTCGGTCAAAATGGGAGAGGAACGTGGTGAGAGCTTTTATATAATTTTATTAATATATAAATTATCATTATTCGAAATACCTAACTATAATATGTACACCAACCTAAGATAAGCGAGGTGGTGGCGTTGTCCTTTATATTCACAAACGATTAATATACACTACCTTATCCGACGATTCATCTAATATGTTTGTAAGCGCGTTTCAAAAAAACACAAATATAAATGTAAATTCATGTAGTAAAAAAATATTAACCAACTGGATACGGGACCATTCGGCCGAGTTGGATGTGACAATGAGATTACCAAAGATAACTATCGGAGACACCCATAAAATAATTAACGAAATGATTACTTATAAAAGCCCTAGACGGAATCAGAGCAACTGATCTTAAAATCATAGAGATAGCAGCCGTGATTACTCATTTGATTAACAGATGCATTGTCAGATCCACTTACCCGGACGCGGGACGATTTAAAGTTAGGTGTGGTGCGTCCTATTAACAAAAAAGGTAAACACGGCGATTGTAATAATTACCGCCCCATCACCATACTGTCATGTTTTGACAAGATAATTGAGAGGTACGTGGGTGACAAACTAAGCCATTTCCTACATTCGAATAACATAATCCATGAGAAACAGTATGGCTTCCAAAAAGGGACAATTTCATCTCAATTGTTGTGTCAATTTACCAACGAAGTTAACGTTAAGCACTTGAATGAAAAACATCACTTGCTCGTTATTTTTGTTAATTTTAGTAAAGCGTTTGATATGCTCCAGTATGGAATATTGTATCAGGGGCTCGAGCAGACGTATGTGGACGTGGTCCCCTTTTAGAACTTTTCAAAAATTACCATCAAAATCGGATTATGCGAGTAAAAGTTGGTGATAAGTATAGCGACAGCATAACCACGGACAAAGGAACCATACAAGGCTCAATAATTATTATTTATAGGCATCAAGGCCAAAAGAATATGTTATATATGTATGTAAATCAGATGTGTAACCTATTTACTCACGGCTCCGTATACCAGTTCGCTGACGACACCTGCCTGGTGGCAGCGGACAGAGACCTAAAAACTGCTGAATTTAAAATGTAAGAAAACTTTGATAGATTGTGTCAATGGGCCCACGCCGTCGGGTTGGTAATAAACGCCCAAAAAACGAAACTCATGTGTATAGATTCATCACATAACAGGAGCAGCCACACGCCTATCATAATAGCACACGATCATGAATGTCAATTTATTTTTTTTGTTTTCCCTTTGACCATTGGGCTTTTTAGAATTCCATTATTTCCAAATAAATAACATTGTATCTAAACGAAAATTTACCTGGTCTAATATTTAATTTTTCTTTCTATGTTCTTCTTATTTAATTCTTTTCTATCCACTTTCAGTGTTATAGTGTTTTTTGTCATGCTAGTGTAATCCAATTTTGATACTTTTGTAACACGTATCTGGCGGGAGGACTTATTGATTTTTAAATTGCTTTATTTTTTATATTATATACCTTATTATATATTTAATTAACTTATAGATTACATTATTATTATATATTTAAGTATAGGTTCTTCCAATGCTTGACTTAAACAGTGATGATGACAGCTTTGTGACTGCTACTCGTCTCGATGACAGTTTCACTAGTTTACCGTCACTTGCAGAAACCCTTCAGTTTCAGTTCTCTGACGCACCAAAGAACTTTAATGTAGTCCATATAAATGCTCAAAATATTACAGCCCATTTCTCTGATATGCTGGCAACCTTTGACTGTAAGAACCTACATGCTATTCTCGTTTCAGAGACATGGCTAAAACCATGTCTGCCATCAACTTCTTATTCTCTCCCTGGGTTCCATCTAATTAGGAAAGATCGTGCGGTCGGTGGTGCTGGTGGTGTTGCTATATACCTACGTGCCCAAATTCCTTACCGTATAGTAAGCATCTCATCGCAACCACCACCCTCGAACGCCGGCGAGCATCTCTTTTTGGAAGTGGAACTCAATCATTCGAAAGTTATTCTAGGTGTTTATTATTCCCCTTCATCACGAGTAAATTTTTTTTCCTTCTTTCGAACACATCCTAGAAACTTGAATGCCTTCTTACAGTCACACAATTTTAATGGGAGATTTTAACACCTCTATTATAAAACAGGATACACGTTCAGCCACCCTTAAGCGTATTTTAAATTCCAGTAATTTATCTGTTCTAACTCTTAATGCTACACACCACTTCCCAAACTCTGTTCCTTCTCTTCTTGATCTTATTTTTGTTTCCTCTTTTACCTTTGTTGCCTAGCATGGTCAATGTTCTGCCGACGCCTTCTCTTACCATGACTTGATCTATGTTTCCTATAAAATACGTCCACCCAAGGCAAAACCGAGAATCATTATGCAGCGCAATTTTGGTGGAATGGATCATTCGAAGCTCTGCGACGATGCCAGCAAGATTGATTCGTCTCGTTTGTTTACGACTGACTGTATAGACACTAAAGTGCAAGTTTTTACAAACACACTAACGCAGCTGTACGATATGCATGCGCCTGTCCGTGCCATCAAATTAAAACACCTACCATCACCTTGGCTGACTGAAGAGATCAAAAACATAATGTCCAAAAAAGCCGCAGCCAAGGCGAGATATAAGTGCCGCACAACCTTTGTCAACCTGGAAAAATACATAAGTGCAAGAAATCTCTGCAATAAGGTGTGTAGGAATGCACAACGACAACACATTCACAACTCTGTTGAAAATGGAGATCCGGTTAAAGTCTGGAAATCTTCTTAGAACATTGGGAGTTGGTAAGTCACGCAACGACGAGTTCCCAAAAGATGCCGATCCCAATGCCGAGGTAGTACTGTGACCAGGACGAAAACCGGATTGGAAAGGATTTAGGAGAGTGTTTTTGGAAATAAAGGAAGAGAGTTGTGTATGTACAAGACGTTCAAGGACTTTGGAAAGGAACGGGAGTATGGATATAGGTCGGAAGTCAGAAAAGGAACAAGGTTTGGATTTTTTTGGCAAAGGAATTATTTGGGCATCTTTCCACGCTGATGGAAAGATACCGGTGGTAACTGAGTAATTAAGGATATGACAGAGAACAGGTAGGATTTCATCAAGGATGGGTAGGATCATGTTTAGACTAATGCAGTCATTACCAACAGCATTGGATGAGATTGAAATTAAGCTCTTTTTAACATCACAACAGGAAAATTGCTCGAAAACAAAAGGTGAATATTTGGGAGTTGGGATACGTGAAAGATCTTGTAACGTGTTTGTTTTAGTGGTCCCATCAAAATTGGACGAAGCAGTGAAATGTGCATTAAGTGCATCGATATTAATATCTTTTGGGAACTCGTCGTTGCGTGACTTACCAACTCCCAATGTTCTAAGAAGATTTCCAGACTTTAACCGGATCTCCATTTTCAACAGAGTTGTGAATGTGTTGGCGTTGTGCATTCCTACACACCTTATTGCAGAGATTTCTTGCACTTATTTATTTTTCCAGGTTGACAAAGGTTGGGCGGCACTTATATCTCGCCTTGTAGTAAACTGATCTAGTATATTGGGATGACCCAATGAATTGGTTGAGAGATTGAAATTACTAGTTGCTTCAAGGGATGCTGGCAACACAAACCATGATAATGAAATTTTATCAATAATTGAAGAATTAAAAGAAGCTGAAATTATTAAGGAATAAATAGTGATAATAATGTGCCGTTTATTCAGTATCATATAGAACTTGACAAGAGACATAATTAAATTGATACATAAAAAGAGACATGAGCAAAGCAGATGTGGTCAACGAAATTCATAAAAATGCAAGAGTGAACTTTTCACGGAGACATGTTATTATGAAAGATATATATGATTTATGGCAAGCGGATTAAATTGACATGCAATCAATTTCCAAAGAAAACAAAAACTTTCGTTATATTCTCGCTGTTATTGATACATTTTCGAAATACGCATGGGCCTTTCCGTTGAAATGTAAGACCAAAGATGTTATAAGTCATACTTTCAAGATGTTGTTGAATAAAGGACGTGTGCCTAAAAATCTGCAAACGGATAATGGGACTGAATTTTATAACAATACATTTCAAAAACTTATGAAATCTTACAATATTAATCATTATTCAACATTTTCAACAAAAAAGGCTTCAATAGTTGAGAGATTTATCCGAACCCTGAAATCCAAATTGTATAAAGAATTTAGTTTAAAAGGAAACTATAAATGGATAGATAATACTCTTGATAATATTGTTTGTTCCTTTATCGCCTCTTATTTGGCCATTAGGATTAAAATCTCTTTTATGCGCATTTGTAAAATGTAACATATCCTTATATACAAGTTTATCTTTGCCAGATATTAATTTTAAATCAGGTTTTCTTCGAAGTAAAAGTTCTTTTAGACCAGGGGTTAAATTATAGGCTCTGTCACCGATTTTAACCAAAATTGTATTATCATTATTCAAGTTTTCTATCTTAGAAAAGGATACTACTGAATTGCCCATCCATAATTTTTTATTTTCACTTCTTATCCCGAACGGTATATTTACACCATCATAAATAATAATATCATGGATATCACAGCTCTCTAATGATGTTTCTAGGTCATCAGGTAATTCCATTTTAGGTGAGTTTTCAACTAATTGTTCAGAATCTTGTTTAATATTGTAACAGTCTTCAAACTTTGCAAATGAGCCAGTATTATTGCTGTCGGATCCTATGCTGCCAGTATTATTGAACGATGTATTTTCCACATTCCTATTTTTTATAATAGAAATATTCGAATCAACTAAGGTTTTAAGAGGATCAGCGACAGGTTTCAGCATTTTATCGAGTGACAAGTTCATGGCATATTCCTGAGTCTTCATTTGTTTTATTTTATTCTTTATGGAGTCTACAGACTTCATTAATTCTATTTTAATGTTTTTCTCCATGTTATAATATAACAACTGTAACAACTGCTTTTAGCCAAAGAAAAAGTAATACTGATTGTTGTTTACATATGTAAATCATTTATATTGTATACATTTATAAACCATCAATCGAATTTAAAAAATGCATCTAAATTCTGTCTATAGCGTCCATTATTCAATGATGATTCTTTGTTAATAAGTAAAAAATTGTAAGGTTTACTCCAAACAGATTGACAAATGTTTCTGAACTGTTTCCATTGTAGATCAGTACTAACATGCTCTTCATAAATATGTTTTAAATTCACATCATCTTGTTTAAATACAATAATCAAATTAACATTGTCACGTAGCAATTGTTTCGGAATTTTAGAATAGGTTTGAGATAAATAGAAACAATCGATTTGTTTATGTCGACCCATACAGAAATAATTGCGTATATTTACTTGATTTTCATACGCAACATCATCAAATATAAACACCGAATTTGTTAAAGCTTCACTTGGAGAAATGACATCATTGTCATTATTAAATTCATAGAAATTAACTTGTGGTACTCTTTTTAACACTTCGGTCAAGAAACGGTATTTAGGTTGAAAAGAAGTTTTAGAGTAAAGGTATAGATTTCTAAATTTCAGGCCATTTTCATGCAGCAGTAACCTAATCATAACATTCGTTTTACCACAGTTTGAAGGACCACATATTATACAGCGAATGGTATTCGGCAATAAAGTGCTATGTCTAATGTGGTGAGCCGAGTCACTTAACCTTATATTATTAACATTTAAGGATATGGGTTGCTTGATCAACTTCATCTTGCCGATTAATTCAAATGCTATTTAACATTAACATATATACATATGCAAAATATTTTTATTATATACAGAGCTAACTTACAGGTTTGCATACCAGGTAAACGCTCGAGTTATGTTTGTTGAAATAAAAGCATTCATTTTGTAAATTCTTATTTATTAATTCTTGTTTAACATAATACACATTTTGTTATACACTTATATGCTTATTAACTATAGGTATTGTATTCATATATCAAATAAGTATACATAGCTGCTTTAGTAAACATACATTTTGAAATGAAAATGTTTTATTTAAATAGTCCACAGTTACACTTGCAGTAATTAATAATAGTAATATGATTGTCGAAACAACGAAGTATTGAAAAATACTGATTCAAAACATTGCATCAAAATATCCCCAAGGCAAAGAATGAATCTGATCTGGAAGTATCTGAACCTTGTCATCGTTTCTTTTTAATGTTTGCTTACTCACTTGTTGAGAGTACAAAACATGTTTGATAGATCTTATAATATTCATTTTAAACGATTGACTTTTATCTAATAACAAAGAGCCTTTATAATCACTTAATTGTAAATTCTTGGTTACAGACTTAGACATACATTTTGCTTTAGTTATACGTGTATTTAAACTATTGATACAATACAGTTTTGCCCTTAAACCTGTATATTCTGTTATAACATCTCCTCCCATTTCATCTTTAAATAGACCGGGGATTTTAGAATTAACTCTAGGTTAATTATATTTGTTATCCATTGGAAAGTTACTAGTATCAAAATACGATAAATCATCATGCATGTCGTGATAAAAGTCTTCTGTATGAATTAAGTAAAGTAAACTATCGGTATCAGTATAACATAATTCAACATTGTCTCTATATTTTTTCTTCATAAAATCATAATGAAATTGATACAGATGCTCCTTGGCATATTCTAAAACTGTAAATCCGACATAAATTGGTCGGTCTAATAATATTTTATCGCGATTTAATTGTATAGCTACAAAATTCTTAGAAAATATTGATAAACTTTTAAAGTTAGGTTTTGAAATCAATTTTTGTGCGCAAAGTTTTTTATTGGTGACATTATCTTTATCATCCCATTTAGTAACTAATTTTATGTCTACCTGTTTTCTTCTATTTTCTATGGTTTTACCAAAAATTGCATTATTGAGAAGCTTAAAAAAATCTTTTTCAAAAGATGTTTTAGATGCTATACGTAGATTGGTATTAAGAACTATATATCTTTTTAAAAGGTCATCTTGTTTGAACGTGAGAATGCGATGAATTCTTTTTAAAACCAGACCATTTTTTATACATTGTTTTAAATGTACGTAATGTATGACATAATTTAATTTATCATGCAAGTTAGCAATTAACTTAGCAGATTTTCCACCTCGGGTACGAATTTCTCTGCAGCGAATGGTAAATCCTTATGCTGATCATGAATAGTATCTGGGTAAGACAAATCTACTTCTAAAATAAAACCGTACAAGTTGTCATCAGATACTTTTAAAACATTAAAACTGTCCATTTCACCTTGACTTAAAAATCTGAAATCTGATACAGGTAATTTTTTAGTCATTGCATAACCATAAAGGTTGTTGCAATCCAGATATATCAAATAACTCGAGGGTTTTAAGTCATTATAATGAGGTAAATATTTATTGTTAGCTTTTGCATGACGCAGAAAGCACTGTGCTAAGCCTCCACGTATACCATTTTCAATAAATGTATAAATTTCTAAGTCGCTAATGAGCTCTCGTTCAGCATTCGTATAAAGAAGCATAGCATCCCAGCTCAAACTAGGCGATGTCACATAATGAGCCGGATCCAGTTTATAATAATTTAAACTCGTGTCTCTAAATTTTTCAAAAATGTCACTTAATAATAAAACATCACATTTTAAATACAGATCACTGTATTCACCTAGTGATTTTATATTAAATGTTTTCCAAATATTTTGAGCATGAGCATACTCGTCATCTGTAATAGATTCCATTGTTAAACTATTATAAAAATTGGCTTTTGACGGTAGTTGCTTTTCGTTAAATTTTGACCAATCGTTCATGTACTCATAAGGGTAAATGCCTTTCTTTCGTAATAAATTAAGTTTACTTTCATCAATAAATTCTCTTGACAAATTTACAAAATCTCTTTCTGATAAACTTTTACTTAAAGAATCTAGGCTTGAGCTTAGAAAATGAAAGGAATCAATAAATTTAATTTATATTGAACGAGTGCCTTTGTTTGTTCTAATTTGTTTAGTAATCGAAAGATATTTTTCTTTTGTTTTTGGTATTATTTTGATTGAACCTTCATATTTAGCCAACTCTCTAATAAATATATGTGAATCATAACCACTTAAATTATGAAATACTACTGGAATGAATGGACACACTTTGTACATTAAATTACAATAAGAGTGCGCCGCCCCTCTATACTCGCTAGTAATATGATCATGATCATGAACTTTATCTCCAGACTATAACTGATTGCATATGTGACACTCGGTTGCATTTCGATATTCTCTTTCTTGATCGTGAGTTAAAGGTTTCATTGGTAAATTAGTACATAAAACTTTGGTTATTCTTTTGACATCTTTTATTAAACGATTAATAAAAACTTCAACGCAATCTATGCCTCTGTGACAAACTTATTGAGTCTGCTGTTATGAGAACAGCATATATAATATGCAAAACTTGACGGCTGATGTACTTTTAGTGTTGTGGTATTTTTAGAACTATTATCATTACAATTGATTAACAAACTTTCGAAATCAGCATAAATAATAAAATTAATTTTAAGTTTTCTTTCATAATGTTTAAATTTCAGTATAGTATGTTTTTCCGGTAGTATTGTCAGAATTTTAGAACATGCATGAGAGACATATTTATTTTCATTAGTAAAAAATTGTAAACATAAATCACATAAGAAAATTTTACCATGATGATAAGTAACCTGACGTCGCACTAATCGTATAAGATCTTTTATTAAACAGTAATGTCCTTTACCATTCCGTTCTAAATATAATAAATTGACATGATTTTCTTTTTTCTTATTTGTCATGTATAACGGTCCAGTGACAATACTCTTCTTGTCTAAACCGTATACGGTAATGCTTATTGTAGGGTTTATCTGTTCAAAAATCTTTATGTCACTATATGAAGGAGGTAATGATATTCCTTGAATATTTAGAACTTTGCTGTAATGAGGATAAGATGTCGTTCTGCACACATCCTTTTTACAAGGAAATAGTGCAGCTACGATGCTCCATAAGAAACAAGACTCATCATTATTATGTAAATTCAAACAACTTTTAGTATTTTTTATTATTGAAGGTAACTGTATGTAGGTGCCACCACGCATGGGACAGTATTTACATATATTTATCTCAATATGACTTAGCGAAAGGTATGTCCAACCTGACTGTACATGCTCAAATTCTGAAAATTTTCGCATCAAGATATGTATTTTATTCGAAAAAAACTCATGTATATCAGTATTTTTATAAATTATATCATACTTGGTGATAAAAGATTTCATTTCAATTTCTTCGTGATAAAATTTAATGAGAAGAAACTTAGCAAACAGCTCAAAATTTACTTTTATACAGTCATATTTTTAAGTACCATATTTATTAATTTCTCAATATAAGAATGTACAGAATTCAAGATCGCCTCAGGAACGAGGTACTCATGATTTGATTTGTATGTATATTACTCGGGATCGCCTCATAAGTGAGGTGCTCGTCATCCCGAGCTAATTGTAATTCACAGATATTTGAACGCACAGAATTCAAGATCGCCTTACGGATAAGGGGCTCATCATCTTGACCTGTACGCGTCTGGCTCAGGATCGCCTCACTTATGAGGTGCTCGTCAGCCTGAGCTAAGTTCAGACGAAAAGTTACAATTCTATTTTTAAATGCTGTTGCTACAATAGAAACACTTTTAAATTCGGTACTCAATAAGCTATTTGTCTTATGTATATTAGTTCTGTTATGATATGCGTATCGATTTTGTGGTATTTCAATTTTACATTCGGTACAAGTTTTCATTGTATTAGATGGTCTTAGTATTGATGTTCTACGATCGTTGGACTGTGGAACTGGAAATAAAACATTAGTTTTGTATACTATTATATATTTTATTTAGTCAATGTTTATATTCAGTAACAAGTGAAAAATAAGTAATAATAAGTATGGATAGACTACAAGTAGATATTATATTTATTATCTTTATATTAATATAATTGTTATACGTATAATTTTAATTATAGTAAGAATTTATAAGGGTGACTGGACAGTTACTAAAATTTTTGTCAACTGATGACATGAACTTTTTCAAATGACGCCACATTTCTGTATTAGTACCTAGTCTAGTTTTAATTGTAGCGATAGAATGGCGCCACCTATTTACTGGTGGTATAGCTTTAATTTCATCACAATTATACACCTTTACTTCTATATAATAGAGTCCTTCTTTGGTCTCGGAAATTTTCCGGGCATAACCTTTTTCGACCCGTTTAGTGTAGTACGAATAAAGAGGAGCTGGTTCTTTACCCGTCGACGAAGATGCTTTCATAGATGTATCTTCCGCCTCGCTTTCACTACCGAAGAGATCCTTTGCCGTTAACTTATTGTCAGCTAAAGGAACTGGGTTTATTCGAGGCTTCTTAGTCACATGTGCTTTAGATCCCTCAGCTGGTTTGGACCGCTTGCTTGCAGCCGGCTTTGGAGGCGATTTCTGCTGCCTCGGCTGCTTTTCAACATCCGAGTCTTCTTCGGATGAGAACAATTGAGGCATTGACTCGGACCTGGAATAATAAATTGGAATTAATATTCAATCAAAGATTTACTTATGTATCTTGCTTAATCTGGAAATTCAATCATCGTACATGATGGTATGAATACTGAGAGATGAATGAATGAGACCTATAATAATAATATTCTACCACATACACACAATACCATCTAACCTAAACTAAGCAAAGCTTGTACTAAACAATGCATAAACATACATATGTATATACTTTTTGTAAATACATACATATTATACAAAATGTATAAATACATACATACATCCAAGTGCATGCACACAAATGTTTGACTTGTGTAGGAATCGAACCCGCGACTTCAGGCGTGGCAGTCGGTTACACTACGCCATCGAGGCCGATACCTATGATTCTTAATCATTTAACTAATATAATGATTGAGAATTATAGTTATATGCATGCACACAAATATTTGACTTGTGCGGGAATCGAACCCGTGACCACATGCGTGGCTGTCGGTTACACTGAACATTGCATCATCGAGGCTGACACATATGATTCTTAATCATGTTACTGATATAAAGGTTGTTCTCATTCTTTTACTATTCCAATCGCTTGAATGAACGAGCGATCAAATCATTTGAATGACTAATCATTCAAACGATTGCAAGATTAAATTATTAATAAAAGGTGAGAGAGAATAATATAAAAAAATGGTTTACTTACATCTTAGTTCTGGTTGAAGCGTTGCTATCTAGGTGAAGATCCTTTCCCTCGTGGAGAGCTGTTTATGAATTAGGCAACATCGATACGCTTTATATACACCCAATCCAGACGATATTCCTCCAAATATGTCCTTAATTTGCTTAAAGTGCAAAATAAGATACCTATCCTATTTAATGTTTTAAAATCATACAACCCGAATACTATGTCTTCGCTTATGATAAATACTTACCGAACACATGTTTTTGTTCATATAAAATCTGTTCCGAACATACAGACAATCCGATACTAAAACAATATAGTGACTTACAAATATAAAAACATGGTTGTAGAGCTCAGTCAGCACTTTGTCTAAATAAGTACCTATCATTAGGATCATGGTACACTGTTAAGGCTAGCGTCCACTAGGCTCGCCGAGCCGAGCCGAATCGAAACGCAGAAAGTCGCCTCCTATATATTTCTATGAACATGCGTTCATTAGCGACGAGCCGCGGCGCGCCGAATCGAATCTACCGCGCGCATCGCTCGTCAGGCGAATTTCTGCGGCGACGCGTTTCGACTCGACGCGGGTCAGCGGATGAGTGTAGACGGGTACTACATGGCGTAAATACCTACACAAAATGTTATCGAAATTAATGAAGAGCTGTTAATTTGGCTAGCTCAGAAATATACTGAACTTAATGATCATGACTGCCTCATTAGTCTCGCCACATAAATGTGCGCGTGGGATTGGGGGGTCTCGGGTTCGATTCCCGGGTCGGGCAAAGTGTTATTGGGTTTTTCCGTTAGGAAATTCTCAGTAGCAGCACGGAGTCTGGTAATGTGCCCGGTACGGCAATAGGCTCGCCCCTTATTAAGTGGGACCTGAAAATTCATGGCGAAATATTACACATCTGCCTACCCCTTCGGGGATACAGGCGTGAGTCTAAAAAAAATTATGATCATGAAGATATTTACGTATTTGAAACAAGAACATATGTATCTTCGTCCGAGTTATCCATCATTGACAACACAAGCACAACCTACAGCAGCCAGTCGCCGACTGCTGGATTCGATTCGATTCGTCTGTAATGAACGCACCCAGATAAAATGCGACTCGGCGCGATTCGACGCGGTTCGACTGTAGTCGACGCCAGGCTTTACTCATGTTGTATTCTGAATGGTGTATACACTCCCTTTAAACTTTAAGTGGAGCGTACTTTTTTAATACCATGGATGTACTTGTAAATTATATGTATAAACAAGAGAACACTTAATTTCCACTAATGAGACGTCTATTCTGACTACACAAATAACACGGGTTTGCTCGTACTAAATATATGCATAGTCTGCATAAATCTTTTATAGCACATGTAACAACGCAATAATGAATTCATCGATATCTAGTTCTTGAAAGACAGGACATTGCTATGATTGAACATCTTTAATAAAAAAGTATAACTTTTTTGTTAAAACCATTAACTCTTTTTACGTAGTCGGGTAAAAAAGCAACGGACATAAAATATGATGATAGTATTACAATACAATGACATACGTTTGGAATCAAATATCTGTAAACCTCTGAGTCTCATTGGGGATATGATACACTGTTGTTACTTGGATAGTAAATAAATATAATTTTATAATAAAAATATATGAGTAGTATGCTACATTATGAACAGTAGGTTTAAACCTTTAATTTTAGATATACACTAATTGATTTCTATGGATTTGCCCGTGTTAAGTATTTATTATAGGTATGTTAGTATAAGGCATTAGCAAAAAATGAAATTTACAATCATCATCATCATCCTCCGAGCGTTATCCCGATTGCATCCAGGACTTACGCCTTGGAGCCCGGGGTCCGCTTTCTAGTACTACCAGATTTGACTGAACATTCGTTTTTCCACAGAGCGACTGCCGTCTAACCTCCGCAACCCGAAGGGACAGCCATATTCTGTGGTTTAGACTAGATGTATGAGGGTACTGATGCCTCTAACGACTGTCAAAGATGTTCTGATGACAGCCGGGGCCGACGGCTTAACGTGCTCCCCGAGGCACGGGGGTGTGACTTTTTGTGGCCGGTCGCCCATCTATAAACCAGACGGTGACGAACGCGCTTAACCTCGCGAATCACTTGATTCGAGCGGTCGCCACTTTGCCACGGGCCCCTCAAAATCAAATTTACAATGAACAAACATATCTTCACATTTCATGATATTATGTTACACCTGATCTTATATTACATATGAATATTCATTTTACAATACAAAATGATTGTTATATAAGATAGAGAAAAAAATTAAATAAAATTATTTAACTTTCTGACTTCTTTTGACGTGCACCTGTGAAATACTATAATGTCGGTCAGTATATTAACTATATATTATTTGATTTTTTTATTAATTTCATAGGATTAATTAATATAGTGGTCTGTAAACTAAATATAAACGAATAATATGTTTCAGCTACCCACTTGGACTTACTCACCGGTTTCACCTCCGCTGATGATAGACCCTGATGTGGTGCAAAATGTCGTTGATTATTTGGATGAGGAAGAACGGACGAACAATGCGGATAGCAGACAGTTGTTGAATTTTTATAAAACTGTTTCAAAGGGCTCGAAAGTAATTCGGGTCGAGGTTTATAATGCAAACCAGTTTGAAAGCATTGAATCAGCCGTCTGTCGGTGCAGTGCTGAGATAAGTTTTCAGCATATTGTAAAAGACATTTACACTGATAGCATCTACTTGCGAGTTAAAGATATGTTACATTACTTGAACAATACGTTTTATCAGTCTTTGTAAAATTAAATTATTGTCAATAAACACTTGTTATGTTGCCAATGAATTGTAGTTTTATTTAAGAAAATGAAAACTTGAAACATAAATAGATACCTATATTTTAAATAGTGTATTAAGAGAAACAATTATAAATAGCACGTGTAACAATCTGCGTCCCTCAGTGATGAGATCATTATTGCATTGTACGGGTCAGATATCAATGTTCATTCGATGTTTATCATGTTATCAACTACTCAGAACTAGATACATTAATCATTTAATTTCATGGACAGAAAAATGATTAAGATATTCATTCAGTACGTATTAAAGAATATATTATATGAGTAGTAAAATAAGTAAATTATGTTGCTGTGAATGTAAAGAATGAAATTAATTGTAAAAATGGGGGATCCTGGATCTTTTGATCCAGGTCCCCCATTTTTACACTACTTCCAGTTACTCTGCGACCCTCTAATCTAAGTTCGATTGCAATTTATCCTAATGACAAGGAAAAATCTAGCGACGATACAAAACACTCGTCCCAACGATAGTATGTCCGGAGCAAATGAAACTGCACGTGAGGGGATTGCGGAAGACCAGGAGCGGAGGTATTGTCATCAGCACCGAATGACAATGAAAATCTACCGAGTTCAACTCAATTGGCAACATTTCATTTTTTTTTTACATACCGATATTATTATTTTATATGAAACTGGATTCAAAATAATGGTACCCATATTTTTTCTTTTTTGGAAATAATGTACTTTTCATACAACATTCTGACTTGGAAATTCATTCTATTGTAAAAAGACGTAAGCGATTATTTACGTCACAATTTAGGAATAATGGCTTTGACTTTTCCTTTGCCTCACTCTGTCTGACACTTATAAATGTCATCTTGATAGTTGGTGTAGCTATACCTACTGTATCTATTTGTTGTCGGAGTTGTCGCAGCAAGATTTTCTATGTTTTCAAATCAATCAGTGCATCTAACGATCACCATACAAGTTTCTCAGGGATTTCAAGTTGCAAATAACAGAAACTTGCCGAAAGTTGACTATTTGATGTAACTTGAGTACATGAACGAAAATGAATGTTCAACATTGCGAAAACTAGTAGTGCCAAAGCATTACTTGCATCACGGGAAGCCTATGTCGACACGGCAGTAGGATACGTGGAAGTAAAGCGAGAGGGAGATATTTGTACGGTAAAATGCAGGGTGAAACCAGAACACAAAGTGAAATCTAAGTTGTATGAGGTCACAGCTGTCGTAAATGAAACCGATGAAAAAATTGTCGCAGTAGACGTCCCGTACTCACGACCATTCCGATATATATGTGCGAGGGCTGACAATAAAGGCATCATGTCTGGCGATCATGTTTGTTTCAAAAACTATAGTGGAACTTCTACGGGTATGGAGTCCGATTTATTATTAGAAGAATTCAGGAATCAATTTCTACGCATAAGCTTATATATATATATCAACACATGGTAGCTGATGGTGATTACAGTACCTATAATAAAAAATTATAAGGTCGCCCATATCCTGATCACACCGTGGAAAAAATAGAGTGTAAGAATAACATTTTCAACTCAAAAGTATAACAACAGAAACAAAATACCCGGCCAACTTAAGAAAAACGATTACTGTACAAAGAATCCTTGCCATGAGAAAAGTAATTAGCTCTTCAATAACGGAACATTCTTCCAAAAATACAGATTTTGATACAAAAGTTTACTATACAAAGATATTATCAACTCTTCCAATCATGCATTTGGAAACCACAAATATTGCCAATCATATTATTGCAATAGTCAAAACAATAGTGAAGATGTGACTTTGATTTTAAAAACGTGTGCTATATGGCACAGAATAAAATTTATTGTTAACATGGCATTAAGTTAATGTGGCATCTAAAGCTCAAAGTCTTATTCACTATAGTGATAGGGTCGAGTCTTTCAATAGCATTATTGTTAAATTTGTGGGTGGAAAAATAATAAACTTTTCATTGCGCCGCGGATATGAGTGTAAATGTAATGCTGCTGTGGTTTCTTTTAACGCCAAATGCCCACTTTCAACTTTACACAGAACAATTACGGCCAAAACTCCCAGGGCTGCAGTAAAAAAAAACTGAAAGAGAGACGTTTAAAACAAGGAAAGTGTGCTTCGAAATACATAAGGAAGGCAAAAATGTTATTTTTGATTAGCCAAGATAAAAGTGGTGATAAAAATTATGGCCAAAATTGCCAAAAATCAGACATGTCCCCTTCGGTATATAATAGAGTGCAAGAAGATTTTCTTAAAAAATTATCGAGTTCTGAAGAAGAAAGAACTCAAATACAGAAGGCAACAATCTTGCAAAAAGATTCAAGTACATGGCTGGAACTTAGAAGGAAGCTTCTCACGGCATCCAATTTTGCAAAAATAGTTAATAGGCGACCAAATACAAGCGTGAAGAAATTGGTCAAAAATATTATCTATCCAAAGAACCTTAGCCTTGCCTTCTTGAAAACATGGAATCGAATATGAAAGTATTACTCTAGAACAGAGTTGGGCGTAATCAACTACTTTTGTAATCGGATTAATAATCTGATTAAAAATAATCATGATTACTTTTAATCAGATTTAAATAATCATGGTTACTTATAATCAAGATTACACATGTAATCTTTAATCTTGATTACAGTAGTTAGTAATCAAGATTACATGATTATTATTGACTTGAATTAAAATTTAGGAGTTCATTGTAATGACGACAAGATGCACGGTAGGTAACGTTGTGGAGTGCGGCGGACGGGGTAATGACCGCCGGCGAGCCAATCACTGCGTACTTCTTGTCAACATGCGGTCGCGTCACGCGTTAGCTTGTTCAATGCGCAGCAGTCATACTTATCGAGTGCAAGGAGACAAACGTTATTATTATCGTAATAAATAAAATATATAACGAGTGCAACTTTCTTGAAGATCTATCATTATCGCATCGAGTTATTTTTCATCTTCATGTGATACCAGTAGTTTTGACTCAGAGAATGGACAGAATGAACGTACAGCAGAGATATTACCATGCATCTTTGACGGTATTTTTTTTATTTATTGTAAAACTGAGTCCACCATTACGAAAAAAGTTGCAATTTGCGTATCATGTCAACCAAAAAAAGTAAAAATTTGCGGTTTTAACAATTCACAATTTCAAATCCCGGGATTCCAGAAAATTCGGGAATGTGAAACTACTCTGTAACATGGTGAGGAAACGACGTCTTTAACAAGTGGTTTTAATAAAAAAAAAATTGGTCTCCGGGATTACATAATTATTAAAGTATATTTACTTGAAGTTAATTTTAAGCACCCCATCAATTTATGAGTATGTTGAGTGTAAGAGGAATGGTAAGCAGTGGGTGTTAATTAAAAAAAAAACATATATAATATACAACATGTAACAAGTTTAATGCACATCCTGAAAGTACTTTGTTCAGAATCGGCTACTGAAGCCATTTCTGACATTTTTAATGTCATTTTTTTTAATCCTAAAATAATTAAAATTACGTAAATTATAGTCACTCATTGCTTTGAAAAGTCGAAATATACGAAAATAAACCTTAAGTCAACGTAGAACGGCTTCTTTTTAAATGCATTTGTTTAGTGGTTCCACGTACAGGAACGCACACATGAATACTACATAACAGTCGGTACAAGACAATAACACACAATTGACCACCAAAATATCTATCATCTTTCTTTCGCTTACGTCGCGTATTAACAGCGGGAAAGAGCGAGACGTAATGTGTCTCACTTGTCACCGTCGCGTCGGTCGCCCGCGCTGGTAGGTACAGCGCCGGCCGGGCGGCCATTGTTGCGCTTAGATAAATAAAATTAGTCATCTACCTGGATTCTCTGTGAGTGTAGTGAAAAAAAATGTTTAACAAGTTTAATTGTTTATTTACAAAATGTGTATTATCAACATGATGGTGCCTCCGCGCATTTTACGAAGAACGTTCGAGATCGTCGTGAAGTCGAATACAAGGAGCGCTGGATCGATCGCGGCGGTCCTGTCCAGTAGCCCTTTAGGTCGCCTGACTTGACGCCCCTGGACTTTTGCTTTATGGGGACATATCTATTAAACCACTAGTTGATTGTGACGAGACAACAAGTGCCGGGGAGTTAAAATAAGATATCAGCTGCTTTTGAAACAGTGAAAAGAAACATTGTGTGTGTGAACTAAAGGAATAGTATTTGAGCCAGGTGGTGGACACCTGATGTCAGCATTTTAAAAAGAGGACGCCGAACAAGTGACAATAAGCCTGTGAGTCATTTGGTTATTCTATTATTGTAAAAAAATTATGATTCACAACTTTAAACACGCCGTTCTTCTTTAATTCTCTCATTGATACCCTTTTACTTTAATTTCTAATGTATCAATAATGCTAACTAGGTATGATTATTATTATTAAATTAAGGTAGTCACAATAGCCGCTAACGATGTTAAAAAATGATAGACCGTATCGTATTTCGCTGTCGTTTGTTTACCACAGCAAACGTTTCGTGTGATTGCGTGCGTGCGCAGGTTTGTAGTGACCACGCGTTTTACTTATAATCAAGTTAATACTTTCGATAAAAAACAATGTTTAGGCTAATAAAAAAAACATTTCAATGCATGCATTATGATTATAACAAGGTTTTCTAATTGGGGTGTCTGAGGATGTGCGTTATTTCCGTTACACGTTGTATATCCTAAACTTTCAACTTAGTCGTTCAATACGATACTGTCAGTCAGACTCAGTTGAGCGCGGGAGTTTGTTGGTGATGCTGTTGTAAGTTAATAATTATTAACAGATTGAATCGTTTTTCTTTGTAATTGTTATTTATTATTAGATTGAGATAAATGTTTCGAAAATTGAAGAAAATTAAGAGGATTTTATTATTTTTAGAGCTTTTTTTGGTACAAAAGTTAAACAACACACAGCAACACAGGTACAGCCGTGTGGTTGACGGCATAGAATACAAGTGTCACCACCCCCTATCTTCCCGTGGGTGTCGTAAGAGGCGACTAAGGGATAACACGATGCAAATACCATCTTTGCGTAGAGACGGAAAACTCGACATCAAACCCTAGACGACTGCCTCGTTGGTCTCGCGGCATAAGTGTGCGCGTGGGATCGGGAGGTCCCGGGTTCGATTCCTGGGTCGGGCAGTGGTATTGGGTTTTTCTGTCACGAAATTCTCAGTAGCAGCACGGAGTCTGGAAATGTGCCCGGTACGGCAATAGGCTCGCCCCTTATTACGTGGGACTAAAGAATATCTGGCGAAAAGTGGGTGTAGAAATATACCTCTGCCTACCCCTTCGGGGATAAAAGGCGTGAAGATATGTATGTATGTATGTAAAAGTTAAAATAAGTAAATATACCTACACCCGATTTGATTCTAAAATAAAAACACTAAATTTGTTGATTCAGAAATCCCGAGAATTTTTCGATATAAAAGTGTATTCCATATTTGCATCTTACAATAAGTAAATATACCCACACCCGATTTGATTCTATGAAAAGAAACGAAATTTGTTGATTCCGAAATCCCGGATTTTTTTTCGATATAAAAGTGTATTCCATACTAGCCAACACCTTAAAATATGTAAATATACCCAGACCCCATTTGATTCTATAGTAAAAAAAAACTAAATTTGTCAATTCCGTAATCCCGGGCTTTTTCGATTCAAAAGTGCATTCCATAATAGCCAACACCTCAACTTTAGGTAAATATGCATCCGATTATCCGATCACTGATCATAAATCACAAAGATCAGGTACATATTTTCGTGAAATAATTAATCCAAATATTGCAATTTATGAGACTGATTAAAAAATTAAGATGATTTATTGTTATATAATTTGTTTTGATTTTAAATTTCTTTTCAGTGTTCGCCTTTATCAATCAAAAATAGTAATCAAAAATAGTAATCAAGATTACGATTACAGATTAATAATCATTAATCACCAATGTAGATTACCTACTTTTTGATTACTTTTTGTAATCGTTAATCATGATTAAAGATTACACATTCTAATCATAATCTGTAATCATTAATTTGATTACATTTTGCCCAACTCTGCTCTACTAGAACAGTTAGAATTACAGCTCAACGTCAAGTTAGATCGATGCGGTCTCTTTATTGACAAAAATTTGCCTGTCTTATGTGCAACCTCCGATGCTATTATAGGTGATGACACTTTAGTGGAAATAAAGTACCCAATCACAACATTTAAAACATCACTAGAAGATGCAATAGCCAATCAAAAAGTAAATTTTCAGGAAAGATCCAAAGATGGTCTAATTATAAATAAAAACCATACTTGGTACATACAAGTGCAAGGTCAGCTACACATTACTGGCAGGCATAAATGTATTTTTGGGGTATGGTCAGGGCGTGAAATCAAAACGAAAATAATTGAAAGGGGTGATCAGTTTTGGCAACTAAATATGGAAGGCAAATTAAAAGATTTTTATATAAAATACATGTTGCCTGAGTTGTGCGATACCAGAGATACTAATAACATACCAATTAGAGATTCTTAATATAAATTTATTTTTAATACATATAATTATGAAAAAAAGTTATATTTCGCGTCAACAACTGCACGTAATACGATGCTGAAGAAACCCTTGTAATTATAAAATTCACTTCCACTGTTGATCGGTGACTGCAGTTAAATATGTTTACCGTCGATTGCGCCTAAGCTATGTGGAAAATTCCACAAAGTATCATAGTCATTTGCTACAACCAGCCAAACACCGGAGGTGGTTCTGGTATCTGAAATAATGATTTATATTTATTTTCAGCTACGTGAACTTGAAGGTGCTTCAGAACAACCGCCTGATGATTGCCCTCCGCCTGCCAATAAAAGCGACAATGAATGCCCTCCGCCTGCCAATAAAAGCGACAATGATTGCCCTCCGCCTTAAAAAAAAGGAAGAAAGCAGTCGCCCCAAGCCCGGAAGAGATAATGGCATCTACTTTCAATATTTTAAAAAAGAAAACCGAGCAAACGAAGTCAACTTCGCACAAACTTGAGGAATGTGAAGCCTATGGTATTTTTATGGCAAATAAATTAAGATCTTATTCAAATACAAGAAAAATACATGCGCAACATTACATATCAAATATATTATTTAGTGCTGATCGCGGAGAATATGACTATGTTAGCATGAATACTAACAATTATTATTCACAAGGATACTGTACACAACCAATTTCAAGAGCCTCACCGATGCCACAAGCCCTGAAACACCTGCATCAAATACGTCCCATCAAAATGACTGGGTGTAACCAGCTATGAGTGAACAATTTCTGTCAGAATTTGGTGATTTAATTATTTGCGGATTTGATATGTTGCGGTGTGTGTCACGTCCATCACATATCATTAGATATATGATAGATAAGTATATGATAAGTTATTTAGCATATAAGCACGTGTTAGTTATGTATATAAACTAAGGCAACTATTGTAAGAGCAGATTAAAAGAACATTAAAGTGTATGTGTCTCAATAGCGAGTGCGTTCTTTAATTTCGAACCACCTTCAACACCACATGGCGACCATGCCAGGATCTGCAGGCGTCAAGACCAGAAGCTGCTAGTACGAAGGGACGTCATGCGGAGATAAAGGCGGACTCAGTAAGAAACTTAAGAAACGATTTCTTTTTCTCTCTTCCTCTCTTCGTAATATACTCGCTCTAACAAAGTACGCACTATCATGGGAGTTTCACCGTCTAAGGAAGAGGTGATTATTGCCCAGACGGCATCAGGAGGAAGTAATAATGCTACGGCACAGTAATTATCATCTATCAGCACGGTACTAGTATTCATCGCGGTGTGCCTCTCGCTAGCTATCATCGGTGTTTTGGTACACCTATACAAGCGGTGCCATCAGGGATGGATCAACCAAGAAATCAAAAATCGGGAAGTGAGGCGAATGACCAGCGAACGGGTATAGTGAGTAAGAAAATTTTATGTTTTAACTTCGTCTATTCGTGCTGTGTGTTGTGAAAATTATACAGAGACTTTAAGTGATACTTTTAAATATGCCCTTTATTTGTAATTTTATGAAATAATTTCATTTTATATTATGATATGGAAGTAGAATGCACCTCAATATTTATTCAATTAAAGCTTTTAAGAGAAAGCATTGTCAAATTAGGCCCATCAAGAAGGCAGGGAGAAAATTTCAATAAAAAGATTAGCGAAGCGCGAGCCCTTTACAACAAGTTTAAATGCTTGATTGCTAATTGTGAAAAATGTTCGGACGAACTTACAGAGTTAACAGATAAAATAGATAGATTATACCAAGTACTATTAGTTTTGACATAGTAACAGAAAAACTAAAAAGGGGCACCGAAAATTTTTGTTTGAAAACAGCCGTTAGCTTGTTACCCAAAATGAATGGAGACGAGCAGGTGACCCAAGATTTGATAGACAGCGTTAACTTATATAGCTCTATGTTAGACCAGGCCAACTGCCAACTTTTGATTAATGATTGATGGTAGACCTGACCATTTCTCAGGCTGGCGACGATGAGGAGTCACATACAATTTTGCGTCCACTAAATGAAAAATACGCAATGAAAAGGAAAAAAAAATTGGTACTATAATATATAATACTATAATAGCTGCGCGTAATTTGACGTCGTTGAAAGATGCAATAAGGGTGGCGGAAGACGAAACTTCCACTTCCCCAGACCAAATAATGAGCATTCAGCGACGACCAAAATATCATAAAAATCAGGGGAACGCGAAGTATGTGAATTTCCAACATTATCGCGGCGGTTCGAATAATCACGTGCGGCGACAATCAGCTGTGTTTGACAAGCAGCGCGCGTGTCATAGGGGCAAAAATGCTAACGCATGGCATAACAGTAGTACGCGCGGTACTAGTAGACATTACAATAATTATGGCGGTCAGCAGAAACAACAAGTAGCATATTTAGACCGCACGTCGCCGGAAAATAAAGAGTCAGTTTTTTCGTTAAACATATCTTAGCGTGTGATAGCATTTAATTGGGTTATTTTTAGAATAAATAATATTGAATCGGAATGGTTAGTCGATGCAGGAGCGTCGTTATCGCCTATAAAAAATATTTTTTGTGTAAGATATGGGTTGTGTAATAACGTTTATAGAGATAGGCTCGTGTAAAAATAGTGCTATCCAATCGTGCGGTATACCGGGTTCGGTTCCCGGACGTGTCAAAGTGATAAAATAACGCTAGAATAGTGAAAATTCGCAAATCCGTAATAAGAAGTGATTTGTAGTGCGTGGACATTAGTTTTAAACTTGTGCTAACTGAAGGGACTTAGATATCGATCATAAATAGTGTTATCAGTTGTATTAGATAAGAACTAATAGTTGATAAACAGCTGTTTTGTTTACATAGTCGTTTTATAGTTTTATAAGTGTTTTTCAGCTTCGAATAGGCTTGAAATCATGTCTAGATACTTTCTTATTGCTAGTTATTGCCTTATATAGTTAAAATAAACATAATAACAAACATTTGCATGTTTATCATAAACTTTGTTCATGTACGATCATGTTTACTTAAGAAAATTTGTATTTTTACTTATGCATCGTAGGTTTTCCTGTAATAACTTAGAATTGAATAAAGATATTTTCATGGCGTTTGTTTTATTAGATGCTCCATATAGTTGTATATATGTATATATAGTACACAACGGCCCACCAAAATTACATATATAACTATGTATGTATGGCGGGCCCTTGTGTGACGACATTTTTCGATAGTTTTTCTTGAATAACTTAGTGACGCAAACAGTAAGGTTTAGGTATTGTATACCAATAGATAGAACTTTTTGAGACCTATCTAGCTATGTATAGAACATATATGCATGTACCATTGTACCTAAGTTAATTACATGTATGCACCTTATCGAAAATAAATATTCGCTGTGCATATGTCCGGTGCGGTGGTCGTAGTTAAGGTAAAGTTCCGAAGTACCTAAGCGACCATGTTTTCGGCCAGTTTGTTGACGTCCCAACCACCATCTTGTGACCAAGTAACCATATGTAACCACCAAGCACCGAACACCTGAACAGCATCGCTCCCAACGTATGAAGATGTTTTATTTCTGAAGCCCCGAATATATCGAAGCCATACAGTCCACACATACAGAAGAAATACGTCGTCGTAGGTACATTCGCCAGTCACACACCACCAGCGCACTGTGGCGGACCAGCTAAGGTTCGATTCCTGGCATCCATCACAGAAGTTATTTGTAGCATGTCTGAGGTAGAAGTTAGTCCATTAAGTGATTAAGGGCGGATTCGACCAAACCCGAATTTATACACGAGTAACTATACCAGAAATAATTTATTCCACAATTTTATTCTAGAGTAAATCAACAGTCGTTTTTCCATGCAATCTAACGTAAAACAATACTTTGATTAGTTACGCGCGAGTAGTGGAGTGAATGTGAACATGATGTGAACGAATGTAATACCCGGCAAAAAAATGTTCTACAAACGGGAGAGTGCAGAAGCATATTGCATGTCAACTCTCATCTGTCGTATTATAGTGCGGAAAAGTGGCTGTCAATGTCAATAACGTCAGTGTACTTTGAAAACATTGAAGTTTTTGAAGCTTTGCATATCGGTTCGGTTTGGTTCATTTGGAATTTATTTTCGTGTTTTGCAGTGCAAGTATAAATAATTTTAAGTATAAAATGAGTGACGATAAGCGTAAACGTAGCACAGTTATTCATCCTGAATATGCTAGCTAGACAAAAGTCACTTTCAAATTTCCAAGAACTAATTATGTAAGTAGGTAGCCATTATCCCCATTATCCCGGTTCTAAGAAAAGTTTTGCACACATTTCAATTACCTACTGATAAACTAATGAGGGCTGTTTTATAAATAAAGGGTAAGTAAAGTGTTAATTAGTTGCAATTTTGCTTCTAACGAGAAACATCATTTATGCTAGTGAATTTTATACTTGTTAAAAAAAACTGTGACGGATTTTGTAGCTGAAGGTATGTACTTATTATTTTGATACTTAAAGTACCTATAGTTTTTCCCATAATTTATGAGTCGCGCTATAATGAAACATTTTAATATTTTTTTATCGTTTTTAATGTTTGATGGACCAGAAACTATCTCTCCCCTCTTTCCCCTGGGTTGACTTTTTGATATATCATACATTTATCTCTTAGCTTTTGATTTTTAGTAGTAAAGAAAATCACAAAAATTACAACTATGTTTTTTTATTGTTTTTCTAGAGATCGAATTAACTATCTCGAAAATAGAGTTTTGGGAAGAATGGCATAAACACCCAAAAGAAAATTGAATCAGTGCATTATATCAATATATATGCAACAGACATGGATTATTGAGTATCAGCGATGATTCCATGAAAGAGTTAAGGAACCATATCAGCAGAACTTCTTCAAAATTTGCGGAAAAATGGAAAAGTTCCGGAAGCAATCATGAACGCATCTTGGCCAACCATTCTGCTTACTTCGCAGAAGATTTCAAGTTAAAAGTGGTTGTCCACCACCCCAAACCCTCAACATCCACTCCGGGTCATCCTACTAAAACTTTTGATGACCTCAGCGATAAATCGAAAAAAAGGCGACTCGACGATTTACTCTAAGAACGGAATACAAACCAGTTGGTGGCTGCTGCTGAAATTTCAGCGCGGTTGGCTGGGCACCGAAGTCTAGTCTTCGAGAAATTCCCAAAAAATCGACAAGTAAGCTTCCTTCTGAGGTTTTGGAATTAATTATACCCGCTAGTTTAAATTCTAGTGTAAATATGAGTAGTTCTAGTCTTAATGTTAGTTCTGACTATAATATTGAAGATTCTTCTTCAGAAGAATATGGTGATTTGGAATAAGGAAGCGGACTATTGTATTGTTGTAGGTTATTATTATAACGATTTATTTAATTACTTTAATTACGAATTACTAATAAAAAATTTAAGAATGTAAATACCTACTTTAAGGTAATTTGCTATGTAAAGTTAAGAAATGAAGTCCCACTGTGTAATTAGTAGCTATGATATTAGTAATTGAACCATATTATGCATTGTTACCCCTTTTTCTATTATATTTATAATATTACTTGCCTTAATTAAACACAACTTGTATTGGTAATCTGTGTTTTCTTAAAAATCATCACCCTAGTTACCTACCTAACATATTTTATTTGGGTGTTTTGCACGAATTACGCAATAAGAGATCACATGAAAGCCGTTTATGACAAAAAACATCAATAAATAATTTTGTCTAGCTAGCATGTTCAGGATGAAAAACTGTGTGTAGTCCTAATGGGTTGCCATCTGAAAAAGAAATTTTATTAAGCCTAGTAGAATTACATTTTAAAATAATTGAAAACAAAAAACGGATGGTATTACGATCAAATCAAAATTGGCTCAATGGCAAATCATTGCTGACCAGTATAATAGCCGTACAACCCACTGTTCTCGCACAGGGGATAATTTGAAAGCTCAATGGGAGAGCATGAAAAAGGTGGCAAGAAAGGATGCAGCAACAAACAGGAAGCGTATGATTCAAACAGCTGAGTATTATTATGTTATTTTTGTACTTACCTATGCTAAAATGCTAGCTTTATCTTTGTTTTAAAATAACCTAAAAACTGTTTTGGGAAATATACCATGCATCATATAATATGCCACTAAAAATAGCTGGTACATGATGATGATAGGCGATTAAGATATAGAAAGATGGCTAGACGGATATAGGATGTCCACCAACAAAGTGGACAGACGACCTGCTAAAGGTTGCAGATAGTCAATGGATGCAGGCCGCCTTCAAGAGTCACCTATGAAAATCTGTTAAGGAGGCTAAACTCAATAGTTGGTTTGTGGCTGAAGTAATACTGAAACACAGTAAATCGATATGCTTTAGGCGACGGTTACACGTAAAGTATTTACTATAATCCATCAGTAAATAATAACGTATCGTGGTATTTAATTAACGTGTAACCTAATGTATTGATGTATGTCATTATTTATTTATGGATTTCTAGATTTTTTGATTCTGTATTGATGATCCGTCGGATTATGATAAATATTGATCGTGTAGCCTCGCGTCAATATTTATCACGTCAGTACGCGATAGAGCCAGTCCACACGGCGCGTTGCGTCTCCGTTGCGTCGACGCAGCGCTGCCTTTGCGTCGTTTTACATACTAATAATCGTAGTGTACACACGGTGCGCTGCGTCGACGCAACGCATACACGACGGAACTCCAGCCCCCGAGACGAAGCGGGCTGGGATGTACACATTCAATTCAATTTTTCAATTTATTTAAATAAGTACATACACAATACATATAATACAAGCATCACCATCTAGTCCCAAACTAAGCAGAGCTTGTGCTATGGGTACTAGACAATGGGTTGACATACATATTTTTATTAAGATACATACCTTACATACTAACATACATACAATATACAATTTTTGTTAGTAAATATACTTATATACTATGTTAATATTGCTTCACTTACGGCCACGATAATGTTGTGCGTTCTTGTGGCACTTGTCCGCGGAAGCGACGGAAAACCACACCTTTCGGCCAAAAGTCCTCCTTCATAACAACAGGCAGAAAGCACGTCGGGATCCGCACCACAAACGCCTTGAAGTTGACGTTGCGTCGCGACTCCAGCAGCTGTACTCTCGGCATGTAGTTGGACTTTTGGCGCACGTACTCCGCGATGTCCTCTGCCTTAGTGGTGTATTGCAGGCGAGAGATGTACACGGGTGTGTTCGGCGCGGCAGCGCGCAGGGTTGTACCTGGCTCCACAGGAGCCGTGCCGCAACAGTTCTTGACGGTCTTCTGACGACGCTTCCTCCTCTGCACCGTCACAAAACCATCATCTGCTACGTCAGCCTGTTTTGTCGCCTTTTCCGGCTTGGACTTCGCAGCTACAGGGGTGCTCGCAGTTTCCTGCTGAGCCTTTGATTTAGGTCGCGCGGTGATACACGGAGAAGTCGCGGAGACGGGGGCAGGGCTGCGGGGCGCTTGTGTAGCACACTCAGCAGTCACAATATTACGCGGCGACAGAACTGCTGACGCGAAGCTTGCGACCGATGTATTGACGCATGCACCTCGGCGCGTGTTGATGTTACTACGCGCCGGTGACCCACTTAAATCAACAACCTTACGTAAATCGTCTAACTCCGTGCGCAAGAGTGCGACGGTATCTTCAGATGTATCCAACTTCTTGTGTACATCCGCTAAACTTGCCTTAAGAAAAACTATGTCCTTCAAAAGGCTTGTGACATCGACGTGGTCGAAAGTGACAGGAGGTAACTTGTTTAAGTCCCTCGCCACAAACGTCGGCACGTCATCAGGATCGGTCTCTTTGAGCAGCGTGATGATGTCTTGTAGGCTTTTCTTTGTCCCGTCACGCCTGCGGGACACCATCTGGTCATATTTGTTTAGTGACCTGTACACAAGCAGCTTGGCAGCCGCAATGTCCTCCTCGCTGAAGTTCGTTGCACAGATCTGGATAGCCAACACTTCGTCCACGACATCCAGCTTCTGCTGCAAGAACGCCAGCAGCTCGTTCACCACAAGTTTATCACTCATGGCGATAAAAATTGCGAGCGTCGGCTCGCGCCGCGCGAAACAATAATATAAAATTTATTTACGCGACACACGTCCGCCTTAGAGCGCAGTCAGACATTGTGACGACGGAACGGCAGCGCTCAGTTGCTTGTGCGTTGACAGAGAGGATACACGGAAGCTCATTTCGTTTTACGTTTACGTTTTTGTATTTAGTTTTATTTGCAGGGTAAAGTGAATACCATTGAAGAACTTGACATAGATTACTTGATTACATTGATACAGGAAAGGGAAATTATATGGGACAAGTCAAACGTAGATTTTAAAAATAAAAATTTTAAAACAAAAGCCTGGGAAGAAATATCAAAAGTTTTATTTCCTGATTACGAGAATTTCACAGCTGAACGAAAAAACAAAGTTGGTGAGTTCACAGTACAGATATTTATGTTTTTTTTTTTTATTTAAGAGGGCTTTCAAGATTTTCTTGCACCGCCAATTCCGCGATCAGTACAAAATTAATATCTCGACACTCTAAAATTTTAAAACTAAGGGAATCTAGATTAGCGTGAGTACTATTTTATTACGTAGCTCAAAACTAACCTAGACTACGCTGAGTAGGTATAAAATATTAATTTTTTACTGATCGCGGAATTGGCGGTGCAAGAAAATCTTGAAAACCCTCTTAATACAATTATACCTTATTTAGCTGCCAAGGCAGAGTTCCTCTAGTCATAAAATAGATCGCATATTGCTGTCTTATGACATTCGGTGCTGTCTGTTCTTCATGTGCGGGTTGTATTGGGAGAAATTTATCAACACTTATAGCAAATTTATCTCTTTGTCTAAAACCATCTCGATCAGCGACAAAATTGTGTAATACACAACATGCTTTTATAATGTCAGTAGCGAAGTCATAGGACACGTCTATCGGTCTGTGAAAAATGCGCCATTTGTTAGCCATAATCCCAAAAGCGCATTCGACATATCTTCTGGCTCTGCTTAGACGGTAATTGAAAACCTTTTGTTGTAAGTCGAGATTTTGACCGCCATATGGACGCATAATATGTTTGCTCAGTCCAAAAGCTTCGTCACCCACAAATACATACGGGGTTGGTATATTGCTACCAGAGAGTGGCTGGGGTTGAGGTAGTGGTAAGTTGTTGTTAATCATTAGCTCGTACAGTTTAGAATTTTGTAATATGGTTGAATCGCATTCTTTTCCGTATGCACCGATGTCGACAAATACGAATTTGTAATTTGAATCCACAATAGCTAGCAACACAATCGAAGAAAAGGCTTTATAATTAAAAAAAAGTGAGCCACTATTTGCAGGATTACACACGCGGATGTGTTTGCCGTCGATGGCACCAACACAGTGAGGAAAATTTGCCTTTACATCAAAACCCCTCGCTATTGTTTGGAAACTTTCAGTTGTCAGTTCAGGGATGTTGTCTCGAAGAAGATTGGTCCATATAGCACGACAAACTCTTTGTATCATATATGCAATAGTAGATTTTCCCCGTTTGAATTTGAAATGTAAATCAGTTATTGAATTTCCACTTCCTAGGTATCTGAAACGAAAATAATTATTATAATATGCATTTATGAGATAGATAGATACCCGAAAAAAATACTGACATATTCAGACATCGATAGCAAATAACTTTCTCTATGTAACCAATTAATTCTGGAATCGCGACAAAAATAACAGCTGTTGCATTTTGATTCAGTAGGTATTGATTTTTGTATGTAACAGCTGTTATATTTTCACGATTCCAGAGTTGGTCACATAGTGTTTGTTAACGATATCTGAATATGTCATAAAATTTTATCGAGTAATTCACGATGTATAAATTATTAAATCATGTTTACTATTGGTTTTGCAGGTAATGATTTAATAAAGAAATGGAGAAGTGTAAAAGATAATTACTTCAGATATTCAAAAAAAATAAAAGAAGCATCAAAATCGGGCTCGGGCGCTACGAAACTGAAGAAGTATCATTTATATAATCAACTTCTTTTTTTGAGAAAAGTGGAACAAAATGCCACCGAATCTAGCTTAGACTCGCCTAGAGAAATCAACAATGAATCTACGTCTACAAATGATGAAATTACCACAGACAACACTCCGCGCTATGTTCCAGTCGCACGCAAAAGGGCAATGCAAATGGATGAGTTTGAAAGAGAAGGACTAAAACTTCTCAAGGAGCCGGAAAATCGCCATATGTCCTTTTTCAGAGCTATATTGCCATCTATTCAAGAATTTTCCGACCGAGAAACTCTCCGTTTCCAAAGTAAAGTTATACAAATTATAGATGAAATGCGGTATGGACAAACATCATCATCATATGTGAGTGGCCCATCAACGTCTCACCAACCATCATATGGGTATCAAACAGCAAATTTTCAAAGTACATACATTTCTGATTATAATAATTCAATTACATCTCCAGGAACATCTCAAGCAAGTGAAGAAACTGAATACGATTTTTCTAATTTGTAATTACTGGATGATATCTCTCTTAAATAATGTCTAAACTTAAAATTATGACAATTGCTGATTATTTGTGAGTTGATTACTAATTAAACAAACCAAAAAAACTGTTATATTTTTATTACTTAAATATATTTATGTAGTTACCTTAAAGTAATTCCCAGCATTTCTACTGGTTCCACTGGATTCCTCATATTAGTATAGTTTTTTCGTATGTGTGGTTCTAAGGACTTCAATAAACATTCGAAGCTGGATACACTCATTCTAAAAAAATTATAAAACTTATTTTAGTCTAATAGCAACTCCCGATATTCTACCAAAAAAAACTGTCCATCACGATTTCTTAATGAAATGAAAGGACGGATCCAGTACCGTCTTGTGATCTTGCGTCGATTTCGGCGGTGACGTAGTAATAGGAGCAACGCTAGACGTCTTTTCCGATCCATGATTTGCTATAGACTGACTGCGATATTTTTTCAAAATGCTTGCCGCAACTGAGCGTCGCCGCTGCGCCGACGGAACGTTAAGACTGCGTCATAGTAACGCTGCGATGGCGCAGCGCCCGTGTGGCCGGCTATGCGTCAAAATATTTGCGTTGCGACGACGCAACGCAACGCAACGCGCCGTGTGGACTGGCTCTTACGCTAGCGATGGAGGCGGACGACTTTTTGAATCTTGTTGAGGCGGACGCACCGTCGTTGTCGCCGCCCCGCACCTTCTCGAAACTTACGAGGGTCAAACTGAAAGTTCTTAGAACTGGCCACTTATAAACAATATAATAAAAAAATATTCTAAAATTTGAAAATAGAACTCTTTGCCAATATTACTGAGTATATATTTCATTCATTTGTCATTTGTTTTACGATTTGGCGGCAAATTGAAAATTGTCTGTGTCACGTCAACATGAATTTAACACGAGAAAATTTTCGTGCAATGATTTTTTATGACTTTCGATGTCATTTAAGTCAACAAGAAAGTTATGATAGACTACGATTGGCCTTTCAAGATGAAGCCCCATCTCGTGCGACTGTTTACAACTGGTTTAATGAGTTTAAACGTGGTCGCACTAATCTCACTGATGATGTACGTGAGGGACGGCCTTCTACGGCGACGACTGAAAATAACATCTGTGTTGTGCGGCGTATGATAGAGACTGACAAAAGAGTGACCTATCAGCAGATTCGGACAAGCTTAGGCATCGGTATGAGTCAAGTGCACAAAATCCTCCACGAACATTTAGCGGTCAGGAAGCTTTGCGCCCGGTGGATACCTCATAATTTGACTAAGGCTCAAAAACTCCATCGTGTGGATTGGTGCCGTAAAATGATTGAAAGATTTAACGGAGGTGACTCAAATGCTGTGTTCGACATACTAACAGGTGACGAAAGCTGGATTTACTGTTATGATCCTGAAACCAAAAGACAATCTGCTCAGTGGGCGTTTCCTTTCGAGGAGTTGCCAACTAAAGTGAAGAGAGATCGAAGTGCGGGAAAAAAAATGGTGGCCTCGTTCTTTGGAAGGATAGGTCATTTCGCAACAATTGTGTTAGAGGATCAAAAAACAGTTTCTGCAGAATGGTACACTACCAATTGTTTGCCACTTGTCTTGGAAAAAGTTCGAGAGAAACGACCTCGCAGTAGGATTCTCCTTCACCACGACAACGCCTCGTCGCACACCGCCAAGCGAACGATCGACTATTTGGCGACATCAAACGTTGAATTACTGGGTCACCCGCCGTATAGCCCCGACCTCGCGCCTTGTGATTTTTATTTATTTCCAAAAATTAAAGAAAAACTTAAAGGAAAGCGGTTTATGAATGCTGAAGAATGCGGTGGCTGCGTATCGCGATGCCATTGAAGAGAACCCTAAGGACGAGTGGGCAAAGTGCTTTTCCCAGTGGTTCCATCGCATGCAGCGGTGTATTGACGTCAATGGACAATATTTTGAAAAGATATAATAAAACTAATAACTGGCTAATGTAATCAGTTTTTGATTTTCTAAGAACTTTCAGTTTGACCCTCGTACTAAAGATCAGAAAGTTTTAAAAGAATTTATCCTAAATGTAGAAGTATTGCCAGAGATATGGGATAGTTCTTCAAAAGATTACAAAAATTTAGCAAAAAAAGAAGAAGCACTACAGAAATTACTGGAAATTTACAAAAAAATGCAAAGTGATGCCACGATTGATGACGTCAAGAAAAAGATTAACATTTTACGCTCAAATTACCGGAAGGAACTCAAAAAAATACTAACCTCAAAACGTTCAGGAGCCAGTAGCGATGATGTTTATAAACATAAAAATTATTTTTAAATAAAAAAAAACCAACTTCAAAAAACACTAAGGAACTAAAAAACAAAAAATAATCGGTTTTGGAGCAACCATTTTTGGAGTCGGTGCCAAGCAAAGTATTTCTGATCTGACTATAAAACCTCTACACATTTTTATATAACTTACGTTGTTGATGGAATAGGTAGTTTGTAATTTAGTAACTTTTTGCGTAAGGGCTTGGCACCGAATTCAAAAATGTTTGCTCCAAAACCGATTATTTTTTGTTTTTTAGTTCCTTAGTGTTTTTTGAAGTTGGTTTTTTTTTATTTAAAAATAATTTTTATTTTTTGCTTTTTAGTGGTATGCTAATAAAAAATAGTAATAGGTGGTACAGAGGATAGTGTAGGTGGTACATGATGGGGAGGCCTTCCTTACGTGCCTCAATTCTGAAATGTAGACCTGTACGTTTCTGGCAATTTCAAGTATTTTTTGTTTTCAACTAAATAGCCTTAACACGTTCGTTTCAGTTCCATCATCAGATCTCGGCAATCATCCAATACCAAAGACAAAACAAACGAGCCTAAACACGATGATATTGCGTTATAGTATTACAAAGAACCCATGGCCACCTTCCTGCTCCATCATCAGAGTTTGGTAAACATTCAGCACTAAAGTCCATGTAAAGACGAATTCAAAGAGCCCAAACTCAATGGCATTGCGTCTTTGTATTATAAAGATGCCATGGGCACCTTCCTGCTCCATCGTAAGACCCTAGAAAACATCCAGTACCAAAGTCCATGTAAAGACTAACAAATGACCCTAAACTCGATGATATTGGGTTACCTTCCAGCTCTATCATTAGACCATGGAAATCATCCAGCATCGAAGTTTATGTAAAGACGACTCAAACGAGCCCAAACTCGATGGGATTGCGTAATTGTATTAAAAATATCCCATGGCTAACTTCCTGCTCCATCATCAGAGTTTGGTGAACATTCAGCACTAAAGTCCATGTAAAGACGAATCAACCGAGCCCAAGCTCAATGGGATTGCATCTTTGTATTACAAACATCCCATAGCAAACTTCCTGCTCCATCATCAGACCCTGCAAAACATCCAGTACCAAAGTCCATGTAAAGACGATTCAAACGACCTTAACCTCGATGAGATTGGGTTATTGTATCACAAAGATCTCTTGGTTACCTTCCAACTCTATCATCAGACCATGGAAATCATCTAGCATCAAAGTCCATGTAAAAGACGACTCAAACGAGCCCAAACTCGACGGCATTGGGTTGTTACGGTCAAATCGCTTCAAGTGTGCTTATAAAATTTGAAGAGTTCCTTCGATTTCTCAGGATTCCATGATCAGATCCTGACCTGATGATCATGGGACCAACTAGGAGGTATACTCTTTCAATCGAAACAAGAATATTCGAAATCGGTCCAGGCGTCTTAGAGAAATCGGGGAACATACATAAAAAAAAAAAGATTCCGACGAATTGTAAACCTCCTCCTTTTTTTGAAGTCGGTTAAAAATTCATGGGTTTTCCATCTATTACACTTTATAAACAAGACAGAACAGCCAATTACCCAGCAAGCAACACAGGTCAGTGTCATTGGTTTATTTGTTTCATGTTTTTACTATATAGATAGGTAAGGTAGGTATACTCGATGGCCGACTGAAACAAGAGACCTGGCGCGTTTGACTTTTCTTATAAGTACCGAGTGTAAAAAGATTTCTTATGTTACCATGAAGTGCACGTGCAATACATGAATGCATTTTAGTTTTGATGGGGTATAGCTCGTTCTACGAAAAATATTCGAGGGTCTTGATTTGAGGTCTCATGTTAACTCGGCCGAGTAGTAGCGTTAATTTGTTTACAATAAAATTGATCAAACTATTCCGACAGACTATGGTGTCACTTTTCTAAGTAGGTATAAATGCCGAAAAACTTCTTGAACACTACCATAGACCAAAATGTATGCGCAGGAGACATTTTTGTACGTAAAATTGCTACTGCGCATCTCTTTTGGTCTATGGTAGTGTTCAAGAAGTTTGCCGGCATTTATATCACACGATACAAACTAGTTTCCACGCTCCGATCATCGGTGCAGTTGGGTGTTATGAAACCAAGTATTTCATACATATTTGTCATGTTTATTAATATCTCAAAAGGCCTTCATTGTTATAATAATGACAAAAATTATCTTTCTGTTTGCATTTCGATTTGTTGTTCCCTGAAAACCTGTAAGCTGTAAGTTTTGACTATCAGAAATTGGTGTTTGATAGATCTGTGAAACTTTCCAATTAAATAATTGTGCAAATAACAGCATGCTGCTGTAATCTTCGTAGCCTTCTCAGGACTAACGCTAATGGCTTTTTGAAAACTCGAAATTTACTTGACAACATTCCAAAAGCGCATTCAACTGTGCTTCGAGCTCTGGACAATTGTTTGTTAAATACTTATTGCTCTGTGGTAGCCGACTTTAGTGGATATGGTTTCATTAAATTGGGCTTTAAGGCAAAAGCTTCATCAGCTATAATTGACAACATTTCATTTTTTTTACATACTGATATTATTATTTTATATGAAACTAGACTCAAAAATAATGGTACCGATATTTTTTCTTTTTTGGAAATAATGTACTTTTCATACAACAATTTGGCTTTGAAATTCATTCTATTCTGAACAGATGTAAGCGACAATTTACGTCACAACTTAAGAATAATGGCGACTTTTCCTTTGCCTCACTCTGTCTGACACTTATAAATCATAAATGTCATTTTGATAGCTGGTGTATTTACTGTATCTATTTGTTGTCGCGGTTACGAAGCAATATTTTCTACGTTTTCAAATCAATCAGTGCATCTAACGATCACCATGAAAGTTTCTCAGGGATTTCAAGTTGCTGATAATAGAAACTTGCCGAAAGTTGACTATTTGATGTTACTAGAGTACATGCAAGAAAATGAATGTTTCAACATTGCAGAAACTCGTAGTGCCAAAGCATTACTTGCATCGCGGGAAGCCTATGTCGACACGGCAGTAGGATACGTGGAAGTAAAGCGAGAGGGAGATATTTGTACGGTGAAATGCAGGGTGACACCAGAACACAAAGTGAAATCTAAGTTGTATCCTCATACAACTTAGATTTCACTTTGGTGAAATTGGTGACCTCTCACAGCTGTCGTAAATGAAACCGAAGAAATAAAATTGGGCAAGTGCGAGTCGGACTCGCGCACGAAGGGTTCCGTACCATCATGTATAAAAGAAAATCACGTTCGTTGTATGTATACTTAAATACTTTATAAGTGTCTACCTGTTTATTAAGATCGAGTAACAAATTGCTTAAAAATTACGTTTGTTGTATGGGAGCCCCCCTTTATTATTTACTTTTTTTAAATTTTATTATTTATTTTGAAAGGTAATATACAACTACATATTCTGTAAATATTTAAAGCGTCTACCTGTTACAGTTAGTCATTTTGAGCAAAAAATACGAAAAAAAACACGTTTTTTGTATGGGACCCCCCCTTAATATTTTCATTTTTTTTACTTTTAGTATTTGTTGTTATAGCGGCAACCGAAATACATAATTTGTGAAAATTTCAGCTTTCTAGCTATCATGGTTTATGAGATACAGCCTGGTGACAGACAGACAGACAGACAGACAGACAGACAGACAGACAGACAGACAGACAGACAGACAGCGGAGGCTTAGTAATAGGGTTCCGTTTTTACCTTTTAGGTACGGAACCCTAATGAAGACATGAATGTAAACATTGATTTGTCAATGTTTGCTGCTGAATGTAAGAGGCGGCAAGCTACTACCGGAATGATTTTAGTGTGGCAACCAACAGTCCAGATTGAGTGATTTCAGCCTATTCAATTTAATGCTGCAGTTTGTCAATCAACAGGTTGACCAAAGTTTTACAAACTTTAAATCATTTTGTCAATCATGTTCAATCAAAAAATGTTTTTAAATCATGTTGTATATATGGGAATAAAGTGGTGGTATTTGGCAATGATGATGGTGGTGGAAAGTTTAAATAGTTTTGCTCAAAAAGTTCCCAGAATCTTGTGTAGAAAAAGACTCCACCATCTGATACTCGCCCATTGGTTCCGATGTCAATCGTAATGAATTGTTTTTTAGCATTTACTAAAGCCATGAGAACTATACTAAAATATTCTTTGTAATTGTTATATAGAGAAACCGAGTAATGAGGATGTTTAATTTTTATATGCTTTCCATCAAGTGCTCCAATACAGTTGTAAAAATGATGTAATGTTGCAAAGTCATCAGCAATGTTTTTCCATTCTTCTGTAGTAGCAGGTATCTGTAAAATTAGATAGTAAATCAAATAACGATTTTCAGAGCACATCTGTTGTATCACAAGAATTGCAACGAGATCTTCAAGAAAGTGGTAAAGAGGAACCAAGTCCAAGAGCTTTTACTTCTCTCAATGTCCCACAACCACCAATAAAACAAAGGAAAATGGGGACAACATCCAAACAAAATGAATTTTTGGATAAAGCATGTTCATTTTCATCTCAATCTGTGAACTTATCAAATAATACACAAACATTGAATCCAACAGCTTTGTATTGGACTCAGAAATTGCATAAATTAAGTGCAACACAAAGAATGTATGCTGAAAAGTTCATTAATAATATTTTGTTTGAAGCTGAACTGGGAAATTTAGGAAGAAACTCAATTCAGATTAATTCGCCACAGTATAATTTTAATATTACGTCGGCCTCACCATCGCCTATTGGTGATACTCAAACACCACCACCAGGTTACTCATTCCAATCATTACCGGCATCTAACACAGCATCAAACCATCATAATACTGTACCATCAACAGTTTTAAGTGGTGTTCCATCACAGTTGATTATTTCTAGATCTCAACGTGATGATACTATCACACTACATAATATATCACAATCTCAACATGATGACACTGTTACGCTACATAATGCAACATAAAATATCAATACCCAACAGCAACAAAACCAATATTTGACTGTAAACGAAGATGCACAGGACACACAAAATAGTTACACAATTGGTTTTCTTTTCAGGTCTTTCAGACCTATATAAAAAAACTGAAATAATAATTAGCCTATACTGTTCCACTACTGGGCAAGGCCTTCCTCAATAATCCCACCTTATTATTAAAAAAACATGCTGTACTAATTCAATAAATCTTCTTATGTTTCATGTAACTTTTAATTAATTAAGTATTAAGTTAATAAATAAAAATATTGCTTTTTAATAAGATTTTTATTAACTTACCTTTATATAGTCTCGAAGAACATAATTATATCAATGTTTCGCAAGTATCCATGACTGCCTGGCATATTGACGCCGGTGACATTATAGCCGAAAACCTTATATCTTTAAAGTTCCGTCCCGTTGCCAGGTAATGCAAAGTTAACGCTAATGTTTCTCTCGGGGAAATAGATTTTCTCATCACGGTATCTTGTTTGGTTAAAAAAGGTGTTACCATTGTCAGAAGTTCTTCAAAGCAGGGTTCAGGCGTTCGAAAATAATTCTCGTAATCATCCATTTCACCATGTAATTTAATTTCTGCCATTAAATTCAAATGTGTGTACCTTTCCCTTTGTTGTAACCAATTTTACCCATCGCTTTCGCTTGACCTTTTTATTTAAACTAAGTGCTAAAATAATAGCCACGTAACCTTTAATTTTCAGCTCTGTGGCCATTTTAGACGTTTAAACAGCAGGAGACCGCACACAATACTGACGTAATAAATATTGAACGTGTAGGCTGGTGTATTAATCCATCAGTAAAAACTGAAATCCATCAACAAATACTATATTGACGGATCGCAATAAATACCTTACGTGTAACCGTCGCCTTATACTCATCATCATGCATTTATGGTGTATGTAAGACAAAGAAGAATTAATAGTCATGTGATGATGATGTCAGTTATCCTAGATTAAGACTATATTCGATGTACTAATTATAATTAAAGGAGTATTAAATCATACTTGAAGCGATCACGTTGTTTCTCTTGACTCGCCGGAATCGAACCCTTATATGGCGACCCTGCCAGCGCGACGCGATGTGCCGTTAAGGGAATCGTTAACATAAACATTGAGTGGTTTGTGAAGTTTTAAGACTAATAATGATTTCATTACGTTGGAACGATTTCTTACTACTTGGCGTAACTTTCGTACGTTTGAACTGTTTTTCGCGAGTTTTTCGTTTTACAAAGAGACAGTATGGGGAAGCAACAGTCTAAAGAGCAAGAAGTGATAATAGCGCAAAACGGCGCTGGAAATTCCGCTGCTACGGACCAGTTGTTGCAGCATGCAAGTAGCACAAACTATATTCGCATTGCAATTTGTGTTGTTTTGGCTGTTGGAGGAGCGGTATTGCTGTTGCGTTTGTATAGAAAATGCCATGGCAAATGGATCGAGAGAGGCATCAATGAGTACGAGTTGCGAAGATCGTTGAGCTTGTTCCGTAGACAGGCCACTGGTGTCCCGGCTGCTGGGACGTCTCCGGCGTGAGTACAAAGTGGGTGATTTGTGCCAAAATAAGTGCGTACGGTAATAAGTGCGTGAGGTAACAAGTGCGGCTAGTGTAGTCAAGTCAATTATTCATAAAATGTGTATCGTAAAAACGTTTTACACCTATTTTACTCATATATCTTAGATATTATTTTCTTTTAATTTGACCTTGTATGTGATCTATATTTAATTTTTCTTATTAACGCCTAATGTCATGATATCGTGACGATTATATTATTAACACGCTCAGTGCGATATGAGGTTAAAAGGCCTTATGCATGAACTCGCAGTCAGTGCGGAGCGCTTATATAGCGTTCTCCCTCTGGTGCGGACGCTGTAATTTAAAGAGTTCTCTTTGTGTAAAAGAGACAAATATATATTTGTGATCTTCTTTTGAACGGCTGCTTATTTTTGTAATAATACTTGTATAAGGCCTTTCGACCTTATGCCGCACTGGAAGCCAAAAATTGCAATTCCTTGCGGATACAAGGCCTAAAGACCTTATGTGCAGCACAACGCCTATTAGCCTTATAACGCACTGATTTAAATAACAAAATTAAATAGTGTTGTTTTGACTTTCTTTGTGAACACACGTGCAGTGAAAGTGCCATAAAAATGCATAAAGTAAATAAACGTTGTCGGAAGATGTTGGAACTATCTTTTGAAAAACAAGAAAAAGTAGCTGATGATGCTCAAAATAATAACTTGAATAGTGCCAATTTGCAAGAAAATAGCCGGATCAAAATCATTCAGAATATTATTGTTAAGCCCGCATCTACAAGTTGTGACACTGATTTTCAACAACCTCACTGCAGTTCAACTCCACACGAGACCTCGATGGGAGTAAGACCTAGTATTAAGAATACACCTCAAGTTAGAAAGTCTAGTTTAGAATTTACACCTAAAAGAACCAAAATACAAAAACAAGACAATGCTGTTTATGTTAGCCCTAGTACAGGAAATATTCTACATGTGCTGAAAAATGTTGAAAACACACCTGCAACTCCTACACACAAGAATTATAACCTACGAAAAGGAACTTTTCTTACTCCAAACGCTTCAAATCTTACAAGCAGGGCTAGTTCTATAAGTGATATATCATGTGTAAAAGACTTACCGTGCCCATTATCGAACGAAGAAATCCGTGAAATATACTATATAGATACTCAAACGGAGAACGACCAAAGTTTTGCGAACAATTCTGATAATCCTGCAAATTCTGCTCAAGATTTTGTCCCTGATTCATCTGATGATAATTTTTCTCCCAATTCCTCTGAATTAGAAACTGATTCTACTGACTCTGATGACAGTAACAGTGATAATAGCGTTACAAATTTTGATGAAAGCAGTTATGAAAATGAAGAAGTTGATATACCTGAAAATACTCAACGTAGTGAAAACCATGCTAATGACGAGACGTATCATCAATGTCTCCCCACATTGATGATACGAAACCGGATTTTGATGAATTTACAGACAATTGTAAACCAAATATTGCAGATAATTGTATAACGCCAGCAGATTTTTACAGTCTATTTGTTACGGATGAAATTATTGACCAAATGGTACTACACACAAATAATTACGCACAAGATCATATTAGCAATCTAAGAAATCTTAAGCTTAAATCACGATTGCGAGACTGGACTCCTACAAATCGGGAAGAGCTGAAAAAATTTTTAGGAGTGCTACTGGCGATGGGTCTTGTAAGAATACCCCATATAAATGATTATTGGTCAAAAAAGAACATCTACAATAATAAATATATTAGTTCAGTTATAACTAGAGATCGTTTCTTGCTTATTTTGAAATTTTGGCACTTCAGTAACGAAACTTCTGATGATACAGATAAACTGAAAAAGATAAAGGACACTTTTAATATGATATTAGAAAGAATTCAAGTACTTTTGGAGCCAGGTCGATATCTTATTATTGATGAAAGCATGATTCCGTGGCGGGGAAGACTAAAATTTCGCCAGTACATTAAAAATAAGAGTCACAAATATGGCGTTAAATTATATAAGCTCTGCACTCCAGAAGGATACACAAGAAATGTTATTATATATACAGGCAAAGGAGATAAAGGTCGCGAGAATAATCACGGAAAGGCAACAGTTTTAAGACTAATAAAAGGATTAGAAAATAAAGGCAGAATAATAATAACTGACAATTTCTACAACTCCATCGATCTTGCAGAGGAACTTTTACGTAAAAAAACCTTTTTGTGTGGTACTCTGAGACCAAATCGGAAAGGGAATCCAAAGAAATTAATTTCTCTAAAATTGAAAAAAGGTGAAATAGTTGGCAAAATGAACCCAAATGGGATAAGAGTCATAAAATGGACAGATAAGAGGCCAGTTCATATGATTTCTACGTGCCGAAATCACGATTTAAGTCTTATATCTACCGGTAAGACGAACCGAATCACTGGAGAGGAAATTAAAAAACCGCAATGCGTCCTAACATATAATCAGAATAAAAAAGGCATAGATTATAGTGACCAGATGTCCTCTTATTACTCTAGTTTGAAAAGAGGCGTGAAATGGTTCAGAAAAGTCATGATGGAAATATTATTTGGCACAGTATTAGTAAACAGCTGGGTACTATACAATCATGGAAAACCAGTTCAAATGGCAAAAAAAGACTTCACTGAAGCAATACTTGAAGCTTTGACTCAGGTGGCGATTTCAACTGAAAGAGATAATTATGTTGTTGCACGAAAAACGAACCACACATTGGAAATAGGAATAAAAAGAAGGAATTGTGCAGGATGTTATAATAAGCTTCGTAATACTTTGAACAGTAAAGAAGCCCAAAAAAAGACAAAAAAAATAAAATCATATTGCCTTGAATGTAATAAAGGATATTGTACGAAATGTTTTTATGGAAGTCATTTGTGAATACAAAGTTAAAATAAAATAAAAAAAAATTAATAAAAATAAATATAAAATAATAATAATAAAAAAAAATAATGTTGATAAAATACTGTTTATGATTTTTCCCATCACTAAAATTATCTTACATGTACCTTTAACTAAGTGCGGTTAATGGATCGATAAGCCTTGTATTTGTTTTTCCATTGTTTTCTTAAAGTACTTGCCGAAGCAATTGGCGACAATAGTATAACGTAAGTCCACTCTTTTACAATAACTTAGTCACAAAATTAATTATATAATAAAAGTCATCGCAAAGATTTTTGAATTTGAACTCACCCTTAAATAACAAGGCTTTTCGACCCATTAACGCACTGGTAGAAAGTTTAGGTCAAAGGCCTATAGACCTTGTAACGCACTGGAGGAAAGAGTGCCTCAAATACTTCCCGCAGCTAGCGTGTTAACTAGTGGACGCCCGCAGCTACGCCTGCACATTTTACCCGTTTTGCCCGATTCCGTGGGAATTTTTGGAAATCCCTTCTTAGTGCACCCCTACGGTCCCCAAGAAACATACATGCCAAATTTCAGCTTCCTGCGTCTAATAGTTTAGGCTGTAGCTTGTCTGTCAGTCAGTCAGTAACGCAAGGATTTTATATATACAGATATCTAGACTTAAGTAATATGTTATGGCAAATGAGGCTAAGGAGGTATTTGATAAATTAAAGTATATTAAAGATTACCTCACCAAACTAGGCCCGAGTCGAAGGTCATCTACTATAAGATAAATTAAATTACATGAGACAAACGATATACATATATACACAGTTTTGTTCTTTACAAAAGATAATTAGTTTAAAGATAAAGAGTAAGAAAATCGAGAGTGATGAAATCAATATTGTGACTTATGTACAAAAATAATTAAATTATATTCAAAAATTGTTCAGCTCTGTTCGGATAGTACAGAGGTTATGATAAACACCATGGAGAAATTTGATCTGAAAACTGCCAATGCATTGTTGCCCGTAATGACAGGGGATATTGATACAACCAAACGTTTAATCTCAAGTATCGAAATGTATGACTCTATGATTGTTGTAATAAAAATGACTTACCAATTGCATATGCAAGCCGACCATTAAATAAATCAGAATTAAATTATCCAACGATAGAAAAGGAACTCCTTGCTATTGTTTGGTCAGTTAAATATTTCAGACCCTATTTGTTTGGTAAAAAGTTTATGATAAAAACTGATCATAAACCATTACTTTACCTGTTTAGTTCCAATAATCCTTCTAGTAGATTGCTTAAATTTCGGCTAATATTAGATGAATACGATTTTGTGGTTGAATACGTTAAGGGTGTGAATAACGTGGCTGCAGACGTGTTATCTCGCATCGTTATTACTTCTGATGAATTAAAAAGTATTAATCAAAATGTTGTGAACATCATGACTAGGAGTATGACGAAAAATCAATTAAGTAGCAATTCGTCGGTCGATAAGAACAAAACAGATGATCGGTCTGATCAACCGAGAGTCGTTGAAATTCTTAGAAAACCGAAAAATTGTACCGAGTTAATAATTTCTACTTGTGTATTAGCATCCAATGCTAAATACGTTAAAGTAAATGATTTTATTTATATACCATCTAAGATGTCAATTTATATAGACCCAAGTTCTCGATCATGCTCAGCGCGAGACGCTTTCGGGAGAGATTTGGAATCTATCTGTAAGAAACTATCAATCAATGAAATTCATATTATGAAGAATAATAATAATGAGAAGTATATTAAATGGTTAAATAAATGTTGTGGAAATAATAATTGGACCGGTCCACGAATTTATATTATAAAAGGATTAATAAGAATAGTAAATGATGATGACAAACGAGTAGTACTTAATGACTTTCACTTGCTTCCCACGAGTGGGCACGCAGGCACTAGACGTATGATAAATAATATAAAAATATACTACTTTTGGCCAAAAATGTCTGAGGACGTGGCAGAATTTGTTAAGAAATGTGACAAATGCCAAAAACAAAAGCATTCGTTACATACTAAGCAACCAATACCACTACGACTGCGCAGTCGGCTTTTGATAAAATATTTTTAGATATAGTTGGGCCCTTAGATAAGGATTATTATGGTAACTCTTATATACTCACATTACAATGTGAATTAAGTAAGTATGTAGAAGCATATCCATTAGTTAGGAAAGATAGTGTAAGCGTGGCTCGAGCGTTCGTCGACAACTTTATATTAAGGTATGGTATCCCACGTGAAATTGCTACGGACAGGGGAACTGAATTTATTTCCAGCACAATGACCGAGGTATGTAAACTATTAAATATTAAACAAACAGTTGCTTGTGTCTATCACCATGAATCGATTGGATCTTTAGAAAATTCCCATAAATCATTAAATGCATTTTTGAGAATTCAAACAGATAATAATAGTAGATATTGGAGTGACTGGCTCCCGTATTGGTGTTTTTCCTATAATACCTCTGTACATTCGTCAACAAAGTATACACCTTATGAACTTGTATTTGGCAAATTATGTAACATTCCTAGAAGTTTACAAAATTGTACTGTTGGACCTTTATATAATTCCGAAAGTTATCCCTTACAAGTAAAATTTAGATTACAAAAAGCACAATACGAAGCACGACAAAATTTGTTAAACTCTAAATTGTTAAGGAAACGTAAATTTGATGAATATTTGAAACCTGTAATGTATAAGAAAGATGATTTATTGTTAGTTAAGAATGAAACTGGCAATAAGTTTGATAATGTGTATGATGGTCCTTTTAAGGTATTAGATGATCTTGATCCTAATGTTAAAATCTTACGTAATAATAAAGAAGAAATTATACATAAAAATAGGACAAAATTATTTAATGTTTAATAAAAAAAAATAAAGCTGTTACTTTATTTTTTTTCTGTTTTGGTAGGGCGTATGGTGTATGTAAGACAAAGAAGAATGAATAGTCATGTGATGATGATGATGTCAGTTATCCTTGATTAAGACTATTAATTATAATTAATTATAATTAAAGGAGTATTAAATCATACTTGAAGTGATCATGTTGTTTCTCTTGACTCACCGGAATCGAACCCTTATAAGTCACCACCAACCGTCTCGCGTCTCGCTTGACGAGTTTTAGACCTCCAAATAGTCCGGTTCTCGAGGTTGAGGTGGTACCAACGATGAAATTCACATTACGGCAGATTATACATGAGACAGAAGAGTATAATCATCCCCTGTGCTTATAGCATTTATGGACTATGAAAAAGCCTTTCACTTTATTGCAACCTAGTCTATTCTGGAGTCCGTGTAACGGTACCGTTTGCTCAGAGGTACCTATGTCGAATTTCTGCGTCGGGCAATATTTTCAGTTGGGTAGAGACAATTTCGAGAAGGCTCGCAAAAGAATACAGCTTAACTGGGCAGCGTATAGGAAATCACGCCGCTTTTCGTCACGCTTACCGCAAAGACTTAAGGCAAAGTGTGTTCTACCCATGACTTACAGAACGTGGACACTGACGGTACGACTGGTCCACCAATTTGAGCTCGCTTAGCAAGCTATGGAGAGGGCTACGCTCGGAGTTTCTCTGAACAATCGAATTCGAAATGAAGTCATCTGCCAGAGATTCAAAGTAATCGACCCTAAAATCAAAATAAAACAGAATAAAACGAAGAAATATGTCAGTTATCCTAGATTAAGACTATATATTCAATGTACTAATTAAAATTAAAGGAGTATTAAATCATACTTGAAGCGATCACGTTGTTTCTCTTGACTCACCGGAATCGAACCCTTATACATAATTTATTTTACTTATTCTTATATTTTGTTTTAGGTGGTGGATCATCAATACCGCCTAAAAAGAACGACCATATACAACAACGGATCATATCTTTAATATCCACCAGTGCTATTGGGTTATTTGACCCCTTTGATAATGACTCAAGTATACCGGCAGTGCAAGACCAAGGGGAAGGCGGAATAATTGTGGCACAAACAGAGGATTTTCCAGCAGCAGAGACAGAATACATAGGTTACTATACTCTTTACAATGTTCACTGAGGAAAAGTTTGGACAGCTCATTGATTACTCAGTACATACATCATACATCACTCAGTTTATTTAGTATATAATTTGTATTAAATATGCCTCCCATGACCCTGTTAATTCTAAGCATAACTTTATTTGCAGATACTCCAATGCCTCCTACAACATTTTTTGTGCAAAAACACATAAGTGACACTGATGTAGAATGTGAAAATGAAGATATTGTGAAAAAGGTAATTAAAAATAATTATTGTATTTCAATTTAATATTATTTTTGTATTAGATAATTTAATGATTAATAATTGTGTAATTTGTAATGATTTTAATGTAATTGTTTTGTGATTTTTATATTTATAATAATTTAACTATGTATGTTTTATGCTATGGACCATTTTTAGTCTGATATAAAACATTTAATAACAATATAATAGCTGTGTATAAAAAAATCTGTGACTACCTGAATGAGACTATTAGCTAACATACATGTGGACAGATTTTGATTTAACTTGCCAGCAAATACTTATAGGACATATTGGACTAAAATAGAACAAAGAGTCTAGTTATTCCTTTACCCTACTAATTTCATTATTTTTCTATTAAAGGATTGGGGAGATTACACACCGAAAATGTTGAGAACTCCAGTATCATCCGCTCTCAAAACTGTACGTACAGAGAATCCATCACCTCATCGGACATGGGTTTCTAGGAGAAGGCCAACCCGTTCAAGCACTTCTTCTTCATTAAAAGAATTACACAGAAAAAAAATTGAAGCCTTGGAACAACAGACAAAGCTTGCTGTGGAAGAAATGGAAAGGTCTAAGGTGCAGCATGACTTAGATATTCAAATAAAAAAGGAGATTTTAAAACGAGAAAAAATTAAAACTAACATTTTATTAATGAAGCGAAGAAAGCTTAATTTTAAAAATAGAAAATAATTGTTTGTTTTAATACCCCCTTTTTATTTGAATAGGTATTTGTCATGCCGAACCACTGACTTTCCCTTTTCTTCCACATAAATGTATTTCATGTTATCCAGTGTCTTAATTATAAATATAAACAATATTATTTTTGAATTTTATTTTTATTTAATTGTCTTTCCTTATATCAAACTAAAAAAATAATCAGCAATAAGAGCATCCCGCGTCTCATGCCGTCGTACAGAAACTTGCTCTCCTTGAATGACTTGTGGCATTTAGCCATCACTTAAAATTTGCTCCCAAGGGACTGGTAAATCATGTTCTGGATCATCTGAAGGTAAACTTTCCCCTCTACGACGTAAAATATTATGTAGAACTGCAGTGGCCACTATAATTGTCAGTGCTTTTTCCAATTTTACACGCTGGGATGCGTGCCAAAATAGGAAATCTTCGTTTCCATACACCATAACTTCTTTCGATAGGATTTTGTGTTCTTATTTGTGATTAATTATACAGTTGCTCTGCTTGCCTTCTCGGGCTCCCTAATGGAGGCATCATGTATGATGTAGAAGCATATCCGCCATAGATTATACACTTATACTGGTAATATCCGCTGTCAACAAGCAAAATTGAATCATTGTAGCATCCATCTTCGAATTTTGCTTTGATAACACTATTATTAAATATTGTGCTATCGTGACACGAGCCATCGTGCCGCTATGTCAGTGATTTCCAAGTTAGCATTGCATATTCTTTGCACGTTTATAGAAAAGTATCCTTTTCTGTTTCTATATAGTTCTGTTTGTTCACCTCCCACCTGACATCGGAGTGGTACAAATGATAATTTTATGTGCGTGCAATCCATGGCACCAATGACGCGTGGAAATCGAGCTATTTGGTAAAAATGATCGTGCTCCTTCCTCATCTCCTGCTTAGTAGTAGGCAATTTTATGTATTCCTTGTGCAGTGCAGCAATAGTGGCACTGACTCTGTGAATTATTTTATTGGCAGTAGGTGTACTCCAGCCACAGATGTCACCGATAACCATTTGAGTGGAATTTGTTGCATAAAATCTCAAGGTTCCCAGCAACTGGTTTATTGGTGAAATGGAAGAGTTGCTGAAAAATAATAATATAATTAGATGAGATATTCTTAAGACAGTAACTTAGCTTATTAATTATCATATTATAAGAATACTGGTGTGCTAGACAGGCAGGTAACGTATCATAATATGTACAGTCACTCATCACAACTAAAAGAGAAAGTATCCAGGGATCAATTTTTCAAAGGTTTTTTTGTGACCGTACAACAATAAACACGCAGGTTAATTAGGTAAGTATGTAGATATTGTTGGAGGTACTAATAATCACTTACCGGTCCGAAATGTATTCCAATTTATGTTAAATTTTCGTCAGCAAAAACAAAGTTGCTTCTTTGCTCACGACGACGACGTCAACGAAACCTTATCGTGAAATCACGATCATCATAATATTCAAATAAATCTATTCTCAACTGCAACTTGTCAACCCAAAAAAGCGCCTGAAATAATAGACAATGCAACAAATTACACCTACACACAACAATATCGATCACACTGATAATATTACTGCTTCTACGAACAAGAAGCAGTTCACCGGATGTAACTTACAGAATGATATCACATCAGATTCAGGAAAAAATGGGGACCGTATAGGAAGTACAGCAAACATAATGACAGGTGCTCCGCAAATAAGTAAGAGTAAGGTTACTATTATCGCAGACCAACAAGGGCGCCGTATTCAAAAACTCTTACATAACCTTCTAGGCGAAAATTTCATGGTCACCTGTTTCTGGAAATCGCAGGCATGTCTACAAGAAGTGCTCTGTATCGAAGACAATTCAATAACTAATTTAAGTAAAAATGACTATGTTATTGTCTTGGCTGGCATAAATGATACAAACCCTACTTCACTTCAATACTGCTTAGACAGATTTTTGAATAAAGCTCATAATACAAATGTTATTGTCTCTGAAGTGCCTTATAATAATAGCTTAAATGAAAGTACATTGAATTATACCCTTTAATTTTTATGTTCACGTCATCTAAATACTACTTACCTAGATATGAATTATGCCGCGTATTTGCCTAGTTATAAATTTATGCCATTGTACAATATCTCAACGACTACTTAAAGAAATTCTGAGCTCTAATTATAAATTGAATTACAATAAATATATTATGCATCTAAACTGTGATTATGTATACACAAAGGAAATGATAAACATAGCGACTCAAACAGACTTCGTAGAGGTAAATGTCAAAGACAGTGTCATATTGCCTATCCAGGGTGATAACAAGAAGTCTCTCACAAAAAATCAAGAGAATTCTGAGTTTTTTCTATAATTACTTTTACATTTTACATCAAAATATAGCAGGTTTGAAAAAGTTATGTAGAAAATGTAGTATTTAACTGGACAGATGAATGCGAGAAAGCATTTGTATCACTAAAAGAAATGTTGATAAACCCTCCAGTATTAGATTATCCAAGCTTTTCAGACAGTAACACTTTTATATTACAGACAGACAGTTCGGGATTTGCTATAGGTAGTGTGCTATGTAATGGAAATGGTAAACCCTTGGCATATGCCAGTAGATCTTTGAACAAGAGTGAGTTAAATTATCCTATTATTGAAGAGGAATTATTGGCTATAGTTTGGTCAGTAAAATATTTCAGACCATATTTGTACAGGGTATGGCAGAAGAGATTTGAAAGTAGAATAAATGCTGTAGAAATGAGAGCACTGAGAAGTATGTGTGGTGTGTCTTTGACCGACAGAGTAAAGAATTGTGTGATACGAGAGTGGTGTGGGGTAAAAGAAGATGTAGTGACAAGCATTGAGAAAGGCATGTTAAGATGGCTTGGGCACATGGAGAGGATGGATGACGATAGACTGACAAAGAAGATATATCAGGCTAGTGTGAATGGGACAGGACAAAGGGGAAGACCTAGGAGAACGTTCTCTGACCAGATTGGAGACATCCTGAAAAAAGGACAAGTCAGAAGTACCCTTAACAGAAGAGCATGCATGAGAAACTTGATGGGAGTGAGTGAAGCAAGTGAGGTATGTCAGGATCGTTGCAAATGGCGTTCTGTAGTCTCTGCCTACCCCTCCGGGAAACAGGCGTGAGTCTATGTATGTATGTATGTATGTATTTGTACAGAAGAAAATTCATCGTAAAAACCGATCATAGACCGTTACTATATTTATTTAACATGACAGATCCGTCAAGCAGAATAACAAAATTCCGACTATGTTTGGCAGAATACGACTTCGAGGTCGAATACGTAAAAGGGAAAGATAATGTGTTAGCAGATGCATTGTCCAGAATAGTTTTATCGAGTGATGATTTAAAAAACATGCATGAAAAGACTTTATGTGTACTTACGAGAGCACAAAATAAATGTCTATTAGAGTCGCAAAAATCGGATACTGACAAGGTAGATTCTACGGTTAGTAGGCTTGATCACCCTAGGATCGTAGAAATTCTTAAAAAACACGGACATGATATTGAACTAGTTCAAATAAGATTAGATTCATGGAATAAGTTGTTACGTAACAAGAAGAATAAAATATTTTCAAAGTCACGCAATTTTTTATATGTGCCAGAAAACTCGAATATTTATATAAACTATAATTCTTTATCGGCATCTTCGCGAGACGAGTTGTTGAAAGGACATAGTAAGTTTTTGTAGCGAAAGAGATATTAAAGAAATTATTATATTAAAAAGCTGTTTTAACGGTGAGATAATTAAAAATATGGCACAATATTTAAAACACAATTCTAAAATATTATCTCAGGATTTTAGAGTATGCGTAGTGAAAGATGTACAAAGAGTCGAAGATAAAGACGAAAGAAGGGTTATAATGAACGCCTTTCATATTTTACCGAGTAGTGGTCATGCCGGAATACGTAGGATGTTTAAGAACATAAAAAAGTATTATTATTGGCCGTCCATTGAAAAAGATATTGTGGAATACGTACGAAAATGTGAAAAATGTCAAAAACAAAAATATCATATAAATACAAAAGAACCGTTGACGATCACTACGACTGCATCGTCATCTTTTGAACAGATTTATTTAGACATTGTGGGTCCTCTTGACAAAGATAATTATGGAAATGTGTATATCCTGATACTTCAATGTGAACTCACAAAATTTGTGGAAGCATATCCGTTAAAGACTAAGTCGGCTAATGAAGTAGCCAAAACTTTAGTCGAAAATTTTATTGTGAGATATGGGATACCTAAGATAATTGTTACAGATTTTAGATAGGTATTTTAGGGGTTCAGAATTTATTTCTTAAGTAATAACCGCTCAAGGTACCACTTTAATTTGACATTTATCGCTAAAGCATCACGCGGTCGTTATCTGACCACCCGCGAAGCAAGGCCACTTGCCGTGCTACCTTAAACCTAAACTTACGACTCGTCACTCGGGTATTGATATTTAAAATGATGTTTTTATGAAAGTAAATTAAATAAGCTTTGTAGTAATGTTTGAATGGTGACTGAAAGACGGAATGTTTAGTTTATACGACCCGCCAAACTTGATCCTATTGTTAACAATGTCGTCTATCGATGACCTACTCGCCATTTTTGTTTGTGATGATAGCAATATGGGTTATAAATTGCTTCCTTTTATTATTTTGTATACCTGGTGGTATAAGCTTTACAAAAATATAAAATTAAAGCAGTGCTTGCTTAGAAAATTATTTAAATGTCAGCATTTGAAATTTTTGTATATTTCACTGTCTTTGCATGTTGCGCGCGGGGCGTAATTATGGATTCAAAACATCATTGTAAACAAATAATATAATTATATTTGATATTTTTATGATTTAATTGTGAATGGACTAATTAGTTATAAAATAACAGCAAAAAAATAAACAAATATTGTGTAATAATTTAATTCAAGAGGCTATATTCATTTAATTACCGAAACAACGGCATTTATTTTTTAATGAATGAAAATATACAGATAACGTTAAATTTATGCTATGAATTATTGTTTTATTATGAGTATATAAATAAACCTATCATGTGATATATAATACTCCTATAATTCATGAGATATAGGCTTTCGAAAATTTTGGCGGGTATGGCGGTTATTTTTTGCGGGCAAAAGTAAACAATTGTGCAAAGTCCAATAAGAATGTGATAATTCTTATCGGAATCTTATCAGATATGGTTTTTTAAATTGGTAATCTAGTTGAAAAGAAACTTATCTAGGTTTGAATCTGATATATAACAAAAAATATGTTTAAAAAAATTAAAATACGAAAATTGGCGGCAATTAACAATCATTTATATTTTTTTATGTTTAAAATTAAAATGTTTCTTTCCATTATATTTATTATCTCTGAAAGTAAATTAAATTACCTTTCTAACCATGTATAATACTTATATACCTCCTATAATAAAAAACGACGAGAAATATGAATATGTTAGAAATATAAAAGCGCGCTCGAAAATGGCGGGAAAATATTATACCGGTCGCGCTTTTGCGTGGGCTTCAAGTATATTATTTGGTGTTCATTAATATCATTCGAAAGCTTATTTAATTACGCGTCTTTTGATATACAATATTAACTTAATAAATAGAAATATCACCATTCTTTCAACGAAAATATTACGCGCCGTACTTAGCTTGAAAGCTTAGCCTCGAAAGTGGCCAAAATACTTCTACGGGTGTCCTGAGATGCCTCGATGGTGGCCAAAATGCTTTGAGGGGATAATAGGTAACGTATTAGGAATTAATAAAATTTTATCAACGGCATATGATCATGAGAGCATAGGTTCTTTAGAAAATGTCCATAAAACTTTAGGCGCATATTTACGTATACAAACTAATAATAATTCTTCTGAATGGAGTTCGTGGAAATTTAATGAGAAGTAAATGTGTTAGAAAATATAAGTATGACAAAAAGATAAATCCAATTACGTATAAGGAAGGTGATTTAGTCTTAGTAAAAAATGAAACGGGCACTAAGTTCGATTGTATATATGAAGGTCCGTTTCAGGTCATAAAAGACGAATCGCCTAATGTCATAATTCAATGTAAAAATAAAATAGATGTTGTACATAAGAATTTTGTCCGTGTCGTGACGGATTAAGAATACGGAATGTCACCAGCCCATATCATCCCATGGGTGTCGTAAGAGCCGACAGAGGGAACATACTATGCAGAGAACAGCACTGTAAGAGAAGGAAAACTTGATAGAAACCCTTTACCAACCCGTTTGGCCAGCGTGGTATAGTAGGCCAATTCCTCCTTTTTAAAGGAGAGGCCTAGTCCAGCAGTGGACTGTAAGGGGCTGATGATGATGATGACATAAGAATAGAACTAGGTTATATAACAATTGATTTGAAAAAAAATGTTAATCATAAGGTACCTGCGGCAAATAAGGCCCGGAGGGTAATAAAGCCCACATTTGAAAACTCGCGCTAAAATATTTCAATTCCGGTTCGAACTTGACTCACAGATGCACAAGACCGTTAGGTTCGCTGTGTTGGTAGCGCGCGGCCGCTGCGTGCCGCCATCTTGCCAGTAGTGAACGATTTGTGACAGGGTGCGCTACACCGCTCGGATTTATAAAATTTGGTGATAAAGAAATGTAAGTATTTTGATTTAATTGTTATTAAGCTATAAAGTAACGTAATTTTATTAAACATTAGACATCAAATTAGTTATTTTCTATGCTGTTAATCAAAAATAAGTGTTTAATTTCGTTCTAAATTGATGATTTTATAAAGCATGTTATGCGTCTAATAAGGCCCACTACAGTAGGTCATGGGCCTTATTAACCGACCTTTGTTATACAACTTGATTTTTGTTTCTACTCACAGATCGAATAAAAATGCCTCCACGTCGAGCTCCGTGGACTCAAGAAAACTTGCGTTCTGCTATGGCAGCCGTACAACGAGGGCAGTTGACGCAGCGTGGTGCAGCAGAGCGATATAATATACCTAGACGTACGCTAAGGAACCACTTGAAAAGTGGAAATACAATGCGATGTTTAGGACGCCGTTCAATTATGACTGAAGCTCAAGAATGTGATCTTGTCAACAGAATCATAAGATTTGCAAATATAGGGATGCCACTTACTCCAAAGCTTATTCGCAGACAAGCATTCATCTTTTGTGAAAAATATGAGCTAAAACATAACTTCAACGCAGACATTGGCCTTGCTGGCAAAGACTGGCTAAAGATGTTTTTGAAACGGCATCCAGAAATTTCAAAGAGAAAGGCACAGTTCATGAATCCAGCTAGGGCGCAAAAGCTAAACAGACCAATCGTTAGCCAACACTTCTCAGAAATCAAAAAAAATTATGACGAGCTTGAAATTATAACACACCCGCAAAGACTTTACAACATAGATGAAAAGGGATGTCGGTTGACTGTTCATAGTCAACAGACTGTTCTAGCACAAAGAGGAGCTCGACGAGTCCATTTAATAGCGCCAGAGCATGCTCAAAATGTCACGATCGCAATGTGTGTCAATGCTGTCGGGACCGCTATTCCACCGATGATAATATTTAAAGGACAGAGGCAGAAACCTGAATTCAGTGACAATTTACCCACGGGGAGTTTCGTGAAGATGTCAGCAAAAGGGAGCATGACAACTGAACTATTCGTGGAGTTCATTAAACATTTGGCAAAATATAAGACTCAAGGAAAAATTTTGTTGATCTTCGATGGAGCGTCATCGCACTTAGATTACACGATCGTTGAGGAAGCAGACCGGCATGACATAGTCCTTTATTGTCTCCCGAGTAATACTACGCACGAGCTGCAACCTCTGGACAAATCTGTGAATAAGTCATTTGAACATTATTGGGATCAAGAGGTTTTAAGATACATGTACCAAAATCCTGAAAGACGCATAACGAAAGCCAGTTTTAATACAATTTTCACAAAGGTGTGGTCACAGTGTTTGACTCACGACAATATAGTAAACGGTTTTCGAGCTACGGGCTTGTACCCTTTCAACCCTGACATATTACCTGACGAGGCATTTGCTCCATCAATTTTAACAGAGCTGCCTCCACCAACAGAATCCAGCGCTTTAGTAGGCTCAGACACAGGTCATTCAGATAATTATACTGTCAATCAGCCAGAAGAACAGCTTCGAAACGAGCATGATTCTCAATCTCATTTAGAGCAAGTTCCTGATTTACCCGAGAAAAGTCCTGCTCAAAGCGCCATGGATCTAAATAATTTGTCGGTCTTAACTAACCAAGAGCATGAAGACACTATTCAATCATCTGAAAAGATCTTGAATAATGTAGAAACAACACCAAAGAAGGCACAAATCATTGTTACTCCGACCCAGTCACCAAAACCATCCACTTCAGGACTTCACAGGGCTCCTATATATCGTCGTCCAATAATTTACAGCTCAGGATCCGAGACAGACTCTGAAACAAATATTGAATTGCAGATAACACAACTGGCATTAAACAAATCATCACTGGCCATGGATAATATATATGGTTCTGAAGAAAATATCGAAGACAGCGATGATTTTGGTTCTGATGACAACGTACCTTTGGCGAACCTCAAAGACAATAAATTTAGGTCTCCTTTTCAAGAACTACTGCTAACGCCAAACTACGCTGTGACAAAGAATAAACCTAGGAGAAAAGCTATCAATTATAAAGGCCAACGAGTCACCAAAGATCTGTTTAAGGAACAAGAAACATTGAAAGAAAATAAGTTGACAAACAAAAGAAAACCCAAAGAATCAGAGAAGAAGACTGAAAATGAAAAAAAGAAACGATCTAAAGGGGATAAAAGAAAAAGAAGCAATCTATCGGTAGAGGAATCTTGGTTCTGCCTAGCTTGCAATGAAAATCGTGTATCTGATATGAGACAGTGTGTTAAATGCAGAATATGGTACCACGAAGAATGCCTAGGGCTAACCAAAAATGATAAAGATTTTTTTTACTGTCAAAACTGTGATGAATAAGTATAGTTCCCAAAGGAGTACCTATTTTTTCCTAAATATTTGTATGTATAATGGTAAATTCTTAGTGGTTGAAGTACGATAACTTCTAAACTAATTTAATCCCAACAGTTCCTAATCAAAAGTCTGATTTAGAATATGTTATTACTAGTCTTAGTATAAGAAATTTTGTGATAACTTAATAAATGGCCTTATTACCCCCTGGGGGATAAAAAGGCCCATTGTTATTATCTCTTATGATTATGTGAAGAAAATATTTTTATTTGTTCTATTAGCTGAAAAGTGCCATAAACGTTATGTTTCGTTGATTATTTCATAAGAAAATAAAAATATATTTTTGGGCCTTAATTTACTATGGTAGTTTAATAAGGCCCACGGTAAGTGTTTTTAAAAATGGTTGTGTTTCTTTCCATACAGATTTTCGTATTACTATTAACCTTTTATTTTAATCGCAAATAAATAAACATTCATATGATCTAGACTTCTTTAATTTTTTTACAATAATTTCTGAGTTATTTGTTTTTAAAATTAGGTGGGCCTTATTTGCCACAGGTACCTTATTTATTTTTTTTACTTTTGGGATGGGTGATGCGGTATGTGTCACGTCCTTCACATATCATTAGATATATGATAGATAAGTATATGATAAGTTATTAAGCATATAAGCACGTGTTAGTTATGTGTATAAACTAAGGCAACTATTGTAATCTATATATTAAAAGAATTTGTGTTTTATGATACGAGTCGGCCAGCCCGTTTTTTAATTAAAGCTCTCGCTGCATAGATTTGTCATCAAGCATTAGAAATTACCTAACTTGCACATTCATCAAGTTATATGCAAAAACAGATTTCTCCCATACATTTTTTACGTTTTCGTAACCGTAGTCAATGAATTTTGCTTCTATACAGGATGTCACAAGACCCATCACCAAGCCAAAGTCTACTCGTTTTGCACATCATGCCAAGTCATACTACGCGAAAATAATACCTGGGAAACAAAAAAAAATTTTAAGCTTAAAAAAATTTACAACTTTTATTACCAGCAATGTATAGCGTGCACTTGCAGACATCGTACCTACGCCGGCCGTATACCTACACCGTGCGCCGCGGTGGCGGCAGTTTATGATCACGTGGTCGCGCGGCCGAGGCGAATGACCTCGCAGCTAGTTGCTGGTACGCATCCACTACGCGTCGGGAATTTTAAAGCCGTTTATTTTAGGGAAATATTGAAAATTTTGTTTATGTTTATTTGGCAGAAAGTGTACATTTATCATTCTAAACACGATATTGGAATAATTCGAAAAAAAAAATCGTGACTTTGAGCCTCAATATCTCTTGAACCAGTAATTTCCCAGGTATGGTGCCGAAGTAAAAAATGATCGTAATAATTGGTTCTATATGGGGTTTCAGTTTTCGTTAAGGGTCTTTTTACATCCTGTATATCTGGTTCTCAATGAGGTAGGCGTTTTGTTATAGGCCTAAAACACGCGCTGAAAAGAGCTCTTTCATTTGATGTTATGCTCATTTAAATTGGGTGAGTTTGAAGGAAGATAGGTGTGGACATTGAACTTATTTTTCAATATTTTCCTATAAATTTCCTAAGATTCCATTGCTTTCTCTCTACATGGACGGTTCTTAAGAGCGTTTATTCCGTCGGATGCGATTTTGCGGGTTTTTATTGTTCTATTACATTACGGAAAAATAACAAATAATGTAAAATATATAGAAAATATGAAAGTTCAGTTCTTTATCAAGAGAGTGCTAAAGAAAAATATATGGGTTACTATAGTAAATATTTTAAAACGGATGAATTTAAAAAACTCATTTTCGCCATTTCTGTACTTTAGGCCAACATTACTGGTCCCTAGTGCTATGAATACTTATCGTTCTATAATTATGTAAATGTAAACTGTACAAGCAGAAGTTATACAAACGAGTGCTTAAAAAAGAAATTATAATTTCATTCATAATTTTCAAGAAAATCGGAGATCAAAACAGTGCATTTTGCTTAATTTTAGCCCGCAAAATTTGCATTTATATCTAAAAAAGTACTGTGATTATTAAAAAGATATATAAATATTTAGAAAGATTAAGATTCATTTTAAGTCGTATAAAAAATTGGAATCTAAACTTTTCGTTTGTAATTAATATGATTTTTTTAAAAAGACCTTTAAAGCTCGAAGCGCGATGCTATGTCCGCCATTCAGCGCTGAGCGCTCTCAGAGGACGGACCTGTCGCTCGCGTCCGCGTCCGCCATTTTACGTAAATATTGCATTCCAAAACGTTTATAGCGCGGCTAAAGCCTCTTGATCCGTATTTTTTTTCTCAACGTATTTTTTTATAAATATGTAAAGTTGATTTTACTTTATTTATGTATTACGTATTAAACTAACGTGTTGGTCTTGACCAACACGTTAGTTACATCTGGAGTCTTCTTTAGATACATCTGGAGTCTAGTGGTTACTGGTTAGCATAGTAGCGCGCTCAAACAGGGGCTGGGCGAGACTGACGGAAACGGACCGCTTTTTAATTTAACTAATATGGCGCCTTGAAACATATAATAAAACAGTAAAAAAAGTATTTCGGTACATTGAATAAAATTACAAAAAATAAATTCAGGGAGACTGAGAAACAGTAATGGAGCAAGGATCTAATAGATCTGCCTATATGTACCTATATCTATATAGTTTGTCTGTTTGTACACGCTAATCTCCGAAGGTACTGGACGTATTTAAAATAAACTTTTTTTGTTATATTAGGTCTAGGCAACATATAGGTTTTTTAAAGTCGATATAGGTATCATCTCATTCGTCTCCGATTTTTTAGGAAAGGGGAATTCAAAAACATCATCTATTTCGTGATCAAAGATGGCGAAAGGGAAATTAAAAAAGATCAATATGGGTATCCTCTCCGATGTTTAAAGGGATGGAGAATCCAAATACAACATCTATTTCGTGATCAAAGAAGGCGGATAGAAAATCAAAGATGGCGGACGGGATTTTTTTTTAAGTCGATATATGGGTATCGTCTCCGATATTTTAGGGAATGGAGAATTCAAAAACACCATCTATTTCGTGATCAAAGATGGTGGATGGGATTTAAAAAAAAAATCAATATCGGTATCGTCTCCGATGTTTAAAGGGATGGGGAATCCAAATACAACATCTATTCCGTGATTCAAGATGGTGGATGGGAAATCAAAGATGGCTGATGGGAAAATTTAAAAAATCAATGTGGGTATCGTCTCTGATGATTTAAGGGATGGTGAATCCAAATACAACATTTATTTCGTGATTTAAGATGGCGGATAGGAAATCAAAGACGGCGGACGGGATTTTTTTTAAGTCGATATGGGTATCGTCTCCGATATTTTAAGGAATGGAGAATTCAATATTATATAAAAATCTATGTTTGTTTGTTCATCATTTATAGACTCTGAAATGATAAGAGATTAAGCGCTATGCCAGTTACTTTCGAAAAGGGGCTTGGAAAAAAGGGAATTAAATAAAGACTCTTAAAAAGGCGATACGGAGTTCGCTGGGTCAGCTAGTATAAGGATAAAACACAAAAAACGCCTTACATAATTATTATGTCTGTATATATTTGATACCATCCAACCGAAGTATTTCGTTAAAATGGCTATAACGTGCAGTTGCTTTTTGAACTACAAATAAAACCATTTTTCTTTTTCTTTTATAGCATAGTAGCACGCACAGATATCCGCTAGAATTGTATAATAATAATCATAATTTGACATCACAGTCATTGTATGGATGGGTGACCGTTGAATTTACAGAGCCACATGGGCTCTGAAGTTCTTAAGGGGGGCAAAATTATGGTAATTTTTGAGCTAGGACGCGCCGTTAGCATAATACCAATTTAATAGGTATTTAGCTAATAGGTACTATGCAATGGAATTAAAATCACACTTGAATCGAATATTACAACGCACATTTTTTTACGTCTGCCATTTTGTTTACGTACAGTTACTTTAGTATGTTATTTAGCCACACATGAGATATTGTGTACGTTAAATGTTTATACATTGTAAAATAATATAGTTAATTAATTTTATATTTTTTCTTACTTTTAATTAAGTATTTCCTTTTACCTGACTCTTTTGGTTTTGTATTAAGTGTTATTCGTGGGTTTTCATGCATAAATAACGCAATCGATGTATATTTGAAATGTGACAATTATGTAGGTACATGACAATTATAAATTATTTCTATCATATAATAAAACTGCGCCAAATTATTACAAATAGTCGTTGTTATCCTGAGAAACATCATCCTACTAAACAAATAATATCTAGCTTTATTTGATACCTTTAAATGCATGTGCATTGAAAATAATTAATTTGAATACTATCATATCATAATCGAAGTATTACATAGACGAATACTGTTCATGTACTTATTGCAAGAAGGATCAAGATTATTATTCCACGCGACACTGTCATAGTGCGTCGGGTCTCGCATCCGCCGATGCGCGGGCGACCGCGGTACTATAAAAACCTAAACTCGAGCGGCCGGTCGTGGCGTATACGCTCTTAATTCAAAAATATTTTTATGGCATCTAATAAGTTCCATGCGGTAACTGCCAGGAAAAAACGTTATGCCTCCTAAGGTGACCTTTCATACGGGTGTGAATGTGGTGGTGTGTAAAATTATACCCGATGTTGGTAAAATTATCACTATAGTGAATTATCGCTGATGGCAGGTAATATTCCCCGAATGTTACCAGTTAACCCTTTAAGTGTGGGTGAACTGATCTCTGATGTTGAGGAATTTTCCTTACGTTTTATGTTAGGCAAATTTTTGTGTTTTTAAATTACGGACTTTCTTCGGGCATCCTATTTTTTTTTTATGTGGAACATATTACAGCGGTTCATAGTACTATTGTCACATAATTATATTATTACAAGTGGTAGTTATGGTAGAAATTGTAGCTTTGGTAAGAATAGTAGTTTTGAGAGAAAAGGTAGCTATGATAGTGTTAGTACGAATAGTAGTTTTGATAGGACTAGTATTTTCGGTAAGAATAGTAGTTTTGGTAGAAATGGTATTCTTGGCATATATGTATTGTAGTTTTGGTAGCAAGGTTACTTACGATTGCTACCAAAGCTAACATTCCTACCAAAACTACAATTTCGACCAAAACTATAAACGTCATTATTACATTTCTAAATTATGATGGATTAATCACACCCATACACAAAACAAAATAAATCGTGCTTCTCACAGAAATATTTAGCTGGATAACAAATAAAACCTATTAAGTTGTTTCTCTATATTTTTAATTTTGATGGTAAAATATTGACAGATAAAGAAAAAAGTGAAGTTAGCGTAAGTTAGTTACTTAAGTTTCTGATTTAATAACGTATTTTTTGTGAGTAGTTGTGTTTTCAATTACACAGACCTACAATGGTTTTCCCCTTTCAGATTAGATGATTGATTTGGATAGATTTTGGGGCGCTGATTACGGGAAAAATATTCAAAAAAATCCATCACGTCAACATTTTTGATTACTCATCATCCTTTATTTTTGCCAAAATTACCTAAGGCTTCCTAGTTATTAATTAATATTTTATTTTAATCGTTTCTTATTTAACAAAAAACAGATTTAATGGGATAAGTAGACATTAAGGAATGAGTTCTCATAAATTTAATAAAATAAAACTATCTATTCATTTACTATATTGCTACTTATATCCTTATTATAAAAAAAATTGCGGATTTTTAAGTCATTTGCTAAAGACCTCATTTTTGTACTTTTTTTAATAGAAATTAACTGAAATCGTTAGAAGATGGTTAATGAGGGTAGATTAATATCTTTTTTATATAAATAGCACATCATTTGTTTTTAAAAATCTGTACTTCCGTGCAATTCGTAACGCTGGCTTGAAAAATGTCATCGCAAAAGTGCTTAAACTCTACGGACAATTTTTGCTACATTTGTGGGCATTTTATGCTGAACAGAACAGCAGCATAACATAACCGAATTCATAAGTAATATTTCCATCTCTGTCAGAAGCTAAACTGAAAGAAGGTATTGTAGTTGGCCCGGACATAAGAAAATTGATGAAAGATACAGATTTCGATAAAAAGTTGAGTGAAATTGAATTAGAAGCCTGGAAATCTTTTAAGGAAGTAGTGAGGAGGAATTTTCTAGGGAACTATAAAAGTGAAAATTATGAAGGAATTGAAAAGAAAATGCTTGAAAATTTCGGAAAAATGGGATGTTCGATGAGCATTAAACTTCACTTTCTTAATTCGCATTTAGACTACTTTCCTGATAACTTGGAAGCTGTAAGTGAAGAGCAAGGCGAAAGATTTCACCAGGATTTGAAAGAAATGGAACGTCGCTATCAGGGAAAGTGGAATAAAACAATGACGGCAGACTATTGTTGGCTATTGAAGCGAGATGACCCAAGTCGGAATTTTAAGCGAAAATCTCACAATCGGAGCTTCTGTGAAAAAAAGCAAGATACCATAAAAGTATTTAATAAATTGAATTTATTTATTAATGTCAATTAATTGTAATAACAAAATATATATTAGTAAAGTTGGCCTTATTTCCGTTTTCACACAAAATGATTTATCAAAAGAACTGAGGGTGATAGGAGAGATCCAAGTACATATTCGTAATCAGCGCACCAAAATACCCCCAAGATCAGCAATCAAATCCAAAAGGGGGGAAAAAAGTTTCAATTTGTGTTATAATGATGGTTCTTGGAAGGAAATTGAAAAATGCTCAGAGAAAGTTTGAACAAAGAATCTTGATAAATGACGGCCCTGCTGAAGATTTGGTACCGGATGGTCCTCCTGCTGCAAAACAATACGGGTGGAAACGGGTTCAGATTTGATTAATTCTACCATCAATAATTTTCAAGTGATTTCCATTCTTGGTGACGGTATCTGCTTATTCCGCGCAATTTCTTATTGTTTATATGGAAGTGAGAATAAACATTATGAAATTCGTTTGTCCATTGTTGTTAACATTGTCAATAAGTGGGATGTATATCGATGGGTCCTACGTATAAGGGCCAAACTAACAATTTGACGATTTTGACTTTTTTATGATAAACGCATCCTATCGATATGATTAATCGTGTGAGCAATTAAAAAAAAACTGCGTGGAAACACGACTTTCTATTAAAGTATAACGGCATATGTAGCGTGAATTGAAACGTATAAGGTCCAAAGAGTAATTTGAAACTTATACGCGGGGACTTCCCGCGCGTGTGTTTATTGTTTGGGCCAATCGGCTAGTTTGACACTTATACGTCAGACGGAGCAACGCCCGCGCTGTTATCAAAACAAAATCTCGTTACTTTGTTTTAGCGTTACAATTTAGATTAATAACTGAAAGATGGCATCCAAGTATCGTGCTAACTTTAGTAGAAGTCAGAATTTAGTGAATTTAGCATTAGAAAATGCAGATAGTAGTACTCAGAGAAACGATTTAGGTTATGAAAACGACGATTTTATAGAAAATAGCGATGGTGACCTTTGTAAGTATTAAAAATATATATCTATAGACTAGTAGGGAAAGCCCGGGCAAGAAGCATAAGCGAGGTAAAAAGAATAATGTTTTTTTCAAAAAATCTATACTAGATGTCGTTACTAGTTTTTGCATAGGCACGCGCGTGCGGCCGGCGGACGCCATGACAGTTTGACCAAAACAATAAGCGCGAGTATGTGTTGTGGAGATAAAAAAAATAAAATTGCGTTGTTTACTTACGATTTTTGCAAAGGTTTGTATACTAAGTTTATATATTACCAATTAGCTACTTAGAAATAGTATTAGTTCATTCGATTACTAGTTTAAACGAGTGTAATTTGCGAATATTGTTTTTATTATACCTACTTGCATTAGTTCAAGTCATAACTTGTTGTTTTTTTTTTTTTTTTTTTTTTTTTTTTTATTAGAAAGAACCTGTCAAATTGACTTCACGCTGCCTGATGGTAAGCTGACAGTGAAGTCCTATTGGGAAGGCCACCATCCCCAATTGCTGGTTAAGCAATGTGACATGATGGCCCTCACTTTGACGGCCTTGAGAGATGCTTTTTCACGCCCCGCTTAAAGGACCCAGGATCAAGGGAGGAAGGAAACACGTGAGCTGGCAGTGAGTTCCACATTTTTATGGTACGGCAAAGGTAAGACGTACCGAACCTTTTCGTACGTGACGGTATCTGATCTACCGTATAAGGGTGGCACCTTAACCCGGCACGTGTTGTTCGGGATAGGAAAGGAGAGGGTGGGATGAGTTGAAAGAGTTCTTCTGAACACTCACCGTGATACAATCGGTAAAAGACAGCCATTGAGGCTACGTCCCTGCGTAATTGCAGAGATTCAAGGGACTTAGTAGCCTCAAGGTCACCTATGATACGGACAGCACGCCGCTGCACCCTATCAAGGGCATCTAGCAGGTACTGAGCGGAGCCGTTCCAGAGATGAGAGCAGTATTCCACGCAGGGGCGAACCTGAGTCTTGTATAATAGACACAGCTGCTCCGGCGTGAAAAACCTCCTCACTCTGTTCAGGACTCCGAGTTTTCGAGATGCCGATTTAATGACACCCTCAATGTAGTTTCTCTGGTTGAGATTGCGGCGTATGTCCATACCAAGTATATTTAGACTGTCCTGTATCGGTAGTGGAGTGTCCAGAAGAGAAGGTTGGGGAAGGAATGGAGATAACTTAGCTGAAAATGCGCACACCTGTGTCTTCTTGGCATTGAACTCGACCATGTTTTCAGCACCCCAATTCGAGATGCTGTTCAAAACCTGGTCAAGCTCAGCGACAAGTTTTCGCCTATTTTCCTCAATGTCGGCCTGCTTAGCCGCAGGATGGCCGAGATACCACCCATGCACGGTACTGTCATCTGCATAGCAATGTATGCTCCCGAAAGTGAGCATATCATTGATATGCAGAAGAAAAAGTGTGGGCGATAAGACGGATCCCTGGGGCACACCAGCATTTACCTGCATAAACTTTGAATTTAAGCCTTCGCAAATAACTCGAACACGTCGTTCATGCAGGAAGCTAGCAACCCAGTTGCACAATCGAGGTGGCAAGCCGTAAGCCGGAAGCTTGGAAAGAAGCGCACGATGCCAGACTCTATCGAAGGCTTTGGAGATGTCGAGGCTGATAGCCAACGACTCCCCGTGCCTGTCCATAGCCTCACCCCAAAGGTGAGTGACATACGCTAGAAGGTCGCCCGTTGATCGTTTCGGTCTGAAGCCATATTGTCGATCATTGATAAGAGAGCGATCTTCTAGGTAGCGAACGAGTTGGGTGTTGATAATCCGTTCGAATACCTTGCAGAGAATAGGGGTTATGGCTATGGGTCGATAGTTAGCTGGATCAGAACGATCCCCCTTTTTGGGAATCGGTTGTACGTTTGCCTCCTTCCAAGCCTGCGGCACGACGCCAGAGGAGTAAGACAGGCGATACAGGCGTGTAAGCGTTGGAGACAACTCGGCTGCACATTTTTTAAGAACAACCGCTGAGATACCGTCGGGACCACTAGCTTTCCGGACATCGAGAGACCGCAGTATCGCGCGAACATCGCATTGCCTGATGCGAACATCAGGCATGGAGTGGCCGCAGTGGTTTATAGATGGCGGCTGCGACCCACGGTCATCGATTCGGGAGTTGGCCGCAAAGAGATTGACAAGCAAGTCAGCTTTCTCTTGCGGCCCATGAGCCAGTGATCCGTCAGAGCATCGCAACGGTGGCAGCGAAGACTGGCAGAAATTGGATTGCACGGCTTTGGCCAGCCGCCAATATCCACGGCTTCCCGTAGGGTGCGACAGAAGTTCTTGGCCAAACCGTGCAACGCGCTGTGCATCCGCTCTGGTGTATGCCCTCTTGCAGACCTTAGCGGCTCTGTTATAGGCCGCTTTGATGAGATGGACATTCGGATCGCGACGAGACCGAGCCCTGATCCAAGCACGGTACGCCGACTGTTTTTGTTTAACAGCATCGGCGCACTCGCGATCGAACCAGGGCCGAATTCTGCTGTTGCTGGTGACAAAAGTGGATGGAATATAATATTCCATACCTAACAGAATTTCCCCAGCAACAGCAGACGCACTCTCCGAAGGATCCCTCCCACCAAAGCAACGCTGAGACCACGGAATGGACGCGTAATAACTGCGCAGGCCATCCCAATCTGCTGACGAGTAGTGCCATAAGCGTCGCTTTACGTCCACATGTTGTGAAGGCGCAGCGGTTGGCACTGAAGTGCAGACCAAACAGTGGTCGGAGGAGCCCAATGGGGCTTGAACCGACACACTGTACTGGTCTGGATGACTCGTCAGCAGAAGGTCCAGCAAAGAGGGCGCTTGACCCTGAATATCTGGTATCCTGGTGGGCTGGAGTACCAGTTGGGCCAGGTCATGCGTGAGAGCAAATGCGTGAGCAGCCCTTCCCGCGTGGTCTGTTTTGGGAGAGCCCAACCAGGTCTCATGGTGGGCATTAAAATCTCCCAAAAACACCAACTCAGCGGTCGGAAACTGTTCCTGCGCTTCATCTGCCGCCTGACTCAGGTAATCAAAAAGTCGAGTTGTCTCGGCATCTCCAGTATGGGAACGGTATAGACACACGTAAATCCGGGCTAATGAACCCAGATTTACGTGTATCCACAGGACGGAAAAGGAGGGGTCCTCTAGGCAGCGTAAACGACGACAGCAAATATCCGCCCTGACGAACAAGCATACTCCGGCTTTTGCGTAGAAATTCTCTTCAAGGGCATAGCCGGGATATTGCAGATAAGTCGTGTCGGCAGGGCGGCTTATTTGAGTCTCCGTCAGAAAAAGCATGGCCGGCCTTGCCGTCTCGATATGGTGGTGGACGGCGTTGAGGTTTGAATGGAGTCCGCGGATGTTGGCGAACTCCACCTCAAGTAGCGTGTGGGTGGGAAAGGTTGACGCCGCTGTGTGACCGTTACCAATGCTTGCTGCCATAGTGGAGTGGAAGAAGAAAGGAGGGGCGTGAAAAGAGGTGGCAATTACCGCAGCGGCGCGTGACAAAGCGTGGAGTATTGTTTCGTCATTAGACTGTGCAGAATAGCAGTGGCCGATCCGCCGGACGGAAGGGCCCCCGTACCCTCCCGGAAGTGGTCGCCTGGTCCCACCATCCGGTCACCAACCGGCACGACGAGCCACTCCGAGATTATGCGCGGCCTGGTGGGGCAGCCTCCCGAGATGGTTAGTCCCAGTTGGGCCCCTGTACTATACCGCGGGCGGCCAGCGGCACCACCGTTTCTACGGGTCTCCCTGGCCGGTGGGTCGACCCCCACTACCCACACAATGACTCCACTAATACTTCACTGGTCCAACGTATGCTGCGGTAACCGCCCCCTCACCTAAACCTTCACACTCTCTCTGCCTTCCCCAAAGGAAAGGAAGAGAGAATGGGAAGGAGGGACTGGGCCTCCGGCGCTCTCACTCACCAAGCGAAACACAGCAGAAAAGTACTGCTACTTTACGTTGATCTTCTGTGAGAGGGTAGTACCGCCCCGGTCGAGCCGACCCATTCGTGCTAAAATCAGCATGGCCCTACTACCAACAAAAGATATTAGTGCGTTGGGCAAAACGAATATGGGCAAAACGGTTAGGGTATTCGTTTTGCCCGTTCGGTTTTGTAGTGTAATCCATTTGAATTAAGCCTCGTTTTAGAACTTTTACCTGTTTCAGCTAACTTTAATTGTACGTTTAATGTATACCTATGTAGGTATATTTGTATCGGGTGTCTCACGGTCATACATCCGATTAAATAATGTTCAAAGCATATAAATCAGTTAATTTCCTTTTTAGATGGTGTTTAAATATACACGTACAAGTGATCGAGCGGCATGGTCAGAAGAAGCACTGGAGAGGGCACTAAAAGCTGTAAATGATGACAAGCAATCTATAAATGCAACCGCGAAGAAATTTGGTATTCCATTTACAACTTTATACAGACATGTTAAGTCTGGAAATGTATCGAAGAAATTGGGTAGGTTCACGTCTGTTTTTAGTCTAGAACAAGAAGAACAATAATGTACTTATCTTAAAAAATTAGATAGCTTGTTTTTTGGGCTTACTCGTTCAGAATTCTTAGAACTCGTTTTTGATTATGCCTCAAAGAATAACATTCCTCATCCATTTAAAAATGGCAAAGCAGGAGACGACTGGTTTTCGGGTTTTAAGAGGCGACACCCAGAAATTGTACTACGAGCGCCGGAGCCAACGTCGTTAGCAAGAACAAGAGGATTCAACAGGCCGCAGGTGGAGTTGTTTTACAAAAACTTTTGGAACCTGGTAGAAAAATACAACTTCGAAGCAACAACAATATATAACATGGACGAAACAGGTATAAAAACCAGTACATCTAAACCACCCAAGGTCTTATCTATTAAAGGCAAAAGACAAGTTGGAGTTATATGCAGTGCGGAAAGGGGTCAATTAACCACTGTCATACATATGTTGCTGCAATGCAGCTGGAGCATTTATCCCTCCCTTTTTCATATTTGCTCGCAAACGCATGCAGGCACGACTGCTAGATAATGCTCCATAGGTTCGCAGGCGACCGTCACGGATAATGGTTGGATACACGGAGAAGCTTTTTTGGCTTGGTTGCATTTTTTTGTTGACCAAGTTCGCCCCAGTGAGACAAGACCAGTATTACTGTTGCTAGATAATCACGAGTCCCACAAATATTATCCAGCTTTACAATATGCCACAGAAAACCACGTAACCTTCTTGTATTTTGCACCACACACGACTGATCGTATGCAGCCTCTAGATGTGGCTGTATATGGGCCCCTCAAAAAGTATTTTGAGCAAGAGCTAAACACCTTTCAAAAAATGCATCCGGGTCGTATTGTAAACCAATATGACATGGCCAATCTTTTTGGAGGAGCGTACGCCAAAAGTGCTTCGGTTCAGAACGCAGTTAACGGATTTAGAAAACCAGGAATATGGCCATATAATCCACATGTATTTGGAGAAGAAGATTTTGCGCCTTCGACAATGACTGATCGTCCTTTACATGACCCATCGTCTGCTCCGACTGAACGTACTGTTACTGTTCCTCCTTCGACAATAGCCGACATGTCCGGTGCATCGTCTACTTTGACCGACGCCCCTTTAAATTATTCACCCGCATTAAACACGACTGAGCTGCTTTTACCTGAAATTGTATCTGCCTCTCCTATAGATGCAATGTCTGAATCTTCAACACTCTACCAATGCACAACAACTAAGCCTGAGATGTCAACTACTTCTTTGCCTGTTTCCACATTGTCCAATAACAAACCGGAAGAAAGATCAGCTAATTTAGAGAGAATATATCATTCAACAGCAGCAGTGCTTACACCATTGCAAATAAGACCCATACCAGTTATGGCTGATCCCAAAACAGGTCGCAAACACTAGCGACAAAAATCAGAAGTTTTAACATCTACACCTGTCAAAGCTGATCAAGCAATAAAATATAAAAAAATCAATAATAAGACGAAAATCTCTGAATTAGCTGGTCCCAGCAAGACAAAGAAGAAACTACGCCTTACCAAACCGCTAAGAAAAAGCCCGAAAGCGGATTTCTACTGTTTGGTGTGCGCTGAGAGGTACGCTGATCCTCCAATAGAAGATTGGATACAGTGTGATCAGTGCAAAAACTGTCATGAGAACTGTACCTCCTATTTAGGAACTGGTAGCTATTTTTGCGATGAATGCCAAGATTAATGCTCATTTTATTTGTTTATCCTTTTTGCCCTTAATGATTATTCGTCTTGCCCCACCCCCCTGGGCAATACGAATAATTAACAACTTTTTAAAAATGGATATTATTTTTAGAAAAATGTTTAAGTTTCGTAATTTTTATTGTTATTTTCCAAAGAGGGTTAACCAAAGTACAAATTAAAAGTACAAAAAGTTTTATTGATTATCAGATTGTTGTTTTATTTATACTTTTCCTTAACATATGCGTCTTGCCCGGGCTTCCCCTAAATGTTTAAATCTTGATTAGTTATTCTTTGATTAACAAATTAACTGAAATAACATGACTTTTTAGAATGAACGGTCTATATGGTACATTAGCCCTTATACGTGTTTTATTCGAAAAAGATACACTTACGCTATATTATATTATTTCTTACTTTTGGCCTGTTAATATGTATAGCAAGGGTTCAAATAATATCGGATATAATATTTGTCCAGAATATGCCAAATTATACTAACTCAGCGACCCCGAAAACATAAAGTTCAGATGGTCTGGTCTATCGCGCAGGGTACTTTTTTGTGGGCGTGTGTAATTATTGGCATTACTTACAATTTTTTTAAATACTTGACATACAATATTAGAGTCCAATCTTACTTTGTATTGTTTTTTCAGCATCTCCTTTGCCATTTGGAGCCAGGGAGATATTCGAAAATTGCAGTTTAAGTTTACTCAAAGATATTTGTTTTGAAAATGATCTATCTCAACAAGAAAAACAAAATGATACAGAATTAGAAAATTCTACTTTGGTCGAATCTGCTAGCATGTTAATTTCAAATAGTATACTTACTCAACCCCATGAAAAAGGTACCCATACTGACAATCGTGAAAAAGAAAACAATACAGATTTATATTCTTACTGTCTTTCAGTACAAGAAACTAATGATTACAATTATGAGCCAATAGTTAGCAGTTCATCAATCGCAATAACAAACAACAATAATTCTAATCTATCAGGCAAAGATGTTTTTGAACCTTCAGTGGAACATCAGAGTGAAGAATCGATTCAAAATACTGAACTATTGGATGATAATGATATGCGCGATATTGATAATGTGACACCAATACCATCGTTTAATTACAGTTCTTTTGGTGAAGAAGAACCTATTCCCTCAGTACCATCGCTATTATCAAATGCATCTGCATCATCTCCTGTTTCACAGTATTACTCATCAACTGATATTTCAACTCCTACACGGCCCAAAAAAAGAAAATTTACTAAAAAAAGAGACAGTGGAAGATTGCGAGAACATTTTCGAAATGAGTGGATAGATTCAAAAAGAAAGAAGCTTAAAAATTCTGGGCAAGCGTATACCAGTAGGAATGGCAAGTTAAGGGATGGGAAAAAATCGGTGAGCCATGTCAAAGCACATGTAAACTGAAGTGTTTCGAAAAACTTGACGAAGGCACAAGGACTGCTATATTTAATCAATTTTGGATGATTGGAGATCATTCTGAACAATATAACTTTATCGTTAACTATGTAGTAAGAATAAATAAAAAAAGAACTGTTACTCAGGGTGAATCACGAAGATCATACACGTATGTCTATCATTTGCCTATTACTCAAAATAATCAAAAGACGAAACTAGTGGTATGCAAGACGATGTTTTTAAATACTATTAGCTGTGGGCCAAAAATGATAAGAACAGCAATGAATAAGTTTTCTGCTACAAATAGGCTCACTCTGGTTGATAACAGAGGTCGACATGAGCACCATAAAACCTCTGTTGATGCAGAAATGATCAAAAGTGTGCTGGACCACGTCAAGTCATTTGAACCGGTCGATTCACATTATTGTCGTAAAGACAGTAATAAACTTTATTGAGATGGCTCTTTAAGTTTTATCCGCTTATTTAAATTATACAAAGAATGGTATAATCCAAATAAATATGGTAATAAATGTGAGTCGTTAAGGCAATAATACATGGATATAGTTAACAAAAATATTAATTTATCATTTCACCAGCCTAAAAAAGATCAATGTCATGTTTGCCATTCTTTCAAAAACGGTCCTGTGACTCCAGAATATAAAATAAATAATGATAATCATATAATTAACAAAAATCTGGCTAGACCTTTAAAAGAAAAGGATAAACGTGATTCACAAAATGACACGAAAATTTTCTGCGCTACTTTTGATTTGCAAAAAGTGTTGTTGTCCCCAAGTGGTGAGATAAGTCTATTTTATTACAGTAAGCGGTTGAAAGTACATAACTTATCAGTTTTTGATATTGGGAACTTAATTGGTACCTGTTACTTATGGAACGAACAAATTGCAATAAAGGGATCGAACGAAATAGCGAGCTGTGTTTATGATATAATTAAATTAAAAAGTCAAGAAGGTTGTAACGACTTCAGATTTTGGTCAGACAACTGCGCCGGCCAAAACCGAAACAGGATTATGTTTTTCATGTATCTTTATGCAGCTAAACAGTTTAATTTGAATACAAAACACTCTTTTCTTGAGGTAGGCCACACTCAGAATGAAGGCGACTCCATACACGCCACCATTGAACGAGCTTCAAAATATAAAATATTTACACACCCTCTGAATGGAGCTCATTGATTCGATGGGCAAAATCAAAAGGAAGTCCTTATAACGTCATAGACGTACCTCAAAATATGATTTATAACTTCAAAAAGATGCAGACAAATACGCAGTTGCAGCAATTGGACTAAAAACTCGGAAGGACAAAAAATCCTTTGGTCTAAAATAAAACAAATTCGTGTAAGCCGAGATGAATCATACGTTTTGTACTATAAATATGATTTGGGTGAAGATGGTATTGAAAATTATATTAAAATCTTAGATCAGTCAGTCAGTGTGCGAACAAGAAGACGAATTGCCGATATACCAACAAATATTTCTCTGCAACTATGTTACAATTAACTGTTACCGATACAACCTTCTAAGAAGAAAGACTTGCTGGATTTATGTCGAAAATATATCATCCCACCTGTATACCACAGTTATTATGAGAATTTAGTAACATCTAATGACATTGTGACTACGAATGATAGCGAAAATGAAGACAATCATACATTTTTGAAATACATTTATTTTTATAAGCTTATTACGTGATTTTGTTATTCAAACTAAGATATTAATTGATTTTTTTGTTAATTATTCTTAGGTAGATAATGCTAAAAAACCATTGAATACGGGTCCATAATTGTAGTTTAAAGAAACTTAAATTTTTGTTTCAATAAATGATTAAAACTATTGTGTTTTTTGTCTATTTTTTATATTACCTAACTGAAAACACAGTTAGTAGGTTAGCAGATTCTAAAACGTATAAGTGTCAATGTGATTTACTTATCTAAATATCCAAATGGCTTTTATTATAATTAATTAATTATCAACTGTTTCAGTCCTTAATTGATTTCATGAGCAAAAATATTTAAAAATACTTATATTATGCAACTTGGCATAATACACGTATATTGGCCAATTTGACACATTGGCCCTTTTATGGTGTTTTAAAATACAAATAATTTTAACAAAAACTAACGTAAAAGGGCCAATATGCAGTAAATAAAAAACTGTTTAACACGCTCAGCGCCAAGCCCTATATGCCAATACCACCAAAAGTTTTTGATTTTTTTTATTTGATTTTAATCTCTAAAATCATCTAGATTTTATAGAGGAACGATTTTTTCCCAGTGTGTATCTTTTTCGATACACTGGCCTAGGAAAATAGTTTAAGTCCAAAAAATTTTCCTATGCCATGTGTGCAAAAAAGATACACATCATTAATACGTTTATCTATTGTTTCAGATCGGCATTGCGAAGAATAAAGAAGAAGAAAAGGAGCAAATGAAAATAAACTTTAGGAATATTTTTGTGTTTTATATTTTTTCCTAAAATTTCTTGTCATTTGTTTCAGAGATTATTGTAAAAAAGTAAGTGAAGTGAAAAACAGAAGAAAGTGACTTTATAATATTGTAATAATGGATTATAGTAGTGACGATTCAGTGGACGATCCGGATTTCTGTCCAAGTAACGAAGATGATGAAGATACCAGTGAATCGGGTACTGAAGGTGAAGCTTGGTATCCACCAGCTACATCAAGGAGAATGTCGACCTTTTCGGATGATCATTTGCCTCCATTGACAAACATACGGGGAAGAAGAACTCCACGAACAGCAACAATACCATTAGACCTTCCTAGTATTTCTGGAGCCACTTCATCAGATATATCAGAGACAGAATGGGTAAAACAAAAAGTGGAAAACATAGAATGGGAAATGCCGACCGATGCTGATCCAGAACCAATACAGTACACAGTGCCTTTTTCAGGCATGAAAGATATATATTCTGGCGTCCTAGCAAATGCAAATCCTGTTGATTACTTTGATCTTTTTCTGACAAGGGACATTTTGGACCTGATTGTTGACCAAACAAATCTCTTTGCTACTCAGACCTTATTAGCAGACAACGACGTGACTCCTCAAGCTCGAACTCACGCTTGGTATCCAGTTACCGTCGATGAAATGGTCAAATTTCTGGCTTTGATTGGTTAGATGGGTTTGGTCAAACTGCCAGCCATAAAAGATTATTGGAGAATTCACAAGCTTTACGGTATTCCATTGGCAAGGTCAGTCATGCCAAGAAATCGCTTCGAACTAATACTGAAATATTTACATTTTTCAGACAACCGCGAAGCGAATGTAGAGGACAGATTGTGCAAAATTAGATGTGTGCTCGATAAATTTATTGAGAATTATCAAAAAATGTATACTCCAGGACAAAATATTTGTGTGGATGAATCTCTTATCCCTTGGCGAGGTAGATTGATATTTCGTCAATATATACCGAATAAAGCAGCTAAATATGGTATCAAGGTGTTCAAACTCTGTACCGAAAAGGGTTATACCTAGTGATGTGCCGTTACCATATTACCGTTACCAGTATTTTACTAGATGGTAATATTCCCAGTAAGTTTCTATTGTTACCGGTAATATTCCCAAACCCCGGTAATTTTGTTTAATATCGTCTTATTGATTTAAATATTATGCAATATCCCTTTAAAACGCGTACGCGCAGCTGTTAGTTCACTTTTGCACTTGTACAGTCAGCCACATTAGTGAAAACACATTCCCAAGATTTTGAATGGCATTGTCGTCCAAAATAATAATTATGTACAATGTCTTATGGCATTTTTCGTCATAGATATCTTAACTTGATCATATTTTACAACTACTGGGTAAAAAAGAGAAAGTTTTAATTCATAAAACACTCATAAAAATTGTGTAGCGACTTATTTCGTTGACTGTACAAGTATTACAACGCACAGCACAGCATTTGTCTTTGTATGCTATAGAGATAGCTATTGTCAAGCCACTGTCCCAGATCCCTAAAGAAAGAAAAACCAGCCACAGTAGAAAGACAACCTGCTGTCCTTCCATACATCAAGGGCGTGACCGACAAAATTGGCTACATCTTGAAGCGAGCTTCAATCAAAACTTACTACAGGTTGCTTAATTTGTATTTATATTTTTGTTCTGTTGATAAAAAAAACAATAGGTATTGAAATTAAACTAAAGTTTACGGAAGATACTATGTGAAACAATAGGTAATAAGTAATATACAATATTCTAGAGAATTGTGGAGGTGAATGTAGAGTAAAATGTCAAAAATGTCTTATGGCATTTTTCGTCATAGATATCTTAACTTGATCATATTTTACAACTACTGGGTAAAAAAGAGAAAGTTTTAATTCATAAAACACTCATAAAAATTGTGTAGCGACTTATTTCGTTGACTGTACAAGTATTACAACGCACAGCACAGCATTTGTCTTTGTATGCTATAGAGATAGCTATTGTCAAGCCACTGTCCCAGATCCCTAAAGAAAGAAAAACCAGCCACAGTAGAAAGACAACCTGCTGTCCTTCCATACATCAAGGGCGTGACCGACAAAATTGGCTACATCTTGAAGCGAGCTTCAATCAAAACTTACTACAAGCCGCTAACGAAGACATGTCAATTTCTACCAACAGTCAAGTGTTAGTTACCCTTGCAAGAGGCCGGTGTCTACAAAATAGACTGTGACTGTGGGCTCTCATACATTGGATAAACCAAGAGAAGCATAGGCATCCGACTTAAAAAACATATAGCTGACATAAAACATAAACGCTCAACAAAGTCTGCTGTGTGTGAACATGTGGAACAAGGATCCAGCCACTACTTGCGATTTGATGAACCACAGATACTCGCAAAAGAACACCGTTTTATTCCAAGGATGATACGTGAGGCTATTGAAATTAAAACACACCCTAATTTCAATAGGGAAGATGGTTGGAATGTTCCTCCAGCTTGGTACCCAGTCATAAGGCTAATGAAACCCAAGCAGGACCAAGTCACCAGAAGACACTGTGAGCTCATTCTGCGTGAATAGTAACACCAATAGTTGAAAAAAAGTTCGGGTACTTTGAGATCAGTCTGCCGTGAACATGAATCCTGTAATGGTCGGCTAGTAATTAAAATGTAGTTTCTAGATCATTCGGTTTAGATGTAATGACTAGTGAAACCAATATAACGCGATAGAATCCGTAAACTGTAATTTAATTTCAATGTATAACATTCGCGTAAATCCAAGAAAAACCAAAGTGACGACTAACAGTGCTGGTAAAATTTGCTTTATAGCCCATAACTGGAAGCTAATCCATGGCCATGAAGATGGCCAAGTGCCATTAAAGAAACCTATTTAAGAAAGCTCACAGAGTAATAGAAATAATATTTTATTGTCATCATCTATATCATCATACGATTCGGAGGTGGACTTCTTTGATAATTTATTAGAACCTTCGAGAAATGACACCACCACTCATTCGACAGACAGCGATTATTTTAGTAGTTTCGGTAAGTGGAGGACCAATCGAATTATATTATCTGATTCGGATAGCTCTGAATAGAAGAAATATTATAATTTATTTTTATCTATTAATATATAAATTGTTTGGTTTGTTCGTTAGTTGTTTTTTTTCGTTCATAAGTTAAGTTAAATCATTTCAAAAAACTATGAAAACCTGTTATTGTATAGTTGATTATAATAATCGTCTAGATTTAAAAAATATTCTGTGATTTACTGTGATTATCTCGGAAAATAACTTTGTGACCTCAAAAATGTTACATTAATTATTATTACTGAAACGTTTCGAGGTGTCTAGCCAAATTTAATAAATAATAATTAGTAAAAAGTTTTTTTTTACTTAGACCCACATCTTATCATTTATATGAAATTCCCAGACAAAAATTGTCAAAAAAATTGCTAAGTAATACAAACTATTAAGTAATAGTAGCAATGTGAAAATACCTAGAAAGTTACTGTATGGAAAGTTACTCGGTAAGTTTCTGGAAACTTACTCGGTAAGTTACCAGTAATTTTGGGAATATAGTATTTAAAATTGAAATGATGATTGCATTTGAACTTGAAACGATAGAAATTTTATCGGATTACTCAAAATCACAAATTAAATTTAAATATAAAAGTATTATTACCTATGTTACCCTATATTACTATTTTTGTAGAATGTTACCGGTAGCGTTACTGGGAAAATACTCGACTAGAGTAAGTTACCGGTAACGGCACATCACTGGTTATACCTGGAACTTTGTGGTATACTGTGGAAAATCAAAGGACAAAGAGGTAGATGTTTCTGAAAAACGGTTATGTCACTTACACAAGGTCTTCTTGACGAAGGAAGAACGCTTTACACTGATAATTATTATACGAGCGTCCCACTTGCATACAGGCTGCGACGCCGAAAAACACATCTTGTTGGTACACTCAGAGCCAACAGGAAACATCTCCCAAAAGATGTCATGGCTGTGAAACTGAAAAGAGGGGAGATGAGTGCTAAGCAGACAAAAGATGGAATCGTAGTCTTGAAATGGCGCGATAAGCGTGATGTGAGAATGCTCTTTACAAAAACATCTGCACTGAAGACAGTTGTTACTCAAAGCCGAAAAAAGCCTGCCATATTGAAACCAGTGATCATCACGGATTATAACAGCGGTAAATCATCGATAGACATCAGTGATCAAATGGCTACATATGGCAGCGCTTTGAGACGTTGTACCAAATGGTACCGAAAGCTTTTTATTGAAATATTATGGGGAACCAGTCTAGTTAACGCTCATTTTATATATAACATGTATACTACAAACAAGAAACTAACAATCACGGAATTCCGAGAGCAAGTTATCACAGGACTACTCGACAGATACTCTCAGCCGAGTGGAATAGAACCCAGACCATCGACTTCGACACCAAGAAGAACTCCAGGAAACGCAAAGCATTATCTTGTGAAGAATAAAGTTGGAGATAAGATACTTCGTGGGCGTTGTTCAGAATGTTACAGAAAGTATGGAAGGAAAGGAAAAGAAGTAGATGGTAAAGTAGTAAGAGCGTCGCAGGTTAACACAAAATGCTCCACTTGTGATATAATTATTTGCAAATTTTGTTTCAATAATACTCACTAATGAGTATGTTCCCTTCGATTTGATAAAAGCATTAATTATATAACCTTTCATTCAAAACAATAAAACCACAATCTTTAAATTAATTCTTTTTTTTTACCCTATACATTTTCCCTTATAATTAAAAACTCTAAACAAATTATCCAAGCCCAACCCCAAATACACCAGGAAAATTCGCTGGGCCAGGGCAACTTTTTTGCTATACAAAATGTATGGAAAGTGTGCGCGTTAGCGATACACGGCACTTAAGACTAGAATGGTGCTCGTGTATCGAAAAAGATACACAAGTATTTAAACAGTGTGTATCCCAAACGATACATATATAATGGTGTAGTATATATAAGTAGGACAATTGTCTTAGTAAACAAGCAGTTTCATAAATTTCGGTTTTATCAATCTTAAGTTACAGCAAGTTTAAACTTTGAAAGCCTCTCCTGTAAAGTTGTCATTTTGCATTTTGGCCCTTATACGTAGGACCCATCGATATAGTAGCTTCATTGTTGGTGACGAAGCATATGGCCAGACCACTACAAATGCAACAGATTACAAACGTGTGATGGGTGCCAATGGACAGTACGCAGGGCATGCTTGACTTCAGAGTGTAAGTGAGCTTCAGAGTGTAACTCTGAATTGACACTCAGAATATAGAGTGGCAATTCAGAGTTCACCTGGAAAACAGTAATGCGATTACTGATTATGGTACTGGCGAAATTGTTCATAACTTGCTATTTTCTGGGCACCTGGACGAAGGACATTAGTGTCCTAATGGAAAGAATGGTAGGGCAGCACAGTCATATTGAAGAACTTTCTTTTGTCAATATTCAGTTATACATATTATATACCTATATCCCTATTGCGCGGACAACCATTAAGTAATGCCAAGGTCGAAATATCACGATACCTAAGGTGCAACGCAAAGCCAATGTTGTCAGAAAATAAGTTTTGTGATATACATATATATTTTCGGTAAGAATGTCTTTACTTATTAGATAAGGCTACAATGTACTCATCATACCTATATGTAGGTAAGAGCTTTTTTATAATATTAAAATATGCTGTGGAGCAGCACGGGTCCTCTAGTAGCAGATTAGAAGAACATTAAAGTGTATGTGTCTCGATAGCGAGTGCGTTCTTTAATTTCGAACCACCTTCAACACCACAATGTAATGACTAATTTTTCTGATTTAATTAAAACAGTGTATACCTTTACATATTCTTTTAATGCTCCAATAAGGGCTTCGCTGACCTCTTTTACTATAAATCCTATTCGTTGCTTTGATATCTTGAAAAGATATTGCATATGTACTAGTATAGGAATCTCCTGTTGTAGAACGAAGTGTTAGTGCTAATCGTTCCGTGACACTGATTGCTTTTCTATAATTTGTATCCTTTTTATGTACACTTGGTCCAATTAAATTCACGAGTTCTTCAAAATAGATTACATCTAAATGATAATAACATGATGCCTTCTCGAAACGATCCTAACTATGACAAATTATATAAAATCCGTCCTTTTATAGAAATGATTAGAAAATCTTGTAAAATTAATTATTATCATAGTGAAAAGATTGCAATTGACGAATCTATGATCAAATTCAAAGGCAGAAGCACACTGAAGCAATATATGCCAAAAAAGCCCATCAAAAGAGGGTATAAGGTCTGGACAAAGTGTGCTTCGAGTGGTTATTGTTTAGATTTTGATATATATGCAGGTAAGACGGGAAGCAATACGGAAACTAATTTAGGAGGCAAAGTCGTAAAAAGGTTTTGCGAAGGGTTAGAAGATAAGTTCATCATAAATAAAAATCTCTAAAAATATGTTATAATACTCTTATTTTTGATATAATTAATACTCTTGTTTTGTTCTTGAATAAAAATACTGGGATTATTGTAAAGAATACCTACTTATTTCACAGTGGTCACTCTAGGTAACCGCCCCATAACACACCCTGACCGTACGTTTTTTCGCTTTTAATATCCATATTTGGTTTTCTGAAACCATAAACAATAGTTTAATACAAAAACATTGTGTTTATCTATGTTTATAAATATTTATGCCGAAAAGAGTTAACTTTGCCGATCTGTTACGAACGACAAGCCAAGCCTCGCTGTGAGCGCTACAATACACGCTCGATGCGAATGTTACATTACACCTCGTAACGTTGGTCAGTTTTAGATTTGCCCACCTTTAGAACATGTATCTGATGATCATAGGTCCAATTCCGAAAGTGAAGAAATGAAACAGTCAAAACAGAGGAGCGTTGGTACTTCAATGTTTTGTTTCGATTCTTCTACGACATTAGTATCATTCAAACCGAAATCTAATAAAATGGTTTATCTTCTGTCTACTGCTCATGATCAGCCCAGTATTAATAGTACAACAAATAAACCAGAAATCATATATTTCTATAACAGCTCCAAAGGTGCCGTAGATACCGTCGACCAGATGTGCTCAGGTATGAGTGCCAGTCGCAAAACCCTCAAACTCAAACTTTATTTTATAACATTTTGAATTTATGCATGGTCAACACATAGGCATGTTATTTACGTATCCAATACAGTAAGTCACGTCAAAAACCTTTGAAGCAAATAAGAAAGAAAAAAAATTATACAAAATTTGGCAGATGGTCTTATTGAACCGTGCTTGCACGAACGTTACAATACACCAACTTTGAGGAAAAATATCAAGGAGTACATTAAAGATATCTTAAACATTGGTAGTGTTCCTTCAAGTTAGACTCAAGAACAGGCAAACAAAATATTTTTTTGTAGATTTTGTCCATATAAAAAACGCAGGATGACCAAATATTCATGCCACTCGTGCATAAAAGCCATTTGCGGCGAGCACACGGTTTCGACGTGCAACGATTGCAAGATCTAAAAGAAAAACATTATTATTCCTTGAATATAAGCTAGAATGATTACTCTTACATTTCATTTATTTTTTGTTCAATAAATACAGTAAGTAAATACATAAAATATTTGAGGTTTTATTTGTTTGTCTGTCAGTCGAATGTTTAGTGACAGAGTTACACCAAAATATGTTTAGTGATCTAGGGTTAACCGTTAAATTAAAAGCGAAATTAATGGCTACTAGCAAAATTAAATACAACTACTGAAGCAATAATTAAAAGATATAAAATACATTGACACCAAGAGTATTATAACAACATGCGGTGTCAAACCGATGCTCTATTACTCTATTGAGGTTTCTATGATTCACCAAACTAAATATTATATTAGCTCGATCATAGAATCAAGATCCTCTGGACAATTTATTTTGTAGTAGGTAGAAGAGGTGTGAATTAAATTTTTGGAATGTCATATGAAGGCACAGATAAACAGCTTCTCAATATTGTTACCAACTTTAAATATACTCAAAATACCCAAGATTGGGACATGAATTTATAGATTTAAGAAAGTGTAATATTTAACAATAGACAATATTAAAATCAAATAGTGATGTAATTAAAACTTTTTCATTATATGCTTTCTGCACCAAAGGTAGACTGGGACATAATGCCCATGGCATTAAGTCCCCCTGTTTACACTGTGTATAAAAAGATTTAAACATCTTATTTTGTTCAAAATCTTTTTGACAACAAGGCAAATCAATAATGCCAATGAAAGTCTTCAGGTCTGGAATCCTCAATTTATAAAATCATATTAAATTAAATTTAAGTATAAAATTTTGCAGATTTGATATACATGCTTCTTGATTAATGTTGGAAACAGCAGCACTGACTGTCCTGAACCACACAACAAACTGTCTTTACATGAAAATAAATGTTGGATGTTCCACTTGCTTCAAATATAGTGTACTTCAAAAGTGTCTGATTTAATCCAGCTGTAAGGAAATAAAAAATATCTAGAACTTTCCTCATCAACATTCTTTGTCTATTCCGTCAAAATAGAAGTTGATCTTTCTAATAAATACAGGCCCTATTTTTGGACCCAGACATCAGTGTGTATGGTAAGCATTAGGTGTCAACTATTGAAAGGAAATATATTAAAGTAAATGAAAATGTTGGCATTAAACAAGAGACCAGAAAAATATAGAACAAAACAATATCAACAGCTACCAAACAGTAAGTATACTGCAAAGAACAAACAACTCTCACAAAAACTGCTGCACTCCAGCAGGAAAACACTCAAGCATCTGACTGGCATAATAACCGGCCACTGTCCACTAAACAAGCACTTCCACTATATTGGTGTCACGGACAGCCCACTATGCAGGGGCTGCATGGAGACCAAAGAAACACCCGCTCATGTTATTCTAAGTTGCACCAGCGTGAGTGACCAACGGACGAGGTTCCTGAACATGAGCGAAGCCATGACGTAACATTGGTCAACTCATGGCATTCTGGAAGGAGCTTTCATAGTATGAGTACTAGGCGACAGCCGTGTCACTGCTCACGCACAATGGCCCAATTTAGTGGCTAAGTGCAGAAAACACCAACACCAACAGCTACAAACACCACTTTAACAACTGAGGTCTCTTTATTCAACAATTTATTTTGCCATACACAAGAGTGTGCTACAGTAAATACTTATTGCTCACACAAGCAGACCATTGAAGAAATATGTTGAATGGATAGAATATTATAGTTTAGAATAGTATGAAATATAGGTACCTAGTTATGTATCAAGTGAAGAATAAAATCCTTAATATAGAGAGCACTAGCTGGAGAGCATCACTACAATCGACATCTGCTGATGTCTAAGACTTAGATGGCACACAATGACACAACAAACCAAAATGTCAACGCTGGACTTGGAATGACACAAGTGACCGAAGTTCTCATCAAAATCCGTCACGTGTTTATCCCACAGTGATCCTGAGGCTACACACTGACCCTCTGTGTGTCATATTCGAACATGTTTCTGCGATGTATGCACACGTATTATTATCTAGCGGACAAAGCAAGCTCCGTGGCATGACGCTCACTGAAGGCGGTCACGCGGACAGCACAAACGGTTGTTTGAATTAAACATTCAGTTTCTATGCAGCCAGAAGACGCCAGGAGAACATTTTAACTAATGCTTTCATTAATTTATTGTTCCACTAAGCTCTCGTTATAATCAACAACAAAAGCAAAACAGCCTGTCTGAAATTATACGTCACGACCACGTTGACATTGTCACTTGTCACCACTCACCATCGTAATTCATACGTCACACGGTCACAGACACAGGTCACAGATTACACACATGTCTATGGTCAAATCGCGTTCCAGTTTCCTATGAAGCTATAATCAATGTTGAACATACATATCACCTCAAACAAGCATTTATTAGTACGTAGTACTTATTAGGTATACCAATAGGGGGAAAATCTGCCTTTTTATCCCGCTACGTGGCACGTGGCACATAAGCGACTTAAGCAAGTTTTGACGTAAGAACTGTGAAAACCCATATTTTTTTGTAAACAATGTCCAAATTTTTTGTATTTCTCAAGAATGTCTCATTACAGTGCGTTGAATTGTAAACACCGAGGAGCTTATCGGTTTCCCAAAGACCCAAAGCGGAGATACCAATGGAAAGAGCTTTACGAAAAACAAATTTCAAACAAAGTGATAATCCAGAATGAGCCACCCCACTTGCCCTGGTTTGATGGCCAAAAATAACTAGAAATTATGTTAAATTAGCGTTAAGACTTCGTTCTGGACACTATCCATCAGCAAAGTTTGCTTGACTTATGCATAAAGCATCCTTATGCATCTTACCTGTTGGTTGTTTCAAAACACAAATCAGCCTCGTTCGAAAATGGTTTTAAATTTTTGGCGGCCAAAATATGGAATGACCTCTCACCGCCTATACGTAGCCTAAAATTGGTATATTCTTTTAAAAATAAGTATAGGCAAATATTATTAAACAAACAAAAATCGACTTTAGTATAACCACCTACCTGTACGCCACTCATTGTGTGGAAGGAATTTCATATGTCTGTCAACGTTACTTAGTTTCTTGTCTTGTTTATTACTATCTGTTATTACGTAGTAGTTATTTTATTGATGTTTTGATTAGTAGGTACCGGCTTCATGGCCGGCTAACGCAATGGTATCTTGCATCTTGCGTGACAGCTGACACTTTTGACGGAACAATCACTCAAGTATAGTCCGTTCACAGTTATTTTACCTCTAGCTGTTAGATTGGCCAACCTGGGCGTTGTGTTGCTATATTTGGTATATAATACTCCCATTTTTAATATACTTACATTATTGCTAAAAATTTTAATGTACTTATTTTTTTATTGCCTAAGCGATCGTATTAAATATTTGGAAGTAATGTTTATAACAAAACCTTTTGATATTGGCATGGCTATATGCATGTACATTTATTTTCTTACGAAATAACTAATTTCCTATGAAGATAAGTAGGGTGCATAGGGTTCCCACCAACCAACGGGTAACCCTATTTTACATTCCTGTCATCACAGAGTACAATTCCAACATAAAGAAAATAAACACCGACATCTGTCAGAGGTAAAATAACTGTGAACGGACTGTAGTGACAATAGACATGCAATAGACCGAAAGCGTTCGGAAACGCGCTATTTTGTTAAGATTGCCTGTCTGATACACAACACATGTCAACCAAAAGTCTTTAGTATTTATATTTTTTATTTACATAAATAATATAAAATGTATGTGTATATATTATAGCGTCGTATATATTTTAAATAGCATTTAATTAATAATAATTATTATTTAAGTATATACATATAATTATTAAAATTATATCCTCTGGTCCTGCGAGAATATCAGCGTTGCAGTTCATCTGCAACAATAGCTGACGCAGGTTCCAATTTGTACTCTACTCAATTTGTACTCGACATGTTTAGTTTTAAGGGTTATTATGGAGATACAAATAAAATATTGCTTTTCTTTTTTTCTTTTCATAAAGCTTCTTCGCCTAATTAAGAAGTACATACCTATGCAACAAAATTGATGACGTGTAACATTTACTGATGGCGTGTGTTAAAAATAAGGACAAAAGAGATTCATTGATTAAATAATTTAAATTAAATGTGTGGGATGTAGGGCTTATGCAAACTATTCTGGCATATCCTAGGTCAGAGATAACAAAGCGGATAGTAAGTGATTTAATTAAAAATGGCCAACGAATCTCTTTTTGGTTTTAATGTTAACATTGTTGATGGGTGTGGGTTGGTCGAGACGGAAACACATCTAATATCTTTGGGAACACTTTATTTGTTATAGGTAAATTCACGAAAGATGACCACTGCGCAGAAGTCATTTTTTAGGTCCCCGTGGAGGTGCGGGGTGAGGCTCGGGTGGAATGCCAATGGCATGGCTCCGTTCTTGACGCATTCCCTAAATGCGTCAAGAATGGAGCAACGCCATTGGTGCACGAATGTACATATGCGCAAAGGCCGCCATTTGTGGTCAACTTTCGTGAATTTACCTATACACTGAGTTACATTTTGTTAGCAGTAAGAATATAGGTGAAAACAAAACACACACGCCGCATCGCCATGACAGAGAACAAGACAAAGGAATATAAAATAATCCATAAACAACTAGTGGTGTGACATTGTACCTCTAACAAACATTATGTGTATTAGTGCATAAGGTACATTGGGGTTGACGTATCCATGTGGATAAAAACCCATTAGTAAATTGATAAAGATTAAAAATAAACAAAGTGATACAGCCAGGTTATGAAGTTTACACCCCAAACGGCCCAAACCTTATTTACCTCTAAGCGGCTCAATGTCGATACCGATTATATTCTGGAGTACACAACCCTAACGGCAGCTATTTTATTCGCCCAACGTGTAGGTATGCACGCTAATTTCGTATGTATGTCATTTGTTTTCATTCTTCCCAGTTCGGTGATCGCCATTGATAGCTGGAACGCGCGATTGACCATAAACAAATTATCCAGGTGCTTTGTATCGATATTTTGGATCGCAATGAATCGTAACACAGTGTATCGATTCGCGTATTGATCCGCTTCATTTGATACGATCCAGCGGATCGATCCGTTATCGAATCAAGTGCTTGGAAAAAATCCTTTTCACTTTCAAGCTCCGATGAACTAAAAATAAGAGATACAGCACGCCCTACATTACATTTGAAGCCAAATACAGCGGGTAATGGGTTGCGGAGGCAGCCCATTTGCTTTTAATACATCAGCCACGCACACACACGCATTATAAATATTTAATGCGCGTGTGTGCGTGGCTGAGCAGCAAGTTTGCGAAATAGATTCTTTTGTGTGTAGTAGTATGGTACACAAACAATATAAAAGTAAAACATAGCACTAAAGGAATATTATTTCTCTATAACATTAAAAAAAAATCAATTACTTTCTAATGTTATTGTAAAATACTTTTGAGGTTAGGTTATTATGACAGCAGCGCATAGACCACAGACTATATTGTGCATAGACAAAACCAGAAGAATGTTGCCAGTAATTAATTAGGTGCTTAAATTAGTAAATACGCTATGGTAATAAAAATTGAGCAGATATAATTTGTTTCTTTAAATTGTTACGTTTTCGTATTAGGTCCTTGCATATGAAAAATGGCATTTTACATAAAATGAATACATATATATGGAGATGAAACAGTCTCAGCTCATCATACCAATCCAAATAAAAAGTAAATTATAATTAAAACGTCCCATAAATAGTGTATTTTAGTGTTTTAATAATTTTTAGAGCCGTGTGGTTGACGGCATAGAATACACGAGTCACCGACCAATATCTTCCCGTGGGTGTCGTAAGAGGCGACTAAGGGAAACACGATGCAAATACCATCTTTGCGTAGAGACGGAAAACTTGACATCAAACTCTATACGACTGCCTCGTTGGTCTCGCGGCATAAATGTGCGCGTGGGATCGGGAGGTCCCGGGTTCGATTCCTGGGTCGGGCAGTGTTATTGGGTTTTTTGTCACGAAATTCTCAGTAGCAGCACGGAGTCTGGAAATGTGCCCGGTACGGCAATAGGCTCGCCCCTTATTACGTGGGACTAAAGTATATCTGGCGAAAAGTGGGTGTAGAAATACACCTCTGCCTACCTCTTCGGGGTTATAGGCGTGAGACTATGTATAATTTTTAAGGGACATCATTCAGTTCGTATCCAAAAATGAAAGTGCCGGCCAGTAAAAAATTATACTATAAGTTGGTGCCACGAGAAGATAGACTTTTTGTAAACAAACATTCAGGGCTCCACAACCTTTTTTCAAACAGTTCTGTTATAGATTTTATACTTTTAACAGTCTTTTTTTTTTCAATGCCTGACTGTGCCTCTATGTTTTTAAATTTATATTGTTAAATTTTACTGAAATAAAAATAATTGATTTTGGATTTGAATGGTCGAATGTTCATAAATTTGCCGATTTTTTTGTCGTTTTACACGTAATTTATTCTGTAAATTAAGGAAAAATAGAGTACAAACATGTTACTCTATGATTGACATGTTTTTTTTTAATCCTAGACAATAAATCATTTCCAAATTAGCCTATCCTAAAATATTAAATTATTGACCAACAATGAATAATATTACAGATAACTAGCTAATACATTGCATAAAAATTTCTAGGCATGGAGATTTTACGTTGTCTGTGAATGAAATCGTCAGAATAAACTTAAACAAAATCCATTAAAAGTTACGGTAGTCTAAAAACACAATTTCTTTTTTAGGTATAAATAATTTTCTGCGTGACTAATAGTTTGCCATCTTCTATTCTGTACCCGCTTTTTCGAGATGCCAGCAGCGGGAAGAGCGTTGCGATCCTATAAACTTGTATTTAACTGTACATTTACCCATTTACCTTCTTGATAACGAAAACAATAATAAATGTGTCCTCTGATAAATGCATGTTAAGCCCAAGAATGTAACATTTCAATGAACTAATGCCAAATCTTGACATTCTAGGCGTCAGTATCTCAAAACATCAGCAGATCCTGTTGACAGCGCATAATATCGATAAAAACCCGATCCATTGACATATTAGTTTCCAATGACACGTATCTACTGTACCGTTGCGCTCATTGGATTTGACATTATTTGTTTTTGACAGATCTATCGCTAAGTCACTTAGTAGAAATTCTTTGTTTACAAAAAGTCTATGTTCTCGTGGCACGGACGGATTATTATGGGAAATAATGTCCTGATGATTTTTTACTACTTCTAATATTCACCGTAGTGGCTCTTCACTTGTTTTATTAGATATATACCAAGACCAAATAGCACCAAGTCTTCTTCCATTAGCCTGGGGAAGGTAGCTAAGTTGTTTGTCAACTTTTAAACGTAATGTGATGTTCCAATCATTGTAAGAAAAGAAGTATTTTTTATACTTTCAAACCCTTGATTCTTGTAGTAGTAAAAATCATCAGGACATTATATTCCATAATAATCTAGTATATTTTTTTCTGGCCGGTACTTTCATTTTTGGGTACAAAATGTTGGAGACCTGAATGATGTCCTTTGGATGGGCTTTTCATCCAAATTTATCTCGAAAGCGAAATAAAGACGTCAAGTCGTGTCGAATTACATAAACGTGTTGTCGAGGCATACCTCACAACCAGTGCCGAAAAAAATATAAAAATTACCCTATATAGCTACTTTTCTAGCTTTAGCACTTGCAAATTTTTTTATCAAGTCGGAATAATTTAACATTTCGGCAATGGCATTTTCTATAGACAAAATTCCGAGATCGGACAGTCTTTCCTGGCCCATAGTAGACCGTAGGTATAAGTAAGGTAAGGTAACTTAATAGGTTTCAATTTACTGAAACTTCGTTCTCCTTTGGCAACAGTTACAGGTACCTACAGTTAGTAAGATACGAAGCGCTGTCCATACATGAGGGAAAATATCGTGCCAATCATTTTTTTTATAAGTTGAAGAAATTTTGTCGGCTCTCCTGATTGAAGATCATTTAATAATGAATTTAGGCTCACAAGTTCTTCAACCAATTCTTGTCCAGATATGTCACATATTTTTCCATCGGTCAAAGTGATTTGTAAATCAGAACAAGCTTTTTCCAACATGGATTTTTCTGGCAAAATTTTTATGTTGCAGAAAAAAGACCATGTATCATTGAATTTTGACAGCTGTTGTTGAAAACGTGTAACCAATGTATTCTCAATAGTATCTATCATCGGGTAAAAAACGATCATTTTATATAATTCCTCCGGATCAGTTGGTGTTTCTTCTAGGGCTGCGTATTCAAATAACTGTTTCTTTCTTCGAGATAGGACTGCCTTAAAAACTGAATTTATTTCGGCTAGAGATGATATTTCCTTAGCTGTAATTATAGCTGACGAAAAGCTACTGTTTCACGAATTCCGAACAGTTTTTCAGTAATTGAGATGCGTTTGGTAGATCCATAGTTTCAGACTACATAGCTTTACTTACAATGTTTACTTGAAGCAATATATCACTGCCAACATCGTAACTATGAAATCAAATTGCTCCATTTTCTGAATCAGCGACAATGCCTCTGATGCTGTAACTGAGTCGTTAGTTTCTTCGTGCAGATTTTGAAGGGCATCACGAACTGAAGTGTTCTTAAAGCGAACAGCGGCAAGACTAGAAATTCTACTCTCCCAGCGAGTTTCGCAAACTTTTCTTGACGATATTCCTTATATGTGCTTGGATATCACTTCCCATCGCTTGGTTGATCCAGAAAATAAAAACGAGAGAAATCCAAATAAAGAAACAGATTTGACGGAACTTTTAGCTGCATCTGCTATCACCAAAGTCAAGCTGCGGCAGCCACATGGATTAAAAATGCCCGAGGATATAAGTTTAAAATTCTGCACTTCATTAACCCTCTGCGACTGACGTGGTAGTCCAACAGACACCGGGAAATATAAAATTCGATGGACTTACGTTAATATTCAAATTTGAGCGCCGCCATTCTCAGTACCTTACTGTGGTCGAGCATCGGTTATTGCGCCAGAAGCAGTAGTAGCCAGCACGCATGTCCGTGGCAGGAGAAAAGTGTCCACGAGACTACCACATCAGTAAAATGGTTATATTTTCATAGTGTCTCCTATACAAACACATCAGTAGACAAGTTTAGTTATCCTAAAATTCGGTCACACTTGCATTATTTAAGACTACTGCTCCTTGCCCGTGGCTCCTAGCGTGATGTTATATAGCCTATAGCCTTCCTTAATAAATGGGCTATCTAACACTGAAAGATTTATTCAAATCGGACCATGACCTGACATTAGCGCGTTCAAGCAAACAAACAAACAAACTCTTCAGCTTTATATATTAGTATTAGCTGAGATATCTTTCTATATTTCTATAATAATATTAGAAATAGAGGATATTTTTTTTCTGTTTGTAATGAAGACCCTAAAAAAGTATTGGGATGATTTTTAAAATTACTTATCTATATCTACATAATATAATAAAATTGTTGATGTCTGTACATTGAAGATATTTATGAAATTTTAATGTGGAGGATATTTATACTTAACATTAATAGAATTCAAAATATTTTTTTTTTAATATTGTTGTAAGTTTAATCCCGATACGTAAGCCGGAAGTCGAGTTATCGTGGGTTCAAGTTCCACGCAGACAGTGCTAATTATTCCTGAGTAACAAAGATAGTTATTTTTAGATGGCTAACTCAAGTAACAACTCTAGGTCAAGCACTCTATGTGCGTCTTCTACCTGTAAGAGAACGTCAGCTGGAACTTTTGTAGGTCAAACAAAGCTGTGATTTTGAACCTATCTAATTTTTATTGAACCAATGAATGTATCTCATGTTGCATAGACTGATTAAAGTAATTATTAATTTTTAAAATGTCTAAAGTTAAGATAGTAAAAAAGTTGGTTTTATGTTTTTGCTATGACATTAATACTTACATGTACATTCATAGACTGATTTGTGTAAAGTTAATAAAGACTGTTTAATTTTGAAAATACGAATAGTTTCTTTTTTTAATGTACAATCCTTATAAAATATAGGCTATTAGTCAAATAAATATAAATAAAATAGTCACATAATTTAAAGCTTTAAAAATATTTGATGTTGAACTGGTGTCTCGTGTACTACCACGTCAGTAAAAATGTAAAAATTAAGGCACGTCAGTCGCAGAGGGTTAATGCAACGAACCGGAATGTAAATGACATTTGTTCAACGTGGCTTACATCAGGAGTACAGTCCATAATGATGGAAAAGTATTTGGCTGACTTTACCATAATGATTCATAATATTGTTTCGAACTTCACTTCCAAGTAAGGCAATTAATTCGTTTTGAATGCGTTTGCTGAAATTGTGGACATTAGTCTCTTTATTTGCAACACGCCGGAGGTGCTCCATCATAATATTGTAAAATTTTCGTAATAATTGCACCAAACCCAAAAAGTTCAAAAAGTCGAGCGTCTTTTGTTTCACGTTTTGGTTCATTTTGGCGCCCCCTCTTGAAGGCGCCCGGTGCGGTCGCACCGCTCGCAGCCTCGCACCGCCCTAGGACCGACCCTGCTCACAACTGTCATTCGCTTTGATTGGCTTTTACTATCAAGTGACATAACTCTTGTATTACTCAATAATTTTGAAATATGAATAATCCTTAATTTTATAACCAATTATTTCATTATCTACATATTATTTAAGTTTTTTAACGCAAGAATCTATACTTAATTTAATAAAGCGGAAGAGTTTGTTTGTTTGTTTGTTTGAACGCGCTAATCTCAGGAACTACCGGTTGGATCTGAAAAAATCTTTTTGAAAAAAAAAAGGCTAAACGAATAGGATACAATCTATATGGGTATCGTGTTCGAGATTTTCGGGACGCTGATTAATAATGTGAAATTTATTTAGTGATCCAAGATGGCGGACGGGAAATCAAAGATGGCGGATGAGAAAATTTTAATAATCCATATGGGTATCGTCTTCGATATTTTAAGGGGTGGGGAATCGAAATACAACATCTATTTCGTGATCAAAGATGGCGGATGGTAAAATTAGAAAATATATATTATATTGGTATCGTCTGCGATGTCAAAAGGGATGGGGAATCCAAATACAACATCTGTTTCGTGATTCAAGATGGTGGATGTAAAATCAAAGATGGCGGATGGGATTTTTTTTTTAAATCAATATGGGTATTGTCTCTGATGATTTAAGGGACGGAGAATCCAAATACAACATCTATTTCGTGATCAAAGATAGGAAATCAAAGATGGCGGACGGATTTTTTTATAAAGTCCATATGGGTATCATCTCCGATATTTTAAGGAACAAGGAATTCAAAAACACCAGCTATTTCGTTATCAAAGATAGCGGATGGGATTTTTTTTTAAATCAATATGGGTATCGTCTCCGATGTTTGAAGGGATGGGGAATCCAAATACAACATCTATTTCATGATTCAAGATGGCAGATGGGAAATCAAAGATGGCGGATGGGAAAAATTTTAAAAATCGATATGGGTATCGTCTCTGATGATTTAAGGGATGGCGAATCCAAATACAACATCTATTTCGTGATCAAAGATGGCGGATAGGAAATCAAAGATGACGGACGGGATTTTGTTTTAAAGTCGATATGGGTATCGTCTCCGATATTTTAAGGAATAGGGAATTCAATATTACATATATAAAAATCTATGTTAGTTTGTTCATCATTTATAGACACTGAAATGATAAAATAATAAGCGCTAAGTCAATGGTAACTTTGGATAAGGGGCTTGGAACAAAGGGAATTAAATAAAAGTTCTTAAAAAGGCGATACGGAGTTCGCTGGGTCAGCTAGTATATTATAAATCTGATTTATACTAGACAGTATAGTATCTAATGCTGTCCTGAGCAGTACCAGAGGGCTAGACCGATTTGTCAGTGTCAGTTGTTCAACGCCCAGCTTTTTCATCATGGGTTACAACTTTTGACAGTACAAATCCGCCAGTTTTTCGGAGCTGTAGTGCATGAAGAGACAATTTTTTGTAAAATGTAGAGCCGTGTGGTTGACTTATTACGTGGGACTAAAGTATATCTGGCGAAAAGTGGGTGTAGAAATACACCTCTGCCTACCCCTTCGGGGATAAAAGGCGTGACGTTATGTATGTATGTATGTAATATTGTAAATTTTTTCTGGAAATAAACATTATTATTATTATATTATTATTATGTGCGCGGTCGAAGTCGATGGCTTGTCGTACCTAAACAGGCAAAGAAATTGATGTCGTAATTGTGTAAATAACAAAGTTCAATCACTAACGGCTTAAGCTGGAATCTATACTTAATATATAAAAAGGCTGACAAGTCACCCTCTTCAAATCGCATGCAACACCTACTATTTGAAAATATGCGCGAGTCATGCACTGATCCTGACCTGGCCAACGCGCGACAATGTCGTATATTTCCATATTAAGTCCGCAAACCAGTTGAACGTTGATGGAAAACCAACCTTTCCGATTACGGAACACTTCGCCACGCTGTCTACTGGGGTTCTTGATTGGAATGTGTGTACAATCAATACATCCCAATATTCCTGGCAATCCCGCTATTCGACAAAACTTTTGTTTAACTTCTGTCCTTTCACCAGATGTTGGGAATTTAACATATTGTCGTACTTTACGGGCGATTGTTTCCGATATTTTGGCGATATTTTTTGACGTGACGGACTGGTTTAATTTATGTAAATCGCCACAAACAATCTGTAAAATAAAAAGCAGGTAATGGTTAATTTTATTATATTACTTAGGGATATATATGTACATAATAATACATAGGTATTTATCACCTTTTATAGTTAAGTTTGTGCGGTGACGGATTAAGAATACGGAATGTCACCACCCCATATCATCCCATAGGGAAGCATATAATGCAGAGAACAGCACTGTAAGAGAAGGAAAACTTGATACAAATCCTATACCAACCCGTTTGGGCAGCGTGGTATAGTAGGCCAATTCCTCCTTTCAAAGGACAGGCCTAGTCCAGCAGTGGACTATTAAAGGCTGATGATAGTTAAGTTATTAATTTAGGACTTACTTGAAAATTTGCATAAAACCTTAACGCTATTAACGATTGTATCAAAGGCGGAATAGGTCATCCTCTGCTACTGCGCGTAGTACTTATCTTAATATATAAATTCCTTGCGTTACTGACTGACTGACAGACACGCTACAGTCGAAACTATTGGGTGCAGGAATCTGAAATTTGGCATGTATATTCCTTGGGGACCGTAGGGGTGCACTAAGAAGCGATTTCCCGAAATTCCCACGGGATCGGCCAAAACGGGTAAATTTAAAAAAAAATGCAGGCGTTGCTGCTGGCGTCCTCTAGTAATATATAAAATCCTTGCGTTACTTACTTACTGACTGACAGACACACTACAGCCGAAATTATTGGGCGCAGGAAGCTGAAATTTGGCATGTATGTTCTTTGTGGACCGTAGGGGTGCACTAAGAAGGGATTTCCCGAAATTTAAAAAAAATGCGGGCGTAGTAAAAAAATTAAAAAAAATGCGGGCGTAGCTGCTGGCGTCCTCTCGTTTTAAATATAAGCGGCATCAACATATTCAATACAATACGGTATCCTTTCTAAAACGATAGCGTCTCTGGAATTCCACATTGTCATAATGATCCATGGGATTTTCCGCATCTCTTAAATAACGCCGTTCAGGATAATTATAAGGAAGATAATCAATCAACACTTGGAAATCCATTGCAAACACTTTATGTTTGAAAAGTTATAAATCTTAAGACACTTAGTACGAGATCCCACGACAAATTAGTGCACTCATCGAGTTTTTGCTTAAAACCAAATTTTTAAGTATATTTATGATTAGGAGAATACATATCTACTAGGTTGCCTATTAAAATTCGGTCGCAAGTATGTTTAATTAAGTGATTGTTAATTGATTTTTGGAAGATACTTTCGTTCATTCATTTTATAAGTAAAATATCGTCTACATCACGGCTATACATATAAAGATTCTGAAAAACCACGGTTGCCATTGTTCACCTGGCCGCTCCTCCTCGCAGCCAGGTCTAACCAGGTATGATTTCGATACATTTTTACGTTCATAACGTTTATTTATGATTTATATATCAAATGAAAGCTATTTTTTTTTCTGATTCTGATTAGATATGGTTGCCTAATTAAATCCGGCCGCAAATAAGGGTGGTCGGCTGTTGAAGATTGTAAATATTTAAGGTGGAGTGAAAGAGAGTTATACGCGTAACATAATGTGTCAGACAGCTCCTAAGAATAAGGAATATACATAGAAACCGCATAAAAACAGCAGTTATACCCAATATATTTCCTTTGACTTATGAATTCTTTCTAGTGTTAGAGTAAGATATTATATATACAAAAGACGTTTCGAATTTTCGTCGGTTCACACTAAATTTTAGTTAGAATAAAGTTAGAATATCGTTAAAATTTGAAATAAATCATCAGATCTGGTTTACTCAGAATAAATATCGATAGAATGATGATAATTCCCCAATCAAGTAAATTAAGGAATATATCAAATATAAATATCAACAAAATAATTTGAACGTAGGAAGGAGTAAGCAACTACAGGAGCAAATAAACAAATTGTGGTTCTTAGCTGAGTCAAGCAGACCTTGAAGTTCAGTATCTTCAATGTCTGCTTGCGTCCAGGTACAGTATAGTTAATTTGACTGGCAATAAAAAAATAAACCGTTAGATTATTTCTCCCATGACCAAACCTCACACGTGCACTAAAATGCTTTTTTATTTTACTTAACATTTTAACATGAATAAAGCAAACGATATTTATTGTAACACCGGTAACCACTCTAAGCAGTGACAAAGTCTGTGAAAATATCATTTTAACGCATCGGTTTTAAGCATGAATCTCTGGTTACTAGAAGCTTGGCTTGCTATGATTAAGGAAAACATCATGACAAAATAGGGTTGTTGCCAGGGTCAAAATTATTACATTTTATTTAGTCCGTATTTTAGATTATAAAAAAATATTAGACACGTATTTTTTCTTTTTTCGATTAAATAAAAAATAACAAAGATATAGCCCATTAAAGTTACGTGTGACGTCATCTAGTGCGAAAAAATGCAGCACGGCGTGACGTTATACGTAACTTTAATGAGCTATATCTTGGTCATTTTTGGTTTGATTTACAAATAAAAAAATACGTATCGCTTATTTTTGAATAATCTAAAGGACGGACTTATAAAATTTTTTTAGTCAACTAGCCTATTGCATGGCTTAGTAGTTGTTTGCGGCAGACGGTTTGACAAAAAAACATTTATTAACGAAAAAATTTGAGGATACTCTATCGTGAAACAATATTTTTATTGAAATATTGTAGTATAGCTTATACAGCACAATAAACTACCTTTTTATGCGATAAGTAAGACCCGCGGTGTACTGAAGCTAGTCTGTAAAATTTAAGTATCGATAAAGTTATAACGTTACAGTACTCGCCAATCTTTATGGCCGCTCTGAATGTAGCCATCGGTACGAACTTGCGCATGGTACAGTCAGGTGGACATGTCATAACCAAGAAAATATATTTGTAATTATTGAAAATTAAAATCTTCAGTTACGTTGTTAGATTAGCTATATTATATTGTTTAATTACATATTCAATCAAATTCGAGTAATGTAAATTCAGTTAGGTGAAGAAACTTTTAATCTTAGACTTCTTTCCTTCTTCATCAAGTTAATTCGTTTATACGTCAAACACCATTTTCCGTGATTGGCGACGTAAAACATAAAAACGACCGCAAGGCATGATCAATGAAAATGGTAACTATATCAGTACAAATAACAACAAGAAACAACGATAGTAGCTACGAGAAACAATAAAGAAGTAACACTGAAACTATTCTAAGCGCGACGATACTGTCAGAGCTCAGCGAATATGTGTGTCGTGTACGAACGTAACACACTCACACTAACGCGCGGGAGGCGAGGACGCTAGCGGGTGGAGGACAGCGCGCGCGGGCGTGCCCTGCCTCCACGCCCCGCGTACGTCCCGCTGATACCTGATTTTGTGTTCTGCGCAGCGCAATGCGGCTAGGTTCGGAGCGGCCATAAAGTTTGGCGAGTACTGTACTATGTTAATACGTCACAATCTTTATACGAATAATTATCAAAATGTCTATGATCGAAGACCGAAGTCTCAAAGTTTTAAATGAAGTTCTATAACATTTTAACGGGCAATGGGTGGCCATATGGCCACCTATCTCAGATTATTAGTGACGGTCTTGGGGTCGTATGCCTCCATCTAATTGTTATATAATCTAAAGGGCCCAGTACACAATGGTCCATGATGGGCCACTGCAGGCCATCGCCCGCCATTGTGTGAACATGTGTCGCCATTACCGTACGCAATGGCGATGGCCTGCAGTGGCCAATGATGGGCCACTGCAGGCCATCGCCACGATCACTTGGTGTTCACACAACGGCGCATGACTCATTGCTGCCTGGCGAATCACTTGCGATGGACGTGGAAGTAATTGCGGCCACGGCTATATAATCTTGCGATTAATCTCAAAAAAATCTTTCTCTATTAGATAGCCCATTTATCGAGGGAGGCTATCTAATAGACTAAAGTTGGTGCCACGAGAAGATAGACTTTTTGTAAAAAAACATTCAGAGCTTCACCACCTTTTTTCAAACAGTTGTGTTTTAGATTTTAATTTTTTTTTTTAAATTATGCCACTATGTTTTTAATTTATATTGTTGAATTTTACTGAAATAAAAATATTTGATTTTGTGTTTGAATGGTCGAATGTTCATAAATTTGCCGTTTTTTTGTCGTTTTAGACGTAATCTATTCTGTAAATTAAGGAAAAATAGAGTAGGTACTATGTTTGTTAATGATAGAGTACATACCTATATGTTATTGTATTATTGACAGGATTTATTTTAAATCATAGACAATAAATAATTTGCTCAAAGTAGCATACCTATCCTAAAATATTAAATTATCGACCAACAATGAATAATATTACAGATAACTAGTTAGTACATTGCATAAAAAATTCTAGGCATAGAGATTTTACGTTGTCTGTGAATGAAATCGTCAGAATGAACTTAAACAAAATCCATTAACAGTTACGGTAGTCTAAAAACGCAATTTCTTTTTTAGGTATAAATAATTTTCTGCCATCTGCTATTCTGCACCCGCTTTTTCGAGATGCCGGCAGCAGGAAGTGCGTTGCGATCCTATAAACATGTATTGAACTTTACATTTACCCCTTCTTGATAACTAAAAATATATTTTATCCTCTGATAAATGCATGTTAAGCCCAAGAATGTAATATTTCAATAAACTGACGCCAAATGTTGACATTCTAGGCGTCAGTACCTCAAAACATTAAAAAATCCTGTTAACAGCGCATAATTATTAACGATAAAAATCCGATCCATTGACATATTACTTTCCAATGGCACGTATCTATGTACCGTTGTGCTCATTGGATTTGACATTATTTGTTTTTGACAGAACTATCGCTAAGTCACTTAGTAGAAATTCTTAGTTTACAAAAAGTCTATGTTCTCGTGGCACGGACTATATATAACATCACGCTCTAAGCCACGAGAGCGGACAAAGACTTAAATAACGCGGATATAACCGCGGGCTCATCTAGTATATTTATACATATTATATACTGCCTCCTTGATCCAGTGCATAGCGTATGTGACTACTGATCGGAGGTCCCGGGTTCGATTCCTAGATGGGCCAAAAGCGTTACTGGGTTTTTCCGAAAACTCAGTAGCAGCCCGGAGTCTGGTGATGTGCCCGGTAACGGCAATAGGCTCGCCCTCTATTACGTAGGACCTAAAAATTCATGGCGAAATGTGGGTGTAATATTTACACCTCTGCCTACCCCTTCGGGGATACAGGCATAAGACAATAAATAAATAAATAAATATATATATATATATATATATATATATATATATATATATATATATATATATATATATTAGCTGTCGCCCGTGGCTCCGCCCGCGTGGATGTAAGTTATCGAGATAAAAACTATCCTGTGTCCCTCCTCGGGTCTTTGATTGATCGAATAATTAGTTATAAATATTGATCTTTCAACAGAAAATCCTTGTCATACTGGACAACTACTGCTAAGCCGTCAAGTCTGTATGGAATAGTGCAGATGGATTCATATAGTTCATCATCAGATGTTTCAGATCTTCGACAAGTCAACAATTAAATAATGCTCATCAGACTGAACAAGCTTTTAATTGCTTATCAAAAAATGCTCAACATGTGAAATGTTTTTTGCCACACCGCAATTTTATGTCTTATAGTTACGCTGGGCTGTTGTGGTTCTGCATCAGATGTTCCACTTTCCAAAATCAATTTTAGCCTATATGTCGCCTGACCTAATAGCAATATAATTTAAAAAAAGCCATTAAAATCCGTCCAGTAACTTCCGAGATTAGTGTGTGCAAATAGACAAACAGACAGAATTATTTTTTTAGATTTTTGCCCCATTACTGATTCATAGCATAACTGTATAATAATTATTTTTTTATATATATTATTTATATATACAATACATATGCAGTTTCTTTTACTGCCTTCTATATACATAAAACAAAAAGTGCACTATCCCGGTCTGCGGTCGGTGACGAACAAAACAATGGGCCATTGTGTGAACACCACAGACCACGCTACGCCACGATTCCTTTGAAGTGTGCCCAAAAAACCGACAACATCCCGATTGCGCGCCACGATTGACAATTGCCCGCCACTGTATACCATCACCCCGTGTACACAACGGTCCATGATGGGCCACTGTAGACCATTGCCGTACCCCGTGTACACACGGCTACACATAAAGTTAAACAAAACCAGTTTATCATGGCCTCGATTTGTGTGATCTTTCCGCACATTAAACGATCAGTTTATACTGGTTTAGCATAGTTTGGTGTGTAGGCGTGTGTATACAACGGCGATGGCCTGCAGTGGTCCATCATGGACCATTGTGTACTGGAGCCTTAAGGGTTGACTAGTTGACTAGCATTTGACGCATGCGCAATGGCTTAAGGACGCGTTTACAAAATTAGTAGGTACAAAATCGCGTCACTACAGCGACACGGTACTACGTACGGTAACTTGCGGAAATGTAGTTCAACTAAATAACTTTGAGACTTTCGATTTTTTTTGTGATATGTATCTATGTTATAGGCCTGGATTATTATTATTATATTGTCGGTGTCGTATGAATGTAATGATGGTAACACGCGATAGACTTCGTTGACTGTTGTTGACATTATTACTTTGTAGACAAGTAGATATATATATATATATATATATATATATATATATATATAATATGACGAGCTTTGGAATAGTTTTTTATGAATTAGATTTAGGAGAGATGCATCTGGGCGTAATTACCATCATACCTAGCTTGTACTACGAGTACTAAAGAATTGACAATCACACTTATATACTTTTTTTTAAATACATACATACATACATATCGTCACGCCTTTTATCCCCGAAGGGGTAGGCAGAGGTGTATTTCTACACCCACTTTTCGCCAGATATACTTTAGTCCCACGTAATAAGGGGCGAACCTATTGCCGTACCGGGCACATTGCCAGACTCCGTGCTGCTACTGAGAATTTTGTGACAGAAAAACCCAATAACACTGCCCGACCCAGGAATCGAACCCGGGACCTCCCGATCCCACGCGCACATTTATGCCGCGAGACCAACGAGGCAGTCGTATAGGGTTTGATGTCGAGTTTTCCGTCTCTACGCAAAGATGGTATTTGCATCGTGTTATCCCTTAGTCGCCTCTTACGACACCCACGGGAAGATAGGGGGTGGTGACACTTGTATTCTATGCCGTCAACCACACGGCTTATTATTTATATAATACATCTTATCTTAATATATAAAATCCTTGCGTTACTGACTGACTGACAGACACGCTGTAGCCGAAACTATTGGGCGCAGGAAGCTGAAATTTAGCATGAATGTTCCTTGGCGACCGTAGGGGTGCACTAAGAAGGGATTTCCCGAAATTCCCACGGGATCGGCCAAAACGGGAAAGTTAAAAGAAATTGCAGGCGTAGCTGCTGGCGTCCTCTAGTTATTTATAAAAAGAAACACATTCACATTAGTGCACACAAATATTTGACTTGTGCTGGAATCGAACCCGCGAACTCACGATTAGGAGTCGAACATATTCTCACTGAGCCATCAAGGTAGTCAAATTAGTATCTACTGTAATGAACAATAAAGATAATTTCGAACGTCACAGGCGGACCAACAGGTTGCAACGCAGCATCGTTGCTCCGTGCTTCGGAAGGCACGTTGAGCTGTGGGTCCCGGTTGTCATCAACATCTGTGACAGTCGTTACGGGGAGTTAGAACCCTTTTTTTTTTTCTTTAATTCAGTTTATTTTAAAGGGGCTTTTGTCAATTTAGACATGCCAACCCCATTGTGACCCTCCCTTGAATCAGACTAATAAAAGTCACTGCGGAAACACTGAAGCGGCGATACATAACTGTAAAGTTACATCTGTTATTGGTAGAGAAAGAATATTTTGCGCAATTCCAACATCAAATTGGTTTATATTCAGTGTTTCCATCAGTGCTTCTCTTTCTCTTCGGTTCTTGACACATTCCATCAATACATGTTGCACATCTTCTTCTACTCCGCATAAACGACAATTAGGGGAACTAACTTTTTTCATCATGTATGCAAACCTGTTTGATGGAATGTGTCCAGACCGAAGTCTTAACAACATTTTTAAGTGGTTTCTTTTGATTTTGCCATTTAAGCACCATGGTATGGAGAGCGGTTCAGATTGTAAAGTGCTGTACCAAATACCTTTAGTTTTCGATGTCTCACTAAAATGTTCTTTCCATTTATTATATGTCTGCATTTTAAATTTAGATAAAATTTCCGAATAGTCAGGTAGGATGTTGATTTCAATACCTTGTACGCCACCCACTGTAGCCAATTTGTCCGCCTCTTCGTTACCATGTAATCCAATGTGAGCCGAAACCCATTGCAACTTCAGAGTTTTACCCATATCTTGCAATTGTAATAATCTTTCAAGTATTACATAGGCTACCGAAACACCTCTGCTACCAGAGGCGCATCGAGCCAAGTGTTGCAATGCCGTTTTGCTATCCGTTAGTATTACCGTACTATTCCAATTCTTATTTATAACAAAAGATAGGGCCTCTGAAATTGCAATGAGCTCCGCTGACATTATAGATACATTTGTTTTGATTTTATAAGATACACCATGTTCTAAAGACATGCCATAAAAGGCTGCACCTATAGCATTACCTTTCTTTGATCCATCCGTAAATACTTTGTGCCATCCTAAATATTTTTCGTTGATCTCCTGCATAACATTCCATTTAGCTAGGTTAAGTTCATATTCAGTTTTTCCTTTACTAATACAATCTAGGTTTAAGTTAATAAGTTTTTATAAGGGAATGTATGTTGTCCATATATTAAGTGTAAACATGGGTATAGAAGTCGTACAATGAACTCTACAGAGCTTGGTTTCACTATATGTTTTAGCTATCAAGGGTAGTTTTTTCCTTTGCCAATACTGAGATTGACATAAGCCTTCCAAATTATTTATAGATTCTATAGTGATATTATCTGATACCGCTTGGTTCTTTAGACAGTATTTATGCGCGAGGAATTGTCTTCGTAAGAAACCGTTCGTTCGTTAGAACCCTAAAATATCCTGACACTGGTCTAACCTTGAAATATCGCTATCCCTCTGGGTTGCGGAGGTCAGACGGCAGTCGCTTCGTGAAAAAGCAGACATTCTGTGAAAACTGGTTAGATCAGAATAGCAGACCCTGGGCTTCAAAGCGAAAGCTCAGGATGCAACCTGGATAATGCTAGGAGAATGATGACAGGCGATCGTATTTATCCGACGCAGGCGCTGGCTACACTAGCGGAAAATGATTTAGACAGCATAGTCTAGGGATGGGATTTTGCATTTATAGTTGCTCGAACGATAAGTAACTAAATCGCTCATTTCTGAAAGGAATTTAATAGTAACGCAGTGCAAATATAACACATTATTATAACAATTACTTTAATTTACTTTTTCTACATCATCATCATCAGTTCAACTTATAAATCTTAGATAATATAAATGTTAACATTTACATTTAAGTGACATTTATATAATCTAAGAATTATTTCTTCGTCAACGTCCCATTGCTGGGCACAGGTTTCCTCCAAAAATAGTGGAGAGATATTGGACTACTATACCATGCTGGCCAGACGGGTTGGCATAGGGTTTAATTTCGAATTTTCCTTTTCTTGCAATGTTATTATGTCAGTTACAAGTCCATACACTTTCTTCAGGATAAATTAGTAGATTTTCCATATTGGAAATAGCATTTTTTTTTTGTTTCTAGTTATTGGGAGTTTGTAAATAAGACTATTTAAAATGTTTGATAGACGATTTATTAAAAAATAAGTAATTAAAGCGAAGAGGCATGTATCAAATCAATCAATTCTTAATTTTGAGGATATTTTTTTCGATATGCCATGAGTGAGACCTTAGCTCCATATTTCTTGCATGTCTGGGGTCAATTAATTCTGGGAGAAGACAATTATTATAGAATTTGATTAAATGTGATTCCATTTTTTCCTTCCAAAACTGTGGATCTTTTTCCACCATTTCATATTTTATTTTGCCAGGGCCTGTCCAAACAGCAAACACGCAAGTATTTTGCCCAGTAATGCGTAACTGACCCTGTATTTGGAAATACCATTTATGACTTTTATTAATTTTAAATGTATTTTGCGGCGTAGCCGACCAAAAAGTAACTTTTTTTAGCTTTATGGCGTCTTCTGGTTCCATATTGTGTGCTGAATAAGGGCATTTTATTTCAATTATGCTAAGTTGACTTCTACCATCTGGGCTTGCCCCTAAAAATGGAAATTCCTCGTCAATGTACAAGCCGCACTGTTCTATTTTTATATTTAAAACATTTTCTAGTTCCCTAATAGCTGTTATTTCATTTGTTTTTCCATGTTTGATGGACGCTACACTGTCAAGGTTCTTTCCATATAATATTTGCTTTATTAATGGGCCACATTCAGTGCTTGTGCGCCGTTTACATACTGTAGCAAACCAAGACGCGGTTAGAAGTTTTCTGCGGGTCTCCAACCATAATGGACTTCCACTTTGCAAAATGGTGTCCTTCTCCAGTTTGTCTTTTGCAAGCTTGGATAATATTAGAGACTAAAAAGTTTTCTCTCGCTTCTATAAATTGTTCGTCTAAAATGTCGACTTTTTGACAATTTTCACCGTAATAAGGATCATTTTCATGTATTTTTGACTTGGTATATTTTTTCTGCTTTTTGCGTTGTCGTCTCGTCTTATTACGGTTTTGCCGCTTCATTTCCAAATTAATAATTTGTTGATTTGCATCGGTGTTGAATATATGTTTATGTACAGCCGTTTGTAGGACACCTGTGTTATATGACACAACAGCTGCAGCACAGCGGGCAAGATAAGATCCACGCTGTGTAAAATTCACTCTTTTGCCGCCAACAAACTTTGCGACTCGTGCATTAAAACTTTCCACCGTATTATTCGTTTTATTACATGCGAAACTATACGCATGAAGAGAAAGACGCTGAGCAAAGTATTCGACTTTTTGAAAAACGCCGTATGCCATTAATTCTGGTACCACATCTATACGCTGTTTTTTTTAATCTTTACTACAGAAATATGACGCACATTTTGAATGGTCACCAAATACGTGGTAGGGACCATTGATTATATAAAATTTTATATTTTCCACTTTCTCTTCAAAGTTCATATTTTTACTACTCCAATATTTAATACTACTGTCAATACCCCAGCGAATACGTAAGTAATTTTCTTTGAGGATTTTTCGAGCTCTTATATGGTAAGCAGTATTATTAGATATTGACAGAAGACCCTTACAATAATTGCGTAGAAGATGATTTTTGCACTCAATCTTACCTACTGTCACATTATCATATGGTCTTGCATTTCGAATGCTTGCATATGTACTGGCATCACCATCTGCTACGTACTGATTGTAAATGAGACCATGTGTACTTAAAGATTTTTTGAATCCCTCTGTTATGATAACTGCTTCCATAGCAGTTGAAGGACCTTGGAAATTTTTGAAACAGCTATGTTTTGGCGGTTGTCTTCCTTTAGAATTTGCTCTTGAGCAGATAATACACACCTTATTCTTAACTCCATAGTACAACACTTTACTAGAATGCACTCCTATAATTGCAGCAACCCCAGATGATGCACAATAATTAGTGCCATAGGATCGCTTGGACCAACATGCGTCGCCCGAAACAGCTATCGTTGCTATACCTGCATCATTTGTGTTTCCGATTAATAGAGCATGGTCCTTTTCTTCTTTCGCAGCTTCGGCCATATAGTGTTGGGCAGTTTTTTTCCACCATCGACATATCTTGTCATGAGTGGATTGATACAGTCTTACTGAAATAGGTGGTATATTTATGTGACAGAGAATTGAATTAAGTTTAGTTATTCCAGCACCAACAGTCATAATACCGGCCACGACTTCCTCATTTACATCCATTTTGATTTTTGAATCTTTTGATGAATTTTAAACAAATTTTGTGCCGCACATTCGGCATTTCAAAGCAAAAATGGAAGCAAGCCCAATTCTCCGTTCGTTTATAAATTCAACAGCTTCTAAATTACAATTAAACATAGAATTATAACTTCCAATTTCTTGAAGTTGTTTTAGAAAATAACCTATTTCTATAATCCTCCTTCCTGTTATCTGGATGGATTCTGTTTCTTCATAGCTTATATCCTAAAACAAACTTGAAAATGAAACTAACCTGACTGTTATAGTGTTACATTTGCAATTGAATTCAACACAAAAGCATAACTTACGTGAGACATATTCAAACTGTTGTCATCATTAAAATTTGTACAGCTTTGTTTTGTGATCATATTATTAGTATCAGTCATGGTATGCAAAATATTGGCAATGCTTGCATCGTGGTTATTCTTGAGCCTCCTGTGAAAAAAAAAAATAGTTAACAATAAAATTTCGAAACATGTGTTCAAATTAACCGGCAAATGAGCGAACGAAATACTAACCGTCTTAATTTTTCTAAACCGATTCGTAAGGCACGCTGACCTTTACGAGAAGTTGATCCAAAAGTCTTAGGTCTTGGCATCTAAAAAACAATATGAATAATACATACATAACAATATTTTTTATCACATCGTTTTATTCATATATGCAAAATAATTCTCAGTAGCAGTTACTAAAGTATATCTCCGTGCTAGAATTCTTATAATAATTACTTCATTATTACAAATAAAATATGCTCAGACCAATGACCTTGCGGTAGCAGTTATCGGATAGCACTTGAAGGTTACCATGATTAGTTAGATCACAAGAAACAAACTGAGCATACCTAGCTCTAATCAAATATGAGTACCACTAAGAGTCTTCGAATAAACCTGAAGGGTTACTTCATAAGATCCAGTGGTAGGGTCTCTAATGTACAAACAAAATGAGCCCAAACTCGGCATGCCTAGCTCTACTCACATATGAGTACCAGCAAGAGTCATCGAATAACCCTGGAAGGTTACTTCATAAGTTCCAGTGGTAGGGTCTCTTATGTATAAACAAAATGAGCCCAAACTCGACATGCCTAGCTCTACTCACACATGAGTACCAGCAAGAGTCATCAAATAACCCTGGAAGGTTACTTTATAAGTTCCAGTGGTAGGGTCTCTTATGTACAAACAAAATGAGCCCAAACTCGGCATGCCTAGCTCTACTCACATATGAGTACCAGCAAGAGTCATCAAATAACCCTGGAAGGTTACTTCATAAGTTCCAGTGGTAGGGTGTCTTATGTACGAACAAAATGAGCCCAAACTCGGCATGCCTAGCTCTACTCACATGTGAGTACCAGCAAGAGTCATCGAATAACCCTGGAAGGTTACTTCATAAGTTCCAGTGGTAGGGTCTCTTATGTACAAACAAAATGAGCCCAAACTCGGCATGCCTAGCTCTACTCACATATGAGTACCAGCAAGAGTCATCGAATAACCCTGGAAGGTTACTTCATAAGTTCCAGTGGTAGGGTCTCTTATGTACAAACAAAATGAGCCTTAACTCGGCATACCTAGTTCTAATCAAATATGAGTACCATCAAGAGTCTTCGAATAAACCTGAAAGGTTACTTCATAAGATCCAGTGGTAGGGTCTCTTATGTACAAACAAAATGAGCCCAAACTCGGCATGCCTAGCTCTACTCACATATGAGTACCAGCAAGAGTCATCGAATAACCCTGGAAGGTTACTTCATAAGTTCCAGTGGTAGGGTCTCTTATGTACAAACAAAATGAGCCCAAACTCGGCATGCCTAGCTCTACTCACATATGAGTACCAGCAAGAGTCATCGAATAACCCTGGAAGGTTACTTCATAAGTTCCAGTGGTAGGGTCTCTTATGTATAAACAAAATGAGCCCAAACTCGGCATGCCTAGCTCTACTCACATATGAGTAACAGCAAGAGTCATCGAATAACCCTGGAAGGTTACTTCATAAGTTCCAGTGGTAGGGTCTCTTATGTACAAACAAAATGAGCCCAAACTCGGCATGCCTAGCTCTACTCACATATGAGTACCAGCAAGAGTCATCGAATAACCCTGGAAGGTTACTTCATAAGTTCCAGTGGTAGAGTCTCTTATGTACAAACAAAATGAGCCCAAACTCGGCATGCCTAGCTCTACTCACATATGAGTACCAGCAAGAGTCATCGAATAACCCTGGAAGGTTACTTCATAAGTTCCAGTGGTAGGGTCTCTTATGTACAAACAAAATGAGCCCAAACTCGGCATGCCTAGCTCTACTCAGATATGAGTACCAGCAAGAGTCATCGAATAACCCTGGAAGGTTACTTCATAAGTTCCAGTGGTAGGGTCTCTTATGTATAAACAAAATGAGCCCAAACTCGGCATGCCTAGCTCTACTCACATATGAGTAACAGCAAGAGTCATCGAATAACCCTGGAAGGTTACTTCATAAGTTCCAGTGGTAGGGTCTCTTATGTACAAACAAAATGAGCCCAAACTCGGCATGCCTAGCTCTACTCACATATGAGTACCAGCAAGAGTCATCGAATAACCCTGGAAGGTTACTTCATAAGTTCCAGTGGTAGGGTCTCTTATGTACAAACAAAATGAGCCCAAACTCGGCATGCCTAGCTCTACTCACATATGAGTACCAGCAAGAGTCATCGAATAACCCTGGAAGGTTACTTCATAAGTTCCAGTGGTAGAGTCTCTTATGTACAAACAAAATGAGCCCAAACTCGGCATGCCTAGCTCTACTCACATATGAGTACCAGCAAGAGTCATCGAATAACCCTGGAAGGTTACTTCATAAGTTCCAGTGGTAGGGTCTCTTATGTATAAACAAAATGAGCCCAAACTCGGCATGCCTAGCTCTACTCACATATGAGTAACAGCAAGAGTCATCGAATAACCCTGGAAGGTTACTTCATAAGTTCCAGTGGTAGGGTCTCTTATGTACAAACAAAATGAGCCCAAACTCGGCATGCCTAGCTCTACTCACATATGAGTACCAGCAAGAGTCATCGAATAACCCTGGAAGGTTACTTCATAAGTTCCAGTGGTAGGGTCTCTTATTTACAAACAAAATGAGCCCAAACTCGGCATGCCTAGCTCTAATCAAATATGAGTACCACTAAGAGTCTTCGAATAAACCTGAAAGGTTACTTCATAAGATCCATTGGTAGGGTCTCTTATGTACAAACAAAATGAGCCCAAACTCGGCATGCCTAGTTCTACTCACATATGAGTACCAGCAAGAGACATCGAACAACCCTGGAAGGTTACTTCATGAGTTCTAGTGGTAGGGTCTCTTATGTACAAACAAAATGAGCCCAAACTCGGCATGCCTAGCTTTACTCACATATGAGTACCAGTAAGCCTCATCGAATAACCTTGTAAGGTTACTTCACTAGTACCAGTGGTAAGATCTCACCAAAACAAATAAAATGACCCCCAACCTGGCATAATTCGATCTACTCTTTTATGAGTTCCAGTCGCAACACTTGATCGGGGTGGTATACCATCAGTCCAGATAATCTTACCAGATTTCAACGCAAGAAAAAAAATAATATCTAAATACCGAAATATATCCTGAATCAACATAACGGAGAAAATAAAGTAATAATGTCCGTTTATATAAAAAAAAAAAACTTACCTTGTACATACGTAATTCGCACAGAATACGAGAAGTATCAAATTGAATCCTCCGTTTAGGCGCGTCATGTGTCTCTCCGCATCGCTGTCACTGCGGAGAGGCTGTCGATAGCCTTGGTCACCATGGTCTGTCATGCAGCAAGAGCGCGGGTCGTATTTCACGACACGCCAACCTCAACGACATTCTGCGCCGTGCTCTTGTCACCGCTGGCGTTCCAGCCCAACTTGAATCTCAGGGCTTGGCACGCGACGATGGCAAGAGACCGGACGGGATGTCTTTACTGCCGTGGAAGCTGGGTAGGCCTTTGGTATGGGACGCGACATGTGTCGATACCCTTGCGCCATCCCATCTTTCCAGCACAGCAGGTTGTGCGGGCGCTGCTGCTGCTTCAGCAGAGACCCTCAAACGACGCAAATACGTAAATCTTGTAGGAGATTATGTATTTGAGTCGTTTGGGGTCGAAACCTTGGGGCCATGGGGTCCGAGTGCGAGATCCCTTTTTAGGGATCTCGCAAAGAGACTGATCGACGCCTCGGGTGACCAGAGGGCTGGCACGTATTTAGCACAAAAGATAAGCATTGCTATACAACGAGGCAATGCCGCCAGTCTTCTGAGCACGCTTCCGATTGACTGCGATGCGGATGACTTCCATGACGCCTTCTAAATTTAATTTTACTTTATTTTATTTTTCGTATTGTATATATTAAATAGGCTTATTTTAATTTTAGGACATAATTAAGTTGCTTTTTATATAATAGTTGATTTTGTTTGGAAAATAAATGTCTACTTGTAAATTATTTAGTTCGATATAATTCTTATGGATCGTTGGGCATTGTACTTGAGATTGTATCACTTGAAGCTTTTTGATCAACATCATTAAATGACTAATTCTAAATCAAAAAATTGATTTTAGTGAATATTTTGTATTCGTATATTGCGTTTTTTCGACTTCGGGCTGCAGCGACAAGCGACATAGAGTCCACTCCCGACAGCGCTCAAGCGCAGACTGAGATCTCATTGCAGAATTTGGATATATAAATGAAGAAAGTGGCTAAATAAAACGACCCTTATTGCCACACATTAAGACACACGTATGCGAGCAAAAAAGAAGAAAAATTTAAGATGATTTTTTGCTTTTTTTGAGTCAATTTACAATATTTTGAAAAGTATAATCAAATTGTTTTTGAGTTGACTATATTTACTACCCTATTCTAACTTTGAATAACTAAATAAATGTAAAAATAGAGAGAAAATTGTACCCAAAGACAGCAGTATATGCCTATTTTTGATTTAAGAGGCAGTTTCGAATCATTTTACATTAATAATAATTAAATATTTTTTATTTATGTTCAAATTGATTTATAGATAAAAAAAGTAATCCATTTATCGTAATCATTAGTTTTATTAGTTATTATCTAAAATTGTCGTAAAATGTACCGGCAATATGTGGTTTTTTGATACATGCGTAAACGAGTCCTTAAAAGCGTCGCAGAGCTGTCAATCGTTCTCGTCTGACAAATGATGTCACGCGTAGGGTGAAGTTCCCCAGTGGCGGACACCTAAGGCTTTTAGGAAATAAAATAAAACTATTTTAAGAAATGTAACTTTAATTAATTTTGAATTTGTTGACTCGACAAATTATGAAATCTTAATCTATCAACAAAAATACGATTTCTGTATAAATATAATCAGTAACTTCAATTAAGTTTAGATAAAGAAAAATGTTATTGTAAAAACTGGCACCTAGTACCGGACACACAATTAGTTTACTGACTAGCGCCGGACATCTGCAAAACATCGGCCATTGGTCGTGTATATCTCGACGATGTCTCCACATTCAAGAACTTCTGCACAAGCTTCAAAAGCGCACCCTTGGCATCTGGAGCACTGTAACCATGTCCACTGTCTTCATCATGATTCGTCATGACACGTGTTTTTCTATGTTGAATATTTGAGATAGTGACATCTTTTTGTTAGCTTACCTCCACTTTTCCCATTAACTTTCATAGGTTTGGTTTGTCTATATTTTTAATTTATTGTTCTTTTTGTACTTGATGCCCATTTCTTTCCTTTTTCCTGAGATAACATGATTTTTGTCTCTTAAGCTACAATTCCACACGACGGTGACGACGTTAAAATTTCACTTTCTCACACATTTTATTTGTCAAGTTGCTAATCTTTTCATCGTGAAAGCAGGTAATTTTAACAATTTTAGAATATTCTGACCAACTGCTAAACAAAAACTAGTCGACGTCTTCATACTGCTGGTTCCAGGTTTGTTGTTAAGACATTTGATCACTAGACAGGTTTTCATGGCAGGGTATGTGTTACTTTTTTTTTCACATATACACAACACTATCTAGTCCCAAACTAAGCAGAGCTTGTACTATGGGTACTAGATAATGGATAAACATACAAAACGGAATGGTCATCAGTACAGGACGTCGATTGACTACGAAACGGAAGTGCGAAGGTGGCGCGCTTCGACAGAGTCTAGTGACGTTCGCTAGAGTTGAAGAGGGGGGATGACGGTTGACGTTCAACGGAGCAACGACAACTATCACTTCTCTTGGAGACTCCGGGCGGGCTACAAGTACCTAGAAACTGTCACGCGTTTCGTGTTCAGTAATACAAAATAGTTATAGTCAGTTTTGTTAGATTTGATTTGGTGTGAACTTATAACGAACTGTGATGTGAAGTGTTGATACCGGCCATGAATCAAGCTATTCGCCGTCATACATATATACTTTTTTTGTAAATACATACATATTATACATAGAAACACCCAGACCAAGACAAACATCCATGTTCATCCACACAAATGTTTGACTTGAGCGGGAGTCGAACCCGCGACCTTCGACGTAGCAGTCGCTCGCACTCCCGTTACGCCAACCGGCATATTTTACGAATCCTGGCACACTATATTCAGTGAAATTCCCACACCTCTCTTTTCTCTGCAATTTCGGCTTTCAGTAATTCTTTTGAAGTTCCACTTATTCTAACTTGGCCTGAGTCAGCTCTTCAAATTGTGTTATTTTTGGTACATAAGCTGAAAGAAAAAAAAATAGTAGGCACATATTCATAATTGGATCGATCAATGCAGGATGTTTCCTTGATTTTAAATTTCTTCTACTTGTAACAGCCCACTTTTTATTAGAAGTTATTGTATAATAATGTAATTACTTCATCAGTCTGCTATATTACTTATCATCTGTAAGGTAGCCAGTCTCCTATTTATGTTAGGTATAACTAATCATCAGCATCTTTAATATCTGAGTTGTTATCAGCTGGCGATGCGTTATAACAAACTGAGCTGTAGAATTGGAGTCATTATAATTTAGCCATTCAACAGGAAGCGACTCTGCATTTGGATATTCCAATCTGGATTCATGCTGTAGCTCAGCTGATGTATATGTTGCTGATGTTGCTGTAGAATTAGAGGTGCTACGAGTAGACGTCAATATTGTTTGACTTGTAGAACAAGTATTATTGTAATTGGTTGACGTAAAGTTTGGAAGGTAGTTTGCGCTAAGATAGTTTTGATGGTCTGTTGGACAGGCGCGGTCGCAGCCTGATATTTTGGATGGGGTCACTAATAAAAAATAGGTATCCTATCTATCTATACTAATATACTAAAGCGGAAGAGATTGTTTGTTTGTTTAAACGCGCTTATCTCAGGAACTACCGGTCGGATCTGAAAAAATCTTTTTGTATACGATAGCCCAGTTATTCCGGAAGGGTATAGGCTATATAACATAACGCTTCGACTCTTTGGGGCCGGGCAAAAGGCTAAAAGATAATGTCGGCTAATCTCAGGAGCTAGCAGTCGGATTTTAAAAATTGTTATTGCCTATGATAGCCCAATTATACCGAAAGGCTATAAGCTATATAAAATTACGCCACAACTTTTAGGGGCCAGACAAAAATAATAAAATTGTCAAACGAGAAGGGGGAGGGTTGGGTCAAAGGCAAAGAAAGGCTAAGCGTATAGGATACAATCTATATGGGTATCGTTTTCGAGATTTTCGGGACGCTGATTATTAATATGAAATTAATTTAGTGATCCAAGATGGCGGACGGGATTTCAAAGATGGCGGATGAGAAAATTTTAAAAATCTATATGTGTATCGTATCTGATGATTTAAGGGATGGTGAATCCAAATACAACATCTATTTCGTGATCAAAGATGGCGAATAGAAAACCAAAGATGGCGGACGGGTTTTTTAAAGTCGATATGGGTATCGTCTCCGATATTTTAAGGAATGGGGAATTCAATATTATATAAAAATCTTTGTTTGTTTGTTTATCATTTATAGACTCTGAAATGATAAGAGGTTAAGCACTAAGTCAATGGTAACTTTGGAAAAGGGGCATGGAAAAAAAGGAATTAAATAAAAACTCTTAAAAAGGTGATACGGAGTTCGCTGGGTCAGCTAGTACCACTTAATATATAAAGCTGAAGAGTTTGTTTGTTTGGTTGAACGCGCTAATCTCAGAAACGCGTCGTCCGATTTAAAGAATTCTTTCAGTGTTAGATAGCCCATTTATCGAGAAAGGCTATAGGCTATATAACATCGCGCTATGAGCGACGGGAGCGGAGCAGTAGCCTTAAATAACGCGGGTGTAACCGCGGGCATCCTCTAGTCTAATAAAATAAACATTATTGCACAAGACACAATTTTATTTTATAAATTACCTATAAAACAAATGGAAGTCTTCTTTTTGTATTTGCGAATCGGTTATTTATTTTTCGTATTTTAATTTTTCCTCAATATTTGAGACGTCTGATACTATAATATTTCCGGGTGAATGTTTAGAGAAGCTAAACCTGTTAATCGCTCTTCTAACATGTTAGCTCTCAACCACGATTTTATACGCCTAAGCGTAGAAAAGGATCGCTCTGTCTCACCACTTATAACATAGCAAAAACATAACATAGGTTTATTTTAATTTTACCTCAGTCACAAAATTTTACAACAAGAATCTCAATTCACAACTAAGTAGAAAGCCTTTATCTTGAATCTTTACAATAAACCGACAAATTACATTATTGGAATATTGTTTTTGATGAAATCCTTAATGTAGCAAGTGAAACAATAGTAAAAAAATACTAGAATATTAATTATATTAGAAAAATAAAATCAGCTGTTTACAATGTGACAGGTCAAACAATAATAGGAAAAGAACAAAAAAAAAGTAACACTTCATTTAAAAACACAAAGAAATAATATCCTAACCAAAGAGTCTCTAAGTCTTCCAACAGTTTTATACAGTCTTTAGCATAACGAGTCGTTATGCTAAAGACTGTATAAAACTATTATTAACGACGCATATCGATTTTGCTAGGATTACCAACACTACATAGTTCGGTTCCTTGTTTCTAAACTAGATGTCATTTCCAAGTTATTTTGGCCATCGTGCCACTAGATGTCAGCAAACTATAAATTTATCACTTAAACTAGAAATTTCCTTTTATTATTGGGCAAATATTTGAGATTTTTCAATTTGACCTTAGATTTTGGGGGGGGTCATGTCCCCTGTAACCCCCCCCCTTCGGACCGCGCCTGCTGTTGGAGCCGGAGGTTGTGATAATACATTGCTACTTGCTGCACTATAAGTTGGGGTTGAAATGTCCATGACGAGTTTTAGAAGTTTTGTGCGAAATAACAATTTTTGGTAAGAAATATTTTTGTTTAGAATAGGGCCAAGAGAAATAAAAACGCCATGTCGTCGGGATTTATGTCGGGAACGTTATTATTCAATAGCACTAGCAATTTTTTTTCAAATTGGGTGGGTTGAGATTGCTGCGTGTCATTTTTCCTTTTCTTTCTCCATGATTGTATATCATATGTAGATTATTTTTTCTGTGGATCTGGCGAAGAAAGGTGATTAGTGATATTTCTTAATACGGTCGGTGCAACTGTAGTCTCAGCACTTGAATCATCAGACATGATAGGCTGATAATCACCAAGGGATTCCGTTACATTATTTTCTGAAACAGAGTCAAGGAACCTCATTTGTTCAAAAAATATATACTTAGTATGTTTAGCTGCACTTCCGGAGGGCGTATTTTTCTTGTTTGATTTAGTTCGAAAATAACTATCTCTCGCAGATATGACATGATAGGCTGATAATCACCAAGGGATTCCGTTACATTATTTTCTGAAACAGAGTCAAGGAACCTCATTTGTTCAAAAAATATATACTTAGTATGTTTAGCTGCAGTTCCGGAGGGCGTATTTTTCTTGTTTGATTTAGTTCGAAAATAACTATCTCTCGCAGATATCCATCTTTGACGTATTTGTTTATTTCCTTTCTGCTGATCTGGCGAAGAAAGGTGATTAGTGATATTTCCTAATACGTTCGGTGTAGTTGTAGCCTCAACACTTGAATCATCAGATATGATAGGCTGATAATCACCAAGCGCTTCCGTTTCATCATTTTCTGAAACAGCGTCAAGGAACCTCATTTGTTCAAAAAATATATACTTAGTATGTTTAGCTGCAGTTCCGGAGGGCGTATTTTCTTGTTTGATTTAGTTCGAAAATAACTATCTCTCGCAGATATCCATCTTTGGTTGAGCGATTTAACCAATCACTGGAAAGGTACCTAGCGAAGGTCGTGGAGAGCAAACAAAGAGATTGGGACAAGCACATCCAACCATTTCTTCTGTCATATCGCAGTGCGGTCCACGAAACTACAGGAGTAACACCAGCTTTTGCCAATTTTGGAAGAGAACTCCGTTTACCAGCAGACTTAATCACCGGTGTTCCACCACAATCTTCACGCAATATAACAGATTACGCGACCGAGCTACGCAACAGGATGAACGACGTGTACGAGCACATCAGGGAATCTGGACAACAGATGTCTGAGAAGATGAAGACTCGCTACGACCGGAAGGCAAACAACAAAGGCTTCGATGAAGGATCATTGGTGTGGCTTCATAACCCAGTACGAAGCAAAGGTAAATCGCCAAAGTTACAAGCCAGATGGGACGGGCCATATCGCATAATTACCAGGATGAACGACGTCACCTATCAAATCCAGAAGGGGTCGCGAGGTGCACCGAAGATAGTTCATGTGGATCGGTTAGCTCGTTACCATGGGTCCAACGATGTTCGAGACGAACACGTTTAAGAGGGGGCAGTATTACGCCATCTATCGGTTAATGGGGGTACTAGAAGAGATTGAATGTATCGGTGGTTTGAAGGTAATTCAGCTACTCTGTACTAGATAGCGTTGGACTATGTCGACTGTTCCCGACTTACTAGAATGTTTCGTCTGTAGCGGGAATATGCAAGAAAGATCTCGTTGCCTGTCCGGCCAGTATAAATAGAGCGCGAGCGCGCGAAACACACATACACAATTGAATATCGGAGCGAAATACAAGAAGCGAAGGAAGTAAGTCGGAAGTGATTAGTGTTGTTCTAGTGGTGTGAATAGTGTATTAGTGTTTAAGAATTAAGTGTGTGTATCTAGTGTTATTGTGTTAGTGAATAAAGTGCAGTTTTTCTGGCATAGTGTATATAATTTATCACGAACCCCAGCTCGTAACAAATTGGTGTCAGAAGAAAGGGATAAATTATGCCGGTTATGCCGAAGTAAGAAACTGAAGGAGTTCGCACTAGGAACCAGCGCCAGCAAGACCTGGACCAGAGACGCTTCGGAGACGTTCCTTCTCCAACGTCTGGTGGACCAGGCGACTCCGCGGCTGCAGTGGAGCCTGCAAGCGCACACTCCGTGGCGGTGCCCGACATCGCGGCTCTGATGACGTTCATGCAGGAGCAGGCCCGCCGTCAAGAGGAGCACGCGCGCCGCCTGGAGGAACAGCTACAGCGCGACAAGGAGGAGCAGGCTCGTCGTCGGGAGGAGCAGGCCCGTCTTCAGGAGGAGCAGACTCGCCGTCAAGAGGAGCAGGCTCGCCGTCAAGAGGAGCACGCGCGCCACCTGGAAGAACAGCTCTAGCGTGACAAGGAGGAGCAGGCTCGCCGTCAAGAAGAGCACGCGCGCCGCCTGGAGGAACAGCTACAGCGCGACAAGGAGGAGCAGGCTCGCCGTCAAGAGGAGCAGGACCGCCGTCAACAGGAGCAGGCTCGCCGTCAAGAGGAGCACGCGCGCCGCCTAGAGGAACAGCTGCAGCGCGACAAGGAGGAGCACGCCCGCCGTCTGGAGGAACAGCTGGTGCTCATGAAAGACCTCAGCGCCGCAGTGGGGAAGGACTTGAAGGCGGTCAAGGAGGAATTTCAGCAGCACGAGGCCCGTATCAGCGACGTAGAGATGATCGTGCACGACAAGCTTGAGACTCGCGTCGCCTCTATTGAGAAGCGTGTACATGAACACCACGAGACCTGTGTTGCTGCAGTGGAGAAGAAATTGCGTGGGCTCGAAGTGACATCAGCGGCTGTAGCGCCCTCGCCTCGTGGGTTTAAGGTTCCACCATTTGATGGCTCGTCATCATGGTCTGCATACAAGATCCAGTTCGAGGCTGTGATGCGATCGAATGGGTGGACCAAAGAAAAGGCCTTAACCGCCCTAACCTTGGGCCTTTGCGACCGGGCCTTGACAGTGTTGGAGGCACTCGGGCAAGACGTCACCTACGAGAAGCTTCTGGAGGCGCTGGAGGCGAGATACGGTGACGCGCACCTCGAACACGTTTATCTTGCTCAGCTGAAGGACAGGACACAACGCACCGTAGAAACTCTGCAGCAGTGGGCTCTAGAGGTGGAAAAGCTGGTCAGGAAGGGATACCAGTCGTCGCCTGCGCTTATTGACGGGAACCTCGTACAGGCGTTAACGGATGGGATCCGGGACCTGGAGGTAAGAGCAGCAGTGAGGCTTGGGCACTTCAAAGACCTCAAGGACGCCTTAGCCCACGCTTTGGAGGTGGAAGCAGTGCGACGCGACGATCGAGGTCACCGCATCAAGGAAGTTGTGTCGTCACCTCAGTGCTACAACTGCGGAGAAAGAGGCCATATCCGCTTGAGCTGCCCGAAGCGTAGGCAGTCTGGTGACACCCTGTCTCCACCAAAGGGGTCGCCTGATGTGCCTGCCAGGCAGCGAGAGCAGGGAAACGAGTAGAAGCCAGGACTGCGGGGCGGGTGCTGGCTGGTAATGGAAGAGCCCCAAGTATCTCGATCTCGCAATCATGTGACGGGAACTGCCTGATCATCAAAGGCGAAATTAACAGAACACCATGCAAGCTGACATTGGACACGGGTGCTTCTCGGACAGTCATCGGTTTCCATCTGGCAAGACGGGGCTGCTTCAGGAACAATGAAAGTGTGAATCTGAGAACAGCTACCGGTCAGCACATAACCGTCCGAGATGAAATGGAGGTGGATCTGAAGCTAAGCAACAAAGTTTACCGTCACAAAGTCATCGTGGCCGATATAGTGGACGACTGCATCTTAGGCCTAGACTTCATGCGGAAGTATCGCTGCGAGATAGATGTTAACCAGGGAGTGTTGAAGTGTGGCTCGGAAGAAGTCTTCATGGAAGGTGCAACTTCAGGAAAAGTGTACTGCCTGAAGAATGTCATTCTTCAACCGCGGTTGGAAACGGTTGTACCAGTTTGCTTACCAGGGAATTCTGGTCGAGGGAACCGCTGCGTACTAATCGAAGGCCTAGAGAAAGAGGCCTCGTGGAAGATTGTACGAACCTTGGTAAGGGGTACTAAAGTTTCATCAGTACGCGCACTGAATGCAAGTGACAATGAAGTGTCGCTCAAAAAAGGGACGGAATTGGGCACCTATGAAGGAGCGGCTTGGATGCGTAGGTGTCAAGAGCAACCTAGCTGTGCCAAGGTTCAAAGTGCACGATTCGACGTGTCTACTCTTTTAGAGGACTGCGAAAGTACCCTGTTGGAGGAAGAGAAGACCGAGGCTCAGAAGATGTTGAACTGGTTCGCCGATATTTTTTCGACCAGTGATGCCTACATAGGGAAGACAGCACTAGTCCAGCACAAAATAAACACAAGAAGTGAAGCACCGATTCGCCAGCGACCAAGACGTGTGCCAGTGGCACGGGAACGTGAAGTGGAAGCTATGATCGACGGTATGGTGAAAGAAGGCGTAATTGAGCCTTCGTCCAGCCCGTGGTGCTCTCCGGTTGTCCTAGTTAAGAAGAAGGATGGCATGTGTAGACTACCGCCGATTGAATCACATCACGAAGAAGGACGCTACCCGCTGCCAAGGATCAATGACACACTGGATACGCTGACGGGGATGAAGTGGTTTTCTACCTTAGACCTAAAAAGTGGCTACTGGCAGGTGGAAATAGATCCTCGAGACAAAGAGAAGACGGCATTCTCCACAGGCAAAGGATTGTGGCAATTTAACGTCATGCCCTTTGGATTGTGCAACGCTCCGGCTACTTTTGAGAGACTGATGGAGCGAGTGCTTATGGGACTGATTGGAGACGCCTGCCTGGTCTACTTGGATGACATCATCATCGTGGGGCGCACCTTCCAGGATCACCTTCAAAACTTGGAGCTAGTGCTGTCAAAGACACGAGGAGCTAATTTGAAGCTGAGTCCGAAGAAATGCGCGTTATTCAAACGGCAAGTGAACTTTCTAGGACATGTGGTCTCGGAGAACGGTATTCAAACTGACCCGGATAAGATAATTGCCGTGAAGGAATGGCCAGTTCCAGAAAACAAAACGCAGGTCAGAGGATTCCTCGGATTATGCTCCTACTACCGACGGTTTGTGAAGAACTTTGCTGACATTGCTCGACCTCTTCATAAGCTCACCGAAGACAAAGTACAGTTCTGTTGGAATGAGAACTGTGATGTTGCATTCCAGAAGCTCAAGGAACATCTGTGCACTGCACCTATCCTAGGCTATCCTGACAATGAGCATGAATTCATAGTTGACACAGATGCCAGTAACACCGGAATTGGCTGCGTGCTGTCACAGAGGAAGGGTGATCAAGAAGTTGTTATAGCATACTTCAGCAAGGCCTTATCCAAATCCGAAAGAAACTACTGCGTCACCCGGCGGGAACTTCTGGTTGTAGTAAAGACGTTGCAGCATTTTAATAAATATTTGTTGGGCGTAAATTCCACCTGCGAACCGACCACGCTGCGCTGAAATGGCTACTTCAATTTAAGGACCCAGAAGGACAAGTAGCCAGATGGATTGAACTACTGCAGGAGTTTGATTTTGTAATACAACATCGCAGCGGCAAGTCCCATGGTAACGCAGATGCCCTATTGCGGAGGCCGTGTCCCGACCAGTGCAAGCACTGTACCCGACAGGAAGCAAAGCAGGCAGCATTAGTGAGGATGTTGAAGACGGACTTAAGCGACGAATGGAAAGAAGCTTTGCGAAGTGCTCAGCAAGACGACAAGGATGTACAGCCGATTCTGGAATGGAAGAAACCAGACGCTCCTAGGCCCAAATGGAGTGATATCACAGCAATGAGCCCCATCACCAAGAGTTATTGGGCACAGTGGGGAAAGCTTGGTTGTCCAGGATGGAGCTCTGTGCCGCAAATGGGAAAACGCTCGCGGTAACCAGTGCCATTTGCAAATGGTAGTGCCTAAAACTAAGGTGCCGGAAGTCTTGCAGCTCTATCACAATGGTACTTCGGTCATATGGGATTTAAGAAGACGCTAACTAAGATCCTCGTAGCAGGGTGCATTAAAGGTGTACAATGTTGGAGCCCCATGGGAGTGCATAACGTTGGATGTCGCTGGGCCGTTTCCTGAGAGCCAGGACGGAAACAAATACTTCTTGGTTGTGATGGATTACTTCACGAAGTGGCCTGAAGTGTTTGCAATCCCAAATCAAGAAGCTACCACAGTGGCCGATAAGCTGGTGCATGAAGTCTTTTGTCGGTTCGGGCTGCCCTTGGAAATCCACAGTGATCAAGGCCGGAACTTCGAATCACATAAAACCAGGACCACGGCGTATCATCCGCAATCAGATGGCATGGTTGAGCGATTTAACCAATCACTGGAAAGGTACCTGGCGAAGGTCGTGGAGAGCAAACAAAGAGATTGGGACAAGCATATTCAACCATTTCTCCTGTCATATCGCAGTGCGGTCCACGAAACTACAGGAGTAACACCAGCTTTTGCCAATTTTGGAAGAGAACTCCGTTTACCAGCAGACTTAATCACCGGTGTTCCACTAGAATCTTCACGCAATATAACAGATTACGCGACCGAGCTACGCAACAGGACGAAGGACGTGTACGAGCACATCAGGGAATCTGGACAGCAGATGTCTGAGAAGATGAAGACTCGCTACGACCGGAAGGCAAACAAAAAAGGCTTCGATGAGGGATCATTGGTGTGGCTTCATAACCCAGTACGAAGCAAAGGTAAATCGCCTAAGTTACAAGCCAGATGGGACGGGCCATATCGCATAATTACCAGGATGAACGACGTCACCTATCGAATCCAGAAGGGGTCGCGAGGTGCACCGAAGATAGTTCATGTGGACCGGTTGGCTCGTTACCATGGGTCCAACGATGTTCGAGACGAACACGTTTAAGAGGGGGGCAGTGTTACGCCATCTATCGGTGAATGGGGGTACTAGAAGAGATTGAATGTATCGGTGGTTTGAAGGTAATTCAGCTACTCTGTACTAGATGGCGTTGGACTATGTCGACTGTTCCCGACTTACTAGAATGTTTCATCTGTAGCTTACTAAGATCCGAGAGCGGTTTTATTGGCTCCACTGTCGGGATGACGTCGAGGATTGGTGCCGCAAATGCACAAGTTGTGCGGCTGTGAAGGGGCCACATACTCGTAGCAGAGGTGCATTAAAGGTGTACAATGTTGGAGCCCCATGGGAGCGCATAACGTTGGATGTCGCTGGGCCGTTTCCTGAGAGCCAGGACGGAAACAAATACTTCTTGGTTGTGATGGATTACTTCACGAAGTGGCCTGAAGTGTTTACAACCCCAAATCAAGAAGCTACCACAGTGGCCGATAAGCTGGTGCATGAAGTCTTTTGTCGGTTCGGGGTGCCCTTGGAAATCCACAGTGATCAAGGCCGGAACTTCGAATCTGAGGTGTTCAAGGAGACCTGTCGCGTAATGAGTGCACATAAAACCAGGACCACGGCGTATCATCCGCAATCAGATGGCATGGTTGAGCGATTTAACCAATCACTGGAAAGGTACCTGGCGAAGGTCGTGGAGAGCAAACAAAGAGATTGGGACAAGCATATTCAACCATTTCTCCTGTCATATCGCAGTGCGGTCCACGAAACTACAGGAGTAACACCAGCTTTTGCCAATTTTGGAAGAGAACTCCGTTTACCAGCAGACTTAATCACCGGTGTTCCACTAGAATCTTCACGCAATATAACAGATTACGCGACCGAGCTACGCAACAGGACGAAGGACGTGTACGAGCACATCAGGGAATCTGGACAGCAGATGTCTGAGAAGATGAAGACTCGCTACGACCGGAAGGCAAACAACAAAGGCTTCGATGAAGGATCATTGGTGTGGCTTCATAACCCAGTACGAAGCAAAGGTAAATCGCCTAAGTTACAAGCCAGATGGGACGGGCCATATCGCATAATTACCAGGATGAACGACGTCACCTATCGAATCCAGAAGGGGTCGCGAGGTGCACCGAAGATAGTTCATGTGGACCGGTTGGCTCGTTACTATGGGTCCAACGATGTTCGAGACGAACACGTTTAAGAGGGGGGCAGTGTTACGCCATCTATCGGTGAATGGGCGGGGGGGGTACTAGAAGAAATTGAATGTATCGGTGGTTTGGAGGTAATTCAGCTACTCTGTACTAGATGGCGTTTGACTATATCGACTGTTCCGGACTTACTAAAATGTTTCGTCTGTAGCGGGAATATGCTAGAAAGATCTCGTTGCCTGTCCGGCCAGTATAAATAGAGCGCGAGCGCGCGAGACACACAGTTACAATTGAATATCGGAGCGAAATACAAGAAGCGAAGGAAGTAAGTCGGAAGTGTTTAGTGTTGTTCTAGTGGTGTGAATAGTGTGTTATTAGTGTAGAAGGATTAAGTGTGTGTATCTAGTGTTATTGTGTTAGTGAATAAAGTGCAGTTTTTCTGGCATAGTGTATATAATTTATCACGAACCCAAACTCGTAACAAATTGGTGTCAGAAGAAAGGGATAAATTATGCCGGTTATGCCGAAGGAAGAAACTGAAGGAGTTCGCACTAGGAACCAGCGCCAGCAAGACCTGGACCAGAGACGCTTCGGAGACGTTCCTTCTCTATCGTCTGGTGGACCAGGCGACTCCGCGGCTGCAGTGGAGACTGCAAGCGCACACTCCGTGGCGGTGCCCGACATCGCGGCTCTGATGGCGTTCATGCAGGAGCAGGCCCGCCGTCAAGAGGAGCACGCGCGCCGCCTGGAGGAACAGCTACAGCGCGACAAGGAGGAGCAGGCTCGTCGTCGGGAGGAGCAGGCCCGTCTTCAGGAGGAGCAGACTCGCCGTCAAGAGGAGCAGGCTCGCCGTCAAGAGGAGCACGCGCGTCGCCTGGAAGAACAGCTCCAGCGTGACAAGGAGGAGCAGGCTCACCGTCAAGAAGAACACGCGCGCCGCCTGGAGGAACAGCTACAGCGCGACAAGGAGGAGCAGGCTCGCTGTGAAGAGGAGCAGGACCGCCGTCAACAGGAGCAGGCTCGCCGTCAAGAGGAGCACGCGCGCCGCCTAGAGGAACAGCTGCAGCGCGACAAGGAAGAGCACGCCCGCCGTCTGGAGGAACAGCTGGTGCTCATGAAAGACCTCAGCGCCGCAGTGGGGAAGGACTTGAAGGCGGTCAAGGAGGAACTTCAGCAGCACGAGGCCCGTATCAGCGACGTAGAGATGATCGTGCACGACAAGCTTGAGACTCGCGTCGCCTCTATTGAGAAGCGTGTACATGACCACCACGAGACCTGTGTTGCTGCAGTGGAGAAGAAATTGCGTGGGCTCGAAGTGACATCAGCGGCTGTAGCGCCCTCGCCTCGTGGGTTTAAGGTTCCACCATTTGATGGCTCGTCATCATGGTCTGCATACAAGATCCAGTTCGAGGCTGTGACTCGATCGAATGGATGGACCAAAGAAAAGGCCTTAACCGCCCTAACCTTGAGCCTTCGCGACCGGGCCTTGACAGTGTTGGAGGCACTCGGGCAAGACGTCACCTACGAGAAGCTTCTGGAGGCGCTGGAGGCGAGATACGGTGACGCGCACCTCGAACACGTTTATCGTGCTCAGCTGAAGGACAGGACACAACGCACCGGAGAAACTCTGCAGCAGTGGGCTCTAGAGGTGGAAAAGCTGGGCAGGAAGGCATACCAGTCGTCGCCTGCGCTTATTGACGGGAACCTCATACAGGCGTTTACGGATGGGATCCGGGACCTGGAGGTAAGAGCAGCAGTGAGGCTTGGGCACTTCAAAGACCTCAAGGACGCCTTAGCCCACGCTTTGGAGGTGGAAGCAGTGCGACGCGACGATCGAGGTCACCGCATCAGGGAAGTTGTGTCGTCACCTCAGTGCTACAACTGCGGAGAAAGAGGCCATATCCGCTTGAGCTGCCCGAAGCGTAGGCAGTCTGGTGACACCCTGTCTCCACCAAAGGGGTCGCCTGATGTGCCTGCCAGGCAGCGAGAGCAGGGAAACGAGTAGAAGCCAGGACTGCGGGGCGGGTGCTGGCTGGTAATGGAAGAGCCCCAAGTATCTCGATCTCGCAATCATGTGACGGGAACTGCCTGATCATCAAAGGCGAAATTAACAGAACACCATGCAAGCTGACATTGGACACGGGTGCTTCTCGGACAGTCGTCGGTTTCCATCTGGCAAGACGGGTTCTTCGGGGCTGCTTCAGGAACATTGAATATGTGAATCTGAGAACAGCTACCGGTCAGCACATAACCGTCCGAGGTGAAATGGAGGTGGATCTGAAGCTAAGCAACAAAGTTTACCGTCACAAAGTCATCGTGGCCGATATAGTGGACGACTGCATCTTAGGCCTAGACTTCATGCGGAATTATCGCTGCGAGATCGATGTTAACCAGGGAGTGTTGAAGTGTGGCTCGGAAGAAGTCTTCATGGAAGGTGCAACTTCAGGAAAAGTGTACTGCCTGAAAAATGTCATTCTTCAACCGCGGTCGAAAACGGTTGTACCAGTTTGCTTACCAGGGAATTCTGGTCGAGGGAACCGCTGCGTACTAATCGAAGGCCTAGAGAAAGAGGCTTCGTGGAAGATTGCACGAACCTTGGTAAGGGGTACTAAAGTTTCATCAGTACGCGCACTGAATGCAAGTGACAATGAAGTGTCGCTCAAAAAAGGGACGGAATTGGGCACCTATGAAGGAGCGGCTTGGATGCGTAGGTGTCAAGAGCAACCTAGCTGTGCCAAGGTTCAAGGTGCACGATTCGACGTGTCTACTCTTTTAGAGGACTGCGAAAGTACCCTGTTGGAGGAAGAGAAGACCGCGGATCAGAAGATGTTGAACCGGTTCGCCGATATTTTCTCGACCAGTGATGCCGACATAGGGAAGACAGCACTAGTCCAGCACAAAATAAACACAGGAAGTGAAGCACCGATTCGCCAGCGACCAAGACGTGTGTGCCAGTGGCACGGGATTCACGGGAACGTGAAGTGGAAGCTATGATCGACGGTATGGTGAAAGAAGGCTTAATTGAGCCTTTGTCCAGCCCGTGGTGCTCTCCGGTTGTCCTAGTTAAGAAGGAGGATGGCAGCATGCGCTTCTGTGTAGACTACCGCCGATTGAATCACATCACGAAGAAGGACAGCTACCCGCTGTCAAGGATCGATGACACACTGGATACGCTGACGGGGATGAAGTGGTTTTCTACCTTAGACCTAAAAAGTGGCTACTGGCAGGTGGAAATAGATCCTCGAGACAAAGAGAAGACGGCATTCTCCACAGGCAAAGGATTGTGGCAATTTAACGTCATGCCCTTTGGATTGTGCAACGCTACGGCTACTTTTGAGAGACTAATGGAGCGACTGCTTATGGGACTGATTGGAGACGCCTGCCTGGTCTACTTGGATGACATCATCATCGTGGGGCGCACCTTCCAGGATCACCTTCAAAACTTGGAGCTAGTGCTGTCAAAGATACGAGGAGCTAATTTGAAGCTGAGTCCGAAGAAATGCGCGTTATTCAGACGGCAAGTGAACTTTCTAGGACATGTGGTCTCGGAGAACGGTATTCAAACTGACCCGGATAAGATAATTGCCGTGAAGGAATGGCCAGTTCCAGAAAACAAAACGCAGGTCAGAGCATTCCTCGGATTATGCTCCTACTACCGACGGTTTGTGAAGAACTTTGCTGACATTGCTCGACCTCTTCATAAGCTCACCGAAGACAAAGTACAGTTCTGTTGGAATGAGAGCTGTGACGTTGCATTCCAGAAGCTCAAGGAACATCTGTGCACTGCACCTATCCTAGGCTACCCTGACAATGAGCATGAATTCGTATTTGACACAGATGCCAGTAACACCGGAATTGGCGGCGTGCTGTCACAGAGGAAGGGTGATCAAGAAGTTGTTATAGCATACTTCAGCAAGGTCTTATCCAAATCCGAAAGAAACTACTGCGTCACCCGGCGGGAACTTCTGGTTGTAGTAAAGACGTTGCAGCATTTTAATAAATATTTGTTGGGCGTAAATTTCACCTGCGAACCGACCACGCTTCGCTGAAATGGCTACTTCAATTTAAGGACCCAGAAGGACAAGTAGCCAGATGGATTGAACTACTGCAGGAGTTTGATTTTGTAATACAACATCGCAGCAGCAAGTCCCATGGTAACGCAGATGCCCTATCGCGGAGGCCGTGTCCCGACCAGTGCAAGCACTGTACCCGACAGGAAGCAAAGCAGGCAGCATTAGTGGGGATGTTGAAGGCGGACTTAAGCGACGAATGGAAAGAAGCTTTGCGAAGTGCTCAACAAGACGACAAGGATGTACAGCCGATTCTGGAATGGAATAAATCAGACGCTCCTAGGCCCAAATGGAGTGATATCGCAGCAATGAGCCCCATCACCAAGAGTTATTGGGCACAGTGGGAAAGCTTGGTTGTCCAGGATGGAGTTCTGTGCCGCAAATGGGAAAACGCTCGCGGTAACCAGTGCCATTTGCAAATGGTAGTGCCTAAAACTAAGGTGCCGGAAGTCTTGCAGCTCTATCACAATGGTGCTTCGGGAGGTCATATGGGAGTTAAGAAGACGCTTACTAAGATCCGAGAGCGGTTTTATTGGCTCCACTGTCGGGATGACGTCGAGGATTGGTGCCGCAAATGCACAAGTTGTGCGGCTGTGAAGGGGCCACATACTCGTAGCAGAAAGTAAAGGTGTACAATGTGGGAGCCCCATGGGAGCGCATAGCGTTGGATGTCGCTGGGCCGTTTCCTGAGAGCCAGGACGGAAACAAATACTTCTTGGTTGTGATGGATTACGTCACGAAGTGACCTGAAGTGTTTGCAATCCCAAATCAAGAAGCTACCACAGTGGCCGATAAGCTGGTGCATGAAGTCTTTTGTCGGTTCGGGGTGCCCTTGGAAATCCACAGTGATCAAGGCCGGAACTTTGAATCTGAGGTGTTCAAGAAGACCTGTCGCGTAATGGGTGCACATAAAACCAGGACCACGGCGTATCATCCGCAATCATGCAAGGCATGGTTGAGCGATTTAACCAATCACTGGAACGGTACCTGGCGAAGGTCGTGGAGAGCAAACAAAGAGATTGGGACAAGCACATCCAACCATTTCTCCTGTCATATCGCAGTACGGTCCACGAAACTACAGAAGTAACACCAGCTTTTGCCAATTTTGGAAGAGAACTCCGTTTACCAGCAGACTTAATCACCGGTGTTCCACCACAATCTTCACGCAATATAACAGATTACGCGACCGAGCTACGCAACAGGATGAACGACGTGTACGAGCCCATCAGGGAATCTGGACAACAGACGTCTGAGAAGATGAAGACTCTCTACGACCGGAAGGCAAACAACAAAGGCTTCGATGAAGGATCATTGGTGTGGCTTCATAACCCAGTACGAAGCAAAGGTAAATCGCCTAAGTTACAAGCCAGATGGGACGGGCCATTACGCATAATTACCAGTATGAACGACGTCACCTATCGAATCCAGAAGGGGTCGCGAGGTGCACCGAAGATAGTTCATGTGGACCGGTTGGCTCGTTACTATGGGTCCAACGATGTTCGAGACGAACACGTTTAAGAGGGGGGGCAGTGTTACGCCATCTATCGGTGAATGGGGGGGGTAATAGAAGAGATTGAATGTATCGGTGGTTTGGAGGTAATTCAGCTACTCTGTACTAGATGGCGTTGGACTATGTCGACTGTTCCCGACTTACTAGAATGTTTCGTCTGTAGCGGGAATATGCTAGAAAGATCTCGTTGCCTCTCCGGCCAGTATAAATAGAGCGCGAGCGCGCGAGACACACAGTTACAATTGAATATCGGAGCGAAATACAAGAAGCGAAGGAAGTAAGTCGGAAGTGTTTAGTGTTGTTCTAGTGGTGTGAATAGTGTGTTATTAGTGTTGAAGAATTAAGTGTGTGTATCTAGTGTTATTGTGTTAGTGAATAAAGTGCAGTTTTTCTGGCATAGTGTATATAATTTATCACGAACCCCAGCTCGTAACAATAGTATGACAATAAAATTTCGAAACATGAGTTCAAACTAACCGGCAAATGAGCGAAATACTAACAGTCTTGATTTTTTTTAAACGACTCGTAAGGCACGCAGACCTTTACGAGAAATTGATCCAAAAGTCTTTGGTCTTGGCATCTAAAAGAAAATATTAATAATACATACATAACAATATTTTTTATCACATCTTTTTATTCATATATGCAAAATAATTCTCAGTACTAGCAGTTACCAAAGTATATCTCCGTGCTAGACTTCTTATAATAATTACTTCATTATTACAAGTAAAATATGCTCAGACCTATGACCTTGCGGTAGCAGTTATCGGATAGCACCGGAAGGTTACCATGATTAGTAAGATCACAACAAACAAAATGAGCCCAAACTTGGCATACCTAGCTCTACTCACATATGAGTACTAGCAAGAGTCATCGAATAACCCTGGAAGGTTACTTCATAAGTTCCAGTGGTAGGGTCACTTATGTACTAACAAAATGAGCCCAAACTCGGTATGCCTAGCTCTACTTTCATAAGAGTACCAGTAAGAATCATTGAATAACCCTGGAAGGTTACTTCATAAGTTCCAGTGGTAGGGGCTCTTATGTACTAACAAAATGAGCCCAAACTCGGTAGGCCTAGCACTACTTACATAAGAGTACCAGTAAGAGTCATCGAATAACCCTGGAAGGATACTTCATTAGTTCCAGTGGTAGGGTCTCTTATGTACTAACAAAATGAGCTCAAACTCGGCATGCCCAGCTCTACTCACATATGAGTACCAGCAAGAGTCAACGAATAACCCTGTAAGGTTACTTCTTATTTCCAGTGGTAGGGTCTCTTATGTACAAATAAAATGAGCCCAAACTCGGCATGCCTAGCTCTACTCACATAAGAATACCAGTAAGAGTCAACGAATAACCCTGTAAGGTTACTTCTTATTTCCAGTGGTAGGGTCTCTTATGTACAAATAAAATGAGCCCAAACTCGGCATGCCTAGCTCTACTCACATAAGAATACCAGTAAGAGTCATCGAATAACCCTGGAAGGTTACTTCACTATTACCAGTGGTAGGGTCTCACCAAAACAAATAAAATGAGCCCCAACTTGTCATAACTAGGTCTACTCTTTTATGAGTTCTAATCGCAACAATTGAACGGGATGGTATACCAGCAGTCCAGATAATCTTACCAGATTTCAACACAAGAAACAAAATAATATCTAAATAATAATAATAATACTGCCTCGTTGGTCTCGCGGCATAAATGTGCGCGTGGGATTGGGAGGTCTCGGGTTCGATTCCCGGGTCGGGCAAAGTGTTATTGGGTTTTCCCGTTAGGAAATTCTCAGTAGCAGCACGGAGTCTGGTAATGTGCCCGGTACGGCAATAGGCTCGCCCCCTATTACGTGGGACCTAAAAATTCATGGCGAAATGTGGGTGTAATATTCTACCTCTGCTTACCCCTTCGGGGATACAGGCGTGAGTCTATAAAAATAATAATAATAATAATAAAATTCTACCACATTTACACAACACCATCTAGTTCCAAACTAAGCAGAAGCTTGTACTATGGGTACTAACTAGATAATGGATAAACATACATATATGTATATACTTTTTTTGTAAATACATACATATTATACATAGAAACACCCAGACCAAGACAAACATCCATGTTCACGCACACAAATGTTTGACTTGAGCGGGAATCGAACCCGCGACCTTCGGCTTAGCAGTCGCTTACACTCCCGAGGCGCCAGCCGGTCGTCATAAATACCGAAATATATCCTGAATCAACATAACGGAGAAAATAAAGTAATAATGTCCATTTATATAAAAAATAAGAAACTTATTTGAACGTAATTCGCACAGAATACGAGAAGTATCAAATTGATTTTGGCGAATATTTTGTATTCGTATATTGCTTTTTCCCACTTCGGGCTGCAGCGACAAGCGACATAGAGTCCACCGCCGACGGCGCTCAAGCGCAGACTGAGATCTCATTGCAGAATTTGGATATACAAATCAAGAAAGTGGCTAAATAAAACGACCTTTATTGCCACACATTAAGACACACGTATGCGAGCAAAATAGAAGAAAAATGTAAGATGATGTTTTGCTTTTTTTGAGTTTACAATATTTTGAGAAATATTTTCTGATTGTTTGTGAGTTGACTATATTTACTACCCTATTCTAGCTTTGAAAATCTAAATAAATGTAAAAATAGAGAGAAAATTGTACCCAAAAATAGCAATATATGCCTATTTTTGATTAAAGAGGCAGTTTCGAATCGATTTTACATTAATAATAATTAAATATTTTTTTATTTATTTTCAGATTGATTTATAGATAAAAAAGTAATCAATTTATCGTAATCATTAGTTTTATTAGTTATTATCTACAATTGTCGTAAAATGTACCGGAAATATGTGTTTTTTTGATACATGCGTAAACGCGTCCTTAAGGGTCCGCTTCCAGCGTCGGTCAGAGTTGCACAGGTGTACTTAGCTTCTCTCGCCGCCTTTCAGCCGATCCAAAAGGAGCAAGCGCTCCCAACGTCACCGTATTTATTTGCAGCCCGAGGTGTGGTGTCTGTGGTGAGGTGGGCGAAGCGGCCAGCTAAGGCTTAGAACTCACGGAGCGATTTTCTCCCGCGACCGCCGCGGTGGTGGAACTGCAGTTTTATTTCTAAACTCACGAGACCGGTTATTTGCGCGGTTTTTCAGCCGCCGAGGCTGCGATCATCGCCCGCAGACGCGGCGGGCGATGATCGCAAGACGGGCGGTTGCAAGACGTAAGTAATTAGTAGATCGATTTCAATATCCATTTTATAATGTTTGTTTAATTTTAAACATGCACAAACATTTGTCACGATGCCACAAGTCACTGGCTGGTGCAAAATGACGTTGGATTTCTGTACACCCCGTCCCTCGCCCGCGACCGCGGCCCGCCAACCGACCGCAGAGCGCGCGGGCGCCGCCCGCCGCGGCTGCGGTTGACCGTGGCCCGCACGATTCCACTAGTTGCCCGCTGGTGCAGCGGAAACCGCAAACAACCGCGCACGCCGCGGGTGAAAATCGCGTCATGAGTTTTGCTTTAATTTTTTACATATATATCTGCATTCTACAGAAGCTGCGGGCCCGCAACCGCGGCGGCCGCGGGTGAAAATCGCTCCGTGAGTTCTTAGCCTTAGTGGAGTGGGCGGACGGTGTCATCGCGACGTCACAGCGACGTCACACTTCTTTCAATTTTAATAAAAGTTGTTTAATTGTAGGCAATTCTTTTTGCGTTATGTGAAAATTGTGGATGCACCTTTTGTTCCCAGGCGTACGAAAAACAGAAAACATATCATATTTAGGTACTTGCTTCTGCTGTAGTACGGCGCACAGTCATGATAGAAACACCCGTAGCCGAAGCAGTGCGTTTCTGAGCTGCTTTTATATCTATTTGTATACCTACCTACCTTCTTCAGCTTCCTTTTTCATAAATTGCAAGACATTATACACAATTTTTCTGGTTTGACTTCTCAAAACCTTATTTCTTTTAGGCATAATCAAATAACACAAACGTAACAATCAACAAACGAATAAAAATACAACATACACCTAACAAATAGAATATAACTTAAAGTTGCGTGTTGCGTGGCGCGTTTCTTAGTGAATGTACTTCACTGGAGATTCGAACACAAATTCAAATGCAATAGCACATAATTATTCGAATGCAACCAATCATAGCCGCATGCGTCACGCCACAAATCCCGCTCCCCTCCCGCTACCCGCCCCCATCCCGCTGACACCTAATTTTCGATTACAGCGCAGCCATACGAAGCAACTTCAGAGGGAACTAGAAATTTGGCGATACCTATACTTGCAAATGGTCATAATATACTGCAATGGGGTTGTGGCTGTCTTTTTACTAGCCGCCTGCCTTGCTTTGATAATGATATTGTTATAAAGGAGAAGGAATAGGTAGATATGGAAAATATTATGACGTGTTGTGGCAAATTAATGTATGTACTTAACCGAAGCAAAGACTGAAGGGCTATTATTGGCACATTGCAGGAAAGATGGAAATTTTACGATGTGTGGAGTGACGAGAATGGACAGAATTAGAAGGAATGGAAGTGCTTGGTGCAAAAATTGCTTCATTCATGTTTTTTTATTGAAAACCCCCCATACAAATCTTACAAGCCTGTACTTACTTTCAACTGTTGCAGAGACTGCATCGAAATAAAACCCACGTCCCGGTGTTCTATTGAGCTGATGTATTCATGGGTGATTTGTAATTGCTCGTATTCCCCTCGACATTGGTGATTCTAGGGCCATAATAGACCATATAATCAATTTACACCACCTGGCTGAGACTTTTATATCCTTTTGGACAGCAGCTAATAACACCAAGTTATTCCAATAATCTAACTATGTACATACCATACCACATACAATGTTCTTCCAAATAATTGCGTCTTGTGTAATTTTATTTTATTCGAAATTCTTACCGTGTTTTTGTCTCCGTTATCAAGTTCCACACTGAGTTAGTAGCTTTGTTTTATTTAAAAAGATGGGCCCTTTGAATAAGACCAAATGTCATTGGGCATATCTGACCCGCTTTGCGAACAGTGGCGGACATTAACCAAAATAGTTTAAAATAAAAGGGAATAATATGACCTTTCATTACATATAATTGTTTGATTGTAAATCGTCGGAGAAAATGTATAGGATCCTTTAAAAAAGAAAACAAACGGTATCAAAGGTTTTTATTTCATCTTATAAAGGCATACAAATAATATCGAAATGAGCTAATGTTTAGAGATATGTTATACGTTGTCTCTTTTGCACATTGAACAGGTATTTTTTCGCACATTAAATAGCTGCGCCCATATCGCTAGCATTGTTTATTATCTGTCTTGGGCCATACATCAGGAAGCAACAGACGCACCCGCTGCCTTTTTATTTATTTATTTATTATTTGGAAAACCAACAGCATTTAACACTTAAATTTGCAGTGAGTTTATACAACAGACAGCCAATTAAAGGTTTTCACGTTTATGTGTTAGATTTCATAAGGTGCGTGGACATGAACTACTGAACATTTTATAAAATAACTGATAACAGAGTAAAGACTTGAACATCTTTAAAAAAAAAATCCTAAAATTAAGTTACAATAAAAAAGAATTAACAATATTGAGAGAAAAATCAAGGCTTAGCATCCGTCTCACCGTTTCCACTTTCATGTTAAATATATCTAAATTGTGTTTTTTACATGCATTACTCATGGCTTTGCTCGCTCGCCACAGAAATGATTTTTGTCGATAATTGCAAGAAACCAATGGAAGATGAATTGGAGTGTAGTGTCTCACGACTTTAGTAGGCACATTAAAACTAATTTTGGATAAAAGATTAGGGCAATCCACAGCTCCTGATATGATATTTACCATATATACAACATCCGCTATCTCGCGCCGCTTCGTTAATGGCAGAATGTGAAATTTTGCGCATAATTTTTGGTAGTCTTTTGACGAGTATGAGTATTGTATGCGGTAGCATAAGTATCTAATAAACTTAACCTGGATATTCTCGATACGCAAAATGTATTTATCATACCGAGGATTCCATACCTGGCAAGAGTACTCCAAAATGCTGCGTACGAAAGTACAGTATAATATTTTAAATGTTTTTGCTTCCTTAAAATTGCTAGACATACGCATTACGTTACAGGTTTTATGCCTTCTTAGGGCCTTTTATATATAACAAACCACAGAGCACCACCACTAGAGACCGCATTAGCTAATATTTGTTTTGATATATATATCGCCCGCGTATTATAAATTAAAATATAAACATTAAATAGTTTAAACACAGTTATTTATGAACTAATGTACAGTGGATTTCGGACTTTACGAGTGACATTAATGGTGATTAGCTAAAAGTAGTCATATAAACAAAAACGGTTTTATCTCAAAGAGTGTCTAAATTCCATAATTGAAACAAATATAACAATAAATATAACAATTTAGCATTATACAATCAAGTGTATCCATAAAGTGAACTTCCCCGTGCAAGTGTAGTGATAAACAAGCAATATATAACGAATTAACTGTAAATAATTGTGTAATTATCCGTTATGAAAAAATGCTTTGTTTTGAAAAACTACATTACTACGACTACTAACGCCACTAGCAGTGAGTAGCTGAACTAAAAGCTGTAATTTGAAACATAAACATTGGTGTTGCTGGTGTTAAAAAAAAAATATTATCAGTAAATAATACCACAGCAGCGCCATCTAGTAAGGAGTAGAAGCTATATATCTGACAGCTACGGCAGTGTTGCAATAGCTAAATATTAAGAGGATGCAAATGAATGATACCACAGCTAAAACATAAATCTAAATTGGTACAATTCAAATTGGTACAGGAAGCAAAATTATTCCGGCAGTACAAAGACTATAAAATGTCGTCTAAGGGTAATAATGTTAGAACTGGTGGTACTCGTAAGAAAATAACGACGGGACAACCGAATAAAATTACCAAAGACGCTGAAAACAGTAGCGTTTCCAATATTAAGACTAGGAAAATGAAAAATTCGCCTAAAAGAAGAATTTTAAATGAGGAAGGCAATGAAAAGCCCATATCTCCAAATGCCGTTTTGCCATTGCTCACTACAGAGATAACGTCACCGACCAGAGACAGATATTGCCTACTTAATGAAAGTATTGAGTTAATTAATTCGTCTAATAATTACAGTATGTTATCTAAAAGTGTAGACCACATAGAAAGTACTCTAACAGACACAATCACACTCACTGAAATGAAGCAGAAAATGTCTGATCTTATGAATGAACTAAATAGTACACAAAATGAATTAGAGAATACGATCCTCGAAAAAAATGACCTTCATAAAGAAATAAATAAATTAGTCGCTGAAAATAAATTACTGAAATCTCTATGCCATTCATCTTCTCCTAAAGACAGGATGATTTATAGTGAGAGGAAGAGAATTGGACACTCAATGCTGCACAGAACCTTGACCATACCACCAGACCCAATAGAAACAAAAGATACAGTACAGGATTCAATTGACGTCAAATCAAATTCAGTGAACCTGCCACATCAAGTCACAAATCTGCAACAGCAACTACGATACTCAGAAAGTCAAATAACACTTTTGCAGAAACAACTAGAGAACCTAAAGTCGACATCAAAATCTGACAGCGATACTTACTCATCAAGCGCGGTAAAAAGGGTTTTTATTTTATCTGATGGACAAGGTCGTGGACTCAGGCAACAATTACAAAATTTATTGGGACCGGAATATTCAGTCTTCTTCTTTGCAAAGTCAGGTGCAACTCTAGACAACGTATTGATAAGTATTATGAGTGAACAACTTAAATTGAACAAAAACGATTTTATTATTGTTTTAGGAGGATGTCATGATCAAAATCCGTCATATCTACAAATGAAATTACATAATTGGTTGACATCTAATAGGAATACTAATATTATAATAAGTGAGGTTCCTAGGAATAGGTATCTGAATGAAAGTAAACTTAATTATTCACTCAAATTTATTTGTACAAACTATAAAAATGTATCTTACATGGATATGGATTATTCGAGATCCATACCTTACAAAATTAATTTATATTTAGCCAGATCTATTCTTAGGGAAATACTACACGCTGATTATCAACGCAAGACAAATGAATATATGCGTATATACAGCGATACAAAACCGAACTTACTGATCGATAAGTCTGTACAAACTGACATGGAAACAGATAACCCCATAAAAGAACCTCTGGCAAATAATGTGAATGTTTCCAACGATAACACATGTGACAATAGTAGCTTATCTGATACTTTTTTTCGTAACTAAATTTTTAACAGTGTTACATCAAAATATTGCTGGTCTTATAAATAAAGCTGATATGTTGTCAGTTTGTCTTGATGAATTAGCAGAGAATAATTTTGTGGGACAGGGACGGAATATTGATCGATAGAATTTGGTTTGTATTGATTATATTATTGATATATTATTATGTGGATAATAAATGTTTCTTAGCCGCCCGTTAAATATTATAAAGCATTTTTAATAAATATGTTTTTTACCCATACGTTAAATATTATAAAGCATTTTTAATCTTTGATTTTGTGTATAGACAAGCCTCCGTCACTCTTCAGTGGGTAACGCTATAAGTGCTAGTGATGAAACGGATAGTGGTTTGGCCGGATACCGGATAGCCGGATATTCTGCCGAACATTGACAACAAAAGTAATCGTCCATGATCATGGAAAATACGATCTCATGTAACATTGTTTTTTTACTTGAAGTTAAAGCAAATTGATCATGTATGACCGTAAGTAACCTGACGACTATACTTGGTGGTCAGCTAATTTTATACTCTAACTACTCTGTAATTGAAATTTTGGCACTCTGTAGCAGTTTAAGACTTAATTTTTAAGCTGGTCTTGTCGATGAAGAAATGTGAAAATAATTGTTGCCACATAAGAGCGGGTAATCATCGATTTTTCATAAAAAGTTACTATCCGGTATCAAGTATCCAAACAGATTCTTATACGGTATCCGACCGGAAAGCGTAAGGCCGGATAAGTTGGATACCGGTGAATGGCCGTATATCCATTTCATCTCTACTAAGTACCATCAACTCACGACAACTGCATGTTGTTAAGCTGACAGAGCACCAGCGCCCAAGCGATTTGAGGCAAACACATGAGTTAAAAAGTAAATGTCGTATGCTATGTTACATTTGTCATTTTTAATTCAGAAATAGGAGTACCCTGAAGGCGGCTCCATTGACGCAGTATTCCTAGTTATCATCGTAATAACAGAGTTCTTAATTTAAGGGTTTCTGGTATAGCTTGTGGCGTTGGCGTTAAGTATTACCCGTGTACAAGAATTACATGTCGATGGCGCCGCCCTCTGTGGATGCTCTTATTTCGGTTTGTCTACACCCGTGTACAATAAATTCATGTCCCCCTTTTTATTGTGATCGTAGGAACTTAACACATTGACTGCTGGCCTAAGATTCGTAGACGGCCTTTTGCTATGCGGCCTCGGGCGTGTATCCGCCCCCGCAGAGCGTGCCCAGCCTCTCGTGCAAACGGCACGCAACGCGCGTGCAGGTCGAGCGTGTGTCTGTGCTGACGCGACACGCGACATACGAGTTGCTATACAAAAATCATACATGAGTGGTCGTGAGCACATGACTGTGTAGTATGGGTATGATTCACGCGTCGCGATTTTTCATAGCATGAAAATTATCATCAGTAAAGTGCCTCGAGCATACGACGCTATATTTGGTGGGAAATCATTCCTCCCCTCGACTTGTTGCGTCTATTCTATTAAAGATCTTCTTTTTCCTTTCGGGATAACTAGGAAACCTTTAACATAATAAACCATCATGATAAATCACTATTTTTGTTAAATCATATAATGATCACAGTGTATGTATATGCCTAGCAATGATTTGACTTCTTTGATGTTTAGAAAAATGCCGACAACGACTGGACGCGATGACTGCCACTTACAGAAACTGCATAAAGTATTTTATGAGTAGGTGTCCCACATCCTCCAAAGGAGCCACAATTATTTTGGCATGTTATACGGTGGCTTTGCTATCAGGTGTCACCCCGATATTGTTGGGTGTCATCCAAATTCCGTCGCCTATCACATCAACAATACACAAATACCGTAGGATCACCCAGTACTGCCAGTAAGTGTCATCCAATGCCATTTGGTGTCAACTAGTGCTTATGGTCACTTAATACTAGCGTGTCACCCAGTACTGTCAATTGTCACCTCAAAAAGTTGTGTTTCTCCGATACCGTAAGAGTACCATCAGGAGTCACCTAACTCTTTCGGGTGTTGCGCTTCGGGTAACATGTTGTCGCGTATAACCCAATGTCATCAGGTATCCCGCAATGTCATCGGGTGTCCCGCAATGTCGTCGAGTGTCACCCAAAGTCGTAAAATTTAAAACGTCGGTGGCAGTCCAATACCGTTAAGTATCACCTAACACAATCAGGTACCACCGAATCCTACCGGGTATCAGCCTTTGTCGTCGTATGTCAACCAATAGTATCATCAGGTCTATCGACAAAGTCCATTACGTTGGTGATCCGTGATAGTGTTAAGTCAATACTATCGGATTCCCTAATACTATTGGGTTTCACCTAACACTATTAGGTGTCACCTAACGCTATCGGATATCATCTAACCTATCAGATGTTACCAGACACTGCCGGGTGCTACCCAATGCCGTCACGTGTCATCTAATGCCCTCGGGTTTCAATCAATGTTGTCAATGGGGATTAGCCGATCACCATACCATCGGACAACCCCATACTATCGGGTTTCACCCAATATAGAAGGGTAGCACCCCGATATAGGAGAGAGTCACCACAATACCGTTGGGTGTCACTTAACACTATCACGTGTCATCTTACACGACTTTCAGGTGTCACACTTAATAACATCATGTATCACACACACCCCGAATACAGTCGGGTGTCACCCTAATAGCATTGGGTGTCCCCCACTACCATCGGGTAACATCCAATACGGTCGAATGCCACTTCAACACTGTCAGTTTAAAATTCCACATATCTACAGCATTTATTTATGAATAAGAATACTTATCTAAACTGAAAGATCTCAAATTACATAATGCCACTATTCCGAAATATCTCTAATTCTTTGTTTTTTTAAGACGTGGACACACCCACAACCATCCTGACTAGGTTTTTGTTAAGAACATTTACGTCAGAAAAAGTGAAAAGATCTACGTAATATCCCTTATTTCTAAACCTGCAGTACGCGCAAACTGCGCGTACTGCAGTTTGGTTTACTTGCCCCGCCCTACTCTCCTCGCTTCCTGCCACAAAAATGACCCTGTTTGGCCGCCGAGTCAAGCCACATACTCACACTGTGTTATGATCTTCGTAACATTACCACGAAAAATATCGACAAAAATATTGACTTCGAAATCACAACACTATCGATACACGTGCCAATGTTAGACAAGGACGACTATTGCAATTACGTAATGAGTGTGAAAAGGACTTTTCGAAAAGACATCAACGAACGCATTATTACTATTATTGCGCACGATTTGGTAACCAGTATAGACTGAGCTCCGATGCAATGGTTGTGGGTTTTATTTATGAATAAAAACTTACTTACCGATGAAATGTTAAACCATCTTTTTGATAATTTGACGTCTTGGATGTCTTGCTACACCATTTTACCGCACAGGTAGCCATTTTTACGTGTTTTGGGCACTAAATAATTTTCAAATATGAACACAACGTGTACACGCATAAGGGTCGCAGACTTGGTCGACACTGATGTTTTGATTCATGCCGTTACTTCATATACTTCCGAAACCACTTATGTCTCGCGCGCGTTAGTTGCCTGCTATTAGGTGTCTAGTGGGGGTGGTCTGTGTAACAAACTAAACAAAATACTGTATATATATGACGTAAATTATTTCAACTGTAAGCAATTAGTGTATAAATATTTACAATCTTTGGATTATAAGCAGACCGAAGATTTGCTAATAGTGCTAAAATAAAATTGTACCTTTGTCATGACATTGTTATTGCATATTATACCTATTATAAAAATAACTCCGAACTATGCATTGGTCTTGTAGGTATTCATGTAATTATGTAACTCTATAAATAGTGTAGGCAGTAATAAGTATTAGTATAAACATTTTAATTAGTAGTAACAAAGATATGATAGTGCTCTTACCGCCTGTGGCACAGGTCCAACCTAGTACAGGCACCCATTATAATCTAGTACTTACTTACCTTAGAATTATATATACTATTATTGTAGAAAGATAAATAAATAAATATTATTATTATTATATTATTATTATTTATTACAAATCCTAGTGATTGTGATGCCTTAGCAATAATATGATTTATATGCTCATCAAACAAGAGTTTGGAATCATGTATAATGCCAAGGTCTCGTGTACCAGTGCACCTTTGAATCATGTGTCCATGTAGAGTATATTTTGACTGAATGATGATAGATTTTCTAGAGTAGGTAGTACCTAACCGAACACTTAGAAGGATTGAGCTCGAGCTTATTTAGGGTACAGTAGTGTTCTAAACGATTAAGATCCGACTGCAGATCTAAGGTATCAGCCTCAGATGACACGGCTCTAAAGATTTTCATATCATCTGCGAAACACAATATATGTGAATGATGGAAGCATTTATCGATGTCGTTCACAAAGACTAGAAACAGCAACGGTCCCAACAAAGAGCCTTGCGGCACTCCGCTGGGGACAATTACCCAACTGGAAACATAATTATTGATCACAACAGCCTGTGACCTGTTAGATATATATAGGACGTGAACCACCGCAGAAGGTTTCCCCGTATTCCGGCGAGTTCTAACTTGCTGATAAGCGTGTTGTGTTCAATTTTATCGAAACATTTGGAATAGTCAGTGTAAACGACATCGACTTGACTTCCTTTACTCATAGCTTCTGATATGAATTCGTTCAGAATTATCAAATTAGAAGTCGTAGATGGGCCTTTAATAAAACCGTGTTGGAACGTGTTAAACGAGGTTTTTAATGCCGCATATATTTGTTTATATATAATTTTTTCAAATATCTTGGCAATGACACATAATTTTGATACCGGTCTATAGTTTGTGACCTCCATTTTTTATCCCTTTTTGTGAATTGGCGTGATAAATGCCGACTTCCATATTGAAGGAACGACGCATTCTGAGAGAGATTTTCTAAAAAGAAGAGCTATTGGGACCGAGATTGTGTCACAACAATTGACTAGGAAGGTAGGTGGTAACTGATCGGGCCCAGCAGATTTTGTGAGATCGAGCTTCTTAAGGATGTCATTCACCTCAGTATCAGATATCTCAATGTTTGCTATATCAGCCAGTGAGTCAGAACTTTTAAGATGATTACTTGGAGAAATTAATTGACTTGGTTGTAAGAATGTGGAGTGGAAATATTGTGAAAATACGTCACATATAGTATTACTGCTGTTAGCGAGCGTGTTACCGTATTTGACAGAGGCGGGGATGCCAGATGCTTGTCGACGAGACTTTACATACGCCCAAAAATGTTTGGGGTTTTTCTTAATAGATGATTCGACTGACGATATGTACTTAGAATAACACTCGCTCTCCAAACGTTTTACTCGATCCCGTAATAATTTAAACGATTCTTCGTCCGAACGATTACCATAAGTCTTATATTTGCGGAATACCTTGTACTTTTCTTTAATTAATTTAATTAACGGTGTAGAATACCATATCGGATAGCTACTATTTTTACACGTTTTTAATGTAGTTACATATTTTTTTACTACTTGCAGGGTGATTGTATAAAAATAACTACTAGCTTCCTCCATATTTCATTCAGAAAAAATCTCATACCAATTTATTTTACGTATTTCTGTGTTAATAGCATCGTAGTCCGCTTTGCCAAACTGATATTTAATACGCGGTGCATTATTCAAATACGAGAGATTTATCTGGTCCATCTTTATAACAAGTGGTTTGTGATGTGGATCGACAGGGACCAGGGGATCTGCACATTCCGACACGGAACAATACTCAGTAGATAATACTAAATCTAATATTCTACCATACACATTACAAATGCTATTATACTGAGTTAGGTTATGTGTATGTAACGCGTCAATAAAAATATACTCATCATTTGTATAATTTAAGTTGCAAGGAGATAATGATAAGTCTGAATAATCCAGTTTCCACTGAATATCGCTAAGATTATAGTCACCGAGAATTATATACTTACCCTGCGGATTATTTATCACAATTTCATCTAATTTAGATAAGAAATTTTTAAGCTGGTTCGAGAAAGATAAACCTTCGTTTTGCTTACATAAATACAGTACGCATACATAAAGGTTAATGTGAGACTTACCTGTATGTTGTCTGATGGGCAGCGACAGTGGCGTAGCGTGGGGGGGGGCCGGGGGGGCCATGGCCCCTGGCGGCACATTTAAGGGGGCGGCAAAAGCCGCTGCGAAAAATAAAATAAAAAACAAATTTTGAAATACTTGGCGCGCGCACTGACACGATCCCAGAAGGACCGCGCGGCGGCGCGGGCGCAATAGAAAGAACAACAATCGAAAACAAATTATCCTTATTGACATTTCGTGAAGACTTGATTGTTTCCGTAGTCCGGGTTTATTAGTCAAATAGGATGCAATATTCCGGTGATCTGCGAGCCTGTTATGAGTAATTTATTAATCTATATATCAGGGCCGAGCCGCCCTTGTGTGTGATGTGTGCCGCCCCTATTGCTGTGGCGCACTGGCGCACATAGGCGCCAGGGCAATAGGGGCGTCGCCTGTCAGATGAAATGCCAGCGTTAATTATTGAAATTATTTTTTATTTGCTTCAAAATACAACATAATCTTTATAGTTTAATAGGGAAAAAACAGGTAGGTACAGGTCTCTTGAGACAATAGTCACATCTGCGGTTTAACTATACGATAATTGAACTTTGACCCCAATATTTATGATATTTGCGTTAAAATCCAAGCCGATTATTTCACATACCTACTACAAACGTCTTCTGCTAATTTTTGCTAAGGACGCGGTGGTGGTAACGGCGATGCATGGGGTCTGTAACATCACCGGGCTACGATAAACTACTAAAATCAATTATACCTCGCCACCTACAGCGAACGCAGTCTACGACTAAATGAACAAAGCCTCGCCGAGCCCGAGGCAGAATTAAGTCTCACATTGGTGTAATTAGAAGATCGAGACAGGAGGAGAACATGGTAACTCTAGAGTCAAGTGACTTAATTGTTCTAACTTCAGGAAAGCGACCTACACTCTTGTGTGGTGTCGGGTTCCTGGTCAGGAGGAAACTTGTCAACAACGTTGTGGAAGTCGGTATATAGTGTGTCGACTCAGGTAGCGTAACTACCACGTACTTAACTCAGCAATAGGCGTTGCCTAAAGGTGATTCAGGTATATGCGCCGGCCTCAACTCACCCTGACGTGACGAGATAGCTGAGGCCATGTACGAGTGCATTGCTAAGGCAATACACAGTAAGACCAAAGCTCAGTACAATTTGTCATGAGTGACTTTAATGCCAAAGAGGAAGAAGGACGCAGTGAAACGAAAATCGGAGCATACGGTATGCCGGCATAAACTGGGATCCAACGAAAATAAATTCACAAGAATCGTAAGAGTCAAATGCTAGTTATTTTCCTTGAAGCAGGCGCTCTTTTTAATGAAATCCTTTTTCAAGAAGAAGGCCTCACAGGCAGAGGACCGGAAACACATAGAGACATCTCGGTGATAAATAAGCTAAACATCGGATGCGTTCACCAACTAGTACGAAGCTCTCTAAATATTAACATTAGGTGTAACTGAAAGAGCCCAGTCAATGAAGTCTACACTGCAGTTCCAGCTAGAACTGCAGAATCTTTTCAATCAGTTAGAAACCACCGAAAGCATTAATCAGAAGACAGACACAGTGGTCACGGTACTAGGAGATCAGTCACAAAATGTCCTCCCCCTTCAAAAAAACAAGGAGCGTAAACTTTCAGCCGAGACTCTCGGACTGATGAGGAAAGGACGCGAGTGGCCATCCTGTCAGCTGTCTTCGCCGGATGGGAGGGCCGTACACCAACAAATTCGGAAGCTAATGCGACGTGACTTTCAACACTAACACCCACACCATGAAGGCTGGGATCGAAAAAAACCGGGGATCATAATTCTTCGCTCTGCGGTTGAGGCGGCCCGATCTAATGAAACTAAGAACTGCTGATGGCCGCGCACCCTCAACTCAAAGTTCGAGATTATCGAGAAGGTTGAAAGTTTTTATCCACAATTGTATACCTCGCGCGAAAACAGACCAATTGGCTCCAGTCCTAACGACCACAGAGCCTCACTGATGCGCCGCAACACCGAAAACATCCCGGATGTCGACTAGGGCGAGGCCAGGCGGGGCCATAGGACTTTAAACATTCTTGGTCATTACGATAGTTTTTACATTTTTCTTAGAGGTATATTATTATACCAAGAACGTTTGTATTGAGTAGGTAACCGATATTTCGGCACTGCTACAAGCGCTATGTTCACGAATGTAGGTACTCTACTAACTCTACAAAGTTACGTGGTATTATCCCGTAGAAGAATGTAATGGTAACACAAAGCACTTGGTGATGATGGATCTCCTTTTTTAATTGATTATACAAATTTTATTCACGAAAGTCCTAAAAGCCGTCAAAACCTACTAACTATACATATATTGCAGCCGAGAAACGGCCGCGACCGCGACCCTGCGCGACATATAAATACCGCTCAGAGCCGCCAGATTTCTCCCTTAAAAATATTAAACCCAATGTTTTATGATATTACAATTGAGATGAATGAAGGCTGTTTGGGGTGTAAAGCCAAGCTAATGAACATACATACACCCGAAAAACATTACACTTCTGGCAGATGTAGTGGGATACCTAAAAGAAGAGGGGGCGGCAAATTTCCGACCGGCCCCAGGCGGCGAAAACCCACGCTACGCCACTGGGCAGCGAGATCCATAAATCCTCTGCCGTAGAATTGAAATGAGATGGTGAGTTAGCACAAAGGTCTTTCCGCACAGCAATAAGCACACCGCCGCCGCGGGTTTGATTTCTAACTTCATAATCCCTATCGCGACGCCACACAATATAACGATTATCAAACAACTCCGAGTCTTTTACACTGCCAGTTAACCACGTTTCAGTCAAAACAATTATATCGTACGATGAAGTACAAAGATTTCTATAAAACTTATTTGTTTTGGAACGCAGACCTCGTACATTTTGATAGTAAACACTTAATTCACCGCATTGGGATGCACTATTATTTGTAGCCATTGATGCAACCAAATGATCTTATGATTGCTTTGGATCAAATTGAATAAAAAATATTTTAATGAATTAGCATTTTATTTTTCTTCCCTATATCAATTAATTAGCGGACGCCCGCGACTTCGTGGGCCTCATTCAGTGATCCCGCGGGAATATCGGGATAAAAACTAGCCTATAATCTTTCTCATGAATGTGGCTATCACACACAAAAAGATTTTTTCAAATTGGATCAGTAGTTCAGAGACAAAGAGTATATATAATGGATATATAAGTACATAGATAATACTTACTTGACTTTTTTGAGATTCCCGTAGCTCACATTAATGTGATTAATCCCATAGTAGTAAATATTTTTTTAAGAGGTTTATAATAAAATAATGGGAGTTGCTTAAAAAGTCTTAAAATCGTTTAATTCCAAAATGGTGAATTGTACCCCCTTATGTTTGGGGTAAAAATACTCCATTATGGCCCTAGAATCACCTCCTGAAGGGAATACGAGCAATTACAAATCATTCTGTATATCGCGTGACAATGTTATATTAAGTAGGTACTTTGTCGTAGAGCTGAAAGGTGGCCATCGCAACTCGGCAATAAAACTACACAACCACATGGAGTTTGTGCTCGTTTGATGAGTAGGGACTTTAATCCATCCTACTTGCTTAGCGCATAATATGAACACTTGTTCAAAAAAAGTGATAACGGTGGTTAGGTATAACCTTGAATCCGAATTTAAAAAGCTAGGTATAAATCTATAAATGTTGGAATGGGATCTTAAATATGAAGGGTTAAAGGATAAATAAAAGCACTTAGAGCATTACTCTCAAAGAGTTTATTAATTTTGTTCTTGGAACTGTGAATGATAAATTCTTGAAATCTTATGCGGCACAACAACCATCACATTCATACAAACATCACAATCGTTAGATATACTTACCTCGCTATCACATACACGTAATATCTATAATTTATTTGTTTACTTTATTACTCCAAAATATATTTATTACTTAACATATTAGTAGAGGATCACAAAATAATGGAACTCCTAGTCGAACCGAAGAGCGCGCGGGATGGCCGCGGGATGGCGGCGACCCGCGGCGCGTAGGCCACTTAAAGCTTGCGTCTTACTCTTAACGCTAAAGTAATGATAGTATCCTAACTTGTACTTCATTTCCTACAAATAAATAAAGTGATGCTTAATCATCTACTGCTATCACGATCTGTTACTCTTTGTTTAGTCCCTACTCTTTAGATTAGGTTTGACACGCGACCGAGCGGGCCGAGCTCGCCCGGCTAATACTGCGGGATCACAGCTCGCACAGCCAACAGCTCTCTGCTCAACCTTGTACCAAAATATACGTATCTATGTATGTACACGACGAGACAGTTTTACATCGACGCGGCGCGCCGATGGGCCAGCGCACTAGCGCCACCCGGCTTCGGGGAAACGTATTTACACTCGCTACTACAGTATACATATAGTTAATACTCTTACTTACAATATTAACGTCTCATTACCTAAATATCACACTCCGTCAAGTCAATCTCAAAAATATCGTCTCGCGGTAAGGTACGGCGTATCACAAGTTACGTATCGCTAAGTGTCGGCGGTGCAGCGGTGCCTAGGCGCCGGCGAGCGGCAGGGAGGGCGGCGGCTGCTTGGTGGGCTCGAGGCGGTCATCGGCCGCCAGCAGGCGGTCCAGCTCCTCGTCCTCGTAGAACACCACGAAGTGCTCGGGCTTGGCCACGGCCTCGAAGATGGAGCACACGGACGGCTTCACGTTGTAGAAGTAGAGCGGCTGGCGGCGCGCGTGGAAGTCGGCCGTGAGCTGCTCGATGCTCTTGGCGGCGGTGTAGTCGGCGCTGTAGATGTGCGTGCACTCGATGACCACGGGCACGGCGCCGCCGGCCGCGCACTTGGTCACGAGGCGCCGCACGTAGTCCACCGACGGGAACATGAGGCAGCGGTCGGGCGTGATCATCAGGTACTGCACGCCGCGCTCCGAGCGCAGCAGCTCCACCGACAGCTTGGGCCGCGCCGCGTGGTACAGGATGAAGATGATGTTCACGATCACGCCCGTCAGGATGCCCAGCTCGATGGGCAGCGTCAGGCACAGCACGAACGTGCCCACGCCCGGGATCAGGTCCAGCTCTGCGCAACATTCATATTGTCTTATCATGTGTCATCTATTCAGCGTTAGTAACAGAGTGGAGTAACCACCGCCTATCTCAAAATCATGTACATAGGCCGGAGTAGGCAAGTGATATTTGTTATATGGATACATAACAATTGTCTCCTTTTAATTCAGAACGTATCAAAGGCAAATAACTACGTAGGTACAAAGGAATCATAAAATCTCGTTCAGATAAGTAATGTCGGGTCTGGACGCGTGAGGCACAGAGCGAGCAGCCTCGCGATGATACCGAGGCTGCTTCGCTCGTTCATGGACTGTATTCCCGGGAGGCATTTGCCGCGCAACAAAACTTCGTGTAAACTGCCCATTGGCACCTAACAGCGATTGTTTTAATTGTGTTTAAAGCAGAGGTCAACTTCTTTTAGAAAAACAAAACGCAATTGCAAATAAATATTTTGGTATGAATGTATTGTATGTGTTACTGAAAGCGTCATATGAACTCACTTTTAGCTCGCCACATGGGCTTGATGACGTTGTACTCCACCATGAACAGAATAGCGGACACGATGACCGCTGCCAGCGCTGCTTTCGGAATGTATTCGAAGTACTGAGTGAAGAACTGCAACGCCAGGATAACCATCACACCTGCGGGTCATAAGGCGATGGGTCAGTGCACATGAAGTAATGGACAGAGGGCTGTGCTGACAGTGACAAGAGAGCAGACAAAGTCTCACCGGTGTAGAGGCCGTTGAAGGTGGTCTTGACGCCGGAGCCGTTGGAGACGACGGAGCGCGCCAGCGAGCCGCCGCCCGGGTACGCCTGCATGAAGGAGTTGGCGACGCTGGCCACCCCGAGCGCGATCATCTCCTGCGTGGCGTCGATGGTGCGCCCGTCCGAGAACGCCTTGCAGATGGCGATGTCCTCGAGCAGCACGATCAGCGGGATCACGATGAGCCCCGAGCCCAGCTCCGACACCATGTCCACGAAGTCCGCCGTTGTATTGTCGGCGCGCACGTAGCTGAAGGGCGGCAGCTGCGGCATGGGCACGCCCGACGGGATGGCGCCTGCACACACACACACACACACACGTCAGTGAACACACACACACACACACACACAGTGTCTTGTGACGTGATCATGATCCGAGCTGCAGCGTGCTCTACGACTAGCTACTCGATAGTTCGATACTACATGACTGTGGTCGATCGGTGAGGTGACTGACGCTACTCTCTACGCTACTAACCACTGGGATTATTCTCGGCTGGCGTTTGCACAAAGAGACAAAGAAAACATATTAAATCGCTATATCAGTTTTGTAAGAATATAGCTAGCTCGATGATCAAAAAGGCGTATACCGACCCATGAGTCTGACGGGCGAGGTTCCCTGCGTGGCGACGAACCAGTAGCCGAGCACGCCGGTCGCCACCACCATGATGGCGTTGCGACACGTGCTTACCACCCAGAAGCACTTGGTGATCACCTTCTGTCGTGTACTCGGACCCTCCTCAGATTTGGCTCCAAGTTTTATCATACCGACTTTCTGAAACACAAAGTAGGTAACGATTAAAGTCTACGAACAGAAGTGCATGAAAAAGAAGTGATAACGAAGAATAGTGAAACTTACCCTCAGGATGAGCAGGATAGCGATGCACAGAAAGCCGAGCACGGCGTCCCACAGCGAGGAGTTGTGCAGGTTCTTAAAGATGGAGATCCACTGTTGCAGGAACGTGGTGCCGGTGACGGAGATGGCGAACAGGTCCTTGACCTGCGAGGTGGCGATCATGAGCGCGACGGCCGACGTGAAGCCGGAGGACACGGGGCCCGACACGAAGTTGATGAGGAAGCCGAGCCCCAGCACGCCCATGAGCAGCTCCACCAGCCCCGCCAGGAAGTTGAGCAGGATGGCCTTCTCGACCACGCCGCCCGCCACCTGGTAGGTGAGCAGCGACGCGATGGCGGTGGGCCCGGCGGGCACGGCGCGGCACCCGCCCAGCACGATGTACACGAAGCAGCCGAGGAACGAGCCGTACAGCCCGTACTGCGGCGGCAGGCCCGCGATGTTGGAGTAGGCGAGCGACTGCGGGATGACGGTGAGCCCCACCGTGAGGCCGGCGATGAGGTCGCCCAGCGCGCGCTCCACGTTGTAGTGCGGCAGCCACGCCGTCACGGGCAGCCGCTTGTGCAGCGTCTTGCGGTTGCAGCGCCGCCGCAGGGCCGCGCGCCACCCGCGCCGCGCCTCCGCCTCCGACACTGTAACCCACCAACCATCACGTCACGTCACGTCACGTCACGTCACGTCACGTCACGTCACGTCACGACACACTATCAACCACCACACTATAACATCTATATCTTGTAAAATATGTTGTTAAACCTGCTTGCGTCGTTCATTCAAGTAGGTAGGTATATCAAAATCAAAGTGAACTAAGTGATAAATGATAACATAAGTGCCTGAGCTTTCCACCATGATGAATAGTTGTTTCGGCTTCATATTTTTATAATGTACCGACAAAATAAGCTATTTTATAGATTTTGGCTGTCGGAAGTTTTTTGTAAATATGATTCTATATTCTTGAGTCTACTGTACAACAAGAGGTGGCCCCAGCTCTATACATTTTTGCAATATCTTCTGTGTATATTGCCTCTAATGTAGATCCCTATCCCTACTCCCTACTAATATTATAAATTCGAAAGTGTGTATGTATGTATGTATGTTCCGTTTTCACGCTAAAACGGCTGAACCGATGTTGTTGAAAATTAATATAGAGATAAAATATATTGGACCATGGAGACGGACATAGGCTACCATAAGTTGCAAAAATTAAACTGGGAGGGATTGTAGGGAGGCGTATTTACATTATATACAAGGCCAGAACGCAGGGGTGTGAAACTAATCGCGTAAAGATTGGAAATAACTTTCAACGTTATAGATAACACCGTTTTCTTAGGCATAATTTTAGATTCTAAGTTATAGTGGGGCCCACATATAAGTAAGTTATCGAATAGACTTAGCTCTGCAGCGTACGCGGTTTATAAGATTCGTCAGTTAGCTGATATAGATACAACCAGAATAGTATATTTCAGTTATTTTCACAGTATAATGTCATACGGCATTTTATTATGGGGTAATGCAGCTGACATTCAAACAGTGTTTGTACTGCAGAAGCGAGCTATTCGTGCAATTTACAGTCTTCGATCAAGGCATTCTCTGAGGGAAAAATTTAAGGAAATTAAAATAATGACTGTCGCATCTCAATATATTTATGAAAACTTGATATACGTTAGGAAAAATATAAATATGTTTTCGAAAATAAGCGACATGCATAATATAAATACACGAAATAAAAATAAACTAGTGCTACCTTTAACTAGACTGCAAAAAATCAGTAACTCGTATAAGTGTCAAAGTATACGCTTCTACAACAAAATTCCAGGCAGTATTCAGGCATTAAGTTTAAATAAGTTCAAAGTATTTGTTAAGGCGCTACCTCGAAAATGTATGCCCTTTTTGATTGCAGATTTTGAAGCAGTGAGACACACCAGCAAAGTGAAAATTTTATATATTATTTATCAGGTCTTTATCTAGGGACTGCCCGGACAGATACACGATTGGAAGATTTTCGCTCGATAGAATTTTAATTTGAAAAACATGCTTTCTCTAAATATTTTTTAGTTTATTTAAAAAAATACTTAACTTTGCGCCTTGAAATTGCTACTCACCGAAATAAGAACTAGTTTATTAGGGACTGGTCTAACGATTTTTTTCTAACACGATTATTACTTGAGTTATGAAAGAAATAAGATTTTAGACAGTTTCGTGATGGCATACCATGTCAAAAACCGTGCGACATTCAACTTTATGGCTAACACTTAGCGATGACCTCTGCACGATTTTTTGACCTTCGAGGTAGCCTCTTAAGCAGAGTCTGTGTTCCAAAGCGTACTACTCAGTAAAAGATTACTTAGAAGACAAGAATGCCTGGGGTTGAGTTTCTCCAATTTACACGCAGGCTAAAATGTCATGTAAATAGTATAAAATTATGAATATTTGACATTTGTAATTTATCTATTTTGTATTATTTATATTCTGACATTCTAAAATGACATCAGATTATTATTATTTACTTTAATAGTAATTATTGTATTATGCTTTTGACATTTCCAAATTGACATTCAATTATTTTATTTATGTTTGACATTTCCAATAACTTCAGTGACATTTAATAATTTTATATAATTATAACTTCTTTTTTTTTGACATTTTCAAATTGACATTTAATTATTATTATTTATTTAGTGACATTTTAATTAGATGACATTTTATTGTATAATTTTTATTATTTTAATATTATTGTTTACAACATGTACTCAACCTTATGATAAAATGTAAGAAGCAAGTACAATGCGGGAATTAGTAAACTTTTCAACTAATATTAGTGGCAACCTGTCTGGTGGCTTAGGCTGGCATGCTTATGCATACACCTACTGATGGCGTGGAGGCATAATGATTCAGGTCGTGCTGGCTCCCTCAATCAAGGTTGAGCCGTACGATGGCTGTTGAATGCGGGCCATCAGCGGGCTGAGTCAAATATAAGCGTCAGATGATATCCTGCATTGTACTCGCATCTAAACCTATTATGCCTGGACTTCAAAAGAATATAAACGAAGAGATGAAATGACAAAAAAAGCAATGACTCTGAGTTTGTTTCGACCTTTCTTCTCAAGAAGTCATTTAGCTAGGAAAAGCCGGCTTCATCTAGAATAGGGTTTTGACATGTATAAGTGTTGTAAACAACCAAAATGCAGAAATAAATATGTCTTTATGTCTTTAACTTTTTGCTGAGTTCTTCCAATCTATACACGATTAGTTCGCAAATACTCGAGTATACTTCGTAGTGATCTAACTGACTTGCTTATACCATAATATACAGTGCCAGTACGCATACGGACTAAATCAAGTGTAAGCCGGGGGATCATAATGAAAATTATTCTGGATTTTGTAAGGCATTCATTATATTATATCACAAATATAATATGTAGACATTATGTCCAATTAAATAGAACTTGGACTACTAGAACATGGCTTTGACATTTGACTGTATGCAAGGTGATGTTATTCCTCCTATATTACCTTTTGGTAGACAACGGTAGATAAAGTCATGGATACTGACCGAGTTACTTTGTACCCAACCCTATAGAGTTTCTGAAGTTTTTAAAATAATCAGAGTGTCTTTTCACACCTTGAGACTGAAAGTAGATTTGTGTTGCCCCGAATTTAACGCGCGCGAAGCGGCGGACAAAAAGCTAGTACATTATAAATGATGAAGTCAGTCATAAGTCATTATAAATATTAAGTACTAGAGGACGCCAGCAGCTACGCCTGCACATTTTTTTTAATTTATCCGTTTTGATCGATCCCGTGGGTATTTCGGGCAATCCCTTCTTAGTGCACCCCTACGGTCCCCAAAGAATACATGACAAATTTCAGCTTCCTGCGCCCAATAGTTTCGGCTGTAGCGTGTCTGTCAGTCAGTCAGTAACGCAAGGATTTTATATATACAGATGATGATAGTTAATGGATGCGCAAGATGTAAAGATGTAACAATGTACGGTGTACCGTGTCGTGCAGTCAAAAGTCCTTACACCTACCTAAATATTTTACGTGATTGTCTATGGTTATATTAACCCAAGTAGTCAACAATGAAAACTTCTTAAATCATATTTAAATTATAAATTTTATGTATAAATTAATGAAAGACTTGTCAAAGATTTAGAAGTGTGTAGCGACTTTAGTAGTTGTGTGTAGCAACGTGTGTAGTTTGTGTTTGGTGTGCGGCTAGCGACGACGCTGCGCATCAGCTGAGCGAGCGTGAAGCGTGAGTGACAGGCGCGCGTCCCTGAACTTGACCGCGCCGCCGACGCGCCCTCTTACAACCAACACTTTCAACCGCTGACTATAGCGGCGGCAGTCACTGTGCTAGTGGTGTGTGGTGACTTGGTGAGTAGTGAGCGGTGAGCGTGATGTATAGACAGACACTTACGTATGTAGTCGTTGCTGGCATGCTTGTCATCGGGCGGCGGCAGCGAGCCGGACGACGCGTTGTGCTTGCGTCTCGGAATCATCCTGCAATCACAATACACACACGTTACACAACATCAGCTAGTTAGTATGCTGAAACAACAATGGTCAATGACTCATGAAGTCATGACCGAAAAAATATACAAACGTTATTATTATTTGGGTTAAAATGTACCTACACTATGTTATATACATACATAGGTAGTGTAAATTAAATAAGCGACCTCGTCCAGCAACCCTCGCGCTCGTACCTCGTGTGCGCTCGTGTCGGTTTATTTATCTTATTATTTAAGTTTGACATTCACGAGTGTTAGTTGGTGACCTACTTTGCCTCAATATTACATATGTATAAGTAAATGTGAAAGTTTTCATGTCTGTTACTCAATCGCGGCCGAACCGTTGAACGGATTCAATGAAGTCCGTCCGACGGCAGACCTCCGCGGAGTCCATGTACTACATTCAAAACAAAAAGATGTTTGTATCGGAGCAAGTGGCATAGATAACACGGTGACACGGCGCCGGCGCGGTCCGCCTACACAACACAACACGACACAACACAACACGAGCACGTGACTATCTCCTGCGACCGCGACGTGTGTCTGTGTGACACTGCGCGTATGTGCGCGTACGGTCGACGTCGTTATACTCATTAATTCATTTATATTAATTACTAGCAGCCACTGTGCACATACCCAAGTTGTCGCAGAGAACATACCAGTAACAACACGCCGCGCCGCGCTGCGGACAATATCGCCACTACGAATACTACGATACGTCATACAAGCATCATGAGTATCATGACATCCATGCTAATGCAAATTTAGTGCAGCAGTTTCACACTAATCTTAATTTTTGATGTGCAAGAAATGCCATTCCTCTAACATACTAACTAGGGGTAACTGACAACAAAAATACCTTTTGCGTCGCACATTATAGTATGTGAAACAAGTGTGAGAAATAAACCGCGATGAGATACATAAACAGTAGTTTAATTAGTTGTGGCTCAGATGTTGGCGAATGGCAATGTGTGATCGTAGGTACCGGCTTCTGAACGTTAGTCGTTCGGCGGGAACAGCGCGACACTCGACGTCGACGCGCTCGTTAGACCACTGAACGCGTGTTACAGCGGCACCGGCGGCGACGACATCGCGTGGCGGTTGCACCTCCTTCCGCGCGACAACACTCCACAACAATGAGTCATCGACGGCATTCTATACTTATTGTAGCCAACCTATTCTAAGTTATTAACCTTTGTGGAGAGAAATAAATGTTTATTATTATTATTCAATGAACCGACCCGTCATTACTGATCAAGTGATCACTCTAGGTAGCTTAACGTAACGCTCTCTCAATAACACAGTGACAACTCGTAATTGCACTACACGACGGTTTATTTTAAACGCGCTTACTTCATTCCATGTTGATAAGTATTCAATTTAAAATTAGTTGTTAGCTATCGATGTCCTGGATGCGGAGCAGAACAGATCGTGTGGACGCTCTAAAGCACATCTCCGACACTCGTCGTGTTGGAATAGAGAACAGGTTGCAAGGGGCACTTAGATACTACGCACGATCGGGGAACCCTGTCACTGCCTTGTTTACACGTTGTTTACACAGCTACCACAAACTACAAAGTCAACGACTCGCGTTGATATTTTTGTGCAAGGCCTATAGGACAGTTAGTACTGAAGCTTTACCAGTACTGGCAGGTGTATTTCCAGTCGATCTTAAGGTACAAAGACAAGCAGCAATGTATTACGTGACACGAGATAACATAGATCTAAATTTTCTAGCTCCGCGCGACAGACATAAGATCGCTAGATTGTTGAACCATCAATCCACAGTCTATGACGATCTTCTTGATGAATGGCAATGTCGCTGGAACACATCAACTAAGGGCCGTCACCTCTACCAGTTCTTTCCATGGGTCCGAGAGCGACAGGCGAGGAACTGGTTGGAGGTGGATCACTGTGTAGCCCAATTTCTTTCAGGTCATGGTAAGAGCACAATGAATACAACTTTCATTTAAGCTAGTTGATTCACCGTTATGCCAATGTTCAACATCTGGCAACAATTATGAACAATATGTTCATCACGTTCTATGGGAGTGTAGTCTTTGGCAAATCGAACGTAATACCATGCTTAACGAATTAGGGGTTACTTTTGGAGTAGTGTACTATAAGGATCTTGTGGCAAGTAGGACGAATTTCCGTGCGTTTAGGCGTTTCTGCCATACATATTACTGGAAACAGGTATAGTTCACAATTTAGGCCCCCTTAATGCTCATGTCCGTGGTGCTTATCTTTTCTCATCATTATATCAGGGTGCATAGGGTTCCCGCCAAGAACTTAGGGTCCCAAGCCAACCTCACCTGCAAGTGGTGCACCTGCCGATCAACGGACGAGGCTCTGGCAAACAAAATGTCCCAATAAGCGGCAATAGGCTCGCCACCTATTACGTGGGATCAAAACACTGGCGAAAAGTGGGCGTTTAATATGCCTCTGCCTACCCCTTCGGGGAAACAGGCGTGAGTCTATGTATGTATGTATATCTCTTCGTTGCTTGTCTCCCGCTTTGTTAAGGAGGGAAGTGGATTGTTTATTTTCCAACTCCTCCAATATACTTCTGATTAAGTTCGTTGCGGGTTCCAAGACAGTTTAACTTTCCCCGGGACTTCACGAGTGTCAAAACTCGTTGTCAACAATGGTCACTGCTGCTGAACCTGGCTACACAGGTGACACAGTAGTGGGAATGAGGGTGGGATTAGTCCCAGTATAAAAAAAGCTACCACAAACTATAACACGTCTTCAAAATTATATATTTTTTTGTTTAAATTATATTTTAGTGCAAACATTGAAACAGGTATTGATCGTCTTGTTATTATCTGAATATGAACATATTGCACAACGTACATTATATAGTTATCAGTACGCCCATATTTATATCAGATCGAACGCTGCGAACATTCTGATACAAATACTGATTGAACTTGATTGAAACTGATGAAATATTTAAAGTTTATTTGTGACAAGCGATACAATACTACGATTTATTGTTCCGCGTGTGTGTGTGGGTGATGGTATTGCATCGATATTAATATGAGCGAAATGAGAAAGAACATTGTCAGTTGTAGTGAGGACTGAGGTGTCTTACAAACAACCCTCTCTAGTAGAGGACTACAGAGTACTACACACGTGTACACGCTACGAATGGAGACCCGATGCTCTTGCCAAGTGATAAGCAGTACCTACGCACTGCTCCGCGTTGTAGCACCTATGTGCCTATCACTCTTGCAGCTTCTGCAACTATAATGATTACAATTGGTAAATATACCACGAGATTATTAGATCTTGTCCTCCGAGTGTTTCTGCAGATGGGTCGAAGAGCTGACCGAGTGTCCAACAGCTACGACCTAGCTTTTTTTGGCAGAAGATGACTAACATTCTACGTGTTAAATAATAATATGCAAAGTAAGAAATCGACGATATCTTGTAAGCTTGTAGTTTAGTATACATATGTATTTGAAGTTTAATTAAAATGACTTTTATGTTGGCATGGTGTCGTGTCGGCATCACATAATTATATTAAAGCGATGTTGGTAACTTACCGGCAACTTTGTAACGCGAGCCAAGTGTTACTTTTTGCAATATAGCGATATCATAAAAGTTTACATGAGAGATTTGAAATAAGTAAGTAAGTGTAATGTTCCTTCACGTATAAGGTGTGCTCTGTCTAGGGTAGCTGGTCTAGCCCAGTTATAATATATTAGTCTATGGGTCTAGCCAGGTTGACTGCAGCCCCATGGATGTCGCTGAGCACTTGTACTCGGGCACTTCTTTATGATCGTTATCAATGTTTTGCACTATCAAACACCTTGTAGCATACTCGTAACAGCTCGCTGATCCATTAGATGTTGAGGGATAGTGTTACAGCAGCTTTTAAACACATTCAGTCATGTTAGCCGCAGATGTGTAGTCAGGGTTCTTTCAACAACTGCGGCTGCGAGCGTTGATGACAGCTCGTTCTGAACTCGTTTATATAACGCACCATGTGAAGTTACTATATTCATCTTATGTGAAAGTCCCCTGAACTCATTGTGACGTAAGTAGGTAAGTAAGTATCTACATATTATTTTCAGAACTTGTTCATTTCTGACTGTGTCCTGCACTTTTAATTGTTTGCGAATAGGTATAGCCCTTGTCCACCGGACTTGACTACATGGAGCTCGTGCAGATTCACGTCAGTGTTGACGACACTGAGCACGGCTGTAGGCAAGACTCGCTAGTGTCAACAGCTGCACCCGGATGCCTTTAAGCACAACTCTTCTAAATACTTTTAATTTTGACTACAGCTTGTTCGTTAAAAGACATTTGTGTGGACATAATTTAAACAATTGAAAGGTTGAGACAATTAACTAAATGTTGTAATAGAATATCGAGCGAGGCGCGGCGGCTGCGACACTGCTGACTGCTAATGCTCTAACATAATACCACCGCGCGAGTGGTGCGTCAGGTGCTGAGGTGCGAGTCACTCACGCGCGGCGCGTGCGCACATGCGTCGCGGCGCTGTGGCCAATCAATTACAGTTTGCTTACACTGGATTAGCCACAAAAGATAAGGTGAGTAAATAAAACGAGGAAACAAGCCTTACTGAACAATAAAATATGTACTTGAGTCGCGCCTCGTCTAAACAACCGGCAAGTGTGTCAAGTGTGTTACGTTTATACACACACACACGCACAACATTCACGTCTTATTGTTGGACGCCAAACTCCTGCTCTGCAGAGGAGCCTCGGAGTGGCTGGAGGTCATCGCTAGCACTGAGCATCGACAACTGACGATGGCACTGAAATGTGCGCCTCACTCATGTGACAAACACACCGACACACCGGGCGGTGCAGGCGGTGCAGCGGGGCCTCTGATCACATATAACACCATATCTCATGTTTATGTTAGCAGGCTCACGAACTCGCACAGAGCAACGTCAACACCGTGTCGAGCGAACCCCACAGGCTAACTCCTAACACAATCTTAAAAATTGGTATTTAAACAAGCCGAAACCCAAGAGGATAAATTATGTCACGATGAACATACATAGATACCCATTAGAAAAACAATGTTTTTGATAAAATGAATACTACCTTTGAGATAAAGCTATTGGCATGTCGACGTATCGACTGATAATAATATGTCTGACATGTTGATGGCTGATCCAGATTATGGATAAGCAATACTTAATCGCGGTGGAAAACTAGGAATGCATCCACAAGCAGTCTGGAGAGTGCAACATGCAGCATTGTGGCTGTTATGAGGTCACGTTCGAAATTTGAATAGAAAAACAGTCGGAATTTTGTTAAGGGACTTTTAAGCTGCGCGTCCACCGGATTTGTTGCTTTGTATTAATTTCTATGAAACTGCGAGCACTGGATCGGCATTTTTGCGCCTGAGACCGGTATTTGTGCTGATGACGTCATCCGCAGTGAACGCATCATACGGATTCCGAGCGTTTCAAGATCTGACGTGTTTGCGACGTTAAACTGTAGGCAAAAATACTTATTCACGATGAACGACGATGTTTTAATTATGTTAGTGGAAAGGTATGAAGAACTTTATAATCTAAAACATTAACATAATCAACTTAGGAGAGACAATATTTGGGACGAAATTGGGCAAATAAAATCTATTTTCATATTCTAATAAATCAGAATATAATGTATGATATTCTCCGAAAATTAATCTAATTACAACAATATCCTCGTCACTGTCCTCCTGCTTTAAAAATACCTAAATTGCCGATGCTGAATCCGAATGCAGTGGACGCACCCCATCGGCATTTTGTAAATGACGACGCTCCGTCCGCTCCGTACGCTCCGATTCCGATCCTGTGGACGCGCAGCTTTATTATGCGATAAAACCTGCCAATTTTCCAAAATATGATTCTCCATGTTTGTTGACTGTACATCTGACCACTCAAACGTAGATCCGCTTTCTTTATCTATGTCTCGGAAGGCGGATGTTACGACGTACAATTTTGGATATTAATGCCATATTATAGTAGAAGACCTGACTAAAATCGTCTTACAGACTTAAATATCGCCCACTGCCGGGGTCAGCTTTACGATGGGTTATGTTGGGTGTTGATTTTGGTCTTCAATCGCGAATAAAACATGAGATTTTCTCATAGATTTCGTTCCCTGTTCGATTCACTCGTTCACAACATTTAGCGAGTGAGTCTTGTCAATCTTTCTTTGGTATTTTGCAGTAACTGAAACTATATAAATACTTTTCGGAGAGGCTGTTCTTGATTAATATTTATTAAACGTTTGCGTCCCGAATGCTGTGTGCTTGTTTCTTGTCTAACAGTTTTAAACTGCTCAGCACAACGGTAGTTTTCAGAGATTAATAGAGTAAAGAACACAGACGAGCCGCTAAATATTTACAACACATGGGTGCTACTTATAACATTATTTTAAGGCATGTATTTAATGCGGCGACTAAGTAAAGCGAATACAAGTTTCAAAAATAATTAGAGTGGGTACCATATATAATGGGTTGGCAGCTAATAAGGAGTATCGTAATAAGTAAAATGTAGCATATTAATAAGTCAGTAATAAGCTTCGTTTTAATTTAAACTAGCAGCTTTTTTTTTGGGCACTGAATCAGTATCTGCGGAAACTTGATGATGAATAAAAAATAGAAAATGGACATTCATAAATAATACAAATTTCAATATTTGCCAAATGAGTTTGTCTTAAATGAAGTGTTTCGTATAAATAAATAAGACGCTTCAGTCTTTTAAGCCAAGTTGACGGAACCCTGCCTCGCAGGGCTCCTATTTTTGGGTACAGGTCACAAGAAAACCTAACATAACCTACCTACTAACATTATTAGTCGCCAAGTCATTATTTATAGCTCCTCGGCTATTATTTCAATTGACTTGTATAGCTTATTTGCTACCTAAACGCAGCTGCTAGTTTTAAGTTTTTATAACACCCTTAGTTTTGAATCTTATTTAATATCTTATCTTCTTCTTAATATATAAAATCCTTGCGTTACTGACTGACTGACAGACACGCTACAGCCGAAACTATTAGGCGCAGGAAGCTGAAATTTGGCATGTATGTTCCTTGGGGACCGTAGGGGTGCACTAAGAAGGGATTTCCCGAAATTCCCACGGGATCGGCCAAAACGGGTAAATTAAAAAAAAAAATGCTGGCGTAGCTGCTGGCGTCCTCTAGTTTAATATAATAGTCGCGAAAATATTTAATCGCTAGCATCTTATTTTATTAGTTGCAAACATTTAGTCATATTTTAAGTTATTAGTCACTCGGAAAATAATAAGCTTTATTTTAATTGTTATATTTTGTGCATTATTATTTATTACAGCGTCTCGTCTACATGGACTCGCATTTGGTTTCGTGCCTCAAAATACACACTCACCGCTCGCTCGTTATTGTCTGTCCCGGGACTGAAGCCGAAATAAGGCCACAGCTTGTTTTATGTCCTTCATATACTTAGTAGGTATAAATCGTGGGAAAATACGTAAACTTAAATACATTAAAATATTCGTCCATTCGTATTAAACGTTGTTTTCGCGAACATCACGTGGAAATTTATATAACCGAGTAACGCCTCGGTCATGGATGATCAATTATGTACCCAATGTACATAAACACATACGCATGTATTGTATTGTATGTGTAGGATTATACTGTTGTACATAATATATCCACTTGTTTAGTTACTTTACTAGACATACAGTAATCGAGTTAGGTGTTGTTACTACACCATAAAACATGAACCATTCTAATAACGTCAATTTATTCATTAGATGATTTTCCGATTTATACTGCACGCGATGCCTAACATAATACTTAGTACGTACCTATAGTTATAATTATACCTAAACTGACCATACGTCCCGTTTTGAACGGGACTGTCCCGTATTTCAGCCAGCCCAGTCCCGTTGTCCCGAGACGATGGCTCGGGACACAAATATGACCCGTTTTTAGAAGCCGCGCGAACATCTAAAATTGATTGGCCAGTAACGCGGTCTTAACGCCGACACGATTCGCATAAGCTTTTTTTCATTTTAGATGAGAAGTCATTTGATTCCTAGATCTCATATTTTAATTTTGACATCCGGTAAGTATATGATATTTCAAAAGCGTCCCGTTTTGAGCTCAAAAATAAATGGCCAGTTATTTATTATACCTAATAAATAATATAATGACTAGTGTGTGGATGCGACATTAAGTAACGCTAGTGCAGTCTGATTGGGCACAGGCCTGTAACAGGTATCAGCTGAGCGCGCGCTACGGCGCATGCGCGGCGCCTGTCCCGGGACCGGCATCGGCACGGGCCGCACTCTCCCTAACCTCCTCACTTCTTAATGTCGTCGCTTGCGGTAGGTCGAGCCGCGAGGTTAGGGTCGCGCCGCTATCTCGCCGGTACCGGCAATCGTCGACCGGTAGCCGCGACCTGTTGTGCCTGATTGCACTATTTTGATTTCCTCATTTTCCTCATGCGTAGCCGGGATTCACATATTCGACGATGGTTCACTCATTATCTTTACATTGTAGCAACTATGTATGATTGTATGTATGGTAGGACAAATAGCACAAAACAGTAGATTACTTACTTGTATTTATAAATACGCTCACTTTGCACAATCAGAATGTATTTGTACTACACAGTACACCGGAGACGTTACCGCTGCCGACAACGTACCGCGTACGCATGAAGAGCCATGAAAACACCGCGCCAGGCGCTCTAGCCAATGTGTCGATTGTCGTGTCCGACACGTGCGATGTATTGAAACACAACTATTTGGTTCTCGTAAGGTGCTCGTGCAGCAAAATTCACTCGTGAATCTAATAATGATTATCATAGTTACATTATTCCTTTCTGCTTTCATTCCGGTTCCGTCGAACTTTGAGAGTGGCGTCTGCTCTGTAAGAATACTGTAACGGTACAGACCGGCAATCTGAGACCACTCAAACAGATAGCTCTTTGCCAACTAATTACAGCATATTGAAATATGCTGTAGTTAGTGTGTAATGCCCTGAAGGGTACGACTCCTTGCCACGGTATCACAAACCTTCATGACAAAACAGATGGATAGCTCTCCGGTGCATGCGGCATGCAACAAGCGACAATACAAAATTGAGTTCGCATTTATGACCATAAATATATAAGTAGTACAAAATGCGACTCTGAGGGTCTAACACCCGAGAACAATGTTTTGGTAATATTCCAGTCCGCTATCGCTGCGTAAACTGGCAAGTGTAGAATGGAAAGATGTTTCGGTCGTTCCCGGTGTATTATGTTGCAGTTGCTACCTGCTGTAGTTGAGCCAATTTCTGTATTGTTTCGTATTTTATTTGCTCGTAACGGGTATATCTAAATGCTTTTATTTTTGCCGACTTCAAAAAGCAGGGAATTCTCAATTCAATGGTATTTTTTATGTAATACAGAAAAAAATTCTTTGACCGATTTGAAAGAGTCTTAATGTGGATTAAGAATGGGTGAATCAGTGTTAAGACCCTGCTATACGCTGACGATCAGGTTCTTTTTGCGTCGTCAGCGTCTGATTTACAGCAGATGGTCATCGTAATGAATGAGGCGTATAAGAAGAAGGGCCTGAAAGTGAATGTAAGCAAGGCTAAGGTCATGGTCATAGAGAGGGAAGACAGTATACTCGTAACTGAATGTAACATAATGATAGGAGATGAAAAAGTGGAACAAGTGAATAAGTTTGTCTACTTAGGGTCATTGTTTACGAGAGATGGAAAATGTGAGGGAGATGTTGAAAGGAGAGTGAAAGCAGGAAATTATGTGAATGGCACCTTACAGGTCATTTTTAGCAGTAAAATTGTACCGAGTAAGGCTCGCCTTGCTATACTGCAGGGAGTTTTGGCGCCAACACTGATGTATGGAGTGACTCGTGGGTATGGCAGAAAAAGCATGAAAGTAGAATTAATTCTGTGGAGATATGAGCTTTGAGGAGTATGTGCGGGATAAGAATGACAGATAAAGTGAGAAATAGTGTTATTCGGGAAAGGTGTGGTTTGAAAGAAGATGTAGTGACAAAGATTAGGTATGCTGCGATGGTTTGGACACTTGGAACGGATGGATGAAAGAAGATTTACGAAAGAAGTGTATCGAGTAAGAATAAATGGATATGTCAGTAGAGGACGCCCAAGACGGACTTATGCCGACCAAATTGATGACGTACTGCCGAAGGGCCAAATCAAAAGTACTCATAACCGACCAGCATGCATGACGAGGTTAATGAATGTCGAGGAAGCGAAAGAGGTATGTTGGAACCGGAGCATTTGGCGTTCCATAGTCTCTGCCTACCCCAATGGGAGACAGGCGTGACGTTTAGATATATAGATAGGAAAAATACACATCTCCGAGCAATGAATAATCTAGCTTAATTTCTGTGTCTCTGAACTTTGGTAGTAAGGTGGACCGATTTTTATGATTAACTAGAGGACGCCAGCAGCTACGCCTGCATTTTTTTTTAATTTACCCGTTTTGGCCGATCCCGTGTGAATTTCGGGAAATCGCTTCTTAGTGCACCCCTACGGTCCCCAATGAACATACCTACATGCCAAATTTCAGCTTCCTGCGCCCAATAGTTTCGGCTGTAGCGTGTCTGTCAGTCAGTCAGTAACGCAAGGATTTTATATAGGTATTAAGATTTTAATTGGAGTGGTTTTTGTGTGGTCCCATTTAAACATCAATACAGTGTTGCCAACTCTGATTTTCAAAAATACGTAGATCGGAGTTAAAAGGTACGTAGATTTACGTACTTTTTAAATCCAAAAGTACGTAGATCTACGTACTTTTAATTATTCTTAAGATAAAGAGAGTAAAAATGAGTAAAACAAGTGTTTCCAACGTCGATCCGAGTGTGTAAGCAAATATTATTGACTTATATTGGTCGAAATGTTTTTGGTTTGTACTTGTTAAACTAATTCGGTAGGAATAAACGTGGACCGAAATATCACATAGGTCCATTTTACGTGGAGTTTGTGTTTAATAATGCTTCCTTTTTAGTAAAATCTCGTTATTTTGCTAATTTGGTTATCTGTAGCAAAATACGTAGATTCTGGACCTGAAGTACGTAGGTTCGCGGGAAGGGTCCGAAATACGTAGATCTACGTAAAAAGACGTAGAGTTGGCAACGCTGCATCAATACCTGGCAAGCAGTTTTTGAGTTATCCAGAATACGTTATTTTTAATTAGCAGTTTGTTTGAACCAGAGGTTTATATTATATCATGCATTTTTGGCAAAGTTAACTTTAAGGTAGGATTATGCTAGAATAGTCTTCGCTTGTTCTTACTGAATGTGCTTTATCACTGGCATTTGAACAAGAGACCTTTGCGCGAATTGGTCAACAACATGTAAATATTAAATCTTCCAATACAATGAATAAGTGCAACAATTCAAAATGTCACATAGGCCTACAACACCAATATCCTTCTTGACTGCAATCGAACTAAAGGAAAACCTCAATATTTGTTAGTTGTTCATTAATATTGCAGTTAGAAAGTAAAATCCTTAACAGTACCTATTTGAGTAAGAGACAGAGTGAGAGCCAGTTTTGTGTGAGCTTTACTGAGCGGCTTCATATTGACAAACTGTCCGGATTGATAACGTGCGTGGTCTTTTTGCCCGCACCTTGCCATAAAAATAATATGTAATAGATAATAAAATGTGACATGTTCCACATTTGCGCGTCGCAAGGATAGGTACGAGAAGTGTGGCAGTGTTTGAGGCGGAACAATGAGTTGTGAAAGGTAACGGCCGGGGAACTGTTGCCCGGGCACACGGTGTGTGCTAATCCGTGGAGCTTTCAGAGGGTTCAGAGCGAAGGGTGCGCGCGGGCGCACTACCTGAGATGACAGATGCGCTCACTATCATGTGAAAGTAACACACTATGATTTGATCATTTATAAGCTCCCGGAGCCGCCCCCTGACCTTTACAACTGATTAAAATAAACCTATTTAGCGTTTATTTGTGTTATGCACTTGCGCATACAAAGTAATGAATTACAATTGGTGACTGAAACGATTCACGGATTTAAAATTAGTTAATAGACTAGTAGTGTGATGTTTTGAACAGATTACATTAGTATAGGACGTGCGGTGTGCGGGCCGCTTTCGCTGCACCTCGCGCCGCTTGTCGCAATTAACTAATTAACTAGTTAGGTGCCACAACACCGAGGATAACACCGAGGAATGCGCAAGTGACTCACGCCACACACTCCGACACTCATTTTGCGAAAATTTCGTACGGGACATGACAATCAGAGCACGCGCGTTAGAAGTTTAACATCCACGAGCATTAGTAAGGTAGGTTATGTGCCACAGCCATATTATTGGCATTTGTCTCGGTAGGTTGTGAATAGAAAGTTCATAAATAAACAACGCGCGCGGTGACACCGGTAGCCCGGCCGGGAGCGACGCGGCGGCTCTGACCGACAGACACCCGCCGTGCTGCGGCCGCCCGCCGCCGGCCGGCCGCTGCTCCTGACACACTACACTTAGCCACTAACCACCTCCGAGCTTTTACACTAACCACATCGACTGTTTCCTTGACATAGCCCACACTTATACAATCAAATCTTCACAATCTCGATCAGAAAAATCGTAAACATAGGCCTGATTAGCTTACGGTACCATTTTCCCAGTTACGGTAACAGACACATCGATTTTAACGGTATAAACACAAGAGGCAGGACTCTGGAGCGATCGCGGGACTCGGCTGACGAGAGTGCCGGGAGCACCGGATGGGTGCACGGTCCGGAGGACTCACTTGAGGGTGCGTCGGCGAGCAGGCTCGGGGTCGAGGGTCTGGTGCTGTCAGCTGGCGGGCATGGGGCGCGCGAGCGGAGCTTGTTGCGGGGAGCCGGCCGTGGTTGCGGCGCGGTGTCGTGCGGAACGCGAGTGTCGCCGGCGTGCGGCGAGGAGCGCGGAGAACGTGCGGACGTCGGCGCGGTCGGAGCGCAACTGGCGCAGCGCACTCGGCGGCCGCTAGTCACTACTCGCTCGTGTCGATGTCGCCTCGCGCCGCCGCGCGCCGCCACAGATGCGCACCGCGGAGGCTGCGCGCCATCCCCCGCGCCCGCCCCCCTCCCTACTTGACATTGTAAACATAAACACGTATGCGCCCCTGTGCCCGTGCAAGCCCGTGAAGGGTTGGCCGTTCGACACCGCTCGTTCAACAAGGAACAGAGGTACTACGTCGTCACATGATTCATATTTGGATGAACAATAGAATAGACAGATAGCGATAGAGAGTGAGGCGGCACTTGACCAGTACCGTGCACGTAGTCGGGTTTACTTACTGTTAGTTCGGGGGCAGGTAGCAGGTAGTACTACCGATGGCTCTCGAACCGAGAACAATTTTATTGTTAAGCCTCACAGAGTCATAAATAAGCATTAGGTATAATACGTACATAAACAATGAACTGAAACCGGTTCCATGGGTTACTTATTGAATGGACATCGCTGATAAGGATATGGGTTACGCACCTTCGACTTCTTACGGCGCGTGAGGCCGAGTGGTGAATAGTGACCACCAGCGTGGTGTCGCCACCTTGTTGTCGACTTGGCTCCGATCATTGGATCAAGCTGATCAAGAGTCATATTTCCACTAGACTGATGTCGTGATTTAGGAATGTGATCTATATTTAGGAGAGGATTCTGAAAAACGAATCTAGAACCCAATATTTTCATTAACATTTAAACGTCAACTTCTTATTGAGATCTAAACAGGAAATGACATTAGAAAATTTTAATGAACTAGAGCGAAGCTTTGTGGCTAAGTGACACTATGCTGACAAATGTTTCAAAGAATTGGCCAGAGCCTCACCTCCTTGCCTTATTGGCTCAAGAGAACTCACACTTTGACATAATATGATCGCAAACTAGACAGAGCCATGTTATTATGACTGTCAGATTACTTATAACATACCTGGTTATTAACTTATTATACATAACCAACAGGAGGTAAAGCAAACCTAGGTCACCAATTATTCTCGTTATTATGAACAAGTTTTGTGCGAGGACGTCGTCGAAATCGCAAAAATACCATCAGCTGTTCCATGCATTTTGTCGAGGTCAAACTTCAATTCTGCACTTTCTGCATGTGACACCTGTTTTATTCAGTCGCGTTTTCTGCTTTTGTAATTTACGGTCACCCTTAATAAGAGGCTAGCACAATACTACGAATATTAATACATACCTACATCTTGGACATACATACCTCACGACCAACCGTAGAACAATATGAATGGGAATCGAATCAGATCACTAGATCAAACAGACCAGATACAATAATGAGAAGATCATCATATTTCGCTTTATGAACGAAAGTTAGTTGGAATTTTAGATATTAAGTTACAACATAGATTTGACTGGTTCAAATTAATAAAAATAGTGATAGACTACCTATTCCCCACTGTTTCACTGACGTTATTTTCGGTGGACAACAGCGCCACCTACCGGGTCAAATTGCAGCTTATATACATATAACCTTACAAAGCCATCTTTCAGTGAAAGTCCCATTCAAATCGGTTCAGCCATTACAGAGATTGAGACAGACAGCCCGGTTTATAAAGGGTTGTTTATGCATTCCTAGGTTATTTTTGACATTTACGGCCCGGTCACGACCTACAGAGGCGAGCGGTAGCGGCAGCGATTTCGATGTGTTATTGATTGTTCTCAAAAGTGGTCCAGTGGATAGCATATGCGACTGCTGATCGGAGGTCCCGGGTTCGATTCTCGGGTCGGGCAAAAGTGTTACTGGGTTTTTCCAAATTCTCAGTAGCAGCACGCAGGCTGGTTAAGTGCCCGGTAACGGCAATAGGCTCGCCCCCTATTACGTGGTACCTAAGAATTCATGGCGAAATGTGGGTGTAATATTCTGCCTACCCCTTCGGGGATACAGGCGTGGCGTCTATAAAAAAAACTCAAATATTAAGATTCTTAACTATACATAAAGTAGTTTTAAAAGATCGGGATATTGAGGTCATATTTTTAATACAAGGAGTAAGTATTAAAAAAGAATATTTAATAATTTGAGAAACCATTTTTTTTATTGATTTACCTCTGGTTTCAAATGATGTAATTCGAACAATATTTTACTATAATTTAATTAAAAAGCACTCATTTTGATTTTGAAATTAGATTGACTCAGAAGCGGTATTCTGGTAACTAAATGTCATTATCGTATAATTTGAAATAAACAGTTGGTCGTATAAGATAACTAGTCGACGCCAGCGGCTTCGCACGCACATATTTTCGAATTTCCCGTTTTGCCCAATCCCGTGCTAATTTCAGGAAATCCCATCTTAGTGCACCCCTACGGTCTCCAAGGAACATACGTTGTAGTGTATGACGCGCCTTCCCCATATATGAGTATGTAACCTGTATGTTTAAGGCATTACACCGTTGTATTTAGACCAAACAACATCTTTTATTTCGCCTCCCAAGTACTCCCAACACACAACATTGCATGGCGACCCTGCCAGTGCTGCCTGTGGGCAGTACTGAGCTTGTGGTTTTGAATAAGTTAATAAGTTATTTTCGGTGAATTATCATCAGTTGAGAGGAATAATGGCATTATTGCAGTTTTTGTAACTGTTACACGTTATATGGTACATACAACAGAAATGTACCCTAGATTCAAAGTGTACACTACTATAATTATTCGGAGACTGACGGAGCTGGGAGCCATGGCGCTACAGCGCCTTCCAGGCGTTGGACCGTGGAAGAAGATTCTTGTCCTGGGGTCAGGTCCTGACAAGAATCGGCAGGACAACCACGACCTTGGACAGCGGTGTGAAGAGAAGTGACTGTGATGTGAGGTGACGTTCTTTCTTTTTATTTTTAATTATTGCCGCGGACAATACACGTTTTAATAGGTACCTATATTTTAGTTAAGTATTAACTTTTCCATTTATCGATGATATGAAAATATGTTATCATTTGTTTTATGTAATCATGCTTAGATAATACATAAAAATTATGCCTGTTGACAATTAATGATACGACAAAAGCAACATATATAAGACCCTTAGTTATTTTTGTAAGCTTGAAGTACATAATATTATAAAAAAAATATTATAAAGGTACATGTGTGTAATAATTATGACCTTGTTTACAATTGTTGTAATTACAGCTGTTATATAATTAATGGTTCCACATAAGCTAATATGCCGTAGAAACTTTTAACTTGCGAGTTTTTTTTTATTTGGCCTAATGCCTAATAGGCGTTAACATAAAATATAAATATTAATTAATTGTTTTATTGTACTAGATTTATATATTTTTGTTTTTTGCAAATTGAATTTAGTAAATCATGTTTGAGTTATTTTTATACAAGCATATCATTGGTAGATATGTCACCTAAGCTATCAAATTGTAGACGTGTTATCTGAACCTTTACTAACACTATAAGTTGCGCGTGGCTTTGCTTTATAATATTTTTTTTCTAATATTATGTAAGTACTTCAAGTAAAAACTGTACTTATCTTTGGAGTTATTAGTTTTCAGTTTAATTATGCAGTTGTGTATGGCGATTCCTTAATTGAATAAATTGATTACATAATCGTCTTTATGGAAAAGGTGAAAAATTTTGTTATCTACAGTTTGCCTGATATTTTTTTGCCATAATTATGATTTTCAAATTAAGTTCAAACTATTTATAATTATCATTACCTACTTGGCACATATGTAGCTCCTAGCAACAATAGTGATAGGTAATTAGGTATCTTGTTTTAAAACTTGACACCAACTCGAGAACGTATTCACGGTAAAGTGATGTCACCTACATTCATCTACATCAGCAATAAGTGCAATAACTTGTGTGAACTTAATGTAATTTGTAATGCAGTAATATTTTAAATGTTACGACTGAATATTATTATTATGTATCTAATGAGTGCTTTATATTGAGTTATCTTATCAGATTTGTTAATGAAAACGTAGAACTGTACACGTTTATTTAAACGTTGTCGAAGTATTGAATTGAATTATGTTTGATAGGTTTATGGAAGGTCAAAGAAATGTATAAGTATAAACGGTATTAAAAATCTTTTTGCCACTTAAGGATGTAATTAGGTGCCGTCGCGTCGTCTTGAATATAATAAGATAGGAATATTGAAAGGTTGCATTTAATAGATAAAGTATGGTACTAGAATGAGTATGTTGTGATGGTTTTACTGAGTATGTTATAAGTATTACATGGGAATAATTTGGTAAATATGTTTTTGATATGAGCAATATGGACTGATCACCCAAAAGCGACGTTGAGTTCATATATACCAGAATATTCATGTAGCTACTATTTAAACTTTCAACAAGCTTGTTGAAAGTTTAAATTATTTGATATTGTTTGGAATTATACTGTAAGAGATGAGATATTAGTAGGTACACCGAGGTATAGATACATTGATGGGTTCTGTGCCTTCAATTTGATCATGGTGCAAACGAGATTTCTCTGTGAAAATTGTTGGTGACCAAAGAAGTCTTAAAAGAAAGGCCCTTATTATGATAATAATGAAAGTCGACTAAGAAGTTAAATGTATCTTATGATGATGATGATAAAAAATAAAATGATATAATAAAGTCCGGCCGGACCGATGCGATAAAATATGTTTACCTCGAACCAATGTGATGAAATATGTGTACCTATGTTGTAAAATGTATGTATTATGGATGAAGAAAGTTACTATTTTGGAAAGGAAAAAAGTGTGTTGGATTGTATAAAGAGTTGTAATAGGAAATACTTTGTTTGTATTCGATTTAAATACACGACTTTTTATAAGACAAAGATTAGTTAATAATTATAGAAATAGAAAATTATAAAGATGATAATAATCAATATTCAGTCCTGTAATAAAGTTATTTACGTATATGATTATGTTGACTACTATTAATAATATTTAATAATTCAATGTGAATGATTTCTCTAGGTATTATGCAATATAATAGTAGGTATGTAAAAACATGATATATTTTCTTCATTTATATTTTAAATAAAGATATTTAAAAAAAGAATATGTGTGAACCTATACTGTAATTTTATAAATATTATACTTAATGTTTATATTTCGTGTTTGGATTGTTTTATAATGTGTCTGATTAACTTATTTTGTCAGAATTATGTTAAAAATTATGGAATGAAAATTATTAAAGGTCATTAGGTATCACGTTAAACTATCAACAGTGCATATGTAATAGGTAATAGTGTTTTGATTCATTTATTTTTTTACATTTTATATTGCGAATGGTTGTATATGAACGACTACATTATTTTTGTATTTATTTTAACATTTTATGGTAAAAAAAAATGTAAACATGTTTTTTTTTATTTATATAAAAGGGGAGGTGTAGTGTATGACGCGCCTTCCCCATATATGAGTATGTAACCTGTATGTTTAAGGCATTACACCGTTGTATTTAGACCAAACAACATCTTTTATTTCGCCTCCCAAGTACTCCCAACACACAACATTGCAACGTGCTAAATTTCAGCTTCTTGCGCCGAGTACTTTCGGCTGTAGCTTGTCTGTCAGTCAGTCAGTAACGCAAGGATTTTATATAATTAAGATTAGGTACATACCTACTTCTACACACAGTCAGCATCTATTACAACATATAGGTAGTGCTAGATGCTGGCGATGCAATGCGAGGAGATAAGCAAGGAAGGCTTGTAGTGCATAACTGTCGTGTTATGCTTCTTTGTTAGTTTATAATTAACTGATATGTGATATCTAATTACAATAAACAAGCGGATGGCACAGCAGTCAGTTCGTGGGGGCCATAAAGCTTTTATAAATCTGTATAATAAGTGGTTGACGGCATAGAATACAAGTGTCACCACCCCCTATCTTCCCGTGGGTGTCGTAAGAGGCGACTAAGGGATAACACGATGCAAATACCATCTTTGCGTAGAGACGGAAAACTCGACATCAAACCCTATACGACTGCCTCGTTGGTTTCGCGGCATAAATGTGCGCGTGGGATCGGGAGGTCCCGGGTTATTGGGTTTTTCTGTCACGAAATTCTCAGTAGCAGCACGGAGTCTGGAAATGTGCCCGGTACGGCAATAGGCTCGCCCCTTATTACGTGGGACTAAAGTATATCTGGCGAAAAGTGGGTGTAGAAATACACCTCTGCCTACCCCTTCAGGGATAAAAGGCGTGACGATATGTATAATAAGTGTATTTGGCCTCGTACTCAACGTATAGGACATGTAGGTAACATGTAGTGACGCACTCCTGCGTTTACTGAAAGTGTTAAGTAGAAATAGGTAGTTGTTGCTTCTTTGGTGTAACATGTAATGTGACGAGTTAATGTGTGCGTAGTAAGTGGCTCGTTCTGCGAAGTGTCGTTGTGTTGATCGCGTCACAATGATGAACACGAGCCGCGCGGTTCCCAGTACCGCGACGTTAGGGGAACGCAGGACAGTTCCCACGGCGCCGCGCGTGCTCACGGCGCCTGCTAACTATACACAATACGCAGTAGGCGGTCAGGGGTCTGTGGAGACGCACTCACTCGCTCTCATTGTGTAAGCGTCGAGTGCTCGCCTGACATGTAATTGTCGCGTTCTCAACGTGCACATTCATACATACATCTACATATTATTACACCTAGTGCACGGTAATATAATCTAACAGTATTGTAACTCGGCCGCCTTCGTGAGTTATATACCTACCAGACGCGCCGCATGCGAGCTGCGGCACGATCGCGGCTGTGGGTACTCTTGGCACAGTCCGCCCAGTCTAATGGGTACTCTGCTCGAGGCGCGTAGGTATAACTCGAGTTTCGTGCGTTTGTATGGAGTTACAATACTGTTAGATATTATCATAGTAAAAACAGAATAGTAGGTTAGCTAAGGCCGCTCGGCGAGTTAATTGCCTACTCTTGCGTTGACGCACGGGTTGTCACTTGTTTACACTGCGGCGCCGGCTTTGTCGGCGCTCGCGTTTTTTCGCCGCTTTTTTAAGTGATCGCGCTGAATACTTCACAATTTAAGCTTGAATTTATTTTTTCTCAAATACCTACTGACTACCTAAGCGTTATATAACTATCTAAATGCCTTTTTTAATGAGAAAAAGTAACAAGTTAAATTTACTGTCGTTTAACACATTGTATATTATTAATAACGTTTATTACAAAACTCAATGTATATAAACAATTCAAGCGGGCGAGCAGTGAAGTACCTACATGAATGCGCTCGATCAGACGCGCGGCGCATCCCGTACTGAATCCGCGCCGAGCTTGCCGCGCTCGTGAGATTGTGGCGTGAAAAGTGCGTGCGTACACGGCGCCGGCGACTCACGCGTACATTCAAACCAGCGCGGCAGCGCGGCGGCCGATTTGTATGAAGCTATCTTACTATTCTGTTTTTACTATGATATTATTACCGTGCCTAGTGTATGCCATGCGGGCGGCTCGGCGCGGCGTGCGCACGCGTTGAACTCTTTAACAGGAGCGAGCGACATACGCGTACCGCCGCCTCGCCGCGCCTCCTGTGGGACACTCCTACGTCATATCGAGTCGTCCCTGCAGCCGAATTACTTAGTACGACTCTTAAATCGAGTCTAGGTGCGCCGTTGGTCTAGTATATAAAAGTAAACAAGCTCCTAAGCGGCGGTTACGTAGCGGCGACGACGCGCACAGCGACCGGTATTAATGTTTACGCGGCAGGTTTGATGGAAAGTCCACAGACCACAGCGCACAGGTGCTGGCGGGGTGAGGAGTGAAGGGGGGAGGGGCGACACTCACGTGACGATGCCGCACGCACACACATGCACCCGAGCGGTGCGTACACGCGAACGCATAATGTGACCCAAGTCCGAGTGCATTTGCATCTCCACGTGGTGAGGTGCGCAGCGGCGATTGAACCCTCCCCACTCTGCCCCTCCCCCTCGGGGCGCGCACGACGTCACTGGGTCACAGCGAGCGGGCCGGTGACGCACTCGCACCGTTATACTAGTGCTGCAGGTCTGCACTCCAACACCACGTACAGCTGCAGTGGGTTTATTAACATGTAGTTTACATACTGATGATCACTGTTATCATTGATAGTTCAGTTGGGTGTTACTGTACGTGTGACATGACGTCACTGGTACCTAATGGTGTGGTATCCCGGCGCTGGGTGAGATGCCCGGGGTGGTGGTGTGAATGCGGGCGGTGCGAGCGGTGCGAGGTCGATGACCGCTACGCACGCGCCCGCGCAGCCGCCGCGCTCTACAGGAAAGTGTGTGAGGTATGGGGGGGGGGGCGTCATGTGACTGCGGGAGCGTGCGCGGGCGGGAGGACACAGGCCCATTGAGCCGCGCGCACGCGCCACGCTGACTCAGCGCCGCGACTCTGCCCGCCGCCCGCGCTACAAACATCTCGCGACGCATTTCTCCACGCACTGCCGAAGCGCGCCCGTGTCGCGGCCCTCCTCCGACACACTAACCGCCAGTGAACTATTTATGATGTACTCTATGAGCTGCCAATCCCTCCCAGGTCCCCGAGGAGATGATTGATCGCCAGCGAGCGCTGAACATGATAGCTCTTCTGTTGATTGCACACAAGTCACGAGCCCACCATCACCTTAAACCTGGAAAGTTGTTAGTCTAATTAATGTCATTTGTATCTACAAGTCTTGCTGTTTACACAAATAATCAACCTAATATCAAAGTAGATAAATCAGCTGTATTGGATGCGGCGCGTTCCGGCTGGGTCCGATAAAAGATATGACTAGGTTATGACATACTTGTTATAATCATTATATTTATAAAGGGTGTAAAAAGACCCTTAACGAAAACTGAAACCCCATATTATGCCAATCATTACGAACATTTTTTACTTCGGCACCATACCTGGGAAATTACTGGTTTAGAAGATATTGAGGCTCAAAATTACTATGGAATTTTTGAAATTAGGTACAAAATCGATGCAATTACCATGCCAACCTGTTCTATGGATGTCCCATGCACCCATGGATAAGTAGGTAGGTATTTCGAAAATTCTACGCGCACAATTTTAATGGCGACTTAAAAAATGAGATTATTTGAAAAAATAATTTTCCAAGTTTTATTTTTGCATAGTATGATGTCCAAAACGAGTAGACTTCGGCGTGGTGATGGGTCTTGTGACACCCTGTATATAATACGCGGTGTCCACTACGGTATCATGTTATGTGGCGGGTCACACGAATCAGAGTATGGGATTACTTAAAACAGTTCTTCGGAGCACTCATCCCAATAAAGCTGGTAAAAGGCAGCCATTGAGGCAATCTCTCTGCGTAATTGCAGGAGCTCAAGGGACCTGGTAGCCTCAGTAGCTTCAATGTAAGGACAGCACGCCGCTGCAACCTGTCGGAGGTATCAGGTAAGAGCATTATTCTACGCAGGACTGAACCTGACTCTTGTATAGCAGACACAACTGCTCCGTTGTGACAAGCGTCCTCACTCTGTTGAGGACTCTGAGTTTATGGTTTAAGATATTTATTTCTCAAAACAGAATACAATTCGCTTACAATGAGGAACACTATTTGGCAGGGTAGTAATTTTGACTTACTTGACTTGAGACTCTGAGTTTACTTTGAAACTCTCGATGTACCTAAGTAGTTCTTCTGGTTGAGATTGTGGCGTATGACCATACCAAGGAATTTGATACTGCGTTGTATCGGTAGTGGAGTGTCCAGAGGAGAGGACTATTGAAGAAATGTATATACCTCTGCTGAAAAATGCACACGCCTGTGATTTTTTAGCGTTGAACACAACCAAGTTCTCCGCACCTCACTGCGAAACACAGTTTAAAGCCTGGTTAAGCTCAGTGACAATTCTTCACTTATTTACCTTATTTTCAGCTTGCTTAGCTGCAGCATAACTATTTAGTAATCTGTGGCTGCAGGATGTCCGAGATACCGCCTCTACATAGTGCTGTCATCTCCATAGCAATGTAAGCTTCCAATTATTGCAGAACGAAGAAGGTCGATAGCACTGACCCTAGGCCACATTAGCGTAGGTATACCCCTAAGATCACATTGAGGAATCCATTTTAGTATTTACTATGATCAGATGTAATTTGTATTCCGTACCTGACTGCAGCCCCGTACTAGACATCGAAAATCATCTGCTCCATTAAGTGCCGACCGACCGACGGGATCATTTCCCTTTCGAAAACTGTTCGAAGAAACGATACATGTACATTATTGAGCGTTTGTAAACAAAATAGTATCAGCAAAAACTTGGTCGTTTATTTAACAAAAAGGTTAAGTGCTGGGTACCTATATTCATCATTATCAACCTTTAACAGTCCACTGCTGGACTAGGCCTCTCCTTTGAAAGGAGGAATTGGCCTACTATACCACGCTGGCAAAACGGGTTGGTATAGGGTTTGTATCAAGTTTTCCTTCTCTCACAGTGCTGTTCTCTGCATAATATGCTCCCTCTGTCGGCTCTTACGACACCCATGGGATGATATGGGGTGGTGACATTTGGTATTCTTAATCCGTCACCACACGGACAATTAACACCTACATATTTAAAGCAATTGATGCGTGTTTAGGGGATGTATGTACGTTTGCGCAGCCATCCGTGACAGATGCATAACTAGATCGTAGAGGCGTAGACGTAGGTAACTACGTACACTGGTACATCATATCCACGAACTAGCGGCCGCAGACGCGTCAAATACACAAATGTAATACATATGCACGACCATTTTATTAAAGGTTATTGACCTTGGCATAAAACAAATTAGGTATGCAAACGAAATAATTAAAACGGTTACCTATACCATATTTAAATCCCGCTATTAAGTTTTTCTCCACGCGCACAGTTTTTGCAAGACTTGATATCCAATCTGTTTTTATAGCGACGAGCAAAAAATACAAAAGGCACCTTTATGATATACAATATATATACAATACATCTGAGCGAGTCTGTTGTGGCTGCTTAAGTAAGTAGCCTATTGTGTGACCGGCGAATTAGAAAATGTCGCGGTTTCCTTCGCGAAGGATTAAATATAGATCTGTTCTAGCGATGACTAACCGACACCTAAGGACAGCTAACCGCTCGGATCTTAATCTGCCGCGATGTTTGCCATACTTATATACGTTAGGTAACTCAATGAACACCCGTCAAATATACTTGTATGAAGACCACTCGGAGCTATGCAGTGACAACGGAGCAAGTACATTAACCGTATTGCTTAAGACACACATGCGACCCACATGTGGCTGAGGCTGTTCCCTCCATCGAGAAGACAAGTTTAATCTCCTGACTGTTGTAAACGTGTCCATCGCTCTCATGCTGACCGATGCTGCAGCTCTGACTTATACTCCTAAGCTCTAGTCGCCTTACAACCTTAAAAGCTCGCGATTATACACCGCGTATATTTATAGCTACTGTCCGGACCCGTGACTCATAGCGTGATGTTATATTATAGCCTTTATAGCCACGGTAATATAATATAATCTGCATAGTTATAAATGTCACCCATGTTCAACACGAAAAAGATTTTCCAAATCGAACTAGTCGTTTTTGAGATTAGCGCGTTCAACCGAACAAATTCTTCAGCCTTATAATATTAGTATAGATGTAGAGAACAAAGGACGTCCTACCGACGCCAAATAAATCAACCAGTATATAGGACACATAACAATATGTAGGTTGTTACAGGTCGGTAATGCTGGTTGACTGCCGCTTTAATGATATGAAGTCAATTGCTGGAGATGTGAAGTATGAAGCACATGCACAAACTTAGTCGGGTGTGCTACAACCGTGTGCGGTGCCGGTCTGCATCATAGCTCCATAACCATAAACTACCAAAGCGCCGTCATTTACAATTATTGCATACCTTCTTATTTACTTTCATTTAGCAAAGGACAATGGCAGATCTCCATACATCAAAATGTTTGAAATTAAATTGAAGCGCTCAGTAATAAAAAATATATCAAAAAATTCGGCGTAAGTAACAGAGTCTAAAAATTTTTCTATTTTCACTCGGGAAAGCCGGAAAAAGAAGATATCAGTGTTTAATGTTTAGTTAAGAATGAACAATGTGGGTACGTTTGAATTATCAAAGGCATTATGTCAGATTGACATCTAAACGCAGAACTATTCTGTACAAGGATTCTGTAGCATCTACCTGTCACAGCCAAAGACAAAAGCAGAGTTGTACATTTTAAATCGATTTTATGTGAAATCGATATAACGTTAAAACGATGCTGTGACTTTTTTATTTGATTTAAAAGTTGTTTTGCTACAAAAAAGTTAGCTTATTGATATAATGTTGATTAACAAATAATTAACTGCATTTTAATTATTATATTTTAAACCAAACCAACCCTAAAAAGGTCGATCATATCGATTACTTATTTAATAATCGATACGCATCAATGTCAAACGTCTATTCCTGTCACACCATTGTCTATGGCAACAATCAAATAATAAAGTAAGCACCTAGTTCGTAATCAATTGGAATGCTTTTTATCATCATAAAATAATTCGGCTTTATCGAGAAAAGTGAAAATATACAAAATATTAGAAAAAATAAACAATTTGTTTTGTTCATATGAAGTTTAAGCTCGCCACAACAAACCCAGACCTAATTCTGCCATTGTTCTTTATATATAATGTTAAGTAACCGTGACTGGTATCGTCATCATTACCTGCTTCACATCTGGTGTCCGGAGTGGTTGGCCGCCAGGTCGGTTACTTGCTCGTGCATAATTTTGTCAATAAAACTTTATGCCCAATGTTCGTAAAACAAAGCCCAAAAAATGCATTTTTTGGTTCAATTTATCCTACAGATAAGAATAATGGTTAAAGTTTGGCAAACTGTATTTATTACAGCAGGCCATGGTAATCTGTACGTAAGTTGCCGGTTTTACTCGCACGTCGATGTACCAACGCAATAATAAGTGGTCAATGGTATTCTGGTGATATCGGCGAATCTTCTTACTACAGAATTCAATATTCGATCTATCCATTTTCTTGAGATTTTAGATTCCTTTTTGACATATCACACTCCATACAAAATATGTCAAACACGAATCTCGAATCTCAAAATCCATGTATGGATCGAATATTGAAACCGGCCGTTAGTGAAGACGGGTAGCGGATTACTTTACGCATCGGCATCGCAGGAACACCGTACATTATAGCTAACACCACCGAGGGTTGAGTGTTGTTAAATCTTTCAAAGAGTCTGACAGGTACCTTGAATCACATTGTCTAGTTTCACATCGCTACAAGGTGCAAGGGCTTTATCATCATCGTCTTAGCGCTATCCCGGTTGCACCCAAGTTGCCTTGGAGTCCGGGGCTCTTGATCTGGATGACCATTATTTTTTTTATACACTCACGCCTGTATCCCCGAAGGGTTAGGCAGAGGTGTAACATTACACCCACATTTCGCCAGGCATTTTTAGGTTCCACGTAATAGGGGGCGAGCCTATTGCCGTACCGGGCATATTATCAGACTCCGTGCTGCTACTGAGAATTTCCTAACGGAAAAAACCAATATCACTTCCAGCCCGACCCGGGAATCGAACCCGAGACCTCCCAATCCCACGCGCACATTTATGCGCGAGACCAAGAGGCAGTCTGTCAATGTCAATGACTATTATCATTCTGACGAAATCAAAAATTTTTACATACCTACACGTGATATTTTAGAAGCTGCAATTTTTCATTGGCTGTACTTGGACATGCGGCCGAACTTTGTGTTTATGTATAGGTACGTATGTATTATCGCGCGGAAGGCTTGATGCAGTGTCAGCGAGTAGGGCGAGGGGTGGCACGAGGCGGCGCGACAGTGCGAGGGGGAGGAGACTCATGTGACCGGAACTGGCGGCGTCCTCACGCGGGCACCACTTCCACCGGCCGAGAGGTCAGGGGCGCCGCCACGCGCCAACTTACACTGGAGCACTTGCGCTCGTAACCCTGCCAACCCGATGTCCTCCTCAGAGTGCCAACGCCAACAATACACACTAACAATTGGCAATAAACTTGTTTTTATGTACTCACCATTGTAGAGTTAAATCTGGGTAGTGATATGACCGTCGCGGTGTACCTACGCAAAAAACTAAAAGTGGTTTGTACAAATTATTTTTTATAATTTTATAAAGGCTTTTATAACAATTTTGATTAGAATTCGAATCTATTACTAAGTATATATCTATCTATTAGGTACTATTTGCCGTTTGGCATCGAATCAATAAATCGTCCATCATCATTAGGCTCGTTTGTTATCTGCCCCACTTAGGGTTGCCAGATGGCCGGGCAATCCGGGATTGTCCCGGAATTCTGCGTCTTGTCCCGTGTCCAGTAATAAGACCTTACTGTCCCGGATCCTGAAGACCTATCTAAATGACCAGTTGCTAGTATTCGACCGAGTTATACTAGCAACACTGAGGCAGCCGGCACTCGATGCAATCAAGCCGAGTCATCCCGTATATTTGCAAGTATTAAATTCCATTATATATGGTACCTACCCACTCAATTTTTTTTAAAACTTGTATTCGTTTTACTTAGACGCTGCATTAAAATACATGCCTTAAAAAAACAATGCAGGGGGGGTGTAATTGTCCCGGAAATTATACGGCCGTATCTGGCAACCCTAGTCCCACTGCTGGGTACAGGTCTCTTCTCATTTTCAGAAAGGTTAGGCCATAACCATTGTTTTACCGTGGCCATAGACCACCACGCTGCCCAAGTGCTGGTTGGCAGACTGCACATGTCATGAGAACATTATGTAGAACTCTCAACGGGTTTCCTTATCCTTACGAAGTCCTTCATCACCGCAAGAGATAATTAACAATTTAATTTCCACTTAACTTCGAAAAATCATTAGTGTGAGCCGTGGATTTGAACCCGAGGCCCTCTGCGTAGCGATCCTTTGGTATCTCCACTAGGCTATCGTTGCTTATCGTTAACTAAAGAATGCCCGCACAGTTAATTTAAATGGTTACATTTGCTTCTGCCCGATCGCGTGTGTATTTCGGTAAATTATCCCTTCTGCAACCCTGCGGCCCCTAAGGAACATACATGCCTAATCAATGGTGCCTTTCAGCTTCTTACGCCTAATAGTTTTGGCCGTTGTATGTCAGTCAGTCAGTAAAGCAAGAAATGTATATAAACAGAAGATAAATCATTCAGCCTGTCATGTGACAGTTGCCATGTGATGCGATGAAGTTAACAACAATTTTGTTGTTAATGAGGAAACGCGTAAATATTGGGATCAGACGGCAATATAGGTCATCAAGTTGGCCGGTAAAAGGAAACTTCACAAGGTTTTAAGTTTGGATGATGACGCGGCATTGCTCCGCGTCGTCGCGTCACTCGCCTGAAGGTTTTACCTATTTTGTATTATATCTGTATTTGCTGAACCGCCCGCGTCCGCCGTATTAATCAACTCTTTGTTCGCCACACTTATATAACACGATTAGTCATTTATTAAAAGCGAGCTCTATTCTGTCTGTAAGTTCATAACGTATTCTATTTATTCATACGGAGACCTCATATACATAAATCTCATTTAATCTTTGAGACGACAATATTAGGTACTTTGTTGTATTATGTTAGTGATATGTTGTTGTCGCATTCAGTGTACGCAATCTACAAATATACAGGCGGTGTGTGTGTGTGTCTGTAGTGCTTGCGTCCAGTTGCTGACTAGCGTTTTATAGGCGCGTATAAGTTCTTTTTTGAAGTGCATAATGTAGCCACAGTATAAAGACATATTGACTGTGATGTAGCGCGCGTATGCCCAAAAGACCGTACACGCGCAGAAAAATGCGATATTTTGTAATCGGCCGTGAGCCATCGGCAATAGGGTAGTTTCCAGGGTCAAAATAATTACATTTTATTTAGTCCGTATTTTAGATTATAAAAAAATAATGGACACGTATTTTTTTCTTTTTTCGATTAAATAAAAAATAACAAAGATATAGCCCATTAAAGTTACGTGTGACGTCACCTAGTGCGGAAAAATGCAGCACGGCGTGACGTTATACGTAACTTTAATGAGCTATATCTTGGTCATTTTTGGTTTAATTTACAAATAAAAAATACGTATCGCTTATTTTTGAATAATCTTTTTGGACGGACTTATAATTTTTTTTTTCGTCAACTAGCCTATTGAGCTCATAGCGTGTTAGGAGTCTTGGCAGAAGTGACCACTTGGATGGGTGCCTCTACAAGTAGAGGCATTTAAAAGCAAGCTTCGGAAGGCACGTAAAGCCGTCGGTCACCACTCTTGCTTTAGGATAATATTTGGTGTTATATTTATTGTTATTATCTTACTTAATCTAATAATTCTCTTTAATAAAATGAAACTTGACGAAATGAAAGTTAAAGTAATGGAGGGCGATGTTTCCGTGGAAGCTGCAGCCGTCCTCTTCGCTTCAGCAGCAGTCCGCGCCGACGCGACGGTGACATGGAAGCTGATACTTGTCCTTCATGCTCTCAGCCGTCTATCGATTACTATCACAGATGCGACACGTACTAAGCCACGACTCATCTATAAATATAGTTTGAAGTATCTGCTATATTAGGCGACGCCGCCGGTGGAGTGTGTGTCGTGTTGTATATCTCGTAGGCAGTAAGTACAGTCGGCGGGATTACCTCAATCCGCAGTAAGCTAACGTAAACAGCTCCAAGGTGCGCTGACAGCTGATAACACTCATCTCGACATATCTACACTGTCACGTATCTCGTACGTCATGATTACGCGTATATTTACTACTACTATTCAAATGTTATTGACACATACTTACTATGAATAAACTCAAATACTTTATTTCGCAGTACATGTATACGAGGTATCTCGACAAAATAATAATAAAATGAAATACACTGAATTTACTACGAAATAAAGTATATTAAGGACGCGTTTACAAAATTAGTAGGTACAAAATCGCGTCACTACAGCGACACGGCGGCAACAGTACGTACTACGTACGGTAACTTGCGGAAATGTAGTTCAACTAAATAACTTTGAGACTTAGAATTTTTTGTGATATGTATCTATGTGTTATAGGCCTGGCTGTGCGAATTACGTACAAATAAGTTTCTTATTTTTATATACCTAAATGGACATTATTACTTTATTTTTTCCATTATGTTGATTCAGGATATATTTCGGTATTTAGATATTATTTTGTTTCTTGCGTTGAAATCTGGTAAGATTATGAGGACTGATGGTATACCATCCCATTCAAGTGTTGCGACTGGAACTCATAAAAGAGTAGACCTAGTTATGCCAGGTTGGGGCTCATTTTATTTGTTTTAGTGAGACCCTACCACTGGTACTAGTGAAGTAACCTTCCAAGGTTATTCGATGAGTCTTACTGGTACTCTTATGTGAGTAGAGCTAGGCACGCCGAGTTTGGGCTCACTCTGTTTGTACATAAGAGACCTTACCACTGGAACTTATGAAGTAACCTTCCAGGGTTATTAGATGACACTTGCTGGTACTCATATGTGAGTAGAGCTAGGCATGCCGAGTTTGGGCTCACTCTGTTTGTACATAAGAGACCTTACCACTGGAACTTATGAAGTAACCTTCCAGGGTTATTAGATGACACTTGCTGGTACTCATATGTGAGTAGAGCTAGGCATGCCGAGTTTGGGCTCATTTTGTTTGTACATAAGAGACCCTACCACAGGAACTTATGAAGTAACCTACCAGGGTTATTCAATGACTCTTGCTGGTACTCATGTGTGAGTAGAGCTAGGCATGCCGAGTTTGGGCTAATTTTGTTTGTACATAAGAGACCCTACCACAGGAACTTATGAAGTAACCTACCAGGGTTATTCGATGACTCTTGCTGGTACTCATGTGTGAGTAGAGCTAGGCATGCCGAGTTTGGGCTCATTTTGTTTGTACATAAGAGACCCTACCACTGGAACTTATGAAGTAACCTTCCAGGGTTATTCGATGACTCTTACTGGTACTCATATGTGAGTAGAGCTAGGCATGCCGAGTTTGGGATCATTTTGTTTGTACATAAGAGACCCTACCACTGGAACTTATGAAGTAACCTTCCAGGGTTATTCAATGACTCTTGCTAGTACTCATGTGTGAGTAGAGCTAGGCATGCCGAGTTTGGGCTCATTTTGTTTGTACATGAGAGACCCTACCACTGAAACTTATGAAGTAACCTTCCAGGGTTATTAGATGACTCTTGCTGGTACTCATATGTGAGTAGAGCTAGGCATGCCGAGTTTGGGCTCATTTTGTTTGTACATACGAGACCCAACCACTGCAACTTATGAAGTAACCTTCCAGGGTTATTCGATGACTCTTACTGGTACTCATATGTCAGTAGAGCTAGGCATGCCGAGTTTGGGTTCATTTTGTTTGTACATAAGAGACCCTACCACTGCATTTTATAAAGTAACCTTCCAGGGTTATTCGATGACTCTTGCTGGTACTCATATGTGAGTAGAGCTAGGCATGCCGAGTTTGGGCTCATTTTGTTTGTACATAAGAGACCCTACCACTGGAACTTATGAAGTAACCTTCCAGGGTTATTCAATGACTCTTACTGGTACTCATATGTCAGTACAGCTAGGCATGCCGAGTTTGGGTTCATTTTGTTTGTACATAAGTGACCCTACCACTGGAACTTATAAAGTAACCTTCCAGGGTTATTCGATGACTCTTGCTGGTACTCATATGTGAGTAGAGCTAGGCATGCCGAGTTTGGGCTCATTTTGTTTGTACATAAGAGACCCTACCACTGGAACTTATGAAGTAACCTTCCAGGGTTATTCAATGACTCTTACTGGTACTCATATGTCAGTAGAGCTAGGCATGCCGAGTTTGGGCTCATTTTGTTTGTACATAAGAGACCCTACCACTGGAACTTATAAAGTAACCTTCCAGGGTTATTCGATGACTCTTGCTGGTACTCATATGTGAGTAGAGCTAGGCATGCCGAGTTTGGGCTCATTTTGTTTGTACATAAGAGACCCTACCACTGCATTTTATAAAGTAACCTTCCAGGGTTATTCAATGACTCTTACTGGTACTCATATGTCAGTACAGCTAGGCATGCCGAGTTTGGGTTCATTTTGTTTGTACATAAGTGATCTTACCACTGGAACTTATAAAGTAACCTTCCAGGGTTATTCGATGACTCTTGCTGGTACTCATATGTGAGTAGAGCTAGGCATGCCGAGTTTGGGCTCATTTTGTTTGTACATAAGTGACCCTACCAATTGAACTTATGAAGTAACCTTCCAGGGTTATTCGATGACTCTTGCTGGTACACATATGGAAGTCAAGCTAGGCATGCCGAGTTTGGGCTCATTTTATTTGTACATAGGAGACCCTACCACTGGAACTTATGAAGTAACCTTCCAGGGTTATTCGATCACTCTTGCTGGTACTCATATGTGAGTAGAGCTAAGCATACCGAGTTTGGACTCATTTTGTATGAACATCAGAGACCCTACCACTGGAACATACCTAGCTCTACTCACATATGAGAACCACTAAGAGTCTTCGAATAAATTTGAAAAACCTGAAAGCTTACTTTATAAGTTCCAGTGGTAGGGTCTCTTATGTACAAACAAAATCAGCCCAAACTCGGCATGCCTAGCTCTACTCACATATGAGTACCAGCAAGAGTCATCGAATAACCCTGGAAGGTTACTTCATAAGTTCCAGTGGTAGGGTTACTTATGTACAAACAAAATGAACCCAAACTCGGCATGCCTAGCTCCACTGACATATGAGTACCAGTAAGAGTCATTGAATAAACCTGGAAGGTTACTTCATAAGTTCCAGTGGTAGGGTCTCTTATGTACAAACAAAATGAGCCCAAACTCGGCATGCCTAGCTCTACTCACATATGAGTACCAGCAAGAGTCATCGAATAACCCTGGAAGGTTACTTTATAAGTTCCAGTGGTAAGATCACTTATGTACAAACAAAATGAACCCAAACTCGGCATGCCTAGCTGTACTGACATATGAGTACCAGTAAGAGTCATTGAATAACCCTGGAAGGTTACTTTATAAAATGCAGTGGTAGGGTCTCTTATGTACAAACAAAATGAGCCCAAACTCGGCATGCCTAGCTCTACTTACATATGAGTACCAGTAAGAGTCATCGAATAACCCTGGAAGGTTACTTCATAAGTTCCAGTGGTAGGGTATCTTATGTACAAACAAAATGAGCCCAAACTCGGCATGCCTAGCTCTACTCACATATGAGTACCAGCAAGAGTCATCGAATAACCCTGGAAGGTTACTTCATAAGTTCCAGTGGTAGGGTCTCTTATGTACAAACAAAATGAGCCCAAACTCGGCATGCCTAGCTCTACTCACATATGAGTACCAGCAAGAGTCATCGAATAACCCTGGAAGGTTACTTTATAAGTTCCAGTGGTAGGGTCACTTATGTACAAACAAAATGAACCCAAACTCGGCATGCCTAGCTGTACTGACATATGAGTACCAGTAAGAGTCATTAAATAACCCTGGAAGGTTACTTCATAAGTTCCAGTGGTAGGGTCTCTTATGTACAAACAAAATGAGCCCAAACTCGGCATACCTAGCTCTACTCACACATGAGTACTAGCAAGAGTCATTGAATAACCCTGGAAGGTTACTTCATAAGTTCCAGTGGTAGGGTCTCTTATGTACAAACAAAATGAGCCCAAACTCGGCATGCCTAGCTCTACTCACATATGAGTACCAGTAAGAGTCATCGAATAACCCTGGAAGGTTACTTCATAAGTTCCAGTGGTAGGGTCTCTTATGTACAAACAAAATGAGCCCAAACTCGGCATGCGTAGCTTTACTCACATATGAGTACCAGCAAGACTCATCGAATAACCTTGGAAGGTTACTTCACTAGTACCAGTGGTAGGGTCTCACCAAAACAAATAAAATGAGCCCCAACCTGGCATAACTAGGTCTACTCTTTTATGAGTTCCAGTCGCAACACTTGAACGGGATGGTATACCATCAGTCCAGATAATCTTACCAGATTTCAACGCAAGAAACAAAATAATATCTAAATACCGAAATATATCCTGACTCAACATAACGGAGAAAATAAAGTAATAATGTCCATTTATACAAAAGAAATTTACTTGTACGTAATTCGCACAGAATACGAGAAGTATCAAATTGATTTTAGCGAATATTTTGTATTCGTATATTGCTTTTTTCGTCTTCGGGCTGCAGCGACAAGCGACATAGAGTCCACTCCCGACGGCGCTCAAGCGCAGACTGAGATCTCATTGCAGAATTTGGATATATAAATCAAGAAACTGGCTAAATAAAACGAACCTTATTGCCACACATTAAGACACACGTATGCGAGCAAAATAGAAGAAAAATGTAAGATGATTTTTTGCTTTTTTTGAGTCAATTTACAATATTTTGAAAAAAAAAATCAAATTGTTTTTGAGTTGACTATATTTACTACCCTATTCTATCTTTGAAAATCTAAATAAATGTTAAAATAGAGAGAAAATTGTACCCAAAAATAGCAGTATATGCCTATTTTTGATTTAAGAGGCCGTTTCGAATCGATTTTACATTAATATTAATTAAATATTTTTTATTTATTTTCAAATTGATTTATAGATAAAAAAGTAATCAATTTATCGTAATCATTAGTTTTATTAGTTATTATCTAAAATTGTCGTAAAATGTACCGGAAATATGTGGTTTTTTGATACAAGCGTAAACGCGTCCTTAACTAGTTAACTAAACTAATAGTTTAAACTAAGGTGCGAGAACGCGACGGCTAATTATGGTAAACAATCGCGAATTCTATGATAATGAAGTGAGACACGCGGCGCGAATGACGGCTTATAGTAATCTGAAGAATAACATTTTACAATGTTATAAGAAATCTTGCACTCAGTCATTATGTGCGTAAATGCTGACTGTGCGCTTAGGTGAACGTACAAAATTCACTACTCCGTAAACCATGACTTTAGCAAACTTCGTTCGTTACGCGATGCACTGACCACACAGCTGACACAATATGCAACAGTCTAAATAAACGTATGATGAGTCTTACGCTAAATTATGTATTACCCATATTACGTACATACATACATAGACTCACGCCCGCTTCCCCGAAGGGGTAGCCAGAGGCATATTAAACGCCCACTTTTCGCCAGTGTTTTGATCCCACGTAATGGGTGGCGAGCCTATTGTCGCTTATTGGAACATTTTGTTTGCCAGAGCCTCGTCCGTTGATCGGCAGGTGCACCACTTGCAGGTGAGGTTGGCTTGGGACCCTAAGTTCTTGGTGGGAACCCTGTGCACCCCATATTACGTACTCTGATTAAAAACAATTGTATAGGTAGGTAAAGCTATACCTCTACTTTCTTAAATTCAAAAACAGGCTGTATATTTTTACATAACCCATCCGGAAAAGGACGAAGGTGATCTGCTCCGCGAAAAATATGTGGTAGGTATGATTTATGAAGGACATAGCAATAGTACCAAGTAGAATTTTTATACAAATAAGTTTTGAAGGTCTTGAAACCTCCGTAGCTTTTTAACCCTGGATACGGCTGTTGCATCATTATATTCATTATCGACTACGTTGTCTAATTTCTACGTAACCTGACCAAGTTGAGATTGATTAAGTGAGCAGTGATTTATCAGATTGCCACAGTAAAGTTGAGGCTTGCAGCCTTGTAGCAATCATTGAGGTGACGGTGATCACTGCACGTATGGGCGGGTTGGCGCTTCCTTTATAATGGAGTACCACAGTTGATCAGGTTCCTGAATGTACAAACTGTTCAAGTGAGTAAGGTGGTGGTAGCGGGGGTCGCGTGGCGCACACAAAACACATCACACACGACACAATCTTAATATATAAAATCCTTGCGTTACTGACTGACTGACAGACACGCTACAGCCGAAACTATTGGGCGCAGGAAGCTGAAATTTGGCATGTATGTTCCTTGGGGACCGTAGGGGTGCACTAAGAAGGGATTTCCCGAAATTCCCACGGGATCGGCCAAAACGGGTAAATTGAAAAAAAATGGAGGCGTAGCTGCTGGCGTCCTCTAGTGAGCAATAAAACAGACAGTGCGCGGCGTCAACACAATGCTCGGTTACGACGTCGCTCGCGCCGCGCGCCGCGCCGGGGAGCGGCCGGCGTGTGCCGTGTGGCGGCTCTGCGGGTGTGCGCCGCGCCCTCCTCACACAACTCATTTATTGTCTAAGTAATATTTAGCAATCGTAACCCTCGTGCTCGATCACAACAATAATACCTCCTTCGCCCAGTTTTCATAATTATATTCACAGAAGTAAGTTCCGACAAGTGTTTCCGATCTGAGTAAGTCGCTTGACTTACTTACTCTTATTTTAGATCGCTAATCAATATACTTACTTACTTGCCTAATCTGTAAGTATACATGTCATGTATAGATAAGTACAGAATTCTTGCGTCATTGGCTGACTGACAGATAATGCGCAGCCAAAGCTGGAATTCGGCAAGTAAGCATATTCCTTGGGTTCAAATGTTGCAGCTCTTTTGACCCCCTTCGGGGAAAATAGCTAAATTAAAATAAACTGTGCGGGCGTAGCTGCTAAATCTCTTGTGGATGTGGCAAGTGATTTATAAAGCTTTAAAGTTTTTCATCGCGGGGCGCGTGGCTGCCACGAGCCACGCCACAGCCACGCCACAGCCACGTGTCTCTGCGACGCCAGGCACGGCACGCGCGCCTCACTGCTGAGTAATTGATTGTAATTCAGACAACATCAGTCCTTCGCCTTCATCTATGATTGCCTGTCGATTGTCGCGAGCTAATAATAACCCGAGCGCTCGCCCCTCGCCCCTCACCCCGCAGCATCGCCGCCCCCATCCCCTCGTTCGTAGCTCATACTAGGAACAACATATATGATCAGAGCAACGATCACACGTACATACATACACATACATATCGTCACGCCTTTTATCCCCGAAGGGGTAGGCAGAGGTGTATTTCTACACCCACTTTTCGCCAGATATACTTTAGTCCCACGTAATAAGGGGCGAGCCTATTGCCGTACCGGGCACATTTCCAGACTCCGTGCTGCTACTGAGAATTTCGTGACAGAAAAACCCAATAACACTGCCCGACCCAGGAATCGAACCCAGGACCTCCCGACCCCCCACGCGCACATTTATGCCGCGAGACCAACGAGGCAGTCGTATAGGGTTTGATGTCGAGTTTTCCGTCTCTACGCAAAGATGGTATTTGCATCGTGTTATCCCTTAGTCGCCTCTTACGACACCCACGGGAAGATAGGGGGTGGTGACACTTGTATTCTATGCCGTCAAACACACACTATCGATCACACGTACAACGCAATATTAAGTATACGTAGAAGTGAGTGTCCTGCGTTGTGACGTCACTGGACTAGTGTGACGTGTCACATTCGTGTGACGTGTCGTGCCGTAATCGCGCCGACACCACGCGTGTAGGCATATTGTGACACGGTAGGAACAGGTACAGTAAAAAGTGCCATGAACTCTCCTTCTTCTTTCTCTTAGCGTTATCCCAGTTTCAGTCTGGGGTCCGCTTTCTAGTCTAACCGGATTTGGCTGAATATTAGCTTTTCCACGGAGCGACTGCCTGTCTGACCTCCGCAACCCGAAGGGATAGCGATATTCCATGGTTTAGACTAGTGTCAGTTTATTTAGAAGGTACTGACGCCCTGTAACGACTGTCAAAGACCTTCATGACAACCGGGACCGACGGCTTAACGTGCTCTCCGAGGCACGGGACAAGCGATAATTAACAATTCAATACGCACATAACTCCGAAAAGTCATTGGTGCATGGCAGTCTGTTGCTATATCCACTCGGCTATCGCTGCCTCTAAAAAGTGCCATGAACTATTTCTAATAAAAAATATTGTAGGTAACATTGCATTATTAATCACGACCACATTCGCATAAAAATCCCCGGCACCGCGTTAAATGGCTCTACTCTGCGCCGTTTTATTTTGTACCTACATATGAATTACAGTGAACCATTGTGGTCACATTTCAAGTTTCGTATTCAAGATCATGTAGAACGATTTTATTTTATTACCCGCATGAGCTCAATCTGAAACATTATTGCCTGACCTCTCATGACGTCATTCTTACTTATCATATTCTTTATTCTTAGTGGCCACAGTATGTACCTATGTAGGTACAAAATAAGAATATAGGGTTATACATTTGATGTATATCATATATAGCTCGTATTGAGCGCTCATAGTGAGACTTGGCTTGCCGTTCGTAACAGATCGGCAAAGTTAAGCAACGCTTGCACAGGTCACCACTTGGATGGGTGACCGTGTGTGGCATTTACATCTGGGCGCTACCGTGCTTCGGAGGGCACGTAAAGCTGTCGGTCCCGGTTCTTGTCTAAGAGTAAGGATCGTTAGGCCATGTCGGAGGCCTTCGGGCGGTCCGAAAACTCCGACACTAGAGTTGGCCTCACACTCACACGAAAAACAAACAAAACAATAGCTTGTATGATGAGCTATGTATGATATATAATAATATATATGTATAAAATCTCAATTGTCTCTGATTGAGTGAATGCGCGCGTATCTATGATGTGTGTTTAGGTAAATGTAGCATGTTATGTGCGCCGCACCGAGCCGTTATCAACAAAGTCAAAGATAGCATTATTCGATCCTGTCGTGTTCCAGCGCTCCGTCTTATTAGCTCCTTATCTTACGAAGTACTCTCGGTTCGGCATAATCCGAGATATTGATAGCGCGGAGGTCGAATATCGTTATAATATTACTAGCAGTTACCTACGGCTTCGCCCGCTCTACAGTTTTTGACAGTGGTCCTATTTTCATCCCCTATTTCATCTACTTGGGGTGGAATACTATAAAACACTGAAACAATGATAATTATGGCAGGACAAGTGATTTTATAGGCATACCTATGTGATGTTTTTACAACTGGCGTTAAGTGTCAAAGCTAAAATGTTTCAACATAATATTATGGTAGGTTCGAGTGATGGCATCGCAAGTAAACATTTACGTACTTAACTGAATAGTAGCATTGATCCAAAGTGTAGCATTGACATGGAGGATCAGACTATAGGTATTCATCGGAGGACGCCCACCCGCCTGCCTGACTCAGTCTCCCAGTAATCTTACAACTCGGAGGAGTTTTTATTAGGTAGGTACATCCCATGGCATTCTTCTACGAGGGGAGGGACGTTATTTACTCGAATTAATTGAATTATTTTAATTAAACTTAAAAATACCGTGGCAATGTGACCGCCGTCCACCTTTCAGTACCTAGAGTCGCTCGGTACTGCACCTGATTATAGGCGTGTATGAAACTATTGAACAGAGTAAGGTCAGGACACTGCAGCACTGTACAAAACGGTTAGGTGTATTTCAGCATTTAAAACCGTTTTTCGATCAATAGTCAACCAGTTTCATACGAGTGTCGGAAACAATATTGTATGTTATAAACATATCAATATTTTGTTATGTCGATCTCGCTCCACTTTCTTAAAGATGGCATTGAATTTATCTAAAACAGGATGCCAAAATAATGCGAGCTGAAACTGACATGGTAAAATTCCTACCAACTATGATATCTAAACGATACGACAACAAGTGTGCGCTGACACACTTGTAGGTGTTGTAGTCGCACGTCTGCTCACGCCGCACGGGTAACATTACAGCGAGTCATACACTGACACTAACTGCCGGGGCGACCTGCTGCCTACATCAATTGTGTTCATCGATATTGTTTACAACATCAAAACATCTCGATACAAAGTAGTCTTGTGCTCAATCTCACACAAAGCTTTCTCTTCGCGTATGTTTATAGTTAACACGTGTTTTCCGCACGTCATGGCGAGCTAATTTATTAATTTTATTCATTTATTTTCTAAAATATAATATGAACTTGTTTATAATTAATTTACCTTCTCATAGTTTTACTTATAATTTTCTTAGAAATATTATAAAGATAGGAACATTAATGTAAGCATAGCATTACGCATTTAAAACAGTAAGTATTTGCAATCTTTGAACTACGAGCAGACTGGTCACCAAACAAATATCACCATTATAATATGAGCTCTGTTTTATAAAGTATCCCAGTGCCGGGCGCGGGCTCCGTACTGAAAGGCAAGGCCATAGTCCTCCCCACGAATGCCAAGTGAGGGTTGGCAAACATCACGTGTTTCTCGAGAACTTGATACAGATCTGTACATGCAGATTTTATTACGACGTTTTTCTTTGCCGTTTCGCAATGATAGGTATTTAACAATTCAATAGGAACATAACTTGGAAAAGTGAATGGTGTGCGCTGTAGGTCTGGACCCGAGACCGTTTGCATGGCAGTCTGTTGGTCTCTTCACAAGGCTATTACTGCTAGATATCATTTATTAAAATCTATATTTGTTATGTCTATATTATTTGAAATATTGTTAGTGTTATATTTTCTACCTGTGTCTAGAAGGTAGAAGCATTAAGTCTTCGTAACTAAGTTCGTAAAATCCTAAAAGCAGATATACCTACTGTAAGAGCCATTAGCGCTGAGCGGCAGAGTAAATAGTTATATAGCAAGTAATGATGATAAAGTAAAGATAATGTAACATGGGGGTTTTACCAGCAGCAGCGAGCCTGTCAACCCGTGCGGCGTGGGCGGCGCTGAGTCAGCGCGACGTCATCGCTCGCCGCGGTGCCTCGGGTGAAGGTACTCGGGGAACTCCTCTCGCTGAACCACATTGCATGGCATCTAAATTACACCATTTGCATTTGTAATGCACTATTACGGCGGTGGTAGTGATTACCTGTACTAGCATCCTTGTGTGTCAGCCGGCAGGTTCAGTAGGACTGCGATTGAAAGCTGTAGTTCACCAATGAGTGTTCTAGTCGCAACCAATGAACCTCAAAAATTCCTTCCTTGTTTTTGGACTTCAAGGAGAGTGACTTTGTGTGTTGACCCCCACCTATCTATTAACAAAACGATACACTCACGATAGACGACGATAGACTCACGCTTGTCAGCTTGCGGCTCTAGCTGTTCATTCCTTTGATTTAACTAATTAGTTACGTTTTGGAATATTCGTTTCACTACAGCGGTCACATGTTAGTAACAAAATAGTTAATTTCATGCTAAGCTTAAATATGAGACATTTTCTAGCTTAGACACTCATTGTTACCAGGAAGCACAACAGTGTGAGTGAGCTCACTGTCTGAAGGCACCATTATATCTCCTGTGTCTTTACAAATCATTGATTCGCCACACAGAGCTAGGTGAATACTATTTATTGTCTTATTACTTTCTTTAGATACGTCGTCTGGCCATACAATGGTGGACATGATATGGAACGGAATGGTAAGACGCATTCTGTATGCAACACTGACGATCGACAATAGACGATCTCGTACGAGTGAACAATGAACCGCGAAAAACTACAAGATAAATGAAGATTAGTGAAGATGAACAATGGCTGAGTGGTGCGGTGGAGAGTTTTCCTCAAGAGCACGTGGTCAAACCGCCGCCGCCGCGCGACATGTGACCCGAACGTGCCGAAACCTCCGTGTATATTTATTCTGATATACATGTTTTGAATATCCCTGAGTAAGTATCCAATGGTTTCAGGAGCTTCGTTGCGCTACTGTTTGTAACATACTGCTATCTACGCAATTTATTCAGAACTACAAGCACGTCATGTAATTTATTACAAAAAAAAAGGTATTAGTATAGCGTCAACTGGTCACATTCTACTCGTATTAAGTATCCTAAAATGACTCTGCAGTTACAATAGATTCAACTAATAAGAGTCTACTATTATACAACCTAAAATGTCAACAAATACTACCTTTAGTTTTTCGTGCTCTCGCAGTGCACTGCTGGACATAAGCCTCTACCAATTTACGTCACAGTAACCTTATCTTAATATATAAAATCCTTGCGTTACTGACTGACTGACAGACACGCTACAGCCGAAACTATTGGGCACAGGAAGCTGAAATTTGGCATGTATGTTCCTTGGGGACCGTAGGGGTGCACTAAGAAGGGATTTCTCGAAATTCCCACGGGATCGGCCAAAATGGGTAAATTAAAAAAAAAGCAGGCGTGGCTGCTGGCGTCCTCTAGTCTTAGATAAACCTTTTGAGCGCCATTGTCACATAATACGTGACAAGTTAACGTACGTAAATTCGCTATAATACAACTAGCGCAGTGGATGTGGCAGACCCTGGTGGTGACAAATAATCAAGTATAGAATAGAATGTTCATATATTTCCAAAGGAACACAGTTAAAAAGTTAGCGTGACAAGGACGAGTGAGGCTGGTAGAGCACCACCGTCGCCTGCATGACGCGACATTATCACGGTAATAGTTCTTGTGGCAGATAAGAAGCCATTAGCATAAATATGTGTCGCAGAACGTGGCTCGCAGTGACGACAGTGTATCGTGGTGTGTGCTGTATCTTGTTCGAGCACATCGCTCAATAAATGCCGCTCGTATCGCGCCGTCCTCGCGACACATACACAGTACACTGGCTCCTAAACTAAGGTTAACATCAGCTATGTTTTTTGGAATTTATTGAATGAACCTTTCGGATACCCGAAATAAGTGTTTTAGTTACCTATCAGACACTGTTATCGAATCCAATATAATATGTAGTTTCGGAGGATTTCAAACTGGGGCAGAATCTAAATGATAATAAACAAGTATGCTACGACAGGATTAAGTTTCTAAACCTTGTGTCCCAGAGGCCTTTACAAACATTCAATCAACTTACACAAACTATATCCAGACTCAACACAACACATTGTAGATTACAGAAAGTGTTGTTTGGTTTGCGCATCGAATCCACAACACTTGGTGCAGTGCTAAACGGCGTGGACGGGGTTAAATACCACGTCATAACTTCGGTCAAATTACACTTTCATATAAGTATTTTAGACTTTTTTGATCATTTACAATTTTACACAACGATGAAAATGTTTATCATAATAAATTAAATAATAGGTAGGTATAGTAAAGCACGTACCGTAGGTGTGAGGCTCCAATAGCTCGGTAATTAATGACTATCATCTCATTACGTGAACTATGGCAGGTGGTTTATTATCTTTGATTATTATAGTACGACTCGCTTTATGAAAATGAGCAACTCAACTCTTGTACAACGTTACTCAATTTAGTTTCAGGTTATTTTAACCAACATATTATGTCAAAACTAAGCTTTTCATTAGCTTCTGTTTCTGTAGAAACATATATATTCTTTGTGAGTGATTTGATCAGTTCTTGTTGCTCTTGCTTACGATCATATACATATGTATAATTATATATTTTAGCGTCGTAATTGCGATCCGAGCACAGAGCAATCGTCGATCGTAGAAGTGTGTCAAGCATTTGGGACACTCCAGCAAATGTGACGCTAATATAATTGTGTCAATTCGCCTACACAACAATTATAATTATTATAGTTATCAAGTACCGAAAAACGTTGCTAGAAATAATCTCAAGAAAGGTTTGGATAAGGGTGGTAAAACGATGGTGTAGAAAACCATGCCCTATAGCTTATATCCAGCAGCGGACGTATATTGTCCTAAATTACTTATAATGAAATAAATAGCTTAAATTTTCTACACTCTAGATTTATTTAATACGTTTATTCTTATCCATTCAGTCAGATTAGAAGAGAGCTGGAGTTCCCAGTAATCTGTCAATGTAACCGTGGAAAGGACGCGGCGGCTGGCGGCGTGTGATCGCATGTCAAGTGTCAGGTTGCGCAACATGGCGGCTTGTTTGTGCGACAATTAGCGCAACTGTTTCAATGCGAGTTACTTTCGTGGAGCTGCGCTATGCGCTCCCCTCTCCCATACTTATTATTATTTATTATTCAACAAATTACTAATTAGCACTGTCTGTTGATAACACATTTTTATTTACGGCTACAAATGCACTTCTAAATCTTATACAGATTCGTCAGTAGCAAGTACAGCGCTGCGATCACCGAAGGCGCGGTTCGTCTAGCTGGACATGGGCACTATGTTTTGATTATGTGAGTTGGTGCGTAGGTAAAATCTTAAGTCCCCGAACACCTGCAATTGTGCAAGATATATCTACACTAATATTATAAAGAAGAAAAATTTGTATTTTTGTTTGCTTGTTTGTCTGTTTGTAATGGATAAACTCAAATACTTCTGGACGGATTTTAAAAATTCTTTCACCATTAGAAAGTTACAGTATCAGCGAGTAACATAGGCTATATTTTATTTTAGAAAAAATAGGGCTCCGTAAGATATTTGGGATTTTCGGGTACGCGAAATAGTTCCCTCAGGACGCGGGTGAAACCGCGGGCAACGGCTAGTCTAAAATATTCTTATGTAGGAGTCAACGGAATTGCTTGTAAATGTAGTACTGTGCTAACATAGCGGAGAAAACAGATCGCTTGTTCATCTACCATCCTTCTTATGAAGACAAATCAAAATAACCTCGAAATTATTAGGTACTGAGGTAAATCAAATAGAAAATTAAGTTTGAACTGATTTAATTAGCAATTCGTCAAGGCAGACAGTGTTTGTGGTTACGGAATGCTGAAGCTGTTTGATAGAGGAGCAGCCGCTGAGATAAAATACGTAGAGCCATATGGAAGCACGTGGCTAGTGCTCCACACAGTACACACTGTTGTGTGGGCGAAGTGCTCAGTGCCACCATATACTGTAGGCACACAACGTTAGCTTGCCTACTAATACATATATTACAATTAATTAAGAGTGTACTAGTAAGTGCATAGGGTTCCCACCAAGAATTTAGGGTCCCTAGCCAACCTCACCTGCAAGTGGTGCACCTGCCGATCAACGGACGAGACTCTGGCAAACAAAAATCCCGATAAGCGGCAATAGGCTCGCCACCTATTACGTGGGATCAAAACACTGGCGAAAAGTGGGCGTTTAATATGCCTCTGCCTATCCCTTCGGGGAACCAGGCGTGAGTCTATGTATGTATGTATGTACTAGTTAGTATAATTACGTCTTTCCTCACGTTTAAATGTTATCGTTTATACTTTTTAGATAGACAAGACTTGTTTACCTTTGTATTTGCTGCACCGTATTCCTTTAGTGGTATGCATTATAATAATGTCCTCTAGACAGCATTTCGGACTCAACCGCCACTCTCAATAAAGGCCAACAGCGCGGCGCGGGGCATAAGTATCATAGTGGGCAAACATAAATGGCACTCTTATCACCAATCGTTCTCGTAATCTTCTGAATCTCGTCTGATTCGATGGCATTAGACTAAACGAATCTTCATTTTTATTGCCATTGCGATTCTGCAAATAATTACTAAAACAATCATTATCCTAGGGTTAAGTATCACGTTCATTCGGCTACAAGTTTATTCAGATTTGTCAAAATATTATTTAGCCTTCGCCGCCTGACCTACACAAGCAGGAGAAGCAATATTCCATGGCTTAAACCAGTGCGTTACTACGTACCTATGTAGATATACAAATTTACTTACTCCGAATAACGATTGTCAAAGATTTTCATGACAACTGAGACCGACGCTTTAACGTGCTCTCTGAGACACGGGGCAAGCGACAATTGACAAGAAACAAAAAGAAATGCTGCAAAAGTAATCACGTCACGTGTTTGGGAAACGTTCTCTTATTGGTTTCGCCATATTTGCCACTTTTAACAGTAATGGACCCGCAATATTATTGATTATTTATCTTAACATCGCATGTGTATTTACGATGACGGCGCACCATAATATATATTTGTAATAATGATAGCTCTGTAGCTCTCACATGATATTTCCTGTCGTTTTCCTGCAGATGCCACCTGCGGTGGTAATAACACTCCATTACGGAAAACACATTCGCCAGCAACGCTAAATAATCTTATTACGATAAACATTCTCTGTACGTAAATAAAAAAACACTTGTGAACTTGTAATATTTAGAAGTCGTTTAGTAAAAGTATCGTTCACGTGCCGCTTGACAGTTACAAGGCAGCTCATTAGCGTTGTGTAATTAATGTGCGAGGACCCGTCGGGCCAGGCGTACGAGAGGAAGGCGCCACACAGGTGCACAGCTTCTGTGCATCAACAGTTCAACACCGAACGATCTATTCATCATCATCATCATCATCAGCCCTTTATACTGTCCCACTGCTGGGCACGGGCCTCTTCTCACTATGAGAAGGGTAAGGCCATAGTCCACGTCGACATGTAGGTTTCCTCACTATGTTTTCCTTCACCGATTAGCAAGCGATAATTAACAATTTAATACGCACTTAACTCCGAAAAGTCATTGGTGCGTGCCGTGGATTCGAACCCGAGACCTTCTGCGTAGCAGTCTGTCGGTCTCTCCACTCTGCTATCGCTGCTTCGATCTATTAGATAACAATATATTTGAATACAATAACGTGTTGCTTTTACGTGGGACGTCACACCGGGTCACGTGTGGCGGTCTCACACCCGGATACGACACGAACATCGCTTAGCTTCAACACGAGACGAATTCTGACACGGAGCTCTTGCTTCAAATTGCAATTCACAAAATATTTATCTACCTTATAGGAATACACTTACCTATTAGGTATATATACAAACCGAATGTGACAACGAGTGATTGCATTCTGAGATCTCAACATTGAACATACGCTGACTTAGAATTTTGAGAAGCTTGGGGCTTCTAGACTAAACAATAAATATTATTAAATATGTAGATAATAATAATAATTTGTGGCGGCATTAGACTTGCTAAAATAAACGTGACCGCAGCTCGCACGTGTTATCTGGTACGATCGAAGCTTTGTCAAAGTTTTTTAAGCAAAGCCGGTATTTATTGTGTCTTAAGTCGATGGAGCTAATCCGTCATCATGTCACAAAGTTGTACTTCTTCTGTAGGTAAGGTTTGAAGAAGGTATTTAACATTGCATTCATATATGTGACTGTGGATAACGTTAACTCATGAATGTGTAAAGCAGTAAAACAGAGTTGAAGTTTGTATTATGTCGCAGGCGACGCAGGCAATTGGCATGGTTCGGCTTTTTACAAAATTTTACAATTTAACGAAGGCAATTTAGCAAATCGATCAATTGTTATGATTTCGACATCGATTAGTAGGTATGAAGGAGACATCATCATCATCTGTTGGATATGGGTCGCTCCAATAGCACGCCAAGGAATATTGATGTTTGATTAGTTGAACCACGGCTCCTGTTTTTGGGTGTAGGGTTATTAAGAAAACCGAATGTAGCTTTAGCCTTTTCCTTAATCCTAGAATTGAATTGCAAGCAGATGAGAGTTTTCGTAAGCTCTTTCGTGTGACCTTTTTCCTGATATGCTGCCCATACTAAACTGGCGAAAAGTTGTAGGTACACATAAGACGTTTCTACAACGCCGTATGGTACTGATGGTAGGCTCGGCTCGTACTGAGGTCAAGTGCGGAGCGTCGCCGGCGGCGATGCGTGAGGTGTGGCACTTGCCAATTTACTGTTATCATAGTGTGTTAATCTTAATATATAAAATCCTTGCGTTACTGACTGACTGACAGACACGCTACAGCCGAAACTATTGGGCGCAGGAACTTGAAATTTGCCATGTATGTTCCTTGGGGACCGTAGGGGTGCACTAAGAAGGGATTTCCCGAAATTCCCACGGGATCGGCCAAAACGGGTAAATTTAAAAAATGTACGATGATAGCGAGGGTTAGTGTCAACACCGTGGCACCTGCGACCACGCGCGTTGTGTCCCGTTGTGACCGCGCGCTGGTGCGACAAGGCCGCCTCATTGTCTCATATTATAATTGACCGACTTGGATCCTGGCTAAAGGACGTTGCATCACACCAATTATTTAAAACACAATAGTGTTAATTATGAACGAGAGGCGTATCGCGCCGCCGGCTGCTTCCGCCCGCCATCGCTGCACCACCCACTGAACCTGTGACTAACTTCTTAACCTAAATGAAACTCAGTGATTAGTTACCTAAATCAGTAATTACTCAATTAGTGATACAAACTTAACACAAACACAGTTACTGTGGTATAAGTAGGTTAATACAAACATTACACATGATGACAGATGAATAAAAACGCGTCAAATTGTATAATTGGAACATACACAGTAATAAACGAAACGTGTTTGTACAGTTATCGTCGAGGTTGAAGATGTAGAATCTCATCTCATCGTCTGAGGGATATCCCGATTGCATTCAGCACTTTAGTCTTGAGTAGAGGTGGGCGATTATGAATGATTACTATAATCGATTTTCTTAGTAGTACCAACAATAATAATCGATTATGAAATTAGTTACTAATTTATTTTCATAATCGAATGACGTTACTAATTTGAACTACTAATCTTGTAAACAGTATAATCGCTTGTTGGCTTGGCTGTTGATTGTTGAATAGAACAGACGTTCATAGCAGGCGTTGTTGTGATCCGGTGCAGTGGTGTGACGTTTGTTGTTTGGTGTGGAATCTTTTAAGAGTAAGTTCACTGATTTATTTATTTTATAGATATTACATATTTATGTTTACTATTACATTGCTATTAGTAACTAAAACTTACAAAAGTATCAATGTCAGTTCACCTAAAATAAATAAATTAATCTGTATCTAGTTCATTTTAATCGTATGAAGGTGAAGTTGTTGTCCATTTCCTGTCTTTCTTATGTTATGATAGTTTTTGTTAAGTAAAAAAATCTATTATCATTTCATTCCTGGACCAAAAGTATGCTATAATTTTTGTTCGTTATATTTCAGACTGGATAAATTGGAATAACGGCTAAAGTGACTTTGCTAGTTGACCGCCGTCGTGTCGTGTCTCGCTCTGTAACAGACATCGAGTGTCGACTCCCGACTACTAACTAAATTAGTAACTACTAATCTGTTATAATCGAGATATCTCGAGACATGGTCATAATCGAATGATTTCATTAGTATATCTCATAATCGCCCACCGCTAGTCTTGAGACTCGAGGCTTGTTACCGAGTCTAACGATTTGACAGAATATATTAGCTTCTCCACAGAAAATAAAATAAAATGAAGAGTCTGTTCCCGAGTCTTATTTATGTACTTCAACGTAAACATAAATAAAAGAATAGTAGCGCTCATTGCGAGACTTGGCTTGCCGTTCGTAACAGATCGGCAAAGTCAAGCAACGCGTGCACAGGTCGCCACTTGGATGGGTGACCGTGTGTGGCATTTACATCTGAGCGCTACCGTGCTTCGGAGGGCACGTGAAGCTGTCGGTTACGGTCCTTGTCTTAGGATAAGAATCGTTAGGCCATAACGGAGGCCTTCGGGCGGTCTGAAAACTCCGACACTAGAGTTGGCCATACACTCGTCACACTCACACGAAAAACAAAAAGAGTAAACAACAGTCATTTTATCGCTGTCCGGGTTGCAATCTTGGACCATCGTCTTGGAGCCCGGATTTCGCCTTCTATTTAAAATAAACGACAATATCGTATCTGAACTATTTCAACTATTGCGTATCGTTCGAAAAATATAGTAAGATTCCAGCAAATGATGAGCGTGTTGTCTGATCATTGCCTCAGGTGACGAATTGTTTACAGCCTGCGAGCTACGAGTCGTATTACCGGCTCACCGTGACAGCAATAAGGGGAAATAATCAACATCTCAGCGCTTTCAGATGATAGCCATAGAAATAGAAGCACCGACAACGAATGATCTAGAAACTACATAAATTATAATGAACAACGTTTTCTACTACTTTACTTGCTCTACGATCATGCGGTTTAATGAAATGCGGTTAGTAAATCCAATATATCGCGATGAAATCCGTAAACCGTAGTTTAATTTCAATTGAATAAGCGGCTTTAAAATCTTACACTAATATATAAACCTGAAGAGTTTGCTTGTTTGTTTGTTTAGTTGAACGCGCTAATCTCAGGAACTACCGATCCGATTTGAAAAATTATTTCATTGTTAGATAGCCCATTTATCGAGGAAGGCTATAGGCTATATAACATCGCGCTATGAGTGACGGAAGCGGAGCAGTAGCCTTAAATAACGCGGGTGTAACCGCGGGCATCCTCTAGTGTATGGTATACAGGCCTAGACAGGATGTCAGTTCTGTGAGTGAGCAAGATTACATATAGAGACTGGTGTACTTTTGTGCCGCGACCGTCACTAATAAGCGCTGGATCGCCGCGCGCGGTGCGACCGTGCGACTTTCCTGTGGTGTGAATGGCGCGTGGCGGCGCATCTGCGTTTTTGTCTCGTTATCAGCGCTCAACAATTAGCGTTAATAACGTTAACATTGTCAGGGTCGCGGCCGGTCTCCTTGCCGTGCGACACCTCCGTCAGATTGCTTCGCTTTATTAAATAACACCGTTCTTAAACACCATGACTGTGTCGTATCTATAATATATTTTCAGACGACCGGTTGGCGCAGCAGGAGTGTAAGCGACTGCTACGCCGAAGGTTGCGGGTTCGATTCCCGCTCAAGTCAAACATTTGTGTGCGTGAACATAGATGTTTGTCTTGGTCTGGGTGTTTCTATGTATAATATGTATGTATTTACAAAAAAAAAGTATATATGTATGTTATCATCATCTAGTACCTATTGTACAAGCTCTGCTTGGTTTGGGAATAGATGGTGTTGTGTGAATGTGGTAGAATATTATATATTATTATAATTATATTATTTACAGTTTAACAGAAAGCTCAAAAATCACAGGGTTGTGGCCCAGTACATATAATTCCATATGGGTACTGTGGTTACGGCGAAATTAATATGCGTAGCACAGCTAGTGGCGAATGTTTCAGAGTGTCAGTCAGAGTCTTGTCTTCGTTGTAACTTGGCTGGCCGGAGTAGAATCCCAACAGCACCCGGAGAGCTCTAAACTCTGGCTTACCTTGAAGCTTCCCTGTGCTGACCTGAAGGAAGATGCAAGATCTCCGCCTCTTACAGCATTCAGAGATGGTGCCCGTGTCTCTCAGAATACGTTGGAAGCCTACTCCCTAAAACAAGCGCGTTGTCCAGCGACGTAAAGGCGGGGTAACGCGAATTGCATAATAAATTAATTGTTAATAGCATAATTCACGTCCGTGTGGTGACAGATTAAGAATACAAATTGTCGCCACCCGAAATCATCCCATGGGTGTCGTAAGAGCCGACAGAGGGAGCATATTATGCAGAGAACAGCACTGTAAGAGAAGGAAAACTTGATACAAACCCTATACCAACCCGTTTGGCCAGCGTGGTATAGTAGGCCAATTCCTCCTTTCAAAGGAGAGGCCTAGTCCAGCAGTGGACTGTAAAAGGCTGATGATGAGCATAATTTGCCGCCGTTTCCCACCAGGATGCTGTTGGTAGTTTCTATAACTTATAAACATCGAGCACTACCTATCTCCAATCCAGCTTTCAGTCTACATTAAATTTATCTAAATAAAGCATCTACATTGCAGCCTGAAGCAATTTATTCAATTTAAGCATGACAATGGTAACTTAAAATAAATATTTTAATCCGCCAACGTAGCGTTTCAGTGTATGTTGTATGAAAATAATGAATGGATGATAATGTTCGCAATTCTATCGCCAGTACCAGTAGTTACTTGACGCTGCGGCTGACACGCTACGATAACGATTGACATGGCATTAACACTTCAACGCAATCGCTTTATTAGTTACAATGTCGTACTTGTCATATTACAAGATATATTGCGTTTCAATATGGTTTCCATGATATCAGTTGGGGTCTCACAGGGTGCGCTAATAAGCGGCAATGTAACTTGGCAATGTAAAATGTCAATGTTCGTTGTAGCGCCGCCGCCGCCGCATTTAAACGTAGCGGTGCACTGAGAAGAAACAAACAGCGAATAATTAATACCTCATCATCATCTGCCATGTATATAAACTATCCTACAGCTGGGCACGAGCCTCTTCTCTCTATGAGACGGGTAATGCCATAGCCTACCACGCTACCCAAGTGCGGGTTGGCAGACCTTGAAATTACCTGGTAATTTAAAGGTAATGGACTAGCCATTAAAATGTTAAATTTTTTGGGCTTAGCGTGCATTTGTCAGAGAACGCAATTATATTTAATAGATGTCAAGAGGGGGTTAGTTTATAGTTAAATTCAAGTTGTGGGGTCGCAGCCCTAGTCTTGCGGCCGCCATCTTGAAAAGAGTGCTACAAATGAGTTTTCTAGTTTATGTATATATATTTTATTACTAACGCCGAAAAAAATATAGGTAATACAAAATGCTGGCAGCGTTCTGGGCACGTTACCCGATGACATTGATGCGGAGGCATTTTACGACGCCTAAACTTTGTAATATTTTCACATTTTAAATTTGTTTTATGTTTTTTATTAGATTAGGTTATATTAGATTAGATTAAGCTTCAGTTATAAAACTATGTTTCTCTAATGTTCCAAACTAAATAAACTACTACATTAAAAGAAAATTTGTTGCAAATGTCATTAGATTTTCATTTGTAACTTTTTCATTTTACGACTAAATGTTTCGGAACCAAAGTTATTGGGAATTCAATTTGCAACATGTTTATGTTTTGTTTTTTTTCTGTATGGTCAATAGTTTACCAGATAATCAAGAGCAACCATCTGCATCTCCACTCTTTCCAAAATGACAGCCGAGGGACAAGAGGTACTCTACACCACAAAGAACAATGCCCATTTCTGGCCCAGTTTGGAACTCATGAACAGCACAATAAAATTTCAATTAGTTGTTGAATAATCCTTTTTATTTATAACTTAATTTATAGGCATTACTAAAGGTGTGCCGAGAAACTTATTCAATAAATAGGTTTAAAAAGATGTATTAACGTTTAAATAGCCAACACGTAATAGATCAGAAATTGCCAGTAAAGAAATCATAATATTAAATCGATTATCACTTCTTCTTTATCGATTTTACGTTTTCTCTACTCAAAATTATTTGAGTTATTAGCAAATCTCTAGTTGATCCTTAAACATTTAAAATGTGTGTATTTTTAAGGTATATATGCGATTAACTACAAATAAGTTCGATTTTGAACCAAATATATAGATAACCTATGTCCGAAATCCATATCGATTAATCAATATCATTTAAAACTGTAAAATGGCAACACTTTTTTGAATCTTAAGTAAATGTCAATAATGTCATATTCAGTTTATTTTGTTTGTAACCTACCTATTTGTTTTGCTCGTGCACATTGTGAATGCTTTTTATGTTTTTGGATCATTTACGACTTCTGGCTTTTTCTTTCGGATTTCTACCCTTACCAAATGATTAACTCATTCCTTTCTACGCAAAACTACGACATCCTTTAACTATCCTAATAAAAGTGGGTACACACCTAATGTTTTGTGAGCATATAAAAGTACTTTTTGTAATAAAACTATGAATGTGATGGACCTCTAATCAATCTCAAAATTCTAGTTTAACACTCTTTTATCGAATGCAATAACAACTACTATGATTTTTTACTGTCCACATCTGGGCCGGCGTCTCTAAGAAAAATGGGCATTGTTCTTTATCGAAGCTTTACACTAGCCCTCCCTACACATATGTAAAATAAAATTGCGTCCTCTGATAAATGCAAATGTAACTTTCAATATACCGTATATATTGGATTTATTTGCTTAGAATATTCCATTCAAAAAACAAAACCTGAACCCAAAAAAGAACTGTATAATTTCCGAGCATCCCAAAGTTTTGCCACTCCTAACTCACGTAATTACCTTCAACGTGCATGTCGTGGTGGGGACACCTCCTAAAACCTAACCTAACCTAACTCTTTGCAGGTTAATTCGTACAGATAATATAGAGCCATCTTACTGACCATTGAGCACTCCGAGCTGGTTGGCGACTAGTTGACTATTTGATGGTGAGTACTTAAGAAATCAAAACTGACGCCTGTAATCATCGAGACATCCACCGGCTACCTATCCTAGACTCCTGGTGCAGTTTGGCCTATGCCTTGCCAATATTACATCATTTCCAATATGAGATTGCCATCAAAAGAATGACAAATATCTAACAGTACGAAGAAAAATAAAACGTAGATTTTAAACAAAATACTCCAAATGTATCTTGCATTTGAATAATGTTTGTATACAATGGATGCGATAAATGGCTGGTCAGACCGAATGGAATAAACAGCCAAACAAGGTGAAGAACCAGATGAACATCGGGCCCCTGGTGGGCTCACGAGCCATGCACTGCACACCCCGCAGCCACGCACTGCACGACTGCGGCCGTGCTGGTTAACACAGAAATTAATCTTTTCTGTGGTGGTTAACACTTCGGGTTCAACCCGGCAGCTCGCTGGCCACCACTTAACGGCGCATTCTTACCACTACAAACAAACACTTAGCTCCCGCGCCGCCGCGCCGCCGCCGCCACCAGCGCGCCAATCACTTGAACAAACAGACCTTCGCTCGGAGGAGCGTGGTGTACGATCCCATGCTCGGGCCCCTTACAACACAATCACAAAATGCGCGATAACTTAGTGCCCGTTCATCTATGTATGCTGTAGCGAACAGGCCTAACAACTGCGTTCATAGTGAGTAAGGTCCAGCGCGGTGTCCGGTGTTTCGAGGCGGCAGCGCTCGTGCACTATGTACATTTGTACTACGCAGTATAACAACGTACGCAATAGTGGTTTATTCACCCACAACCTTATCTGTCAAGAGCGCAGATTGTGTCAAGATCTGGGAACGAATTGAGACATGGTCGGTGATACTCGCAGATACTCGACGGACATTATCGAGCTAGGCGAGAGTGACATAACTGGTAGAGACGTAAGGGAGACGAGGGTTAACCTAGTCTCGATATTTATTGATCGTCGTCCTTGACTGTCGGTGCTGCCCTGCCGCCACAACGCGAGACGGGTGCGGCGGACGAGTGCGCTCAAACCCGACGCCACCGCCAACTTGCCAACCGGCAATACGTAGATACTCCTTGATAGAACACTGCAGTACCCAATTAATAATACCTGGAGCTATGCGGTACTAATCAAAATCAAAAGTACATGCGCCATATTACACTGACGTGTCATGTATGGGTGGCTACGAGGGTCGTCCGGATGACACTGATGTGGGATTGATTAAACCCCTGATGCTCTCACCAAACGTCACTAGGACGTCTAGTTGATAGTCTATTTAAGTAACGTAGGCTCTTGCTTTCTATTGATGCAGAAATTAACGAGCTTTCCACTAGTCAGTGCGCAAAATTGCTCAGTTTTGGTAAATGACCCCAATGATGGCCGGGGGGGTCACGTGAGGCGCGGGCGCGGGCACGGGCAGGGCTTCATGTAGATCTATGACGTCACGCCTCAGGTTATTTATTCAGCATCCATTATGTATGTACAACACACATTGACTACAGATCCGCTTTGAACGTGCCGCTACATGAACATTTCATTTATAAATATTTGAATATCTACATATTTATTGTCCTACGTTTATATATTTTCCTATTGTAACAAATTTATCACAGCACATGATTAATATTCCTATTGTTGTCTGAAGTAAATAAAACTTACCTCTCGTAGTTACTAGCTAGTTAAGTACCTATGGTAATTACGATGTAGCATTTAAACATGTGACATGTAAATGTTGCTGAAATTATCGCCGAATCGGATCCGACATGACAGCCGCAGTCTTCCCTTTCGTGCGTCGAGCGCTAACAGCCTGGCAACACAACATACTCTCTCGTCTCAGTTCTACCCTTGGTTACTAAGTTGAAATAGTAAAGACCTTTTATGGTAAAGTATTCAAGCAGGTCCGACATTCTTTTTAAAGTGGTAAACGAGAGACGTAGTAGAGTACGGATTGGCTGATGGTAAGCGATTACCGGCGCCCATGAACACAAGCAATACCAGAGGAGAAACAAGTGCATTGCCGCTCCATGGACTGGGAAACGGGATAGAAGGAAGAGTGGGACGAGGCAGAAGTAATAAGGGATGGGCACTCTCACTCGCCGAAATAAACGCAACAGTAGGTATAAGTAGGTACTGTTAATTTACATACATGTTCTGTGAGAGGGTAGTACCCCGTCGAGGCGACCCATTCATGCTGAAATCAGCAAGGCTCTACTAGTACAACCCATAAGCGATACTTTTGAGCTAAATTAAAAAGAACCAGAATAAGGCCCTGTTCATCTAACAAAACCGCCTACTTCATAATCGTAGCATCGCCGTCAAAAATCAGCACTTATACCAGTTTTACTACTTACTAATTTATTAATATTTGTCACTGAAAAAGCAGTTTTATTGTTATGACTGATTTAATCTATGCTATCAGGAATTATTATCTTAATGACTTTAATACGCGTAGGTTCGCGATGCTTGATTATAATAAATAATTTAATCAGATCTAAGACGCAGTATCGAAACATTGTCAGTTGAGAAAACACCTGTTTTATTATGTAACAGATCGACAAGGCTAGTGGAGAGTATGATCAATATTTATTAGCAGCGGTTCGATTAAATGATTAGGATGCGCGATGTGCGGCGTGATCACTGATCACTCACCGCCCGAGTGGGCTGAGTAGCGCGAGTGTGCCGCGCGCGAGGCACCGACACGCGCGACGGTGCCATTAGGCACCTACTACATAAGTAGCAGGCTGGACTTTAGTGCGACGATCGTAGACAGCGCGTCGCGCGCGCCGGCTGACATCGCGCCTGCACACGTGTACCCGACTGTACCTCACCTAACCTACTATAACTGTTGGTACCTACTTATTTTAGATGATTTAGCAGTAGAACAGTTCTCGTAGCAATACGACTAACTTCTCTAGCTCGTTGCCGACCATATGCAAATGTGAGACTAAAAATAGAGGTAATAGAACATAGCTGATTTTAGTTTAGAATCGAATGGCCCGATCCGATCAGGGAAGTTCTACCCTTTCACAGAATATCGACGTAATGCAACAGTATCTATAGTTACTATTGCGTTTCATTCGGCAATCGAAGGCTTTTCTTTCTCCCTTATCCCGATCTCCACCTGTTCTCTTTCCCATCCCAGCGGCCGGCAACGCACTTGCGGCTCCTCGGGTATTGCTTGTGTCCATGGGATCCATGGCGAGATCCTGTTCGTTTGCCGCCTTTCACAATAAACAGGTGTAGAAAATAGAATAACTTGGAATTGTGAGCTCCCAGGAGTGAGGCAATAGCATTTCGTACAGTACCTTTGGTCTTCTTTCTCTTAGCGTTATCCCAGTTTCAATCTGGGGTCCGCTTACTAGTCTAACCGGATTTGGCTGAATATTAGCTTTTCCACAGAGCGACTGCCTGTCTGACCTTCGCAACCCGAAGGGATAGCGATATTCCATGGTTTAGTCTAGTGTCAGTTTATTTTAGAAGGTACTGATGCCCTGTAACGACTGTCAAAGATCTTCATGACAACCGGGACCGACGGCTTAACGTGCTCTCCGAGGCACGGGACAAGCGATAATTAACAATTCAATACGCACATAACTCCGAAAAGTCATTGGTGCGCGCCGTGGATTACACACAGTACAGTACCTACCAGAACAGTACCTTTGGTATGTTTGTTTTAATTGTTTCAGAAAATATGATTACATAGATAGATAGAATAGGTAGTTCTGTTGATGCCACGATGAAACCATTAGACTAATATTTACCACTGATAAAACAGTATGACTTTGATTTTATACTTCATAAATAAATACATGAATATTATTAAATATTTAAACGTTTATTGCGCTGTCCCGTCTGTCGGCGCACGTGCGGATAATAGACGCTATAGATTCCTAACATTAATACAATACCGAGAAGTTAAGCTATCTTACAATACCTTAGATAAGTAGTTAGTTCTGTGCTGTGTTATCTGCGACTGATCTCTTGTTCATTTACATAAACACCACGTAAATCCTACAAAGGTCGGAGAATTATATCTCTCTCTATTTGTAGAGTCACAATATTATACTTTTAACTCTGAAAATGTACAATTGATACTTATGAATATTGAGTGGATATGATATAATATTATCAGTGATTGACACAGTGTTAGTAGCGGCTTGTGTGCACGGTCCGTGCAGGCGGCGTGCACGGTGCACGGTGCGTGGTGCAGGTTCGGCACAGAATCGCGTCGTCAGCACCGATATGTGTTATCTTGTCAGTAGAACAAGTGTATATTGTGTCGCGTGTATGACAGGTACACATGTTTGATCAAACTATTGGTGTAGCAGTGAGGATATCTCGCGGCCGATAACGCCTGTCTCGTAAACATGTTGTGTACCCACAGTACCCCTGCCTACGACGCACAACCTACAACCTACATAATATGGTGACCGCACTGAGACTTCTACCAACGAATTAAAAACTACGAAAACCGCAACTAACCACGCATTTGTAAAGTTCTATTACACCTCAAATAAACAGGAATTTTCAAAAATTTCCGAACGTCGTCGTGCGTCGTGCGAAAATTTCCAATAGAATCCACAATAGTTATTTCCCTGAAATTCCCTAAAAGAAATTAATCAACGAGAAAGTGTGATTAGGCAGACAATATAATTACAAACTCACTTAAGGATAATAGGTACGACAAATTAAGATGATGTCTTAGGTCTCAGCACCATAAGGATCCATCAGGATCCGATGCCGGTCCAAGGTCCAGGGCATTTGACATTGACATTTCCTGACGTCACGTTTTCATACTGTGTATATTCATGTTCGGTGCGATGTCATGATATGATTCTTTTTTTTATAGTAATAGGCGGCAAACGAGCAGACGGATTACCTGATGGTAAGCAATTACCGCCGCCCATGGACACAAGCAACACCACAGGAGTCACAAGTGCGTTGCCGCACCTTGGGGTTGGGAAAAGGGATAGGATGAGGAGTGAGATGAGGGAGAAGGAATAGGGGATAGGGCCTCCGGAACTCTCACTCACCGAACGAAACGCAACAGCTTAGGTACTGTTACTTGACGTCGATTTTCTGTGAGAGGGTAGTACTTTCCCGGTCGAGCCGGCCCATTCATGCTGAAATCAGCAAGGCTCTACTACCTGTAATGCGCATGACTGTCGATTGAACACTGGAGAATAAGGTACTTTTTACCGCGAAAACCGATATCCATGCGGGTGGAACCGCAGGCGAAGTTTGGTAGGTAGTCTATATAATATTGACAAAGGTTTGAAGAGCAGGCTGTGGCTTGAGGGTGTGAGGGTTCAGGGTGGTGTTTGGGAGCGAACACTGCTGCGGCCTTCCTCGTCAACTAAATAATTAAACGTTCTCACCGAGCGCGCGCGCGCTCCTCCCAACGTTTTTGCCGCTACACTCTACAACGTTTTTACGGTATGAATAAATGAGTAGCCCGCTGTTAAGTTAACCAATGCTATATGAAAAGTTATTGCGTTCAACGCTACATAATATGAGTTAAACCATACGTATAATCAACTTGAAAGTCGGCGTTTCTACACGATCCTAATATTGCTAAAAGCCGCACCTTCTTCTTTTTCGTGAAACTATTTCACCACATGCACCATTGTCCTTCTACTGAAAGACCGTCATCATTATCATCTCCATTACTGAACATAGGCCTCCACAAGGGCTCTCCACATAAAGTCAATCTAGAGCCTTTCTGGGGAGACAATAAGGATAAAACTTTTGCAGACGTGGGACATGTATTTCAGGCATAGTCTGTGCTGAGACTATGCCTGAAATACATGTCCCGGACTTCTGACCTCGAGCTATTTAAAGCATGTGTTTCTTGGTGAATATGCTTTGATTTCTGGAAAAGTAGTAATCAATACAAATTGGCACCCGGATTCCTTGTAAAACATTGAGTTACACATGAAGTTGAACTGCCTCACTTGATTGCCGATATTTGGTTAATAACCTCGAATAAATTTGTAGTCGACGTAAGTAATTTATTGAGCGAGTCCATTTTCACGGTCATAATAGATGCTAGGGATGTAAAATGTTTATTCATAAATAACACCCACGCCTGATATGGAACAGTCGTTAATGCCTCATTAAAGTATGGTCTGTAAAGTGGTAGTTCATATTGAAACTCACGTTACGTAGGGATAACAACAATGGCTCTGGTTAAGTGCATCCGTGACGAACATTCATTATTTAATAACATGTTGTAAAACTGCCATAAAATATTAAATGACCAAGTAAAAGATGAGTGAGTCCGCTAAGTTTTCCGCTTGAATTTTCTGTGCGATGCTCGTGTTCACCGTCAACTGAGTAATTGTACTTCATCTCGAATTATGTGCCTATTAAGCGTTCATCAGCTTAAGAGGAAAACTTTCCAACAACGAGCTCACGGATATCGGAGCTAGATTACCTTAGACATCATAATCGCCGTCGTTATTATTCCTATTAATTAGTTAATTAAGTGTCTATATTGAACATCCATCAAGAACGCTTTTAAGGGTTCTGTAGTCAACTACGAGGAACCCTTATACCTACTTCCTCCATGTCCACCCGTCCGTCCGTCCGTTCGTGGTTTTTTATGATAAAAACGTTACATTACACTGGTATTTCGGGGTTTTTTTTACAACGTTAAATGGGGTATCATTAGATAGGTATGTCAAAAACAGTTGGGTTTACATTAAAGTTTTTTAAACTTTTTCTAATGTTTAGGAAAAACCACCAATTGCAAAATGTATCTAAACTGTTGTTTTTAGGTATGTGTAAACTATGCTAAATAGTGACATTTAAAATGAGCTTTCAATGAAAATGTATAACTGCTAAATAGATTTCACTATTTAGAGAGTAATGTACAACACTAACCCTTGAACTTCTCCTTGCGAGCTATACATTAAATATTGTGCTCGAGTTCCATTAATCTTTGGTCACTGGGTAGAGGGCACCACGGAACTCTACACAGTGCATGGCCGCCAGATCGACTGCACACATTAGCGCAATTACAGATCAGTTTCACACTCTCATGATGAGCCAAGCGTTCTTACGAGAGTTGGCACGTCCTCGTGTTTCTCGCCCACGTCATTCCGAAGATCGAATCATATAGATATTATAGATATAACTTGATATCATGATGCGATAGATTTCCTTTTGTCAGATTAAAATATTCCACAGCGTCAGGTAGGTAGGTATCTCGCATACTATATATATTTGACAGGTTGTGTGTTGTCTTAGCGCCGAATCCGATACTGGTTCAGATAAACAACGCAATTGATAAAACCTGTAATTTCGCATCGATGCCGCGATGTGGATCAAAACGGCTAATAAAACAAGATGTTGCGTCACGCGTTTGTTAATTTGTTCTCAATTGCGCGATGAATGACTGAGGTTTCTTTTTTTCTGTGGTTATTTATTGTTTGTAAATGTAGATTCGCGCTCCAGCGTGAATCCGCGCGTCATCATCATCTGCCGACGCGCAACGGCACCGTAGATAGGTACGCTTTGGAAAATGTGTTAATTATAATTGTTTTACAACTGGATTAGTAATGGTTAGGTACTTATCATTAGCGACATTAGTAATGTACAAACTAGTGGTGAGATCATCCCGGCGACACGTCACGTGACTCTCGGGCTGACGTGACGTGACGCAGACGCGCCGGGACGCGCCGCGGACGTAGCAGGATTACGCGCGACTGTCGCCACAACTGTTATTGTACAAAACACGTAAAAGCCATCCTAGGTTAGTTCCCCAACTTACGTGAATAATACTCGTATGATTTTCCTGATAATTACCAGAACAACAAATAATAGAGGTAAGTATTATTTATTTATTTCGAGTGCCAGCAAACGTGCCCCGCACAGCACATCATAACAACACCAAGGCTAAGCCAATTAACAACATATTTATTTGGAAAATTATCAATCTTATGGAAATTGGGTTTGTTTGTCGTAGCTTGTAGGTAAGTTGTAACATCCTCACGCGGTGGCGACGTGGATGCGCGAAACTTTCCTAAACCTCTCCTAAACAAAAGCCAACTGTATGATCTAAAGATACGGGCAGCCTGTACGAATGATATACTTTATTAACACAAGCCAAACTTGCGACTAGAGGATGCCCGCGGCCACAGACCTCAACGGACATACTCGCCAAATTTCAGGTCCAATAGTTTCGGCTGTGCGTTGTTGTGTGTCAGTCAGTCAGTCAGTCAGTAATATAAGAACAGACAATATTACAAAAAGATAGAATACAAAGTTAATAGGTAGAAACGACTCGACGAGGCGGGAATAAATGCGTGGAGTTTTCGGAGTAGACGCCTAGACGTAGCGGTAGCGGCTACTCGACGTGGCGGGAGTGCGGGACTCGACATCAAGGGAACAAATCCTTTGAATTGCGTAGACACTGCCATTTAACCATACCATCCCTTATTGATAAATTATTATAAATATAATAGTATGCAGAAGGTTACGTAGACATAATACCTAATTTATAAGTATGTTTGCCGTGTGGTTGACGGCATAGAATACAAGTGTCACCACCCCCTATCTTCCCGTGGGTGTAAAAGAGGCGACTAAGGGATAACACGATGCAAATACCATCTTTGCGTAGAGACGGAAAACTCGACATCAAACGCTATACGACTGCCTCGTTGGTCTCGCGGCATAAATGTGCGTGTGGGATCACCGGGTCCCGGGTTCGATTCCTGGGTCGGGCAGTGTTATTGGGTTTTTCTGTCACGAAACTCTCAGTAGCAGCACGGAGTCTGGAAATGTGCCCGGTACGGCAATAGGCTCGCCCCTTATTAGGTGGGACTAAAGTATATCTGGCGAAAAGTGGGTGTAGAAATACACCTCTGCCTACCTCTTCGGGGATAAAAGGCGTGACGATATGTATGTATGTATGTATAAGTATGTATGATTTTTTTCTGCAGATAATTAAATTGTAGAATATGTTTATGTTTATAAAAAAACTAAATTGCCTGCTTAACGTTTATTTCTCTGACATTGAGCCTGTAATTAGGTACCAATTTCATTTAGCTTTTTTATTGGTTAGGTGCGATTCTTTGAGTCATGTATGTAAAGGGAAAAAAACTGAATAGTTACTTAGGTACCTATTGCTTGTGGCAAATCGAGTATTTCATCGATCTGTGGCCCTCTTACTTCAGCTGCTGTATGCCGGTGGGTGATTGTATGGCTTGTAGACGCAACTCTTATTATACCTACTCATATGAGTTACAAGTGTACTAATACGTAGACAGAACATCCTATACGATAAAGCATTTCAATAACGTTCACAAGATGTTAGTACACACGATTTTTCTTAAGACATACATTAATAATTCAAGTAAGGTATATCTACCAACAGTTGTTACAATTTTGTGAACATCATCATCATCAGCCTTTAACAGTCCACTGCTGGACTAGGCCTCTCCTTTGAAAGGAGGAATTGTCCTACTATACCACGCTGGCCAAACGGGTTGGTATAGGGTTTGTATCAAGTTTTCCTTCTTTTACAGTGCTGTTCTCTGCATAATATGGTCCCTCTGTCGGTTCTAACGACACCCACGGGATGATATGGGGTGGTGACAATTCGTATTCTTAATCCGTCACCACACGGACAACATATTCTTTTGTGAACATACATATTTTTAAATATTATTGAGGGCGCTTTACCCGGAAATGTATTAACATAAAGTTTGTTTGAAATAATTGGATTGTCTAGCGGTCAATATTCGTTCATCAACTTTAGTTGCGCTAAATGTGTAGCTTCTCGTTTTCTCTTCAGGTATTAATTTACCACCAACAGTCGAACTCAAAGCCGACCGACAACTTCAACAAGAACGGATAGTTGACACCCAACTCGTGAAGCTGTCCTCACAGCTACTGTTACAGACGTGTACTGATATACTCGGACATACTCTATATTGTACTTGGTACCTAAACTTGGTTGCTTTGGCTCATGATCGTGAATATTACGAATGAGAGCCAGAGTACGAAGATGTCCACATCCAATGTGTTAGCTTGTAGGCATCACTTTTTTTATGGTAATAGGCGGCAAACGAGCAGGCGGATTGCCTGATGGTAAGCAATTAGCGCCGCCCATGGACACAAGCAACACCACAGGAGTCACAAGTGCGTTGCCGCCCCTTGGGGTTGGGAAAAGGGATAGGATGAGGAGTGGGATCAGGGAGAAGGAATACGGGATAGGGCCTCCGGCACTCTCACTCACCGAACGAAACGCAACAGCTTAGGTACTGTTACTTTACGTCGATTTTCTGTGAGAGGGTAGTACTTCCCGGGTGGAGCCGGCCCATTCATGCTGGAATCAGCAAGGCTCTACTACCTTATCACGTAGGTATTCTATCTGTATAGGTAAGTTTGCGTTAGTTTATGAGATAATATATGTAGATTTCGGATCCGGTCATTAGTATGAATGTGACACGAATCGCAAGGGAGAGACCTAAAGGCGTGCTCACCGCATAAAGTGTCCGAACTGGGTAAAGATCGGCTAAAACCTAGCTTTCCCTCGTATGTAAAATCAGATGTCTTAAGTGACAAATATTGGCAGAGCCTAAACTACTAAAGCTATAAACATAGTTTTGGTGATTTCACTCTATGACGTAGGCATCCCTTAAGGTCGGATAATAGTGGCGTAGCTAGCTTGGGTGGCACCCGGGGCGGTAGTTGGCGGATGACCTTTTTTTTTTCGTCGATACCTAACAATTCCGGGCTAACTCTCGTAGTGCTGAACTATGCTGCCTATGTTGTGTTTTTTGGGTGTCACCCCTTTTTTTGGATAGGTGGCACCCCAAAAAGGGTGGCACCCGGGGCGGACCGCCCCCGCCGCCCCCCCTCTTTCCTACGCCACTGGATAACCAGGTGGGATTTATTAAAATGTGGGCTGAAGCAGTTGAAAGTTTGTTTGAAATGTCGTTAACTTTTTTGAAGCTAGGATTATGGAAACGGCAGCAAAAGCTAGTTAGTAAATAAAACCAGTGATTGTAGCCCGTAGTAGCTGCGCTAGATATTTACTTAATACTTCCGCGGACAACAAGTTTAAGGTAATCAATCAAATATTACTTGTTAATTAGTACCTAGCTGTACATAATCATTTTCCTTGTAACTTAAGTAATTACGTATTCTCGACACAATTGAGGATAATTTTTATATTATGGTGTAGTTAGTAGAGGACGCTATTCATTGACAATTTCAAACAGATACCTAGCCGTCATTTGAACAACAAATTATGCTTAATAAATATTTCACTAACGAATTCCTTAGAAAAAGCATTTAAGAACACTTTTAATTATACAAGATTTATTTAGAAATTAATCAAGATACTTGAGAGTGTTGTGGGGTAAAAGATGTACCTAGGTGGTGACGAAGATGTAGGTGGTGACGAGCATTGAAAAAGGCATGCTAAGAAGGTTTGAGAAAATGGAGAGGATAGATGACGAAACACTGACCAAGAAGATGTATTAGGCAAGTTTGAATGGGTCAGGAGAAAGAGGACGACGTTCTTTGACCAGATTGCAGACATCTTAAAAAAAGGACATATCAGAAGTACCTTCACTAAACCGATGCGTACGCATCTTAACCAAAGTTAGCTCTTCTCTGAAATAAACGTCACGCAAACGGACGTGGCGACACTAAGTGTGAGGGTTCATTAGTTTACTACGTAGTCCTAAACCGATTCTGTACTCTAATGCTATCTATTCTTAGATCTGTAACAAAAGTAACCGGCGTGACTGCCGCCCCCCCCCCCCAGGCCCGCCGCACCGCCGCGCCGCCGCCGCCACTCGGACTCAAGTAATTAGTAATTAACTGCTAAATTCTCATTAGTAGTCATTGCGAGTTCTAAGAATAATTAAAGTAATTATAGTCAATGCGCATCTGTACCGTGACTTGATAGCACAAGCGTGCTGTAGTAGAGTGGAGAGTGATAATACGACGGACAGGTCTGCGAGGCAGGCTCACTCCCGGCCCTCTGTGTCCGGCCACCGGGAGTGCTTGTCACTCGTCAGCGCTTACACAGGCACATATGCGTACATACAGGGCCACGCACCACGCCACACTTGTCGCCTCTGGTCCGATCTAACATTATTCATTATGTCATGATATTTGCATGTTGCCGGCTCCATTATGTCGCTATTACCCGCTTACAGCTAATACATTGTAACATCGTTATTTTAACGTGTGCAATATCAGTTAGCGAGTACAAGCTATATCGTTTGTAAGCATGACACAGCTCCCCGGCTAGATTTCCACCAAAACACAATTCTAGGCGTAGTCTGTGCAACGACTACGCTTAAAATTCTACTCTGGCCTGCTCACGCTGGCCATCAAGTATCAAGGGAAGCTGGTCTGTTTTTGTACGGTATGCTTGGTGACACCACGGACTACAGTGACTTCTTCTTATACGTGTCAATAGTTTCAACTATATGAGACCTGCATAATACACGGCCACTCTCATGTAGAGTCGTTAGACGTTTGAGGTGGCCTCCCAAAGCTCAGACACAGCGCAGGTGCTCGGGCAAGATGGACATACCAGCAAATGAGCCATTGTCTGCTCCAGCTCGCCACATATACACTGAGCAAGGTCAGGGTCCCATAACACCTACATAAGTTTGCTCAGCAGGGCTCTCCCTGCGAGGGAGCTGAGAGATCCCTGGGGTTTATGATTAAAGATAGATAAGGATGGAGGTTCCTTTTGGCCCATAACCTACATTTTGCAGTAGCAGTATCTTCGCTCAAGGACTCAGTGTGGCTTTGAAACCTTTTTGAGTTTTAAGGTGATATGGCTGACGGCTGAGTCGTTGGTCCATTTACGATAAATCTTTGTGTGACAAACGTGATGATTTGTTCTGTGCCGGGTTGTATTTAATAATATTTGTTAGTAATCTGGTTGCCACAGGACTAAGTCCACATTGGGTTGAGATGGCCGCATGTAAATTATCCCAGAATATTATTACTAAGTATAGGCAACGTTTTGTCAGAGGCACCAACGCCATAGGTCAAGTTGGACTATTTACAAGCACCGATGCTGTAGTCTTAGAACTCTACATTCTCACAAGCGCTCGTAATCATTGTTTACATTTCCGTATAAACGTACGAGATGTAAATCAGTGACCTTGTAGTCCATTTCTTAAAGTGAAGCCTTGATAATTATCTGCGTCCGCAACGTCTGGCCGACACTTCAATAAAACGCACACGACAGCTTCAAGTGCACCACGCGGAAAACTGTGCCGCACCAAAATAATGGAACAAGTATATAGCTCTTCATATGTACTTGTACAATACGAGTTGAGAAGGTGGTGCGGTCCGGCGAGACGAGATGTGCGAAGTGGAGCAAGGAGGTCGTTCGGACACCCGCGCCCGCGCCGGCGGGCGGCGGCGTACACGGGAACCGTTCTCAACAAAATCTACGTCCTTTTTTACTACTTAGTATATCTAAGATGTTATGTTATTCATAGTAAGTATACTTAAGCGTGGACACTGCACCCTGATTGGGTTACGTTGAAAGAGCTTAATATTAGTTACTTTTGATCAAGCTACCTCTAATTTTTGGAGTGGAGACAAGTAGGTAACTACCTAAACTTGTTATAATACCAAAATAAATAAAACAAACAACAATTCCATGATTCTGAATCAGCGCGGAAACGTACTAAGTCGTAGTGTTTGTTGGCTTGATTCACGCGCGTTTGGAAGTTTTGCGACCACAGCATTGAGGTGAACAAAACCCACGTAAACCTGTACAACGATACCGGCTAGCTATAGATAATTACGTTCGCGGGGTATTATTAAATTTATCAAACTTTTTCCTCGTCGCATGCGCGTCAACAACAAGGTTAAGAGAGATCGGCCGGTACCTACGTTTGTAAAACTCGTTCCTAATTTTGAACCATAGCGGGAGGATTTCGACACAAATTTTGCTCAACGTGGAGTAAGCAGAAGTGTCCGTTGCACGCGGGGACAACGGCGGCGCGCGCTGACACGTGACCGACCGCCGCCGCCGCCGCCCGGAGCACTGCTTCATAACACAACGGAACTGTAGTACTTACATTTTGAACATTAGATCACTAACTTCCCAAGCAGCACGAGGTCCTGACACCCCGAGGCTTGCTTTGACGTATTGCTTTATTCCCAGACCCCACGTAACTAGAGTAGCCAAATTTATAATTTATAACATCGGTCCAAGAGTTAGGTACTCTAAGAGAAAAATTCAAAGAAATAAAAATTCTAACTGTTGTATCACAATATATTTATGAAAATCTGTTATATGTAAGTAGGTACATAAAAATATTGACAAATTTAGTAAAAAATTCTGTAAATACAAGACACAGGAATACCTAATCTCGTCGTTCATAGCACTCGTCCCCACAAAATAAGTAGCTGTTTTATGGGGCGGTGTATACGCTTTTATAACAAGCTCCCTTATAATATAAGAAACCTATCTAGAAATAAGTTCAAAATTATTGTAAAAGTGAAATTGTGTTCAAAAGCATATTATAAAATATCTGAATATAAAGACTGAGACGACCATAACACTTGGGACTGAGTGTTCTAATTCGACACACAAAAATAATTGTATAAAATGTTTTTTTTTTATGACGTTTCGTAAGTACTTGCAAAGTTTATACGAAATAAAGAAGTATTGCATTTCATTTCAGCTTCGAAGTTCTACCAAGCGCCGATCCAGGTTTGGGTTCAGAGGGGGCAATCTTAGTTCGAATAAGGCTATTACGCCCTCCCCACCCCCTTGAATCCGCCAGAGCCAACCATACATTGACTAGTGCCGAACCCTGTTAGAACGTAACAACCAAACAAAGCTGGTGATGATGAATATGACGACATATGCCCATGACCAAATGTTGCTACTTCGTGGAAAACACACAAGTCACGTATGGCGATCCGCGATCCCTTTCTAAACTAGATATCATTTCGCAATATTGTAGATAAGTGATTGCTTTGTTAGCAACTTGATATAGGAATCTATGGCATTCTACGATTATTTGTGCGTAGATTTTTTTATAATCAACACCCGCAAATCCCGCCATAAAATAAAATGCCAGAGACGTTTGTAGATCACACGATGTGAGGTCGAGTTGGAATCAAACCTTCACTCTGCAGCACTGGCAGCGGCGAGGCGACCACTTGAACCACCATACGGCACATGCAATCAAGTTGTATTTGATTGTGAGGTTGCTGTTTTCTAAACAAGCTTAGCCATTTTACGTCAGCCTCATAAACACATACCTTATTGTGAATATTCATGCCGCGCGCCCGTATGCAAACTCGACGATGCAATAAATCTATCTAAGCGCCGCCGGCTTACGATTAACAATCTAACTAACGGGACCGTTTCTGCTACATCAAATTATCCCATGAAGTTGACCGATTCCTGCCTGACCTGATGAATACATTAACCGAGGGTGAGTGAGAACATCCTCACGATTCTGGAGACTAATGGAACGGTGTGACCACCAAACGTGTACTTCATAATCTACGTCAGATTTCTCTTTATAAGTCAGGTTTGTACAAGTCAACCAGTGCAGGGTATAACCCCTGCGTGCGCCCCGGGGGCTGGGACACACCCGGGGGTCGTTGTATTGCATGTGTACGAGTGTGCAAATACCGCGAACGCCACGCGCCGCGCTCGTGTATGGTGTTGTCGTCAGGTAATCAGCTCCAGCGTCTATCTCGCTCACGTTGCTATGTGTTAATTACACTCATTAAAATAGTTCGCACATATCAAACGGAATAATCTGCATTTATAAGTGTGGCACTAGTCAGCTCGATCTGCTTTATTATGTACTTCCGCAAACGTATTGGATTATACAATTATTGCTAAAATTTGGTGTCGCTAACATTGAAATTGAGAGTATAAGGAATGAGTGAATGTCACGGCAACGGCCGCAGCGCAGTGTGCGCGGGCGTGCTGCTCGCTGCGACCAACCGAGATGAGCGAGCCAGTACGCATACCAAATATATTATAATAATGTATTCGTTTTTCCGCATTTAGAGTAATGTGAGTCGTCCGATGCCCATTTACAAGCAGGAACAGTCCTGACCGAGTGCCAAACTGGTGCACTCGCCGACGACCTCTTGTTCAGATTATGCAATTACGGCGCGACGCAGCACCGCTCACCTAACAATATATTTACATAATTAATTAATTATATCAATTATGTTCTTTGTCCGACATTTATCAGTTAACTAAATCATATACAAATCACTGTCAATGCCTCGTAAACGCCACGAGTTAGAGATAATGAATACTAACCCACATATTGAGTAAAGAGTAACTGTACATTATATATAAATCATGTCTTAATGTCTGTAAGGCTAAACAAACTAGCGCATTTATTGGTAAGCGTCATGCGACACAACAGCCAATTATTGATAGTAGCCAGTAACGAGTAGCGCGTGACTGCGACGCGACAGTTGTGACTACGAGCTGATCGCTAATAGTATTGCACTGGCAGAGTGGCACAATGTTTCAGTGTTATGTTACATATGAGCTTGAAGCTGATTCGGTTGCGACGTAATTGCTTATTTGTTCCTCGATTGACTCGTCAGCTACCTATCACTTTTATTTAGGGGTGTAAATAATTAGACACATATTGATCGCAACATTTTCGTATGTATTTTTGGAATCCATTTCGAGTAGGTACTGGAGTAGGTGACATGATACGCAGCCGTGGACAATTCACTAAATATACGAGTATACGAGCTACCAGGTGTACGCAAAGCATCCGGAGAGGAAGTGCGCCACTAGGATGTTTCGTAAAGCAACAGCGCGGTATAAACTGCAGCGCCGAGGCTGCGATTAATTTATCAGTAAACAACTTAGTTATCTGTTTCGCGACTAGTTACATCAGTCGAGTGCACCTCCTCTACCAAACTTACTATGTATGTATGTAGGTATACCTAGTTATCTACACGCGTTGAGTGGTAATGATAGCCTAGAGGTGAGACTGACTAACAGACTGCTACGTAGAGTCTCGAGCTCAAACCCGCGGCGCGCACCACTGCCTTTTCGAAACGGTGAAGGACATCGTGAGGAAACTAGATCCATTTCTGTGTGAGGAAGTCTGTACGTGTGAGAGTTCTCCATAATGTTCTCGAAAGAGATGTCTGTAAAGTTTGTTTGTTTGTTTGTAAACCACACTTGGCTAGCATGGTGGACTGCGGCCTTATCCTTCTCATAATGGGAAGAGGCACGTGCCAAACAGAGGGAGAGTTTAAATACAGGGCTGACTATGACTAGTGTAAGAGGACGGCGTTACGAATACTAGTTATAACAGTAATACAAATAAATATGTATATTAAAGTACAATAACAGTATCGGCTCGTCGCCGCGTTTCGTTCGATGATAACGATCTGTCAGGAGGCTGATAAACATGTTTGTAAAGTATGACAGGTAACACGCGAGAACTGCTACCAACTATATTTATACACATTATGTGTTTGGAAGTATTTTAAAACTATCTGACCCCGCGGTAACACCCGCCTTATTTCATTATCTCTTAACCTTCGATAGACCAAAAACTATTAAATATCGCCCATTTGGTAGAAATGTTACGTGACCGCAATTCAGCTGCTCATAAAATACACATATTATGTGTACATAAAATATATCTGAGAGATGTCTATCTATCGCCACTAGTTGCTCGTGGAACTTGCCAAAATTTTGTAGATTTTTGTAACGCTGTTGGAACCTCAACTCTACTTATATGCTTGTGTAGGTACATAACGTTTAACCTTAGCCGTTTCAACTGGAAAATGTTAATTTTACTCATATGGAGCGGTTGGGCAGTAGGTTGGGGCAACAAGTAGAGGTTAAGGGTATACTAGACCTAGCGCCGAGTAACATACTCCTATACTTATACGTTGCAGTGTAAGTAGCTGTCACAACACATCAGTGTGTAACGTTGATTCTTTGTGCCCTGCCCTTTGATTATATAAAGAATATATCCAAAGTTTGTGTCCATCCCACGGGTCTTAATCAAAACAGATAAAAATTTCTTTACCACAACATACTTAAAACTCCAAGGTCCATTTCTTCAAGCTTGAAGTATTAGAGATTCTGTTCTACTGAGCCGTCACCGATATAATAAACCAGTTCATCATGTCCACTGCTGGACTAGGCCTCTCCTTTGAAAGGAGGAATTGGCCTACTATACCACGCTGACCAAACGGGTTGGTATAGGGCTTGTATCAAGTTTTGCCTTCTCTTACAGTGCTGCTCTCTGCATAGTATGCTCCCTCTGTCGGCTCTTACGACACCCATGGTACTCTTAATCCGTCACCACACGGACATAATAATAATTTAAAGAAAAACAAAAAACCCGACTGCATAAAAACTAATTAAAAAATACGTGAAAAAATTAACTTCAATAAAAACTAAAAAGAAAGAAACAAGCCCAGTAGTTTTGAATTCTGTTAAGTAATATGCAGAAGAGAACGACTTACAGTCGGGGCCCCTTGGGAAGATTTGATTGGTAAAATTTGAATGGGCCCCGACTGTGAGTCGTTCTCTTCTGCATATTACTTAACAGAATTCTAAACTACTGGGCTTGTTTCTTTCTTTTTAGTTTTTATTGAAGTTAATTTTTTCACGTATTTTTTAATTAGTTTTTATGCAGTCGGGTTTTTTGTTTTTCTTTAAATTATTTTTTTTATTTTATACTTTTTAGTTACAATTCATTGACTTCGTTATAAGATGGTAAAATTCGCAATCAAGTGTTTGTATATCGTTTATACTTGAAATAAAAACTAAAATCATTAAGTAAGAAAATTAGCGAGATATTTTTTTTTGTTAAACAACTTTAGATCGTTATATATCCTTAACTATTATTTTAAATGAAAAATGATAAAAGGAACCTAAAGATGATTTTAAAATATCTATTCAACGACACCCCACATGACATAGTTCATCGACATTTTATTTTTTCATTTTGACAATATGGCGTCTGTTTGAGGCTGTGGTGAATTTTGTTTACTGTCATGTCTTTAGTGACACTCGCAAGGTTAAGACGAATCGATTGACGTAAGAATCATCAAAATCGGCCTACGCATTTGGTCTCTAGAACGCCACATAGAAACAAACATACATACATACATACTTACATACATACATAGACTGATAAACACATTACCCTCCTTTGCGTCGCGCAGTCGGGTAATAAACCAGTTAACAAAAGGAAACAACTTTAATTTGGCGATAAACTATTTCCCACTTTCAAAGAAATGGAAACTCTACATTATATTCTGAGCATAATAAATTATATTACGTTAGCAAAAGCATGGCGGTAAAAGCTGGTTTTCTTTCGTTATGATTATGACGAACAGCATCATTAAATTTGTACCGACGTTATATTCGATGAAATGTGACCTGTTAAATATTTGTTGCTCGTGCTTTTTTTCTGAAAACTGTGACCGCAGACAAACACAATGAGTTCTTGGTTCGGATAAACTTAACTACAGATGAATAAACAGTTTAACAACTTCTTTAGACTATAGTAGGGGCAGATGGCTTACAACTTGGCCTCTTGTCGTCACAAAATGTGTCTGCTATTTAGTGGCCCCATATTTGTGTATTTGAGAGCGTCATTGAGGTTAATTATCATCATCATCAGCCTTTATTAGTCCACTGCTGGACTAGGCCTCTCCTTTGAAAGGAGGAATTGGCCTACTATACCACGCTGGCCAAACGGGTTGGTATAGGGTTTGTATCAAGTTTTCCTTCTCTTACAGTGCTGTTTTCTGCATAATATGCTCCCTCTGTCGGCTCTTACGACACCCATGGGATGATATGGGGTGGTGACAATCCGTATTCTTAATCCGTCACCACACGGATAATTATACGTAGGCCCATTTCTATCTCGTCTGTATTGGCGAGGCGAAGGTGTACGGTGCTTGAGTCACTGATCACTCCACACCTACTTTCGCATATTTAATTTATTCACATAAGTTTCTTTGACTGATTGCCATGGATTTACGAGAAATTCAGATTTGTTAGAAATATCCTGCTTCGATACTAGAAAAATATCAAATCCATCTGTGTAATTGCCTCGTTGGATCTGTGTTGGCCTGTAGCTGAGTATAGAGGCTATACTTTGCTACTCTTAAACTGAGATTAGAGCTATGCGTTTGTTTATCTACTTAGATCCAAGTTCTTCTTATATTACGATTCATTATATATGTTTAATACCTTCCTATAGTTTGTTATTTTTTGTCCTTTTAGCTACAAAAACGTTCGTTTGGTGGACCTTGGATAATTTATTGTAAGTCTTGTAAGTAGTAGTAAGTACTGACTTACCAGAAGAACCAAATGTAAGCTAATCTTAAAAGCTAACACTTGATAATCTAGTCCAGATTCGGCCTGCGATTATACCTAATGATATCGTCGGCCCACGGAAGAGATGGAAGTGTCGGCCGTCCCTTAGCGAGGGACAGCCGACACTTCCATCCCATCCGTGGCTGCCATTCTGTTACGGCCTTACTCCACCTGTTATCACCCCGTCTAGTCAGATGTCCTGCCCATCTCTCTACCGTACCGTATCTACATATCTCTCTCGGCATCTAGATTGTCACGTCAAGTAGGATTAAGTAAGTTATCAAACTGTTCAGAGAAAACAAAGAGTTGTTTTGTCGCTGGTACAAGAACCGTCTGTAGCCGGTTCGATATTCATCAAGATAACAATATCTAGATCAAGATACAGATGTTAAGATCAAGATGCGACGATATGAATTTACGTGGTAACATCATCGGTTGTCAGTACCTATCCTCTCGTCAAGTTGGGGAAAAACCAGAGGTTCAAATGGTATCAACGAAGTATCCTCAATCCTGAAGTCATCGCATTACGGTTAGGTAAGTACTAAGTATTTCCCAAAGGAAAATATTTACCTATACGAACGATATACCTACAAGTTACTATAATTTACTCTTAACTATCATGTTACAAATTATCTATACATCTATACATATTATAAATAAAATAAAATTCTCGTGTCACAGTTTTCGTTCCCATACTCCTCCGAAACGGCTTGACCGATTTTGATGAATTTTTTTGTGCTTATCCGGTATCTATGAGAATCGGCCAACATCTATTTAAAAAAAAAAAATTTTGCAAAACAACGTTTGCCGGGTCAGCTAGTTATAAATAAAATTGGAGGTTCTGTTTGCAATATTAAAATAACCGCTTTTTTCTAAATGCATATGGATGTATTCACGATAGGTACATATATCGAAATGTCATTTTTTAAAATTTTCGTCTGTATGTCTGTCAGTCTGTTTGTTTTCGCCAATCTATGGTACAGCTGGACCGATTTTGACGGGACGTTCACTGACGGATAGCTGATGTACCAAGAAGTAACTTAGGCTATAAATTAACCGGTTACGCGAAGTAGTTCTCTCAGGACGCGGATGAAACCGCGGGAAATAGCTAGTCTAAACTAAGTATTTAGTAGTAACTACTGCACAGTAAGTTAATTAATACGGGTATGTCGTTCTGTATGCTTTTTAGTATGACCTAAAGTAGTGGTAGGATAACCATGTGGTTCCGGTTGTACTTGAAAATATGTTTCCAAAATAAGCACCCACTTTATTTCAATATCCGCTTCATATATCAAATATCATACCATGCTTAATTCTGTAAAAAATAAAATACACAAACGCAAACACAAGACAATCAGTCATGCTGTAGGCTTTAAATTATCAGGGCACAGGGACTCGACTTCGTCCGCGGCTCCATCTGCGCGAATGATATAGGTACCTAAACCTTCCCCAGGACATCACACTATCTATTGGTGGAAACTGTAATAAAGTTCATAGTAGTAGTGTAGTAGTTGACAGTTTTTGACTATGGTAATACCTTACTATAAGCTGCAGTCGGATTAGAGCTGAAAAATAATTATAGGTACCTACCTGGGTGGGGTTTTTGCCACTATCCGTATTGAGGAAAAGTCATACTTCAGTAGATATAAGTTATCGCTCGGTAGAGACATCAGAACGTGTGGGTGGGTATCTACGTACCTACTGAGGAGCCATGCATGTTACGACATGGACGCCAATGTTACACCCGTGATGTAACATGGCCGTGTAAGCCACAACTTACATAATTATACCGACAACTAAGTGCTCAATAGAATAGAATAGAATAATTATTTATTTGCTAGAAACTTTGAAGAGAAACAGAGCACTGTAATACTCAGCTACACGATACCACTGGAACAAGAAACATTCATAGGTACATGATCTTTATTACTCTTGCTAGTAACATTAATAAAATTTAACATTGAAATCTAATACTAATATATAAAGCTGAAGAGTTTGTTTGTTTGCTTGAACGCGCTAATCTCAGGAACTACCTACCCGATTTGAAAAATTCATTCAGTATTAAATAGCCCATTTATTGAGAAAGGCTATAGGTATAACATCACGCTATGAGCCACGGGAGCGAAACAGTAGCCCAAAATAGCGCGGGTGTAACCACGGGCTCATCTAGTGATACAAATAAAATAACATCTGTTCGAGCATCACTCTTTCCTTTACATTTATATCTTGAATAAACACCCAATGTTAGGATCACCCACTCTGTACGTGAAAAACATGGACAACTTTTAGGTACAAGCATTTAATATAAGTACATATACTCAGACCCAGAATGATGTTTTACCAGGACTCTCGCAAACTTAAAATTCTAATTGAAATCATATAGGCTGCTATATATTCGCTTGTGCCGACCAACTAAATAGGTAATTGAGTTTCTATTGCAGACACTCACGATCATGATTTCAGCAGTAAACATCATGCGAATGCCTGTCGACTTCGAAAAGCGCAGTAGGTAACTAGGTACACCGGCAGATTTAACAATATTTGTAACTTAATCACGTTCTTATTACGCAGCCGTGTTAAATGTTTTTTATATAACTAGCCAGGTGGTCCGGGCTACAAGGACATTATAAACACTATGGAGTCACAACGGCAACACATTTGAAATTTCAAGTCGTCATGATCATCGTCTCAGCGTTATTTCGGCTGCATTCGACTCTTAAGACGCAACTCACAAGTCTACAGATATTTTTGGTAGCTTAAGCTAAACGCCAGATCACAGAAGTTCAGATATATAATAATAATATTCTACCACATTCACACAACACGGTCTAGTCCCAAACTAAGCAGAGCTTGTACTATGGATAAACATACATATACTTTTTTTTGTAATTACTTACATAATTATTATACATAGAAATAGGGCTTTCAGTCTCAATACATTTTCGAGTCCCGGGAAAAATTTGAGACTCAGCCCGGTCTCGAAATTCCCGGAAAAAAATTACTCTTTCGAGACTCTTACAAAAAAAGGTTTCATACACATAGCCAAGGCATTTAGGCAGTTAATGTACTAAGTTTTAATAATGCCCTTTATTAATCAACAGACTGTTACATAATCAAATACATACAAGTAAAATTTACATTTTTATTACATATGTACATACATACATAGACTCCCGCCTGTCCCTGTTCCCGGAGGGGTAGGCAGAGACGGAACGCCATTTGCAACGATCCTGACATATCTCTCTTGCTTCAGTCACTCCCATCAGATTCCTCAGGCATGCTTTTCTGTTCAGGGTACTTCTAACCTGCCCTGTTTTTAGAATGTCTCCAGTCTGGTCAGAGAACGTCCGCCTAGGTCTTCCCCTTCGTCCTGTCCCATTCACACTTACCTTATATATCTGCTTGGTCAGTCTTTCGTCATCCATCCTCTCCACGTGCCCAAACCACCTTAGTATACCTTTCTCAATGCTTGTCATTACATCTTCTTTTACCCTGTGGAGGAAGACGGGTGTGGTGGTCCTCCAACTAGAAGGAGGATCCTCTCACCAGGCTGGGTGATCGTGCCTGGTGGACTGTCAGTCCTCCCTCTAGTTGGTGGACTCAGTGGAGACCACATCCATGTTGAAACATGGCTCCTCAGTACGTAGAAACCCACCCACACGTTCTGATGTTTCTACCGAGCGATAACTTATATTTACTGAAGTATGACTTTTACACAATACGGATAGTGGCAAAAACCCCACCCAGGTTGGTACCTATAATTATTTTTCAGCTCCAATCCGACTGCAGTTTATAGTAAGGTATTACCATAGTCAAAAACTGTCAACTACTACACTACTACTATGAACTTTATTAAAGTTTCCACCAATAGATAGTGTGATGTCCTGGGGAAGGTTCAGGTATAATATAATTCGCGCAGATGGAGCCGCGGACCAAGTCTAGTCCCTGATAATTTAAAACCTACAGCATGACTGATTGTCTTGTGTTTGCGTTTGTGTATTTTATTTTTTACAGAATTAAGCATTGTATGATATTTGATATATGAAGCGGACTACCACACCTTTCTTCCTCCAAATTGGTGACCCCGACGTGATCTGAAGCAACCTTCACCGGTCAGATCAGCAGCAGCAACTTCGTCGTCATCCTCGCCTCGCCTCACTCGGCACTTCACTCGATGGGCGGTAATCAAGTCGCCGCCAGCCAGCATCTTGGGCCAGGGACCAACCATAGGCCATGCAGGCTTGCATGCCTGGTCTTCCCTGCAGCCACTCCTGCGTCTAGGCACAGCACACTGCACACGGTTCACGTAAGAAGAGGACATCTCTCACCGGCAACGCAGCAGCCAGCCACTACGCAGCAACCTCGCAGCATCTCCCCTAATCACCGTGGGACACTCACTGCGCAGCACCTTCGCAACCTCTCCCCGACTCACCGTGGGACCATTGGCCCATTGCGAAGCCACTATCCCGACTCACTGGGATAGCTCACCGCGCACCGCACTTAGACCCGACGCACAGGGCCTATTAGCGGCACAATGTTCCGTCTCACTGGAACTAGCGGCACCTACTCTCCACTGGTACTGGAACGCTCCTCAGAAGCATCGACAGCTGACACATCACCTTCAAGATCAACCTTCGGTCTTGGAGGGGAGTGATGTAGCGGTAGATACATACCACTGAGGCCATCTAGCGAGCGACGACGAAGTCTCAACAACAATCCGGTGACATCTATCGGACACAATGCGACGGAAAACAAAGTGCTGAACCGCGCTTCAAGCAGAGTTCGCACGCCGAGTCGTATATTCTCAAATACGTCCGTTGGACTGACAGTCCACCAGACACGATCACCCAGCCTGGTTAGGGGATCCTCCCTCTAGTTGGAGGAACACCACACCTTTCTTCCTCCACAACCCCACAACACACACCACACATATGTTTAAATCAGTGCTCTCATTTCTACAGCAACTCTTCTGCCATACCCAACTTTCACTACCATACATAAGTGTAGGTACTAACACCACTCTATGCACAGCCAAACGTGCCTTTTTGGATACGTTTTGGCTGTTCATAAACGCTTTCAGAGCTCCATTCACTCTATTACCTGCATTAACTCTTCTTTCAATATCTTCTACATTCTTACCATCTCTTGTAAACAGCGTACCTAAATATACAATTTATACAAACTCATTCACTTGCTCCACTCATTGTCCATCGATCATAACATTATTGCATTTTTGTAATAGGCACGTAGAAGTAGTATCCTTACTTTAAGTAGAAAGTAAAGGCCATCTAAAGTGTTGTCAGATCGAGAGGATCTGATGATGATGTTTGTCAAAGAGGTTAGGTTGCAATCTCCACACATTATCCCAACTTCGACTTTACAGTGTTTCCACGTAATCGGATTAACAAAATAATGGCAGTTTAGGAGATTTTTTAATAATGGTTATTATTTGACATAAGTCTCAAAAGTCTCGATAGTCTCGAAATATTTCAGGGCACTAACTTACTCCCCTAAACGCCTGTCAAAGATCGCCATGATACCGATAAAGTAAGGAAGTAAATGATACCGGACTTATCACTTTAATGAACATGCAACAATTAACTACATATTTAAACTGAGCAAACTCTTGTTCTTCTGCTGGAAACTAACTAAAAGATTTTTGTCTGATGATGTGTAAAGTCTTTTTGTTTTATTAGGTATAATTATTTTCTTGACATGTTAAAAAAATATTAGAGAATGTTCTTTTTTTTATGTATATTGTATTGCATGCCGCAAGGTAAATACAGTGTTCTCCACATGTAACAATGTAACAACCTATGTACCTGTATCTAGCAATAATAAATAAATGAAATGAAAGATTTTCTTTCTTTCAAGTGCCCGCTATGGTTGCGAGACTGAGTGTTAGTCCATTGATCTCCCCTATGGCAACCGATGCTTAAAACGGTTTGACCATAGATTTAGCATAGAATCAGATGTAGCGTATTCGTCCAACTAAGCGTGGCACGTTGACAGCTATGTGTGCGTGACCTTTGGCGACTGGCACTGTACGGACACGCGCGTCTATGTGTGTGAAAAGTTGCCAGATTATGAATAATCTCCCAGTATTTTGCATATAGTTATGTAATATTCTTATATTCATTTGCGGTTTTGAAGAATTTACCATGGATTTAATTAATGCTTTTATAAATACATTTCTTAAATGTAGGTACCGAGTTAAGTTTTAACTACTTCGTAAATCTGTATATATAAAATCCTTGCGTTACTGACTGACTGACAGACAAGCTACAGCCGAAACTACTCGGCGCATGAAGCTGAAATTTAGCATGTATGTTTCTTGGGAACCGTAAGGGTGCACCAAGACTGGATTTCTCGAAATTCCCAGGGGATCGGGCAAAACGAGAAATAAGAAAATATGTGCGTGCGAAGCCGCTGGCGTCGATTAGTTGAGAAATAAATAGTATGTATGTACACACGGCACCAAGTCAAGCTAAACAGTTGCTGTACGATTTTGATACTTATTCCCTACGCCATAAGTATGTATGTACACACGGCGCCAAGTCAAGCTAAACAGTTGCTGTACGATTTTGATATTTATTCCCTACGCCATAAGTATGTATGTACACACGGCACCAAGTCAAGCTAAACAGTTGCTGTACGATTTTGATACTTATTCCCTACGCCATAAGTATGTATGTACACACGGCGCCAAGTCAAGCTAAACAGTTGCTGTACGATTTTGATACTTATTCCCTACGCCATAAGTATGTATGTACACACGGCACCAAGTCAAGCTAAACAGTTGCTGTACGATTTTGATACTTATTCCCTACGCCATAAGTATGTATGTACACACGGCACCAAGTCAAGCTAAACAGTTGCTGTACGATTTTGATACTTATTCCCTACGCCATAAGTATGTATGTACACACGGCGCCAAGTCAAGCTAAACAGTTGCTGTACGATTTTGATACTTATTCCCTACGCCATAAGTATGTATGTACACACGGCACCAAGTCAAGCTAAACATTTGCTGTACGATTTTGATACTTATTCCCTACGCCATAAGTATGTATGTACACACGGCACCAAGTCAAGCTAAACATTTGCTGTACGATTTTGATACTTATTCTTTACGCAATAAAAACGGTGCAAAGGTCAAAGTGTATAAGCTTGACGAGTAGCAGGGTGTACACGAATATTTGGATCGTTTGGGGATCGAACTCAAAACAATATTATGTAAGGTATATACTAATGGAAATTGAAATTCTATTACTATATTTATGAGAAAGAAGATATATCTACAATATACTTTTATAATACGGTAATGTATTTTTCATTACATGACAATCATTATCTCATAATCAATTGACAAGTGCATTTTCCCTAATTCAGGCAGAACGGCGTCGACAAAAACTGGCAACACTTACATATTTCTTGCACAAATACGAATTTTATCGAAATTAAATTAGGAAACAGTCAAATTATCAATAGTTACCTGTGAAAAGATATTCCATTTTCCTGTTTTTGTTTTTAGGAACAACTTTTACAGTGTTTAAGAACACAAGACGGCATTTTGAGAATTTAAAAGTTGAAGTGATCGTGACGCGTGAACTGTACGATGCTTCGTAGCGCACTGAGACGAGTTTGTATTCGCTTTTCAATTTTGTATTTGCTTTAGTGGCCGCACGCAAAAGTGCCGCGCGTTCCATCTGATAATTCTCTCATCTGTGGGTTTGACATACTTAATATATCTATGTGACCTGCGCAATCTAAAGAGTTGATAATAATATAATAAATAAAAACACTTTATTGTTAATAATCATTACATATCGGATTTATCAACGGCCCCACACTATGCATAGCTTGTGCTGTGGGTGCCAGAAATCATATCCGCTGTGGTTAAGACCGGTGCCCGAATATCGAAGGATACCCAATCCCTGCAAAAGTGATAAACATATTATTCAATAGCAAGCGACAATTAAAAATGTAATTTAAAGTTCTTAAAGTGACTGGAAGTATTTACAGATTTAAATAGGTACAATGACTAATGATATCACGATAGTAGTACGTAAATAAAAAGTAGTAAATATATACCTACCAATTGCATTTCAACCTAAATACAAATAGCAGTTTTTTTGCGCGATTCCAGTAAGACATTGTGCAGATAATAGCCACTTGAGTAGCTGTAGCAAGGAAAATGCCAGATGACCTTATCGACAAACAAAACCACATCAATCATACGAAGTGTCTGTCGGTCGATATGTTAGGCACGGCAGCGGCCGCGACACTGCGACACCGCGTCTCATGTGTGTGATGTAACGCACGCGCTCGCCTCACGAGCCGCTCGCCATTCACACGATACGATTCACACCAACGTGTCAACAAATGTGTTTTTCAGCGATAAGTGTAATAACAAACATGACTATATAGGAAGCCGTTACATGTAGGACACACTCGAGCTTTAGAGTGCTCTGCAAATATTAATCGAACTGTGAACATCGCGCTCTCGATACTCCCCCATGACTACTTACAAATACCTAAGTTTACTTACTACTCTTACTCGGTTGCCTCAATGAAACTGATTTTGCTTGGTCTCAGAGTTTCTCGATTTCGGCATTTTTGCGAATTCGCCGTCTCCTCTCGGCGCTCTACACTTGGCCGAAGATCTTTCGGAGGACCTTACTTTCTACGGCCAAGACTTTTTTCTCTTCCCTTTTGATCAGTGTCAGTATGGCTTCGCAGCCATACGTTAATATGGGTCCTATGATAGATTTGTAAATTAGTATCTTTGAACAGAACCGCGTACGTCTGACGGACGGATATTTTGGAGGCGGATATCAATCTCCTCCTTCCAAGTTTGTGTTCGTTAAGATGCAGCCCAAGTATTAAAATTTTTGGACCCTCGAGTATTTTTGTAACGCCTCATTATGTACATCAGCACCTTCGTGCCCTCAGTTTTTGGGACCTTTGCAGACTTTGCAAAGCAAAGGCGACAGGGCATTTCTTTATTTAAGTCCTGTAACAACAATAAACTGCTCCTTAGTGGCTACTTCAACTAAGCAAAACATATCGACTAGCTTATTTATAATTATAGGACTAAGGATAATAAAATTCCTTAGGATGCTATAGAGATTCCTAAACCATAAATCCTGTCGTAGGCTTTAGAGAAATCCAGGAAAAGGGAATAAATAGAGTTGAGTTTAGTAACACATATTGTAGCCAGAACGTAACTGTCTGCTCTGCATGCCGGACATGCCGGTGCATGCCTGCACATTTACACAACCGTCAGTGCAAACTAAAATTGGGACACGTTTTTTACATTTTCTAATCAGTTTCAATTCGCTTCATTTATGTTTTTTGATGTCGTGTCATGATGAAATGAGAACTAATAGGCACTTTTATTAAGTACCTATATATTGTTAAGTCCAGTATAATTACTTAGCTGTAGGTAGATACATATATTATATTAGAGTTCGTGTGCGCCTTTTACTTTTGCGCTGTTGACTAAGTTAGACCTTGAACTTGTAACCATCGGCACACACCTTGTATGTGACAAGCGACAGTTTCTAGAAGGGGACGCGACACGACGCCGAGCGTGAATGGCAGGCGCCAGGCTCGACACCTCTACCTTCACAATTATGTAACTAATTAGTACCTAAGCACTTGATCAAAAGGCTGGCCTTGCATTAAATGCAGCCAGTTAAAAAAAAATATATTCTCTATACTTGTACCTATGGTTATATCTGCGCATAGTCCGCTAAGTAAAGGTGGTGTCCATGCAGACTCATAGGCTTTTTAAAATGATATCTGAACGTTACAGAAACACAGTATCACGGTTCACGCCCACAACACAACATTGTACAATTCAGTATTAATATATGACACCATGTACCTGCCTAATGCCTATACAAAGATCATAAGCTGTTAGAATTTGTTTAAGTTACCTGTAAACTTGTTGTCCGTGTGGTGACGGATTAAGAATACGGAATGTCACCACCCCATATCATCCCATGGATGTCGTAAGAGCCGACAGAGGGACCTTACTATGCAGAAAACAGCACTGTAAGAGAAGGAAAACTTGAAATAAACCCTATACCAACCCGTTTGGCCAGCGTGGTATAGTAGGCCAATTCCTCCTTTCAAAGGAGAGGCTTAGTCCAGCAGTGGACTGTAGGGTAAAAGTGGGATAGATGCCCTAGGAGTATAGATGCCCCACAATTTATATTGTGAGTCATAAAAGTGCTAGCCGCGCAGTTCATTCTTAAATGCAAAGCATACCCCGCGCCCCGCTAGTGTGCGGGCGGCAGTAGTCTTGGGCGTAATAGTTCGCGACTGAGATCGAACGATCTAGTTCGCCGCTCCTAAACGAACTAGTTCGCTCTTTTAGTTCGTTAGTACGTGTTTCGTTCCCAGCTCTTCGCTCTTCGCAGCAGGAGTAGTTTTAAAACGAGTGAACGATCTGCCTTAAACTGAACTATTTTAAGAAGTTCGTTCGCTCTGCCTTATATTAATTATTTAAAGCCGTTCGTTCGCTCGTTTTTAAAATCTGCTGCTGCTGCGACGAGATGATTGAACATTGCACAATTATTAATAAAATGTTGGAGACAAAATATGTATAATGAATGATCCCCTTTTGACGAGACCTTTACTCGTTCCGTCACGAACGACTGAACTATGGAGCGGGCTATTTGGGGAACTAGTTCGCGTAGTTCATCTGTGGGAGTCACTCTTTCGAACTAGTTCGTTCGCGAACTACACAAGACTAGGCGGCAGCCGCTCTGGACGTACGCATCGCGTGTGCATGAAGAAATTTCGCCGCACTCGCTCCCGTAAATCGCAAATTACGTATTCGGTTGTTTTGAAATCGCATGTAACTTTTGATTGTCAAAGGTAAGTAACATGATTTTATTGTTATTAGCAAAGTATATAGTTTGAGTATCAATGTTACTAAAAAGATTCCTCAATTTTTGTATGGAATTTAAAAACAAAATGTAGGGCGTCTATCCCTATCGAAAAGGATAGATGCCTCATTTTTTGTGAGTATAGACGCCCTTAGGGGCATCTGTCCCCTATGACTTATGTTAGTGTTTACATATAATATAATGCTTCTATTTCTTTTTTTTATTTTCAGATATGCCTCGCAAATATGTTAGGAAGGCTAGAGCTCCTCCAAGAGCTCAGTGGACAAAAAATCTTTAATAGCTGCGATGAATGAAATTTCAAATGGTATTCTTGGAATAAATGAAATATCTCGTAGGTACGGGTTCCCATCGAGGACATTAAGACTTTCTGATTCAAGTCCATCAATTCTTTCACAGAACATTCATATTACTAACGTAGATGATATAGAAACACCGAGCAAATTTTTGCAAGAATGTTCCCCGGTGCCAATTGTTCTAATTCCATTTCACAAGAGAGGTAAGCAATCAGCAGACGTAAATACAAAAGAAAATATTAAAGAGAAGAAATCTAAAGCTAAAGGCAAAGCTACTCCAGGAATACAGTCTAAAAACAAAAAAGTATTAAGGAATGTTGTTAAGTTACAAAAATAAGGGCCAGCAAAAAGTATTAAGAAAAGAAAAGAAATGAGAGAAGAATCAAGTGATGAAATACGAGTAGCAAGCCAGGAATCAGGTGATGAAATGTTATTCTCAAACAATTCGGAATAGTCTGATTTTGAAACAAACAAGGATTCGGAATGCAAAGAATGTTTCGAAGAATATCAAAACACAAAATCGACTGTAGATTGGTTACAATGTTGAATGTGCCAAAAATGGTTGCATGAAGACTGTACAATGTATGGTGACTACTGTAACGAATGTGGAAGAATTAAAAGAAAGAACACTTACAAAATATCAAAATAGACAAAACTGTAAAATTAACATCAATCTGAAGCTGATTATTTTAGAACCTAGAGCGTGATAATTAAAACCAAAGCGAAGAAGTTAAAATAAGCCAAGGGAAAACGAAAGTTAATAAGTATTATTAGTTTCTGAATTTGGTTACTATAATTTGAATATTAAAACCAAAGTAATGGCCATTGATAAATATTAAAGTAAAACTTATTACTTAATCCAATTTTTATTTGTGTTTATACCTAAGGGCAACTATCCTCATAGTGATAATTTAATCGGGGCATCTAATCCATATAAGGGGCATCTATACTCCAAAGTAGTATTGTAAATTTTCTTATTTTTCTTTGTTGTAATCAATAGATAAATTGAATTTTAGTTTAAAATATAGTAAAAAATAGACCTACGTATCATTAAAAATAAAAAAATGAAAATATTTATTTAAATTCTATAATAAAATAAGCAATTTCAAAATGTGGGGCAACTATCCCACTTTTACCCTAAAGGGCTGATGATGATGAAACTTGTTAAAAAGTTGAATACCAAACAAACGTGATCTCGAGTAGCAAAATCGTAAAATATAATTATTTAATTACCTATATTAAGTTATCAATTTTTTGGTCGGCAATGCCTCGTTGATTCAGCATGAAGATATTAAATAATGCAAGAGGTTTAAGAGCGCAATTTATAAGATCTTGAAAAAAATCTGAGCAAAAAACCATAACAGCATCGAGACCGGTTTTCCCCTGGGACTCACAAAACCTGTTCCACACCCACACCTGCTGTCCTTTTCAAAGAAACATTCTTGGAATCACGGCCACTCCTTACGTAATTTTGAAACTCTATAAAACATTATTAATCCTCACACAATCGCCTTCTCAGTAATATTTACCATTATGATGATATTTTCGGTGACGGGTGAACACAATAAATTAGGCACCTGCGATGTCCCGGGTGTTGGCTGTAAGAGGGTGAGACGTGGAACACGTGCACGACTTGCTCCTTTACAACTTACACAAGTATCTCGCTACGACCCTGAGCATTGTTATGTTTTACCGTACGCACGCTTACATCATGAATCATATCAGTGCCCTGCTCCTTTTTTTTTTTTTTTGGTGTCGGGTTGGAAAATCCTCATGGAGTCCCTTCGCCCTGGGGGGGAAGGACGAAGGGGACTGTCAGACTCTTACTGACTAAAAACCAACCCGTGCTCCTCATGTACCCATGTGTCGGAGGGTAGGGTTTCACCTAAGCATTCCTCGCTACCCCCCGACGGGTATTGGCCCATTGGCCCCGCCAGATGGTCAGGCGGGCCCCGAACGAAACCCCCTTGGCAGCGGATGAAGGTGTTGGGCTCCGCCGCCAAAACACCCAGCGGCCGCAGAGAATAGGGAGGACGGCAACGCAACACCGCATCTCCTCTTCCTCTGCGGCCCCACCGCGACGCAACGATGGTGCGCCCCCATTCGGTCGCGGGAGATAGGGCGCGCGGCAACGCAACACCGACACGCCTCTCCTCCCGCGACCGCACCCGACTGCGAGGGACAGAAGAACTGTCCCTCGCACCCGCCCCTTTGGACGCATCCTGCGCAGGCCTCCGTCAAGCCCACGCGGAGCGTCCCCTCCTGGATCCCTCTTAGCTTCACCGCGGGTCACCAATCCACGGTTACTAGGCCCCCCCACCACGACAAGGTGGAGATCCCACGGGGGGGATCAGTGCCCTGCTCCTACGAGTCTTTTTTTATGTTGTTATAGTGATTTCTCGACACAGCCATTTCCGTTACATCGACGTACGTTCCTACCTATTTATTATATAAGCAGGTAACTATAGATAATAATAATTGTAATAAAATTGTCCTTTTTGTAAGTCTGAACTTTAACATTGACAGTATTTCTGCGTTTTTTATGATTACATGGGGCTGGGCGATGAATCATTCATTAAAAGGTTTTCTTGTGAATGGAGCGTCGAGCGTGTGTCGCTTTATAGTAATGTAGGTAGGGTAAACTTATCCACAGCGTTATCGTCCACGTGCAAGTCATAATATAATTATATCCACTGTCAACATGATTATATTTATTACCTATGCGCTACACGCTTCATTTTACAATGGACGGATTTAGCCAACCAGTCTCTTGACTAGTATTGACAGTTCAATAGGCAGATCAGAGCAGCTATGGTTCTCTGTTGTCGACGTTATAAATAATGACCGTTATGTAGATATAATTATTAGCCGCAATTCGGCAATCGACTACGAGTATTTCATGAATTAAAACTACTTGATGTGTTCTTAACTAGAGTTCACCCACGACTCCGGTCGCGTGGAGCTCTTTACCCATTAGGGGTGGGATTACCAAAAATCCTCTCTTAGTGCTTCTTAGATCCAGGGATAATATGTCAAGGTGGGGATTCATAGACCCAAGCACTAATAAATGCGGTTGTGGTGCGTCTCCATAGACGATGGGCCATTTGCTTTCGTGCCCCGCAGGCCCGGAGTCGTGTACGCTTGACGACCTGTATGAGGCAAGGCCAAATGCCATTCGAGTGGCCGACTTTTGGGCCAAATCTATTTAATGTGTTTCCATCAACACGATAAATAATGCTCCTTTACACTCCCTAAGGAACATACATGTTAGCCGTGTGGTTGACGGCATAGCATTCATTTCATTTCATTTCATAGAATACAAGTGTGACCACCCCCTATCTTCCCGTGGGTGTCGTATGAGGCGACTAAGGGATAACACGATGCAAATACCATCTTTGCGTTGAGACGGAAAACTCGACATCAAACCCTATACGACTGCCTCGTTGGTCTCGCGGCATAAATGTGCGCGTGGGATCGCATCGGGAGGTCCCGGGTTCGATTCCTGGGTCGGGCAGTGTTATTGGGTTTTTCTGTCACGAAATTCTCAGTAGCAGCACGGAGTCTGGAAATGTGCCCGGTACGGCAATAGGCTCGCCCCTTATTACGTGGGACTAAAGTATATCTGGCGAAAAGTGGGTGTAGAAATACACTTCTGCCTGCCCCTTCGGGGATAAAAGGCGTGACGATATGTATGTATGTATGTTAAGGAACATACATTTTAACTTCTTGCGCCTAGTACATACTTTCGGCTTCACGTTGTCAGTCAGTCAGTAACATATAATATAATAACATGTAATCTTTTTCTTTTTTCAACATTGTCGTTATTGTTCATGTCTTTCGTCTGATAGAAAGAAACGCATTTTCTTTCTTTCTTTCTTAACAGAAGTTTATATACCTACTTAACATATCATCGTGTCAGCCTAGAGACGTCCACTGCTGGACATAGGCCTCCCTCAAGCTTCTCCACACAGATCCAAACTTAATATATAGAAAAAAAAATATTTAGGTAAATTTTCTTCGTTTAATATACCCTACAAGATATTGGAAACCATATTTAGTTGCGAGGATATAATCATCCAAAATCAAGTAAATATATTATGTACCTATTCATATAGGTACTTATATATATTTACTTGATTTTGGATGATCCATAGGTACAGCTATATAAAAGTTCACACTTATGTAGCTGAATGTACCTACGTATTACAATTACTTATAGGTTGTTATAATATCCTAATGTCCTAGAAAGCTGGAATATTTTATGTAAGCTAGTATTAGTACACAAACAACAAAAAAAAAAACTTGTAACCTTTATCCCCCAAACCCTTAAACTAAGGCATCGGAGTTTGTATGAGACCTGCAATTTTGACGCTAGAGGTCTGATCTGATCTGAAAATTGATGTACCTATATACAGGGTGTAAAAAGACCCTTAACGAAAACTGAAACCCCATATTGTAGCAATTATTACGAACATTTGTTACTTCGGCACCATACCTGGGAAATTACTGGTTCAGGAGATATTGAGGCTCAAAGTTAGTATGTATACAACTTTTGTAATTAGGTACAAAATCGATGCATTTACCACGCCAACCTGTGCTATGGATATCCTATGCACCCATGGATAGGTAGGTATTTCGAAAATTGCACGCGCGCACCTTTAATTGCGGTTTAAAAAATGTGTCTATTTAAAAAAAAAAAATTCCCAAGAATTATTTTTGCTTAGAGTGACTTAGCATGATGTCCAAAACGAGTAGACTTCGGCTTGGTGATGAATCTTGTGACACCCTGTATATGTAATTATGTATGCTACATTCACATAGGCGTGAGGTGAAAAATTCACTGTTCATTACTTTTCTGCTATACAATATTTCTTGACTTCTTGTAGTAAGGAATGGCTAAGCCACATATTTTGACTAAGGTGTAGAGTTTGTGAAGTTAGGCCTTGTAGAGTTAGGGCACGTAAAGTTAGAAGCTTGGCTCTAAATTACATCTGATAACTTTTTGAAAGTGCGAGTCATATGGTATCGTCTTAGCAACATTTTAATGCCATTTTTTTGGTGGGATAAATGATTCCCTAATGAAAAATGGATTCTAGATTTTTCTGTTAGGTACTGTCGAAATGACGAGCATCTAAAAAAAAACCAGTGTACCTTACTAGCGGTGAACGTGCGCAGCTGCGATACTACGATATAAATACGTAATAAATATTATGGAGCACGTTCCGTTTGTATGATAAGAATAAGCAAATAACATATTACACCTACGTCTTTTTTTGCGTTAGTCTCATAAATTGCGATACAGACATTAAAAGATCGATCTTAAAGTCAAATACCCTAATAAAAAAACAACCCATCAACCTACACAGTAATTACAAGTTCCAGACTAACAATGAGAACATTGATCGTCATCGAGCACGAGGAGAATTATCCGGAGCGGCTTTATCTATCGGTACAACTAACCTAACTGTTTGTCGTCAATAATAAATAATCAATCATTTAGAAATTTAGATTATATATCAAACCCATTAACATCGTTACAAACTTGAATGTGGCCACCGAACGCAAAGAGTTGTGGCCTCTCTGAGTCCTGTGACAGACACACATCGCAGATCCACGACGCGAATATTACCTTAGGTATATAACTGACTCAAAATAAGGAAAATACTGCTTGCACACGGTTATCTGCTTCTCAATCTACGAAACATGTTAAAACGTAGTTTACTTAAAAACAAACTAATTTATTTAGTTTCTTAGCACTAGATATTATCACAATTGACACTACACTAACGTTACCATTTAGATAAGTTTAATATTATTATTGAATGTTTGTATTTCCTACATAGTTAGGTACATCGAAGAAAACACTTATTTGCATCATGGAAAGGTTTGATTATATTGACACTAACCAAATCTGTCTATATTTGCGAGTACTATTTGCTAATAATCAGCAATTACAGTTTAATCACGAATCACGTTTCAATGTCCAAATTGTATAAGCTGTATGGACACGATCGAATTCATTCACCGACAGAAATTAATAATATCTGTGTGCTTAGATACCACTACAATATATGTAGAGCACAGCATCCGTCATAAATGTACGTTGTGATTTAATTTGGTTGTTCTCTGCGAACGATGCTCGGAGAAATTACTTTGTGTAATTCCATGGTTAACTTAGGAGTTCGTAGCCGACCGCAGATCACAGCAGGACATAGGGACACAGGACGACATGTCGCCACTTCATGTCGCGGCTACACGCGTCGTCGCGACGTGTAGCTGTAGCCATGATGACGACAGCAGGAGACGGCAGAGCCGTATTGTTCCGAATGTTCTGTGAGACCTGGATGTATGACGACTTTGAGAACGTCATTGGTTTACTAATGTGCAGTCGGGTAATACTGATTTGCGGTCGGGCAGGCCTAGCTACGGCGCTCCGTAGACCATTTCTGACGATGCTACGGCAGGTCTGTTATAGAAATATATGTAGAAAGTAAAAAACCACTAGCATCCAAGAGTGTCGCTAAGAATTAGTAGGTACCTACCTACGAATGTGTTATTGCGTACTCGCGGTAAATAAGATCCACACTGTAGGTACCTACAGATACTAACCAAATGTATCGATTTTCATTTACTATTTGTTCTTGTCACGTGCACGCGCGAACAAGATGATTGTTTGTCGCACTTGACGGATGTCAATGATTCATTCCAATATATTCTCAAATAATTAGATAAACACCAATAGGCGCGCTAATAAATATGACGTATCTGAACCTAATATGTGAAATGACAGTTAGCGCCTCTCATTATGTTGTTAATATTTGCTCACGCTCTAATATATAAAACCATATAAGACACGGCCACTCATCCTGCTCTAAAAAGGCTTCGCATAAAAACACGCAAACTTTGTCACATGACATGACATTTATAATCATAGTCACTGACACTAAATACCTACCTAATGATGAATATTATATCATAGTCATTAACATTATAATTATAGGTACCTACCTGTAAAAAGACCCTTAACGAAAACTGGAATCCTATGTTGTTCCAATCACTACGAATATTTTTTACTTCGGCACCATACCTGGGAAATTACTAGTTCAGGATATATTGAGGCTCAAAGTTAGTATGGAATTTTGCTAATTAGGTACAAAATCGATGAATTTACCCCGCCAATATGTTCTTTAGATACCATATGACCCCATGGATAAGTAGGTATTTCGAGCATTGCACGCGCGCGCTTTTAATTGCGGTTTAAAAAATGTGAAATCTTAAAAAAAAATCGTTTCCCAGGTATTATTTTTGGTGAGTATGACTTGGCAGCTTAAGTTGACGGGGCCCTGCTTCGCAGGACTCCTACATTCAGGGTTCAGGGTCACAAGAAAACCTAACATAACCTACGAAGTCGACGAAACTGACGCCGAATATTTTTCGAAAATCACGATCTATTTATTTATGAAAAAGATCTCCTAAAACCTAATAGGTATTGTTAGGTTTTCTTGTGACCCTGTACCCAAAAATAGGAGCCCTGCGAAAAAGGCATAAGGCGAGATGTGGATATAAAATTACAACTCTGTCTACCTTTTCACGTCAAGATATAAAAAAAATGCTGTCTCATTTAAGAACCCATAATACTCAGCGCCGCAGTGACAAGCGGCGAGTACCACTACGCCATCCGTGCAGTCGACAATCATCTGGTATAACGGTGATATCCACCGATGTACCTACTATATTTGATCATCATCATCCTCCTAGCGTTATCATCATTACCAGCCTTTAACAGTCCACTGCTGGACTAGGCCTCTTCTTTAAAAGGAGGAATTGGCCTACTATATCACGCTGGCCAAACGGGTTGGTATAGGGTTTCTATCAAGTTTTCCTTCTCTTACAGTGCTGTTCTCTGCATAATATGCTCCCTCTGTCGGCTCTTTCGACACCCATGGGCTGATATGTGGTGGTGACATTCCGTATTCTTAATCCGTCACCACACGGACCTAGCGTTATATATAGCGATAATTCAAAACTGTATACGCACATAACTCCGAAACGTGATTGTTACGCTCGGCGCTCCGTGGATTCGAACCCGATATCCATACATTCCCGTACATTCGACAAAACAACCATGGCCAGTTGGCATCTGTGTCATCCGGAAATTGAGGACGTTGTGACATCTCATCATTCACTTTTCAGGACTTTTGTAATTAATATTAATTAATTGAATGTCCGTACGTTAAATGAAAAATATCCTCCCGACAGATTCCGGCCACTGCGGCTCGTCTTTATATGAGATTTGCCAACTGCGCGGGACATATTACGCGCACGAAGTGTGTGCGCATGTCACAAGTGCACTCTCTATTCCCTCACTCTCATAGTCCGATGGGACGCCACAAACGACACGACCGAAGAGAGATTGGGCGCAAGACCAAAAACTGAACGTGCTTTCTGAGGTACAGGGTGTGTGACGCCAACTCCCTAAATCCTAACTTCTATTGGATAATTCCTAACAGAAAAATCCAATATCACTTTTTGTTCGACCCGGGAATCGAACCCAATAGCTCATGATCCGCAGTCCCTTCCACTACCGCAGGACCACAGAGGCAGTCAAAAAGTAAATAAATGTGTATTGTATGAGATCAAAATATAATTGCACTTTTTCGCATTGGCCGTATGCAAAGTGTCAAGGCAGCTGTACCGGTGGCCACTTGCCTTGACCGCCAAGTTCGGCGCCAGCGACACCGGACAACTTTAAAACGTCCATCGTATGATAGTGGACACAGAAATAAGACCTAAGCGAAATAGGTTTGAATTATATTAACACTAGGTATAAGTACCCATTCCTTTCATACATTTAAATGACTAGCTTTCGCCCGCGTCTTCACCCGCATGAAATTTTAATAAAGAGCAGTCTTTGTACTTCTCCAGGTTTTAGACTATCCATAACAAATTTCATCACAAATATTTCATACATGTACATTAGCCATGCAGCATACATATACACAGATAATACTTAAAATTACTATCTTTTGTTTTCATAGTCATCAAACTTCAGGTAAAGATTAGTATGTAGGTATCGTATATTATTAAAGTTTTTGAAGAGCTTATATAACTTCTGAATAGAACAGTAGCAAAAATAAAAAAATTAAAGCATTAGTATATAATCAGACCGCCCCTCCGCCTCGCTGCGCTTAAGCGCGCCAACTCATAGTAAGCGCTTTTAATAACGCTGTGCTTGGGTCAATTATATCGTGATAACTTTTAAACTATTCGTCCAAACTACATACTGATTAAGACAAAGTTCATCTACATTAAATACTGAAGACAATAAATCTATCAATTTTGAAAACAATTTGATAACTACTCTAGAATGAGCATTGTAAAAAAGTATCAAATTTAATTATTTTTACGGACCACTTTTTAGTGCATATTGGCTTCTACATAAAAGGTAGGTATATGCTGCCGCAGACTTTTTTTTAGAACTTTTTAAGATAAACGATATCACGGTACCTATGTACATTATCTTCATGTAACTTCAACGGTTTAGGCAACGCACGCGAAGATAGGTTTCAGAGCTCAGGATTTTTATTGATACTTTTCCTTATATTATGGCAAAATTTCATAAAAATTTATTTATTTATTTTATTTATAGTCTCACGCCTGTATTCCCGAAGGGGTAGGCAGAGGTGTAAATATAACACCCACATTTCGCCATGAATTTTTAGGTCCCACGTAATAGGGGGCGAGCCTATTGCCGTTACATCACCAGACTCCGGGCTGCTACTGAGTATTTTACCCGACCCGGGAATCGAACCCGGGACCTCCGATCAGCAGTCGCATACGCTATCCACTGGACCACGGAAGCAGTATTTCATAAAATCTTTATAAATTGTAGCATTTGTAGCCTATGTGTTGTTCTGATGTATAAACTATTTCTGTAAAGTTTCATCCAAATCCGTTCAGTAGGTACTTAGTTTTTGCGTGAAAGAGTAACAAATATCCATACATACATCTTCACAAACTTTCGCATTTATAAATTTTATAATATACTAGAGGACGCCAGCAGCTACGCCTGCATTTTTTTTAAATTTACCCGTTTTGACCGATCCCGTGGGAATTTCAGGAAATCCCTTCTTAGTGCACCCCTACGGTCCCCAAGGAACATACATGCCAAATTTCAGCTTCCTGCGCCCAATAGTTTCGGCTGTAGCGTGTCTGTCAGTCAGTCAGTAACGCAAGGATTTTATATATTAAGATTAGTAGGATGTTGCATTGTTTGCTCTGGAATAAAGTTCAGGCGCGGTCATAGTATCATATCATTCAATTAAAAAGTCATCATCATCATGAGCCCTTTATACTGTCCCACTGCTGGGCACGGGCCTCTTCTCACTATGAGAAGGGTAAGGCCATAGTCCACCACACTGGCCAAGTGCGGGTTGGCAGACTTCACATGAATTGCGAGAACATTATGGAGAACTCTCAGACATGCAGGTTTCCTCACGATGTTTTCCTTCACCGTTTAGCAAGCGATAATTAACAATTTAATACGCACTTAACTTCGAAAAGTCATTGGTGCGCGCTGTGGATTCAAAATCAAAATCATTTATTCATCTAGGCCACAAAGTGACGCTTATGAACGTCAAAATTTAAGTTAATTATTTAATGATTCTACATTTACATTTACTGCCACGTTCGCAATGCAATAGGTAGAACCACGAGAAAGAACGGGCAATTAAACTCATGGCCACTCTTTTCAAACAAATATAATGGTGGATTCGAACCCGAGACCCTTTGCGTTGCAGTCTGTCGGTCCCTCCACTCGGCTATCGCTGCTCTCAAAGTATAAAAGTCATGTAGGTTTGTAATGTATCGAGATCAAATCAAGTAATAATGGTTAAGATAGGTTGGAATACAATAGAACCTATGCTCATAACCAGCGGACAATCTTATTAAGTCCTTGTAAGGGAAGGTGGGAAGGGATCTTGAAACTGGTGAAGGAAGGACGTGTTATCAAAGAAAGCACTAAAATTAATTTGTCTTTGGACGAAAACAGATGCTAATGAGTGGCTCGAGCCGTCCTGCTTCTCCTCCTTGATCCGCCGCTGATAGTTGATAACATATCTAGGTATAGTATAGTCCTAAGGATACGGCTGCCATCACCTTAATTGCCGACACCGGATAAACACCGCAAAAATCCCGGACATTTGGACGAAATACGGTTTTTCCCCGGACACCTCTAAAAAGAACGGTTATCTATTGAAAAAAGTGATTGCCCCTGACAAATAAAGTGTCCGGGTTACACCCGGACACTATCAAAAACCCCGGCCGTACAGGCCCCGGACGCCTTTCAAACTAATACAAATCCGGACGGATGGCAGCCGGTTCAGTCATACAGCAGATACACATTCACCATATTGATCGTTTTATCACAATACCTTCTATGTACTTACTAACTGAAACCTGTAAGATGTAGGTAATACAAATTAATGTGACGCTGATAATTTTAACATATCTATGTTTGGTTACAAAAAAAATACCTATTTCACCTATTTGCGCTGATTTCGATTTGAAATATATGGTACTATCGCGTCATTAGATAATAACAATGAATTAGGATCATTATTTTTTCAATTTTCACATTATCTACGGGCAGCTGATGCGGATGTTGAGTTACCTATTTAGGTACTTAAATTAAGTAGGTATTATCTGTAGCTTAGGAGAAATTCCAAGCCGCTTATTTTATTCATGCAATAAAAACACATCTCTTGATTTTCTATCCTCTTATTTGGGCAAGGCAGGTTCAGCTTTAACAATGGGTGTACCGCAGGGTTCAATACTCGGACCAAATCTATCTGCTCTTAATAATTAGTTATATTTACATGATTTAGGTATATGTACATGATATTTTACAATAATTCAGGTACCTTATATTCTAGTACCACAGACCATATAGTACCTAATCTGTTTATAATAAGTATTCAACGATGATGAGATCGTGTTGTTCTCGGATGATAGCAGGTACCTACATGATTAACTTGATGCACCTACAACGTAATTCTAAGTAAGCAGGTAGGATATAAAGCTCGTAGGAGGTCATTGTATGTACCATTGCTCATAATGAACAAATATTATTCTGGAAAATTCTATACAGCAGCAGCCTCTTTCTGAAGTGGTGGTAAAGTAAGTAAACACTTGACGTTTCATACGCACTTATGAAAGGTTACACGAAGTTAGGATACGTTCATTTCAAAATTCTTTTTTTAGTACTTAAGTGGGTTGAATTGGCACTAGAGCCTTAATGATTTCAGCAATTAGTATGAATGGGCCAGCCCAACTGAGGGTGTATCTATTTCCCTCACACAGAATAAGTATTGAGCAAATCGTATATTTCAGTTGCAAATTTTTTATCATATTTTTTATACCTACCTAGTTTACGGCATAGACCCTACGCAAAGAAACAGATGGACATGCCTGTGATAGGTACCTACATAGATTAGACAGGGCCTCTCAACAAGGATGGAACTTGATAAGAGGGCCTGCCCGTCCAATCTTGCGACAGACTTCTCCTTCATGAGGTATAACTTTCCTTGTTAAGATTCTTTGTCAGATAAAGAAGCACAAACCAAATTAATAACACATTCAAAGCTTATACGGTAATCGAACGTCGAGCTAAATCTTAATACTTTTGTTGCCAACTTTGATGTCCCGGCGAACTTTGCAACTACACTACCTACAAGGGCGTCGCCAGCCGATCCTCTAAGGGGGGGGGGGGGGAAGTACGCCAGCCGATGGCCTAGGGGGAGGGGGCAAGTTAATATGGAAAATGAGAAAAGTACAAGTTGTAGGGTTTTTTGCCCCCCCTTGGCGACGCCCGTGAAAACCATATCGGACCAAGCTTATCAACATTTATCGAATGTTTGGTATATCTCTATTTCGCTATCACATACTTATATATTATTACTAGCTGACCCAGCGAACTCCGTATCGCCTTTTTAAGAGTTTTTATTTAATTCCCTTTTTCCAAGCCCCTTTTCCAAAGTTACCATTGACTTAGCGCTTAATCTCTTATCATTTCAGATTCTTTAAATGATGAACAAACAAACATAGATTTTTATATAATATTGAATTCCCCATTCCTTAAAATATCGGAGACGATACCATATCGACTTTAAAAAAAAATCCCTTTCGCCATCTTTGATTTCCTATCCGCCATCTTTGATCACGAAATAGATGTTGTATTTGGATTGACCATCCCTAAAATCATCAGAGACGATACCCATATTGATTTTTAAAATTTTTCCTGTCCGCCATCTTTGATTTCCCATCCGCCATCTTAAATCTCGAAATAGATGTTGTATTTGGATTCCCCATCTCTTTAAACATCGAAGACGATACCCATAATGCTTTTTTTAAATTTCCCATCCGCCATCTTTGATCACGAAATATATGGTGTTTTTGAATTCCTCATTCCTTAAAATATCGGCGACGATACCCACATCGACTTAAAAAAAATCCCGTCCGCCATCTTTGGTTTCCTATCCGCCATCTTTGATCACGAAATAGATGTTGTATTTGGATTCTCCATCCCTTAAATCATCAGAGACGATACCCATATAGACTTTAAAAATTTTCCCATCCACCATCTTTGATTTCCCATCCACCATCTTGAATCACGAAACAGATGTTGTATTTGGATTCCCCATCCCTTTTAACATCGCAGACGATACCAGTATTGTTTTTTTTTTAAATTTTCCCATTCGCCATCTTTGATTTCCCATCCACCATCTTTGATCACGAAATAGATGTTGTATTTCAATTCCCCACCCCTTAAAATATCGAAGGCGATACCCATGTTGATTTTTAAAATTTTCTCATCCGCCATCTTTGATTTCCCGTCCGCCATCTTGGATCACTAAATAAATTTCATATTATTAATCAGCGTCCCGAAAATCTCGTAAACGATACCCATATAGATTGTATCCTATTCGTTTAGCCTTTTTTTTGGACCCAACCCTTCTCGTTTGACGATTTTATTATTTTTGTCTGGCCTCTAAAAGTTGTGGCGTAATTTTATATAGCCTATAGCCTTCCGGAATAACTGGACTATCGTATACAAAAAGATTTTTTCAGATCCGACCGGTAGTTCCTGAGATTAGCGCGTTCAAACAAACAAACAAACTCTTCCGCTTTATTATATTAGTATAGATAGATAGATGTAAAAGCAAAATATGTTTATTGTGGGTTATCCTTGGAAGATAGACATATACCATTGCGGACTTTTTTGTAGCTCTATTAAAGAGGTACAATCCCACCATATATTGTTTTGTTATAACTCGAAAGGTTTTGGCAGCGTTTTCGAGGAAAGCTCCCGATCGGCTCAATATTTGCCGGCGCGTTGAACTAATATCATCGTACTATCGTCAGTTTGCACAAAACCTAAACTTATTATACACTAAAACCTTCATCAGGGATCACTCTCGATGTTGTTGAAAACCGTATAAAAATTTGTCCAGTACTTTTCGAGTTTTAAGCGAACAGACAGACACCGCGGCGGGGGACTTTGTTTTATAATATGTATAGATAACTAACACTTTTCCGACGTTTTATGCGGAAAGCGGACCCCGGGCTTGCAGATGTGCTAGTTTTGTCTAAATGACCGACACTCACGCAGGCGAAACTAGCCCTTCCATCATTTTTGCATACATGCTACGTTGGTTGAGCCATTCCCAAAATTATCCAAGTAGTTACCTACTTAGAATATTTTTATTGCCTTTGTTTTTTTTTTGTATTTAGTTAGTACTCACTCAGTAGTGAGTGTCCCTAAGCGCCTTGTGCTCGGTATGCACTAGGCACCGAGCCCGAGGCATGTTGATTTCCTACTACTGCAAGATAACACTTAGCATCACCGTGCTATGTACCTACTTATAATTTACTAGTTATAACTTAGGACAAATAATAATACATACAGACATTGATTGATTCGTATAAGACTAAAACATTAGAATTTACCTGCTTATGAATCCTTGATTGTATTTATAAAGTGACACCTGAATGAATCAAAGCTTCGGGCGCGGCGTCATTGTGTGGGTGGGAGACAGATGGGTGGCAGCCATGTTCGTACGTTACACACACGAGCTGCTCCATACACGGGATATAATCAACACCTATCCATGGTTGCAAACTGCTCGGCTCATTTTAGTCCACAATGGGGTCACGGCTTAGGTACATAAATGCAATGTTATCATAATTGGCTTGCCGTCCCAAAACCGGCACAATATTTCAATGACTTTTGGTAACAGTCACGTGCGAGTCCAAGTAAAAGGTGTCGTCACGGTGTCGTCATGTGAGTCATATATGTTTATGTTATACGTGTGTATTAAGATGTATCCTACTGTTGTTGTGTATTCATGCTCACACGCAAACATGCTCCTCCGCCACTACCGGTGCCACTGTCTATAATCAGGCGCTTGTGTCGACTGTCGTGTAGCTTTAAGTGAGACACCGATTCAAGAAGACTTTGACAATAGCTTGGTTCAACCATTATTAAACGTCCTTTCACTTTAGATATTTATAATATTTTGAGGTTATTGAAAAGGAAAAGTGCAGAGGGTCTAGTACGAGTTTTACACGGTGATGATAGACCATACTAACATAAGAAATTCCATACATTTTCTTAACACTTTCACGGACAGTAAACGAGACACAATTGAAGTTTTATTGTAATCACGTATATAGGCGTTTACTGTCCATGAAAGTGTTAAAGCGCCCCTAACGGACAGTAGCGATGGATAGAGTCCGCTAGGGTGCGCATTTAGAAAATGTATGAAAATTGTTCCCGTCGATTAGGCTATCGTCCACCGTGACGATCGAGTCCAAAGTGTACAAACTCGTACTAGACCCCCAGGTCATTATTATTGTAGAAGTGTTTAGGTACTTATACATTTCTGCTCTATTAAAAATGTACCTAAAAACGTCTACCTTCACCAAATATAGGAATTTAAACTTTCGTGGTCATTTAAACTTCCGAAACACAATATACCCTATTAAGAATGACCATTATACTATTTAGATACAATTACAAACTGACATACCTAAGGCTAAAAAGCGATGAGCACTTCGGTAACAACCCCATAGATTGGAGACAGGGAGAATGATCATTCTGGTGCGCCTGACAAATCTATAAAATTTTTTGACTTCACCACTAATAAGAACTTCTGTGAATTTATACCTATACATATTTTGGATCTGATGTATGTGAAAGCAGATCTTGGTAAACGGTATCAGTCCAATAGAATGATCTGTTATGGAAACTCAAATTTGTGATGCGGATACTAATAATTCAGGACAAAGCAGGGAAACGTATGTATATAAATACATGTATTACGGATTTATTAGGAACGCCTGCAGCACAAAAATAGCAACATGCAGGAGCGCAACACCGCTTAGTGGCGCTCACAAGACCTACGAATCCAAAACACTAACTGGCTCTCTGTGGATATATTGATGTTTTTGATTCTGTAATCCATATTTGGGGATGTGTTTTGAATCTTAAACATTGCTTATACAGATACAGTGTTTTGCATTCACATGGTAGATGCAGCGACGATCGAACAGACCGCTATGCAGAGGGCATGGTCATCGGGTTTGAATCAACGCAACGGCGCGAACCATAGATTTCGTAGTTTAAATATGCGTATTGAAATATTGTCCGTGTGGTGACGGATTTAAAATATGGAATGTCCCCACCCCATATCATCCCGTGGATGTCGTAAGAGCCGACAGAGGGAGCATATTATGCAGAGAACAGCACTGTAAGAGAAGGAAAACTTGATACAAACCCTATACCAACCCGTTTGGCCAGCGTGGTATAGTAGGCCAATTCCTCCTTTCAAAGGAGAGGCCTAGTCCAGCAGTGGACTGTTAAAGGCTGATGATGATGATTGAAATATTGAATTGTTAATTATCACTTGTCCCGTGCCTCGGAGATCACGTGACACCGTCGGTCCCGGCTGTCATAAAGATTTCTAACAGTCGTTCCGGGGATTCACTACCTCAAAATTAACTGACACTTATATAAACTATGGAGTATGGCTATGCCTCTAGGTTGCGGGAGGTCAGACGGCAGTCGCTCTGTAGAAAAGCTAATATTCTGTCATATCTGGTTAGACTTGTAAGCGGACCCAGGGCTCCAAGGCAAGAAGTCTCGGACGCAACTGGGATACCGCTGGGACGAAGCTGATGGTGGTGGTGATGGTAGAGGTGTGTCTCGTCGGGTAAATAAAACGATTGAGGTGTAAGGTCATTTCTTTTTATATTTGGCGGCCTTGAGCGCGCGGTACGCGGACACCGCGTCCAGCCGCGCGCGTTCCCGGCGCTGCAGCTCGGCCGCCGGCAACGCAGCCCCGGCACGAGCCCCACCCGAGCCGCCACCGGAGCCCTGCAGCATTGAGGTCAGCAGCAGATCGCGCCGCCCCGGCTGCAACACACACGCTGTGTATTAACTACTGCCACATACTCACTAGTTCTCTAGAACCGTTAAACTTAGCATACACTAAAAAGGAAACAAAATATCCCACAACATTGACCCGTAACACAAACCCGTTTGTAGTGTACAATGTTCCTTAGTGTCCCGCAACACATCCCTCAACATTTTGCAAGACGTGTCGCAGCATGTTACTTGATCCCGCGTCGAGAGCGAGCGCACGCGTTGCAGGTGAGTGTGGCGTCATTGGTCCCCAGGTGTAGCCAGCAGCCTATTAGTTGTTGGGTGTTGGTACTGACCCGGGGCGCGCCGACGTTGGCAGCGCTGTTCTTGCACTTGAAGTGCAGCGCGGGCGGCGCGTGCGACACGTCACCGAACGACACGCGCTCGTACACCACCTCCGCCTTCTCCTGGCGAGCCTGACACACCACACGCAACTCGTTAGTGACAATAGATACATATGTATATGTGCAAAATCATTTAGTACTGTCTAAACTGCATGAACACCTCTACCATGATCCTAACGATTCCTATCCTGAGGCAAAAACCAGGACCGACGGCTGTGCCTCCGAAGCACGGTAGCGTTCTGTTATGTAAAAAGCCGCACAAGCGGTCACCCATGCAAGTGGTGACCTCTGCGTATGTTACTTAACTTTTCCGATCTCGTGAACATCCTAGCGTTGTCCGGGTTGCGATTCAAGACCTTCGACAATCTATTACGATTTGACTCATGTGTGACGACAAGCTTACCTGGAGAGCCTTCTCCTGCCTGGCCTTCTTCTTGAGCGCTAGTTTCTGTGTCCTGGTGAGGTGGCCGGCGTCAGTACTGTCCCCCTCCGCGTCCCCGTTACGTGCGGCGTGTCTCCGCGCCTCCTTCTCGGCGCGCCGACGTTTCTTGGCGCGTCGCTCGCGCTGTTCCGCCATGCGCTGACCCTTGTAGTCCTCCGCTTCTAAATCTTGCTACACAAATGTCATATGGTTACCTAAATACCAAAAATGTATCATTTGAAATTATAGATTACTAGATGAGCCCGCGGTTACACCCGCGTTATTTAGGGCTACTGCTCCGCTCCCGTGGCTCATAGCGTGATGTTACCTATCGCCAATAGCCTTCCTCGATAAATAGGCTATCTAACGCTGAAATATGTTTTAAATCGGTCCACTAGTTCCTGAGGTTAGCGCGTTCAAGCAAACAGAACTCTTCAACTTGTATATTAGTATAGATTGTTTTCATTACATAATTACACTTAAACTAAATGATCAATTTATTTCTGCTGACTTGATTTGCAAGAATCTTGTTGTCACAGATAAATGGACTCAACGATAATCCATAATCAATAGTTCAATTTTCCCACGAAGGGGCTCAATATATTATCCTATTTAAATGTCTAACAATTGAAGTCAGCCAAGTTGGAGAAGTGGAACAACAAGTTTCAAGACTTTGTCGCGAGCTATATTTAGTATAAGCCATGCAATATGAAGTATTGAATTAACTATTGAAATGCTCAATTATAAATGAAATGAAATAAAATTAAATGAAATTACTTTATCGATTGAAATAGTACGTAATAGATGTTTTTATATTTTTTACAGTTCACATTTCACCTCTATCAGGCATACGAATATTGTAGGGATAAGTTTATAATCATATTAATAATCTTACATGCAAGGACATGTTAAAATTTAATTTTAATCATATAACAATATTTCTTATATTTTTATCCGTATAAATTATGTCATAATATTATTCAGAAATAATAATAATAATCAATAATGTTAAAATATAATGTCAAAATTTTAATGTCAAAAATCGTAACGAGATATGAATAAATACCTAATTTTTAATAGTTAACAGCTTAATTATGTATTTCTTAAATGTACGATATTAATTACTTATTTATTTAATTGTAGTCTAAGAATTCTTTGATTGTGTAGAAACTTTTATCTATGAGCCACTTCTTTAAATTTATTTTGAATTGCGTGGTAGTAGGTAGTTCTCTGTTGAATTTTGATATTTGGTTGTAAATTTTTATTATCATCATGAAGCTGTTGCTACTATGTAATTTTGTTTTGCTCATTTCCCATTTTAATTTTGTTGGATCTCTCGGCTGATATTTAGATACAATTTACACTAGTTTTAGTAAATAAGTTGCTTTGATTTCTTACAAACAAACCTGTTTCTAATATGTACATGGAAACCAAAGTCAGTACTCCCAATCTTTTGATATAATCTTTTGAATTATAAGACACCAACGAGATCTGTGAACACCCAACAACTTTTCACTGAACCCCATAGTAAAAATAATGTTGCATACGAGGGTCAAACTGAAAGTTCTTAGAACTGGCCACTTATAAACAATATAATAAAAAAAAATATTCTAAAATTTGAAAATAGAACTCTTTGCCAATATTACTGAGTATATATTTCATTCATTTGTCATTTGTTTTACGATTTGGCGGCAAATTGAAAATTGTCTGTGTCACGTCAACATGAATTTAACACGAGAAAATTTTCGTGCAATGATTTTTTATGACTTTCGATGTCATTTAAGTCAACAAGAAAGTTATGATAGACTACGATTGGCCTTTCACGATGAAACCCCATCTCGTGCGACTGTTTACAACTGGTTTAATGAGTTTAAACGTGGTCGCACTAATCTCACTGATGATGTACGTGAGGGACGGCCTTCTACGGCGACGACTGAAAATAACATCTATGTTGTGCGGCGTATGATAGAGACTGACAAAAGAGTGACCTATCAGCAGATTCGGACAAGCTTAGGCATCGGTATGAGTCAAGTGCACAAAATCCTCCACGAACATTTAGCGGTCAGGAAGCTTTGCGCCCGGTGGATACCTCATAATTTGACTAAGGCTCAAAAACTCCATCGTGTTGATTGGTGCCGTAAAATGATTGAAAGATTTAACGGAGGTGACTCAAGTGCTGTGTTCGACATACTAACAGGTGACGAAAGCTGGATTTACTGTTATGATCCTGAAACCAAAAGACAATCTGCTCAGTGGGTGTTTCCTTTCGAGGAGTTGCCAACTAAAGTGAAGAGAGATCGAAGTGCGGGAAAAAAAATGGTGGCCTCGTTCTTTGGAAGGATAGGTCATTTCGCAACAATTGTGTTAGAGGATCAAAAAACAGTTTCTGCAGAATGGCACACTACCAATTGTTTGCCACTTGTCTTGGAAAAAGTTCGAGAGAAACGACCTCGCAGTAGGATCCTCCTTCACCACGACAACGCCTCGTCGCACACCGCCAAGCGAACGATCGACTATTTGGCGACATCAAACGTTGAATTACTGGGTCACCCGCCGTATAGCCCCGACCTTGCGCCTTGTGATTTTTATTTATTTCCAAAAATTAAAGAAAAACTTAAAGGAAAGCGGTTTATGAATGCTGAAGAAGCGGTGGCTGCGTATCGCGATGCCATTGAAGAGACCCCTAAGGACGAGTGGGAAAAGTGCTTTTCCCAGTGGTTCCATCGCATGCAGCGGTGTATTGACGTCAATGGACAATATTTTGAAAAGATATAATAAAACTAATAACTGGCTAATGTAATCAGTTTTTGATTTTTAAGAACTTTCAGTTTGACCCTCGTATGTCGCAGGTATTTAGCCAAAAACGTGATATTATAATTTCACTAGTGAAATTATAATTACTATTTTATTTTAATATTTTCGGAAAACTTACAGTTAACAAAGACATACAATTTACAATTTTATGAAGCTGAAGGCCATTTACAAGTTTTCACAAGTAAACATAAAAATAAATTCAACAAAAGTCGGCAGAGATACGAAGTTAATTGCAAAGAACAAGAAATAAAATGAATGAGGCTTACTTATCATGTCTAGGAGAAAACACTGGTATTGAACAAATCTAAATCAACTTGTCTAGATACTTCGTTAAACGATCTACACGCTCTTATCAGGAACGAGTTTTGTCTATACGTGGTTTTTACTGGCGGTATATAAAGTAAACTAGGCTGACGTAGATACGCGGTGCGTGTTATTAATCCCAACTAACTTAGTAGTTCAGGGCAGTCAATTGAACCATTAGCAATCTTAAATAGATAAACAAGATCTGCTATGCGCCTTCTTTCAAATAATGGTAGTATATGAAATTTCTTACAGCGTACAATATAGTTAGATGTATAGTTGCGAGTTCTAAATTGTATAAATCGAAGAAAACGCTTCTGAATGCGTTCAATTCGGTCAGCGTAAATGTTGAAAACTGGGTTCCATACTTGCGAAGCGTATTCTAGGTGGCTGCGGACAAATGCGCAGTAAAGAATCTAAAAAGTCTTTATGTTTTTGAAATCTGACGCAATCCTAAAAATAAAATCAAGTGCTCTGTTAGCCCTGTTTATAATATTTTCATTATGACGCCAAGATCCCTCACTGAGTAAGTTCTATTGATTGTCGTATCATTGAGTTTGTAGTCGCAGATTATGGGAGTTGGCTTTCGAGTATATGTGCATACGAAGCATTAAGATATATTTAATTGTAATTTGTTACGTTTGCAGTAGATTTGTAAGTTATGTAGATCATTTTGGAGACCATGGCAGTGAGCAAGTTGTGAGACGGGACATAATATTTTCATGTCGTCTGCGTACAGGATTATTTTAGAGTATGTAAAAAACAGGAACCTATATCATCGATAAATATCACGAACAGCAATGGGCCAAAGAGAGATCCCTGGGGAATTCCTGAAGGGATTTCTACGGCCGCTGAACTAAAACCATTCAGAACCACTGTCTGGCAGCGATTTTGAATATAGGATGTGAACCACCTGTACAGGTCACCCCTTATTCCTAGATCAAGCAGCTTACGGAGTAAGATGGAATGGTCAATGCGATCGAACGCTTTCGTATAGTATGTGTATACAATGTCTACCTGGGACGGCTCAGACATTACATTTGTCAAGTATTCAGAGCAAGTAAGGAGGTTTGACACTGTGGGTGGACCTATTCTTGAGAAACCCGTGTTGGTAATCATTGAGGCAATGCTTTATACCACGATAAACTGACGTATAGACTATTTTTTCCAATATCTTAGCGAATAAACTGAGCTTTTAATATTGGACGATAATTTTCAACTTGGTCTTTGGCCCCTTTTTTATGTATAGGCATAATGAATGTGTTTTTCCAAATTTCTCGGCACCACTCCTTCTTTTAATGATCTGCGATACAATATGGTAAGGGGTACAGACACAGAATATATACTTACAAGAACTAAAGGTATAGACAAGCTCTTAGCACACTTACTGATTAGGATTGGCGGTATGCCAGGTCCTGCAGACTTGCTTAAGTCAATAGAGTGCAGAAGTGGTGAAGTGCAGTTCATGAGACTAATGTGCAGACATTAGTCTCATGAACTTCCACTGAGCTTATGTCTGTACTTGTTTGAGAAGGCAGATGTACCAATGTATAGTTATTGTTACCAGTATCATTGGGTTGGAGGAAATTGCCATAAAAAATGTACTAAACATATTACAAACGACGTTACCATCTCCTGATGAGCAGTTACCGTACTCCACAGTGGACGGGTAGGCATTAGAGGACTGCTTACTTTTGACAAATGACGAAAAAGCTTCCGGTGATTTGTAAATCGCTCTATAGATCTAATATAGTCGTCTTAATTGCTGTTTCCAATTTCTTAGCACGATCCCGCAACAATATAAAAGACGAGTAGTCAGAGAGATAACCATATTTTTTGTACTTGGAGTGGTATTTGAATTTTTCTTTTAATACCTATTTTAATAAGAGGTGTTTTAAATCAGGGGAGAAACTTATTTGTAGCTTTTTTAATCCTAGTAGGTACATATGCCTACCGTACTTTGTCCAATCTGTTATAAAATCGAGATAATGCAGCGTCTATTGTCCCATTACTAAGATCATTACTCCAGTTGAAACTGTCCAGTTCACGCGATACTGAGCTGAAATCGGCCAAGTGATACATAAAGGTGGCTCTCGGACGTGTAGGTAAAGTGTGGTACTGAATGAAGTCGGCCGATAGTGTGAGGGCTACATGGTGGGGATCCTCAGGGACTAATGGATCCATACATTTTTCCACCGTAATATGGTTGTTGCAAAAAACTAGGTCCAACACACGATCGTTAACATTCTTACAGCTGTTGTATTGGAGAAGGTTGCACGTATTTAGTACATCAATAAAATCCGTCTGAACCGCGCCCTCGATACTTGTTGGATTATAGTCAATTGTTTCACAGATTATAGTCAATTGTTTGTATTACTTATAAATTATAATTTAACGGGCTAGTTTCAGTGACATTATAATGTCACTAGACCGATACAGAGAAATTGTAAGGCAATGATATTTTGACAATAACACGGATTTTAGAAATCCGTTAGATTATCAGAGCGATTGCTCATTGGTCCGTTTTCGTTACCAGCTGTATTAAACATAGACTTAGGTAAGGTACACAGGTTTTTGAGAACTAACCACCTTAATGGGTTATGTTAGGTTTTCTTGTGAGCCTGAACATAAATATAGGAGCCCTGCGTAGCAGGGCTCCATCAACTTAGCCTGATAAACATCGCCCAAATTCTAAATTTTTCGTTTTATCAGATTGGTCACTGTAGTACATTCGTAAGTCTGAGCGACTGATTAAGTCAATTTTGGCCAATCAGAACACGCGGGGCTCCCACCACAAACTTAACTCATAATAAACAATTTTTTCTTATAATATCACTATTGCGGACCTACTTTTATTACAATATCTCTATTGTGGCTTAGAGAAATTATAATATCACTGAAAAGAGCCCGTGAAATAGGCTTGTGTCCTAAAATGTAATTAGCGATTGATTCGTTCCTTTATTAGATGTTAAACTGAAATACCTGACTTTTTCTTCAAAAATCGATCAGTTACATTACCAATTACAGCCTTTTAAAAACCTTTTTGAATTTGACACGAAAACGCTGTAGACCATCATGTGATATCACAAAGTCCAAAACAAAACAAACCGTGAATGAAGTCTGGTCTGATGTACCCACTTTTATTTTGTTATATTCGATTTCACAGGTAGAAAGTTTGACGTTTAAGTTGTATTTACTACTAAAATGTCAACAACATGAATGGCGGACGTACTGTTTGATGTAATGCTCTCTGATTGGTGTTCACTGTCACAAGAATAAATACATTATTTTTAGTTTTAGAATCCTAAAAATAACAATAATCTTACCTTTTTATAATAAACTAGAGGACGCCAGTCACGCCAGCAGCTACGCCTGCATTTTTTTTTAATTTATCCGTTTTGGACGATCCCGTGGGAATTTCGGGAAATCCCTTCTTAGTGCATCCTTACGGGCCCCAAGGAACATACATGCCAAATTTCAGCTTTCTGTGCCCAATAGTTTCGGCTGTAGCGTGTCTGTCAGTTAGTAAGTAACGCAAGGCTTTTATATATTAAGATAATTAACTTTATTGACATCTTAAAATCATAATGAATCTATAGATACTACAATCAAACCGATTTATTCTTAGTGGACACAAGCCCATTATACGAAACAGTCGTCATTGACTATAATCTGTGTTATTATAATTTCACTAGAGAAATTATAATAACACGTTTTTGACTAAATACCTGCGACACATACAACAATCCAATGTCAAGAATGCTTCGGCAATACAACCTTATTTGCTCTGAAATTGATATTTTACACAATAATTATTATATGTTCAAAAACTACCTGTTAACGTGCAGTTCCGAGATGGGCTGCAGACAGTTCACACGTACAAAAATGTCGACTTTTTCAGAGGATGATGAAGAAAAATTAATTAAGTAACTTTGTTGCTGGTCATCCAGTCATTTATGACACATCCAATCCAAATTATCGCAATAATTTGGTGAAAGATAATGTGTGGAAAGCAATAGGAAAGGATTTGGATTGGTTCGCGGCATGCCGCTGCGCTTGGAATAGAAGCAACCGCGACCGCAGGCAGCACTGCAGTCGACCAGAGCCGCTAGCCGCAGTGTCGCCTGCGGTTGCAGTCTGCAGCCCAACTCGGAATTGCACCTTTAAAGTATAACATCCCCAATAATGAAGTCTAATTGGAAATATAACATTATTGTTGCACTTCAATAACTATTTTATTCAATATATTTATTCCTTTTTTACCTTATTTTCCTACCACTGCTTGTTTTTGCTCACAGAAATTTTAAACTATGTTTAAATGATGTATATGGTTTTAATTGGTCTTCAGATTGGAAACTGTATAATCTTGAATTGAATGTTGTGTAATGCTTAATCTGTTGTCTGTTACTGTACCTATCATCATAATCATCAGCCTTTTATACTGTCCCACTGCTGGGCACGGGCCTCTTCTCACTATGAGATGGGTAAGGCCATAGTCCACCACGCTGGCCAAGTGCGGGTTGGCAAACTTCACATGTCTTTCGAGCATTACTGTGCCTATTTAAAATACAAAAATGAAATAAAATAAAAATAAAACAAATGGTACTGTTATTCAAATGATAGTGCTTAGTTTAGCAAATACCTGAGACCTGACCATGCAAGTTAGGCAGATGATAAATATCACTCTCGTAAAACCTACCCTTAATGACGCAGGATTGAGGAAAAAAAACTAAACAATTGAGAAAAAAATTAAAGTCCTACATACCGGGTAATCGACATCTTCTTCCGGAGTGTGAAGTGCCTTGATGGCGCTGTTGATGCGCAGCGAGAACCCGCGGCCCGTCTCACCCGGCAGCTTGTGCAGACGAGATATTGGGTTATCACTCTTTACAGGATTATCTGGAAATTTTGCAGAACATACTTTAAGTATAATACTTATAGTTGAAAGAAAATACTAGCAAAATTGAATTGTTAATCATCGCTTTCCCCATGCCTCGGAGAGCTTAGTACAGTATTTCTGGGGTGTTGGTACCTCTAAATAAACTGACACTAGCCTAAACCATAGATTATCACTATTTCATTGGGTTGCAAAGGTCAGGCAGGCAGTCACTCTGTGAAAAAGCTAATATTCAGCCAAATGCAGTTAGACTAAGCGGACCCTGGGTTGAATCTAGGATAATGCTAGGAGGATGATGACTAGAAAAATATCTGTTATAACTTATTGAAAATAAACTATTGTTTAAGGATGTTATCACTAATATTAGTTGGTTTTGGACAAACCAAGAAAAGCATAAACATTAACACTCGCCATTGTCTGCTCTGTGTGAAAATTTACAACAAGGAATCAGCCATTACTGGCGATTTGATTAACCACAGATTTTCGCAATAGAACACCATGTTCTTCCAAAGATGATCTATGACGCTATTGAAATTAAAAAAGATTTTAATTTTGATAGGGAAGATGGTTCTCTAGCTTGACACCATTTCATCACTCCTATGAAACTCAAGAAGGGCAAATTATCCAGAAGACATCAGAAAACTGTGAGCTCATTCTGCATAAATAGTAACATTAGTAGTTGAACATGTTTGTGTACTTAGAAGTAACTTCTACATTTAAGACAAAGACCAATGTCACCTCAGTCTTCCATGACCATAGTTCCTGTAAAGTAGTTGGATTAAAATAAAAGATATAGTCTAATGATCATTGGGGTAAAATTTAATCTCAGTATAACTAAGATAATGTGATAAAATCTGTTAACTGTAGTTTAGTTTTAATGTGAAACATTTGCATACACAGTATTCAGCTTCCACTAAGTAATGTAGATTTTATAGAAAATATAATAAAATTGTTGAACCTACACATAATAATCTTTTATTTTCCCAGGTACTCTGTCATCATCATCCAAGACTAACTCAAGGTCACAACTCAGGGTCTGCTTACAATTCTGACCAGAATAGCAGATTTCCACACTGACTGCCATCTGACCTCAGCAACCCAAAGGGGTAGGAATATTCTGTATATGATATAACTGTCAAAGATCTTCATGACAGCTGGGACCTACAGTCTGACGTGTTATCCGAGGCACAAGCAAGTGATAATTAACAATCTAATATGCGCATAAGGCTGTCACTGCCTTGCTCAGGTACTCGGTGTCTGATAATGTATTTGTTTTCAAATGCCATGTACCAGAAACCCTTAAAGAACCCTCTAAAATAAAATAAACAATCACAAATAAAACTGACCTCTTATGTGTCTAGTGTCGCGCCGTTTGTTTTGATTCTTCTTTTTTGTAACTTGTTTTTTATTTGGATCTTCGAGACCAAAGAGCCGAATTAGCGAGCGGGGCATCGGCTGTTCATCTGGATCTTTCGGAGGTGCATTTATCTTACCTTTTAAACTGAGAGCACAATGTTATGAACGTATAAGTTAATATAAAAATAATGTTTTCGAAGTAATATAAGTATGTCTTACCTTTCTAAACGCTTAGCTTGTTGTAAAAGTGGGTCTTTTACTCCACGATGTTTCTTTGCTGGTATTTTACGACCCATATTCCGCTATCTTTAAAAGGACTCCAAATATTTTGTGATTTATAGGTTATATCAACCATCTGTTATTCTGATAACCTGAACATTTTGAGGCTGTCAAAACTTAAATGACAACATTGACATTTTGACACAACAACAGAATTTTGAAAAAACTTGAGAGTAGACTTTATGACGTACAGCAAAAGTTTAAAATGCAACGATATTTTATGATCCATAATGAACTGTCACTTTATAATGTTTATTTCTTATGGCAATATCAGTTTTTAATCAATAATGGTAAATTGCAGATTACCTTGTTGGACCGTGACTACGTATAATTATTAGCTTAGAACAAAGTCATCCAATTTTAATATTCAGTTTCAGTTCCAATGTTTACTTAAAGTGAGTCATCTACAATTTATTTCAATTTCATGATTAGAAGCAGAAACGGTTCTACATACTTGTGGTTTTCTTATTTTGTCTTCTCTCGCATTAAAGAGCATACTGCATATATATAACTTTTGAACTCAGATCAAGTAAAATTACGAGATACGTCATCCTGAACAAGCAATTGAAGCCCTGTATAATTACATTTGTTAGTGAAAGGTGTTGCCACACATAATTTATAAAAGGTCTAAATTGTAGAAAATTATCATAGAGAATGCAATAAAAATAACAAACGTAGAATTTTAGTAAAAAATATATTTATTTTATACATTTAGATGTTAAAATGTTAAAAAAAAACAATTAAGTTTTATACACTATCGTTAACATAGTTGGTACCATTTTCATGTATGTGTGGTTATCACTCTAAATCAAATAAAAATTGTCATTAGAAAAGCGTGTAACATGCTCAAATTATACACATTATAAATTTATTATGCAGAACATGGTCAACCAATGCGACATTTAATGTTTCGCGAGTAAGTTTACGCCAGTGTAGCGCAATAGGCGGGAATAAAACACACTATCGTTAACAATATTTTACTAGTTCATTAGATACATAAAACCATAATATGTGTGTTTCTCATTGAAATCAAACTAGGTTTACGGATTCTATCGCGATATACTAGTTTTACTACGGAATTCAATATTAGATCTATAGATTGATTCGTCAAAAACGAATCTAATATCTACAGATCTTGTAGATATTAGATTCGTTTTTGGCGTAAGCTCCATACAAAATATGTCAAACACGAATCTCGAATCTCAAAATCCCTGTATGGATCGAATATTGAAAATGGCCGTTAGTTAAATTACATTTAAACAGAATGAGATAGAACTACATTTTTTATTATTAGTAGCCAACGTATATGTTTTCATTTGAAATATCCATATGAAATATCAAATATTTTATTTTGTAAATAAAAGTCGTATTAAGTATTAACCAAATGGGTTGTGAAAAATAATAGAATCATACATATATCTAAATATAAATACAGTAATTTAGTTATTCTCTTAGTTTCGGATATAGACGTATCAGAAGGAAATGTAAAAAAGTGATGACACTAATTGAAATCTATTAACTTTTACAATAATCGTCACGATCGATCCGTCTGCTCGTTTGCCCCCTATTCCATAAAAAAAAAAAACTTATATTATGCACCAGTATTGGTAACATAACCTTTAATAAAAATAAATAGGTAAATGAGTGAACAGTTGGTACAACAAATAATAAAACTATAGCGGCTGGGTTATGCATGTATCAGGTCCGAGTAAGTTTAAACCATTTTGCAAAGATAACAAGTGGACAATGTGGACAATGATTTGAACACATATTAAAATAAATCGAGTTAAATAAACAAATAATACTGTTCTAAATCTTATATTTAAAGAGCCTGCCTACCAATTTAGTAAATTAATTACTGGCAACATTCTCCAGTCGTTACTTTGGATTTGTTTATGGTCTGTTATGGTCTTTAGCGGCAATAACTTCAAAATATTTTACAGTACCTACCTAACATAACATATAATACAAAAGTGCTGTTATCTAAATACTTACTTGTGAAACGATATTCTTTCAGTATTATTTTCACTTTTGAATTGTTTTTGCAACGTTGAACTACACACGACGACATATTTTTGGTAAACTTATTGTTTGTTTACTTGTGTACTGCGTTTGTGTGCGTGGCTAGTGTATTTACAGCAAATGGATTGCCCCCGCAACCGGTTTGCTGCTGTTTTTGGCTTCAATCGTAATGTAGGGCGTGCTGTATCTAGTGACATCTGAGCTTTTGAAATGAAACATGAATCCTTGTGACTCAAAACTCGATGAAACGAAAATATGTCATGGCAAAAATACAAGCTGTGCACGAGGTGTGGTGGATCGGCGCTGGTGTGAAGTACTAGTCTACTACTACGTGTATTACTTACCACTAATCAATATAATATTCATTCAACTATTCAATCTAAGCACGAAAATTGGTTATGAACACTCCTGATATCTCAAAAAGGATAAGAAAAAATAACAATAACAATAATTTTCAGAAAACAAAGTTTGTTCGCATCGAAAGCAGCGTTCTTCCTTTTTACCCTTTACAGTGCCGTCTACATCTTGTACACGTGTCTCAACTGTATAACTCTCTGGATATTCGTGTTTTATGTAGGCTTTAAGACTTATAACTGAAGATTTAGAACAAAGGCCGCAAGGTTCATAATCCCTACTTTAAAATAATAATTTAGGTATAGTCTGTGCGGAAAGAGAACAGACTTTTTATTTGAGGGCGCCACAATACGTACTTACCGTATTTCTCATGTTTATAACATTGTTAATTTATTATAGTGCGACTAAAAATCTTGATCTGTTGAGCCTGTGTTACTCAGACAGACAGAAGGGTTTTCAATCGTACGTACATAAGTTAAAAATTACTAAAGGTAATTGTACCAATTTTCGCCACGCCCATTCTCTTTCCGCACAGACTCTACCTGGTACTTAGTTTTATGTATATATAAAATCCTTGTGTAACTGACCGACTGACAGAAGCGACAGATATGCTACAGCCAAAACTATTAGTAGCAGGAAACACTTATTGTATAGAAACAGTGAAATAAAAAAAAATGTGCGGGCATCCTCTCATAATTCATATATCATGATTCGTATTTCATATTCGGGCATGAAACATAATGTATTTTCGTTAAAAGTGAGAGAATCTAAATTGTATTATTGTTCTACGCCAAGTAAAATCCAATTATTAAAAAAAAAATGTTTTGATCGAGTAATTTTCATAATTACATTTCAGATGATTAATTATAACTTTATACATTAAATAAATCCTTGAATAATCATAAGGTAAATGAAATGTAATTAAATAAAAAATACGAATTGTACTAATAGTTTGAAAATAAATAATGTACTTGGTGGACCGTAGACAAACACGAATGGATGTCGTATTGTGAACGAATGCTGTGTGCGGGAGGGGGCTTGTTTTTAGCAGCAAGGTCGTTCTTTGTGTCAAAATTCTGCTTCTTGTGAGGAGCAATTAATAGTTTCAAATATTTACTTATTTTAAAGAGTGACTGTTTTATATTCGATTAAAGTTATTGTCGTGCAAGTGTCCTCTTGTAGATATTAGTTTTTAGAACAATCCGTACGCTTCGAACGTTCCAATGAGTTTGGGAGGAGGTCAAAATACTGAGGGCTCAAATGCAGGAGGGATATTTGTTCAATTCAATCAAGATTGCACGTAAGTAAACTAATCTGCGGATGAGAACTATTTATGGATTTGTATAGACTTCGCTTGCAATGTTTATGAAGCATACAGATGTCAAGTATTCCCTGGTTGCGAAAGTCCACAATGTCACGAATTAGCGTCGATATTGTTACAAGTGCGTTTCGTCGGTGGCGCGATGATGCAATATGTCATTGCCAGCTGTTTCGTAATGTCTTCTCCCACAGCATTCGATATCTGTAAACAAACATGGCGTCCGAGGATGCTAGCCATTTACCAACTTGCATACTATTGTCCTACAACAGTGCCCTGTACCACTGGTGCCACAGCAACAAAGAATTTCATCAACACTTTACATTTGATCCTTTGTGCTCTCTGATGTTGCTGATGATGGTAACAGCTGGTGCGTGATCTGCCTGTGCTCCCTTGCTCACTTTTCTCAAATAATAATAGTTTAGTAATCAGAAACACCAACCAAAGAATCTTATCATTTATTTTATAGAGAACATAAACAAATATAGTTGTAAACATTCTCCTGTTTTCTTTATTGAATAAAATACTCAGTAATAGGCACATTTTATTTTTTACAGTTTATTATTTTAACAGCATATTTAGCAATTGTTTGAGTTATTGATTGAAATATTGATCTGTCTAAATTTTATGATGTTCCATAACAATGGACAAGTCATTCTCTAGGAGACAAAAGAGGAACAAAGGGACAGAAACACAATTTATGCAGTAAACCTTTTATTCCTGGTTTATGTTATTTTTATCTATATCTTGTACTGTTTCTATTGTTGTATAGTATTTTTCATATGGCAACTAAATTCATGAGTCTTCATGGCATTGTTATGGGTTTCTATTATCCTGCAGACCATTTGTGAATGCACAATGATACACGACTAAGTGAAGCTGAGACCTTCACAAGCACAGGGAAAACTGCACTCAAATATATATTAATTGTGTGAGGACAAAGTGACTGTTGTTGTCATTAGATAAATTTGAACACAAGACACTTTATCTGTTAATGAGTCAGCTTTTAAATTACTTGTGGTTATGTTAGTTGTGTTTAGTAAGATATCATAATGCTTGTGTAGTTTCAGATTCATTAATAATCAGTTAATGTAAAGCTGTTAATGCTATTTGTTGTTTGTTCAATGTCATTGGATAAGGCCTGTTATATTGCACAACTATATGAGCTAGGTAGTGGCAGAGGCTAAATGTTGTTAATGTATAACAGTGTCACTCTGAGGTCTAAGGTTTGTTCAAGGCTAACTTGTTAATGTGCACAAAAAATTAGTTTTTAAACTACTAGGAGAAAAATCTGACTCAGATCAAAGGTCATTTGTATAATAATAAATATACAGTGCTGTTACCAAATTTTAATATCAATCTTATGCCTTGGATTCAGTAAAGAAACTGGCTTCTAGGGTTCTGTAGGGTACAAAACTGCGTTAGTTAATAGAACTCTAGAATGTAAATTGAGAAAAAGTGCTGTGTTATTTTTGTAGCGCAGTTTTCTCTTGCTCAATTCCAGCAGAGCATAGTCCATTGTGCACTCAGGGGATGATAACACTTGTATGACACTGTGACACTAGTAGTATTGCACACATATGTATATTGGTCGTTGAGTGCAAACATCAGTTCCTAACAAAACATAGGTCATACAAATTATTGAATCGTTTCATGACTTACTTTAAAAATAAATGGTTTGCATTCACTTTTTGATTGTTTATTAAATTGCAAAACATTCTTGGAATTAGGGCTAAGTTCTTCAAAATTTATTCCTATGAATTAATGTTCCTCTATGCCTACACATACATGTTTAAATGTAAACATAGTCAAAGTTTGACACTGGAGGTGGTATGAATTTTGAAGATACAGTATATTGTTTTTAATCAAAATTTTACATTACATTTCCATTTTAGATTAAAATAGTTATACATATCTCATGAAATAGGCTGCAAACAGGAGTAGTTTCATTTTCCTGAACACCTATATTAAATTATTGCTACAATCAATTTAGAAGTTGAGTGACCACCTATAGGTAGTCATAGATGTATATTTGTGTCTGTTGTGTAGGTCCCTGGTGGCGGGCAGCAGCAGTGGCTACCACCTGTTCTCGCTGACGCCCGACGATGGCATCGAGGAGATCTACGCTAGCCGCTCCGGCCAGGAGACCTGCCTCGTCGACCGCCTCTTCAGCAGCTCGCTGGTGGCTGTTGTCACAGTATCCGCTCCCAGGTACCTACTTATTACATCATTACTATTTTATTTATAGCTAAGCACGCGACAGTGCCATGCGATGCGATACTACTCATTTCGACAAAAACACAATGTTATTTTAGTATTTATTTAGCCATTACTGTCGTCTGATAGCATAGCACGACCCACGGAAATACTCGTAACAGTCGCGAGCACCGAGCACACCGTCACTCGACACACGTCACACGTCACACGCGTGAGACCACTGCGAGTGTTCGCGTGCGCTCAGATGTGCTCACCAAGGTTATGTAAATGCGCAAACTAGCACCTGCGCTGGATATGCCGACGTGATACACGCCTATATTATGTTATGTGTGTCATTGAATTTAATTGCTCAAGTGAAACCACACTAATGATACCATTCGAGCGCAGAGAGCGCGAGCAGTTACGATTTGTTTACAAACTAGGCAAGATTATCGTAGGCATTCAATAGCAAGGCGCGCCCGGGGCACAAACAGTCAGCACACGTAGACGACGTGTGTGCGTGTACCACCGACGCACAGTCAATAGAATGGCGAGTCAGACCTTCAGCAATACTCAGTGGCGCACTGAGGATCAATACATGACACTGAGTCGCCTGTTACGGAGCGAGCTCGGGGCCGCTGCGGTGACCTCAAGCGTCGTCGGTGTTTGTTGCTAGCGTCGAGTAATACACAACACAACAAGCCTCTAATATTAGCACCGCTCGTGCGGCGGACCTTTCGTGACGTGTAGTCTATTTGTGTGTCGCCGTGGACGTGAACTTGGCGCGGGCGTCGCATCGCCCTCCGCGCGGCCCTCACCGAGCCCGCGTAGACCAACAGTCGCCGGGCCCGAAGGCGCGAGCGCAGTCCTACTGTCGAGTCTGAGGGCTCGGCACGCGTCACGTCACACACACGCCGCGCGATAACAATTAATTACTATTGATAACGTCACAGATTGCACGACGCTGCGTAATATTGACATAAACATTGTTCGTCTAAAGTCATTACACCAACCCACTATCATAGACCTATTGCACTTACATCCTTATACTATAGTTGATATGAAGGGAGTATAAGTGGTACTTATTATCAGCATCCTCGGCCGCAGCTATCTCTCATGTCATTGAGCTTACTGCGATATTGCGTGGCAGAGATACTTCGTGCCTCCGCGCGCCACTTATTACTGACGTCCGACACTTACACACCCGTCATACTGCTATCTCACCAGCTAACTAAAGCATATGTATTGCTTTAGAGTTTAGAATAAATAATTATAGCCTGTACGGCGGGAGACCTCTCAAACATTCAACAACAGACTCAAATCATACTCAGACACGAAATTGCAAATTGCAGTTCACACAAATGGTTGTCCCGTGTGAGTATCGAACTCATATCACCCGGAGAAGTGTTGAGCGGAATGGCGGCCGTTTAAATTACAAGACCATCGGCGCAGTCAACTGATGACTTTGTTGTGCCCGTATTCAAAGTTCTGCAACGATTACAAAATTTGATTCATTGTATGCTTTTTGCTACACTCACTGGTAAGTACTGTGTAGCAAAAAATGTGTAGGTACAACATATAATACCTAGGTATCGTTAAATTTCGTGAATAGTTATAGCACGGGCACTAGCAGTTTGCATGGCGCGTGTAATGTGTTCAGTGCTCAGTGCTCGTGTTCGGTAGATAACGATAGTAGGGTATTGCTTACGAGGGCGATCGTTCACTCACAACACACGATCGGACGAGGCGTGACGTCAGCGCTGCGTCACCTCGTCGCACGCGCCTCTACTCACCGCACGTATTGTTCATAATAATATGTATATGCCGAACTATCACCACGGTAATAATATCTAACAGTATTGTAACTCCATACAAACGCACGAAACCCGAGTTATACCTACGCGCCGCGAGCAGAGTACCCATTACGGCCCTGTCACGACCTTGCCGCTCTGAGCGGCGGCTTAGCGCGGGGCGGCTAGCGGCAAGATCAAATGTATGAAGACGTTCGAAGCACGCCACGAGCCGCCGCGCACAGCGATAACGCGCGCGTTTTTTTTGGCGCGATTGGCTGCGCGGCGAGCGGCGCGGCGTGCGGTGCGGCGAGCGGCGGGAACAAATGTACTGCGACCGAGTCCGACGCCACGACTCCGAGCGGCACAGACAGCGGTACGCGAGGGACGAACTAGGCGGTTAAACTATTTGTTAAATATTTTGTGGCGGTAATGAATACGGAGACATTTAAAGTCGAAATTTTTAAACGGTCGCGTGTGTGGATAGCAACACATCCGCTGTATAAATACAAAAATGTTAATAAAACGTTGCGAGATGTAATGAAACAATGTTTTACAGAATGTAATGGTAGGTTTTAATATAAATCGCAAACATTAAAACATTGAGTAATGTACATATGTACCTATTTAGGTACAGACACAGCTACTATGAAAGTTAAAAGGTGATTTACCTACCTACTTAACGTAATCTACGTTGTGTAGGTATTCAACGCCTCATTAATTGCGAATATGAATTATTCCTTTGATATAAAATACTTGTAAGAAATGAAGATCCAATGTCGACAATTTTGTAGGTATACCGTATAGTTACACAAAGATAATTATTTTGGTTATCGCCATATTTATGGGTAACTCCGTCGGCCCAAATACGTCCACATTTGCCGCTGCGTTTACCGCTGCTGTAGGGTCGTGGCGTGCACGACGCTCTGCCGCGCCGCCCGCCGCGACGCGCGCCGCTTAGACCGATCTCGTGAACAGGCCCTTAGACTGGGCGGACTGTACCTACAGTACCCGCAGCCGCTATCGTGCCGCAGCTCGCATGCGGCGCGTCTGGTAGGTATATAACTCACGAAGACGGCCGAGTTACAATACTGTTAGATTATATTACCGTGCTATCACTAACTGATATACCTATTTGTTATTTTAACGACGATCTAATTCGCAGATATATTTTTGTGGATGACGTCCTAGGTCGTAGACATTGCTTATGCCATTAATCAACTTATTATTAAGTACAGCATGAGTAGGTACCTAAATGTTACAGTTCCGAAATATTGTATTTGGTCCATACAGGCCATCACGTACATAATGTTGCACACGATTGCAGTGCGTGACGAACACTGCAGAATGGCTCACATCTATTATTGTAGCTGCAGCCGAGGTCGCCGCTCTAATGATTTTAGTGTAATTTTACAAATGTGCACACAGCAACACATTCATACCACGCTAATGTACCTATGTACTTTAAGAACATGTATAAATAGACTACATGGCTCGCGATCACCGTCATTATTGAATTACAATATCAAAGGAAAGGGTCGGCTCCTGGTCCTTACTAGGGGTCGCAATATCGGCCTATTTTCTCAATATCGGTATTTTCGATATTCAACATTTTATAATTCCGGAATTCGATATTTTCGATATTTTCGATACTAGATATCAGACGAATCAAAATCGATGAAAAATGGAAATGCAATGTCTCAAAGTTAAATAATAATTCCTACATCAAATAAGTACATTTTAAATCACTTTGGGGACATAATAAATGTGCCTATTGCAAACTGTGGTTTCCGTGCGCGGCGCTCTACAACAGACATGATTTTTACGCTGAGGCAGGTTCAAGAAAAATGCCGAGAGCAGAAAACTCCCTTGTTCGTCGCTTTCGTTGACCTTAATTAGGCGTCGTACACTGCTAGCAGGGAGGGACTTTATACTGCGCTTGATAGAAAAGGCTGTCCACCTAAACTTCTAGCGCTTGTCAGGTCCTTTGATGATGACATGAAAAGTGCAGTGGCGTCGTATAAAGACAAACTATCTGATACTTTTGACGCGCGACGTGGAGTTCGGCAAGGTTGTGTGTTGGCTCTTACCCTGTTTGGGATATTTTTCTCGCTACTCTTAAAAGTTGCTTTTGGCGAAACTGAATAGGGTATGCATCTCTACACCAGGGACGACGGCAAAATTTTTATTTATTATTCTTGAAGTCCAAAAAGCACCGCAAGAACGTGTTCATCGACAGTCTTCTGTTTGCCGACGATGCAGCTTTTATTGCTCATTCTTCAGCGGAGCTTCAACAAATGATAGACAATTTGGCTAAAGCATGTAACTTGTTTTCCATGTCCATCAATGCTAAGAAGATGGTAATCATGGCGCAAGGATGTACAGAAAGGCCAAGTATTCTGTTGGATGGTACTCCCTTGGAAGTAGTCGAATCCTTTACCTACCTAGGCTCAACAGTATCGAGCAATCTTTCGTTGGACGCAGAGATCGGTATACGCATCGGCAAGGCGTCCACGATGTTCGGAAAGCTTAGTACAAGAGTGTGGAATAACAAACACCTCACTATTAACACCAAGATGACCGTGTACTAAACACGTGCCTTGAGTGTACTCTTGTACGGAGCTGAGACTTGGACATCTTATGCGAAGCAGGAAAGACGACTCAACTTGTTCCATAGGCGCTGTCTTGGAGTCATTCTAGGCATCTCACGAAGAGATAAGGTGACAAACGAGAGATTGCTAGAAATCGCCAAACCGCCTAGCATAACTGGTCTGCTGAAGCAGAGGAAGTAACGCTGGGTAGGGCACGTGTATCGCATGGAGCAATCTCGTTTGCCTAGGAAAACTCTCTTGGGAGAAGTTAACAGATGCAAAGCGTCCCGCAGGCCGTCCCGTGTTAAGGTTTAAAGACAGCGTTAAGGGCGACATGTTTACCTTCGATATAGATTTCTCAAAATGGGAGGATCTCGCAGAAGATCGTGCTCGATGGAGGAAAATCACATCAGACGGCCTCAAAGCACATGGCAAAAATTGGCTTGAAGTCCTGGCTCCTAAACACGCACAACACGAATGAAGCACAACCGCCCTTTAACTCAAGGCTTGGTTTGCCAACGGCGTGGCCGCTGCTGCCGCTCTCCAATCGGTCTGTACAATCACCTAAAAAGTGCGTTAACTTTTCTGACGCTGTATAAATCATCTGCTATAGATGAAATAAGGCCTATGAATTGCAATCTGGTAGTTATTAAACAATTCGAGTTCTAATCTATGAAACAATTAGAAAAATAAATTAGAGTAATATTATGCTACCTATATTTTTACGGGTAAAGTGGTCTATAGCAAATAAAGTACCTATATGCATGACGAGTCATTACTTACCTAATAATAAATCAACAGAAACTCAGTTTAAATAACAAATCAACAAATACTAAGCATTAATTGGCGAATATAACCATTTACCATTGCACTACAAAATAAACAAAAATCCTAATTTAAAAAACAAATGAACAAATCTAAGCAAACTACTAACAAAATTATAATTATTTAAAAACAAACTACTTTGAGATCAAAATAAACTACTTATCATTTTGGCACGATTTCGACTAATTTTTATAAATTCTAACTTAGGTACAAGCATGCATGCAAGCACGAAACGTTTATGATTAGGGAATTTAGAGTCTTAAGCTTACCTTATAACTAAATAGGACGGTATCAAATTATCAGTCTTGCCGAATACAACTATTCCGCTTGTTTAAATAATGCGATCGTAGAAATGAGAATGTACCTACATGGTTTTGTCACCTAATCTAGATCTTAGGTAATTACAAATTATATAACCAGCAGAAAACAAAACTTTTGCCGACTCCACTCTGGCTGGTGGAATAGTAGTAATCTTAATACATTCGCATGAACTGGCAATAGCGCGCCCTGAATGATTGATTTTGAAAGAGTAATATAAATTCATTGGTAATGATAATTTGATGCAATGTCGAAAATATCGAAAATCCCGGTTTTTACAAATCTAATATCTAGATTTTCTGGCACAATATTTTGTCCGATATTCCGATATTTTCGATATTCGATATTCCCATATTCATGCCCTAGTCCTTACCTCTTCTTGTTGATTATGGATGCCCTATCATCGGACATACAAGAAGAGGCACCCTGGTGCATGCTATTTGCCGACGACATCGTCCTGGTAGCAGAAAGTGGACAGGAGGTGCAGAGCAAGCTGGAGGAGTGGCGGAAGAGACTGGAGAACGTAGGCCTTAGGATAAGCAGAACCAAAACCGAATACATGTTCTGTGACTTTGGCGGCCTCTCTAGTCCAATCCCGGTTACGCTCAGCGGTATACCCCTACCGCGGTTCACTTCTGCAACACGACGGCGAAATTGATCGGGATGTTCGGCAAAGGCTCAACTCAGGATGGATGAAATGGCGACAGGTCTCGGGCACAATATGCGATCCTAAAATGCCTTTGAAATTCAAGGGACGCATATATAAGGCAGTTATAAGGCCTGTCGTATTGTACGGAGCTGAGTGTTGGGCTACTAAGAAGATGGATGAAAAACGATTGCATGTGGCAGAGATAAGAATGTTGCGATGGATGTGTGGAGTTACGAGAATGGATAAGATTAGGAATGAATACGTGAGGGGTAGTCTGAAAGTGGCGCCTATAAACGAGAAAGTGAAAGGAAGGCGTTTGGCTTGGTATGGACATATTATGCGAAGAATGATATGTATGTAGCTAAGCAAGTGATGAATATGAAGGTAGAGGGAGGCCAAGGAAAAGATGGGTGGACTGTGTGAGGATGGATATGAAAGAGAAATGGGTAAATGATCAGATGACGGGTGACAGAAAAGAATGGAAGCGAAGGACGTACTGCGCTGACCCCAAATAAATTGGGACCAGGGCAAGAAGATGATGAGATGATGATCAAATGAAAGGAAAGAAAGCGAAATCAGTACAAGTGTACGAGGCGCTATGTCGTCGTAGTGTTGGCTCAGTCGTCGCCTGAGCTGCGCAACCTCGTCACAAACATAACCTCCACTAGATAAGAGTATCACAAGCGAGCCGCGTCACGCCACTCTTCACTGTTCACATACATTACTTCTGTGTAACAGATCGTTCGGTTTGTCGTTTTCAGAAAGCTGATAGTGTGCCATTACAAGAAGGGTACCGAGATATGTAACTACAGCTACAGCAACACGATCCTCGCCGTCAAGCTGAACCGCTCGGTGAGTGACGTCACACTGGTGACCGGCGCCGTGTTGTGGGTTGTAGACGCTCTGACTGTCTGGTTGTGGTGGTGTGTGTGTTGCAGAGGCTGATCGTGTGCCTGGAGGAGTCGCTGCACATCCACAACATCCGCGACATGAAGATCCTGCACACGATCCGCGACACGCCGCCCAACCCGCGGGGGCTGTGCGCGCTGTCGCCGTGCGTCGACCACTGCTACGTGGCCTACCCCGGCTCCAGCGCCGTCGGGGAGGTGCAGATCTTCGACGCCGTGCACCTGGTGAGTACATCCTTCACCCCTCATCACGAGCAGGTAGTAGTACATAGTAGTGTGTGTGACGTGCGGCGCGCTCGTGTTGCAGAACGCCAAGTGCGTGATCAGCGCGCACGACAGCCCGCTGGCGGCGCTGGCGTGGTCCATGTGCGGGCGGCGGCTGGCCACGGCGTCGGAGCGCGGCACCGTCATCCGCGTGTTCGCCGTGCCCGAGCGCACGCGCCTCTACGAGTTCCGGCGCGGCGTCAAGCGCTGCGTGTCCATCGCGTGCCTGGCCTTCAGCGCGTGCGGCGCCTACCTGGCCGCCACCTCCAACACGGAGACCGTGCACGTGTTCCGCCTGGCCGACCCCGGCGCCCCGCCCCCCGCGCACGCGCCCGACGACGCGGCCGCCGCCGCCGGCGACGACGACGCCAGCGCCACCTGGATGGGGTGGCTGACCAGCGCCGTGTCGGCCGGCGCCGGGTACCTGCCGGCGCAGGTGGCCGACGTGCTCGCGCAGGGCCGCGCCTTCGCCGCCGCGCGCCTGCCCATCACCGGCTACCGCGCCGTCGCCGCCATCACCAAGTGAGTGCCGGCCCGGCCCGCCCCGCGCGTGCGCCGTCCCGGCACTGACCGTGTTGTCCCGCGTGTGTTGCAGCGTGTCGCGGTCGCCGCGGCTGCTGGTGGCCACGGCGCAGGGCGTGCTGTACGTGTACGCGCTGGACGCGGGGGAGGGCGGCGAGTGCGCGCTGCTGCGCCAGCACCAGTTCCTGGAGGGCGCGGGCGGCGCGGCGCCGCACCACGAAGGTACCGCCCCCACCTCCCCCCCTAGCCCCGCCGGCCTCGCGCCGCGGCCGTCCCCGCAGCTCGCCACACACTAACTCGGCCCGGCGGCGCCGCCCGGTCCCCTGGCCGGTCCGGCGCCGCCCCGGCCGCACACGCTTCTCCTCCCCCTCCTCTCGCTCCCGTCGCCCGCACTCACACTGGTCACGCCTCCTCATCTCTGTGCCCGCGCTCTCACCGGTGTCCGGCGTCGCGGCTGCGCCTCACCCGCGACCATCTCTCTCGCCTCACTCACCCGACATGTGCCATGTACCTCTCGACTAATACTCCACCCCCCACCAGTCTTTACATATTATATGTATCTATACGTAGCTCCCAGTACGTATATGTATGTTATTATTAGATATGTATCTATTTATTTTAGTCACTCACAAACGCGACGTTCGTTTTAGTGAAATTAAAAAATGCATACAGTGGTGATCACTCGATAAGCTTCGTCGTCTTATGTGACATAAACAATAATAACAGTAGAGGCAAATGCGCGTGACGTCACCGCCATCGTCATCGTCGAGACGAGTGTCACCGCAGAGTGCGTGCGTCGCGTGCGTGTGCCCACGTGCACATCACACGTGCACGGATTTGATCAAGTTCATAATGCATCGCCCATGGTTATTTGATGAACTGTATTATTTAAAAATGAATTATAGTTATCTAAAACAGCCTCTTAGTTCTTAAATATAAGTAGAAGAAATAAATATGTTAATGTATCATATTTTTATGAATATTGTTTACTGAATTGTGTCGTCATTACTTCGACTCGGTCTGCTGCAGACTACACTCAAAGTTAATATTCAGATCAAAGCCCCAGAATACGACCAATGTTAGGAAAACGAGACTGTGTCACAATAAATATGGTGGTCGCATGTTGCGTGTCGTGTCGCGGGCGAGGCAACGTCGCTTATCGAGTGAGTCGGTGCATGTGAGTGCGCTCGTCAGTCTTCCCTGAGGGTCCCTCCTCTGCCCCGGGAGCGAGTGTCGCGCCGCCACACGAACGGACGTCGCGTTTAGCGCGAGAGCGCATCGCTAACCTTGTTGTTCCCGCGCAGCGGCGGCGCTCTCCACTAGCAACAGTTACGCGGGCGCACTCCGCGGCCGGGACCCGACGCGGATGACAGGTACTACTGCCCCTCCCTCCCTTCCCCCCTAGCCCTCTCTGCCCCCTCGACCCCTCGCCAGCAGCGAGCGAGCGAGCGACCGACCGGCGCGCGTGTGCCGGTCGTTAGCCGGCGGCTCGGCCGCGGCGCCCGGCCCCGCGCCGCTAGGTAGTGCAATGTACTTTGTGCCCGAACAGGCGACGCGGCCGCCGAGCGCCTCGCGTAGTGCCGCGCGCGCCGCCTCGCGCCACCACCAGGTGAGTCCGCACTCGCTCCCGCTGCCGCCTGTGGCGTGTCGCCGCCTGTCGCGTGTCGCCGCCTGTCGCCGACGTTTCGCCGCCAGTGTCCGCCCACATCGCACACACCTGTCCGTGTTGTTGGCGGCCACCGTTGAGTCTCTCGCCTGTTGGTGCCGGTTTAACGTGCGTTCGCTTTTACCTGTTTTGTTATCGATTTATATCGGTGATTCCTCATATAAATCTAGAATCAACGTTATTCTTAGAATTAATTATTTATTTTGGCACTATATAAGAGTAAAATTTTGCGAGTGTGCGACGATGCCCAGCTGAAAACAAACCCGCTCGAGCCGAATCCTGGACTGTAAACCGAAAATCACCCAGTCGATTAACTGCCGACCGAGAGAACAATCCTAAAAGGGATAAAAATTGTGGAGTTGGATTAGACATCGTTTCCGCGATTTTTCTTAGAGAATGCATCCACAGTCTAGCAAAGCCGCTGATGATCATATTTAATCAATCGCTCAGACAAGGTTTGTTTCCTTCCAAAACGCAATGCGCACGTATTACACCTATTCACAAAAATGGTGATGCATCAGATGTTTCCAACTATATACCTGTTGATACTGTCCGCCATTGGTTAATTTTACGAATCACTTGTTCAGAAAAAGATTTACTAGCATGTTAAAGAAAAGTTGCACGTGGAGCAATATGATTTTCTACCTAGAAAATCAACTTATTCCTTTACTGATGACACCACAGGTCGTTCTCTAAGGTACACCCTATTAATATCGATTTTAGTAAAACCTTTGATTTTACTGACCACAATATTTTACTGGATAAAATCACTAAAATGAGTATATACATGGTTCCTTTAGCCTTGGTGCGATTCGTATTTGAGAAATAGGTTACAGTTGTTATGATTAACGGATATACTTCTCAAGTTAAAATTTTCCGTACCGGGTGTTCCGCAGGGGTCGCACATGGGTCCTCTCTCCTTCATTTTTATAGGACTTGAATAACATTATAAATTGTAAGTTTAAGATGTAGGCAGATATATTTTAAACTTTTTAATATGATTAAAGGTAATAGTGATATTGATGTACTATAAAATGAGATTGATAAAAGGAGTAACTGCCGCTCCATAAATAAAATGCAGTTGTATCGTTACTCCTGAAGTAGCCGGATAGGAAGTGGTTCTCTCAGGCGGCAGTTAATCGACACGTACAATTTCGATGTTCAGTACGGGACTCACTCTACCTACTTAATACAACTTTAGTATTTAACTTCTCAAAAAATAAGAGAACGTTTACCGTTTAACGAACTATGATCGTTGTTGCGTTTACTCAGCTGTGATTCAAGGCCTCCGTCCCAGAGTCCATTTTATAGTCGGCTAGATCAAGAATTAGATTAGATCAAATATCGACGCAAACAGTAAATTGTAACCCACTGATAGTGATAGCGAAAATAATCTCACATCTTAAATAATTTAGTATTTTGACCTATTGTCGAATTTTTTTAATGTAACCATCGCAAATAAAGAAAACAAGTAAACCGAACTTTGACTGATATTAGCAAACAAAACATATTAATTAGTTAGTGGTCATAGTTGAAGTTAATAAGCATGTGCAGCTGGGCAACGCACGAATGTTTACTGAACACTAAGATCGTTGCGATCATCATTTGAACACAAAGACGTGCAACTTATCGTATGACGTATGGTAATATTATAAATGTTCACATCGGTTCACCCAACAGCTACTATAGTTTCAAAATTCATTAAAGAATAATCCCTAAGATCAGAACACCAGAACTTGCTAAGCTTCGACAGTTTTATTGTATGTGTGACAGGTGACACCCACCCAAGACCAAGTTGGCTCTTTACGAGCTGATTCTTATGATTAGTATTTCGCGCACACTTGGAAGATTCTTTTCAGTTATTCACCAAGTGCCAGTTATACTAGTAGTCACATTAATGTGTCTGTGAGGCAGAGAGATGCTTTTTGTAAAAGTTAAATTAACAGACACTATCGCAAGTTACAAGTTGCATACTGTGCTCACTACACAAACAACAATAGAATCTTGTTAGTAACTTCATCACAAACCTGAATATAATCAATCATAATATTCGAAATAAATAAATTCGCGAAATTCATTCAAATAAAACAAGTAGCGAAGTACAACTGAATTGTGCCTCGGTGCTGCACCTCACTGCGGCCAATCGTTAATATTAGATCCTTGCATCTGAAATTAGTATGGGAAAGTACCAATCAATATACGTATGTATCATTGTTGTCTCACTTTCGCCATTTTGTGGTTCGTTTATTGATTACATTGCTGAGGAGATTTTGGGAACGAGAATCAATGAAGGCTTTGAAAGGCGGTTTGGATGCCTCAGCGGAAATGAATGTTCTAATTCCGAATAAACTGAACGTGTTGGCGCAAGGTCCGGAGACATTGGAATGTTTCCAATCTCAGCTGCTCTAATTTAGCAACAGTCGGTCATAGCGGTTAAGCAGTGTCGGTTGTTTAAGGATTAGCTTTCCATCCTGGTTTGCAATAGTTGTCAATAGAGATCTGTTGTAATCGTTTGGTCAGGTCTCAGGAAGCTATAGTGTACACCAGCACTGGGGCTCCAAATACTTTTTTCTGAGACAGCTTTTTCTTGGGACAGGATTTTGTCGGTTCTACTGAGTTCAACTACTTTGATGAGCGTTTCTGATTAACGTATAGAGCATAAGGATCGAATGAAATTATTTTTATTTATTTATAGTCTCACGCCTGTATCCCCGAAGGGGTAGGCAGAGGTGTAAATATTACACCCGAATGAAATTAAAAGTAAGAAAAAAATAAATAGGATTTTTTAAGCAAACAACAAACGTTTATTCACGAAACGCCAAGTTCAAATGTAAGGACCTAATAATTGTAGGAACAATTACAATTGATGTCGTAAGCAACTAAAAGGCTGCCAGTGTAATTTCAGATTTTAAACTAAATATATTCAGGTTTGTGTAACACTGAGGGCTGGGATATATGTTTTGGCAGTGTCCCCAAGCAGTTGTAAGTACACTCGTAGACAGTAAGTATAAGCGGACACTGGCGCGGGCAGCGTCACCTCCTCCTAGCTATAGTGGCGCAGTGGTCCTGCTGGCGGGTGGCGGGCACTGCGGGCACTGCGGGCCCCGAGTGTACGTAGCGCCGCGTCGGTCCCGCGCGCCTGCCCTGGGCGCGCGGGGCAGCCGAGCGGCCCCTCACTTATGTCATGTATGTTTACTTTGTTGTTCTGCTTACGATCACCGGCCACACACTCGCGCCGCGCGCCACGCGACCGGCCGTTATATCTCAATTGTAACGTTCGGCTCGTCACCGCGCGCCCGGACGATTTTAACGGCTATAGTCATACTTTCCCATTTTTTCTAAAGGGATTTAACTAGTAATCTTTTGAAGTTGTAAAAATCGTCCGTCCACGCCCGAGCAGTACCCTGGGCGGAGGGCGTGTGCCTTGTGCGTGTGCAGCGTGCGTGTGTAGCGTGTGTAGCGTGTGTGTGATGTGTGTGGCGGGTGATGTAAGCGCGCTGTGTCCCAGAGTCGGAGCGCGCGCACGAGCTGGGCGCGGCGCTGGAGGGCTCGCCGGCGCGCGGCCCCTTCGACCTGCGCGACCCCAAGCACTTCCCGCCGATGCGCGCCGCCGCGCCCGCCGCCGACCACTAGCCAGAGCCCCGCGCCCCGCGCCCCGCGCCCCGCACCGACCACCGCCCCGCACTTGTACATACGTGTAAATTAGGAGCCGCTGTATAATAGATAATACTAGACTGTAATATGTTTATGTGATACCTGACGACGAGTGACACTGGAAGCTTGTGTAATTGTGTGTAAATTAATCAACTGTGGCGTTCCCCTCTGCCGCGAATAAATGTGAAAAAAATAAATAAAATTGGAAAATCCATAAAATTGTAATGTAAATAGATGTATAGGACGTTCGCCGCCGACGAGGCGAGCGCACCGCGGGTCGGCCCGGCGCCGGCGGGCTGCGGCCGGCACTATCGGGTCGCGGCCGGCGCCGGCGCCGGACCGGCCGCGCGCGCCGTGTGGCCGGCGGGCCGCTCGCTCGGCTCGACGCTACTCGTATAAATATTATTTTAATATTTCAATAAGTACTTACCCGATCGATAAATTCACCGCACTACCCGGTCGAGCCCTGACGAGCGGCCCGCGGGGCAGAAGGCAGCTAAGTATTTTATTAATTAATATTGTATAGATTACGATTCCAATCTGATTAATAAATGTCGACATATTTTCTTTTCGTATAGAAATTATTGTGATAACGAGCTTGGTTCTTTATTCTCACTGAGACGGTTGGACTTACAAAATCTAGTGTTAGGCAAAGTACAATTTGTCATAGTCGAGCGAACGACTATTGAGACAAGGGTGATGAAGATGACGAACACTAACTGTATGGCGCCGCACACGTGGCGCGCGAGCCCCGCGCGGGCCTCGCTTGTATGCAAAATTGTACATACTAAATAAATATTTTTACAAAACCAAAACCTGTGCTTTATTTCCTCTACACTACCTGCGGTAGACGTACATGCGTCTAGAGAATTCTCCATATAACGGTTCTAGATATTAGTACCAGGTGACGACTACCAAAAGAGATACTTGATCTTGCAACCTCACCTGCAAGATGGTACACAAGCTCCGACGCAAGCCTTTCCCTCCGAGATTTGAAGGTCAGATGGGAGTTGCTCCCGCCAAGCGAATAGCGCTGCTGAAGCGGTGCGCAGCTTAGCAGCCACGTCCGATTCGCGTGGCAACCCAGATAACAATGCAAACTTGCAGCAAGTTTAAATCAAACTTGCTAGTTTCACTGTGACAAACTTGCATGAAGTTGGTTTTTCAAAGGATTTGGATGACGACGAGCACAGGTTGGTGGTCGGTCGACCTCCTAGATACAGCAGGAAGTGCTCGACGACCAGCTGTTGTCGGACCACCAACCTGTGCCTTGTACCTGTGCAACCTTTGCAAAAGCAAACTTCATGCAAGTTTGATGCAAGTTTGTCACAGTGAAACTAGCAAGTTTGATTTAAACTTGCTGCAAGTTTGTTGCTATCTGGGAAGTGGGTAAAGGCTGCCGAGTCGGGGGTGGATACGGTAAAAAAACGCTATATCGACCGGCTGTGGGGAAGCTTATGGAAGGGGCTGTTACCCACTTCATAAGTGCCCTATTTATTATATAATATATATATTATTAAACCACAACCAATTGCTTTTTCACGAGCCGCTATATGAGCACCATAAGGTGCAGCTACTGGATCTACCGCCGAATCTTGGAGTAGTGTTAACGGTAACTCCTGAAGAAGACCAGAGGGCTTTCGCCAGACGAAAAATCGTGAAGCTGTCGGTACCAATGAGGTCCCCCATTGAAGCCTGCAAGGCAAAGAGCCAACAGGGCGTAGGGGCCATTACTGTTTTTTAACCGCGCATTACTCACCTGCATAATCCCGAACCAATGGAGACGACTCACTCGAGTCTTCAAAGGCTAGGGAGGGGTGAATGAGTGTGGCAGCTTTCACGGAGTGCAGGCAATGTTCTACACTCTTAAGCTCCTTGAGCAAATAATTGTGTCACGGATCCAGCAGGAAACCACTGTCCCGGCATTTTCGTATGGGGCCATGTAATAATGAACCCTATTTTAGCGATCGCCATGGAGTATGGTGGTAGAAAAAAAATGCAGTCACATTTTCGGGACTACTTTGGTAGGTTCTAAGGTCAAAAAGGGTAAAGACATGTGAAGTCTGCCAACCCGCATTTGTCCAGCGTGTTGGTCGTGGCCTTAGCTTTCTCATGGTGAAAAGAGGCCCTTGCCAAGCAGTGGGAGGGTTTATACAAGGCTGATGACGATGGAATTGGAACATGTAGTCTAATTCTAATTCCGTAGTTCGGATTGCAGTTAGTGATACAAAAGCCTTCCCCCTCACTGCCGGGTACCACCGGTAGTCCTTTCTGTTCAGCATGGTACTAGACGTATTGTCGGACAGAATCAGAAACTCGCATGAGCAACTTGCAAGGCTGTATAAGCTACAGACCCACATTACTTAGTGACTCCCTGGTCGTCGTGCTCTGTTAATGGAGATGTTGTAATTGTTTCATCATCAAACCCTGGAGCGCCGCCCTCGACGTACAGTGGGATGTCAGACAGATCGATTACCATTTACCCCGTTTTGGTTTCAATGCTCTATATTAATAGCTCAATGATATATATTATTATTATTTATTATCAGGCAGGCAGTTGAGACAACTGATAATGCCTGTATCCAGATGTTCCTTACTGGTTCCTCTTCCTCTGTCTGCAGTTCAGTAGATGTTTATCCAGTCTATTCTTGAATTGGTTAACATTTTGAATTGTGAATTTCCTGCAGGTCATAGTGCCCATGTAAGATCTTGTAAGTCTCGATTAGGTCTCTGCGGTCTTTGAAAGTTGTAAGTTTTAGTGATTTTAAGCGTTCTTCATATGGTCGTAGTTTTAATACCCGTGGTATTTTTGTAAAACTCCACTGTACTTTCTCTAACTGATCAATGTCTTTGATAAAGTACGGGTTCCAAACCTGAAATGTGTATTCTAAAATGGGTCTAACACACGTCTTAAGTATCTTCAGCATATTTTCGGGTGTTAGAACTCCTAAGGCTTTTCTTACAAGGTAGATCAGACTTATCGCTTTCTTGACAATTGTGGTTGTTCATCCCATTTTAGATCCTCAGTTATCTTCACTCCCAAGTCTGTTTGCACCTTCACTCCTGTCAGTTGTGCATCACCAAGTTTATAGGTTAGATGAGGGTTACGACTGCCTATGTGTAGGACTGTGCATTTTGCAGCATTAAGATTTATAAGCCATTCCTTCGACCAGTTGGCTAGTTTATTTAAGTCATCTTGGAAGACGGTCGTGATTAGTCCGTGGGTCGGAAAATATTTTCGTGTCATCTGCAAAGATGCTGACATTAGACTGGAGACCATGTGGAAGATCAAAGGTGAATATGATGTACAGCACAGGGACTAGTACCGAGCCTTGTGGCACCCCACTATCGATCTCCCAAGTAGTCGGACTTTGCTTCTCCTACTCTAATTTGCATGGTTCTGTGTCTTAAGAATGCCTCGATCCAAGCTAATAGCTTTCCACGTATACCTACAAATTCAAGTTTTTCTAGGAGTCTGTTTGTTGAACTTTGTCAAATGCTTTTTCATAATCCAAATATATCACATCAATGGGTTTACTTTCATTAAACTGCTTAGTCCGCAATGCTAAGCATGTAAGTTCGAGACTGTTGATTGGTGTGGGCAGAATCCATGTTGCTGTTCGGGGATAACTTGGTGCCTGGTGAAGAACTTCCTGATGTGTTTAACTATAATTTTTTCCATTACCTTGCATACTATACTGGTCAAGCTGATGGGTCTGTACTTAGATGGTTCTAGCTTATTTCCTTTCTTAAAGATAGGCGTCACTGTTGCCGTTTTCCACAGGTCCGGTAGTATTACCATACCATATTAATTTTGCATTATTTCTGCTAAGTAATCAGTAATTTCAGTTTTTTTAGTATTATAACAGGTATGTCATCGGGTCCTGGCGATGTGTCTGTTTTTAATTCTTTTATTACTTGCTGAATTTCGCTGCTAGTGAATTTTATCTCCTCAATTGAGTCCTGGACTCGCAGTAATGACTCTAGTATAGACAATTGCGACTGCGGTTCTTTTTGAAATACACTCGCTAGCTGATCAGCAAAACCCTTAGCAATTTCGTGAGGGTTTGCCACTGTTTGGCCTTGTTTATTTAGTAACACAGATGGTATGCTAACTTTCGATGTTATTTGCTGCCTAATGTATGAGTAGAATTTTTTTGGTCCAGCATCTAGTATGTTACTTTCATAATACGAGCTATTCTGGTTTTGTTAATTAGTTGGTTGTTTAATTTTCTATATTCCTTATAGTGATTGTCAAGTCCGGTCAATACGTATCTTTTCCATAGTGCTAGCTTGTGCCTTGGTATCCTTTGAGACCCATGGTTTTTTAATGGTGCTCTGCCTGACTTTCACTTGAGGTACATATAAATTGATTGTATCTTTAAGTGTGTCACAGAATTTGTTGAATTGCGATTTAGCACAGTTAGCATCTCTTAGACTTCCAGATAATGTTGTGCGTATTTTTTCATTAATTTTGAAGAAATCATCCGAAGCTTTGTTGAAATTATATCTTGTTTCGGTAGTCTCATTTTGATTCGGTGCTGAGAGTTGTATGGTTGCCAATAAGCACGTGTGGTCACTTTTGCCGATGGGCGCTTGGTGGTCTACTTTGGCAATAAGAGAATCATCATTTGTCAAGATCAAATCTAGATATGAAGGTTGGTTTCCCTGTCGAAATCTGGTGTGTTTGTCTACTAATTGCTGAAAATTGCTGTTTTATACCACTGTATAAAGTTTTCTTCCTTCGGTGTGAGATATCCACTATCCTCAAAGGGCCACCTGACTCCGCCATAGTTGAAATCTCCCAATATAGCCACAGTGTTCGTTTCCGAGACATAATGAATTTTTTTAAGTAAGCTTTTGTCTTGATCTAAGGTAGAATCATGTCCTCTGTATAGTCTACATAGGAGGAACTTGGCGTTTCCAATTTGAATATCAATCCACAAACATTCAGATATTTCAAATTTCTTGTTGTAGACTGATCGCTAAGACTACAGAACAAAAGGCAGACAGAGCGCGCGGAATACTTGCGTGAGGCCACTAAAGCAAATACAAAATTGAAAAGCGAATACAAACTCGGCTCAGTGCGCTGCGAAGCATCGCACAGTTCACACGCCACGATCAATCCAGCTTTAAAATTCATAAAATGCCGTCTTGCGTTTTTAAACATTGTAAAAGTTGTTTCCAAAAGCAAAAACGGGAAGATGGAATATATTTTTACAGATAACTATGGATTATTTGACTGTTTTATAATATTATTTCGATAAAATTCGTATTTCTGCAGAAAATATCTAAGTGTTGCCAGTTTACGTCGACACCGTTTTCCCTGAATTAGGGAAAATGCACTTGTCAATTGATTATGTAGGTAATAATTATTGTCATGTTAATGAAAAATACATTAACGTATTGTAAAAGTATATTGTAGATTATCTTTTTTCTTATAAATATAGTAATAGAATTTCCATTAGTATATACATTGTTTTGAGTTCGATCCCCATATACTATACACTTTGACCTTTGTCACAGAATAAATCTTTGTACCGTTCTTATGGCGTAGGGAATAAGTATCAAAATCGTACTGCAAGTGTTAGCTTGACTTGGCGCCGTGTGTACATTACGTACAGAAACAGAAATTATTGATTGCAGCCATTATTTATTTTTAGTTGCATTTTTTTTTGTTATGATTTATGAATCATAATATTCATAATTTGTTGTGTGCATGACAAAATGTTTTTAGCTAATTAATATTTAGGAAGCAAGCCTATTGCAATTAACCAAACATTTCCAGATACTATACTGAGAATTTCTAAACAAAAAATAAACAACATATTCGCCGAACTAAGATCTGAACCTCATGATTGGTATTCGTAAATATATGTAGTAGGTATTATATAAGTATTTCTTCTGGATCGAGGCTATGAATCACAAAACATAATCTATTTATTTCTCAATTTACGAATAAAATTAGTTAAAACTTAACTCGGTACCTTCATTTAAGAAATGTATTTATAAAAGCATACTTTAATGGTATCTTTTATTTGAATAATTTTCACAACAGAATTACATATTAAAAGCATTAATTAAATCCATGGTAAATTCTTCAAAACCGCAAACGAATATAAAATATTACCTATGTAATATTTTTATATTCGTTTGCAAAAACTATATGTAAAATAGTGGGAGATTATTCATAATCTGGCAACTTTACACACACATAGACGCGCGTGTCCGTACAGTGCCAGTCGCCAAATGTCACGCACACATAGCTGTCAACGTGCCTCACTTAGTGGACGAATGCGCTACATCTGGTTCTTGTTTGTTAAATCTGTGACTGATCGATTCTATTTTCTCCGGTATAAACTCGAGCGGACTCGGGGTGTAGGCCTAAGAAATTCACGGCCTCAAGGTACGTGCAATTTGAATTGTCGTGATGATCTCCGATTTCACGAGGGCAGTCTTCAGCAGCTTAGAGACTTAACCGATTTTATCAAGCACTTATCCCTTACTGCTAACAAATATATTAGAACGCGAAATTTTTGTATTTAATTAAAATCCTAAAAAAAATGGCGTATTGCTCTTTTTGATGTATAATGAATACTACCAGTAGGATACCTTATTCATAGGTTCTTGTTTAGATGTCAACATTTAACAACGCTTATATCAGTAATTTTGACACGCTGGGGTGTCACACGCCAGACAAGAAAAGTTATCAATAGCACCCCGACAGCTGCTATCCGTACTAAATAGGTTAAAATACAATTTTGCTTTAAAAGAAATATCAGAGAACGTAAGTAGTCTGATTCTTGAATAGTCGCTCCTATTTCAGCATCTCGTCGGATAGTGGTTTCGATGATTCTTTATATAATTATGTAACATGACTATTTTCACATATCGCAGAGCTCTTCTAATGGCCCATTTACACGAACATGGTTTCTTTTTTGTAGGTTGTTGTCATTAAGTGGTTTTTGTCTTTAAAGACATGACATCAAGTTGGTTTAACTTCAGTGTTTCCATCAGAATTTCTCTCTCTTCGATTTTTGACTCACTTCAATACATGTTATGTATGATCATGACATGGTATGTATCGTATGTAAAAATCCGAAAACGCCCATGCCTAATGTGTCCAGACCGAAGTCTTAGCAACATTTTTAATTAAATGGTTTCTCTTAATTTTACAGTTTATGAACCATAGTATTGCGAGGGGTTCAGGTTGTTAGGTGCTGTACCAAGTGCCCTTAGTTTAAGATATTTCATTAAATGTGTACCTTCAATTTGTTGCATGTCTGCATTTTGAATTTAGTTACGTACCTAATATTTCTGAATAGTCGGGTATAATATTAATTTCGATACCTTGTACGCAGCCCACCTTAGTTAATCTGTCCGCCTTCTCGTTACCATGTAATTCAATGTGAGCCAGAATCCATTGCAACTTTAGAGTTTTGCCCAACATGATTTCTTGAAGCGAGTAATTTTGTCGTGAGAGAAGCCGTGACACTTGCTTTGTAAGAACTGCCAAGTTAATCAGAAATAATTAGACTTGCTTGGTCTAACATCAGTCTAGGATATTTTCCACACAATAAAGTAACTCATACGTGTATGTTTCCATACTTACGCTTAGAAATGTTTCCTCGTACTCGTACACAAGGTCTTTTAACACTGAATTCCTAGTTATCGATTTTAAACTTTCGCGATTTGTATACATCATACAATTTTATGGAAGCGGGTCTTGTTTAAGGTATAAATACCTCTGTTTTACCGACGTTTCGGTAGTCTTACAACAGCCATGGTCGCGGCGGGACTAAACAGAGGTATTTATCAAAGACCTGTTTCCATAAAATGATATGATGCATTCCTAGTTGTTCTTCTAAATTCTAAACGACAAACTTTATTTTTTAATGTTCTACATAAAGGACAATGGCAGATCTCCATACATCAAAATATCTGAATTTAAATTGAAACGTACAGTAATAAAAATATATAAAAAAATCGGCGTAAGTAACAGTCTATATATTAGCATGTAAAGTTGTGAGTATGATGTGGGCATTATTAAACATAGTTGTGGCAACCTGTCTGATGGCTTAGGCTGACATGCTTATGCATACACCTTCTGATGGCGTGGAGGCATAGTGATACAGATCGTGCTGGCTCCCTCAATTAAGGTTGAGCCGTACGATTGCTGTTGAATGCGGACCATCAGTGGGCCGAGTCAGTCAAAAGCGTCAGATAATTTCCTGCATTGTACTTGCATACTAAACCCTTTTTTGTCTGGACTTTAAAAGATGAAGAAAAGACTAAAGAAATTGAAGTGACAAAAAAAAAAAAACAATGACTCTGAGTTTGTTTCGGCCTTTCTTCTCAAGAAGTCATTTAGCTAGGAAAAGCCGGCATCATCTAGAATAGGGTTTTGACATGTATAAGTGTTGTAAACAACCAAAATGCAGAAATAAATATGTCTTTATGTCTTTATAAATGATTCTATTTTTACTCGCGAAACCTGGAAAAACAAGATATCGGTGTTTTAATTTTTAGTTAAGAATGAATGATGTAGGTACCAAAGAGATTGGATATATACATAGAGGTAGTCCTAGTACTTACAAATTGAACACAGTCAACTGACGTGTAAGATACAATTTAGACAATATTATGCCATCAAATTATATAACCTTAGTGATTTTTCTTTTATGATAGTTCTGTCATGATTTTGAATTAGCCGTATAATATTTGTATGGACATTGTCAAGTGTTGTAAAAAATCTCATCGATATGTCTATCCACCGTATATTTTTACCGCGTTATTTTTTAGATTTCCACGTGATAAATTACAAAATAAGTGGATTGCTGCAGTATGTCGTGGAGAAAATTGGGTGCCTAGAAAGCACCATACAATTTATTCCAAGCATTTTACTGCGGAATGTTTTTGTAGTAATGACAGATGTCTGCATTCCATACTCACGACTACTGAGTATATATGCATCAAAATAAGGGATTCTTCATTTGAAAGAAAGTTTGTTAAATGTCATCTACCCAGAGACCAAAACTTGGTTGTTCTTGTTCGACTAGTGGACTAAGGGCCTGTTTCACAATGTCAAAGTAAAGTTCTCAGTAGGCTAGTTAATACTTAATCAGTAAGTAAAGCTATCTCACGCGTTTCACAATCGTGAAGTAGTACTAATCGTCACTAAAACTACTCGGTAACTTATAGATCGGCTGAAGTAGTAATTAAACGTTGAGCTGCTAAGTAAGTAGGACCATCTACACCCATCTGTTTACCAGATGTTGACAAAATACGCCAAAGAAAGGCATTCTTTTGTTTGTTGCTATACAAAGGTACTGTGTTTGTTGCCTGCGGCACATTTAGTTTGAATTACGTGATTTCGTGATTTAAAAATGATGGATTTATTTGATGCGATTGAAGACGAATTCGAGGAGTTTTATGACCAAGTGCCGCAACCTCGAAGAATACCGATAATTCGCAATAGAGCAAATTATTTATCGGCATTAGATGATGTAGATTTCAAAGCGAGATTTCGCCTGAGTAAAGAAGCGGTGAATTATGTTTATTTTCGTATTGAAGATAATAAATATATATAAAAATAGGTGAGTTCACATACTTCTCCAGGCGCACATAGTGTCTTTGGTTTATGGAAACAACTTTGATTGATATTATAAATAATAGCTATAGGTAGTTAGGTAGGTACCTACTTACATAGGTACCTAGAAACCTATGTAAAGGTAAGTATGTGCCTATATTATATGCTCTTCTTAAACCTCTCCTTTTTTCAGAATGAGTGTGAACAATAAACAAGTAAACAACCGAAACAAAAATGACATAAGGACTGCGTTTTGTTACTACGCAGAGTTATAAAACAATTCTTAACTTTTACTAGTGAAATAAAATAATATTCCAAGTTTAAATAGTCCACTGACTCTAATAAAATACAAAATGTAATAAATAAACATAGTATTTTTTAGTTAATTAGATAAAAATCACTAATCATTTTACATAATCGTTGAACGAAACGCGGAATTTGAATGTTGCCAGTCATGTTTTAAGTAAGTTTATAGTAGTTACTCTTCACGTTAAGAAATGGGCGTGGCGATTGTGAAACGCAGCGGAAGTTACCGAGAGGATTTAACGCCTCAGTAGCATACTTATCAAGTAGCTACTTATGAATTTACTGAGACATTGTGAAACAGACCCTAATAATGTACCGATCCCAAGATAAAATCGAAGGGCTAGTATAGCCACAACTTTTTTCACTAAATATTTTGTGTGACATAATTATATGATCGAAAAGTGTCCGATCCCGTACATACATTTTTTACACATAGATTTGTATTACCTTCACTATGTAACTAGAAAATGTCAATAAAAAGTGATTATTGTTAATAACAAAACCTTTGGGGACTATTCAAGGTTTTCACTAAATTATCTATTTTAAATTTAATTTTATGTGTTTTACTTGATCCATGTCGACCATGCCTTTTCTTATAATGTGTCGATTTGGATAATATATGACATTTACAGTTATCATAATGCCTAAGCATGCGTTTTGTCTTATTCTTAATTGTTTACTTTCTCTAGCAAGTGATTGTTGTTAATAACAAACCTTTGGGGACTATTAAACGTTTTGTGTTAAATGCAAGTTTGTGTAATAATTATTTAAAGACTGTCCATCAACTAGCGTTCTGACTGCTGTGGACACAAACTTACGGAATTTAAAATGTATAACATGTACATAATATACTTTACAAGTCTGTTTGATTTTGAACCTTTATTGAAACTTTGATCGATATCGATAGCGGATTTGCTCAATCATCATTAAATTAAAAAGTTACGAAATTTGTGTTCCGATTGTCTTTAGCCCTAACTGACAAACATAGTGCCATCTTCTTCTGGCAACTCTAATTTGTCATATGAGTGAAGAGTGTAGCTATATTCAATTGTTCTTAAAAATATCGTTCCTTCCATGCTTTAGTTATTCTTCTGTGGTAGGTACGTTTGCATTATCAAATGACATATGCCAGACTGACATCAAAACGCAAAAGTATTCTGTAGCATCTAACCGTCACAGCCAAAGACAAAAGCAGAGCTGCACATTTTAAATCGATTTTATGTGAAATCGATACAACATTAAAACGATGCTGTGACGTTTTTATTTGGTTTAAAAGTTGTTTTGCTTCAAAACTATTAACTTATTGATATAATGTTGATTAAAGATTGATTAAACTGCATTTTAATCATTCTATTTTAAACCAAACCAACCCTATAAAGGTCGATCGTGTCGATTACTTATTTAATAATCGATACGGATCAATGTCAAACGTCTATTCCTGTCACACCATTGTCTATGGCCACAATCAGTTAATAAAGTAGGTATGTACCTAGTTTGTAATCAATTGGAATGCTTTTTATCATCATAAAATACTCTGGCTTTAACGAGACAAAGTGAAAATATTAAAAATTGTTTTGTTCATATGAAGTTTAAGATCGCCACAACAATCCCAGACCAAAATCTGCCTTTGTCCTTTCGTGTCTCTACTGGTTGAACTTTCTAATTAGGTCTTTTAAGTAGACATTGTCTCCAAAAAAATAAATAAAATATAATTAGTCATTGTGAATATAATATTAAAATATCACATAAGGTTTAGTTATATCTACATACTAGAAATTGGTTTGTGTTTATGTCAACGTAAGACGATGATGATTGATGAACGAGTGTCGGCACTGGTTGATCGATGCTAATCGCTCTGTAAACGAGTTTTAAATTTGGTATTTCGAATGTTCCATTAGATAAAAACTGAAACAACAATTATTGATATAGTATTTATTTCAATAACATGTTAACAAAATGTTTTATATATTTAATAAAATCCCAAGGAGCGCCGCTTCACAGCACTCGGCCCAGTGATGCGTCTACTATGACAGCGTGACACTCGAGGAAGTAGAGCTTGTGGTGAGTTTACCGCGTGTGGCACGTGACCAACACGTGACGGGCGACCCCGAGCCGCAAGCACGAACCACAGTTCACGAGCCACACACTATACAGGGAGGTATGGGGTACTGCAGGCAGGAATGTGTATAGGACATTTTACAATAAGGTACCAGCTCGCAGCACTCACCTAACTGAAGTATTGGTTAGACCTGTAAGTGCCAGAGCGGGGAACGAACGGAAACGAGAGCGAGACTACAAAATTCAGCATACTGTATGCTTGTATACAGTTATGCCATTGAAATAATTTTTTTGGGTATAGCATGTATTTGTCAGAGAACGAATTTTATTCTTCAGATGTCAAGGTATCGTAAACTTAAAAATCCAAGTTTGTTGAGTCACAACACGACAATCATACCGCGGCCGCCATCTTGGAAAAAGAGGTGCAGATGTTGTGTTTTTATAATTTATCCAGCGAAAATTTAGTTACACAGAGACTTAAGTTGCAAATTCTCTACAAATTTGACTTACAACTTTTATTAGTGAAACCAGCCTCGTAAATAAGTATGATTCTAGTAAATTACATTAAACCTCCAGTAGACTCTATGTATAGGTAATAGGGTCGGCAAGTAGGTTTTGTGCGGTTTCAGATTAGCGTTTTATATGCGCGTATAAGCTCGTTTTTGGAAGCGCATGTAGGCGCGTATAGGCGCGCCTTTTGGCACACGCGCAACTCGTACGAGCGTTGACGCGCTTCTAAGCTCGTATAACTACGAGCCGTCAAAATCCATGTTGACACTGACAAGACGTCACTACCGTTTCGAGCGAACACGCCCGTTTACGTGAGTCTGGTTTTTTGAAGCGCGTAATGTAGCGCGCGTGTAAGCGCGTATGCTAAAACGACCGTATACGCGCAGAAAAATACGCTAATCTGAAACCGCCCTTTAAGTGTTCTGCAGTGTGCCTCAATTATTATTGTGGGGAATCACCTGCAGCAACATAATAGACATATCAACATTTATTCAAGTAAACGAATTTTGAGACAGAGAGTTAAATGAATTTCTTCATCAATAATTTTATAAGGAATCCCAGACAGATCCTAACCCTGGTTCGACTAAAAGGCAGTCAGACAGTTTTATTCTGATTTAAAATTATACTGTCCTCGGTCTTTTTAATGAGATAAGCTCACGATCTGTTCCTGTTTGATAGTAAATATGAATCAGAAAAAAAGTTATAAAAACCCAATTATTTTATCTTCAAAGATTTTTCTTGATGCTTTTGTTGTCTTTTACAACTTTGTTATTTCTGGTGATACGACTAAAAGTTGCAGGAACAAAGTCGAAGAGAATTTTGTTTGCAATTACAATGTTATTGCGAATTCTCTGTGCGACCATTAAACAATAAAAATCATCCGCACCAAGAAAGCAACCGCGGGAACAGGGTTGCGATCTAATAAACTTGGATTTAAATAAACCCAAAAACTGCGTTGACATCTGAAAAATAAAATTGCGTACTCTAACCAGTAACTTTTCAATGGACTACGTTACAATTTAAATGGTGTGCTGTGTAAACTGGAAAGGACCTTGTATAAAGTTATGAAAGCTAGATATTCAGCCAGTAGACGACCGATTTCTGTATATTATTAGGTTGAACACGTCGTATATACGTATTGTACGTGTTTGGTCAATATTTAGCTTACTGATAACTATATATTACAGTCACAATGTACATAAATGCATAGACCGGGTGCGGCTGGATTGTGGTACCTATTTATTATTATAATTACAGTAAGTGTAAGTAATAAGACCGTTTGATCCACTTAACCGAAGTTACAACGTGGCGGCGCGGCGTAGTGAGGCGTGTAGGTGCAGTGGTCGGTGTGTGCGAAGTGTCGCGGGGTATGCGGCTCACTTCCCCGATGTTCACCGCTAAGTGCACTCGTGTGTCCGCAGCACACAGTCCCATACAAAAATAAATTAAAATAGTACCGACGGCGGCCAGCGGCTTCACATCATCCTCTCAGTATAAAAGTTGGCTACACATCCACGCACTCGTCACTTACATCGCGTTGCTTCTGAAACAAACAACACACAATAGAAGGACTACTATTCAATAAGCTATTTTCGAAAAATCATAAATTCGTTTCTGTGACTTTTGTTTTTAAGAAAAAAAAAGAAAGGTGAATTAGGAGAAGAACACGATTAAGCCATCGCCTCTCGTATTGTGTTATGAAAAACAAAAAAGCATAGCTAGTAGTATGCACTAGATATGCTTTAGTGTTTCATCCTGCTCCTTCTCTGTGAACGAGTCGGTCCTATATAATTTTACCAATCGTAGTAGGCTATGCATGTGTAGGTAGTGCATAAGCAGAAAATATAAATAGTTTTGTATCGTCATGCTGGGGCCACACTACCGGCTAACGTCAATGCGCACTAGCGCGATAATTATTGCGATAATTTTTTACACGCTAAAGTAGAGGTGGTTACACTTGTAATGTCAACGTGAATGCCCATCATTGGCGATAAAAGCGGCGTTAATTTTATTTGTTCTGTATTTCATGAGTGTAATTTTTTTATCTATTTGAATTTATTGAATTATTACCGAATGAAGAGAAAGGAAAACAAAGACGTGTAAAGAATTTGAGTTTCGGATCCCACAAACATGGTTCTGGCAGAATCTCGAGAAACGCAAGTACTTTCTCATTACTCCACTCAACAGAGTACATTACATATATACGGTCCACTCCATAGCCATACTGCGTGTACTTAGTGTAGTAGTAAAAACAAACACGTGCGATCTCATCGCGCTCACGACGCACACTGACACTGACGACGTAGTGTGGCCGCTTCATCGTATTAATTCTTGCGTAAGTCTCTTTGATGTACCGCCACTTGAGCTGTCGCCTAACGCTAAACGGCAATGTTAATGCCTTTGTCAAATTATAGCGTTAAGTCGTGGCTACACCTACGGTTAACGTATATTATCGCAATAATTAATGGCATTTCTCGTTAGTGTGGCCCCAGCATTAGCGGTTAGCTTAACGGTAAGCGAAAACATATTAGGAAACCGGCATGTCTGAAAGTCCTCCATAATTTCTCGAACGATTTGTGAATTCTGACATGCCACTTTTGGCCAGCGTGGTGGGCTGTGGTCTTACACCTTCGGGGCGACAGACGAGGCCCTGGCGCAAGCCTTCCATAGGAGTTGGAAGGTCATATCGGTCACGGATAGGGTACCGCCGCAATACGGTGCGCAGGCGCATTACCCGACTCTTGTGATAAGAAGGTTGGTTGTGGCGTTCTTGCAGGAGAACTCGGTGGAGAGACAGCAGGTCCCGGCACATTGAGAATGGTTACAAGCCGATCTACACGGGCGGAACTGGTGTGGGGTTAGCGGTTGGGCTCGCCGAGGAGGTTCAGGACAGATGCTTGGAGGTGAAATGTTGCATGGCTTAATTATGGTTGTAGGGGTGCTTGCTTATTGAGTGGGTTGTAACTCAAATATTAAGTGCAGATGCACTACAGGCTGAGAAGAGAGCTGTAGCCAGAACCAAACGAGACCACTTAGAACCTCTTTACCCTAAGCTGGAATCGTCTGAAAGGCAGCTCTTATACAAGCTGGCACGTTCCAGGGTCAAAGTGGCACAGGATATCACCAAGTCTCGCTGCGTCAGAGACCCAGAAGGCAATCTATTAGAAGGAGAGATGGCGGTCTTATTTCCACAAGTTGCTGAACAAGCAACACAATGAGGCCCAATAACACCTGAAGAAGTCTAGAGGGCTCTTCACCATATCAAGAATTGGAAGGTTGTCGGAACCGATGGAGTCTCCATTGAGGCCTGGAAGGCCATGGAACCACAGGATGTCGGCTCACTATCGCGGAATTAAGGAGATGTTCCACACTCTGAAGCTCTTTGAGCGTATAGCTAAGTTCCGGCTCCGGCAGGAGACCACTGTCTTGGAGTGTCAATAGGGGTTTCGTCCTGGATATGGAACCATGGGTACAGGTCAAAGAATGTGCCTCTGTATCAACAATTTTTGATATGCAGAAAGCCTTCGAATATGTGAACAAGAAATGCTAGTTTGACGTCGTAAGGGATGATATGCGTGCCAACAGACTAACCACCATCGTGTGAAGTGGAAGAGATATAGCAGAAAAGCGGACTTCGAGGCGATGCCCTTGGATCACTACTGGGATGGCGCTAGGATGATGATGATGATTGGCAATAAAAAGAGTACTAAATGTCGGTGAAGATGGATAGAGTGGAATTAGGGTATGTTGATGTCTGTACGTGTGTGTGTGTAGTGACTAGTGAGTACGCACCTGGGCATGGCGCACATCTCGCAGGCGTCGCTGTGCGGCGCGTTGTGGAAGGTGCAGAGCGGGCACGTCCACACGCGTGTCTCTGTAGGTGTGTGTAGTGACTAGTGAGTACGCACCTGGGCATGGCGCACATCTCGCAGGCGTCGCTGTGCGGCGCGTTGTGGAAGGTGCAGAGCGGGCACGTCCACACGCGTGTCTCTGTAGGTGTGTGTAGTGACTAGTGAGTACGCACCTGGGCATGGCGCACATCTCGCAGGCGTCGCTGTGCGGCGCGTTGTGGAAGGTGCAGAGCGGGCACGTCCACACGCGTGTCTCTGTAGGTGTGTGTAGTGACTAGTGAGTACGCACCTGGGCATGGCGCACATCTCGCAGGCGTCGCTGTGCGGCGCGTTGTGGAAGGTGCAGAGCGGGCACGTCCACACGCGTGTCTCTGTAGGTGTGTGTAGTGACTAGTGAGTACGCACCTGGGCATGGCGCACATCTCGCAGGCGTCGCTGTGCGGCGCGTTGTGGAAGGTGCAGAGCGGGCACGTCCACACGCGTGTCTCTGTAGGTGTGTGTAGTGACTAGTGAGTACGCACCTGGGCATGGCGCACATCTCGCAGGCGTCGCTGTGCGGCGCGTTGTGGAAGGTGCAGAGCGGGCACGTCCACACGCGTGTCTCTGTAGGTGTGTGTAGTGACTAGTGAGTACGCACCTGGGCATGGCGCACATCTCGCAGGCGTCGCTGTGCGGCGCGTTGTGGAAGGTGCAGAGCGGGCACGTCCACACGCGTGTCTCTGTAGGTGTGTGTAGTGACTAGTGAGTACGCACCTGGGCATGGCGCACATCTCGCAGGCGTCGCTGTGCGGCGCGTTGTGGAAGGTGCAGAGCGGGCACGTCCACACGCGTGTCTCTGTAGGTGTGTGTAGTGACTAGTGAGTACGCACCTGGGCATGGCGCACATCTCGCAGGCGTCGCTGTGCGGCGCGTTGTGGAAGGTGCAGAGCGGGCACGTCCACACGCGTGTCTCTGTAGGTGTGTGTAGTGACTAGTGAGTACGCACCTGGGCATGGCGCACATCTCGCAGGCGTCGCTGTGCGGCGCGTTGTGGAAGGTGCAGAGCGGGCACGTCCACACGCGTGTCTCTGTAGGTGTGTGTAGTGACTAGTGAGTACGCACCTGGGCATGGCGCACATCTCGCAGGCGTCGCTGTGCGGCGCGTTGTGGAAGGTGCAGAGCGGGCACGTCCACACGCGTGTCTCTGTAGGTGTGTGTAGTGACTAGTGAGTACGCACCTGGGCATGGCGCACATCTCGCAGGCGTCGCTGTGCGGCGCGTTGTGGAAGGTGCAGAGCGGGCACGTCCACACGCGTGTCTCTGTAGGTGTGTGTAGTGACTAGTGAGTACGCACCTGGGCATGGCGCACATCTCGCAGGCGTCGCTGTGCGGCGCGTTGTGGAAGGTGCAGAGCGGGCACGTCCACACGCGTGTCTCTGTAGGTGTGTGTAGTGACTAGTGAGTACGCACCTGGGCATGGCGCACATCTCGCAGGCGTCGCTGTGCGGCGCGTTGTGGAAGGTGCAGAGCGGGCACGTCCACACGCCGCCCGGCGCCGCGTCGCCGACGTGCGCGGGCGCGGCGTCGTGCTCGGCGGACGCGTGCACCAGGTGCTCGAGCGTGGCGTGGTGCGGCTCGCGGCGCCACGCGTCCGCCGCCGCCTCGTCGCGCGCCACCACTGCGTCCAGCAGCGGCGCCAGCGCGTCCACGCTCAGCGGCATGGCGTCGTTGGTGGCGAGGAACAGCAGCGCGTGCAGGTCGGACACGCCCGCCAGGAACGACTCCTCGTTGGCCAGCTGCGCGTGCAGCGCGCGCAGCGTCTGCAGCTGGTGGTGCAGCGGGCGGTTGGCGGGGGGGAAGGTGGCGCGCGGGTTGAAGGTGGGCGGGGCGGCGCCCGCCACGCCGCACGGCACGTCCACCAGCAGGTACGCCACCGGCACGCGCTTCGCCGACACGCCCACCTCGTTGCCGTACACGTCGCGCTCCTGGAACCACACGTTGCGACACTCAGCTAGTGACAATATCCTCGATGTCGATTCAATCAAGCCTTGAAAACCAATTGAAAAAATGGAAGACCGTTATATTACACTAGCTGTGCCCGCGGCTTCACCCGGTGGAATTCGGTATCCCTTAGGGGAGACCGGGTATGGTTGTCACACTGGTTGGTTGTCACAGAGGCCATAACAGACAATTAAACGGCGTAGTAAGAACGAGGGAGAAGTACATTCATTTGTACCTCATGTCAGCTTACTCCGACATGCCGTTAAATGAACTTATTCGACCACTCGATATTCTGTTATGACCTCTGTGACAACCAACCCGTGTGACAATCATACCCGGTTTCCCATAAATATCCCTTTCTGTGGCCTTGATAATGTAAATAACATAATGATCGGTTGATGAAACTCACACTCATATTTTTCTTACTTACTGTATTAGAAAAGTAGTAACCTGTACCTGCCACCTAAATTCTTAGCTCTTTCTTTTAATAAATACTATCTGGCCGGATTACATAATTATTAATTAATTTGAATCTTTGCACTCAAAAAGTAAAACTCGAATAGTAAGTCTACAATGCTCTACTATGTAATATAAACTGTAATGGTGTGCAAAATAATAATTTTAAATAATACCCCTAGATGGCACCACTGGCAAAATTAAAAGTCAGTGTTAAGATCCAGCGCTAACAATATAAATATTAGAAAAGAAGTTAAAGCAAATTTTTGCCCAAATAAAGTCCGAATCACTTGATAACCAATGTGGAATTTTTTTGTATTATAAATTGCGATAACTTTTGATAAACGGATTCTGATAAACTAAAGACTAAATGTTAACCAGACACAAACTATGCATTTGTCACTATCGCGATACAAACAATTTAGTGTGTTGCTAAAATTCAAGTCTATTAAATTTATTGAATGACACTGCTAGGCTACCATAGGTGATAGCATGTGCGTCAGAATGGCTGGTTGTCTGTGGCGAAGGTATATGAGAGTTGATTTGAAAATTGCTACATAATTGCTTATATTTGCTACATATAATAAATAATTGCTACATAGAATAAATATTTAGAAATAAAATATTTTTTTTGACCAGCCATCCTGACGTTTGGTTGGCTGGTCACCTCCTAGTTTAAAGTTAAGCATGCAGAGTTTCCCGAAATCTATTGTGTCAATAATTGCTACATATTTACTTCATTTATCTAATTTATGTAGTTGTAACTTTAATCATATGTTAAATCAAGGATATAACAATTATTTAAATTATCCCAATAAAAAGTGCCTGATAAAATAATAAAGACAACTAGTTGCAGTGTGTCTTCACTCACTATTTTAGGAGGCAGGCGTTTGAAATAATAATTGTAAAACTCCATGTTATTTTATGAGTAGGTAAGTGGATAATAAGCACATTAAAAGGGTATTGTAAATAAAAACAATGTAGGTCGTTCAGTTTAATAATATTACAATTTACTAAAAAATATTCAATTATTCATTTATCTTAATTTCACATTATTTTTCAATGTGGAATTAGCTTATTTTTTTTCGATCGAGTAATTTTCATAATAACATTACAGATGATTAATATTATAACTATATACATTACTGTCATATATGTATGTACATAAATCTAAGAATAAAAAGTGGAAATATATAATTATGTACAGGTGTGTTTAGGCGTCGTAGAATGCCTCCGTATTGATATCATCGGATAACGTGCCCAGAAGGCTGGCAGCATTGCCACGTTGGATGGCAATGCTGATTCTTTGAGCAAAGAATAAACCAGCCTTCTGGTCACGTGAGACGTCGATTAACCGTTTATATATTTCTCGGTATAAAGAACGAGCGCTCGGACCCCATGAGCCTAGCGTTTCCACCCCAAACGGCTCAAATACGTAATTAGCCACTAGATTACTGTATTTGCGCCGTTTCAGGGTTTCCGCAGATGCAGCAGCAGCGCCAACATGGCCTCCCGAGCTTGGAACATGGGATGGCGCGAGGATGTCTACGCAGATTGCGTCCCACACCAAAGAACTACCCATTTTCCATGGCAACAATGACATACCGTCAGGTCTCTTCCCGTCGTCGCGTACCAAACCATTTGGTTCAAGTACAGCTGGTACACCAGACGCGAGAAGAGCACGACGGATTATGTCATTGAGGTGAGAATGACGAGGAATTCTACCAGCGCTTCTGCTGCAGGATAGCCCATGGTGTCTGAGGCTATCGAAGTCTTCTCCACAATGACATCGATGCGGAGAAACACACGGAGCACCTAAACGGAGACAAGTGGCGATACGGAACGTCTCATCGTCCAACCTGTGTTGGACGATGGTAGTGCCTGAAGCCATAGACCTGATTCCCATTCCCCCCACAGCCAGCAAGCGAGCACGCTCTCTAACATTAAAAGATGTATCCAAAAGATTTTGCCTCACAATGTAACAAAGCGGCGCGTCCCACTGTCTTTGGGAGAATAAAACAAAAGCTTCGTTTTATTCTTCATATTTTTTTCGATTCGTCATCATAACATGTCCATGGATTATTGAAGGTAGGTACATATTTTTTTAACCCAAGAATAGCATTACTTACACGGTTACCAAAGCCTAACGATATTAAACCGACACCTACATAACTAAGTATTTGCCTTTATTATTTTATCAGGCACTATTCTTTGGGATAATTAAAATAATTGCTATATCCTTGATTTAACATATGACTGAAGTTACAACTAAATTAGGTAAATGAAGTAAATATGTAGCAATTATTGACACAATACATTTCGGGAAACTGCATGCTTAACTTTAAACTAGGAGGTGACCAGCCAACCAAACGTCAGGATGGCTGGTCAAAAAAAAATTTAATTTCTAAATATATATACCATGTAGCAATTATTTATTATATGTAGCAAATATAAGCAATTATGTAGCAATTTTCAAATCAACTCTCATATACCAACGCCACAGACAACCAGCCATTCTGACGCACATGTGATAGCGTGATGATTGTTTTCCAAGATTGTAATCGGGTCTTCAGGCAATATATTGGTGAAAAACCGCAACAAAACGCGTTCACTGGTTATTGCGTGATGATTTAACAAACATACAGATAGACAGACAGACAATAATTCAAAAAAAATTGTTTTGTGTTCTATATCGAGAACATGTCACAATCCAATTGAAATTTGGCAAAAATTTTCAATGTACAGACAAAGTGCTCTTTGAGTTTTACTATAGTATAGATAGTTAGTGATGATGATAGGTCATAGACTCATAGCGGACCGAATTTTTACAGGCATTCCTGCTTGCTCTAGGATGCCAAAGAAGAGCTTTATATTGCCTTCAGCTTCACTTGACTCGAGAGCAACTTATTTACAATAAAGTTTGATGGTAAACGGTCGTGTGAACAATTGAACATGGTGTAATAAACCAAAAATAGGCACATACATATCCGTGTGGTGACGGATTAAGAATACGGAATGTCAACACCCCATATCATGCCATGGGTGTCGTAAGAGCCGACAGAGGGAGCATATTATGCAGAGAACAGCATTGTAAGAGAAGGAAAACTTGATACAAACCCTATACCAACCCGTTTGGCCAGCGTGGTATAGTAGGCCAATTCCTCCTTTCAAAGGAGAGGCCTAGTCCAGCAGTGGACTGTTAAAGGTTGATGATGAAGGCACATACTTCTTGTTATTTATTATACCTTTACTTTTTCAACATTACGCTAATTATACTACGACCATAAAATAAGGAAGTAATAGAGACCGCATTAAAATAGCAACCTTACCCAATATATGGGAGGCTTACTAAATGAACATAATTTATTGCTTGAGTATGATATCAATAACTATTAACTTTTGCAATAGTAGATAACTCACAATGTGAAACAGTTGCAGCTCCTTACAAATATAACATGTAAAAGAATTATACTGGCAGTTAAAAAGAGTGGCCACGAGTTTTATTGCCCGTTCTTTCTCGTGGTTCTACCTATTGCATTGCGAACGTGGCAGTAAATGTAAATGTAGAATCATCTAGTAATTAACTTTAATCTTTGACGTTCATAAGCGTCACTTTGTGACCTAAATGAATAAATGATTTTGAGTTTGAGTATGTACTTCACTCTGACTTATGATTTTTTTCTCATGTAAGAGAAAGATAAATATACAAATGTCGTTTCGAATGTTCGAATTTGTCGTTAATTTTAATTAGACGAGTGATGTGCTTACTCAAAATGAATTTCAATAAAATATCGATAATTTTTGCAATAAATCCTTAGATTTGGTTTACTCAGAATGAATAATAATAATAATCATATTCTACCACATTCACACAACACCATCTAGTCCCAAACTAAGCAGAGCTTGTACTATGGGTACTAGACAATGGATAAACATTCATAATTATATACTTTTTTTGTAAATACATACATATTATACATAGAAACACCCAGATCAAGACAAACATCCATGTTCAAGCACACAAATGTTTAACTTGAGCGGGAATCGAACCCGCGACCTTCAGCGTGGCAGTCGCTTACATTACCACTGCGCCAACCAGTCGTCGAATATCAATTGAATGTTGATAAATCCTCAGATAAAGTAAAATAATTATGTGAACAAATCCAGCTTATACTTAAACACTAGTAAATAAGTTACGATAAAAATATATTTTAAAATTACCTTTTTAAGGAGAATAAAGCAATTGATATTCATAATATCACTAACAATCACTACCTATATGCAATGATAGGGTCAATGACAAGATCATTACCACGTAATGGTTATCGAATACAAAACCACGTTAGGTACGTATCAGGCTTTTGGAAATTATATGCTTATTATTTAGAAAATTATCACGATCGTCAAGTATTCGTCTAAAATCTTCCAAACCAAATTAGGCCTTCTCAAATTGATGGGAGGCCCGAGCCCAGTATGCTCAGTTAGGTACATAATTATATTAAATCACCAATCGAGAGCAGGCTGCAGTAATTAGTGAGTTAACTAACATATTAGAAACAAAATAACTTCAGGGTCCATTTTAAATATTTCACACCTAACGAATCACATTTATTTAAGGTAAAATTGAAAAATCCATTTTGATCAATATTGACTTGCGGTATCATTTGACTACCGTTTTTAGTATTAACAAATATTTTAAGGGTTCACAGCAGTCTACTTGTCATATTTTGCATGACGACAGGTTTATCATGGCTACCATAATATAATAATGATAATGACTCACACGATTAGCATCATGGTAATTTATCGTTTTAAGATTGGCGTACTAGCCCTTCCTATTAGTCCGGCAATCTGTCGCCACTGCAAAAAAGTAGTCAATGACTACTCAGTACTCAGTTGTATCGTCCTACATGTCAACTTTTGCATTTAATTACACAAGCTTTAAACTTAGTTGTTAGCAGCAGATGGTTTTATTTGAACTTTTATAAACACGAAAGTTTGTGATGATCGATGAAAACATTTTTCTTGAGATATATAATTATATTCAAGTATACTTATAAAGGATATAAAAAGACCCTTAACGAAAACTGAAATCCCATGTTGTACCAATCACTACGAACATTTTTTACTTCGGCACCATACCTGGGAAATTACTGGTTTAGGAGATATTGAGGCTCAAAGTTAGTATGGATTTTTTCTAATTAGGTACAAAATCGATGCATATACCCCGCCAATATGTTCATAAGACAGTCTATAACCCCATGGATAAGTAGGTATTTGGAGCTTTGCACGCGCGCGCTTATAATTGCGGTTTAAAAAATGTGAAAACTTAAAAAAAGATCGTTTCCCAGATATTATTTTTATTTAGTATGACTTGGCATGATGTCCACAACGAGTAGACTTCGGCTTGGTGATGGGTCTTGTGACACCCTATATTACAACGTCACTATGTCTATGCGTCACATAAAGATTGTGACGCATAGACATAGTGACGTTATAACTTTATCGATACTTTTATTTTACAGACTAGCTTCGGCCCACGTATTCGTCGATGTGGGTGACAGTTATTCCAAAAAAAAAGGTAGCCTTTGCACTATTGTGATATATAAGCTATTGCAATATTTCTTTGGAATATAGGTTGTCACAAGACCCATCACCAAGCCGAAGTATACTCGTTGTGGACATCATGCCAAGCAAAGAGGTTGGACGTTTAGACTAGAGAGAACATGCCCTATAAATTTCCTTATACCGAACGTGCAACATGTAATGTCAGTTGGTCTTAGTTGGTTAATCATAACGTCAAATTACGCGTCTCATTTAAAGAGGCATAGACTCTTTACATAATCATATCTTTGACTACATTCTCTAAATAGCCGTGCTGTGATCTGTCATCAGTGTAAAATTTGTTAGATGTTTGTGTTTACATTTTTAATAACTTTTTTGCATTTAAATAGTAAGTAAGCTTATAATAATTAAATAGTGTACTCATTAATTAATACACATCGAGTATGTGATATCGGGATGTGGATGCCGCTATTCTCGGAACGGAAATAACAGGAGAAACTTTATCTTCTAGCAGTGAGTCGGAATTTTCCAACAAATTTATTTACTTTTCTCGTATTAATGCTATGATGAGTGTTAAGTTTACACAATATCATTGTATTGCAAATCAAAGGAACAGCTTGCATACGTATGTGTTATGAATTTAACTCACAAATTGTTATTTTGTACATTTATTGATTTAATAGCCTTAGTGATGGGATTTGACAGTGAAAGGAGATACCGATGTTTTTTAAATGAGGGATAAATACGGAAACTAACTATCGGACATGAATGTAAAACTGTCGCTGGAAGCGACAGCGGGTAGCCGCGTTTGCTAAGTTGGCAATAAACAAAGACGTCCAGCGGTCTAATTTTCTATCGCGCGTTTGATAGTAAGCGCAGTTTAATGTACATAATTTACTTAGATACCTACCTTAAAAGTAGCGTCTATTAACCTAAAGCCAAGTGTTCCAGTATACGCGCGTGTGTGTAGGCTTACATTTTTGCATCTATAAAATAGTAGATGGATTAGGGATGTGAGTAGCATTTTTAGGGTTCCGTAGTCCACAAGGAACCCTTATAGTTTCGTCATGTCCGTCCGTCTGTCCGTCCGCAGCCTAGCTCAAAGACGCCTGGTGCTAGAAAGCTGATATTTGACATGAATATATACATACAATATTGCAACAAAACTGTAGAATAAAATTTAGGAAAATATTTTTTTTAAGGGTATCTCCCCTACATATATAGTAGGGTTGAATTTTTTTTTGGTTGAGAACCCCATTGTGTGGGGTATCATTGGATAGGTTTTAAAAAAATATTATTAGTTTGCTCAAATCATTTTTCGATCAAGTGATTGGTTTGTCAAATATCTAGCTTTGAAGTGAAAAAAATTGTTAGACTCAAGTGTCCCCCCCCTCTGCCGGCTAAACTATTAATTTGGAAGAGGTGAAAAAAATCACAAATGTAGTACATATAACGAATTTAAAAGGAAAACTATCACGGCTAAGAAGACATCACTAGCTTACGAGTAATCGTCGGTTAACTTATAAATACCTATTTCTGTGAGTTTACATTGGGAGCGCTGGCTTAATCTTAAAGATGCCCGTTTTTAGTCCCATGTGAAACAGAAGTCATTATCAATAAAGGCCATTATGGGCAACTACGGAACCCTACATTGCGCGTGGCCCGACACGCACTTGGCCGGTTTTTTATTATTAAGAAGGTGTTTTTTATTACAGATTGCCTATTAATGACGTCACAAGAAAACTTTGGATAAATGCCGTTGGACGGCCTAGTTTGATTTAGCAGAAGTACCACCGTATTTGTTCACGTCATTTTGAGAAATACTGTTTTTAAAGACAAAAAGCACCTGGCGTCGTTTAAAACCGAAAGCTCTGCCTACATTACATTTATACCCGGACATTGCACACCCAGTAGAATTATTTATCCAAAGCTAAACAAAAAGTATGTAATTTTAATTTGAACATATTAATAAAATATAATAATTACAACGATTTTAATTAATCTACCTACTTCTATATTATTTATCATATTAGTGCTATCCTGACTGATCAAACACGTCTTGTCTTGTAGTCCGCTACATAATATTCTACCATAAAATATAATATTCTTTCACATTCACACAACATTATCTGGTCCCAAACTAAGCATATCTTGTACTGCGAGTAGGTACTAGACAATCGATAAACATGCATATATACTTTTCTGTAAATATATTACATATTATACATAGTACCATCCAGGCCAAGACAAACATCCATATTCATGCACACAAATGTTTGTCTTGAGCGGGAATCAAACCCGCAAGCTTCGGCGTGGCAGTCGGATTACCTACAACTCTAAAACAATCGAGCAGTGTCCAACGTTAGCGATAGCAAGCAACGTGATATGATGCGACGCAAACAAATTGCCAAAGCCTGCCGTGCCGCATTAGCCAATCTGGTATAATTCGTACAATACATAATCTAAGTGACAGTTTCTTAGCATCTCATCGCCACGCATCGCTCATTAGTTTATGAATACTTTTTGTCAATAGATTTTATGGCTAAAACGAACAATTAAACACGTGAATTATTTTAGTACTGTCTGTCTGGCAAGTCTTTGCAAAGCACTGTCCTGCGTCGACAGCAAAAACTACAATTTCAATATTTTAGTTGTTTACTTCTATGGCTTAAATATATCGACACATACTAAAGTTAGACATTTGACCAAAAATATTTATCGATAAATCATCACTGTTACGAACAACACTCGGTTTCCTCACTCTATGTTTTGTCTACTGTTTGCCTACCACGCGGCTGCTATAAGAGCGTGCTGCTAAACCTATCGACAGCTCTTTCTATCATACTGCATGTGCCATTAGAAAGAAGATATCAATCATAGCAACCGCTGTTGTTAATTAGTGTTACTTCTATGCCTTAGGTTATATTTCTTTGATGCCAAGCACAGAAGAATAACTGAAGCATGGAAGGAACGATATTTTTAAGAACAAATTGAATATAGCTACACTCTTCACTCATATGAAAAATTAGAGTTGCCAGAAGAAGATGGCACTATGTTTGTCAGTTAGGGCTAAAGACAATTTGAACACAAATATCGTAACTTTTTAATTTAATAGTGACTGAGTAAATTCGCTATCGATATCGATTAAAGTTTCAATATATGTTCAAAATCAAACGGACTTGTAAAGTATATTATTTATATTTTATACATTTTAAATTCCGTAACTTTATGTCCACAGCAGTCAGAACGCTAGTTGATGGACAGTCTTTAAATAATTATTACACAAACTTGCATTTTTAAATTGAACTTATATATTTTTGTTTCAAATGGGTACTCAGTAGCACATAATCTTTCGAGGCGCTATTTTCTAATTTTCATGGTATTTTTCTTTACGCATCAACAGCCTTTTCAAGTCTACTGCTGGTCTTTAACCTTCCGTGGTGGAGGTTTGGACTACTATAATACCACACTAGCCAAACGTATTCGTATAGGGTTTTATTTCGAGATTTCCTTCTCTTGTTTCTCTTAGTCGCCTCATACGACACCCTCGGCATAAATGTTTATTTATACTTATTTATAGTTAGTTTTTCAGCTGTAATGAAAGCTGTAAGTGGGATTAATAAATATTAAATAAATAAATCATCACCCCCTACTCTCTCTCTAATCTCAATAACATAGTTTTATTAGAGAAAGCAAATAATTAAGATAAAAGCAAAACTCATAGCTTAAGCATTATGATAACTGAGAATGGCATATCCAAATTAATTCTTTACAAGGATAGGAGATAGTCGACATGGATTTTATCAAGCAAAAAACATAAAAATTTACTTAAAATAGATAAATCAGACAAAACCTTGAATAGTGCCCAAAGGTTTGTTATTAACAATAATCAATTTATTGAAATTTTCTCATTACATAGTGTAGGTAATACAAATCTATGTGTAAAAAATGTATGTGCGGGATCGGACACTTTTCGGTCATACATGTGACACACAGAATATTTAGAGAGAAAAAAATTGTGGCTAGACTAGCCCTTCGATTTTATCTTGGGATCGGCACATTATTAGTCCACTAGTCGAACAAGAACAACCAAGTTTTGGTCTCTGGGTAGATGACATTTAACAAAATTTCTTTCAAATGAAGATTCCCTTATTTTGATGCATATCCACTCAGTAGTCGTGACTATGAAAGCAGACAATTCTTATCAAACCTTCAAATAACTGTCCTATAAATATTACTGTCTTTGTAAAGAAAGATCAGATTTTTTCTATAGGGGCATTATTTTTTTTTGTAATATGATGGATTCTAACAAGCTTTGGAATTCATTACTGTTGCTGATAGTTTAAATAATGGCAAGTAATTATTTAAGCACTCACACTGATATGTTTAGAAGGGAGTAGCCATTTGTCATTACTATAAAAACATTCCGCAGTAAAATGCTTGGAACAAATTCTATGGTGCTTTCTAGGCACCCAATTTTCTCCACGACATACTGCAGCAATCCACTTATTTTATAAATCTTTATCACGTGCACATATAATCTAAAAAATAACGAGGTAAAAATATACGGTGGATAGACATATCGATAAGATTTTTTACAACACTTGAAAAGTCGATGTAAATATTATACGATTAAATTCAAAATCATGGTAGAACTGTTATAAAAGAAAAAATCACGAAGGTTATATAATTTGATGGCATAATATTGTCTAAATTGTATCTTATACGTCAGTTGACTGTGTTCAATTTGGGAGTACTAGGGCGGTCTCTATGTATATTATCCAATCTCTTTGATGCCAAGTCATACGAATAAATCAAAATGTCTATGAACGAAGTCACAAAGTTTCAAATGAAGTTCTATTAAATTTTGACGGGCAATGGGTGGCCACACGGCTCACGGTCTATGTCAGACCTTTTAGTGATGGTCTTGCATGCGGATCCCGCCGTCAATAACATAATATATACAGTCTAAGACTACGACATAAATATACTAAGAAGTTTGCAGTGAGGTATTTATAGCATCTAGGCGACGTAATAAGTAGATTTTCATGCTTATGTGAATGATACGAATGAACGTGAACGTGTTACTTGCGATTACTGGTCGATGTTTTACGAGCTGGCATTATCTTTAGTATCTGCGTCATTTCCTACTATGGTTCTGATAATTTTCGCGGAATGCTTACATATTAGGTAAACGCTGTAATGCTTCTTTTTCGCCATATCTATTTTCAGACAGCTAACTTACGCAAGTTTCCTATTTTCTATGAATGCATCTTTCGATGAATTTGGCTACTAGAGGTAACAGAACTATTTGATATATTATTTATAGTATTTTTTTTTAGAAAATAAACTACATAAGTATTTGAGTATTATGTCCAGAAAATGTTTAAAAATGATTTAGAAGATCGGATGCAACTCCTTACTAAATTGAAATTTCTGTGTAGTAAAACCTGGCGATGCAAAAGAATGCCTGTAATTTCCCATGGTTCTAAGCTCTGACATTGTAAACGTAACAATAAACCTAAATGTTGAATATAAAAGAGAATGAAAGTTGTCAGCTTGTAGAGTAGTCATGTTGAAGAATTGAACTTAGCGAGCAGTATGGACAAGCTGACAACAGAGCAGCTGATACAGAGCTCCAGGTCAAGAGACCACACAATGTACGGTATGCAGATAGACAGATCACAAGTTATAAACAATCAGCTAGTTTATTCGTAAAATTTACAGTAAAACGTTTGGCTTAAGTACTCATTCTCGGTTGTAGTTGTGTTGTGCACTGTCCGATATAAAATTACTTGTAATTCTAAAGTAATATGACGACGTTATTGTACAATGATGCAGTTATTATTACTTTACTTACAAGACTAAAACCATCTAAACAATGTTTTTGTGTGTCCGAGTACAGTGGGGTCCGTCGCCACACTCGCCACACAAGACGACACGTTGTGTCATCAAAAATTTGTTTTCGTCTTTGTGTCGATTGAATGTTTGTAAAGTACCCCGCGGCACATTTATTCAAAGTCCTGCACTTTCATTAAATCGTGTGTCAAAAGCGAAAATTACCACAATATAACTAGTTTTATTTAAATTTTCTTATCTGTATACTATACCTTGGGCCATTTATCGCAGTAATTAATTCTATTGGGTATCTACATTAAATTATACACCTTTCTTATTAACTTGACTGAACTGATGGTCAGTGGCAGTACGAGACCATACGGGCCTTCGCACTTCACGCAGGTGGCGAACCTAGGTGAAGCACCGCTCCGGTCTCAATTTTTCCTAATTCTAGACATTGTTTCTTTGAATATGCAGCTCGATTTTTAGACCGCTTTGCCTCGGCGCGCAACTGTCATTGGTTGGCAGAATTGATATGTCTTCCGAGAAAAACATGTGCAGTCTGCCAACCCGCACTACGGCTAGCGAAGTTGACGACGGCCTAACCATTTTCATAGTCAGAAAAGGCCGTGCCGAGCAATGGTAGGACTGGCTGATATTAAAAGCATAAGTGCTAACAGTATGTAAATCGAAATTAAAGGAGAAATGCATTTTTAAATAACCTGCTTATTTTACTTACAAATCAATCAATGTCATTGGCCTCATTGGAAATGCGTTGCGTTGCCTAAAAACCATGAAAATAAGTATGTATGTTGATGTATTTCGTGCCTACTACAGTTTCAGAAATACGTAATTATAATGTTGACCAGTCTCACCATCTGATAACTGGCTTTGTTCGTTCGGTTATTTAAAAAAACAAGTGAGTAGCGAGATTGGTCAGTGTTGTTGTGTGTCGTCAGCAAGTTGCAGATCATATATGAATATTTTAAATGGTTTTAATTGGTGTTGCGTGGGAATGCGCCGATGTCAGTGTCCAGCTTGACCTTCAGCTTTGTAGTCAAAAGCTACACTATAAGTTCGAGTAGAGTATTGTATACAACCATTCGATTTTGACGTGACAAATCAAAATATATGATGTTAATTTTTACACGATTTAAGTCCGCTTTATCTAAATTGATATTTGTAGATATTGTCGCGATAATATTATTAGTTCGAAACAATAACAGCTTGAATCGTCTCATGCGTATGTACTTCAATACCAGTGCAGTAAACAGATCGTAGATACTTATCTGACACGGACAACTCGTTAACTAAACATGATCAATTCACACGTAATGTAGAGCATCGTGTGTTACGTCCCGCACATCTGATCACAGGCGGTTCAGTGTAATTTATATGACGAGGCGGCGGCGCCACATAAAGGTTAATATTAAATTGAGGGCCAAGGTCACAGCACAAGCCGGCGCGCAAGTATCGGTGTACGGCGACAATGTAATAATGTGATGTAAGTAATGGAAGGACTGGGCGTTCCGGCGGATGTGAGCGTTTACAATGTGGAGCAGCGGGCCGGCGTGACGCGCGACCCGTGCGACCGCGTGTGCTTGTGTGTCGCGCGGATCGATAGCGGCGGGGCGGCGGGTCGGGGCGGCGGCGCGATAAGGCCGCGGCCGCCGCGCCGGCTGATAAGGCGCGCGGCGCGGCGCGTGTGGCCGCCCGCGCGAGCCTTTATCACAGATTGTCACGACCAACCGCCTGAAGTCGCCGCGGAACTCGCCCCGCGCGATGTGACTTTGCACCAGCGCGCAGCGACGCGCACGTATTTATCTTTGTTTGGAGTAACCGATATTTCGGCACAGTTGCAAGCGCCATGTTGTACATGCGTGAATGCGCTTGTAACAATGACGAAATATAGGTTAAAAGATACGTGGTATATATCCCGAAAAACAATTTATACTAAATCATTATTCGAGTACCTATTGTAAAAGTTACTAAATTCAAAATATTCTGCAAAATACTATTGTAAATAGTATTGCATTTAATATAAATTCACTGTTTACATGTTTGTTTTAAAAGATTGAAGATCGGTAATTTTCTGAATGTATTAATTAAAAATACATTTTATACGTTTTAATCGGATAATATTTGCCGAAAATGGTCAGCCAGTGGAGTCTAAATATGGAATGTTCCATCTTTGAACACCAGAATATTAGCTGAATGAAATGACATTAACACAAATAATTTGGTTTATCTTCTGTATATAGCATTTACACTTCCAGACAACGCACAGCCGAAGCAATTGGGCACAAAAAACTGAAATTAGGCATGCTGCATATTCATCGGCGACCTGGTGCACGTAAATGGGATTTCACGAAATTGCCACGGGGTCGAGGAGACGCAGCTGCGGGAATTCTCTATATAGTCCATTATATATAAACCAACATATAAACTGGCACCTGGTCTTCACGCTCAATATGAAAACGAAAAGAATCAGATATTATGAAGGCCAATTATTGACTTTTTTATTATTTATTATTGCTGCTTGCAAAGTACTTTTGGCATATATCAGAGACTAGGTGCCTCGTTGAAAAAAAACAATAAAATACCCACATTAATTTATTTTGTCACAAAAGTGAGCCCGATGCTTTCAGTCAAAGCCGGTAGTGTGTTCTGTTATCTGTAACGGTCTATTGTGTCAAAAAGATACTGTCTGATATACATGGTGTCAGAAGACCCATCACAAAGCCGAAGTCTACTCGTTTTGAACATCATGCCAAGTCTAGGGAAACAATTTTTTTTAAACAGCACATAAAAGAGCCTCCATTTTAAAGATATGGTGCCGAATTAAATAATGTTCGTAATTATTGGTACAATATGGGATTTCAGTTTTCGTTACAGGTCTAATTTTTACACATATTAAATGCCTGATGTACGGGTTCTAGACACTTAGTGCTCGCTAGCTCTTACGCAGTCTTTGACACACTTGATTTTTAAATGTTAATATTGTGCCGGTAGTAATCTCATATTTTTGATTACAGTTCTTATTTTTTATTGCTTGTATATTTGTAGGAGTCCATGTTTGGATATCTACCTCTATACTAATATAACAAAGAGGAAAGATTTGTATTTTTGTATGTTTGTAATGAATAAACTAAAAAAGTACTAGACCGATTTAAAAAAATCTTGCACCATTATAATACGACATTATCCCTGAGTGACATAGGCTATTTTATTTCTAAAAAATAATTTATAGAAAAACAAAAAGCCCGACTGCGTAAAAACGAATTTAAAAAAAAGGGAAAAAATTAACTTTCTATAACTTTTTAGTTATTCACTGTTTTTTTGTTTGTATATCGTTTATACTTGAAATAAAAACTTAAATCAATAAGTAAGAAAATTAGCGAGAATGATTGTTTTGTTAAACAACTTTAAATTGTTATATATCCTAAACTATTATTTAAAATGAAAAATGATAAAAGGAACCTAAAGATGATTTTAAAATACCTATTCAACGACACCCCACTTGACATAGTTCATCGACATTTTTTTTTTCATTTTGACAATATGGCGTCTGGTTGTCGCTGTGGTGAATTTTGATTACTTTCATGTCTTTAGTGACACTCGCAAGGTTAAGACGAATCGATTGACGTAAGAATCATTAAAATCGGCCTACGCATTTGGTCTCTAGAATGCCACATAACGAACGAAACATACATACATACATAGACTGATAAACACATTACCCTCTTTTGCGTCGCGCAGTCGGGTAAAAATGTTAGGGATCACCCGTGTGAAGCTGGGACGTGCCGCTAGTATTTAATAATTAGGTACCATTATGTTCATTTTGTGTATGAACAATTTTATCGTCATCATACATCTTTTCGCAGTCCACTGCTGGACAATGGTCTCTCCTTATTTACGACACAATAGCTAGGTGTGTCAAATGGCGGACTTGACCTACTATACCACTCAGGCCAGACGGGTTGGTATAGGGATTGATCTCGAGTTATCTGTCTCTCCCTAAATGTACGAGGCTACTATTTGCTTCGTGTATGAACTTAGATAATAAAAATAAAATAAAGCTTCAAGAAATAATTCTAGGTTATAAATAAGAACATATAACAACATATTATGTAACACGACATAGACCTATACTAACATTGCGAGCTGCACGTTCCAACAAAGTCACGTCGTCGGGAAGTAATCTGTTGATCGAGCGATGTGAAGCGCGGCGCAGAAAGGAAAAACAACATGGCGTGTGTACACAACACGTAAAATGATGTGGCAATCCACTTCGATTTGGATATTTAGTTAATTTATTTAGTTTTAATACGAATCGAGCAAAACGGCAGCCGACTATCGTAAGATGTGAACCGAGAACCGGCGCGTCAGTGTGGTATCGAGCGCGTCGACCGTCCCGAGTACAAAGGTCCCGCCGCGGCCGATGCGGCGCGCGCCCGGCGCCAGCACGTAGCCGCCGCCAGCGAGGTGAGTGCCGCCGCCCCGCGCCCCGCGCGCCTCGGCCTCCGCCTCGCGCCCCGCCTCGCTCAGCACCGCCCCCCATGTTGCAGATGGCGGGCTCGTCGCTCGGCGAGATCGAGGAGCTGACGCTGTGTTCGTGCTGCAAGCGCGTGTTCGACGAGCTCGAGCGGCCGCCGAAGTTACTCGCGTGCAAGCACCACTTCTGCCTGGCGTGCGCGCGGTCGGTGCTGGGCGCCGGCCGCGAGGTGTACTGCATGCACTGCTGGAAGCGCACCGAGCTGCCGGACGGGCGCGCCGACCACCTGCCCACCCACGGCGCCGTGCTGGCGCTGGCGCGCCGCCTGGCCGCGCCCGCGCCCGCCGCGCTCTCCGCCGACGAGCCCGCCTGCGCCGCGCACGCGCTGCCCGCGCTCTGGTGCGTGCCGTGCGGCGCGCGCGCGTGTCGCGCCTGCGCCGACCACGCGCCGCACGCGCACGCGCTGCGCGAGCCCGCCGAGGCGCGGGCGCTGCTGGCGCGCGACTCGCGCGACCTGCTGGCCGACCTGGCGCGCCTGGCCGCCCGCCAGCGCGATCTACTGCTGCGCGCCCTCGACGCCGCCACCGCACTCAAGCTGCGCCTCGAGGCCGAGCTGGCGGCGCCGACGCCGCTGCCGGTGGTGGCCACCCCCCGCTCGCTGGCGGCCGCCGCCGCCGAGCGCGACCGGCTGCGCGCGCGTCACGCTGACGCGCTGCTGCAGTGCCGGCTCGACGACCTGGTGCGCTCGGCCACCGTGCCGCTCGACTTCGAGCTGCTGCGGCGCGCGCTGGCGGGGCTGGCGCCGGCGGACACCACGGTGGCGGCGGGAGGGGGGGGGCGCGGGCGAGCGGCGCGACCCGCTGCTGGTGCTGGCCAACTACTGCACGGGGCAGCTGTTCGCGCGCCACCTGGCGGCGCGGCGGGCGCGCGCGCTGGGCCTGGCGCCAGCGGGCGGCGAGGCGGAGGCGGCGTGCGGCGCGGGCGCGGCCGAGGGCGAGGCGGCGGCGGTGGCGTCGGGTGCGTCGCCGCCCGCCAGCGCGGGCTCGCCGGCGGGGGAGCTAACGTCGCCGCTGCTGCGCGCGCCGCCCGCCTACCCGCTCTTCTACTTCGAGCTGGAGGTGAACGGCGCACCGTTCGGTCGCATCGTGGTGGAGGTGCGCGACGACGTGGCACCGCGCATGGCGCGCAATTTCTCAGTGCTAGCGTCGGGCGAGCTGGGCGTGGGCTACCGCGGCTGCGCCGTGTTCCAGTGCTGGGAGAACGAGAGCGTCATCACGGGCGACTTCGAGCTGAACAACGGGCGCGGCGGGCGCTCCGTGTTCGAAGAGAGCTACTTCATGCCGGACGACACGCGCATGGTGGCGGTGCGCGGCTCGGTGGGCATGCGCCGCTCGCAGAAGCGCCACGACAACCTGGGGCTGGTGGGCTCGCAGTTCCGCATCGTGCTGCGCGAGATGCGCGGCTTCACCGCCATCTTCGCCTTCGTGGTGGAGGGGCTCGAGCTGGTGGACCGGCTCAGCCGCACGGGCGACAGCGCCGGCAAGCCGCACAGCACCATCCTCATCTCGAGCTGCGGCAAGCTCAACTAGGCGCCACTCCTCACCACTCCTCTCTCGCACCCGACCATATCACTTCTCGTCGAAGCGCTCATCTTTAGCGACTCTCGTACCTTATTTTCGTCTCCTCGGACCAATCGTATCCCTTCGTGAGCACCTCGAACTATTTTTATATACGTAGTTATTCGAACATTTGGAAGTGTTTATTGCGGAATATTCGAAGTTCGTCGGCTTGAGCTTCTATTGTAGTCTAGTTCGTTTGCATAATAACGGTAGGTCCGGCGGTGCAACGCGCGACGCGACCCTCGCCCGGTGGCGCCACTCCGCGACGGCGCGCCGGGACTCACTACTGGGCCTACACTCGATATTTCTCATTGTAAACGATGAATATATTTTTGTTATTAGCGTGGAGCGGGCGCGTTTTAACTATTAAGCGATCATAGTAAAATATAACGTTTCGATTATATGTGTGTCAATATAAATGTTAAATATTATAGAGTTTAATTATTTCGCGTAGACGGCGGTAGAGAGGCGGTAGTCGGTGCGCGCGCGAGCAACGAGTACGGGCGCGCACGCGCCGCGGGACGAGCGAATGTCGGACTAACTTTAAGGTTATAGATTAAATATATTTACAAATGAACGTTACCTCTCGGAAAGATAAATAATTTATTAAATATATATATGCGACGATAAATTATTGCGGTAGAGTATAACACGAATTAAATATTACAAATTTGGCGGAGTTTACAAGACTGTGATGATAACTAGGTAGCGGAGCTAGGAGAGGCGACGTCGGGGCGCGGGGTCGGGGTCCCGCCGGTCAGTGCCTGCTTTATAATCGGATATATTTACTCGTATCGTAACGTAATCGTACTCTTGGTCCTTCGAGCCGGGCCGCGCCCCGGCGACGCACGACGTCCCGGGATCGACTCGCTTATACTTGTTAAGTTTATTTTTCTATTTACCAAAGTTTATATGTATGTGCGGCGCAGGGAGGCTGCGCCACTCTGTAGTGCGAGCGCTACGTGTTGTTCGTGTTGACTATATTCATATTATATAGTAGCAGCGTTTCATTTGGTCCGTATATAGTTTATGTGACAGCGTAGGCGTGGGAGCCACGCTCCGTCGTTGTTGTTCAATGTTATATGTCCGCGCATACTTCATGTCCGGTGCGGATTCGTGATAAATATATAAGTTTATGGAGCAACACACCACTTGTTTCATTATCCCTCGCCCTTACACCGGTAACACACACACACACGACACACGACACACGACACATCAAGGAGCACTTCAATCTATATCGAAACAATCGACCAAACGTTTTGGTCAATGCCAAAATGAGTTTTATCAGTAAAGTAATAATTGAATTGTTAGAAAGCTTTTTTTGGTGGCCGACAAAAATAGTTGCCTCATTAAAATGGTCATCAAGTAAATAATGTTATCAGCTTTAAAATTGATGTTGTAATTTATTAAATAATTCGCAAAATAAGTAAATATTAGAATAGAGTAGCAGAGTGGTATTTAAATCTTTTTATTTCAACCAATGTAAATTATATCAAACCAACTTTCGAATATAGGTCCTTTTAAATGAATGGCTGTCAATATCTCGGCTTTAACAGTCGGGATTTATCAAAATCAACCAACAAGAAAACTACACCGACTATCACTCTTCACCCCATAAGATTAAATTGGTCGGTGACTGACCTGATCTGATACAAACACAATATCAGTCAAACGTGACAAAACAATCAAGGTGGCAGAGCGCGGCAAACTCATTTATTGTGTATTCATTATTTACGCGATAGTAGTACATGTTACTTCAATTATTTAAAAATAAATTTCGACAACTGTGTCCTGTCTCCAGCCTCGACTGGAAAGTCCCGGGATCCGAAACAATTAAATTTAGGAAGTCCCGGCACTTCGAGATACGAGACAACCCGAGACTCAAACCCTACTCGCTAATTCATTGATGATAAACTTAAATGATGAGTTGCTGGAATGAGAGATGACAAAAAGACACGAAGTAAATACATTAACTAATATACTGCCGCCATAATTTAAAGGGGCACAACTAAAATTCTGCAAATCAGGAGAAAATCGAGTTTAAAATATTTATTAGTTTTTGTCAAAAAATATTACAGTATTGTAGTTATCGAAAATGTATGAATGGAAATAGTAGCGTCTACATGAATTATACAAGATGATTTACTTATTTTTTTAAATTTTAACTCTATTTATTCATTAATCTACATTTTCCCTTTCAACCTAACTTAAAAATATAGTAAAAACATTAATATTACGTATAAAAGGTATAATTAACCAAATGTGACTTTCCATTCTAACATTTTGGGAAAAAGAAGTTAAATATTGCAATGAAAAGCCATATTTATGCAATTGTGCTTTTCCATTCTAGCTTAAATATGTTAAAATGATTTAAATAGTTAATGTGACCTTTTTCTTTAAATAGTCTTGAAATATCGCGCAGTTGTGCCTTTTAAGCTTATGGTATTTCTGTTAATTTTGTTGCTAAAAATACACAAAAAAATTTGGCAAATAGACCTTTTTTTCGTGATTCCGAATATGTATATAACTCAATTTTGAAAAAAAATTTAATTGTGCCCTTATTTGTTAGCACGGCAGTATATGCCTCTGCCATTTAATCACGGGTTTCAAATTTTCCCTCTACGATGTACGTGAAATATAGTAGGTAATACTAGGTAAAATCAATATAATGAAACTTGTCTATTGCCATTCCAATGCGACTTAAAAAATAAGGGTGAAATGCAAGAATGAAAATTATTGGGGAATAAAGTAAATCCCCCATAATTTGAAAAGCTGGAAGAAAGTAATTGAGCGAGGCCTGCGAGACGAGAGTGAGATTTCACGTAACCAATTTGGTTTTATGCCTGGTCGAGGTACACTCAGTAGCCTCTAAGAAGAAAGGGGTGCTTGAATAGTACCTGATGTTGATTCGCACCCTATACGCTGAATGTTCTACACAAGAATTAATCACAGTCAAACTCGATGAGGATGTAGGCTTTTACTAAGGGTTGGCTGTAAGTCCTTGCCTCTTCCTGTTAGTTCATGGAAACTATAACATCGAACATACAGAGAAAGACACTTGGTGCATTTTTTCCGATAACATCGTTCTTGTAGGAGAGAATGAAGAGGTGCAGAGCATGCTGGGAAAGTGGCTTAAGAATAAACGGAACCAAAAACAAAATATATGCTTTGGGACTTAGGCGGTCTTTCCAGTCCTATGCCGATTACTTTAGACGGTGTATTCCTACCGGTATGCTGCGACTTTCGCTATCTCGGTTCACTCCTGCAACTGATGGGGAAATTGATCGGCAGGCTAGGCAACGAATCAACGCGGGACGGATGAAACGGCGACAGGTCTCCGGCACAATATACGATTCGAAAATGCCTTTGACATTAAATGGCCACATGGTAAGGCGGCAGGCCTGTCGTACTGTATGTAGCAGGAGCCAAGTAATGGGCTCAGAAAAGACGGCTTAGAAACAATTGCATGCAGCAGAGATGAAAAATGTTACGATGGATGTGTGGAGTGACGAGAATGAACAGAATTAGGAATTAATATGTCATAGATAGTCTGAAAGTAGCGCCCGTAGACGAGAAAGTCAAAGGAATTTGTTTTGCTTGATATGGACATAGAGATGATATGTATATAATTGAGTATGTAATTGAGCAAATGATGAATATGAAAGTAGAGGGACGAAAAGAAAGAGACAGGCTGAGGAAAAAATGGATGGACTGTGTAGAGATGGATATGAAAGAGAGATAATGATCAGATGACGGGCGAAAGAGAAGCATGGAAACGAATGACATACTGAGCTGACCACAAATTACTTGGGACCAGGGTAGGAGAAGGATGAATCGATAACCGGTCAACATTGTATGCATTATCGCCGTTCTGTCCCTAACTGCTCATCTATATATAAATACGTGAAGCACAATTTTGTGATCCCTTTTTAAGCGAAATGCGCGAACGGAGGAGAAATCGTATTCGTATTATGAAAGAATGCCCATTTTTCTTAGAGACGCCGCCCAGATGCGGACAGTAAAAATATGTAGTAGTTATTAATGTGTTAGATATAATAGTGTTAAACTAGAATTTTGAGATTGAGTATAAGTCCGCCACATTCATAATTTTATTACCAGACGTACTTTTACATGCTCAAAAACATGAGGTGTGTACTTACATACTTTTACTAGGATAGTTAAAGTATTTCGTTGTTTTGAGTAGAAAGGAATGAGTAAGGGTAGAAAACCGAAAGAAAAGTCAAAAGTCGTAAAAGAGATCCAAAAACATAAAACAGCATTCGCAATGCGCACGAGCAAATAACAAACGTAATAAAATAAATAGACTATGACATAAATGTCATAGTCTATTTATTTTATTACGTTTGTTAAAACTGTAAAATGGTAACACTTTTTTGACTGATAGTAAACTAACAGTCAAAAAAGTGTTACCATTTACAGTTTTTAAATAATATTGATTATTCGATATAGATTTTGGACAAAGTTATCAATCTATATATTTTGTTCAAAATCGAAGTTATTTGTAGTTAATCACCTATATACCTTAAAAATACACACGTCAAAAATGTTTAAGGACCAAGTAAGGATTTGCAAGTCACTAAAATAATTTTGAGTAGAAAAATATCAAATCGATTAAGAAGTAGTTATAATAAAATAATAATCGATTTCATATAATGATTTCTTTACCGGCAACTTCTCATCTATTACGTTTGAGCTATTTAGACGCTAACACATCTTTTTAAACATCTTTATTGAATAAGTTTCTCGGCACACTTTTAGTAATGCCTATAAATTAAATAATAAATACAAATGATTATTCAACAACAAATTGAAACTGTGCTGTTCATGAGTTACTAACTGGGCCAGAAATGGGCATTGTTCTTTGGCACACTTATTGCTTACATGTTTTTATAAAATATGCATTAGAAATATATGATTTTAATGAAAATAAATGTTACCAATACAGTCAAACATTTTGACACACACTCATGGACAATGTGTATACATACACAGTATTACTCTATTTTCAAACTGGAGAAAGCTTAAATAATAGGTCCATGATTTTTTTTGTCCTATTCTGCCTATACTATTTTCGCTGTATGATGATATGCGTGACGGTTCTCATTTTACATGTTACGCATACTACTTTCAACTTATCAAAATAAATTGGCAAAAAAAAACAATTATTAAAAAAAATATCTATTAAAATTACAAAGTAAATTGATACTAGTATGTCTCTCTCTATTTTTATAATTATTATTAACTGTAAATAAATTATTTAATTATAATCCTCAAAATGTCAGATGCATGAAACGGAACCTCTGTCAGTAGAGATTGACACCATTGAATCGACATGAACTCGATGAATAGGAGCGGCCATCATATGATACTACAGCCAGTAACGTAAACTATTAGACGTAGGAAGCTGATATTTGGCATGTATGTTCCTTTATGATCGAAAACGTCAGTACGAGTGCATCTGCCTTGTATGCGGTTTATGTTTCTTTCTGTTTGGCGTGTTATCTTCCTACTAATATTATAAATGTGAAAGTTTGTGAAGATGGATGGACGGATGGATGGATGGATGGATGTTTGTTACTCTTTCACGCAAAAACTACTGAACGGATTTGGATGAAACTTTACAGTAATATAGTTTATACATCAGAATAACACATAGGCTACAATTTATAAAAAAAATGTATAATGTTGCCATACTATAAGGAAAATTATCAACTAAGTCGGCGAAAATCCTGTATTATCTTTATTTGTTTGCTTGGGTCAAATTTAGTAATTGGAATTTTACCCCCTTCCTGATGATTGATCTGATATTTGGTATACACTCATATTGTCATCGAGATTAAAAGATAATATTTAAATAATTGTAAATCCAAGATGGCCACCGATACAAAATGGCGAATCACATATTACTTCACAACAACCTCAATATGGGTATCAAATGAAAGGGTTTGATTGGTAGAATGGAGCTCACTATGAAAAATCTAAGATGGCCGCTGACACAAAATGGCGTCTTATTTATTTTCCACAAATACCTCGATATGAGTATCAAATGAAAGGGCTTGATTCGTAGAATAGAGCTCACTATGAAAAATCCAAGATGGCTGTCGCAGCAAAATGGCTGATTACATATTTTGAATATTTTCCACAAATAACTCAATATGGGTAACAAATGAAAGGGTTTGATTGGTAGAATGCAGCTCACTATGAAAAATCCAAGATGGCCGCTGCCACAAAATGGCGAATTACTTATTTTCCACAAATACCTCAATATGGGTATCAAATGAAAGGGCTTGATTTGTAGAATAGAGCTCACTATGAAAAATACAAGATGGCTGTCGCCGCAAAATGGCGTATTACATATTTTCCACAAATAACTCAATATGGGTATCGAATGAAAGGGCTTGATTGGTAGAATAGGGCTCACTATGAAAAATCCAAGATGGCTGCCGCCACAATCTGGCGGATTACATATTTCCACAAATACCTCAATATGGGTATCTAATAAAAGGGTTTGATTGGTAGAATGGAGTTCACTATGAAAAATCTAAGATGGCCGCCGCCACAAAAGGTGAATTACTTATTTTCCACAAATACCTCAATATGGGTATCAAATGAAAGAGCTTGATTCGTAGAATAGAGCTCACTATGAAAAATCCAAGATGGCTGTCGCCGCAAAATGGCGGATTACATTTTTTCCACAAATAACTCAATATGGGTATCGAATGAAAGGGTTTGATAGGTAGAATGGAGCTCACTATGAAAAATCCAAGATGGCCGCTGCCACAAAATGGCGGATTATTTATTTACCAATAATACCTCAATTTGGGTATCAAATGAAAGGGCTTGATTCGTAGAATAGAGCTCACTATGAAAAATCCAAGATGGCTGTCGCCGCAAAATGGCGTATTACATTTTTCCACAAATAACTCAATATGGGTATCGAATGAAAGGGCATGATTGGTAGAATAGGGCTCACTATGAAAAATCTAAGATGGCTGTCGCCATAAAATGGCGGATGACATATTTTCCACAAATACCCCAATATGGGCATCAAATGAAAGGGCTTGATTGGCAGAATAGAGCTTACGATATAATTGACCTAAGCGCAGCGTTATTAAAAGCGCGAGAGTATGAGTTGGTGCGCTGAAGCGCAGTGGGGAGGAGAGGCGGTCTGATTTTGTACTTTCTGGTAATGCTTTCAGTTTTTATTTTTGCTGCAATTCTATTCAGTAGGTATATAAGCTCTTCAATAACTTTAATAATATACACTACATACTAATCTGTTCCTGAAGTTTGACGAATATAAAAACAAAAGTAATTTTAAGTACTTATTATCTGTTTATAATATATGTATGCTACACGGCTAATGTGCAGATCCGTTTGTAATGAAATTTCATATGGATAGTCTGAAACCTGGGGAAGTACAAAGGCTACTCTTTATTAAAAATTCATGCGGGTGAAGCCGCGGGCGAAAGCTAGTAATATATAAAATCCTTGCGTTACTGACTGACTGACAGACAAGCTACAGCCTAAACTATTAGACGTAGGAAGCTGATATTTGGCATGTATGTTCCTCGGGGACCATAGGGGTGCACTAAGAAGGGATTTTCCGAAATTCCCACGGAATCGGGCAAAACGGGTAAAATTTAATAATTTTTTATATTTTTGTTGTCTTATATTTGGTATGTACAATGCCGAAAACAACAAAAAAGATAGTTTTAAACTCTCAAAGCCGTGAGTTAGTGCTTCGTTTGAGGACCTTATTTAAACGAGAGCGTGCAAACGGGGGCCAAAATGTAACCGCAGAAAATTTTAGGAATGTCGTAGAAAAAACACAATCGACAATATTTACCGACTGGGATAAATATGTCCAACTCGACCGAATTCCAGATCAGCAATTAATTATCTCAGTCGGAGAAGATTCCGATTCAGATATGAGCTTTAAGGTAAACGCTCATTAGAGCCACCCGGCACCCACTCCGCACGGCGTCCACGAGTGGACGTCGCGCGGTCAACCAGCGGACCGCGCGCCGTCAACGAGTGAACGCCGCGCGGTCAACGCGGCGACGAGCAGTCAACGCGCGACAAGTATGCGAGCAGCGAGTTGCCACCGAGTCGTCCACGCGCGGACGGCGGGTGGACCACCCGCCGCCCGCGCGTGGACGGCTTACGACAGAGGCGATCCGGTGACGCTACGGAGTTGATGTAGTGAGCGCATACCCATACAAATACATATAAAGAATACTAACCGCCAGAGGCGGCTCGTGAAAGATTATATTGGGTGTTCACTAAAAAAGAAGATGAAACTGCTTACAATTTATTTTGTGAATGCTTTTACAATTAATAGTAAGATGTGCTAAATCATCGATACCTACCTGAACCGTCCACGCAGTATCAACTCCGGCGCCACTAAACAAAATACACGGAAAACAAAACCACTTCTTACTTCCTTCGCATTTTCGCAACCACATAACCAAAGCGTTTTATCATATTGGTCCTTTTCTAAAGTTTTTTCACAGTTTTTTATAAAGTTCTAACTATCTATCTATATTGTCACGCCTGTCTCCCATTGAGGTAGGCAGAGACTATGGAACGCCACATGCTTCGGTTCAAACATACCTCTTTCGCTTCCTCGATATTCATTAACCTCATCATGTATGCGCGTCGGTAATCGGTACTTTTAATTTGGCCCTCTTTTAGTACGTCTCCTATTTGATCGGCGTACGTCCGCCTAGGGCATCCCCTACCGATATTTACATTCATTCTCGCACAATACACTCCTTTCGTATTTCTTCTTTCATCCATCCGTTTATAAAGTTTACGCTGTTATATTCCATATTAGTTACACAATTTAACTGTCTTTCTTAAACGTATACACACAATCACACATACAATTAATAATATTTTAAACACCAATCCTTTCCTAATTACCAACGCACTTGCAGAGAAATGTTTTGCTTTTGTTTACATTTAAATGATACCGGCAAAACACTATTAAAAAAAAACGGCGCACACGTTTTAATTTTTCTTCGTGACAAATGGTCATATCATTTAGTCGGGTAATATATTCGCGCATGCGCACCTCGTCAAGCTAGCCAGGAGCGCCGCTCCGTATTTGCCTTATTTCTCATACAAATCTTTTGTCTCACGCGCCCAGCGCATAGAACGCTCTCTCTTTCGCACTCATTACATTTCAGTATTAAGCGTTGTGCTAAGCTTTCGTCAACGAAGAGCGCTGTTATGAGCGCTCCACTCAACAAAAATACCTACCTATGTATATTTCAAGAGTGTTGACAAAATTATGATAAACAGTTTAGTAGTCAAATACTTATTTGTAGATATGCATTATAGAAAAGAGAATAGGTGTGTATTAAAATATTGAGCATGTTTATAGAAAAAGTTTATATGAGTTGTATACATATATTTTATAATTTTGGGAGTTCACTGCTCCAGCGCTCCTTTGAACGAGCCGCCACTGCTAACCGCACGAGGCGAGGCGGTGCGGAGTGGGTGCCGGGTGGCTCTAATGAGCGTTGACCTTTATTTGGAGTGACAGTGACCGGAATAATTAAAAAATAATTTTAAAATTATGTACTGCGTTTTATTTCTGAAAATGTATTTGCCAAAACACTTTTAATATGAATTTATTTCGAAGATCTAAAATCGGTAACTACGATTCCATGTCCTTTGCCAATTAATTCGATATTTATAAATAATCGCTTAAATTTCCTTAGGTTACATAATTATAATTGTCAGTCATGAACTGTCATGCATATCATCATACAGCGAAAATACTATAATAGATTTTATATTTGACATAAAATTTCCTCGGCATATCTTTATTTTTATTTATTTATTTATTTATAGACTCACGCCTGTATCCCCGAAGGGGTAGGCAGAGGTGTAATATTACACCCACATTTCGCCATGAATTTTTAGGTCCCACGTAATAGGGGGCGAGCCTATTGCCGTACCGGGCACATTACGAGACTCCGTGCTGCTACTGAGAATTTCCTAACGAAAAAACCCAATAACACTTTGCCCGACCCGGGAATCGAACCCGAGACCTCCCAATCCCACGGGCACATTTATGCCGCGAGACCAACGAGGCAGTCTTTATTTATCAATATTTAATTTAATACATACACGTATTATTATGCTTTATGTATTTTTTTATATATTTTAATTATACATTTCTGACAAAGTGTAAAAGCACGCAATTGATATCCGTAGGGAAAAAAAGAACAATATTGTAATGCAGTTTGGCAGAAAAAGGTTTTAGGCATATTGGGTAGGTAAGTAGTAATCATATTAAAGGGCAGCATGTATGAAGCCTTTCGTATTGTATGGCGCTGAGCGTCGGGCAAAAAGATGGATGTGAAATATTTGCATGTAGCAGAGATGAGAATGTTACGATGGATGTGTGTAGTGAATTAGGAATGAATAGGTATGTTAATCTGAAAGTGTCGCCCATGCGAAAAAGTTTATGGAAATCGTTTGGCATGGTGAAGAGATGGTTTGTATGTATGTAAATAAGTGATGAATATGAAAGTGGAGAAGTGAAAGGGAAGAGGGCAGCCCAGGAAAAGATACGAAGGATAGGAGGAAATCTTTGGACTGTGCGAGGTTGTATTATGTAAGACAAAGGGGTAGGTGACGGGCGATAGGGAAGTATGGAACAGAAGGATTTATAGCGCTGATATACATTAGGATCAGGGCAAGAGATTGACATGTTTATAAAGTACAAGTTTATAGTTTTATTTTTTAGTCTATAGAAGAGTTTAATAACTAAATAAAGTTTTTAATAGCCGTTCCAGTAATTTCATAAACGGTTGTGCTTATTTTCATTATGCCGCAATGTCTGTGATTGTAGAGAGTCTTTTGCAATAAAACCTTTATAATGTAGAAACTTCAAATTTTAATAAGTTATGGTCAAATTTGGACCACTGGGCGACCTCTATTATTTATTAAACTGTTTTTCCTATGTTTGTCTTTAGGGTCAGCAGAAATCTAACATGCCAAGCTTATTTTTCATCAATTAAAACAATTGGAAACAATACTAATTTTAAAACAATTAGAAAGTTAGACTCCCAGCTACCCCGGGCACACATCACACACCATTGACTTTTCGAAGTTACCTATATGTGTATAAAAATGTTAATTATCGCTTGTCGATCGACCGAAACATAACTGGCTAAGTGTGGGTGTGTAATACACCTCTGCGTACCCCTCCGGGGCTACAGGCGTAAGACTATAAAGTTATGTTATGTGTTATTATTATATTATAGTATTAACCACGAAAACTAGCAGTATTGCTACTGATACGCTGCGGTCGGTGCGTGATCAAGGCGCGGGCCTAAGGTCCTGATTCCTTACTCCCTTACTTCTTAAAGGGGGTAGCTAGCTACTGCATTCCATCTCAAAGGTGCATTTGCCGCTAAAGATATCTTTTGGTGGCAGATTAAGTACCTATATATTTAAAATAAGTCGATACTTGGTGTGTCTTCTAGGCATTGCACTTGGGCGTACGCGAGCCGATAGTGTGCGGAGGTCATCAGGCAGCATTCATTAATATAGATGACGCGGTACGCGGTCAATAATATGTTGTGCCAGGTACACACTAACAGTGAGTGCTAAGCCTTGTCCTACGGTCGGTCCTAATATTTGATCTGTACATAGATTTGGCTTCCATATTTTGACATATGTATTTTGTATGTAGCTTGTGTCCAAAGAGATTGGATAATATACATAGAGACCGTCCTAGTACTCCCAAATTGAACACAGTCAACTGACGTGTAAGATACAATTTAGACAATATTATGCCATCAAATTATATAACCTTAGTGATTTTTTCTTTTATAACAGTTCTATCATGATTTTGAATTTAGTCGTATAATATTTATATCGACTTTTCAAGTGTTGTAAAAAATCTTATCGATATGTCTATCCACCGTATATTTTTACCTCGTTATTTTTTAGATTATATGTGCACGTGATAAAGATTTATAAAATAAGTGGATTGCTGCAGTATGTCGTGGAGAAAATTGGGTGCCTAGAAAGCACCATAGAATTTGTTCCAAGCATTTTACTGCGGAATGTTTTTATAGTAATGACAGATGGATCCTCCCTTCTAAACATATCAGTGTGAGTGCTTAAATAATTACTTGCTATTATTTAAACTATCAGCAACAGTAATGAATTCCGAAGCTTGTTAGAATCCATCATATATACAAAAAAAAAAATAATGCACCTATAGAAAAAATCTGATCTTTCTTTACAAAGACAGTAATATTTAAAGGACAGTAATTTGAAGGTTTGATAAGAATTGTCTGCTTTCATAGTCACGACTACTGAGTGGATATGCATCAAAATAAGGGAATCTTCATTTGAAAGAAATTTTGTTAAATGTCATCTACCCAGAGACCAAAACTTGGTTGTTCTTGTTCGACTAGTGGACTAATAATGTGTCGATCCCAAGATAAAATCGAAGGGCTAGTCTAGCCACAATTTTTTTCTCTCTAAATATTCTGTGTGTCACATGTATGATCGAAAAGTGTCCGATACCGCACATACATTTTTTACACATAGATTTGTATTATGTAATGAGAAAATTTCAATAAAGTGATTATTGTTGATAACAAACCTTTGGGCACTATTCAAGGTTTTGTCTGATTTATCAATTTTAAGTTTTTATGTTTTTTGCTTGATAAAATCCATGTCGACTATCTCCTACCCTTGTAAAGAATTAATTTGGATATGCCATTCTCAGTTATCATAATGCTTAAGCTATGAGTTTTGCTTTTATCTTAATTATTTGCTTTCTCTAATAAAAATATGTTATTGAGATTAGAGAGAGAGTAGGGGGTGATGATTTATTTATTTAATATTTATTAATCCCACTTACAGCTTTCATTACAGCTGAAAAACTAACTATAAATAAGTATAAATAAACATTTATGCCGAGGGTGTCGTATGAGGCGACTAAGAGAAACAAGAGAAGGAAATCTTGAAATAAAACCCTATACGAATACGTCTGGCTAGTGTGGTATTATAGTAGGCCAAACCTCCACCACGGAAGGTTAAAGACCAGCAGTGGACTTGAAAAGGCTGTTGATGCGTAAAGAAAAATACCATGAAAACTTAGAAAATAACGCCTCGAAAGATTATGTGCTACTGAGTACCCATTTGAAACGAAAATACATAAGTTCAGTTTAAAAATGCAAGTTTGTGTAATAATTATTTAAAGACTGTCCATCAACTAGCGTTCCGACTGCTGTGGACATAAAGTTACGGAATTTAAAATGTATAACATATAAATAATATACTTTACAAGTCCGTTTGATTTTGAACCTATATTGAAACTTTAATCGATATCGATAGCGGATTTGCTCAGTCACTATTAAATTAAAACGTTACGATATTTGTGTTCAAATTGTCTTTAGCCCTAACTGACAAACATAGTGCCATCTTCTTCTGGCAACTCTAATTTATCATATGAGTGAAGAGTGTAGCTATATTCAATTTGTTCTTAAAAATATCGTTCCTTCCATGCTTCAGTTATTCTTCTGTGCTTGTGTCAAATATATATATCTAGTAGCCAAATCAAATTGTTACCGAACGCTAAAGAGATCGGTAGCGATTAGGATGCGGCATGAACCTAACTCTCACATACATGCTACAACCAAATCAATCCGCTGACTGGCAGAGTACTAGTGCAGCTCACACCTCTGTACATTGTTTTGAGTTGATCGTAGTACTCCTACATACACGGGCACAGTAGCATGCCCGCGTCGGTTTATTTTTTATTTTATTTGACTTATTTGGGACAAAAAAACAGTTATACATTGCAGTTTTTACAAATAATTTAGCACATAAATATTAAAAATATATAACCCACACCATTGTCCACGAAATCACACTTGCAACAAAGAAAATAACGGACGCGTATTATGCAAAAAAGGTTGAAGATTACATACATACATACATAGACTCACGCCTGTTTCCCGGAGGGGTAGGCAGAGACTACGGAGCGCCATTTGCAACGATCTTGACATATCTCTCTTGCTTCATTCACTCCCATCAGATTCCTCATGCATGCTCTTCTGTTCAGGGTGCTTCTAACCTGTTCTGTTTTTAGGATATCTCCGATCTGGTCAGAGAACGTCCGCCTAGGTCTTCCCCTTCGTCCTGTCCCTTCCACACTTGCCTTATATATCTGCTTGGTCAGTCTTTCGTCATCCATCCTCTCCACGTGTCCAAACCATCTTAGCATACCTTTCTCTTTTACCCCACGACACTCTTATCACACAATTTTTTACTCTGTCAGTCAAAGAAACACCACACATACTTCGCAGTGCTCTCATTTCTACAGCATTTATTCTACTTTCATGACTCTTCTGCCATACCCAACTATCACTACCATTCATAGGAGTAGGTACTAACACCCCTCTATGGACAGCCAAACGTGCCTTTTTGGACACGTTTTGGCTCTTCATAAACGCCTTCAGAGCTCCATTCACTCTATTACCTGCATTAACTCTTCTTTCAATATCTTCTACACTCTTACCATCTCTTGTAAACAGCGTACCTAAATATACAAACTCATTCACTTGCTCCACTCGCTGTCCATCGATCATAACATTACAAGCCGTAACGCATTCCTCCTTTTCAAAAACCATAACTTTCGTTTTAGTTACATTCAGTTTCATTCCTTTCCTCTCTAACGCACCATGCATGATTGTTACCATCTCCTGCAACTCCTCCGCTGAAGACGCAAGTATAACCTGATCATCAGCATAAAGGAGGCATTTGACAAGTAACTCATTCATCCTTAATCCACAGTCACTATTTTTCAAATCTTGCAAACAACTGTCCATGAAGAGGTTGAACAGCCACGGCGACGCTACACATCCCTGTCTACCACCTGTCTCGATGGTAAACCAATCCGTGTACGACCCATTTATCCTCACACAAGCTCTAGAATCTTCATAAAGGGATTTCAGAGATTTCTCGTATGAGGCTGCTGTTCACCCCATACATCGACAGTACCGACCACATTTCATTCCTCACCACTTTATCGTAAGCCTTTTCCAAATCCACGAATGCGCAATAGACCTTTTGACCTTTGGCCAAGAATTTTTTGGCTACGCATCGCAAGGAAAAGACTTGATCCGTGCACCCCATACCCTTTCGGAATCCTGCTTATACATCCCATATTTTCTTGTCGGTTACTTCCATAACTCTTTCAATCAGTACCTTCGCATACAATTTGCCAACAATGCTAAGGCTAATGCCTCTATAGTTCTTGCAGTCTTGTTGCGAGCCTTTTCCCTTATAAAGAGGCACAACCACCGCTGTGGTTCAGTCATCAGGTACTCGGCCGGTGCTCCAGCACAAGTTAAATAAGCGCTGCAGCTGACCAACTATGATCCCCTGTCCAGCATTCAGCATTTCAAATGTAATCCTGTCATATCCTGCAGCCTTACCTAATTTCATACTTCCCAACGCCTTCACAATCTCATCCACACCAATATCGCTTTCATCAGTGCTATTATTACCATTCATTTCGTCGATCGATGTCTCTATCGCCGTACTTTTAAATAGACCTTCAAAATAATCCTTCCATCTCTTCAGCACGCATGATTCACCATTCAGTATCGTTCCATTCTTGTCTCTGATTGACGTGTATTCCGAGGATTGAGTTCTTCCTCGAACTGCACAAACGGATTTCCAGAAAAACTTTATGTTTCTCCGGAAATCTTCAGATAGTCTGCTATCAAACTCATCTATTGTTGAAGGTTGTGGTTGAAGATTAAAGATGTACATTATTGATCAGCAAAAAATATCATATTATAATAAAATTATAGTTGCATATGCCGTACAGAATCATGATCATAAGTAATGTGCGTCTATGCTTAAGAGTACAGCTTAAGAGCCTAAAATGTTTTAGATGATCTGCATTAGGAATTCTAGAATTAAAATATTTGTAATTGGTAGTGCAAAGAAAACATTTTTTGGACCATTTTTATCCTCTGCTTGTGTTTTGATTAAAAAGAGCTCCAGATAGGTACAGCATACTCTAACTGGCAACGGAATGCAGCTTTATAAATTAAGAAAAGGTAAATAGTAGGGTTTTTGAAGTCTTTACAGGAGTGCATGACAAAACCATACATTCTATATATGCTGTTGGTCATCCTAAGATTAAATAAATCTGAAAGGTTTTACTAATAAAGTTGTCGACATGGACATCTGAGTGTCATTTAGAATCTAGTAGTATGCCCAGATCTCGAGTACATTCGGTTTTTCTTAGGTGTGGGTTATTAAGTGTGTATGAAAAATTTATGGGAATCTTGTCGTCAGCATACATGAGGAATTTAGAGTTCATATGCAAGATTCTATATAATTAGTAAAAAGTAATGGGCCTAGTACTGAACCCTGGGGCACACCGGATTCGACGACTGCGTAATCGGACTCGTGACCATTAACAACAACCGCTGAGTAAATTGCCTTTAATGCCGTTGAAGACAATTTTGTCCAAGAGCGGTTTATGGTCTATCTTATCAAAAGCCTTTTGAAAGTCAGTGTACACAGTATCATAAAAAAATAGTAAAAAACATTAAATTTGTAGTAGAAGATCGGGATTGAACAAATCCATATTGTTCGGGAATAATGAGGTGATTCAACTGAGGAAATAGGTAGACGGACTCAAAAAGCTTAGACAAGGTGGACAGTATAGATATGGGTCGATAGTTTTCTGTGTTGCTTTTGTCTCCACTTTTTGATGGATTCACGAATTACTTGAACACAAACATTATCTACCTGAGTGTTGCAATAGTTCCCGTATGTAATAAACGTATATCAATTAAAATCTTAATATATAAAATCCTTGCGTTACTGACTGACAGGCACGCTACAGCCGAAACTATTGGGCGCAGGAAGCTGAAATTTGGCATGTATGTTCCTTGGGGACCGTAGGGGAGCACTAAAAAGGGATTTCTAGAAATTCCCACGAGATCGGCCAAAACGGGTAAATTAAAAAAAATTGCAGGCGTAGCTGCTGGCGTCCTCTAGTGTATAATAAAATCTTTAAACCTCAAAATCTCAGTAACCGTTTATTTTGGAACCCTAGTAGACGGGGGTCAATCTGTTGCAAAGGACGTCAAATATAAACCTTCTTCAAGAAATAGCTCGAATTACCTGTCACTTTGAATGTGTTATTTATGAAACAAGCTGTAAGTATAAACTTTTCGAGTAGTAGAGCCTTCTCTACACTCTTTCCCATCATCACTACTTTTCCCACAAGCAAAGAAGAGGGAAGATGCCAAGGTGAAATGGTATTGACAGAAAATGGCGAGGATAGCTTCATGTTTTCTCCCTTTAGCTAGAGCGAGCAACGCGCAAGGGTTGGCTAGCTGACATCAATGGCGTCTTAGGGCTGTGGACGTCTTTTGACCTATTTATTCAGCCCAGCGGTCTAAGAAGTTGTAGCTCATTTTGTTATTTTATAATATCATTTTAATTGTGAGATTAACAGTAATATCTACAATCTCTGAACAAGTAAATACAAGTTATGCAATCAGTATGCAGTGTGCACAACTAATTCTTTTCAGTTATAAAGTATTGATGTGTATTGTAACCAAAATAGATGAAGCAGTCCCGCCGCGACCACGACCGTTGCAGCAAGATGAAACGTAGGAAAATAACAGAGGTATTTATGCCTTTAAATAAGTCAATGATTGCGACTAAGACCCGCTAAATAATATTGTATAACAGATAAAAGCGATTCGTCCGGAGCGCCAAAGTGCGAAAATCATGTAGTAAACTTCTAGCATCATCTTGTAAGTGGTTGTACACGCATATAGTATACGACCGACCGAGTGATTCGGGGGCTGAAACGGTCGGCCAGCTGATTTTAACTATTCCCAGTGTTGGAAGTTAAATCTGCATACAGGTAGGTATATTTTTGGAAATATGAAGTTATATGTATTCTGTCCGGGTATGGGTTATCTGTATAATTTTTAAGGCATCGTGCAAAACAAAAACAAGACTCTTAAGATCACTCATCTCTCTGTCCTGGCTGAAACTATAATTGAAACCAGTTGAATAGCACTCGTATGTTTTTTTGCGTGGTTGTTCCGTACGACACACTATTTATTCCTACAGGAAGTTTAGTACTGTGGAGGTTTAGTAATGTGAGTAGCTGACACTGACCTTGTAGTAGACGTCGGGCACGTACTGCTTGTCGGAGGAGTCGCGGATGTAGCCGAGCTCGGGAGCGTCTTTCGTCGGCAGCAGGATCTCGTCGCGCACCAGCGCCTGGCACTGCCCCGACACCTGGTAGCCCTCCAGGTGCACCTGGTTGTTGCTGTCGCCTGCGCACACAACACACCCATCAACACACACAACCATCACAGATACACACAGAGCCAACGTGCTCTTAGGACAGTCGACACGCCTGAGTAATGTTCCTTTTATTATAGTGTATGGACACAGAAGAAATGATTTATGAAAAAGACCTATACTATATTTCGGGGCTATATTTCCATTTGGGACGCATAAACTTGAGCCCTCTCCTTATTTTCGTCACAATAGCAATATGAGGCAACAGGGGGATGTAACATACTATATCAAGCTGGCCAGACATATGATGGATCATGGGTTGGCATAGGATTTGATGTCTAGTTTGCCATATCTGCAAGATACTATTTGCTTCGTATATTTTCTCTAGCCGCCTTTTACAACACACACGGAATTAAAAGAGGTGTGAGTGACATAGTTGACAAAAAAAATTATAAGTCCGTCCTTTAGATTATTCAATACTAAGTGATACGTATTTTTTTATTTGTAAATTAAAACAAAAATGGCCAAGATATAGCTCATTAAAGTTACGTATAACGTCACGCCGTGCTGCAATTTTTCGCACTAGATGACGTCACACGTAACTTTAATGGGCTATATCTTTATTATTTTATATTTAACCGAAAAAAGAAAAAATACATATCCAGTATTTTTTTATAATCTAAAATACGGACTAAATAAAATGTAATTATTTTGACCCTGGAAACTACCCTATTGGTATCCTTAATTCGTCACCACACGGAGGACGTGACGCACAAAATTCAAGAATATTTGATCATATTGCACTGTCCATGATCAGCGATCTGATCGCTATTATTGTTGATTTGTGTGTGAAGAGCGACATATTAAGCTTTGTTTTACTGTAATAACAGATGTCACGATAGCCGACCAAGCGGGCTTATTAGCCGCGGGCAAATTTCACTGCTGTGTAATAAATTCCAGTTAAATGAATTTGTCAGATAACTCGTAGAGATTTCGTTCTAATTCTGAATTAATCTGGAGGATAAGGAACCGGTGAAACAGCGGACCATAACATTATTTTAATATCCAGATATATATACTAACCAGTGACGCAGACTGTGACGAACTTAGATCCGAAGTAGCCGGAGGAGGCGTGGCGGCACGCGTTGGGGTGCTCGTTCTGGAAGTGGCCCGCCATGATGCACTCCTGCGCCGACAGGAAGTGCGTGTCTACGCCGCTGTACCACACAAATACTTATTTATTCAATACGTATCATTTCTTTTGTGACCTATCTAAAGCTTTTGACTGTGTTAATCATGATACAACTCTATCATGATTTATCTAGTATGGTTACTGCACCCAATCTAGTTGCGATCTATTGTAATGATAGAGTAAGTTACGTAGATATAAATGGATATCGGTTTTTAGGATTATCAGTGGCAATGGGCGTTCCACAGGGATCTATTGGCGATCCGAACTTTAAAAAAAAAAAGTAAATAAGTAATTTTTTATTGGTGATGTTATGGTGTTTGTCGATGACAAGTTCCTAGTTCAGTTTATTGCAATGAGAACAGCTTTGATAGTATAGAAATGTAATTCACGCTAATGTTAGACTCGTCAGCTGATATGCTGACATGTCAGGCTCTCAATCAGATAAGTATATCGAATTGGTGATTTAAATGGTAGGCGTGGATCTTGCCTATGTTCTCCATAGTGCAATTTAATTTATTCGAGCTTGCACAAGTTCGTTTTGTATAAAATATAAACATATTTGGGCGTGACGTATCACGTACCGTATGTGCTTGACGGTGCCGGTGGCGACGTCGAGCGGCAGCAGGTCGGTGAAGATCCAGCCCACGCGGCGCAGGCCCAGGCGCGCCGCTAGGGCCTCCAGCAGCGGGGCGCGCGGGTCGGGCTGCAGCGCCACCGAGTCGCGCGACGACAGCTGCGGCGGCTCGTGGATGGCGGCCACGCGCGCGCGCACGCCCAGCGGCACGTCGGGGTGTCGCTCGTAGCGCCCGTACAGGAAGCCCACCCGCTGGTGGCCCGTGGCGCGCCAGTACGCCAGGAAGCGCTCCACGATGGCGGGGTGCTCGAACAGCACGTTGTCCACGTGGCGGTACGGCTGCCGGTTCAGCGTCACGGCGCCCGGCTGGCACTTGGAGCAGATGCCGCGCGGCCACGGCGGGTGCTCCGAGCAACCTGTCACACCACATCTCATTAGTGTCTTGTTACATAATGTAGCCCATTTGACAACAATTTTCAGTATCATTAATAAATTGCAAAATTGACTATGGGAAATCATTCAATGTGGTACAATATCAGCAGTGTGTTCCGCTGACGCAAAGAGTTCCTAGCCTTAAGGCAGTACTATTACTAAGAATCTGCTTTTCCTATTTCTCTATCTATGATAGCACACTTTACTTGCCACATTGATTCAGTTTTCAGGCAATAACATGAATGCCCCAATAAATTCATCATCATGTCAGCCTAGAGACGTCCATGGCTGGACATAGGCCACCCCCAAGGTTCTCTACACAGACCGATTTTGAGCCGCCGAGAAGCGGTTGGATGCGCCAACCGCTTCCCGCGATCTTAACCAGATCGTCGGTCCATCTTGCGGGAGGCCTACCCCTGCTGCGTGGTCCGGTACTTGGTCGCCACTCTAGAACCCGCCTGCCCCAACGACCATCGGTTCTTCGAGCTATGTGCCCTGCCCATTGCCACTTCAGCCTGGCTATTCGGAGAGCTATGTCGGTGACTTTGGTTCTCCTGCGAATCTCCTCATTTCTGATTCGATCTCGCCAGGAAACTCCGAGCATAGCTCTCTCCATCGCCCTCTGAGTGACTCCGAGCTTTCGGATAAGGTCCACAGTTAGTGACCACGTCTCAGCGCCGTAGAACATCACTGGCAACACACACTGGTCAAAGACTTTCGTCTTGAGACACTGCGGGATATTGGACGTGAAGATATGCCGTAACTTCCCGAACGCCGCCCAACCGAGTTGGATTCGACGAATGACCTCTTTCTCGAAGTTGGACCTACCCAATTGGATCATTTGTCCCAGGTAGACGTACTTGTCGACAACTTCGACTGTACAGTTCCCAACCTGAACAGGTACGACATGGACGTTAGACATGATTTTATTTTACTATAGCCTTTACAGAATCCGGCTTGTTCTTGTTGTTGTTTGTTGTTGTTGTTGTTGTTCTTGGAATTCGTCTAGCTTGCTCTTGAGACGATTCGTGATGACCCTAGAAAACAACTTATAGGCGTGACTCAGAAGTGAGATGGGTCTGTAGTTCTTCAAAAGGCTTTTATCGCCCTTCTTGACGAAAAGCACAACCACACTTCTGTGCCATGCCTGTGGCGTTTTGCCCTCGAGTATGACGGAATTGAATAGCTTCCGAAGCATTTCCACAGCAGGTGCGCCGCCAGCTTTCAGAAGCTCTGTAGTTATTCCGTCTTCACCCGGTGCCTTGTTGTTTTTTAGTTGTTCTAGGGCTACCCTAATCTCGCGCATGCTGACGTCCGGGATATCTTCGGTATAGTGTCGGGACAATCCAGCTCTAGGGTCAGTGGCTGGAGTAGTCACAGGTGTTCGTGTAGTCGTGTATAGCTGTCCATAGAACCGTTCGATCTTCTCCGGGAGCTGAGGTTTGGACGAGATAATTCTACGATCCTCCGTCTTCAGCTTTGTCAGCTGACTCTGCCGGATAGACAGATCTTTTCGGAATACTTTGGAACCCGTATTGCGCTCGATCGCCTCTCGAACACACTTAGTGTTGTATTAGCGAGTCAGAGACTTAAAGATGCCTATTGAGACGCCGATATTTTCGCATGTCGTCGGAGAATAGCAGGAGCATCCTACGCCTTTCTTCTATGAGCTCGGATATCGGACACTTTCCTTCGTTTTGGGCTTAAAAAACTTTAAGCCCGTTGTATGAACAGCATCCACGAACCTGTCACTGAAGTAGTCCACATCTACGCTCTCTCCCAGGCATTCGAAGCGGTTTCGCAGTTCAAGCTGAAAGCTCTCGGTGTTTTAGATTTGAACTGGTGCTGGTCGGAGCGTGGACTTCATCAATCTCGACCGTTCGAGGCTGGGACTAATACTCAATGTGCCTCCTACCATTCGGTGATCGCTTGCCTCTTCGTCGACATGATGAAAGTCGATCTCGTTTTTGGTAGCACCGTCTGGACTTATCCAGGTCCACTTGCGGCATTCGTGCTTTTTGAAGAAGGAATTCATCATGAAGAGTCCTTCCTTCTCCATGAAGCTAGCCAGCAAATGACCCCGCGAGTTCTGATGTCCATACCCAAATTGCCCCACTCTCAGCTCATAAGGCTGCAGTTCCACTGAGGCGGAGCAGAGCAGAGCGGAGACGAGCTGTGCCGCGATTCACCAATCACATGGCTCTAAATAGAAGAGATGTGATTGGTGAATGGCGGCACAGTTCGTCTCCGCTCTGCTCCACTTCGGCTCAGTGAAACCGCAGCCTGACCGCTTCGTTTGCCTAATTTCGTTTATAGCCCGAGATATGTCGTCATATGTACATAGCTTCTACTTCCTCATCAGGGTGCGTCGAGGTCGGAGCGTAGACCTGTATGACCTTCAACGAATATCGTTTAGATACTCTGAGTACCAGGTACGCTACCCTGCTCGACACACTCGATATATTTACAACGCTGTTCACGAGAGATTTGTGGACAATGAACCCGACACCACCTTGGGACTGTTGGTCGCCCTCCCGGTAGAAGAGCAAGTTACCGGAATTGAGCACTATCGAGTCCTCACCCTGTCTTCGGAACTCAGATAGGCCTATAATATCCCATAGTAACTTGCTCAGTTCTTCTTCCAGCTCGGCAATCTTCTCGTCGGTCCGCAGTGTGCGCGTGTTAATTGTTGCCACGGCCAGTTTTCGTCGGTGATGGTAGCTGGATCTCTGTCGGAGATTCTTAGCACCCCCTGCCCCACCGTTACCATGGCCACTACCTGAACCATGAATAACAGGGCCGCCGGGGACTAGGGGCCCTTTTTTAAGCGTGTGGCTCATTCTTTGGGGGGATTTTGCCATAATCGCCACGCTTGGCAGACGTATTGGCGATCACAGTGGTGGGAGTCTTTGATACTAGACGCTGCTGCCCGTCTAGTATCTTTACATTTACTTCCGCCTTAATTTGGATGGTTTGACCGCCATCTTCCAGTTGACTGACTGCTCTGGTGGATCCCAGTGGGCAGTGGGGTCGTCACATCCCGACGCCAACAAATTATAGCTCTTATTTTATATCACCAAATTAATGATGAAACTGAAACTTAAGTATAATACTGACCTGGTTTGATTTTACAAGAGAGTTCATCTAATGAGATAAAGTTGCCAGATGTGATCTTGCGCAGGTATGCATGGAATGACATGTGTTTGATGTTGTGCTCCTTGAGGTAACCCTCGTCCCAGGGCTCCAGTGGTGAGCAGTGCACACAGCAGCCTTTAGAGTTGTGTCGACATCTACAAAATAACAACTATTTTAATCAAAGTAGGTACATGAACATAATTCCTTTAAAGAGCAGTAATTATTTTACTGGAATCTTAATAACCTTGCCATTATCTCATAAATCATCATGAAATTATTGTGCAATGGTGGTAAGAGAACTGACTAGCAAAGAAAAAAAACAACCTAATCTTAATTTACAGGCAGACATAATCATTAAAACTAAGGATGCAAAGTTCATCCAGTCGTGAGACAACAATTTGTAGATAAGACAGTGTTGTTGTTCAAAATAAAGTTGAGTTGTTACAAAGATAACAAACTTACAGCTTTTCATCTCTTTGTCTCTGAATATTGCCAGACATGCGGTATAGTTGCAAGTCTACTTCATCCTCCTGGGGCAGTGCGGGCCGGGCCGCTGAGTTTGGAGCTGGAGCAACGGCCGCAGATGTGTTAGAGGGACCTGCCTCTACTGGCTCACCAAATGGCTTATTGTTAGCCTGGAAATGCAACAACATGCTTATGAATCATCTGTTGTTTCGTCAAACTGACTATGGAAGAATGCAATCATTTTTACACTAATTTGATTACCTCAACATAAGAAAGGCACTACTTAAATACTAGGTACATTTAAGGTAGGGCCTACCCTACCTTAAATGTACCTTTCATTCATGCTATCTATATAATAGGTGGTAGGTAGGTAGGTAGCATGAATGAGAAAGTTTGGGCACACAGGTGTTTTTTGGTACAACTGATGCATCAGAATCAGAATAGGTATCACAAGCTACAATGAATAACAGTTAGTTGTTTATATATAGTTATCATAATAAGGGAATCAACATACCTCTACACTAGTGGAAGGCTGATCAAATAACACAGCTCCATTGACAGGATTTAGATACAACATGTCGCCGTGCTGGAGAGCGAAGTCACGCAGGCGACGAGACTTGCTCGAGGGGATCTCTTCCTTGCGTTGTCTGTCCTTGTGCAGCATGAACGCGAATGTGTTGAGGTGCAGCATCTCGTACACGCGCTCGTACAGCTGCGCCGTCACGTCCGAGTCCTGCACCTCCACGCGCGCCGTGCCTTCCGCCGACTGCACGCGGAGGATCTGCACACAACAACCACCACATCAAACCACTAAGGTCAATCACGGATTTTTCGCATCGAAAGTGCAATGTCATCGTAACCTCTTACGGTAGTTTGGTATTGCATAGTTTCATGGTACAATTATCAGTAGAAGGACAATAGTAGCAGAAGTTTGTACACTAAACAACTATTAGAAACATTTGAATTTGAAAGAGTTGTCAAGAGAATCAACTGAAAACATAAAAAGCCAGGGCTCGACATAGAAGTGATACTTTTAAGTTATTTAATATTTGATTCAGATAGATGATTTCAAATACAGGTCATCTTTTGATAGTTACCATTTTCTTTGACCCCGACATTTTTTAAAGTAAAATATTCGCAAAACACCAACAATTCACTGACATAACAATCTTGACTTGACAATTTGTACAAAAGTATTCCAGTGAGAAGTGCTCATTTAGTAACATTAAACTTATTTTGTTTCTTTTTATTGTATGATGTCTTCTTATTCTGCCTCTTTTATGACAAAAATGTTAAAAATCTATCACGAACAGAACTGTATCACCATTGAAACAATGACACAGTCATGACAAATGAGTTTGACAGTTTGCAAGTTCGGATACGCTTGCCTATAGGAATACTCTATTTTATTCATAAGTGGTTTTGCATATGTTTTCTAATATATTGCAAAATGATAACTTTAAAAGCTCAATAAAATGTTATTAGTAAAAATTAGAGTCATATTTAATTATTTTTTCTTTTATGTGATATTTCTTCCAAACGTAAACAGAAAGTCAGCTGTTTCGTAAAATTGATTGCCAATCGTATCAATTGTCAATGTCAAATTTTGTCAAGTCAGGCAACAAGACACAGTGCGAGAAGTTTTGAAACAAAAATAATAATGAAATAAAACCGCTAAAGATATAAATAAAGGCACATCACACCAGACTAGTAAAAGTAACATCTCAGGTAAATATTGCAAGGTACACTCGTAAATAAATTATTGTTAATTATTATGATCATCCTAAGGTAGGTTTTGACATTTCGTATGTTTACATTTTCACTGCGAGTCCGAGGAATCTGTGGGCGATATTAGTGTTAGGGAGTGTTGGTGTTTTAGTTCAGTGTGTCTAATTTATAAATAGTATGTATGGGTAGTGAGACTAGTGTCGCACGGCAGTGTGTCGGTGTGAAGTAATAGCGCGGTAGAGTCGCTGCCCGCCGCGCAGGTGTGAGTCGTGCTGCTGCACCGCTGCACGCGCCGCCGCCGGCACTTACACTACACTTCCACACTGCATAGTGAACATATCTACACGTTTATTTTTTTATAGAATAATTTAAGTGTATGTATTATTGATGAATAGTGCTTAGGATTCATATAATAAAACCTAATCTATAAAATGCAAGTTGTTGTATATTAATCTCTAAATATAGTTAATATTTATTAATTTGTTATACGGATACCTGTCTATTTATGTGTTTATAATATACATAGATTTTATTAGTGACTTATACTTAACCATATTTGTAGGCAGTCATTTAGTGTAAAAATAAGATTAAATAAACATAACTTCTTTATAACATAAAGATTTATTGTATCTGAGTCTGAAATTAGATCACAGTGTACCTGCAACTTTCTCATAAAGTTCTTGAATATTATATTTCAATAATTGCTTTAGGCAAATATGTTGAATAGTCCACTTACTCTGAAAGTGTGTGTAAAATAACAAGTGATTATTGTGTCAGTGCAAGCAAGTGCAAGTGAGGAGCAGCCATGGCAGCGGAGCAGGGTGCCATCGTGGAGCTGTACATCTATGACCTCACCAATGGACTGGCCTCTCTGATTTCACCTTCCATACTGGGTGAGTTGCTGCACTTTACATAGATAAAACACATTATTCCCTAGTCAAACAATGAGTTCATTTTTCTCAAAGAAATCCAAGAATATGCTGGTCGGCTTAGTTGTTTAAGCGGCCGCCTCGCCACTTGACACTGAGCAGAGTATTGTGGGTTTGATTCCCAAGCGAGACAACAGAGTTGGTTACATGTTTGAATAGTCCCCTGCAACACAGAATTTATTCCTACTGCAGGAGTTGTCTTTCAAATTACAAGCTGGTAGTTTTTGGTGATCATATTATACATAGCCTAAAAATTTTTTTATATATTTTTTTAATTAACTATACTGCTCTACTGCTAGGCAAAGGTTTCCCTTGCACTCTTCCAATTATCTCTACCCTATTCCAAATAGGGCCAGTCTAAGTTATCTAGATCTTCACTATCGTTTACGGCGCCTGCCTCTATTCCACCATCAGTCATGTGGCACGGGACCCATTGTGCGACGACGTTTGCGATTGTGTTATTGAGTAATTAAATTACGTCAGAATGCTACAAAAATTAATATTGTAGGATAACTAGAGGTTGCCCGCAGCTGCGCTCGCGCAATTTTGTTTAACTTAACTGTTTCTTACCGACCCCGTGGCAATTTCGGGAAGTCCATTCTTTGTGTACCTTGATCATCAAAGATCATGCCAAATTTCAGCTTCTTGCGCCCAGCAGTTTCGGCTGATATTATGATGCACTATATGACGATATCAAGTGCAATGTTTATGGAAACTTGCTTGTCTTTGCACATAATAAACAAGCGTGTTCAATATTCTCATTTGTTAAAAGCTGTTGTTCGTTTTCGCGAAATTTTTCGTGACCCAGTTATCGCGAGGCACCTGGACTCGACATCGGATGTGTTTCAAGGTCTGTTTGTTGCTCCACTTAAACATCTAAACATAGAGTTGTAACAATCGTAGGTATTATTTATGCCGCCATTACGAAAGTTTGGATGTCTACAACACCACTACACGGCGATAACGTTCTGCTTCGGCGAAGTTGAACCAATTTTTAGGCGGTAGACATAGACTCATTGATCTGTTGTAAGAATTAGAAACGCATCAAAATCGACAAATAATTATTGAGATGTAAATTGTTTATAGTCTATCAAAGTGTCAAACTGCTGAGCAAAGTGTTCTCCCTTGGACCGCCATGCATCCCCGTCTTTTGTTATGTCTGACCAGTCGGTGTTGTTTGCCTACTGTCGTCTCGCGATCTCCGTTTGGGTCTTCCACGTCGTCGTCGAATATAATGAGGCGCCGAACTTGTAGAAAAGTGAGCATATTTCTGTACAGACGACAGACGTTTCCACTGTCCAGCCTAGTGGTACTGCCCACCTCAGTCTAGCAGATTTTAAGCCAACTTCGATGTACGTGTTTTGGAACGTAGCGCAGTGTTTCGGATATGGTTTGTCCTTTTTACACCGTATGGTACGCCTTTGTCAAATGTTCAATTTGGACTTATAGATTTCGGTCATGACCCATGTTTGAGCACCGTAGGTTAGGATAGGCAGTATACATAATATATCGACGAGGTTTGCGCTTAAGTGACAATGGAAGGTTGCTCGCTTCGTTAGCTCTTTCATTGGCCAGAAGTTCTTCCAGGCATTTTCGATTGGTCTTATTCCTTTGTCTTTGCTAAAAGGGACTATCTGGCCCAAGTAAATATAATCTTCGACATAATTATATAGACTGCTCATCTGCGGAGGCCCTACGTTTCGTCCTGTCATTTCCTCTGGAATAAATTTCCATTTGAGCGATGACGACATCGACGGAAATATATGACAGAATGCAAATACTGACAGAAAACGCACAGCCAAAAGTACTAAGCGTAGAAGATGAAATTTAGCATCGTGTATGTCCCATGAGGAAGAAGACAAATAAGACAACGTACTCTAACCAAACTTAATTGTAACAGCAAATTTATCGCGTCGACTCGTGTAGCGCTCTCGTGATTATAAATCTGTTGACGGGCTTGCGTTGTGCCACGCACGACTATAATTTTTAGCAATTCTCCGCCCACGACTCTTTCACGTGCTTTTTTATAAAATAACTTATCACGTGTCCTTCTCCAGATTATATTCCATCCAACATCTATTCAAATTGATTCTGAGGTAGGAGCCACAACATTAAATGATTTGCATCAAACTAACTAGGTAAACAAAAATTTATTAAATCAATAATTTATAGCATAATTTAAGGAACTTGCGTTTAATTTGCCAACGAATCCACCAGCTAGGTATACTTGAAAGTGCGTTGAACTATCTACCTATTATATTAAAATAGGGTAACTGCATTTTTAGGGTTCCGTATCTCGAAAGGAAAAAACGGAACCCTTATAGGATCACTTTGTTGTCCGTCCGTCTGTCAAGACCCTTTTTCTCAGGAATGTGTGGAGGTATCAATCTGAAATTTATACTAAATACTCGAATCTACGGTTCCATAGAGCTGTAAAAAAATCAAACTTCTAATCCAACGCAATCAAAAGATACAGCCGTATATGCTGCAAATTGCAGCATATTTTCAAACTCGCATTGGAATTAAAACCTACAGGGTACTTCCCGTGAACTCAGAATCTTGAAATTTGGTACGAAGCAACGCCTTATAGCACATATAAAGGAAAAATTGCGAATATATAACACCGTAAGGTATATAACACCGTAAGGCTGCAACAAAATCAAGCTTCTATGTCAACGCAATCAAAAGAAAGAGCAATATAATCATATTTTCAAACTCGCGCCTACTCGCAAGTGAATCAAAACCTAGAGGGTACTTCCCGTGAACTCAGAATCTTGAAATTTGGTACGAAGTAACGTCTTATATCACATATGAAGGAAAAATTGCGAAAACCGTAAAATTTTAGTTACAGCATATAAAATAATATTTTTTTTAATAAATTTAAAGTTACTACCCCTTTCTCTTGAACGCGTGGAGGTATTAAATTGAAATTCATATCAAATACTCAGGTATATAACACCGTTAGGCTGCAACAAAATCAAGCTTCTATGTTAACGCAATCAAAAGAAAGAGCAATATAAGCATATTTTCAAACTCGCGCCTACTCGCAAGTGAATCAAAACCTACAGGGTACTTTCCGTGAGCTCAGAATCTTGAAATTTGGTACGAAGCAACGCCTTATAGCGTATATAAAGAAAAAATTGCGAAAATCATAAATTTTTAGTTACATCATATAAGAAAAATATTTTTAATAAATTTAAAGTTACTACCCCTTTCTCTTGAACGCGTGGAGGTATTAAATTGAAATTCATAGCAAATACTCAGGTATATAACACCGTTAGTGTTACTGTGGCAAGATGTGCCTATCGACGGATTGAGAACGATTTCATGAGAGTATACTCGTGTTCGAATCCTCTAGGCAGAGAATCTTTCAGGTGGGATCTCCACCTTGTCGTGGTGGGGGGGGCTCAGTAACCGTGGATTGGTCATCCGCGGTGAAGCTAAGAGGGATCCAGGAGGGGACGCTCCACGTGGGCTTGGAGGGGTCTGCGCAGGATGCGTCCAACGGTGCGGGTGCGAGGGACAGTTCTGTCTGTCCCTCGATGCGTCGCGGTGGGGCCGCAGAGGAAGAGGAGATGTGGTGATGCGTTGCCGTCCTCCCTATCCTCTGCGGCCGCTGGGTGTTTTGGCGGCGGAGTCCAACACCGTAATCCGCCGCCAAGGGGGTCTTGTTCGGGGCCCGCCTGACCATCTGGTGGGCCAATACCCGTCGGAGGGCAGCGACGAGTGCTTCGGCGATGCCCTACCCTCCGACACACGGGTACATGGAGAAAATCGAGGTGGTTTTAGTGGAAACACCACATACTCCGGCTCTTATTTCCCCCAAGAGTCGGAGATCCGAAGGGATTTTCCACCTCGTAAAACAAAAAAAAAAAAGGTATATAACACCGTTAGGCTGTAACAAAATCAAACTTCTATGTCTACGCAATCAAAAGAAAGAGCAATATAATCATATTTTCAAACTCGCGACTACTCGCAAGGGAATCAAAACCTACAGGGTACTTCCCGTGATCTCAAAATCTTGAAATTTGGTACAAAGCAACGTCTTATAGCCCAGATAAAGGATGCGGAAGGTTGAGGACCGTGTGCTGTGGTGCGTGTTGGGAGACGCCTATGTCCAGCAGTGGACTGCGATAGGTTGATTGAGATTGAGATTTCAAATAATTACATAGTCTTCAAACCTTTTTGCTAATTATTCTGTACTTTATAAGTATTTTTGTAACATATTTCTAATAGTCACTAAAAACTTTGTAAGGGGCGGAACATACCTGACCGAAGATGCGTCGAACGTATCTTCGGTCGCGTCTATTCCGTCAAATGAATCGGTATACATCTGACGGAAAATGCGTCGAGCGTATCTGCACACATTCGCTGAAAGCGTGGCTATTGTGCACACATATAAGTTTGTTCGTGCAGGGCCGTACTCAGGGCAGCTCAATATTTTACTGACATATTCTTTTACCTAATCATTTTTCGTGTTCCCTGATGTTATGTAGTCACTGAAGTCCTGTAGTTATTTATATTGCAATTCGAGTTTGACTATTAAAAATATGTCGGACTTCGAAGATTTTTTATAGTAGCCAACAAGCGTTATTTAAATATATATCCTATTTAGGTATGGAGGTTCAAAAATAAAAGACGATAATACGATTTGGTTACGGTTTTTCACAAAACTTATACAAATGATATAGAAGGGGTTACAGACTACGTTGCAGAGCAAGACACAAAATGTTTTCTATATAGGCATGTATGGAAATTGTTCCCGTGGACCTTTAGCACCTCATACCCAAAAACTGGCCCTCGATCCAAGCTAGTAAATATGCGTACACTCATAGCACATACTAACACTACATTATTCTACACATTTCGTTTCTGAAAAAATAAGTAAGGTCTGGCGGCACTGGAATCTTACGATCTTAAAATCACCGATCTGGGAATGACATGGATATGGTATGTTCAATACCTACGAATTTAGCGTGCACACCTACGAAATTAGCGTGCACACCTACGAAACGTTGAGCAAATAAAATGGCTGCCATTTGGGTTGTTCTCCAGAATGTAATCAATAACGATATGGAGCCGGTTAGAGGAGAATAATACATTTTTGTAGTAAGTTACCTTTGTTAGTTTAAATCTTTTGCCAGATTAGTTTATTCCATAATGCAAATGTGGGCGAAAATGGCAAAGCGAAAGACGACCCTTGTATGAAACATGTAACAAAATATTCTCTGAGAGCCAATATCGGTTTTTAGACATATTTATGCACAAAAACAAAATTATTATTAGCAGATGTACCACAAACCTTGGCGAAAAATATGGCGATAGTGGCACATTTATTCAGTAAACTATGGCTATCTCTTTTTTCTGACAGAGATATCCCTAAGACAAAACGAGACAACACTATGTTTGGTGGCTTTATGTCGATTTCGTATATATGTGTATAAAAAAAAATCATGGCGAAATGTGGGTGTAATATTACACCTCTGCCTACCCCTCCGGGGATACAGCCGTGAGTCTATACAAATATAAAATATAATAATATATTTGAATAATGTAATTTTTCTATATGTACTACTATTTGCCCTCTCCATTTATATTCCTTACTCAAAGGTCAAAACTCACGTGGTGCGTGGTGCGCGCGACGTCGACGGATAATCCGTTAGTACGCTCGACGTACTAACGGATTATCGGTCAGGTGTGAATGGTTGAACGTTTTTCTATACATTTGTATGTATTGGTGTTACGCGACCGATAAAACGCGACGGATCTTCCGTCAGATATGTTCCGGCCCTAAATCAATAACTTTGATAAAAAATCTTACCATCATTCATCAGCAGACTTTTGCAAGGCTGCTGCAAGGCTGGTATAGGTATTTAAGTTATATTATAAAATAAGAGATATATGTTAATATAAAATAAAGGATGACTGATTACAAACGACAGAGACCCCTTTTTCTTTAATTTATGCTCCTCCAGCTTTCCATACTGTAATGTTATGGATTTCATTTGGCAATAAAAATACCATAACTATGACTGGTGAACTTTTACTTATATACCTACAGGTTTGTACGGAACCCTCGGTGCGCGAGTCCGACTCGCACTTGACCGGTTTTTATTTACTGCCGATAGAAAATTGTCAGTAGAAGTACTTCTTCCTTTTAGCAACTAAACCCAATTTACTGACACTATGACTTTTAGTCGATATTATACTGTTACAGACGGGGTAACGTTCAGTTATCAGTTAACAGCGAATTTGGCGAATACTTGACAGAGTGTTACAATGACGAGTGTTTACGTCATCTCTCCGCAGACTGTCATATCCATGTAGCCGCGATCCAACACAATATTAGTAGTATCCCTTCGGGATCCCGAATGCAACCGCGGAGTGGTTAGGTTACCGACGAAAGGGCCAAATAGACATTTCTGTTCGTTAGGATAAAAAGTCAACCATTCCTCCTTTATTTATTTGTAATATTATCTGCTATTGCAATACCTACCGCGGTAACTGTGAACAATGCAATACCTACCGCGGTAACTGTGAACAATCCTCAAAATATACTTCTGGGCGACTTAGGATTACTACTAATTATTAGAAGACGAGTGATTGAATTATAATTCTACTTGCAATGTAACATCGATTCGGTTCATTCACCGCTCTCCATTTTTTTTTTAAATAGTTTGCTTATTTAGTGGAGCGAGCGCCGACAAATAAATAAAATTCTTCGTAAAAATCATTAGAAGTTGAATAAAACCAGTAATGTATGTTGTTTGTATTCTATACAACTGGGCTACTTTACACGTATTGATTGACATGCAATCTAAAGGATTAATTTCAGTAGACGTAAATTATAGAATGGCACACAACTTTGGTAGTGCATACTGGGCATACACCTGTGACCTGTTTTAGTAATCCTACTTGCGCAAAAAAAACGCAGTGCAAGCTATTAGCCAATAAGAATAATTATGGTTTTCGCGTTCAGTAAACAGCATCTTTCACGATATTATCAGGATGCGTCACTCGTCCGAGACAGGTGTAAAGAAAGTAAATAATCGTTTAGATTGTACACAATAAATTGTGATCGTGCATTCAACCGGGGCATATGTAGCCGCGCATGTGACATAGAGGTGTTGGTGTTGCAGGTCGTCAGATCGAGGGGGTATGGCACACGTCGGTGGTCGCCTACCAGCGCGAGTACTTCTACGGCGGCGGCGGCATCACCAGCTGCTCACCGGTACGCATACTTTGTTGACTTCCACTACTCACCGGTCTCTGTAACAAAAACGTCACCATGTCTCTTACGTAGACGACTCTCCTAATGGCGTGTCTCCCTCCCATTGTGCGAACTACGATATCCACCTGTCCATGCTATAAATCATAAGTTTGCAGCAGAACAAAGAACATAACATGTCCATATTGGCGTAAATAAGTTGGCAAGAGTTGGCTCCACGCAAGCCAACAGGACTTTACCCAACAGCTGCGAGCGCGTCCACGCTCCTCGCGCTGGAGAGTGCCTCTAGGCGCGCACTCGTATCTATAGGTATCTCAAGGTAACTCGTTTGGTGGTGGATTGTATATAACGCCCACCCACGCAGCTTCTATTCTTACAACACATATAATGTGTTTTTTAACATCATCTACGCTGAAATAGTGTGTACATTCTTGTTCAAGGGAATTACGCACATCGCAAACCGAGGAAGTATTTTTGAGACATGAACGTGTCTTGATGCGTGTTGAAATTTTTGCTCTCCAGCCCAGGGGCGCGTCACTAATGTTTCTGTTTACTTCTGGAAGCCGCTGCGCTGCGCTCAAGTTTTGCATCATTATTATCTACCTTTGTCTGGCTGTCGATCAGCACACTTTTCATTAGGCTTAGTTGCGTATTTTGTGTCGCGTAATTTACGCTGCAATTAGTTTAGTATAAAAGGTTTGCGCCACTCGAATCGCCTCATGAGTTGTTTGGCAAAAAAGATGCGCCTCGGAGAGCACGTTAAATTGTCGGTTCCGACTTTCATGAAGAACTTTGACAGACGTTACGAAGAATTAGTGCCCTGAAATAAACTGATACTGGCCTAAACCATGGAATATCGCTATCCCTTGGGGTTGTGGCGGCCAGACGAACGCGCCGCTCTGTGGCACACACAACTAGTAAGCGAACCCCGGGCTCCAAAAAAGGCTTGGATGCAACTGGGATAACGCTTGATCGATGATGAGTATGACATGATGATGATGATGTATTAGTATTTATTTATTTACTTAAATAATTGTTCTGAATATTAACATTACCTATCCGTAATAAACTTTCATATTTTGTTAACCTTGTATTTAGTTTTCCAAAGTTTCATTAATTTAAACTGAAACGCTGAAAGGCAACAGATTAAAATATCTGGTCAGATTAAGAAATTCCATTAAAACATAAATTACGCGACACACTGTGTGCTGACTGATATAACGCTCATTTGGTCTCACTCATACTACACACAAACTGACACACAACTGGACAAGTTTGAGGCGCAAATTATACTGTTCATTCTTGAAGCCTATTTAGATACTTAGAACTGACATTATTATTTTAACACTAGGTTTTAGAATTGACAATTATGCTTAATTAGTCTTAAGTTTATACTATTAGCTTCAATTTACGGTTAGGTAAGTAGGTAGGTATACAAATTGAAATCTCATCTATCATTTTGAATGTCATAAAAGAGTCATAAAACGCGGTAATGAACGATTAATATGATCACACGTAATGTTAGAGGCGTAATATTAAATCTCATAACACGAGTCGCCTGCCATCGTGCGTGTTATTTATAATCACTATTATGTGTTAATAATTCGCTATAAGTGTTGCGCAGGAGACCCCTCGGTCGCAGGTAACGCCTGACACGCGCGGTTCTGTGCACGTTGGTGCGCGCCGACGTGTGCGGAGAAATTGTAAACAGCGTGTATTTCCGTCTGCGGCGCGGCGCCAACGTGACAATAACCGTCCCGAGTGCAATCAACATACCTAGAGCTTGCACCTCGCCGAGCCATTACCACGACGCGGGCACTTCAAAGAGATGTCCCGCCACCCACGCTCACCGCGCTATACAACACGCGGAAGCGCTCCAGGGAAACTAACCTGACACCGTTTTGAACGATGCACCAGACACTAATGACGTCAGCCTCATCACGTGAGCGTTGCTTCTGCGGCACTTTCATAGCGTTCGAGCCACTAGTGCACTACTCTCATCACCAGATAAGATCATAAAAATAAATTACATCACATGCATTCTGGCAGGTAATGCACCAAGAATATATCAGTGATTTAATGTGCCACCTTTATATTATGATGTAACGATTGTCTATTTATGACGTTAGGTATATAAACGATAGAGAGTTGAGATAGTCGTTATTATTAGCCGGGCCAGTGCGCGCAGCTCTCGCCACAGTTGCAGGAACTGTATGAATTCCTGCAAACGCATACATACAGCGCAGTGACACATTCGAAGCGCTCTATATTTCGAAACACTCGAAATAGGTAGACTTCCTGATCGTGGTGCGGTCTCGCTCACACATACCAGCGCGACAATATGCGACCCTCTTTCATCCTTTTCTGCACTCGCTGGATGTAGCAATAATGCTCGCAAATCCTAAAAGTGTCTTCGAGTTCCTATCAAATACCAACATTGGCACGGAGAACAATTCGAAATATACGCGGCGCGTCTCAATAAATTTATAAGTTGATTGTGAAGTAGGACGTGCCGAGGTGAGGACAACGAGGTGAACGAGGGCTGAGATATCAATGACCTATTACTTGAGTGAGTTAGGTTGATTGCGCGTTCTCAGGATGCACTAAGTACGGCAACATTTAATTGTAGTCCTCTTGACATAGCGACGCGCTCGTTGGAGACCATTACACCGAGATGGGGAGGTGTTGACGTGTGTACGATCGTTTTATTTATACGGGAGAACATTACAAGTCTTAATACGGAATCACTTGTAGCGGATACAAATAGATCACCTATTTAAACATGTGTGTATCTGAGTGCATAACACCCGCGCTGCGGCTACATTACATCGTTCCAACATTGCACTAACGAGTATTAAATAAATAAATAAAAATGTTTATTGCCAAAAATAAATACAAGTTAGAGCTATAACCAGTGGCCCCACACTAGGCAAGCCTGTCCTGTGGGTACCTACGACAATAACACTATTTTGCCATATATTATTAGCTCGGGCATCATCAACTGACATTGGCTTAAAACTAAAGACGATTTAATAACTAATTATAAGTAATTTCTAAAACATGCTACAAAAATAGAAATATAAAATAATAAATAAAACAAAAAAATAATTAACAAAAAAAAGGGCAAGTACGCTGGGCTCAATGCAAATAAAATAAATCTAAAATAAAGTTATGTACGTAATTGTAAGTAAATGTGCACCAAGGTGATATGTATGAATATTATATGTATAGTTACTTTACAACAACATTTCACAATGAAGATATAAGTAGGCTTTCAGTTAAGTCATATGATAGGGAAGTAAGCCATTTTATAATTTTTGGCTTTGCTTCTCTCATTGTGCAATGTTTTATATTAGTTTCACTCGCTACTTTGTTATAAATGAAAATGTCTTTAAAAGGGCTAAAGCGTCTAGCAAAACTTGACTTGATCCTAGGCAAGGGCAATCTATAAACTCGCAGTTGGAGAAGGTTTTCGTAATCCTGTGATGTAATGACTCGTTTGTGTAGTTTAAGCACAGACTTTAAAATGAAAAGTTGACGAACATTTAAAACTTGACATTCTTGATACAGATTTTTTGTTCTTTTCGTTTTAGCTTCTTAAGCATTGTTTTCAACACCGATCGTTGTGCTCTTTCTATCTATATCATAGTTGTTTTTGCTGCGCTGCCCCAGCAGCTTATGCAGTATGTCATCAGGGATTGACCTAGTGCATAATATACAGTCTTTAAGATGTCAGTATTAGCAGATGAACGAAGTAATTTTAATATGTTCGCCGTTTTACGAATTCTAGATGAGAGTGAGCTTATATGTTCCTTAAAATTTAAATTTTGATCTTCCTGAACGCCAAGATACTTTATGCTATTAGCCTTTATCAGTTTCTCGCAGTTACAGGACCGTTTTGCTGCTATGCACTCATGTAATTTAATGCCTAGATTTAGATTAGGGGCTGACACTTTAGTCTTATGAAACGGTATATACTTCGTTTTTTTAGCGTTCAAGGTCAGTAAATTTCGCTGTAACCAAGATGTAACCTGTATCATATCTTTTTCAGCAATAGAAAATACATCTTTCCAAGTGGTGCCATGATATATGATTACTGTATCATCTGCATAGCAGATAACCTCCGCGTCAATTTCTTCGTGTATATCATTTATATACATGATGAATAAGGTTGGCCCCAAAACACTGCCCTGTGGGACGCCGAAACTAGTCGATCTTAATTCACTTCTGACGTTGCCAATTTTGATACATTGTTGCCTCTCTGTTAAGTAACTTCTGAAACAACTTAACGCTATGCCTCTAATACCAAAATAACATTCCAACTTTTTACAAGTATCGGAATCGACACTGAGTCGAAGGCCTTGGCCAAGTCGAGAAAGACACCCAAGCAGGCTCTATTTTTATCAAGATGGATGGGGATCTATTTTTATATTGCTGCTATATTTCAAATTAGTCTTTTGACTATTTTTATCTATATCAATAAAAGAATTTATTACCGTTCTTTTACTTGAACAAAAGCTGAATCACGATTAAACTTTTGTCTACATACACCGCTATCCGAAATACACTATTGAGCAATGCTGAGTACTTACCTACTGAACAATTCGTATGACACTCATACATCTGTTAGGTGTATTACCACTGCCAACCACTCAGTTATGCGTAAAAGAGCTCTTATTTATAAAACGCGACTATTTAGTAGAAGAGTACCTACCATCATTCTAAAGTAAAATTTCCCGCCTCTGTTTATACGCACATCAAGACAACCATTTTATCATCGCGAAAATATTTCACAGTTGTTTATTTATCATTTGAAATGCTACTTTGAACTTTGTTTTTTGAAGATAAGATAATGTGTTCACGGTATATATTTTTCATTACTCTTGTATTTTATTTTTGAATATCACGTTCATTCTAGTGTGTCTGATTAACATGCTAGACAAAGTCCAGTGGCAAATCGAATTCCAATCGAATACTTTGCGAAACTCAATTTGGACGTCAACGACATTTAGTGGTATTTGTACACGCACTTTTTAAAACAAGAAGCATTTCTGGATTCTTAAACAGTCGTGGACTGAACAGTCGTGAATTGGCTGTCATTGCTAGGACGTGTATTAGTATTTTTGTTTTGTAACAGAAAGGGAAATACACGCGCTGGCAGTGAGTGAGATCCATTTTTTTACATATGGTAGAGACCTCTCTTGGCGTACCTATTGCACGAAGGGGGAACTTACCTGATTCGTACGTGACAATAGACGTTCTGTTATGTAAGCTTGGCATATTGACCAACATTGTAATATTCGGAAATGAAAAATGAAATGAATATGAAAAAGATGTCATGAAATGGATTATCTCTTTAAAATATATTCCTTGTTTATCCGTGATTTTATTTATTACTGCCAGTAAAGACGGCAAAGGAGGATCGAACCCCAGTCCTAAAAAAATAGCTATTAAGATAATTCTCTTTTGGCTTGCTATGCTACCGCTTAAACATATTTACGGTAAGAATCGAGCATAAGCTTCTATTAAAGTAGAAACGTATATTTGATTAATCTCAATTGGACAGGCATGGGGAGTCGTTGGCTCTTAGCCTCGATATTTCCAAAGCCTTCGATAGAGTCTGGCACTGTGCGCTTCTTTCCAACCTTCCAGCCTATAGCTTGCCACCACGATTATGCAACTGGGTTGCCAACTTCATGCATAAACGTCGTAATCGAGTCCTTTTTTACGGTTTGTCATCACAGTTTCTCCAGGTAAATTCTGGTGTGCCCCAGGGGTCTGTCTTATCGCCTACACTGTTTCTTCTGCATATCAATAATATGCTCAATACTGGGTGCAAACATTGCTACGTAGATGACAGTACTGTGCACGGGCGATATCTTGGTCACCCCGCGGCTAAGCAAGTTGACATTGAGGCAACCAGGCGAAGACTTGTCACTGAACTTGACTAGGTTTTGAACAGCTGAGTCTCGCAGTGGGGTGCTGAGAACCTGGTCGAATTTAACTCCAAGAAAACATAGGCGTGTGTATTTTCAGCAAAAGTGTCTCCATTGCCTTTCCCCTTCCCTCTCTTCTGGATACTCCACTACCTTTACAAGACAGTCTCAATAATATCCTTGGTATTGACATACGCCATAACCTCAACCAGAGGAACTACATCGTGGGTGTTATTAAAACAGCATCCCGTAAACTCGGAGTCCTGAACAACACGGTCCGGGCTAAGGTGCCACTCTTACACGGTAGAACAGATACTGTCTCGCACTGAGCGATTCGGTGCCTCCTATCTTTACCCGGACCATTAAGATGTGGAACTCATTACTTGCCTCCGTGTTACCTTCTTCCTATGATCCCGGGTCCTTTAAGCGGGCGAGAAAAAGCTTTTGTCTAGGCCATCAAAGTAGGGGCCCTTATGCCATTATCCCTACTAATATTATAAATTTGAAAGTGTGTATGTATGTATGTATGTATGTTCCGTTTTCACGCTAAAACGGCTGAACCGATTTTGTTGATATTTAATATAGAGATATATTGGACCATGGAGACGGACATAGGCTACTATAAGTTGCAAAAATTAAACTGGGAGGGATTGTAGGGAGGGTAGAAGTTTGTACGGCACAAATTTACCTCTTGGAAGTAAGAACGCATGCGCTAATAATTGAGTGTTGCGCATGTGCTAACATACCTGTCAGTACTGTCACGTCATACATAATGTCATATTGTGCACGTTGAAAACCCAGCCTGTTACATACAGTACAGCCAAAGAGGTTAGATTACTAATAATACTTTCAAAATAATAAAATACTTTTGCCCCGACCTATTACATAAAATTGTTCGCATATATAAACTAATAATTATTTAATAAGCTTAAACGGCTGAAACGATTTTCCCTACTAATATTAAAAATGCGAAAATGTTTATAGAGATATATTGTGATGTTATTATGTACCTTTCAGTAGATAATGCTAGATAATGTCATGGATACTGACCGAGTTACTTTGTACCCCATAGAGTTTCTGAAGTCTTTAGCATAATCAGGAGTGTCTTCACACATCTTGAGACTGAAAGTAGATTTGTGTTACCCCGAATTTAACGCGCGCGAAGCGGCGGGCAAAAGCTAGTTATTAATATTTTAGTGGCATGATGATTTTTGCAATGGGACTCCTGGATGTACGCTTAAAATCAGGCGGCATGGAGTCATTTTGATAGGCATCAATTAAAAAATATACAAATTTAGCTCGTTCTTGCTCAGATGGCTCAGATTGGGTTAGCAAAGCAAAATTAGTTAGCATCAAAAATAAATTCTCACCCTTAGATGAAATATCAAATAGATACGTCAATTTTACATATATATCGTGTCTGAATACTGCATCCTTGCTGGTCCTTCGGAGCGGATTTGTGTTAATACAACCGGTAGAAATGCCTAAAAAAGTCGAAGCGGTGATTTTACGCATTTCTACTAGTTGTATCGGTAGACAGCCTTACAACCGTGGCTCTATTTCATCACTAGAACCATGTTATTATTGTTTAACTACAAGAGTATGTGTTACGTCGGCAGGGCACGACGCAGCTGGGTCCGCCGCACCGCGTGGAGCGGCTGGGCGAGACCTTCGTGCCCTTCCAGGTGTTCGTCGACTACCTGCAGGGACTCGCCACCACCACTTACACGTAAGCACACACATGCTCATTGCTATCTAGAGGCACCTAAATTTACCTAAAATTTCGGATAATCCCTTAGTGCGCCCCTATGGTCCCCAAGGAACATAAATGCCACATTTCAGCTTTCTGCGCCCAATTGTTTTGACTGTCGTTGTCTGTTAATCAATCAGTAACGCAAGAATTTAATATATATAGATGCTAGTTAACGCAATGAAAGCGTGCTCGTACACGTGCACGTTACTGTGATGTGTACCAGCTTGTGCCATTTGAGCAGTGCTGGAACGCTTTTTATACGAGTTCAATTAACTGCGCCTTTGCATTTTTTATGATATGTTTGTGCCACTTTTGGGCCCTTCAGGATCTGCGCCCTGTGCATAGGCAGCACTGTCACAGCTCTAGATGTGGTACTGTATTTGTCGTTTATTGGACGTATGGTGGTGTATGTGGTTGCAGGCCAGCGGCGTACAACCTGCTGGAGCACAACTGCAACCACTTCAGCGAGGAGGTGGCGGGGTTTCTGTGCGGCGCTCACGTGCCCAAGCACATCGTGTCGCAGCCCGACGAGTTGCTGGCGCCCACCGCGCGCGCCGCTCTGCAGACGCTGCTCGACAACCTCGCGCCGCACGCCTCGCAGGTACACCACCCTCACCCTCACCCTCACTACCATCACATACAAGCACATTGTGTCGCAGCCCGACGAGCTGCTGGCGCCCACCGCGCGCGCCGCTCTGCAGACGCTGCTCGACAACCTCGCGCCGCACGCCTCGCAGGTACACCACCCTCACCCTCACCCTCACCCTCACTACCATCACATACAAGCACATCGTGTCGCAGCCCGACGAGCTGCTGGCGCCCACCGCGCGCGCCGCTCTGCAGACGCTGCTCGACAACCTCGCGCCGCACGCCTCGCAGGTACACCACCCTCACCCTCACCCTCACCCTCACTACCATCACATACAAGCACATCGTGTCGCAGCCCGACGAGCTGCTGGCGCCCACCGCGCGCGCCGCTCTGCAGACGCTGCTCGACAACCTCGCGCCGCACGCCTCGCAGGTACACCACCCTCACCCTCACCCTCACCCTCACTACCATCACATACAAGCACATCGTGTCGCAGCCCGACGAGCTGCTGGCGCCCACCGCGCGCGCCGCTCTGCAGACGCTGCTCGACAACCTCGCGCCGCACGCCTCGCAGGTACACCACCCTCACCCTCACCCTCACTACCATCACATACAAGCACATTGTGTCGCAGCCCGACGAGCTGCTGGCGCCCACCGCGCGCGCCGCTCTGCAGACGCTGCTCGACAACCTCGCGCCGCACGCCTCGCAGGTACACCACCCTCACCCTCACCCTCACCCTCACTACCATCACATACAAGCACATCGTGTCGCAGCCCGACGAGCTGCTGGCGCCCACCGCGCGCGCCGCTCTGCAGACGCTGCTCGACAACCTCGCGCCGCACGCCTCGCAGGTACACCACCCTCACCCTCACCCTCACCCTCACTACCATCACATACAAGCACCGAGTGTCGCAGCCCCACAAGGAAGGTCGAAGAGTTAGCGGAGTAGAGTAGAAAATCGCGTACCCTGCCCACGGTCGCAGAGCCGGGCGTTAGACTGCTTGATCACGACGACATCCAGCCAATGAGCCTGTGGACAGTGAGCCACAGAGAAAGGTCTCCGTCCGGCAATAGGCCGAGAAGGCAACGTTAAGTCCATGTGCGCCCCCCAAAGTGGGAAGTGATTTCGTTCTATTTTGGGTTGATGACAGGGCAGTACTTCTCCATTTTTCTTTCTTATATTTTAATGGTTAATTATGAAGCCACCCTTACTGCATTAGCAGAAGCGTTCCTGAGATCCTCTAGTGTGAATGATTCTGGACAAATAGTAAATGGGTTATGGTTTGCGCGGTAGTGCCAAGTCTTCGTCTGGGTTCGTAGTCTATTTATTGTCTTTCAAATAGACCTAAAGCGTTCGTAATGAGGAGGTTAGAGGTAGGTAGGAGGTTCTCTCAGAAAAATCTCTCTCCACGGCAGATTCTAGACCTCTGTGAATGCTGAGTGAGTGGAGCAATGCCAGTAAGTGAGTACGGCATTCAAATAGCGATCGGCTTGAGGCAGCCAATAATGATGCGACACGACGTCTAGTTTTCCGCAAGACTTCGGGCGAAGCTGGTATTCGTTAGCTTTCGCAGAAGTTAGTTCATTTACTGCTTCTTATTTTCACGTTATTTTTATGCATCAAGAAACTTTCCAGCATAGCCCCAAATATTTATGGTAGTAACTGTGGTAGTAGGTAGACCGTTGCACTGAGTGTGTAGTTTTTGAAGGGTTTCGCTTTTGGGCATTTGGTTATCGAAGGCACACACTGCTTTTACTTAAACTTCAAACGATTCCTATGACTTCATTACCATATCTTCGGCATACAGAAAGTGAGTTGTATGTGGACTTGCAGGTTAGTCGTTAGTGTAGATTTTTAAGAGCGTTGGAGCCAAATAACTACCCTGAGGAAGTCCATATTTTTGTGCTCTCCAACAGCTTCAATTGGCACTCAGATGTGTGTGTGTGCAAAAGTAGACTTTGAAGGAGTTCCACAAGATCCCGAAAGAATTTGTGGTCCTTTATGATATTTTGTACATTCCTTAACAGAAGATAATTATTAACAGTATCGTTATGTTACCAACTGGAGATTCTTATCGAGTTCAGACGGCTGATGTACAGTCCTAAGAGCAAATGTAGGTAGGTACATACTTTTGATGGAAGAATATGGTAGGTATACCATTTTATTATTATTTCATCATCATCATCATCATCAGCCTTTAACAGTCCACTGCTGGACTAGGCCTCTCCTTTGAAAGGAGGAATTGGCCTACTATACCACGCTGGCCAAACGGGTTGGTATAGGGTTTGGTTTTGTTTTATTATTATTTAATGATACATAACAATCATGTTTGTTTGTCAGACGGTGTACGCGAACGGCGGCATGCGGCACAACCGACAGGACAGCCCCGAGTACCTGACGCTCAACACGCAGATCGAAGAGGCTAGGTCAGTCCGCTATATTACTAACTATACCTTGCCCTGTGTCTCTGTACTCAAACCTTGTGAATGTCTAGTTTGTTGTGTGTTTTCCCTAACTCCTGTTTAATAAGAGTCGCTTTTAGCAGCATCGTTCGGATGTTTAACTTGTATAGAATCCTAATGAAGTGTAGTACCGCATACAAGTGATGTTGTGTGGTGTTATGCGTGAGGTAGGGTGGGTCTGCCAGTGGTCGGTAGCGCTAAGGGGGTGGTGTGTGGTGCAGCCGCGCGCAGGCGTCGCTGGACGAGGGCCTGCGCAGCACCGTGTCGCTGGCCAGCGCGGCGCTGCGAGCGTTGCGCGCGTTGCACCGCTGGCGGGCGCAGCGGGACCACCAGCACCTGCAGCGACGACCCTTCTAACTCGCCGCCGAGCAACTCGACTACCCACCGAACTTCACCGAGCTTCGCCGAGTCCCGCCGAGGACCAGCCCGCGCTTGTGCTTCATTGACTGACTAATAAACATTTTAGACGTTTACTGTGTCTCGCTTGTAGCTAGCTATACTTGTAGATCATCTGCTTAGCTTACAGCTTGTAGTGTTTCCTTTCACCCTGCAACACTCTAATGATGATGTCCGAATTTTAATAGGGAATAGATTATGTAAAAATGATATTCAACTCAAAATTCAGTTAAAAATTTTAAAGGGAATAGACTATGTAAAATTATATTCAACATCTCATTTATGAAAGCTTTTGATTACTTCGCCATTATTTTACAATAAAAACGATTAGTTCCTAAAGATATTACGTGTGGTTTACAATTTTCCGAGCATGTATTTCTTCGCCTTACTTACTACATGCATCATAAACACCAAACTAAATGTTGTTGTAGTTCGTTTATTTTTTATTTATTAATAATAAAATACTATGTCATGCTTATGAATGTAGTTGCTGTGACATGTAAACTCTAAATTTCAAATAAATCTTACCAAATATTACCTCAAAATATGATAGGTACAAAAATACTGCCCTGAGATACTCCGACACATATTTTCTTACAATGGGTGTCTGATATTTATATCCTTTGTAACTTTGATCCTTTGAATATGCAAAGATTTCAAAATGCGTCAAACTTGTATTCAAATGTATTATTATTCCCATATCTATACTAATTGAGAAATAAATACAGTATCAAACACTCCAACTAAATCAGTATTGGCGATGCAAAGATTATCCGCGCGCCTCTATCGGCGAAATTAGAACTTGTCTAAGACCGACACTTTTGACAACTTTCAATGCAACTTTGCTTCGAAGATATGGTGGTAACCATGGTAACTGTATTGAGAGCTGTCAAAAGTGTCTAAAGTAGTAGCGATCTGTGTAAGTGACGATCTAAGACAACTTCTAAATTTCGCCGCTTGAGTCGCTAGTTAGAATCTGAGCATCGCCAATACACTTATACAGTCATTATATAATGGTTTTGCAGAAATACTTTTTGTTCAGTTGAAACTATAGTGTATTGCCTGCCCAACAATAGTGAAATTGGCAACCAATCATGAGGTCTCGGGTTGATTGAAAAAGGGATATTAGGTTTTCCTCGGAAGTATCATGCAATAGTAACTTGTAGTCAGGAAATTAATGAAGTGCCACCCGGTAAGTGCCATTGATACTGCCTCTCTCTCTCTGGTTATCGCAGAATATAGGGGTGAGAGAAAGACGTTTTGTGTCTTTTGCTTTTTGTGCACTGTGAACTTTATATAATACTCTCTTCAGTACTAAAAAAATTGGGAAAGCCTGCAATTAAAAATGTCCATTGTTTCTATAACGACAACAGTTTAAAAGTAAGCTTAGTCAAACCAATATACCGCGATAAAAGCTATAGTTTAAGTACAATACAAAAGTAAGTTCAACACACCACGTGTTTTTATTGTATGGACATAGAATCTTAACCCTATTTATAGCATCGAGTGGTTGTAGAGCTAAGTATTTCGTATTATTTTCAGCTCAATAACATGTGGTATCAACCTCACTATATTGCCTACTTGATAACTTTGTCAGCTACCATACTGTCGTAAAAGGTAGTCAATATCTGGAATTGAAAGAGCATTTTACAAACAGCCTAGTATAAATCCAGGTGTAATAAAATACGTTAGCACTTGCTTTGTCATATGTATTAGCATAAGTTAGTGGCGATTGAAACCTATCAATATAATTTATTGATAGGTTACAAATGATACTGAGAAGAAGATAATATAAGATTGTATATTTTAGCGCGCAATGGCTATGGCAAAGGATATCAATATATTTTGTTGTCAACGGCGGAAGATCATCTAGCGACCCATTTGATGGTAAGCAATCATCGATTGTCGAACATTTAGCTCATCGTTCTTTAGCATTATCAACACAATCAAAGCAACATCTAAGCCACTGCGTGGTAACTGTAAGCGGTAGCTTACCATCAGGTTGACAGCTGGCTGGTCTGCCGCCTTGTACGTACGAAACTTGAAGAATTTACAGGAATTTGAACCACACTAAGTTTAATTTATCTAGCTTCCTTAGCCCCCATATCACCATCAATCATCATATTGACTTGGATCCCGAGGTTCGCTTGTTATTCTAACTAGATTTGACAGAATATTACCATTTCCACGGAGCGACTTGCGTCTGACCTCCATTAACCTGGGATACAGCAACATGGCGTAGATTAGTGTCAGTAAATTCAAGGGTACTATCTCACCTAACGACTGACAAAGACTTTCGTGGCAGCCGGGATCGACGGGTTTACGTTCTTGCCGAGACATGGAGCACGTGATAACTGACAATTTAATAAACACGTAACCCTGAGAAATGAATAGTGTGCCGTTGGTTGGAACTGATATCGTCTGCATGACAGTCCCTTTAACCATCCTAGCGTCACTCGAACAACGATATTTGGCTGACGTGAATTAGATATTGAGTAAAGCAGTTCTTTATACTGTTTGACCTAAGGTCAGCAAAAAATTATCACTTTCCAAATATATGTTTAGTGTGCAATAGTACATCGTGAAATAATGTATTTTTGTTAGAAGCAGTTGTTATAACGTAGTGTTTGGTTGTCGGCAGGGTGGTGTCGCAGGAGCTGGGCCAGCGCCGCAGCACCCTGGCTGAGAAGCTGGCGCGCAAGGAGCGGCGCCGCGACAAGAAGCGCAAGAAACACATGCTCGAGAACGGAGACGGACCCGACGCAGGTCAGTGCACACCTTATGTACGCATAGCTTACACACGCACAGCCAGGATCAATGTAGGTGAGAGGGGTACACAGTACGCAATGTCTAGCTTTTACTTTTTATACAAGGCGACAACCCCGCCTAGCGGCTAAGCTACGTCAACTGGACGTTGGTAAGCCTAGGAAACAAGAAAAGAGAGCAAAGTTATCCTCATACCTATTAATATTCTCCATTAAATGGTTAATTATTTTTAGGCTTAGCGTATATTTGTACCTACTACTTATCCTTACTATCTCACTTGTCTCTGTAATATTACTGCGGCCTCGTGTGTCGGGTCATCCCTGTCCCTCTAATATGGCGAGAGGGATGATGGCTGGCCCATGCGTCATACTCGTGAACGGGTGCTACTTGCGATAACTGGTCGATGACGGTCTTGCGGCTGGTATAAAATTTTAATATTTAACTGCATCATTTCCATCGTGGTAATGATCACTTTCGCGGATTCTCTCCTGTTTCACCATGTCTATTCTGAGGAGGCTAACTAAATGAACATCAAAATTAAAATTAAGTATTATGCTTGAGTATTATTATGTACATTAAGGCCCACTTGCGTAACGTTTGATTTAAGTCACTCCTTAATTAAAATTTTTTGAACAGAATTAACAGCATAAAATAATTTAACTTAAAAGTATTTAGCGTCCTCTTGCACAACGACAACAACGCTTAGATTTAGTTAAACATTTTATGAGGTCGGTAAAGTAGTTTCTACGTTTTGTTTCATGGCATGAAGCCTTTTTGTTACGATTTTAACGATGTTATGCGTATGGTTTCGCATAAAACCTTAGACTATATATACTTTGAGCATAAAACAAAACGCATTGTCGTCGCCTAGCAACGAAATGACAATTGACAAATAATAACTAGAAACTTTTAAGCATTAACCGTAGAACCCTACATGGGGTGCAGGTGCACCCCACACCGATTTGTTTTCGAAATATCTCAATTTCTTTAATATCCAAGAATTCGCGCGTCGGAGTATTTTAGTTTGGTGTCAACCGCTCGCGTTTCGTCAATACCGTGACGAGGGACCGCGTTGTGTGGTCGCCTGTATAAGTGCTGTGGGGTACGCCAGTACCCCAGCGTAGTAAAATTGTAAGATTATTTATTTATTACGATTGATGCATTTATATGTAATAAGTTATTAAATTTGATTATTTATTAAAACAATAGTCTTATATGAATTAAATACAGATATGTTTAGATATTATGAAGGTAAAATTCAATGAAGTTTATTTATTTTGTTTCGGATGGCTGTCAGAGGTTTGAATTACGAAGAAATAAGCTCTATTCTAGACCACAAATCTGGCGAGGAAGAAACAGAAGTTGGGACCAGTTCTAATTCCTGGGTTCTTTACAAGCTTTCAAGATCAAATAATAAGCCAAATATAAAGTTTCAGCAGACAGTTTTGAAATTAGGTTTGGAACTGATACATGAACATTAGGAGGACCGTCACCGGATGCCAACTTAGTCCATTGCAGTGATCCTCAAAAAAGGACCAAATCCTACAAGCGCTGTTGCTCAAACTACATTTAACTTTGTGTAATAAGGCTGATTTGTGATCTCAAGTTACCGATTCTGTTTAGTAAAACGTATTTTCATGAATTGTTTTTTTTATTTTAAGGATTACTGTCATTTTAGTATGGGGTGTTCCAGCACCCCAGCGTAGGAATAACATGTGCCCCAAATAGTGTAGAATTCTAGGGTTAACAATAACACAAGTAGGTACATTGTTATAAGTTATATCATCATCATCATCATGTCAGCCTAGGGACGTCCACCGCTGGACATAGGCCTCCCCCTGCCGCGTCGTCCGGTCCAGTTATATAATTATTGATAATTTTCGTCGCTAATGACAAGGTGCCAACATCCGTGTGACAGTTCTTAAATGAAATTAGCCACTAAACAGCCGATTTTCGGTGATTAATTTTGACAGTTCTTAAATCATATTACTCGACATATTTTTCGTTGTGCAAGACGCTAGTGGTGTTTAATATTTTTTTTCTCGTTAAATACATCTTAATTCAATTTAAGAATCGTTGTGCAAGTGGGCCTTAATATATACAAGTGATATATAAGGTGTAACAGTTACAGCACCTTAAAAAATGTAAATTATGTGTATTATGCAAAACCTGGCGATGAAAAAGAGTGACCGTGAGTTTTATTGCCCGTTCTTTCTCATGGTTCGACGCCCTTGCTTTGCGAACGTGGCAGTAAATGTAAATGTAGAGTCTTTAAGTAACTATTTTATAAATTTATTATTTTGACGTTCATAAGCGTCACATTGTGACCCAAATGAATAAAGGATTTTACTTTGACTTTGACTGACTGAGAGTATGAGTATAAATCGGTTTGATTGCAGTATCTATAGATTCATTATTATTCGTAGATGTCAATAAAGTTTATTATAGTTTATAATAAGATTAATGTTATTTTAGGATTCTAAAACAAATATGTACTTATATTTACTCTTGTGACAGTGAACACCAATCAGAGAGCATTACGTCACACAGTGCGTCCGCCATTGATGCTGTTGATGTTTTGGTAGTAAATACAACTAAAACGTCAAACTTTGTACCTGTCATATTGAATATAACAAAATTAAAGTAGGTACACCAGACCAGACTTATTTCACGGTTTGTTTTGTTTTGCACTTCGTGGCATCACTCAAGCGCCATGACGGTTTACAGCGTTTCCGCGTTAAATTCAAAAAGTTTTATAAAAAGCCGTAATTACTAATGTTGCTGATCGATTTTTTAAAAGAAATTCGTTTATTTCGGTTTAACATCTAATAAAGGAACGAATCAATCACTAATTACATTTTAGGACAAGCCTAGTACTGAATCCCTAGGTGGCAAAGACTAACAATTAGATGCTGTAGGGCTTATAAGTGATGTTATAATAGAGCGCGAGTGTTCTGGCAGTACGACATTCGTCGGGACTGCCAGTACCTACATGATGATAACTTAAATACTTATTCCTGCAGCCGGCGTTATAAGTAATCGTATAATAAAAAAAATCGGGCAAGTGCGAGTCTGACTCGCGCACCGAGGGTTCCGTACGCATTTTACCTTATTTGAGGTTGGTGCTAATTACGCTAGTCCTCTAAATCTGTATGAGCGCCCATACAACTTAGAGGACTATCTTAAATGGAGTCTACTATGTGTGTATGGGGACACCCATAAATTTTCCACTTTTTTTATTATTTGTAATTTTTCTTTATTTGTGCTGTGAGACCCTGCTTTTGGCCAAATTTCGTGATTCTAGTTCAACGGGAACTACCATATAGGTTTTCGACCCAAAACCTATAGGGTACTTACGGTTGACCTAGAATTGTCAATTTTGGTTAAAACCAAGGTCTTACAGCACAAGTAAAGGAAAATTTCCGAAAATTAAAAAAAGTTGAAAATTAAGGTTAATTTTGGTACTTACAGGTCTCCCAAAGTGATAATGCGCATAGAAATCTTCGTCACTGTTCGACAACGGTCGTATTCCCCGAGCGTCGGAAGACGATATGTATTTAGAGTTGTTAAGTGCATAGTTTAGTAAAATTATGTTTTTTGTGCTAAAAAATAAATATTGATTTATCAGTAAAGAAAGGACAATGGCAGATTGTCTGAAATTAAATTGAAGCGCTCAGTAATAAAAAATATATCAAAAAATTCGGCGTGAGTAACAGAGTCTATAAATTATTCTATTTCCACTCGGGAAAGCCGGAAAAAAAAGATATCGGTGTTTAATGTTTAGTTAAGAATGAACAATGTGGGTACGTTTGAATTATCAAAGGCATTATGTCAGATTGAAATCTAAACGCAGAACTATTCTGTAGCATCTACCTGTCACAGCCAAAGACAAAAGCAGAGCTGCACATTTTAAATCGATTTTATGTGAAATCGATATAACATTAAAACGATGCTGTGACGTTTTTATTTGATTTAAAAGTTGTTTTGCTACAAAAGAATTAGCTTATTGATATAATGTTGATTAACAATTAATTAACTGCATTTTAATTATTATATTTTAAACCAAACCAACCCTGTAAAGGTCGATCATATCGATTACTTATTGTATAATCGATACGCATCAATGTCAAACGTCTATTCCTGTCACACCATTGTCTATGGCAGCAATCAAATAATAAAGTAAGCACCTAGTTCGTAATCAATTGGAATGCTTTTTATCATCATAAAATAATCCGGCTTTATCGAGACAAAGTGAAAATATAAAAAAACATTAGAAAAAATAAACTATTTGTTTTGTTCATATGAAGTTTAAGCTCGCCACAACAAACCCAGACCTAATTCTGCCATTGTTCTTTGATTCGATAGTTCCATATAAGTAAATAGTGAAGAAAACCACACGATAGCGAATATGCTACAATTTTTGTTGAAGTGATTTACTTCGATTATAATACTTTTTAAGTGTCTTGCTGTAGCTGGTGTAATGATGGAAGAAAAGAAGGTTTAAGTAATACAAGGTTTATATTAGAAGAAGAAAAATGGTTTTCAAACACAGGTTACATTAAAATCTTAGAAATCTAATCATAACATCTTAGTTCAAAAGTATTTACAGCAGTGATCATTCCAGAATAATATTACAATTACAAAAAAATTAATCAGAATCAGGAAGGATCTCTATTCCTGACATCGTAGATTCATCAGAACTTTCATTATGCTCTTGTTCATTGACACTTTCCTCACTGCTATCACCTGTGTAAATAATCATTTCATCAGAAAAACTATCGATTCTTGGGTCAAATTTTCTATATTCATCTTCGCATTTAACAGCATGACCACAAACTTTTTTCCATTCTTCTGGTCCTATATTATTGATTTTTCTATATAGCATCTTTAACTGACGTGACAGTCATTGCAATATTTTTTTTGGCTACGTGTTGCTTTATTTGGGACCAAATATTTTCAATGGGGTTAAAATCGGGATGATATGGTGGCAATCGTATAATTTGATGCCCACGTTCCTCCATTATACGGTCAATGACAAATTCTGTGTATTTCTCTTTATGTCTTTTTATAATTTCATACAAATCGGGTTTCAGTTTCTTTAGGTCATACGGAATGTTGTGTTGTTGTAACCAAGCTATCATTTGTGGTTTAGGTGTGTTTGAGTTTGGTGGTTTCACAGACAGCTTATTATGATATGGGGCGTTGTCAATTACCAACACACTATTAGGAGGCAAGTTAGGAATCAATTGATTGCGTAGCCAAGCTTGATAACGTTCCGCGTTTATTTCTTTATGATAATCACCTTCTGAGTCGACACATTTATGTAACATTAGAGCCCCTGGGACGAAGCCTTTTTCATTGCCTGCGTGTACAATAATTATTCTCTCTCCTTTGGAAATGGGTTGTTTGATACCTTTTTTGCTGCTATCTTGCCAAGTTTTACCCTTAGTATGTGATGTATGCACGTATGACTCGTCCATAAACACTATATTTCTACCAGAATTCCTCAGCTGTTGTATTTCTCTGAGATATTTGATCCTTTTTAAACGTATATCATGCTTTTCCATAAGTAACCGTCTGTTTTTAACAGTTTTCAGAAACCTAAACCCCATTTCTTTCAAGATCAGCCTTAAAGTCTCTGCACAGCCTTTGAAATTAATAGCTTCGATCAACTTTTTTCTCAAATTATTTACAGTTGGGAGTTCTTTGAGCGTCAAGTGAAAATTGTATATCATATTACGAATAACACAGTAGTTGAAATCATCAAGTCCCAGCCGAAATCTACTTTTAGGTTTTCCTTTTTTCGGTGTGGAAAATTTCATTGATTGATTCTGTTTTTTTTTTTTTTCGTTTTAAATATTAGTCAAAGTTCGTCGTGAAATTCCTGTAGCTTTTGTAACACGGTCCTGATTTTTTGAAAATAACCATCATGGTCGTTTTTGAAAACATTGGCTTCATTTAAGAAATAAAGGTACACATTAAATACCATTTGCCGTGCTTGTGACTTAAGTGGCTTTCCACGTTTAAATTTATCCATTCTGGAAGAATACGTCTGAAAGAAAATGGTATGGGCAGAGTTAGACATATTTTTATTTATTTGTTGTATTATTGCATTATGTACTAATATACTTGATAATATTATTTATTCCTATATCTATTTGTTTATTGTGTGTATCTTTTAAAATGTTTTTTCTAGTACTTAATATGTATTTAAAGTAGGTATTTTTAATTTTTTAATATTAACAAGCCGTGAAAAATGTTAGTATATTTACCTATTTTACAAAATAAACTATTTAAATTTGAATAACATAATTAAATTCACCTTTGAAAACAAAACCAAGAAGGGTGTGTAATAGCAGCTCTATATAACTCCACACAGAGAGAACACGTGCAGTCACCACCATTATATAAAGACGACTGACGGACCTTTGACGGACCGGCGACCGCCGCCGACCGCCCGAATTGTTTTCGATTGTGTACACATAATATTCACTCCTATTTTTTTCGAACAAGGTGCAAAATGTAAGTGCATTGTTTAGGGCTCTTACAATTCAATGATTTGGGTGTTTCCGGGAATACGACAATTAACGAAGATCGGCATGCGCATTATTAATTTGGGAGTACTGTACAAGTTTTCGCAAAAATCTAATTTTGACCATATCTTTTTATCGGGTTGACCCAGGACCCTGATTTTCTCTGACACACAATAGGAACCATAGACCTCAGTATCTGGTATAAATTTCAATTTGCTAGGTCCACCCGTTCCTGAGAAAATCGGTGGTGACACACCGTTTTTCCCTTATGTTATGAACTTATGAGGTATGGAACCCTAAAAAAATGTAAAAGTAATAAAATAATAATAAAACGATGATGCTAATAAGTATCTGAGGTCGCAAACTTGGAGCCTTGCTGATCTCAGCATCAATGTGCCGCTCGACCGCAGAAGTACTAACCTCTTACAGAATATCGACGTACAGTAACTGTAATTTTCTACACTGTTGCGTGTCGTTTAGTAAGTGAGATTGCCGAAGGGCCGCTCCCCCTATTCCTTCTCTCTCCTATTCCTCCTTTCCCTTTGCCTTTCCTCTGCGATGGAAATAGGGAACGGCAACTCACTTGGATACGATCACGCGATCTGGCTGCCGGTTTGCCACCTATTACAAAAAGTTCAATGCACCTCCATTATCTAGTCCTGGTATAATTTTTTTGGAGTTGGCGCAGCAGCAGCAGCTATTTTCATTTATTTAAGGCAGAAAAACAGATAGTAAAGTAATATTTTCATAAGGCGAAGTGTGGTTGTAATATTACAGCTCTGCGAAACCCTTCGAGGAAACAGGCGTGAGGATATAAAAAAAAAAAGACCGCATAAAGTTAATCAGGCATCAGATATATTTAGAGAGACTGAGGCACTTAAAGATGTGATCACAAATTTTGTCATATCACACTTACTATATTATATATTCTGTGATACTCTGTCATGGTTTAACACCATTGCACAGTTTAGAATTTGACACGGAGGAAACTTGAATTCCGAGTATGTTGCAAATCTAATGTCACAGGGCTGGCGCCTTTGGCATCAGGGTAACAAATCATTTATTCATTGATACTAAGATGATTACAGCTATCATTTTACAATATTTTTCCCAGTAATATGTTGTTAGAAACATAACGTCCCTCAAAGATCAGTTAGATTCAATCCACCTATATTGATGCCATTCTCATCAACCAACTATAGAAAAAACACGTATTTGGTGCGAGCAATCAAAGTTTTCAATAAAATATGTAAGGAATACTCTTTTGACCCATTTAATACCAAATGCCTTGTGGTGCGCAGAGAGCTAAGTCTTAAATTCTTCGATTCGTAGTTTTAGGCTGGTTTCAGAGTCACGCGTTTGACCGGCGCCGGCCACACGCGCGCGCTTACAATTACACTAGATTAGTAGTAGCGTTTCATAGTCACGCAGTTCAAACGCACCGCGTGTGAGACGCCCGCGACGGCCGCGCTGCCGCAGCTTCATACTTTGCAATGAGAAACGCGAACTCGTTTCACAGTGGCCCGCGCGCCAAACGCGCTGTTGAGACGCGCTGGCCAACGGCGCGTGCCGCGCGCGTCACTCTGAAACCAGCCTTATGTTAATTTCATAACATTGTTGACTCGTAATAGTGCTTTTCTATGACAATCCGTGAGAACCTGTAATTGGCTTACTGCTTCAAATTTCAGTCATTTTATGTTTATTGTTATAGCTGTTGGTTTTCCAAATGGTAAATAAATAAATAAATAACACTGTTGTCAGTGCTTGAACCTGGTGGTGGCAATATATGCCCCGCCAAAAATATAAATTACTAGACGTCGCCAGCGGCTTCGCCCGCGTCAATTATACATATAAACCTTCCTCTTGAATCTTTCTATCTATTAAAAAAAAACACATTAAAATCCGTTGCGTAGATTTTAAGATTTAAGCATACATAGGCACAAACAGACAGAAGACAGACTTTGTTTTATACTATGTAGTGATAATTGGAAGCTACAGCTAGTCATTCTTGACATGTCGATGATCCTCAAGTAAGTGAAGTTTGATTTAATATTAACCCAGAGTGACAAGTCGCGAGGCACTTACCACGCCTTGCGGATATTCCACGTCATCTGCAACAGAAAAATGTTTACTGTCCACGCCTATGCAATCTTTAAAGCAATGTGCTGCTAAAGTTTTGTTCGTAGGCGCTTCTACAAATCCTCCATTGAGAAGCGTTGAGTGATAATGTCGCTAAAATGTGGATTTCTCCAGTGCATTATGTTGCGACGGGAAGTATTTTCTGTGTTCTGCACTTCGTAGAAGAAAGCATAAAGTTTTGTTTCTTGAGAAGATTCCAGGTCTCACCCAATGGTTTCTCTTAAATTATTTTTAGTTGTTTTTTTATGGTAATAGGCGGCAAATGAGCAGACGGATCGCCTGATGGTAAGCAATTACCGCCGCCCATGGACACAAGCAACAACACAGGAGTTACAAGTGCGTTGCCGCCCCTTGGGGTTGGGAAAAGGGATAGGATGAGGAGTGGGGTGAGGGAGAAGGAATAGGGGATAGGGCCTCCGGTACTCTAACTCACCGAACGAAACGCAACAGATTAGGTACTGTTACTTTACGCCGGTTTTCTGTGAAAGGGTAGTACTTCCCCGGTCGAGCCGGCCCATTCATGCTGAAATCAGCAAGGCTCTACTACCTTGTTTTATGCGATGATCAGAATTTTGCCTTCGTAGAAAGTCATTGCTTGCCAAAAGTAGGCGTACTTAAGAGGCCGTTCCAAAATTCACGGACTGCGTGAATAGGTATTTTACGCCAAGCGCGCGGGCAACGCGATCGCGGTGTCAATGTGTGCGTCTGTGTAGCCCAACAAAATCTACCTTGTAGTGAACTCGCGGAGACAAAACAAATTGATACTTTGACCAATAAAATGTATGATCGTAATACAGAATTATTTTGGAAAACGTATTTTGATGTTTAAATGTAATAATTCCAGGTAGATTCCATTGTTGTTGTTAAAAAACATCCGACTTCAAACAGTTGTAGAAACATGCAAAATCTCATTTACTTAGATTACAATAAATACTAATTCTAGTCATTCTGTTATAAAATCCAAAATACTGAACTGATTTCGGAAAACTTTCTATGGGACCAATCTGGAAGTAATATCATTATAGCCCATCCTATGAAATAAAAATAAATCCAAATCGGTCCATAAATGATGCATTAGTTAGGTAACAAACATTAAAAAATATGAAAAAATAATACAGCCGAATTGTGAACCGCCTCCGTTTTGAAGTCGGTTGAAAATATTAATACACAATATAAATGAGATTTGAGGCAGCGATAGCCGGGTGGATATACCAACAGACATGCAGAGGGTATCGGGTTCGAATCCACGGCGCGCAACAATGACTTTTCGGAGTTATGTGCGTATTGAATTATTAATTATCGCTTGTCCCGTGCCTCGGAGAGCACGTTAAGCCGTCGGTCCCGGTTGTCATGAAGATCTTTGACAGTCGTTACAGGGCGTCAGTACATAGTATAAAATAATAGTAGGATAGCTTCATACAAATCGGCCGCCGCCGGTTTGAATGTACGCGAGAATCCCCGGCGCCGTGTACGTACGGACTTTTCATGCACACAATCTCATAAACGAGCGCGACGAGCGCGGTGAGCGCGGATTCAATTCAATTTCAAATATTTTATTGATTCTCGCTCCCACGATTTTTCAGCAATTGAATTAATCCACTACCCATAAAATAAGGAAAGTGCATAAACTCACATTATTCCCAAATGTTACTTTAAAGTTTAGTAATATTTGTTTTTATTTGAACCGTTACTGTCCCACTGCTGGGCTAAGGTCTCCTGCACACTCTTCCATAAATGCCGACCATTTGCTTTATCTTGCCAGTCAGCTAGAAAAGTATTAATAGTTTTTTCGACCTGCCCCTGTCAACACTTCTCTTTCCTCCAGTTCTACTTCTCCTTCAGGGTTGCATTGTTTGGTGATGTATGTCCAATTTCGAGATGTTTCCTACAGACATATCCTACCCAATCCTACTTTAACTTCGCTGCTTTGAAGCGCACTTCGCTGCTTTGGCAGTTTTAGTCTTACACGGTACACCTAATACGCTACATTACATGGCACGTTGGCAAACCATGAGCTAGGAATTTCGAGAATTGGTCTGGTTATTATTTTAATGTTAAATTGTCTGGTTTTATAACAATGTTTAATTATACTATTTTTCTTCGTAACTTTTCCTACTAAGGCTTGAATGTTCATGGCATGTTAATTAATCAAAACTGTAGAAAATGTTGCGGTGTTCAAATTCAATGGTTAAATTTTGATCTATCCAACGCATAACGAATTGTAAACTGATGAAAATATGTAACTTGTTTAATTTTTGTAGTATACACGTTTATTTTATTATAAGAAATATACCTACTACCAATAAATATCTACCTACTTCAAGAGCATACCAATTCCGGAACCAGTACCGGAATTCCGGAATTGACACTCCAATATCGTAACTCAGTTCCGGAATTCAATATTCTCCGATATTACAAGCCCTAGTACTACACTGTAGGATGTCTCCAATCTGGTCAGAGAACGTCCGCCTAGGTCTTCCCCTTCGTCCAAAAATGACGTACCTAACTGCACAACGCTATCTATTGTCAACATTTAGAACTTAAATTATTTCGTTCGTCTTAATTTATTCGTTCCATTAGGTACTGATAGTTCAAACTAATACATTTATATCCTCCATCATCCGTTAGTTTATCCCCATGGGGGTTGAATTTATCAAAATCTTATTTAAGCGCACGTCTTCATTATAGTAGCTCTAATCTTTAAAATTTCAGTTCAATCAGTCGAAAATCTAAAAAAAATTAAACAAACTTTTTTATCCCCATAGGGGTGGAATTTATCAAAATCCTTTCTTAAGGGATGCCCACCTCATAGTAGCTATATGCATGCAAAGTCTTAGCCCGATCGGTTTAAAATTGACAAAGTTTCATACAAACTTTCAGCCCCCATTTTATCCCCTTAGGGGTGGAATTTATCAAAATCCTTTCTTAGGGGATGCTTACATCATGGTAGCTATAGGCATGCAAAGTCTCAGTTGGATCAGTTTTAAATTGGCAAAGTTTTATACAAACTTTCATCCCCTATTTTATCCCCTTGGGGGGTAGAATTTATCAAAATCCTTTCTTAACGGATGCCTACGTCTTAACATCTACCTCCATGCCAAATTTCAGTAAGATCCCTCCAGTGGTTTGGTGCGGTGCGTTGATAGATCACTATGTCAGTTAGTCACCTTTGAGTTATGTATATATTTAGATACAATTTCTGACATTCATAAGAGTCACCTTAAGACCTAAGTGAATATAGTATTTTTGAAGCTTGCAGTATTTATTTTATAAGAGCATCGACTTCGTTACCATTATTTTATTATACATATTCAACAATAATAACTCACATCAAGAAGGGTTGGTCGCGCTATAATTACAGTGGTGTTTACAAGGCAAGCACACAGACGCAGTGACGACGGCAAGCGGCACACGTCCTACCTCGATGAGCGCTCAGCGCAGTCTAAAGTTCTGTAGACTCGTACAGGATTTATATAACGATTTCTAGCTTCGTTTAAAAATTAATTAAAAATATTTGTAATCACATTTAGAAGCTGATTTTTTTTCCTAGCAAGGTATTATATCAAATCTTATTAGAGACTATTTGTTTTTTTATTTCTTAGTGTATTTTATGTGATAAAAAATAATCCATTTAGACGTAAACTGACAAATTAATGACATTTTACGTAACATTTTTTGGTTTATTTCTGAATGAAACCAAAAATTCTGGCCCCATCATACCAAGGAGCAGGATGTTGTTATGTCGTATATGCATTTAAAAGTTAATTACTCACATAATTTTCGATGTCATGGACCATCGCGTAATGCTCATAAAATGATTTCTTCAAAACATGCTTTGCGGAAACTTGATTTTTCCGTTGTAGGTAATAAAACACTTATTTTTACTCCCATAGTACCATAGTAGACTAAGTGATCTAATAGTATCATCGTTCATTTCTTAATTTGTTGATATATCTAAGTCACAATCACGTATCTCCGCGCGTGTTAACCGCTAAAATGGCTTAAAAAACGGGAACGGCCTCTTAAATCATGGCCTGTGGCTTTTTTGGGCGAACATTACTCTAATAAATAAATAAGCACGCCGTTTCTGTTATTTCTGTGTACCAAACATGTTTTAACTTGACTGCATGTATTGCGTTGTGGTTTAAGCGGACCATCGACGTTCAGCAGTGCGCCGAATTGTTCATTACTTTCCAGAAAGATACAATCTAAACTAACTTAACAAAAATATCGTTAGAGAAAGTACCTGGTTCTCTTAGAAAATCGATATTTACAGTAATATGTCATTTCGTCTGGACAGCAAGAGTTCCGAAGACCCGACCAAATTTAACCAAAGTCTTGGTTTCTCCTTTTCTGGGCCAGTTGGTTGCATTACCTTACCCTCAAAAACGCAACACTAAAAAAACACAGTCACTGAGTCCGGTGTTGTTTGGAGAGAAGGATATTACGGACTTCGTTGAAACATCTGTAATAAAATATGTTACTATAGTTAGTGCAGTAAACATTTATTCATAATAAAAGTATTTATTTTATATTTGATAATGAAATGTAAGCTTATGTTTGGAAAACTCCTTTATGGTGCATTCGACGCATGTGCCGATGTCGCTGCCAAATTACGAAGATGGGAGACAGCTTTTAAATGACTACCTAATAAATTCTTAGTAAAACGATGCTTTAACGTGTAAAAACAGCGAGAACGCATCCGATAAAAATATATAACCTTTAATACTGCGACTAATATCCAGATACAAAGTCTTGGCACCAAATATTATTTTGTTTTCTTAGGGATCGAAATAATAGTCTAATGGTGAAAGTGATAGAGCATTAACCTTGTAGGTTGCATAGTGGAATCTGCCTCTGGTTCTAACAAATCTTCACTGATATGTCATTGTAAACTGAACACTGTTAGTCACATGACGGAACATCCTACTAAATATAGGTACTCCATCCACATTCGGCCCAACGTCCAAGAGACAGGTCAAAGACATAACAAGAGTCATTGTCTTTTCTAGTAGCTGTCACCAACTTTTACAACTCAAATAGATACTAATATAAATATTCTATGTAACCTATAAGGAGTCAAGTAAACAAAAATCTGTTACTCTTAAAGATAATTTTAAAGTGAACTCTCGCATAGATACACTATTTAATTACGTTTCCTAATCAATTAGTAGTGGAGTATATTTATCGGGCAGCAATGTAATCGACAGCCAATTGAAAGATCGCGCTGAAAGCAGATGTAAATGAATACGAGCGAGTGATCGACCGCGCTATTTGTACGTCAGTTGAACGATCCACAAGTAGGTCGGGACTCGCGCCACTACCGCGCACCACTTTCGCGCGCCGCTTCGCTCCGCTCTCCCGTCAGCTGAGAACAGACTGATTTTGTCGTCTAGTTGACATTCAGACTCGTCCTGTTCGAACCGAGTACTTGTGAAATGGCAGTCCCCTTGAATTTAACTTTGGCTAGTCATTCTATCACTTCGTCAGGCAATTTTGATATTGAATCACTCGAAGGCCTGTCAACTAAAACAAATCGAAGACAACCGTAATACTGTCTGCCACACCAATAAAATTTGAACATTATGGGATCGGATGCATGCACGGTCGGTATGAGTATTACTGGCACGACTCGATACAGATGTAGGAGACGTGTTTACAGTGCGAAAGCTCGCGTGAAAAGTTTAGTGGCGGTGGGCGATCGGCGAGTGTAATTATAAATATAATGGTGGCGGAGGCGGCTGGCCCCGAGCCAGCGGCGCGGCGCGAGCCGGCATTCTTGCCGCGGTCGCAGGCACCAGCACACCGCACCACCCCCAGCACCACCAGGTGCGTATGCCGGCGGCCGCGACGCCCCGGCACCCGGCGCAGCGGTGCTGTGCTGGCGCATCTCCTGCGCCACTACACACAGTTATTAATACGCGGCTATTTCCGTGCGGGCCCCGCGCACGCCGCCGCCACGTTGCGCGCTACATTTTTGTGATCTTGTGAAATCCGCACATTGTTCGGTCTCGCTGTGATTTGTTCATTGCCACGGTGTACTGGTACCACCATAGTTTATGTGTCAAACATGTTTCGAACGATTTACATAGAGTTGTGTGATCTGACATCGTTTTAAATCGGTGACTAACCTTTAACTTCTTCCGCACTGCAGCGTCCAAGTCCTAACCTGATTGACAACGAAGTACTAATATGTTGTTATTATTTATCTAATTTGAAACAAGAACCGTAGCTTGCAGTGAATGTGGCGTTACATGTAGTAGCGGTATGTTGTTGTGACAGATATGGCAGAAGCAGTAGAGACAGCGTCGGCGGCGGGCCCGGAGGAGCTGTCCCGCGCGGGGCCCAGCTCGGATGCTTTGGCACTGGAGGCGGACGAGCGGCGCCAGGAAGAGCTGCGCAAGCGCAACAGGGACCCGCCCATCGTCTACACTGACATCGACGTGAGTATACACACTTGTATCAACATGTGCACCATAGCGCACAGCTGTTGCAGTCGGCCTTCAAATCATTCATCATATCTAGTATTCTATCAATTCTATGATTTAGAGTTAATGTATACATTTACCATTATTTTATTCGCGGTACTGTTTATCATCGCTCTTTCATATTATAGAAGTTAGATACGTTAAGTGATCAATTGATCGCGTCTCATTTAACCTGTTAGGAGCTTCTCATTATAAATATCCAAGGTACGTATGGAGTCACCTATTCAGTGGCATCTACACAGTTTCTTTTGAAACAAATAGATCCTTTGGTTTAATGTTATAGGAATATAGTTAATACTTACATTATCTCATAGCATTTTTAGGCATCAAACATGTAGAACATGCCAATCATGCAGCTATGTCGGTGATTTAAATAAAATAATAAAAAGGCATATTTTAGCACATGGGATGAAGGCGGCCCGGTAGCGTCTGCTAGTTGTTTACCAACAGTTTACAGCAGGTACAATATTTACTAACAGCTCATCCATAATCGCCAATATAGGAGCAGCTGGTGCGACATTTTTATGTACAAAAATCTAAGGCTTAAGAGCTTTAAAAGGAGTTAGTGTGCCAGGAAGTATATGTAACTCGAGGTTATTTTTCACGGGCTGAGTCACAGATGCAGTTATAATGAATGGTGATGCATCGCGAACATGCGTCGCGTCGGTCGCCGGCTGTATCATAAACATGTAACACTCGAAGCGCTGACCGTGATTCCAGAACGTTCCACGTGGTGGTGACGTCACGCCGACACCCGCGCAAGAGACCCGTGGGCGCCTGGACACACCATGTCTCAGCATTGTTGCTATAAATCCCCTGTCATACCACTTGCCAAATTATTAGATATTGTCTATTTCTGTATAATTTGTCACTGCATTGCTAATAATAATGTGCCATTGCCAAATTGGAATGCACATCCTGGTCTCACACTAAATTCTTCAAATAATGATTACTGTAATCAGAATATGTAATTAGAAGTGTTATAATTAAAGGGAACAATCGAAAACAAACGCGAACAATCGAAAACAAACGTGAACTAAATATATGTTTTATTAAATTATACGGCAAAGTCTTTGATGAATATGGATCTCAGACGTTTAAAATTATAAATAATAATCTAAATCGAATCGACAAGGAGTGCTGGTTATCATTGGTATCTAATCCTACAAACTAAAACACTGATTTTAATACTCATGCATTTTTGTGAGTGATCTATGTTTGTTCTTTCAAAACCAAAATGTATATGTATACCACGTTGCAATACAACAAGATTTAAGTCCGACAAACGTAAAACAGCAGGAATCAATAAAAAAATTGTAAGCTTTCTCAGTTTGCAGTGCATTAGTATTGCGTACGTACTTATAGGATGCTTCTATGTAGTAGCTGTAAACATAATTTGATGAGTGCTGAATAAATATTCTAATAATATCTCGCGGGAATATGATGATGGAGTTTGAGGTATACGGTAAAAAAGCCAGTTTCTGTTAATAAATTGTAAGGCAATAAGCGATTGATTTTGGTTTACGTATACTCACTGACGAGAAATTTGGAAATTGAAGTGTCATTGCCTCATTTAGAGTTTGTTTTTTTTGTTATACTTCACGTAATCATAAGAGTGGACCTAAAATAGACCCTTGTGAAATGCAAATGGATTAATAAAAAAATATTCAGCTGTTTCCATGCGAAAGTAAACACTGTCCTACAACACGATGTGATCGCTATAAACAAGCAAACATGATTCTTATATCTACTCTTATTAACTTTCTTTCTAGGTAATTTCCACACAACTATAACATAGTTTAAGCAATCAAACGCGGATGTGTAATCTGCATATCCCGATTCTTTAGACAGCAAAAATAAGCGAGTTGATTCTGAATTTATTAGTTTGTGGGTCAGCTTTTGCAGAATAATATCGAGACTATGTCTTGTTATTCAAGACAAGCGTCTGCAAACATTGTTTTACGCAAAGATTCTCATCGTTACTCTTGCACATTTGCAGGGTGTCGTGGAGTTTGAGAAACTTGCAAAGTCGCTGGAGGGCGTCGATTTGACGCCGGAGGAGCGACAGAGCCTGGACGAGCTGCAGCAGTACCTGGTGCAGAGTGAAGGCAGTTGGGTGCTCGGCGACGACTTCCTCGCGTTCATTGGTGCGTACTCTATAATTGCCAACATTTTCGTGTATTTTCTTATGCTGGACATCCGTCGAGAAGTTTTAAGGCTTGGTAGTAATATGGGTGTGGTTTTCGTGCAGGTCGCCTGCTGAACGACGGCGGGTTGAAGTCAGAGGTGCGCGTGTGCGTGCTGCGCTGCCTGGCGGCGTGTGCTCTGCGGGATGACGTGTCACTGGTGCTGCACCAGGACCGGCGCCACCACGCGCTGCTCAACTACGCGCACGCCGTCGACTCACACCCGCTCCCCGAGCAGCAGGCGCTCGCGCTCTTTGTATGTACCACTCACCCTTCACCACCACGTGTCGCTGGTGCTGGTGCTGCACCAGGACCGGCGCCACCACGCGCTGCTCAACTACGCGCACGCCGTCGACTCACACCCGCTCCCCGAGCAGCAGGCGCTCGCGCTCTTTGTATGTACCACTCACCCTTCACCACCACGTGTCGCTGGTGCTGGTGCTGCACCAGGACCGGCGCCACCACGCGCTGCTCAACTACGCGCACGCCGTCGACTCACACCCGCTCCCCGAGCAGCAGGCGCTCGCGCTCTTTGTATGTACCACTCACCCTTCACCACCACGTGTCGCTGGTGCTGGTGCTGGTGCTGGTGCTGCACCAGGACCGGCGCCACCACGCGCTGCTCAACTACGCGCACGCCGTCGACTCACACCCGCTCCCCGAGCAGCAGGCGCTCGCGCTCTTTGTATGTACCACTCACCCTTCACCACCACGTGTCGCTGGTGCTGGTGCTGGTGCTGCACCAGGACCGGCGCCACCACGCGCTGCTCAACTCTACCACTTACTCTCCACCACTACCATTTCAAACAAATACACATATTAGATCTTATGATAGAGGTCCCAAAATGCTGCCCTGAGGCATCCACAATAATACAAATTTAATGCGCATTTAAGCCTCTTTTCTGACTGTAAAAATAGTTTTCTTGTCACATAGCCATCGTTCCCTGAAGTAACTTTCCGAAGTTATATCTCAAAATGTCTCCCCGCTTCATATTCGTTTAAGGTCAAAGTTTATAATTAACGTAATCGAAGGCTTGTCACAAAGTCACTTCAGTCTTATGAGACTTTTAAAAGTTAGCAAGCTGATGATTTCTATCTTTCATGCATATATTCAATCGTCTTATTGAAAAACATATTTCGTACAATATCAAGACGCCAATAAAACCCAAAATACTTACGTTTGTTCTCTCAATCCCACGATTGATTGGTTACTTGTTTATACAAAATAACATAATATTGTGTCGTGTGCAGATGTGCAACTTGTTCGAGAACATGTCGTCGTCGGAATGGCTGCTGTACATCAGCGAGTGGGAGCACAACGGACAGCCGCTCTCCAACATACGCGCCACCACTAAGGTATACAGCTTACTTCGCTTTATTTATTTCCTAATTATGTTAACAAATATCAAATGTTCTTTTTAATTTTTTATTGCGATATAATGCGGTTAGAACAATTCATTCTACTTGTTAAAGTGTCCATTTTTTAACACTTTGAGGTTACGTGTGTTTAAATTGTTAATTGTCTCTTGCCCCGTGCCTGTCATAAATCTATATTTGGAACCCCATATTGTGTCGGTATCCTTCAAGATACTGACATTAGTTTTGTCATTAATCACTCAATATCGCTATCCCATTTGATTGTGGAGGTCAGATGACTGTCGCTCCGCAGGTCTTAAGCTTATTCTGGAGTTAGTATAGTAAGCTCGCCTGAGCGTTATAGTCCAGAGTCTGGACTATAATGTTTTGGAAATTCTAAAGTGTTTGACGTTGTTGTGCTTTCTGTTATACTGTGTTTTGGTAGTGTTGACACGTGTGTGTATTGTGTCAGGTGTGCGTGCACTGCACGTTATCACAAGACATGGACCTGCGCGACGTGGGCACGGCGCTCATGCACAACATCGCCACCAAGGAGGTAAAGACCGTGGTCTGTATCCGACTTTCACTACTACGCTTACCTACCTAATACCGCCTCGGATGACACTGTCCACGCCGATATAATCTAACAACTAACGAACTGCATTGGACTAGAAAAAAATCCGTCAAAAATAAAGAATAAGAATACAATTTTCCAAAGTTCATATAATTGTTTGCGACCAGTCATTCGACACGTAGTTTTAAATTATTGAAATAGCAGTTCAGTGTGGCTAGTGTACCAACCATGGACAATTTTCGGCTGACGTACTTGTTATACATGATTTATGCGATATACAACAAACATGTGAAATGTTTTCTTCATTTCAAAGATTCTGTTTACCAATTGAATATGTGCACAGTGCACACAGTATATCGTTGATTCGTCGCATATTTCGACGTATAACAAGGTACATAATTATACTTTATTGATATTTAAAATTTTGTGTGACTTCTTTCTCTACTATGTAGGTTGCTTGTCAGTTGCAATATCTGAGTGTACCTAAGGTTTATTTTAAGGCTAATGTTGAAATGTGGCATTATAGATAAAAGTCAGCTTATTTTTATGATTTATAATAATATATTTATAACAGCGGTCTTACGGATAATTTGAAATCATTATAATATTAATGTTGACTTGAAAGAGCAACTTTATTCTCCTGAACATTGCAATCAGTAGATCTGCAATGATAAGAATTTCAAAAATTCCTACCAAACACTGTTAAAATATGTATCTATGACAATACATTATATGGCAAATACAGGAAGCAGTTCATACACAAACTCAAACAAGTCGTAACAAAGTATGTACGCAAGTCGACGGCAAACACAAATAATTTACGACTCAATATTATCTGAGTAAGATCGCAAATTCTTAGAAGTGATATCATTATATCACTTCTAATACGTCAATACGTATCATTGATGTATGGTGTTTACTCGCTCATCATGATATATTCATGCAGTTTTATGACGAAAATTATTAACGAAAATTAAAAAGTTTACCTTATCTATTTTTTACCCAACGTCGCCTTTACAAATGACCATAAGTCGGTCATCGGTGTATTGGACCTACCCGTATATTATGAGGACGTGTACGTTAAGGGGTTTTAAAGGTCTATATCCGTATCTATTTATATCATAAATATCTCCGTATCTATAGGCTGATACTCTACGGCTTCATTTTAAACATGGCCAAAAAGGTCCGCAGTTTAGTTCTATAGACTTATGCCACATATTTAGCTCTAAACATTGTTGCTTATTTCGAAGAGGAATAATGCGACGCTCGTATATTCAAACACTTGTAAAGGTGCTGATGGATCCAGGATTAAACTCTGAGAAGCGAACTTTGAGCTATACTTGATCTTGGTGACTACCATAGCATGACTACTGTGATATAGGGTTGCCCAGTATCACAATTGTTTTAATTACCATTTGAAAGTATCCACGGCATAGTTACTACTCGCTTAACAGCAGCATGACAAGCTTTTTATGTATTCATCATCATCATCTTCATCATATTAACCGAAATACGTCCACTAATGGACATAAGGCTCCTTTCCACATGGACTGGTCTTGAGCCACCCACATCCATCCGTTTTATGTGTTATTTAAATATATTTCCCCGTTCACTCCATCTCGTATTCCCCATATAATATGTATTATGTATATACATAATTGGCTTCTTGTATTTCACAACAACATTATAGAGTTTCTATCTTAATGAAACAAATTGATTGATTAAATTCAAAATATGAAATACTATGTAAAAAAAATTATGGGTCTCCAATATTACCTTATTTGATGCCCCCAATATTCCCTCTTCCCCTGTTGTCAAAGACTTTTCAAACGGGGATGTAAAGGTGCTTGTGCACATGGGGCCACGGCTCTCGTGACCCCCTAAGTGTCGAGTCTAGTGTTGGTTGTTGTTGTGAAGTGCAAGTAGGCTGCAGCGCTGTGCGTGTGTTGCAGCGCTTCCAAGTGGGCAAGACGCTGCGAGACCTGCTGCCCAAGGGCGCCAAGTCTAAGGTACTGTACACACACAAGTGACGAGACCTGCTGCCCAAGGGCGCCAAGTCTAAGGTACTGTACACACACAAGTGACGAGACCTGCTGCCCAAGGGCGCCAAGTCTAAGGTACTGTACACAAACAAGTGACGAGACCTGCTGCCCAAGGGCGCCAAGTCTAAGGTACTGTACACAAACAAGTGACGAGACCTGCTGCCCAAGGGTGCCAAGTCAAAGGTACTGTACACACACAAGTGATATAGAGACCTGCTGCCCAAGGGCGCCAAGTCTAAGGTACTGTACACACACAAGTGATATAGAGACCTGCTGCCCAAGGGCGCCAAGTCTAAGGTACTGTACACACACAAGTGATATAGAGACCTGCTGGCCAAGGGCGCCAAGTCTAAGGTACTGTACACACACAAGTGACGAGACCTGCTGCCCAATGGCGCCAAGTCTAAGGTACTGTACACACACAAGTGATTTAGAGACCTGCTGCCCAAGGGCGCCAAGTCTAAGGTACTGTACACACACAAGTGATATAGAGACCTGCTGCCCAAGGGCGCCAAGTCTAAGGTACTGTGCACACACAAGTGATATAGAGACCTGCTGCCCAAGGGCGCCAAGTCTAAGGTACTGTACACACACAAGTGATATAGAGACCTGCTGCCCAAGGGCGCCAAGTCTAAGGTACTGTACACACACAAGTGATATAGAGACCTGCTGCCCAAGGGCGCCCAGTCTAAGGTACTGTACACACACAAGTGATATGGAGACCTGCTGCCCAAGGGCGCCAAGTCTAAGGTACTGTACACACACAAGTGATTTAGAGACCTGCTGCCCAAGGGCGCCAAGTCTAAGGTACTGTACACACACAAGTGATATAGAGACCTGCTGCCCAAGGGCGCCAAGTCTAAGGTACTGTACACACACAAGTGATATAGAGACCTGCTGCCCAAGGGCGCCAAGTCTAAGGTACTGTACACACACAAGTGATATAGAGACCTGCTGCCCAAGGGCGCCAAGTCTAAGGTACTGTACACACACAAGTGATATAGAGACCTGCTGCCCAAGGGCGCCAAGTCTAAGGTACTGTACACACACAAGTGATATAGAGACGTGCTGCCCAAGGGCGCCAAGTCTAAGGTACTGTACACACACAAGTGATATAGAGACCTGCTGCGCGAGGGCGCCAAGTCTAAGGTACTGTACACACACAAGTGACGAGACCTGCTGCCCAAGGGCGCCAAGTCTAAGGTACTGTACACACACAAGTGATCAAGAGACCTTCTGCCCGAGGTCGCCAAATCTCAATTAACATAATGAGTTCTGACCTTCAACCGGCTTGCAACGGTCGTGGTCGCGGAGGGACTGATGTCAGCTCAGCCACTCACTTGTTTTTTATTTCTGATTTTATCCGCACTGTCGGTACTTCGACAATGTTGCAAACCGGTTGAAACGTAGGAGAATAACAGAGGTATTTATGCCTTTAAATAAGTCATTTATCGCGACTAAGACCCGCTAAATAATATTGTACGATGTATGCAAATCGCGAAAGTTTAAAATCTAGTAGTCCTATCTTTATCGTTATAGACATAGAACTAGCAGCTATCGTAAATTGAAAAGCCCTTTTTTTCATAAATACACTCATCAATGGTCTTAAATTCGCTATGGAATTTTAGGAAGCTTAGAGCGTGTCTTACGGCTAAGATAAGTAAGTCTTGTGCAAATGTACAGGCCATCAAGATGTACGGGTCTACAGGTCTGCTTCTCTGCCCCTTATGAAACTTGCACCAATATGAAATATTTAGTTGATATGTATAATGTGTTGATGATGATGATGATGTATATACTTGTTTATAAGTTAAAGTATAGAGAAGCAAGGCTTCTTGTCACTATAATATAGTTAATTCAGTGCATTGAATGTTTGAATTTACTTGCGTCTGTCGATCTTCTTCTACAATAGAGCCGGCGATAACGGCACTGTTCAAGGTGCTACGATTTACACAATATTGTGTATTATTATATGTACCTACTACACCTGCAACCTGCAGTTATACAGTTAATCAATCTAAGTCACATGTAGCGTGCGTCTATGTATCCAACAATGTTCACTGTTTACAAGGCTATCTATGTGTAATGTGATAAAGCGACAATATTGTGATAAATACATACGTTACCGGGTTTCCTGCTTGTTTTGTTTGCTCTATGTCAATACTGCAAGTAGGTGAAGAAATACGGAATCACACTACTTTCACAATAATAGTTGAAAGCCAACCTTGATTAAACTTATGAAGTACTAGCCGTTTCCTGCGGTTTCACCCGCGTCCTGAGGGAACTACTTCGCGTCTTACGGACCCCTATTTTTTCTTAAATAAAATATAGCCTATGTTACTCGCAGATGATGTAGCTTTCTAATGGTGAAAGATTTTTTAAAATCGGTCCAGTAGTTTTTGAGTTTATCCATTACAAACAAAAATACAAATTTTTCCTCTTTATGATATTAGTGTAGATCAATGTTGATAATTTTGTGCACTTGTAGGTACTTAATCTCACTATCGCTATCAATATTGATGCACTTAAAATATGCAAACATATGTACATAGTATTTGTTTACTTTCAGACGAAGGAAAGTTACCTATGCGCCAAGTAGAAAGGAGGATTGAGAAAAGAATAATATTAATGCGTAAACTCTAAATAACAATGTAATTTAAACATTTGTATCTAAATTATTTTTTTATTAATTCATCCTAATATTTCCTCTATTTCTGTTACGGAATACTTGAAAATATAGGCTTACAAATACTACTCCGGTATATTTTCATATGGTATTTTGCTGCATGGACATTCGATAACTTCTTTAAGTAGATGCGCTGAGTCCTTGACAGTGTCCCTGTATCTAATAGGCTAGAAATGACAGCAGAGAAGCATTAAACATAAATATCAACAAATCTGGCAAATTGCCATACAAACCGTGACGAAATCGTTGCCCTATAGTACAGCCGTGTAAAATTATATTTAACGGTGCTTTCAAATTATCAATGTCAGATGGGATTACGGGAAACAAACTGCCACTGCACGAAAACTAGCTGGATGTGCATTGCGGCAAGTGGTCAGTACAATGCTTTCATGCAAAAGTAGAAATGTGCATTTCGGCCGCTTGGCTTATATCTGATCTACGAAGATCTAAAAGTCGTATACGGTCGTCGGCAAAGCAACCCAAATCGATACAGGGATCAAGGCTGCGATGGAACTATAAATAATTGACACTATATTCAATCATAATACCATGATTACGCTGCAGTTCATTAAAAACAAGTGTGCCAGTTTCGTTATCTGAAGCATTGCAAGACAGTTCTTAAAACTACAATTTTCTTTTACAAACATATTGTGACGTGACCAAATTCGGGTCATATTTCTTCCATATCAGCAATAAATCATTTGGGCTTAAGGATGAAGCGGTTTTGTCAGTAATTGTGATTTGTTTTGTTACAACTATATACATACGTGTGTAGAAATATGTCCTCCGTGTATGTGGGACTTTAGGTGTGTTAGTGTTTGTGCTGTCGCACGCGAATAACGTTGACACGTATAATTATATTTACATGAATCACATTTTTATGTCATATTTGTATAAAATATGTCGGTGCTGTGTACGCTCGTGTTCGTACAAGGAGCTGTAAACACGTCCTGACACTCACACATGCACAAACGTGTCTGTGTTCGCGTGTAAATATGTTATGCGTGAAAATATAGTGTAGGTATGTACCAATTGTGTAATAGTTACATAGTAACTGTAGCCGGGATTTGGTGTGCATACTGAAATTTTTCCTTTACAGAGAACATGATTAAATATTATTTTTGAACGATCCTGATACATACCGATAGCAGGTACTAGGTAAACGTTGACACAAATCAGACAAAGAGTCTAATTATATAAATTAGTTATTGATCAAACTAGGAATTGCATCTCATAATATTCATAAAAATATTAGAAAAGTTATAACCAATGTCTGCATGTCGAAATCCATAAAGCTAAGTCGTGGTTTTATAAGAGCTAGTCATACTCCGATTGCACACGGAGCTTTACGAGCTACCACTTGAAACTACTGTCACAGATACTAGATTAACGACAATAGAGAAGTTGTCAAAGAATTATCTATAAGCAAGCGCAACCAGCATAAGGCTAACCATTCACCTCTTTAACATCCAAAACCTTTAAAATTGAAATCCAGGGTCGTAGCGCTATTTATACATTTCCAATCCGTTTGGTTTTCAAGAATTTGTAAGGGTTGAATAGTTGCCAAAAGTGGAAACTGTACTGTCGTTCATATTTTACCAAACGTATAGGAGAATTCTTGGAGCTGCAAATTGTAAACAATTTTATGGCAATGCCGAATACAAAACAAAATATTGACGTTAAAATATAACATAACATGTTTATGACCAAATCAGTAACACGTGCAGATCCCGTAAACACTCACGAACTAGAAATAGTAAACATGTGTGCACACTGTGATGTTAGATCCCAGTAATAAACGACGTGAGACGCACGGTGACAGGTGTTATAAATGTTAGAACGCACTCCGACTACGCAATACCAGGACCTTGCTCTCTGAGCAAATTATCTGCTCTTCAAAACATCGCTATGTTTGACATTGACATGTTTTGTTTCGCAGGGATTTCCCTATTCGTCATACATTTACACATCTTGCGTGCCTCCTTGCAGGTCCTATTATTATGCACTCAATATGTAACCATACTATCTTATATTTTATAGAATTAGCATAGTTTAATAATGGAATAGTACTTTCGCTTATTGTTTGTCTTCAAAAGTCAACACCTTACATACAGTAAAATCAAATAAAGGTACAGAACAATTGTGACGGCGCTGGCTTGTCCTTACACCAGAGAGTTTCATACGCGCGAAAGCAATTAGTAATCAATTTCGAAGGCATGTTATTGCGCACAGATTCACACGATGTCCTGACCACTATCAGGTTCACTATCATGGTATCATGGCGCATCTGCAACGTATCTCACGCATATCGGTCGGATGTGTTTGTCACTGAATATGGAGTGTTGTTTGGAAATAGTCCAGCAAACATTTCCATGTACCTAAAATTAGCAATAGTTGAATGAAAAGCAAGGTCTCGGTGACATGTGTTTGTTTACCTGAAATAAATTACATTAGAATAACACGTTATTTTAACATCTTAATACATAATCATACAAATCAACAAAAGTTTAACATGATAGGTTTGTACAAACCAAACCTAACATTTTTATATTATTTTAGCTTAAAGGGAGAGTTGTATTTGACGTTATGTAAAGTTTATTTTATTTGTGTTTATAGTACTAGACTAATATTTGTTGATATCGCTGCGGTAAACACAAAAGACGATTAAATGCAAAGTTCTTTTAGAATACAATTTGTCGCAATTCTCATAGGTGTGATCTGCATCCAGAGAAATACACTATTTTCTTATTTCAGATGCACTTTTACTTAACCAAATATGTATGAATAAGAACCACAAACAACATTTTCATGTAAAATGTTGCCAAGACGAGACCATATGACTTGCACTGTCAAAAAGTTATCATATGTCATGTAGAGCTAAGCTACTAACTCTACAAGGGCTAAATTAACAAACTCTACACCTTAGTCAAAATAATTATGTGGCTTGGCCATTTCGGTACATACACAAAATCGTAAGCTGAAAAATTACACATTACAATAGTTCTTGTAGTAGCAAAAAAAAACGATATCAAGAACTCTCTCTGACAAGCAACCTACTTAAAGAACCGCCCCCAATGTGTCGAGCGAGACTCGTTTTGTAGTATGATGCTGTCACGTGTGTGTGTGTGTGTGTGCGTGTGTAGGTGTTCGACGAGGTGTGCGTGGAGCTGGCGATGGCGCTGCTGCAGCTGCTGCAGTGGGCGCCGGGCGAGGAGCACCTGTTCCGCGCCACCAAGGCGCTCGCCAAGTTCGTGGCGCACTCCGCCGACGTGCCGCAGCTCGTCGCCATGATCGGACCCGACCCGCAGGCCTTCAGGTAACATTTATTACTCCTAAAGAAACTACATGTGAATTTAAAGAATTGTGCCGTACAAAAAAAAATGTATATAAGCATTTACATACTGATCCGGAACTCCATTTCATCTAGGCTGCATTATGTGCGGATGCTTAGCGAATAGCTCGGTTCGGCCAAGAATTGTTGTCGCAGATACAGACAGCCGTAAATAATACCGATTGGTCAATATTGTGCAATCCATTTTACTGGTGCCTGATCACTGGCCCATGGATCGCTATAAAAAACTGATCCGCTTGTCACTCTCTTTGACGCTGACACCCAAATCAATGATCGTCGTTTGCAGCCGGTTTCTCACTTACTGTGGATACTCCATTGTCGATCTCATTAGTGTAAATGTCTTCAGACCGAAACGATCAACAAGTGACACTCACCTTTAGGGTGTATCTGGACTGGCATGAGGAGTCGTTTGTTCTTAGTCTCGACATTGCCAAAGCCTTCGAGATATAGATACTAGTATCGTGTGTTTCTTTCCACGCTTCCTGTATCCGCCTTGCCGACTCGGTTGTGCAACTCAATTGCTAGCTTCCTGCACGAACGCCGTATTCGAGTCCTCTATGACGGTTGGCCATCAAAGTACCTCTAGGTAAATGCTGGTGTGCCCCAGGGATCCATCTTATTACCCATACTTTTTTCTGCAGATCAATAACGTAGAGGACATTTCAAGCTGGAGGCATCGCCAAATCCACTCGATAGGAAACCCGATTGTACACTTTCAAAAAAAACTGTTCGAGGTGACACCCGTAAAACACTCCTTGACTCAGACACGTCTTGAAATTAATGTATTTCTGATAGAAATTTAGGGTGACATAAACAGTTACCGCCCTGTCGCCCTGGGCTACCATTGCTAATTTCGCCACTGACGTAACGTAGTGACGTGTGTCTAAACGGCATGTGTACGTTGTGTTACAGGGGCACAAGTCAGCGCGTGGACGAGCAGATAGACCTGATCGTGAAGAAGATCAAATAACCGCATGTAAGCGAAACTAACTAGTCGTACTTTAGCGCCCGCGCCCGCGACCTCGTCCGCGCCCGCGCGCGCTTGTGTTTGTATAGTTTACGTGGCGAGACCGTGCCGCGCGCGTGGCGGCGCCGTGACGACTGCGTGACGGCGGCGTGGCGCGCGCAGGGCGGCTACGTCACTCGAGCGTTTGTAAATATAATGTTTACCTTCTAGTACTAATGTATCGTAAGACGACAAATTTAGCGTAAGTACCTGAGCTTAAACAGCCTTTGTATTGTAAATTATACACTGTACACGATATGTATGATGTATTTATTATTTGTATTATATAGTATGTATATTGCTAGCACTAACACTGGTGACTGCGGTGCATTTACGCTATATACGCCTGTTATATAGTTGGGGAATTGTAATAAATCTGTGGTATATTCACAATATCGTATTATTTCTAGAAATAATATTAACTCGTCCTTAATATAAAACCTATACAAATGTTTACTGGCGGAAAAACAGGATCAGAGCAAACCTTAATCAAATAGTTATATTAAAATTAAAACATACTCATAAATGAACTAAGAATATACAGTAAAGAACATCATATGGAAATATAAAATATGTGTGTCAAAAGTAAAGTATTGATGTCACCGCAAACCGGACTCTGGTTGGCTTGTAGGCAAAATCTGTATATATAAAATCGCTTGCTTTACTGACTGACTGACTGACAGACAAGCTACAGCAGAAACTACTCGGCGCAAGAAGCTGAAATTTAGCATGTATCTTCCTTGGGGACCATAGGGGTGCACTAAGACGGAATTTCCCGAAATTCCCACGGGATCGGGCAAAAAGGGGAAATTCCTAATATAACGAAACGCTAGGAAGATGAAGGTCAATATCAGCTTTATTTTTAAACTTCTGGAAGCTGAGCACTGGCCATCTTAATATATAAAATCCTTGTGTTACTGACTGACTGACAGACACGCTACAGCCGAAACTATTGGCCGCAGGAACCTGTTATTTGGCATGTATGTTCCTTGGGGACCGTAGGGGTGCACTAAAAGGGATTTTCCGAAATTCCCACGGGATCGGCCAACACGGGTAAATTTAAAAAAAAAATGCAGGCGTAGCTGCTGGCGTCCTCTAGTTATGTAATAAAATAATTCTGTAGTCCGTGCACTAGACCAAATTGCAAACCAAGCAGTTAGAAACCCATTGGGATCACATGCAAATTTTTTATGCGTGTGTGTTAGGAGTGGGTACAAGTCAATAGTGATGGACAGTATCAAAACATTCTACCTCTTAGTCGAAATACATTAGGCCAGTACTGCTATCGTCCACCTAGAAGCTATAATGTGTAATCATGATAAGATCATTTTGTGGGTCAGTTGTTAATAAATGCAATCAGTAGGAGTGACCACAAAAGTGGTTAGAGGTCGTTATCGAAGCAGCCATCGGACGTCACTCGCAAAACCGCATCATTAACGGGACAACATCACTACTTACCAAAAGTACGAGCGATATAGTTTGCTTCTTATTGTATGTAATATTATTAATTATATAAACCTGTTATTTATTTGTGAGTAATTTTCTTTGGTTGAGTATTTAATGCCCTTCAGTGCAGTCAATTTGTTTAATCAAAATTCATACATCTTGCAAAATGTAGCGGCTAAATAGGTACAAGCTGCAAATTGGTGAGTTCAAGTAATGTATCTAATAAAAGCAGATATTAAAGTAATGATACCTATGAAAATGGCGCATGTATGTGCATGCTAGCTGATGCAGCAGTAGTTTGGGCGCTTCCGTACACTTAAAGATCTTTTTATTGGAAATATTTTCGATGATATATATATATATATATATATATATATATGCCGTGTGGTTGACGGCATAGAATACAAGTGTCACCACCCCCTATCGTCCCGTGGGTGTCGTAAGAAGCGACTAAGTGATAACACGATGCAAATACCATCTTTGCGTAGAGACGGAAAACTCGATATCAAACCCTATACGACTGCCTCGTTGGTCTCGCGGCATAAATGTCCGCATGGGATCGGGAAGTCCCGGGTTCGATTCCTGGGTCGGGCAGTGTTATTGGGTTTTTCTGTCACGAAATTCTCAGTAGCAGCACGTAGTCTGGAAATGTGCCCGGTACGACAATAGGCTCGACCCTTATTACGTGGGACTAAAGTATATCTGGCGAAAAGTGGGTGTAGAAATACATCTCTGCCTACCCCTTCGGGGATAAATGGCATGACGATATGTATGTATGTATGTATTTTCGATGATACTTATAAAAATATGTGGGTGTATGGTTTTATTGTGTTTTATTGTGGCCGAAGTAGCTCGGCGTCAGTGACCGAAACATAGCTCATCTGGTTTCGCCACACATATTTATGCAAAATAAGTATACTTAGGTCAATTAGCTGATAAGTAAGCAAACCAGTTGGCTGCGCCTTAAGTGTCAACCGATCTGCGTGTTGTTATAACGCCGCGCGTCGGAGATACATTTCGTTCGTCAGTTTATTGCACCCGGCGCCGGCGCCAATGTGACACGCCACACGTGAGCCTTACCAAAGAGTTCAGATATTTACATAGAGGCGCATTTCTTATGGGCGCTCTGTAGGCAAACTTTCTGTGACCGAACCTGTGTCTCTACGAGTGCAAGAGAGACGGAGAATGACGCCAGTGCCGCCAACGGTACCAAATACGTACTACACTGACAACAGTCGCCAACTCGCCACTTGGAATCGACACACGAAATCCTTAAGAAATGCGCTTCTATGTAAATCTGTATTCATTGGCCTTACATACATATTATGCACATCACATGTTATTTATACTACCTTCCACTACCTGCGTGTTTGATGTTTCTTTAACTTTATACCCTTGCGATTATTGAGCGCATTGCCTTCACATAACTAAACACAGAAATATCATCATATCTTTACTTTTCCATGATGTGATAACGATCTTATCACCTTTTAGTAAAAACAATATTTTAAAATCATGCAACAAATTGAATAGACGACTGTCTCCTACGAGATGACTACCTAATACCCGACAAAACCATATAAAATTTAGAACCATCTACTATCCAACTTCTTCTTCGTCTTCTCGAGTCGATGATATAGGGATCAAATGTACCAGCCCAGTGTGTGGCCACAGCAACTGCACTGTCGATTGCTAGGTGTAAATCGGCCTGCGTGCGGAGGGATATTTCAGACACTCCCAACAGGTGACTCCAACTAAAAGCTCTTGATTATATAAAGTCAAAATTATGGTTTGTTGAGTTCACAAGACCGGCTTCCCTCTAGAGGTGGCTCCAAAATGAGGCCTAAGGACGCCAGCTTCCTCCAAAAGTATCTGTTTCCTCTTGGGATTACTTACTATTTAGTGAGGTCAATAAAACCTACCCTCGCCAAGGTCTAGGACCCCCAAACCATATTAGTAGATGTGCCACTGCTCCCCGCCTATTGCAATGTTTTGTAGGCACACTTTTAGTGTCAATGTCGTGATAATGAAGCCGCACTGTGTGCTCACTTTATATAATCGCGTCATACAGTTACAATCATTATCGTTATATCAATATAGTACTATACTATATTGTAAGTAGGCTTACTCTACCCTGAAATGCTGCTATAAATACACTTAAGTTAGTATATTATTGTTATGTGTATTTTTATTAGAGGCATGTGTTAACCGCCTTCAAACTACTTAATTAGTTTTTTTTATTTTTATTTATAGACTCACGCCTGTATACCCGAAGAGGTAGGCATAGGTGTAATATTACACCCACATTTCACCATGAATCTAGGTCCCACGTAATAGGGGGCGTGTCTATTGCCGTACCGGGCACATTACCAGACTCCGTGCTGCTACTGAGAATTACCTAACGGAAAAACCCAATAACACTTTGCCCGACCCGGGAATCGAACCCGAGACCTCCCAATCCCACGCGCACATTTATGCCGCGAGACCAACGAGGCAGGCACTAAATTAGTGTTTCTGAATATAGTAGTTTTGACAACGTTAAAAAGAAAATATCGTTAGGAGACAGCATATCTAAAAGTTTGTCATACGTTCTTGGTATAATTGATTGTAAAGTCTGCCAACTCCAGTTTCTTATCTATGGTTTAAGAGCAGGCATTCCGAATTTTATGCTACTTTGAAGCGATATTCTGAAACAGTCATAGATACTAGGAAAGTGAAACTTCAGCAAACAATCATTTAGGCCCTTGTCTGTCTTTGTTCAAGAACGGATACATGATTAGACGATATCGCTCGATAACATTTTCATTTGAAAATCACACTACTTGCAAAGCAAATTCAAAATATTTGAATAAAATATTCACTGTTCTTTCTGAAGTATACAATAAACATAAAAAAAACCTACGTTTTAGTGTAGTTCAAGACATTTTTTCTGTAGAACAAATATTACTATATTAATAATCAACACAAGATTTTCAACTTTTTGCATGCTTGAAATGGTTTGACCCACTTTACGCCCGCACCCGATATTTAACGTTATTCCTGATGTCATAGCGTTTACTTCAGCCGGGCGCGCTAGCTTGTCACTCGAGCTACGCGCTCCATCCGACGTGGACGTGTATCGCGTTCGCGCGCAACTATAGGTATTTTTATTACGACTTGTTTCGTAAAATAAGAAATAAAAAATAAAATGGGTAACAAGGTAAATAAGAGATCTTATGTTAAAAAATAAAAAGAAAGTTGACTTATTGAAGAATAATGCTAGAATCATGAGATATGCTAAGGATTGTTATCGAATTTAATTTACCTAATATTTTGATAAGTATTAGAACTGGGAACTATGGAGTCGATTTCATCTATGCAAAATTATAAAATAAGCTTTATATTATTATGTTACTATCAACATGATTATATTTTCGTGTCATGTTCGTTTTATTTATCCCTAATAGATTTACAGATTTTTATTTTAGTATTAGATTTTCACAAATTCCTATCATTTCAAAAATATTTTTTTCTACGAAATTTCGATACCTACAAGCCCGGTTTCCACGGTTACCGGCCACACTTGCTCGCCGTGATCGCCAATTTTCTTTATTTAAACACTAGTTGAGCCCGCGGTTACACCCGCGTTATTTAAGGCTACTGTTCCGCTCCCGTGGCTCATAGCGTGACGTTGCACATAGCCTTTAGCGTTCCTCGATAAATGGGCTATCTAACACTGAAAAGCACTCGCTTTTTCTAATCGGACTAGTAGTTCCTGAGATTAGCGCGTTCAAGCAAACAAACAAACTCTTCAGCTTTATATATTAGTATTATCCGATACTCGCGACTTCATTCGTGTGGAATATGAATCTATAGTAATCTAAACATATAAACAAAATTCAAGTGTATCTCTGTGATTTCAAAATAACTAAGTCTTTTTAGGGTTCCGTACCTAAACGGTAAAAACGGGATCCTATTACTAAGCCTCCGCTGTCTGTCTTTCTGTCTGTCACCAGGCTGTATCTCATAAGCCAAGCTCATAGCTAGAAAGCTGAAATTTTCACAAATTATGTATTTTCGATGGCGCTATAACAACAAATTCTAAAAATAAAAAAAATTAAAATATTAAGGGGGGTCCTATACATTAAACGTGTTTTTTTCGTATTTTTTGCTCAATATTACTAACGGTAACAGGTAGACGCTTAAAATTTTCACAGAATATGTAGTTGAATATTACCTTTCAAAATAAATTGTTAAATAAAAAAATAAATATTAAAGAGGGCGCCCATACACCAAACGTAATTTTTAAGCAATTTGTTAATTGATCTTAATAAACAGGTAGAAACCTAAAAGATTTTTAAGTATGCATACAACATACGTGATTTCCTTTCATAGATGATGGTACGGAACCCTTCGTACGCGAGTCCGACTCGCACTTGCCCATTTTTTTAATTATATTATACATATAAGACCATATTACATGATCCAAAGTTTTTCTTTTTAAGGTTGTCTGTCTTGCTGTTTTTTCGGGGTAATCCTTGAAATGGATAAACAGATTTGAATGGAACTTTCAGTGAAAGATATGGAACTTTGTAGGGCAACATATTAGATGTAATTTGATGCCAGTAGGTATGTACGTTTATATGTTTTTATCTTTATAATACCTATGTTTATATGTCATATGTCGTATGTAATATATCATATATGTTATATTATATGTCATATGACGTATGTCATACGTTATATATGTTATAAGTTATATGTTATTATAACATATATATGTTACATTTTATATGTTATGTTATATGTTTTATGTTATATGTTATATGTTATATATTATATGTTATATGTTATTTGTTATATGTTATATGTTATATGTTATATGTTATATGTTATATGTTATATGTTATATGTTATAAGTTATATGTTCTATGTTATATGTTATATGATATACAGGATGTCACAAGACCCATCACCAAGCCGAAGTCTACTCGTTTTGCACATCATGCCAAGTCATACTACGCGAAAATAATACCTTGGAAACGAAATTTTTTTTTGGCTTAAAAAAATAGACACTCGTATGAGTTTATTAATATAGATTTAACACTGCGATGGTAGCGCATGGTAAACCATTCTCAAGTCCCCTTGAACACACACAAAAAAATTCATCAAAATCGGTCCAGTCGTTTAGGAGGAGTTCAGTGACGTGCACACGCACTCAAGAAATATACATATAAAGATGTTTACATGTATGTCTCTTTGTCTTAAGAAAATTAAAATCATAATTATATTGGTCAATCATTCATTACGAACATTTTTTTTACTTTATTTATTTGGAAGAGCGAGCTCGAAATACCTACATCGCCGTGTTTTTTTTACTTTTTCCTCAGGAACGCGTAAAGGTAATAAACTGAAATGTATACCAAATACTCAGTTCTTCTGTCACAATAGACTAAAAATCTGTTCTAAGTCTATGCATTAAAAAGATACAGTCGTTTATGCCGCAAATTTTCGACGATTGGTCGTAACTATTAGGTACCAGTTTTACGATTTGTGACTTTATTACTAGGTATCATGGTTGTAATTAGGTTGAACTTAAAACTGTTTTAAAACATCCGTCTCCGTTTGGTAGGAATCAAATGTAGATGTATAAGCGTGTACATCCGTACATCATCCGTACATCATGTACATCCGTGAACATGGCGCTTGCAACAGTGCCGACATATCGGTTACTTCATATAAAGGTACGTGGTATATATCCTGAAAGACAATTTAAAATAAACACCCTAATTAATCTTAAAAAGGCGTGATTTTCATAGCCGCCGCCTATGACACCTTCGGAACGACGTCAAAGCCGCACCCCAAGAAAAAATGCAATCCGTTTTATAATCGTTGATTATTGTAATATAATAAGTGAGTTACATTGTAATATCAATGTAACGTAGCCGTTGTAATTAGATACTAGTAAATTATAAATTAGAACTTCTCTTTTTTATGTCATAATATGCACGCATGGCATAGTGATTTCAGAGGTCTTCTCGGCACTTGGCATTACGCCGTGGTCGTAGGTTCGATTCCCACCTGAGACAACACTGTGTGATCCACATATTTGTTATTTCGTGTCCGTTGATGTATGAAAGTACTATAAAAAGAAACATATCATAAATATAAATAAAATAAATTAGTAATAAGACATTCTGAAACAAGATTTCACAGCCTATGGCTTTGACTACAACTACAACATGTAGCATAAATCAATTGAATTATTCATATTTCTGCCTTTTATGGCATATTTTAGTCAATTTATTATCATATCATAAATAACTATTCATAATACAAAAAAATATTAAATACATAAAGTCGTCTCTACTCCAATCGAAGCCCGCGTAGCGAGACATTCATTCACCTCGCGCAGCGGCGAGCTGCGGGGTGAGGTGGCGGTCCGGGGCCGCTAGCGGGGAGAAAAGGCGGAGCTTACGCAAAACATATTTCGGAATGCCTGCTCTTAACCCTTCTGGTTCTCACAGTGTTCTCACTGAGCGGCTTGATTTTGGGCACTGACCTCTTCTGAGGTCAGTGCCCAACACCAAGCCAAAAAATTTGCGAACCCTCCAGGAATAAGATCGGGTGCAGTCAGGATATCCTACAGTGCTTACGGGCTGGTTGTATAAATAAATAAATTATATTATCACTGCTACGTTTGTAATTAGCTACCGATATGACAAGGTACCTCGTACTATCTGTTTGATAGATTTCCTGCTGATATGTTCATGTTTACTTTCGGATTGAGGTGTTTACAACATCGATGCAACCGAGTAACTTGCATCAAATGCTCTTATCACGAAGGTTAGCTTTGGAGAATGTGGAACAATCAACTCGTAAAAACAACATAGATTTACAGCCAAAACGTCACTTTTCGTTTATATTATACCTAAAAATAATATTTTGTTATGGTTTTAGCTACGTAGGTACCGGTTTGCTAACTTTCGGTGTTTTCAAAAGTAGACACTGGTTGAGTCTGTAGAATGTTCTAATATTACGGTTGGTGTAGTGGTTTAAGCGGCCGCCTCACCGCTTGACACTGCGCCGAAGTGTTGTGGGTTCGATCCCCACACGAGACAACACTTTGTGTGACTCATAAATTGTTGTTTCGAGTCTGGATGTTCATTGTGTCCGTTAGTTGTATGTTTGTAAAGTCCCCCGTGACACAGGAATATGTTCAATATTGGCCATTAGCCATTGGATTTCTTGTTACTTATAGATTACCGTACTTGGGTCTACTGTTGCTGTACAAGGGAAATTAATGAATCAAAGTCAAAAGTATTTCAGGAATTGTACACTACTAATGGTAGAAGAACCCACGCCGCTTCCTCGGATTGACATACCCCAACTATAGCAAAAGAAAAAGATGGACAATACCGATATCCTCTGATGAAAAAGGATAAAAGATGTAATTATAGGAATGGTTCTAGAAAAATATCTGACTTACAGTAACCCGCTGTATGCATCGACTATGCTTCTATTAATGCCAATATGGCACCCTGCTTTCGTGGAGTTGTGTTTGCTGCCTTAGCTTTTTTAATGTATCTTTTAGAGTATACGGCATAATGATGGTACATTCCGTGCAATACGCATTTGCCCGCCTCTTGGAAATATACGCGCGTAAATCTATGTGGATACGAGTGAGATACATTGAGAAGTATTGTCCCCATTATCTATACGGGACAACAGCCGACAACAGGTAGTGGGATCTACGTATATTTACTGGAGTTTGGGCGTTCTTTGATTGAATCTGAATGTTTGTAGGTTCTCCTGCGATATAAAATTTCCATCCCACTTTTGTGCAGTTAGTTGTTACTTACTAAAAGCCTGAGTAAACAGCTGTGGCGTGACATGCAAACACAATACAAATATAACGATATCTACTAATAAATGTATGTAAAGATGTAGTTTTTGGATGTGTTGACACGTTCCGCGCTCTGATAACGGCGATCAGTTGTTTGCTGCTCACATAAAAGTGGTAAAACTGTCAGTGGAGGTGAATGCACAAACATTATGTAATATGTTACGTCTGTGTCGCTCGTTACTGAGATAACAATGTTTGTATTCCCGGCTACCGGATCCACAGGTTACAATGTCCACGGTATGATATGGTATGGTAGCACGGGCTGTTTACGCAACTCCACGTCCTGGCGTATTTTTGCGTACGGTTTGCAATAGTGTTGTCACTCGAACCACTCCAACTCTTCGAGTAAGGCCAGCATACTCTTGATGATAATTTGCCCACTGCTTCTCTCAGGGTGCTGTCTCTACAATGTCCATACATAGCTAAGCTTTGGTTGCTCCATCCTCAATTCGAATGTTTACGTCTTGGACGTGACTCTTAATAAAAGTTCGTCGCATTGATCTAGGTACCGCACCGCTACCGAAAATGTCGTGGGACAATGTTCTACCTTAAAATATCCATGTTTCACCATAAAATAACTAAAACCTCGATAACCTTTTATTTAAGAAATCATTACATAGGTAGTATAAAACAAAGTCTGTCTTCTGTCTATCTGTCCCTAGGTATGTATGTTTAAATCTTAAAAACTACGCAACGGATTTTAATGCGGTTTTTTAATAGATAGAATGATTCAAGAGGAAGGTTTATATGTATAATACTCAATACTTTATTGCATTCCACAATGTTGTTATAATAGATGCTAAGTTAGGCAGTACAATGTTTCAATTGTGGACCCTGTCGGGCACAGCACAGTGTAGAAGGGAGGAGGAAGCGCGCTGTATTCAATAGGTTAGGCTAAGCTAAAGTAATTATCTGTTGATATTATGTAGTTTGCTATATACTGTTTAATATTAAATATGCTATAATCGACGCGGGCGAAGCCGCTGGCGATGTCTAGTCTATTTATAACACAAAAGGCAATTATTTGCCATTGCAACAATAACTGAACAGCGCTTTGGTCCTCTTCAGCGTTTCTTGAAGCGCAAATCATTTTCAGTTTAAAAAGAACGAAAAAAATATAAGGGCTGTATTTGCGTAGCCTACAGGAAGTGGCTGTGCCATATTTCCAAAACGCTCCTTCGAGAGCTTGGTGCAAGACGAGCGAAACGTCGGAAAAAATAGGTATTTATACATCAAATACCTAAGTTAAGTTTACGCGATTAATGGTGAGGGCAAACGAGCGTAATTTTGTGAGTCATGAGTCGCAGAATTCCGGTTGCCGAAAGAAAGTCTATTGTTGTTAGTAACTCATTTTGCGTCGCCACGCCGTGTGAATCAAATAGGACTTTTCTATGAACCTCACCTTACGCCTCACCCTCAGACCCGCTAAATTATTTTGTATGATGTATACAAATCGCGAAAGTTTAAAGTCATCTTTATGGGTTTTTAACAAAATAATATTTTTAGAATAGATGGCATTTGATTACCTACTATACTTCAGCTCTACACCAGCTTATCTACATATACCTACATCCATTGCTTTGCAATTAAGTACACCTATCTATCAACGTCTTGTAACTCTTGTATCGAACTGTACATATACATAATTTTAATCGTGTTTTCTAGAAATTAGGTATATATTTATCTGGGGCTATTAATAAACAATTTGAAATCTTATGAATATGTAAACTTATATGTTAAAATGTAGTTTTAAGTGGCTAAATAGGTATAATGTGTGCGTGGACAATCCGTTGTGCGGCGTGATTTATCTCTGAGATAAAAATCAGATATTTTACAAGTAGGTACCTATTTGTCAGTGTGTCGAACACGTTATACCTATCTATCTCGTACATAACCAGTTTTAATGTCACTCGGCCACGTTTCCTTTATTTATACTATTTATAGTATAACTTAGGTACCTAAACTTAGCACTAATAAGAATAATTTTGTTATGGAAGTAACAGGTGTTGTCTAGGCCCCAGGTTAGGTTATGGACACATCAGCTCATATTATGAAAAACTATTTATTTTTTGCATACCTATATGAAAAATGCAATGTAGTTACCTAAGATGTATAGAAATAGACGATAAAAGAGTAGCCGTGAGTCCTGAAGTTCTAAGGCCTTTTTTTCATGGAGTCCCTCCGCCCTGGGGGAAGGGCGAAAGGGGCTGTCAGACTCTTACTGACTAAAAACCAACCCGTGTTCCTCATGTACCCGTGTGGCGGAGAGTAGGGTATCACCGAAGCAAGCACCTCGCTACCCCTCGACGGGTATTGGCCTAGTTCTAAGGCCTGAGTTTCTTGCCTGATTTTTCTCAAGGAGGCTCTATTATGTTTTTTTTTTAGTATAGACTCACGCCTGTATCCCCGAAGGTGTAGGCAGAGGTATAATATTACACCTACATTTCGCCATTAATTTTTAGGTCCCACGTAATAGAGGGCGAGCCTATTGGCGTACCAGGCACATTACCAGTCTCCGTGCTGCTACTGAGAATGTCCTAACGGAAAAACCCAATAACACTTTGCCCGACCCGGGAATCGAACCCGAGACCTCCCAATCCCACGCGCACATTTATGCCGCGAGACGAGGCAGTCGTATAGGGTTTGATGTCGAGTTTTCCGTCTGTTGTCCCTTATTACGTGGGACTAAAGTAGGTATATCTGTCGAAAAGAGGGTGTAGAAATACACCTCTGCCTACCTCTTCGGGGTTATAGACGTGAGACTAGGTATGTATTTTTATTATTATTAATATCTATGAGGTTCTAACGCGCCCAAAGAAATTAAAATTTTTATGGTATTAAACATAATAATTATGGATTTGAGTTTGAGTCAGGCGTACCGTGTACGACGACACACAGGTACCTATGTCTTATTGGCATAATTATGTGATGTCTGTATCATACTTTTCTTATTTTGTATCCCTTTTTATATTAAACCCGTAAAACTTTAGAAGGTTAGGTTTGTTATAACTAAAAAACAAACATAAATAAATTAAGAAACATTATATTATTCTAATAAGGTATCATAATATGTATTATCTACCTGCTTGTTACAAGTCTTAAGTTTTATAAAAGACTAGCCGTTTCCCGCGGTTTCACCCGCGTCCTGAGGGAACTACTTCGCGTACCCGAAAAACTCAAATATCTGACGGACCCCTATTTAAAAAAAAAAAATATATAGCCTATGTTACTTGCAGATAAGGTACCTTTCTAATGGTGAAAGCATTTTTAAAATCGGTCCAGTAGTTTTTTGAGTTTATCCATTACAAACAAACAAAAATAAAAAAAAATCCTCTTTATAATATTAGTGTACATTTATAGCTTCATTCCAAATACGTTAATGGGTATAACACAGGTTTACGAATGCTTATTTATGTTAATATACGATATGGTTACCGCCGACAGAAATTAAAATGATATTATAAATTGGTGTTAATAAATAAAATCAACCTTCAAATCAATTAGGCTGTTGTAGATTTTTTTTTTTTATATTTATAACATTTATTAAAAAAGTACATTTTATTCTTCTCATTTCATTCAATGGAAACCTAAAACAGTACGTTAATATAAAAACTGTGCGCTGCGGACCCACCGTAGCCCTGGCAATACCCCTGGGGGTATGGTGGGTCTTTTAAAGCTTAACCGTACTCCTGGCTGAAATGCTCGTAGTGTTATACCAACGTGCTACGTGGACATTAAACTGAACAGTGTTATCTCTCGTATGATAATGACTTACTACTTACGTTTTTGTATTTTTAGACAAGCGAAAACAAGCGCTAGTACGATGATATAGTGCAACAAGGAGATAAATTAGAGAATAAAACGTTTAGGTATTACTGCTAATGGTTATAATGCTTTGTATATTATAGGTATAATCTGTGGTACTGTTGAAGACCCGTCATCATCATCATCCTTGCGCTGTCGGATCATTCCCACTAGTTCTATTGAACAGTTGTAAGATAGAACTAGTGATACTTTTATCCCACTAGTTCTATTAGCACAACCCGATGAGAAGAACAGAACCAATGGGAAACAGTTATAGGAAATTTACCACCAGTTCTATGTATGTTTTACAAGGGTAGTGTCACAACATCGCGCTCACATATCCGAATAAATATGTATGTATAAAAATGTGTTAAACGAATGAACGTCTACAAAACAATTGAACGTCTACAAAACAAAGAATAATGAAAGTTAATGTTAAAATCTCATTACACACCTTTTTGACAACTATAACTAGTGTAACACGAAAGAGGCCAATACGGAGCTCATCCGACGTTCTCAATTACACCTCATGAGATATATGGATGTAACATATAGATCCGTTATAGATTACCTACTATCCTTCGCCGCTTGTTGTTAACAACAACTGAACCTCAAACTGCGAGCATTGGCTTTTTGTCTTCATTAGGTGGGTCCACACAGAGCGAGCAGCCTCGCGAGGCATTTGCCGCGCGAGGAAACGGTCCCCGAACGAGCGAGGCCATAGAATAAAGCTGCGTTCACATTTATCTGACGTGATCTCTCGTGACGGTCTCTGTCGTAATTATTTACCGTTCACATTTGTCTGTCGCCGTTTGTCGCGATCTGACGCAATTTTAAATCAGTTCTGTCTTGACTCTCGTGGAGTTCACACTTTCGCAATGTTTTTGATGAATTATCCGATTCAGATTAAGTAGATATCCAATCATATCCATAAATTATTTACATAGGATTATATTATTTCGTATTCAATTAGCTCATCTATAGGTACTGTATAAGAATAATATTATAAAAAGGAAGTCAATTAGTTCGTCGTCCATTGCGCACAATTGCATACGCGCGTCTGACGCTTTACAACAAACAGTGGCGCGTCCACATTAGTCTGACGAGTTGTGTCGCGCGAGTTAACTGTACGGAACCCAACAATGTTAGCTTCGTCAGCACATCTCTCCCCACCAAATTATCTAGATAATCTTATTGTCATCTTAGCGTTTATTTATTATAAATAACTTTGTAGATCTAACATAAGCGATTACTATTTTATATTTTAAATATACTGTTAAGCTGTTATAATTAAATAAAGTATTTTTTTTACAATTAATCTGAGTCCAATCTCTTAATTCGCGCTGTACCGTCCCTACACCTCCCTCCCTCTCTCTGTCGCAGACCGGGATACTGTCTGTCGCGACACGACAGACGCCGTCACGACAGATTACATCAGATAAATGTGAACGCGGCCTAGAGCGCGGCAGCCTCGGCACCGTAGGAAAAAACAAAATTGTAGTTGTCATAAAGTTTGAATTCAGAACATGAAAATATATTTGAAAATCTATTATGTATTATTGCGCATGTATCAAATTGTCGACTTGTGAATTAGAGTGAAATAGTACATTTGCCATCTATCGGTCTACGTATCAATGTGAGATTGTTGGTCTCTCCTCTCTCTTATTTTTAAATTTTGTTTATAAATATAGTTCTTGGAAATGGTCATACTGCAATAGGGTTGTGGCATGTGTTTTTGCTAACCGGCTGCATGACTGACGCCAATTGCTGTACCTACTTTGGGTACTAGACAATGGTAATAATGGGCCATAATATACATAATTACTTATACTTACTTTTTTTGTAAATATATAGGTACATAGAAACACCCAGACCAAGACAAACATTCATGTTCATGCACACAAATGTTTGACATGAGCGGGAATCGAACCCGCGACCTTCGGCGTTGTAGTCGCTTACACTCCCGCTTTGCCAACCGGTCGTCAATTATTGTTATTCCTAAAGGATGGAATAGGTAGACATGGAAAAAAATATAGAATGAATTATAGGAAATGAATATCTGTAGGCAAGGATACTGTAACCGAAGCACAGACTGAAGGATTATTATTCGTACAATAAATAGCGTCAAAGATGAGAATGTTATGATGAATGTATCCTCCGTCATTCAGTGACCAGTGGATAGGGTATGCGACTGCTGAGCGTAGGTCCCAGGTTCGATTCCCGGGTTGGGCAAAAGTGTTACTGGGTTTTCCCGAATTCTCAGAAGCAGCATGGACTTTGCTGATGTGCCCGTTAACGGCAATAGGCTCGTCCCCTATTACGTGGCACCTAAACATTTCATGGTGAAATGTGGATGTAATAATATTATAACTCTGCCTATCCTTACGCGGATACAGACGTGAGGCTATAAAAAAATGTCCAACATACAAACACACTTGCGAATTTATATTATTAGTAAGGATTATTATGTCCGAGCGAGGCACGAAACAGCGTACAGACCGCGGCAAAACAAAAAACCAAACTCGATGGCTCGGCCGCTCGGTCGCTCGCCCGCGGCGGCACACGCGCTTGCCTCGGCCGCGGCACGTCCACACAGAGCGCGCAGCCTCGCGCGCCAAATCCTCGCGAGGCTGCGCGCTCTGTGTGGACGTGTCTAATTCGGTAGCTCGGGCGCACGCTAAGCTCGGCTGCGGCGGCACATGCGTTTTCCTCGACCGAGCCACGTCCACACAGACCGAGCAGCCTCGCGAAGCATTTTCCTCGCGAGGCTGCTCGGTCTGTGTGGACCCGCCTATTGGCAAACAACGGGATAACAGAAAGGTGGAAATGCCACCGCTGCGGCAGGATTGAGACACAGCTCAACTCAAAGCAGGCTCATTTCAAGTCATACCCTACTTACCTACTAGTCTGGACAAGAAGAAACTAGCTCACCCGCTTTTCAACTATCAAAGTCATCGTTGTCTTGCCCTGGTCCCAATTTATTTGGCGTCGGCACTATGTCCTTCGCTTCCATACTTCTCTGCCATCAGTCATCTGATCGTTTACCCCTTTCTCTTTCATATCCATCCTCACACAGTCCATCCATCTTTTCCTTGCCCACCCTCTCCCTTTTTGCCCTTCTATGTGCATATTTATTACTTTTTTAATAATAACAATAAAAGTGGGTGTAACCTCTGCCTACCTCTTCGGGGTTATAGGCGTGAGACTATGTTTGTATGTATGTTTAATAATAATTCTAAATTCTGTCCATTCTTCTCACTCCACAAATCCATCGTAACATTCTCATCTTATTTGTAGCCCAACACCCAGCTCCATACAGTGCGAAAGGCCTTATAACCGCCTTATACATGCGGCCCTTTAATTTCGCATTCATTTTGTGATCGCATATTGTGTCTGTCTGTGACCTGTATTTCACCCATCCTGCGTTGATAAGTTGCCTAACATTCCGATCAATTTCGCCGTCGTCTTGCAGGAGTAAACCTAGGTAGCGAAAATCGGTAATCATGATGATTACTGATATGTCGCAAACACTGACGGCTCAGGTAGGTCACTCAAGTCGTAGTCACTCGAATGATGGTGATGCTCGCAGCGCATCACGTTCTCGAGTTCGATCTCGCCCCAGGGAGGGGACGGAGTCAGATCTTGACTTCGTACCGCCCCCCAAGGTAGGTAAGGTAGTGACAGGGTCAGAATCCGATATTGAATCCGTACCTTCTTCCAAGGCAGGTAAGGTACCGACAACTAGGCGCGGTCGAGGTCGTGGTCGCGGACGAGGCCGGAGCACGACAGTATCTGGGTCGGAGACTGAAGCTCTAACCCAGAAGGAGGAGGAGGAAAATGTGTCGGAAGAACTTACACAGTTACTGCAACAAATTCGCCCACTTAACCGGGATAATAACCCCCAATTGGCGGCGGATTTGGTGAAGAGGACTGGGCAAGGCGTCGCCATCGTTTTAAAGGTAGCTGCAAAGTCCCGGCATCTGAATGGGCAATATGTGAGAGCACTGAAGGATGCAGCGACTACTATCTCTGAATCCGTGGAGGTGTTATCTGAGCGCACCACAACTGACGAGATAAAGCGTCTGGCAGTAGCTAACACTGCCCTTAAAGCGGAGTTAGCAAATCTCCGGAAGGAATTGGCCCAGATTCAGACCGCTAGCACGGCCCCTAGCTTATCAGAGGAACAAATGCGGCTGATTATGGATCGCACCAGCTTCTTGGTTGATGCGCGACTGGCCGCCCTGGAAGCAAGGCTACTTCCAGAACCAGTTCTTCGACCCCCACTGGCTGCAGACAAACAAAGACGGCCTACAAGTTCTGTAAGTACGGCGGCACCTCAAGGGACGTATGCCACGGTGGCGGTGACACCTAGGTCTAACCGGGCAGAGTCTAACAGCCGCGCGACTGCTACAGCAAAGCAGGCACAACCGCAGAGTAAATCTAAGAAGGCAACAGCAAGTGCACCATGCAATGCTCTGGATGTAACTGCCCAGAATTCCTCTGCCACAACCAACCCCAGCGAGGTCTGGCAGACTGTAGAACCGGGCAGAAAGAAAAAAAAGAAAGAGAAGAAAGGCTGCTGCCAAAGCAGCTGAAGCTGCAGATCCTAAAAAGGCCCAAAAGCCGAAGAACAAACTGCAGCCACCTAAGTCGGCAGCTGTTATCATAACAGTGCTGCCTCAGGCCGTGGACAAGGGCCTCTCCTATGAGGCTGTTTTGAGGAAGGCACGTCAGGGCGTAGATGTTTCTGACTTAGGGAGCGCTGGCGCCCGGACACGCTTGACCCGGACAGGGGCTCGAATGCTTGAGTTCCCTGGGGTTGAAGGCATTAAAACCGCCGATACATTAGCGGAAAGGCTGCGAAACTACTTTGCTGGGGAAGATGGTGTAAAAATCACCAGGCCCGTGAAATGCGCGGAACTGCGCATCACTGGCCTGGATGATTCAATTACTGCCGAGGAAATCCGGGGTGCAATAGTTACCAAAGCTGCATGTACCCCGGAATCCAGTATAGTATAGTCAGAAAAGCCTACAAGTCTCTTGGCTTCGTGATGCGCATGTCTAATTGTTTTACTGATTTAAAAACAATAAAAATATTATATTGCACTTATGTACGCAGTATTTTGGAGTACGGTTCCCAGGTTTGGAATCCTCGCTATGCCACATACATCGACCGTATCGAAAACATCCAGAAAAGATTTGTAAAATTCCTATGTTATCGTCAAAAAATTCCGTATCATTCAAATAATTATATTAGTATGTGTAAAAAACACCATCTTTTACCTCTTAAAGAACGTCGTGACATAGCAGATATTATATTCTTACTTAAAACTATACATAACGAAATTGATAGTCCTGAGCTCCTGTTTAAAATTGGATTTAATGTGCCCAGTAAGGCAGTGCGTTTTAATCCTCCCATAAATGTACCTCGAGCCTCTTCTAACTATAGGCAAAATAGCTATTTGGTGCGAGTAAGCAGGCTCCTAAACAAAATATGTAAAACTCATGACATTGACCCATTTTCTAGTAGTATGACGCGAGTAAGGAAGTGCTTAACTGAATCGTTTTTCAAATAAAATTAAACCTTTATTTTATCTCTGATTTTGGTTGTGGAGAGTTTTCAACTTTATAAGTTGTTAATAGTTTAGTTTAGTTAATACTACTTTAACAGAAAGCAGTTTGTATGTGTGCGTGTACACGGGTTACTTTTTGTATTATATTATAGTTCTATAAGTGAAAACTTGTAATTGGCTTACCGTTACCTATCATGTTGTTGTTATACGCTGTATGTAGCTGTAAGTTTTCCATATCATAAATAAATAAATAAATAAATAAATAAATAAATCCATCAGAGTCGGTACCATCCGTAGTGGCCCCGGAGGCATGGGCGCGGTGTGGGTCAGTTGCCCCGTTACTGCAGCTAAAATATTAGCTACCACTGGTAGGTTCGCCGTGGGATGGAGCTCAGCCAAGGTAACGGTCCTGGAGTCGAGACCTGCGAGGTGTTTCAAATGTCTAGAGCAGGGACACACTCGTGCCACTTGCAACAGTGTTTTTGACTGCAGTGATCTCTGTTATCGCTGTGGTTGCCCAGGGCATAAAGCAGCAGGGTGCTCCGCCACTCCACACTGTCCAATTTGTGAGACGGCCAAGCTCCCTGCTGACCACACAATGGGTGGGAAGGGTTGCCGATCTTCTGCAGCCTCCAAGAATAAAAACAAGGATAGTCCATCGACCCGGGCTGCAATTCCTGGTTCCAGTGATGTCCAGCGATCACCATCGCAAGAGGAGGCAATGGTCACAATTTAATTATGGATCGTGACTGCTGCTTCCTTCAGGCGAATCTCAACCACTCGGCCCGCGCACAAGATCTCTTCCTACAATCCTTGGCGGAGTGGTCGATTGGTGTAGCCGTTGCATCAGAGCCCTATTTCGTTCCTACTCGCTCTAATTGGGAGAGTGACTGGGACGGCTCCGTTGCAATCGTCAGCTCCACGGAAACTAGCTCCCCGCCTTTGCTGCTCAAAGACAAGGGTTCGGGCTATGTCGCTGCTGAATGGGGGGGATTGGTTATTTACGGGGTCTACTTCTCCCCCAACCGGAGTTTGGCTGATTTTGAGATCTTTCTCGACAATCTTGAGACCTCGATACGGCGTTTATCACCTAGCCACGTCTTGGTTATGGGTGATTTTAATGCAAAAGCTGTTGCGTGGGGATCTCCCAGAACGGACGTACGTGGTGCGGCTGTCCTACAATGGATGTCATCGGTTGATCTCTGTCTTTTAAACAGAGGTTCTACCAATACATGCGTGCGACGACAGGGGGGGTCGATAGTGGACCTCTCGTTCGCTACTCCTGAAGTTGCAGCGCGTGTGAGGAGCTGGCGCGTACTGCAGGAGGTGGAGACCCTCTCGGATCACTTGTATATCCGAATACGCGTCTCCCGAACGCAGACGTCTCGAGGGAGCACATTTAACAGAACTGCCAGTTTTCCACGATGGGCTGTACGTAGGCTCAACCGGAACTTACTAGCCGAGGCGGCCATTATTCAGTCTTGGCTGATCACACCACCTCATTCCGAGGGGGTTGATATTGCTGCTGAGGCTGGCCGTTTTCGTGATACGATGGCGAATATATGCGATGCAGCCATGCCTCGCGTTCGTCGTCGACCCCCGAAAAAGGAAGTTTACTGGTGGTCCCGGGAATTGGCAGATCTCCGCGAAGCATGTACTCGTGCTCGGAGGCCTTATACCCGCGGCCGACGTAGGCACGCCGGTGACGAAAGGGAGGCACAGTTGTACGAAGCGTATCAATCCGCTTGTACAAATCTAAAAATTGCTATCTGTCGCGCCAAAGAAATTGCTCGCGAAGAGATGTTGAGGAGTCTCGATAATGACCCCTGGGGTCGTCCATATCGTGCTGTGCGCAACAAGCTACGCGGGTCGGGTCCTCCCCTCACCGAGACTCTCCAACCTAGCTTCCTTGCCGAAGTGATCGAAGGGCTTTTTCCTCTACGGGTTGGACATACGGCACCGGTAATGGCTCCCTCGGCTGACGCTCAGGTAACTGAACCGGAAGCCCCAGGCGTCACGGAAGCGGAAATTGGGGCGGCTGTTCTAAGGATTCGCTCCAAAAACACTGCCCCCGGCCCAGACGGGATTCCAGCGCGGGTTCTCGCTCTGGCTCTTGAACATCTTCAAGATCACCTCCGGAGTCTCCTTGACGCTTGTCTTCGATCCGGTCAGTTCCCTGAGTGCTGGAAGACGGGGAAGTTGGTTCTTCTGCCTAAGCCAGGACGGCCTCCAGATTCGGCTGCGGCCTACAGGCCTATTGTCCTGCTGGACGAGTCGGGCAAGTTGTTTGAGAGAATTCTCGCTGCCCGCATCGTCCGGCATCTCAATGAAGTCGGTCCCAATCTGTCGGACGCTCAATTCGGTTTTCGTTTGGGACGTTCTACAGTGGACGCTATAATGAAACTGAAGGTTATGGCCGAGGATGCGGTCGCCACAGGTGGTGTTTTGTTGGCGGTGTCTCTTGACATCGCCAACGCTTTTAATAGTCTGCCATTTAGCTGCATCCGCGAGGCACTTCTCTACCACAGAGTTCCAGGTTACCTGGTGCGGCTAGTGGCAGACTACTTGGAAGGAAGAAGCATTGTGCACCAGGATCGAGACGGAGTCGTAGTACGAAATCTTATGTCGTGCGGTGTTCCACAGGGGTCGGTCCTGGGACCGCTCCTGTGGAACATTGGCTACGACTGGGTACTTCGAGGTGAGTACCCTCGCGGGCTGGGTGTCATTTGCTACGCCGATGATACCCTTGTTACAGCCCGGGGAACTAGCTTCGATGAGGCGGTTCACTTGGCTACCACTGGAGTTTCAGAAGTGATCGGACGTATTCAGGCACTGGGACTCACGGTGGCTCTCAACAAGACGGAGGCCCTTTTCTTCCACGGGCCTCGTCGTAAGCCGCCCACTGGTGCCTCGATAACGATTAACTCGGTTCTCGTGCCGATCAAATCCAGCATGAAGTATCTTGGGCTCAAGCTGGACGGAAGATGGCAGTTCGGCGAACACTTTCGCCAACTTTCCACAAAGCTTGTCGGCACAGCATCTGCCCTCGGACGACTTTTGCCGAATCTAGGTGGTCCATCTATTACGTGTCGGCAACTCTTCACTGGTGTTATCCGCTCGATGGCACTGTATGGAGCGCCAGTGTGGGCACAGTGCCTGACTGCCCAAACAAGGGCTATTTTATGGAAACCCCAAAGGGTTATGTCAGTGAGGGTAATACGAGGCTACCGCACCGTGTCAACTGAGGCGGCATGTGCCCTAGCTGGAACCCCACCATGGGACTTGGAGGCGGAAGCACTCGCCGAAATATACTGGCGGACAGTGGCGGCGAAGGTGGTGGGCCGTATTCCACCTCTGGAGGAAATACGCATTTGGCGGGAAAATGCCCGCCAGGCTACAATGGCCAAATGGCGTGACCGGCTGGAGACGCCTCGAGCCGGTGCAAGGACCGTGGATGCGCTTCGGCCTGTCCTAGACAGTTGGGCGGGGCGGCAGCATGGGACTCTCACTTTCCGACTGGTGCAGGTTTTGTCGGGGCACGGGTGCTTTGGAAAATACCTGCACTCAGTCGCTAGGAGAGAGCCGAGTCCCATCTGTCACCACTGCGACTGCAGCGAGGACACTGCGCAGCATACCCTGGAGCATTGTCCGGCTTGGGATGTGGGGCGCCGTGATCTCGTTGCAGTCATTGGTTCTGACCTGTCGCTGGCGGCTGTAGTTCAAGCTATGGTCGTCAGTGACAGACAATGGGCGGCGGTCGCAAGCTTCTGCGAGGATGTAATCTCGCAGAAGGAAGCGGCGGAGCGAGTCAGGGAGGAAAATGCCCTGCCTGATTCGATCCGTCGCCGGCGAACCGGGCGGCGTCAACGCGCTGAGATGCGCTTTATGCCGCCATAGGTGGCGCCGCGGGCGTTGGACCGGGGGATAGCCACCGCCCGCGGAGTTCCGCGACGGGGTGATGTCCTAAGATGAGCCAGGACATCGCCCAATAGAGGTAGCCCGCTTCACTGTGGGTGTCTCGCTGGGAGGTTGCCGAAGTCGTAACAAGTTCCGGGACCTCCCGTCAAGGCGACTTGCAAGGCTCACCGCGGGTTGTTTAGTGGGTGCAGTCCCACATAACCTTCGTTTGTCCCCCGGACGGATGGGGTATGCACAAGCATTTTTCCCGCGTAAAAAAAAAAAAAAAAAAAAAAAAAAGGTAGCGAAAATCGGAGCAATTCAAAGTAGCGACTAATTAGCACCTGTTAGAAAATGATGTGACCCAAAATATGCTATATTTTAACAGCACTAGTACTAGTAGTCCAAATAAGAACAACGTGTTAGAAACGCTTGGCCCATCACCTACAAGATTATATGTTTGTTGTTGCATTGTGGAAAAAGTTTCCCCAAAAACAAATGTAAGTATTGAAAACGATCACAAGTATACACTAATAAAATAAAACCGTTTTTCTAAAATGAAGATGTACCTATATGAGCTGTATTACAAGTCCTGTGTAACCGGTGTAGTGTAGGCTACACTTTGTGGCGGAGCCGTTTCTGAGATAGAGTCGACCAGATCGTTCGCGACCGGTGCGCTCGACACAAGCATTGTACCCCGTCCTCAACCATTGAGCTTGTTCTAGATACATCTATACTATATTTCAAATATTCCAATCTAGTTCACATAAAGTTGTCGGTTTTTAGTTGTTTATTTTTGTGACAATGGAGGACACCAAAACCAATTTCGCGTGCAGTGTGATAAGTTTGTTAGTGCATAACTAATATCGATATTGTGTGGCTGTTTAGGAGAAGTAGTGAGATATGAGTGCAGATTTAGCAGGTGAGTGCGGCACGGTACGTCAGCGGCGCTGCAGCAACGTGTGGCGTATCTATCTGTGATGTTTGTCGCACTATTTACTCACCAACACATCGGAAACGTTTCACTGATACCAAGATAATGAATCAAATTATAACGGGCGGCGTCGGTGCGGCGCGCTGAAAGCACAGTGAGGCTCGCACGGTCGCCATCGTCGCGTCCGCTCGCACACACCGCATCTCACCACTCAACTGTACCATTCAATTTAATTAGTGAATGGAATTACACTTAGTCTATAAACAATCGATATCGCCGTCGTTATAATTATTAATAAGAGGGCATGCACCGTGCCGACTGACGGTTCCTACTAGTGGATCAACGACGGGATCAATAACAGAGGAGTAGGTAGTTGGTATCAATGGAGCCGGAGGAGGGTATCCCGCTAGCGAAGCGCTCGAAGGCGGAGCGGGGATGGCTGCGGATCGCCAAGAAGCGTCTGCCGATCCTGGAGTGGGCGCCACGCTACGACCGGCTGACGGCGCTGGCCGACCTGGTGGCGGGTATCACGCTGGGCCTCACGCTCGTGCCGCAGAGCATCGCCTACGCCTCGCTCGCCAACCTGCCCGTGCACTACGGACTGTACTCCTCCTTCGTAGGTGAGTACTCTAACCATTCATTTTATACACTACTTACCACACATCATAATATTTTTTGGGTTATAGCTACCAGGTGCAAATACACAAATGCATCCAAAAGATTTAGGTAAGCCTTGGAATACAGGATCCGCTTACTAATTTACTAGGGCCTCTATTCAGAACCAACAAAAATGTTTAAGTTGATGTTCAATTGCTTCGGTTCGATTTTATATTTCAAACAATTTACTACAAATGACAAATTGATCGCATTGTTTATCAATTTGCTGCACTCATTAAGAAGTCAAGTCAAAACCGGATCAAATTCTATGCGTAGTTACTTAGAGTTATTTTACCTAAATAACTTGCCTAATTAGTGGAATTTGATATCTGACGATTCTAAATTGGACTCCAGATTTGAGAGGAAAACATTTAGCATTTCTACTGAGCAACTGTTGTCTAAGCTCCGCAATTCAAAGGGTTAGTCTGTTTATAGGTATGTAGGTTCGGTTTACTTACTGTGCTATAGGCCATTCGGGCCGTTCCATTAGCTACTATACGGTATACCTGATTTACATAGATAACACTTTAATTAATGCACGCATTTTACGCCAACTACCTGTAGGTATATTATGAATATGTATGGTTTCGTTAGCAGATATTTATTTTTGTTTGAGAATTAATTCCAATCGACCATCAAAATTTTAATCAGCAAACCGAACTGTAAAGAAGATTGATACGATGTTTTATGGACAGGGTCTGACCATGTAAGCGGCGGTTCCTGAATGGTGTGAGAGGCCAGAGCTCAGCGTAGCGTGTGGCCAACACCTCTCTACCTATAATCTACATATATCCACTCAATTTACGCGAACCAGAATTTAGCTGCAGGCCCTCCATCAGCTTCTCTCTCTCTTTGTAATGGACTATTATCTTCATCATTATCCTGTGCCCATCATTCCATATAACAACTGCCAAAGATGTTAATGTAACAGCCAGGACCGACGGCTTAACGTGCTCTCCGATGCATGGGGCAGCGGTATATAAAAAAATAACAAAAACTTATCAACAAAACGTCCAACTAGGCTTCCACTTGGCTATCGATTACTTAAAGGACTTTTATCCTAAGGTTGACTAGGAAAACTGCCTCGTTGGTCTCGCGGCATAAATGTGCGCGTGGGATTTGGAGGTCTCGGTTTCGATTCCCGGGTCGGGCAAAGTGTTATTGGGTTTTTCCGTTAGGAAATTCTCAGTAGCAGCACGGAGTCTGGTAATGTGCCCGTTACGGCAATATGCTCCCATGCTATTAGCGAGTCTATAAAAAAAATCCTAAGGTTAAATCCTAGGTTAATCCTAGTCCGAATTAATTGTGCCTATACGGACTGGTTTGACATCTCCAGAGGTGTCCAGCTTCGCCGTGGTTGTTCAACTTGTTCATGGATAGCTGCATGAATGATATGAGAGAATCTGAATGTGGGATCGATATGGTAGGATTGCGTGTTAAGTGCCTGTTGTACGCCGATGATCAAGTCATTCTTGCATCATCGGCGAATGATTTGCAAGAGATGACGGACTACATGAACGAGGGCTTTAAAGCTAAAGGTATGAAAATGAATGCAAGAAAGACGAAAGTGATGGTATTCGAAAGAGATGAAAGTTTGACTGAGTGTAATATTGCAATTGAAGATGAAAAAGAAGAGCAAGTAAGAGAATTTGTATATTTGGGTAGCGTGTTTACAGGAGACGGAAGATGTGAAGAAGATATTGAAAGGAGAGTGACTGCGGGCAATCGTGTAAATGGAGCACTGTATGCCTTTTTGAACGGCCAGACTGTACCAAAAGAGGCGCGATTGGCGGTTCATAATGGAGTGCTTGTCCCCACGTTGATGTACGGAAGTGAGAGTTGGGTATGGCAGAAAAAGCACGAAAGTAGAATTAACGCAGTTGAGATGCGATCACTGCGTAGTATGTGTGGTGTGAGACTGATTGATAGAATTCCGAACGTAACTATACGAGAGAACAGTGGTCTGAAAGAAGATGTCGTGACTAGGATTGAGAAAGGAATGCTGAAGTGGTTTGGACACGTGGAGCGAATGAGTGAAGAAAGAATGACGAATCGGATCTATAAGGCAAATGTGTGTGGGCAAGTCGGTCGCGGCAGACCTCGTCGGACATTCCTCGAGAGAAGTTGGGGACGTCCTAAAAAACGGCAAGGTCAGAAGTACCCGAAACCGGCGAGCATGTATGAAAAGAGTAATGAGAAAGCAAGTGGCGTTCCGTTGTCTCTGCCTACCCCGATGGGAAAAAGGCGTGAGTATATGTATGCATGTAAGTCCTAGGACAATTTCAAGTTCTGAAACCCAACTAAATAGGTGTCGAGGTCGTTCTTACTACATGTACATTGAGAAAACAGCTGATTGAAATACCTACGTAAATAAGAAGATAATATGTTGGTGAGACAATAACCTACTTACACAAAAACATGTCAACTATAAGTCACACATCAAGTTTACTGAAGATTATTTTTTAGTCTTATCTTAGGGCTCATTGTCTAGCTATTGAACTGAGATGAGAAAAGGTCAAAAAGAATACATTGAGTATCGATATCCGACGTCTGTAGGTCTTTGTCCAGATCACCTTATGACTGTCTAGATCGTTTCCGAAACAATGTCTAGTTCTTTCAATAATGCTACTATCTCTCTCTTTCACTTCACAAAAAATATTTTAATACCGCTCTACTCCATAAAATTTGGTCCATATGATAGGTAGTGATGATAATATTACCAAAATATAAGCGAATTCCAAAAAAACGTGATAAAAAAATAAAAAATTCCAGCACCCTATCTGGTTGACCAGGATAGAATCTTGTCTCCGAAACTAACTAGTTCCCTTCTAATGCACCTAAAACAAACCGAAAAACCGCTTTACAATTCGAAAAAGCTACCTTGTCGACTCCCGACTGACTTGAATGAGGTGTTAATCGTAGTGCTATACAAGCAAGCCAAATTCATGTTGAGTATAATGACGCTGATACACTTGAGCATTCACATGTAATGAGCATTTTTGCGAATGTTACAAAACAAATGAGTACTCACGAACATTCGGGCGAGCCTTAGAATATAGATAATACATAGAATTCGCGCTACAATGGCGGTTAAACCCAATATATTTACTTCACTTTGACATATGATTTTAATCAAGGGAAGAATCTTATAAGTTTGTAATTAATTTTATCTTGACAAGTGATGAGCTTACTTAGAATAAAAATATCGATAAAATATCGATAATGTTTACAATAAATCCATAGATTTGGTGTACTCAGAATAAATTTCAATAGCATGTTGATAAACCCTCGATATCGATAAATACATTTGAATGTAGGAACAGACACTTGCGTGATTTATTAAACCTGTTCAAATTTAAATCTGCATTTTATTATTTAGAAACGTCATTTGTTTATGAATCTTACTCTTACTCTATGTAGAAAACTAGAAATAATTCATAAGGGAAACTGAAGTAAATATATTGGGTAAAACTGCTGTTGTAGTGCGATTTCTATATTTTTTTATGTTCTACGGATTAGAGTGTTCGCTAGAATGGTCGTGAAAATGTTCGGTCCGATAAACCAAAAAACGGCGAATGCGGAATGCCCGCTGTTCTGTTACAAGTAAATGCTTAGGTGTATCAGCGCCATTAGGCAAATAACATTGCTTAGTTTTCTAAAATGCCTGTAAGGTTTTTGCAACAACAGCTCCCTGTTATGCCGAGCGGTATCACTGTAGTGTTGTGTTGTGCAGGTACGATGCTGTACGTGGTGCTGGGCACGGTGAAGGAAGTGTCGATCGGGCCCACGAGCCTGATGGCGCTGTTCACGCTGCAGGTGTGCCGCGGCCTGCCGCTAGAGTTCGTAGTGCTGCTCACCTTCCTCTCCGGCTGCGTCGTGCTCATCATGGGCCTGCTGCGACTAGGTAACCACGTACCATTGTTCACACGTCGAGGAGGCACTAGCTCGGACATTGTGTAACTTGAAGGGATTGTATACAGGGTGTCACAACACCCATCAGCCAGCAGAAGTCTATTCGTTTTGGACATGATGCTAAGTCATACCAAGCAAATAGATATAATACCTGGGAAACGATGTTTTTTTTAAGTACCTAGACACTTTTTAATATACCTACCTACGTATCTATGGATACATAGGGCATCTATAGAATAAATTTGCGGGTTAAATGTATCGATTTTGTACCTAATTAGAAAAAGCATTATGGTGACTTTGAGCCTAAATATCTCTTGAACCATTAATTTCCCAGACATGATGCGAAAGTAAAAAATGTTCGTAATGATTAGTACAATATGTTATTTCAGTTTTTGTTAAAGGTCTTTTAACACCGTGTAAATCCAGGGTTCCTGGTGGACCTGATCTCGCCGTCGGTGACGTCGGCGTTCACGTCGGCGACGGCGGTGACGATCATAGTGACGCAGCTGAAGGGGCTGCTGGGGCTGAGCTTCTCGGCCGAGTCTGTGGGCCTCAACATCCGCAACATCGTGGCCAAGTGGGACGAGGTGCGCTACCCCGACTGCGCGCTCGGCGCCGTCTGCTGCACCGTGCTGCTGCTGCTCAAGGTAGGCAACATACTTCATACTACGGTCACCAGCCTCAACTTATTGTATTCTGAAGGCCAGTAATTTTTGACAGCTTATACGGAAACGACGCTTGTTACTGTTACTACGAATATGATCGGAAAACCTAAGTAGCATCCGAGGCATGAAGGGGTCCGTATCCCTCGTAAAAGTCAATGTCAATAGAATTAATTTGGCCGCTAGAACATCTTACGAACCATATCATGTTACAGTCCACTATGTATACAGAATATGTAACAAAAATACCGACACAACATAAATCTAAAGTTAACAAGACGAATAATTTACAACAGTAGTGGCAAAGTGTTGGATGAGATTACGATACTAATTACTTACTGATAACGCCTGATGAAGTGTACTTAGCCGTGTGTTTACGCGCGTCACTCGAGTTTGGCACGACTCACGAGGAACTCCACGCAGACAACCATGTCAATATTGTCATAGCAATGTGCATACCAGCTACTGATGCTTCCTCGATTTTTGTCTTGGCGTAGGCAGGCAATTATAGAACCAGTGGAGGCTGTAAGATTATGTTTTGGGAAGGCTTTAGACGAGCTTGAACTTGAAGCAAGTTACTACTGCCTATATGTACATGCTAAACATAATTTATGTATACGTATCACACAAATAGCCCGAAATTCTAACATTGCTGCGTTGGCCCTTTTCGAATAAGAAGTAGCACATGATATTTTGACTTGATGAAATTCTGAGAGATTTTAATTCTGGTGCCACGTTGGCTCTGCCACTAACTTTGACTACCACCTTTCCTACCACCTCTGGACTCGAAGTAAATGCCCTACCAACCTTGCAGTTACAACACACCAAATCATGGCAGATGCATAGTCATGCACCCTACTTTCGTGGTTCCTTTCAGGTGCTCTATGAACTATAACTACTCGTACATTTGTTAAGTGCTAAGCTCCTGTGTATGTGTGGGCGCAGCAACTGAAGGAGGTGCGCGTGCGTGAGGATCGTGTGCAGCTGAAGCGCGCGCTGTGGCTCGTGTCGATCAGCCGCAACGCGCTGGTGGTGCTGGCGGCGGCGGCGCTGGCGTTCGCCGTGCACGAGCCCGCCGCGCCGCTGTTCCGCCTGTCGGGCCGCGTGGAGCCCGGCCTGCCGCGCTGGGCCGCGCCGCCCTTCAGCGTGGCGCGCGACAACAGCACCGTGCACTTCGTGGACATGGTCGCCGAGCTCGGCTCCGCCGTCATCATGCTGCCCATCGTCATGGTGCTCGCCAACATCGCCATCGCGAAGGCCTTCTGTATGTATACCTACACTTTCTTCAATCGGAATATGTTACCTTTTCACTTCGCAGGATTTGATAGAGTTGTTTTGAACGTGTGTGTGGTTTCTCGCAGCGGCGGGTGGTCGCGTGGACGCGACGCAGGAGATGGTGACGCTGGGGCTGTGCAACATGGCGGGCTCGCTGGTGCACGCCATGCCCACGTGCGGCGCCTTCACGCGCTCCGCCGTCTCGCACTCCTCCGGCGTGCGCACTCCCGCCGCCGGACTCTACTCCGGTCAGTACTGTACACATACAAGTTCTGAATCGCATAAGCCTAGTTCTCATCTAGTCTGGTCAAAGGTTCCTCGTTCTCCCTCTAGTTGGTGGAACACCTCACCTTACTCCCTCCATAAGATTTTGTGTGCCAAAAATACAATAGATTGAAATGTGAATATGATGTTTTTCAGGAATAATAACTCTGTTGGCGCTGATCTTCCTGACGCAGTACTTCTACTTCATACCTAAAGCGTGCCTCTCCTCCGTGCTCATCTGTGCCGTCATATTCATGGTGAGTTTACCTACGTGTGTCGTAATGATTAAGATATGAAATATTTTTAATATACTTAAAACCCAAATACCTCTTTATGTAATTAACGAATTTTTAATAGAAATAATTAAATGGAAGCTACGGACTCATTCAGACAACTGATATTACTTTGCAATAAATATTGCGTCTTGCATCATTCAGAAACTTGCGATGAGTAAGTTATTCATTACAAAAACAAATCGGAAAATTAACTCTTAAGTTCATCGGCTATGAAATTCTAAGGCATAAGTTTTGACAACAAATTTTTATCCAAGCCTGTAGAATTTTACTTCATAAAGCAGATTACGTAGTAGGTCGAGCCCGCTCAGGCCGTAGCGTTATTTGGGCACATCTGAAGTCCAACGCTCCGAGCGCGTCGGCGCATCGCATCATGACGTCGTCTACATTGATAACCTCTCACTTGTTAATTAAATCTGTCACAGTTGTATATATCAATTAACGCAGTAGGAGGGCGCCGGCGCTTCCATAAGTACTCACTAGTTATTTTCCGATGTCTCGCTGCCCTATCAGGACACTTGTCGACCTGCATACTGATTTGTTATTGTTTATTTATTGCACTGCTATTGTTTTGATGAACCGTTTCTTGAATGAAACATTATTATGTATTGACAAGTGATAAAGTTGTTTGAATTTCTATTTTTGTTTCTTTCATTAAATCTTCCAATCTATATTTATAGACATGAACATACCGATAGCTATTTGAAGTTTTCGTTAATTGACGTTTTCTTTTGTTGGATACGAATCTTCTGCGTGCACATAACTATGTAATTAATCATGATTACTCAAGACGTTGTTTTAATTGAGAAAATAGAGGTAAAAAACAAACTATTATAGGAAACTATGAAGACATACTTCGATCAAAATTCGGCAGGCAGGATCGGACCATGATGAAAAACATGAATATTTCAGGGGTGTGTTGGGACGTTTCATGGGCACTCTTCACTTCTTTTCTCAAGTATGTTTTCCATTTTCAGAAATGAATCCAAACGAAATGAAAATCTAAATAATTTTATTGATTTTGGAAGTTGATCAGCCCCAGAAGAGAACCTTGTGGAATACCTGTAGCAAGAAACACTTTTAACAATAGCAATCACCTTGACAATAGCCGTCTATGCTTATTTATATTATTATTATTAGGTATTTTTTATTTTCATAAGTAGAAACGATTGAGTAAATAGCTTAATTTGTGACAATTTTATGATAAGCTTTGTGAAAAGCCATTTGGAAATCATTCTAGACAGTTAATTTAAAGGCACAGGTGTAAAATAGTGATAGTTGGTGAAGGTACGTCGTAATGTGTTCAAGATAACAATAATGTCGTTGATAGTTGGATATTAGAAACATGGAAAGCAAAATAAGTATGTTTTTATTCTTTTGATAACAATAATAATGTAAAAAACGTTATACAAACCAAGATCTCACTATCACTGTTTCGCATATTATTGGTTCAGATCGACTTCCGCGTAGTGGTTCGCCTATGGCGTCGCGACCGCACGGAGCTGTGCGTGCTGGCGCTGACGTTCGGCGTGTGCCTGGCGCGCACCGTGGAGCAGGCCCTGCTGGTGGGCGCCGCCGCCTCGCTCGCCGTGCTGCTGCGCCGGCTCATGAGACCCGTCGTGCACATGCACACCATCAAGGTACCACACGGGACAGGGGACCAACGATGACAACACTCAGGGACATCGTCAATGTTGAAATTATTTATGCACTTACATCAAAAATTCATACTCATGAACGTCCAGTTCGCAAATTAATTACTTTTAGGCCCTACATTTACATTTAGAGCCATTTTTGCAATGCAAACACGTAGGACCATGTTAAAAAAGGGCAAATAAAAGTCTCGGCCATTCTTTTAAACCGCCATTTTTGTTTAGGAGCTGCAAACATTATGTTTCTGACGCTATTTTTTCTGCAAAAACATGAAGGTTTTATGCACATAATAAAATAGTTATACTAAATTAGTGTGCGTTCATTGCAGACGAGCGCGGGCGAGGTGGTCCGAGTACGCGCGTCCCTCGGCATCATGTACGTGAACGCGGAGTTAGTCGCGCGCCGCGTGCTGCGGGCTGCCTCGCGCGCCTCATCCACTCCTGTCGTACTGGACTGTTCACACTTCGCCATGCTTGACTACGCCGCCACACAGGTAACTACAACATTGTCATCATCCTCTTCTTGTCTTAATCCTCATCTGCCTCTTGCATTAATTACAATTTATTTAAGGTTGACGCTGTATATCCTTTGCTTCGATACTTCTCTGTTACCCGTCTTCAGGTCTTTTACTTCTTTCATTTCATGTCCATGCTCACGCAGATCATCCACATTTTCTTTTTTTTTATCGTAGGAATTAGTACTTAAGTTTCACATTCACTATTACCGTCTATCACGGTATCTCAGTTACAACCAAGCCTTTTTCCATGAGTTCGAAGTTCGGGCGCTAGCTTTAATCACATTTGAAGAATATTGGCGTTTTAACAAAGTAACTGCTATTTAAATTACCGTAATTCGAGAGAATATCTTTTGGGGCAATTAAAATATTTGGGACAGTTTAAATTTAGGACTTTACTGTCTGTTTTTGAAAGGCAAAGGGATATTGTCTGCAACTGGTCATATGTTTACAAACCAGAGATGATAAAGGTGTTTAGTTTTGAAAATTTATAGTTTTACTTGTCTCACATTATTATTGTTCATGTGTTATTATTAATATGAAAAAACGAATGTTTCCAGGTATTAGAGCGTTTAATAAAGAAGATGAAGGAGGCGGACCAGAAGCTAATCCTGTACAACGTGTGCGCCGAACTGGTTCCTCAGTTCGAGCAGTTGGCCGACATAGACCCGCGGGCGCTCCGGGAGACTACCGCCGGGGGCGCGCTGGGAGCCACACTGGGGCCGGTACTGTCGCCGCAAGAAAGTGACGCGCTACTCAGCGAACAAGTGTGAACACCGCTACACACTGACTTTAGCTAATACTCCTCGCTGTTTTACGCAGCTTTTGTATTGAGAACGAGTGCTGGGCGCTCGTACAGCTTTATAGTGAATACGTTTTGTGATACACGACAAGATATTGTTATTTTTTAACTGTTATGTTTTATGGGATACAGAAGAGTGCCATATTAAGGAAGAAACGTGAAGTACATTGGTGCTTAATACTACTTGAATATTAACTTTATATAAGTAATATCACCTTTGACAATCTTTTTTATTTTTGAAAAAATGTCACTGACGTTGACGATTTTTACATAAAAGAAACAATTTTGTTATGTTTAATGTGATTTATAACAAAATCTGTAGAGATATAATTTTCTATCAAACGTCACATACAAAAATACATCAAACGTTTTCATAACATATATGTTTCTCTTACACAACTTTTAAATGTTTAAATTGGTACGTACTATGAATACCAAAACGTCATCCCGCGTAAACTTTCTTACTGTAGAATTTCGACACTCTGATAGTTCCAAGACCTTCAGTGATGGAACCAGGATCCTGATTTACGGGGACGCATATTCCGGTCTGGTGAGGGGACAAGAGGGACATGAACCTAGTGAAAGTAGGTTTAAATCAAGGGAAACACTAAGACGTAACTTGTCATGAGGGAACTCAATTCTTTTTTAAGCAATTTGGGTGACTAAAACACAAATTAGGAACAGTCCAGTCAGCCAACAATGTGATCTAGCACCATATGTTCTAGACTTATTGACTTTCTACAACAATGTTGATTTTTCTCTAAAACAAAATCTGCCAGTTCTAAGCTCAACTTTACCCTAATTTCTATAAAACTGAAAGTAGTCTAAAGTGGTTGACCACTTTCGTGGCTGACCATACAATCAATATTGGATCACCAATTAACACCTGTTAGGCCTGCGCATTTTAAATATGTTTCACTTTGTTCGTGGGAATATGAATAATTAACACTTGAACATTATTTTCAAAAACACCCGAAACATTGATTCACTGCTAATATTAATGTTTGAATTTATTATCTGTAAATATTTATAGCTTATTTTATTATTAAGTATTATTCTTGTTAGTATTGTCAAATCACCTCAGTACCTAGATAGGTGCTGAAGTAACGGAAGGTGCCGGTGGTTTTAAAGATGTATAAAATTAGAATGAGTTAATTCTTGTTAATATTATATTAATGATAATTATATTATACTCATATGCACATTGTAATATATTGCAATGCAACTCTTATACACACTGTGTAAATAGATCGTTTGTATATTGTAAAGTATATTTAATTATTTAAGACGCCTAAACATTATACTTGACTAAAACTACAATTTAAATTTAGAGGGTATAAAAGTGTTAGGCGCTGTCATACCTTACAGTTTTAACAGTAACTAATCACTGTGATTGTTTTGAGGTAGACCGTTGTGGGGTATAATGTGAAATTAAGTTATATTGCGATGTAATCCGTGTATTAAACTGAACAATTCCTTTTCACGATTTTTCCTCAGGTAGAATACCTTTCGAAAGTTGTAATTTGTTCAATAATATTGGGTGTAAGGAACGGCATACTCGCACTTAATTTTTCCCGGAATATTCGACCGCCAGGGGTCTCTGTATCATGTACCTACTGAATCACTGGTATCAGTTTTCGGTACGCCGCCGCTCCTTACACCCTGTATATTTTATATTATTAATTATTAGGTAAGAAAACGACTGTAATTAAATAAACGTGTACGAAACACTGCGATAATTGTTCTACACGGTGGTGTTCAGTCTCAATTGTAATTATATGAATAAGTACGTTAATTGAATTTGTTATTAAAATATTTGATTTATTAATTGTTTTATTATTGCCTTTTTTCTGTTTTATTTATGTCTCATGTGTTATGTCTCATGTGTCTCAAAATATTACTTATATATTTTTTATTCTTCTCTTTATTAACATAATACGAACTCAGCATTTTATTTGAATTTATTAAATTTACGTTGACGATTGCAAATTATTGTTCGATGTATTGTAACGATTATGTCTGGCTTGTTAGCCATAATGCTCAAATATAAATTGTCCGCTATGGGTAGTGGGTACCTATATCAGAACTTTAGATCGTCCTAAAGTTATCCCGGTTGCATCCAAGACTTTCGACTTGGATAGTGAGCTCCGCTTAGTATCACGGCTAACCAGATTTTACAGAAAATTAGCTTTGAAATCAAACTACGATTTACGGATTCTATTGCGATATTGGTTTTAGTGAAATTACATTTTAACCTAATAATCTAGATCTACATTTTTAATTATTACTAGCCGACTTTTCTGTTTCTTCGCTTAGAATATCGTACTTGATCGTTACCGGCCACATTGCCAGATTCTGCTGCTATTGAGAATACGGAAAACTCAGTGACGCTTTTGCCCGATCCGGGAATCGTACCCGGCACTTCTGATCAGTAGACGCATACGCATATACTTACTTCGAGACAAGCTGATGGATAATTCACCTTTATGTGTATGCAACTATTCACAGTTAGCAAAAACAACTAAAATGTTGTTAATAGTAGTGGTAGTAGTAGTGGAGCCTACGCTGATAGTAGGGGAGCCCAAGAAGGGATTTCTGGATTTACTCGAGCGCGTCAGATATTAATAGTATCCATGTCCAACGTATTTTTAATAAAGTAGGAATGTTAATCTGATCGTTTGCATAGTGGAGGTAAGATTTAAATACGGCATACAGAAGATAAAAAAAAGAAAATTAATCGTACGTGTCAGATTTTCTAAGGGGATATTAATTGAACCTAAAAAAGGCTCTTAATGAATAATCTGACGATTTAGGTGTCACGCAAACTTCTCCACCTTGTCGAGGTGGGGGGGCTCAGTAACAGTGGTTAGGTCACCCACGGTGAAGCTAAGCGAGATCCCGGGAGTGGACACTCCGCGTGGGCTTGACGGAGGTCTACGCAGGATGCTTCCAAAGGTGCGGGTGCGGAGGACAGTTCTTCTGTCCCTCGCAGACGGGCGCGGTCGCGAGAGGAGACTCGTATCGGTGTTGCGTTGCCGCGCACCCTATCTCCCGCGACCAAATGGGGGCGCACCATTGTTGCGTCGCGGTAGGGCCGCAAAGGAAGAGGAGCCACTCCCGGGATCTCTCTTAGCTTCACCGCGGGTGTCCAAGCCACGGTTACTGAGCCCCCCCACCACGACAAGGTGGAGATCCCACGGGAGGGGGCGTTCTTGCCCCTTGTCCTTGGCTACTTAGCTTCTTCTATCTTCAGTAAATCATCATCCTCCTAGCGTTATCCCAGTCTCAACCTGGGGTCCGCTTTCTAGTCTAACCGGATTTGGCGGATTATTAGCTTTTCCACGGAGCGACTGCCTGTCTGACCTCCGCAACCCGAAGGGATAGCGATATTCCATGGTTTAGACTAGTGTCAGTTTATTTTAGAGGTACTGACGCCCTATAACGACTGTCAAAGATCTTCATGACAGCCGGGACCGACGGCTTAACGTGCTCTCCGAGGCACGAGACAAGCGATAATTAACAATTCAATACGCACATAACTCCGAAAAGTCAGTGGTGCGCGCCGTGGATTCGAACCCGATACCCTCTGCATGGCAGTCCGTTAGTATCTCCACTAGGCTATCGCTGCCTTTTTTTTTTCCATCTTCAGTAAATGCTCTTTAGAAAATACGTACAGTCTGGGTCTGGACTACGTAGATTCGCAGGAATACGTACCTACTTCTACGTAAAAAGACGAAAGATAATAGTGATCTGTGGGTGACCTACCCGATGATGAGGAATTTATGGTTTTGTCTCATATTGCCTGTTCTGTAAATTGTTGGTAACCGGCTAAAAACTCAAAACTTCCTTCTCTTGGAGAGTCTTAAGGGTATTCTTGACCATAGTACCTATACTTAAACAACAAACTTTTGATAGAAAAGCAATCCCTTTGGCATGCGGTGATTAGACGGCATTTGCTCCATGCAAAATCTAGTAACATTCTGTTAGATGTGGTCCGTATTATTAAAATTTTCAATTTCTGTCTAAGGCTAGTCTTAAAACAACTAGGTAAGTTAACGATACGAAATTATAAAACTAAAAATAGAAAATAAAATCGCTATTTGAGGGGCTTCTTCTTCTTTGTGTCAGTGGTTCAGATTTTCTGTTCCCAAAACTTGGCTACGGTAACGGCATCGTCTGAGGCCACTTTAAGCTCCTGATTACTGCAGGTAGATGGGCAAAGAGGGCATGAAAGTAAATGTGCCATGGATTGTGATGTAGCTCCGCAGTCGCAGTGGATCTGTGAGTGTTCTGTGTATCCCCATCTTGCCATGTTTTCCCTACCCTACAGCGCCCGACCTGAGTTCGCAAATGAATAAGCGATCTCCAGGTCGACCACTGCAAGTTATGACCAGGGGGCAGGCTTTCCTCTGCTTCAGGGAAGTTTGGGGGCGCGGGTAATTAATGGCCCACAGTTGCTCTCTTGCCAACTTTGGGTTGTTATTTGTGGCAGAAGTCGTTCTTAGCAAGCTTTTTCGGCTTTTAAGGCGGGTGAGAGGCATCTTTTGTAATCATGCAGTGAGTGACGCACATCTGTTTCCTGCTTATGTTTCTCCACTGCACAGGTTCTTTCCCGCCGCACATTTGGTGGAGCGATCCCTGTTAGAGGGTATAGCATATTGAGCGGAGTCGGTTTCAAACAGCCCGTAATGATTCGGCATGTCTCATTCAGAACTACCTACATCCACTTCCCTTGCATAGGTGGATCGGTGCCACACTGGGCACGCGTATTCGCCCGCGGAATATGACAGCGAGAGCCCTGTGGTTCGGAGTACATGCGGGGCCGCTCCCCAGACTGTTGAAGTACGGCGTCGCAGCATGTTATTCCTTGCACATACCTCAAGAAAAAATATTCACCTGTCTCGCTAGATGTCACTAGATGTTTCTAAATTCATCGTTTTAATTAGTCTAACATGGCTCTGTCCAACATCAAAGAACTAAAAATATTCAATTAAAAATCAGCTGTAGGTATATCCATGGTCGTCGCCAAGGGGAGGCAGAGGGCCGGCAGCTGCCCCCCTAGAGGTTAAAAAAACCCTACAATTTATTCTTTTCTCAATACTTTCACATTTTCCATATCAACTTGCCCGCCCCTAGGTAATCGGCTGGCGACGCCCTTGCTAGCACAATAATATAAGAATGCATGAGTGTAATTTGAAAGACGATGACAGCGATGTCCAGGGTCTTGTAGTAGTGAGGAGAGTTAACTTGCCAGATTCTGCCGCACGCGAGATGGCAGATGTGACCCGTGCAGCTCATTTTATGGGTGGCACACGCCCACAAGATTTCCGGGGAGGCATCTGCTTAAATGTAAACACACTGGACGCCGACGACACACATGCACCGCGTGACACACTCGCATATGGATTAAAGCTGACTTCTCTGGAATAAAGACGCTGAATATATACCTATCAGCTCAATTTAGTAGCTGATACCTAAGTCATAAACTCATAACCATACCATACCTACCTAGGTACCTACTCTACTAGGGCCCGTGGAAAATCAAATGTGATTGGGATGTGCTTTCGAGTGAGACCTCCAGCCAGGGGCAAGTGACATTTCGCCAGTCTTGCCAGGTGCGATTACACCATTAGCCATAAGAACAGTAGGTAGGTACAATAACAAAGCATGTCATGACAAGTAACTATTTAGTAATCTGTGGTGATGATACCTTTGTTACACCATGACGTAAATGAAATCATGACCAGATTTGTTACCACAGAAATTGATCTAGCGTGGTTATCACAAAAAAAATTCTGTGGTGGTTATGATTTCATATCAGGGGGCTTACTGGGCTTAGTTCAAGTAAAGCTACCACACGTATTACTTCGATTCGAAGGGTGTTTGGCACACCGACTGATTGGCTCGCTTCGAAATTATTCATTGATTCGAACACCTTGTCGAAACAGTTTCAATCGAATCGAGGTACGGTGCGCGGTAGCTCAACTCGGTAATAAGCTTTCGCGGCCGTTAGTTTGTTTGTTATGCTCCTGCTATACCTGCGTCTTAACGCGTCAATTAGCGCGTTTATTTAGACGCTACGTAAATGTGGCCAATGTTTGAACGCGTTAAATTACTAAAAGTCATTGCAAATTTTAACGCGTTAATAAACGCGTAGTTGGCCATTGTCGCTAACACTAACGCTAACGCAGGTTGTAGCAGTAGCATTACTAGAAGCAATAAAATTAATATTTTTATATTTGTCCAGCTCTCGTTAGTTATGTTTGGTTGGGTCTTTGTTTCGTTTAAGTACTTTATTTTGTATTTTCATTTTAGTTGTAAGAGGTCTATAAACATTGGCAAGAACAATTGTATGAAGTTTATAAAGTTCGCTTTATAAGAATACTATCGAGTGTCGAAGACAAAATCAGAAAATCCATAATCCTTGGAAACAAAAACATTCTCAAAGATCACTTCAATTATTCTTGAATTATTCATTCGGTAGGAATTAGAATCATTCAATTCACAATAGTTTGATGGAATCGTTCGTTCATTCCATTCTCTAGTGTTGCCATGATAATAAGTCATGCGCTTATTCAGTGTAATACTAATCAGCTAGAGCGCCTAGCGCCTGTAGTCGTCCTCCAACCAAACTCATTTTAAAAATACTCTTCTTATTTCCACCATTACTTAAAACTCAATGCTTACAGACTTTAAGTTTTCAGCAAATACTAAAAACTATAAAGATCTAAAAACTATCAAATACTTGACTGTTGCTCGCCACTACACCTTTTTTCTGGTCTTTGTTCGTAATTGGGAGGGTGTTAACAAGGCTGATTTTTGTAGAAAGACTACCCAAAAAATTTAAAAAGAAACAGTGGGCATAAAATTTGTCGTTCACCTTTTATATCATAATAGCAAAGTGATAACCTGATGCACCAACCGAAGCTTTAACAATTAATAAGTATATGGCTGTGGTATTGTGGCTAATAAATAGATCAATTTTGTGTCGGAGATCGATTTAATACTTAGTCTCAATATAAATATTTACGTTTATTTCATAATGAACTGAAATGTGAACTGTAATAACATTTTTAAAAAGCTTTGATCACGACTATATTATTTTAAGTTTGTGGTTTTTAACTAGGTATTAACAACTAATTTCCTTTCGTATATATAATAAAATAAAAATAAATATAAAATAATAATGTCAACATGTATATAATTAAAAGTTCTACTTTTTAAAATTCCTAACTATAGAATAACTAATAATAAAGACCACGTTGTATCTACATTTTTATTAAATGCACGTTACTGAAATAAACTAATTTTTTTATTATTTATTTACGTAACCTTTGATTTTGTTATTTACATCATAATTGGTGTTAAGTTATTTTCAGCTAAAACTATACGTATAAACATACAGTCTACAACTATAATAAAAATATTTAATATATACTTACAAGAAATAAACTGTATTTCATAATGGATAAACACAATTATATTCTGGCAATACAGAATAGAATGAATAATACGTTTTAGCCGTTCGGTCGTTGACTTGTCAGTCAGACAGGCGCAACCATTCACCGCCGCTATTCATCGACCGGTCCGTTTCGACGAGACGGTTGTTTTCTTCGTTGTGATGAGAGATTTTATTTAAAAATATGTAAATGGTAACAGAAAAGGTGTACGTTTATAATTGAATAAGTTTGTACATAGATATACACAAAGTTTACTCTTTAGTACGCGAAGTGTTTTCGTTGTTCCATTATCAAGTGATTATCGACCTCATTCGACTGTTTATGTTTAGTAAACGGGTATCTCAAAGTTTGTTTTACAAACACATAGTTTACCCACAATCGAATTAAATTTAGTGTGTGTGGATTCGGCGGAAACCGGGGCGAGTTGGTTCAGTTATGTTATTGGTGTGAGAGAAGCCGGCCGTCCAAAATGTGGAAGGCAGTGTTGTGTCTGTGCGTGTTGATGTGGTGCGGGGCGGCGCGCGCGGAGATCCGGCGCAACATGCACAACATCACGAGCACCATGCTGCGCGATATGGCCGACGTGCTGGACATGGTGGAGGTGAACTACTCCACTCCTCTCATCAACACCACCTACGTGGCCAACGTTCAGTTCGACATGCGCGCCATGGGCCCGCTCTACAACAACACGCACGTCGTCATCGACGCCATCGCCAACAAACAGGCATACCCTGAAGGTACACTACCACTTATGCTCTTTCATGGTTTCAAACTCTATGACCTGGCCACAACATCTGGTGTGGAAGGTTTAGGTCTCATCTAAATAACATTGTAGTCATTATTTGCATTAAGATCTATGATAACACAGACTTTTAGTGTGGTTCTTTATCAGCTGAACAAAGGTATTGTTTGGTTAATAAAGAACCATATTACTTAAGTTAAAATCCTTGATAAAAACTGAATAACATTATTGTAACTGTTCAACAAGTTATTATATTATCTGTGACAAGTGTAGCATAAATCAAAATTAAATGTGTACTCCCTTTGGTATCATCAACACTTTTATATGCGGGACCAGAAATGGTACATTTCCATACAATGGGTGGGATACAATGGCCACAATGGTGGCATGTGTTGCCTATGAACCACTGACAACAATGCCGGCCCTCACCGTCTCACACACCCACCTATTGCAGGTACTCTGTGCAACTATATGATATTGCCATTGTCTTGACTTTCAAACATATTGTTACAATAATCGAGATGAAATTGTCTTTACTATAATGATTGCACTCTTTGTACTAGATATAATTTGATAAAACTATGTTAGCACTGTATTATATTAAGCAACAACTGATTGTCCATAAAGCTGTTAGTAGGTAGTGCTTAATGAGCCATCAAAATGAATAAAATAACAATATTTTTAGTCAAAATAATCACAGTGCAAAGAACAGAGCGTTTTTAGGCTCAAATGAATCATACGGTTTTAACTTCTGAATACTGCCAAAAATTACAATTATATGTTGAAATAATGTGATTAACACATATCACTTAGTTTATTGTTAACGATAATCGAAGTGTCATCAACTCATCCCTTATTATTAAGTAGATTCTGCGACTGTTTCGCCTGTTTGAAAATCAATTAGTTATGTCCCAACTAATTTTAAATCCCCTCTTAGTGCTCCCATACAAACCTCAAAGAACATACTTGCCAATTTCAGCCTCTTGCACCCAGTAGTATTGTTTAAGCATTGTCTGTTAGTTAGTCAGGAAAGGAAAGAGTTTAATTAAAAAAAGACAACAATATTTTTTTCTAAACAACACTTAATCAAAATCGAGTTAGCAAATAGTATCTACATTGAATGTTGGTACTAATTATTGTGCATGTGGTACAGTTTGGAGTCCTCTTTCCTCTTCATTAAACAACAACCAATTCCCAGAAATGAGATTAAATTAAAATAACAAAATGGACACAATTTATATCATACTTTGTGTACCACTCAATATAATGATATTAGGTACATATTGTATTTTACCTACTGATAATAGGTGACTAATGCTGGAAAAAGCTTGCACTAATGAATACAATGTTGTTAATTACTAAGTACTCTTTGTGTTTCACTAGCGTCCCTTATCTGTCTATTAATTTTCATTGTTGGAACAAAATAGTAACACACAGCTTATAATTATTGGACAAATAATCTACAGCTAATGGAAGTGCCTTGGAATATATTACTAAAATATTATTAAAACTAGACTAGGCCCGCGTCTCCGTCCGCGTGAATTATGCACCTGAACCTTCTCTTTAGGAATCACATTATCTGTCTAGTGTTGATAACTGTACAAAACTGCATTCAGTATTTTTTATGTTGGTCGTGAAAAGGGGACTTATGATTTTTTTTCTATATCTTGACTCAGTAAAGCCAAATTGGAGCCAGTTTTGCATTATACATCATGATTTCAGCTTCTTTTAAGGGGACGTATTTCGTCCATAACAGCTATAGTCGAGGAGGTGTTTGTAGGCAGCGATAGCCTTGGAGATACCAATAAACTGCCATGCAGAGGGTATCGGGTTCGAATCCATGGCACGCACCAATGACTTTTCGGAGTTATGTGCGTACCAAATTGTTAATTATCGCTTGTCCTGTGCCTCGGATGGCAGGTTAAGCCGTCGGTCCCGGTTGTCATGAAGATCTTTGACAGTCGTTATAGGGCGTCAGTACCTCCTAAATAAACTGACACTAGTCTAAACCATATATCATAGTATTATGTCTTATGGGATTCTTCTCTGGGGGAATGCTGCAGACCTTAACACAATATTCGTTCTGCAGAAAAGAGCAATAAGGGGAATTTACAACCTTGGTCCTCGTGTTTCTCTAAGAGGAAAGTTCAGTGAGATAGGCATTCTAACTGTTGTATCGCAATATATATACGATAATCTCTTATATGTCCACAAGAATATTGACAAATTTAGTAAAAAAAGTGATCTTCACACTGTAAATACTAGACATAAGTATAATCTTGTAGGTCATAGTACCCGCCTCCACAAAATAAGTAACTGTTTTATGGGGCAGTGTATACGCTTTTATAACAAGCTCCCTCTTAATATAAGAAATTTAACAATAAATAAATTTAAGATAATTGTTAAAACTAAGTTGTGTTTAAAAGCATATTATAAAATTTCCGATTATATAGACGACAAAAATGCTTGGGATTGAGCTGCTCGAATTCAACATAAAAACATAAACTTGTACAACTGATAAATTTAAAATTGACGTTTCGTAAGCACTTTATACAAAGTTTACATGAAATAAAGAATAATTTCATTTCATTTCATTTCAACCATGGAATATCGCTATCCCTTCGGGTTGCGGAGGTCAGACAGGCAGTTGCTCTGTGGAAAAGCTAATATTCAGCCAAATCCGGTTAGACTAGTAAGCGGACCCCAGATTGAAACTGGGATAACACTAGGAGGATGATGATGATGAGTCGAGGAGGTGTTTGCACTGCGGCTGCGCGTGCCTGCACGGGCCTGGCTAGTGGTTAGGATAGGCGACCATGCAGGCTAGCTCCCAGCATTTGCCAACTAGAGCTTAAGAGCAGCTACCCGGGTCGTTACATACAGACGGTATTTCTTGGCGTATCACCGTAAGCGATTGCATTTCAAATATTGCGGATGCAATCAGTCCCACGAATGCCAGGGTTTTTAATGCGTACTTGTTGCGTAAAATATTTATCTTTAGGTCGTGCAAACTTCTCAAGTAGCTGAAGCATGGGCCGCGTTTCATTGCCACATAAAGTGACAAGTTCATTATTCATTTACAGGCCTGTCATTTAAGCTTAATTGGCATTTTAGGTCACAAACGGCACTGTGTAAGTCACGCTGGACGTAGCAATTGATGTCACCAGACGCCTGGAGTACAGATCCCAGACATATTAAATGTCCGTAGGTTCGGCACTATCTTCCCTTCTGCCTACTACGGAGGGATGACGGATGTAATATTGCCCACTGAGTACACTGTCTTCGTAAAACCTCAGCGCTATTTCCAACTTCCATTGGCTCTTGTTCTACCGTGTAGACTGAGCATATGAAAAGTTTATTTCGAATGCGAATCCATCACCAAGCAGGCCTTGATATGGACTCCTTCGGTTCTGACAGCTTGTTAATTCTTCATGTGATAAAAAGCTGTCGGAACTTCTTCAGACGATAGTAGTTTCGTTAATCCTTGTTTTCAGGGACTGTCTGGCGACTGCTCCTATTCTCAGTCTCAAACTCCTTACAGCTGTCACCCGTTGTCACGTTTGAAAGAACTTTCCTAAAACGGGACACATCCATTGTTTATTCTTACTAAACTTTGAGTGCGGGATACTGGCGATACTGCGAAGAACTCCACCAGATAGTCTTTGGCCACTAGTGTGAATATAAACAATCTAAATCCTCATACCGAATTGTAAAAACTTATTTACTAATTATTATATAGATCTACTAGAGGACGCCAGCAGCTACGCCTGCATTTTTTTTTAATTTACCCGTTTTGGCCGATCCCGTGGGAATTTCGGTAAATTCCTTCTTAGTGCACCCCTACGGTTCCCAACGAACATACATGCCAAATTTCAGCTTGCTGCGCCCAATAGTTTCGGCTGTAGCGTGTCTGTCAGTCAGTCAGTAACGCAAGGATTTTATATATTAAGAAGATATACATATTTAAATTAATAGCCTACAAACAGACTAACTATTTATATTATTATAAGTTGTACCTAAATACGTTTAAAAATATCAACATTTAAAATGTTATCAACCATTTTCAATCTTTTTGTATAGGGTATGATTATTTCAGATAAAAATTGCATCTTAGTTCAATGTCACAAAATAAGCATCTTTTGCAAATTTTAATGAAGAAATCCTTTTAAGCCTTGTTCAAAATAATCGTTGAAGTATTATCGTCCGACGTTCGATATTCATAATAGCACGTTTTGTATTATGAATGCCGAACATCAGTGTGGTGTATGCATACCAATATCCAAACATTATCCACAAATAGCCGAGATTCACGATATACATTATCTTAGGGCCCTTGTACACTAGTACAGGCCGCGGGTTCACTACGGTTTTATTACTTTAACAGTTAACAGTAAAGGTGTGACCTTGTATACCTTCTATGGACGCAATGCCAGAAACAACCACCGTTAGAAGCGGCACAGTTATTTTTTTATATATGTCATAAATCTTGATTATTAAGCAATAAAAATACCTTGACCTGTGTTAATTTCAACAACAAAATCAGTGTTTTTTGAAATTAATTTTACAGACTGCGTATAGTGTAGTAAATCACGATCGCAAAGACGCGAGGCTTCGTGGCCTATTAGGTTATGGTAACAACGACACGGCGTATGTAACCGTGTCGGTAAATACGCATTCATAGTGCCCTATAGCCCCGGTCAATCGCAGATTTTCACCGCAAATCCGCCGTGGTATCCACGGCGTGTGAATAAGAGTTGTTAAAATCAAGGATGCGAATGGGAGCTGTACTTTATCATCTATTGCGGCTGTTGAAAGGGGCGTGCCGCAGGGATCAATTTTAGGTCCCTCACTATTTAACTTATACAGCGCGGACATAACCAAGGCCATACATAATTGTAGATATCACATTTACGCAGACGATATCCAAATATACATATCTTTTATGCCAGGAGATTATGCAAAAGCAGTAAATGCTCTTAATGAGGATCTGTCAAGGATTGTGGAATGGTCTAGTCATAACTCGCTCATACTGAATCCCAGAAAAACTAAATATATGCTTTTCGGTACCACTGCCCAGTTACATAAGTTGCAGGATCATACTGACGTACACGTCAAAGTGATGGGAGAACACATTGAGCGGGTAAATGAAGCACGTAACTTGGGTTTACTGATGGACGAGGGCTTAAGGTTTGAGAATCATGTTGCGAACTGCGTGCAAAACTGCTTTTACCGCTTGCGAATATTGTATAAGATACGGCCATTTTTGAGCGAGAGTCTAAGGGCTAATCTAGTTGAATCCATAGTTCTGTCAAAGATAAACTACGCAGACACTGTAATTGGCCCCCGGCTGTTGGCACGGACAGAGAAACTTTTACAGAGAGTTCAGAACGCCTGTACCCGGTTCTGCTTTAATATACCACGACGCAGCCATGTGACTCCATTTTTAAATAAACACCACATGCTCAAAATTAAATTACGTCGTAAACTCCACCTTGCCTCTCTTCTCTTTGGCGTGATTGAGCACAAATGCCCGATATACTTGTACTCGAAAATCACATGGGTCAATGGCCAGCATGATCGAGAGAGCCGACGTTGTGCTCAGCAACTGGCCATACCCCAGCACCACTCTTCAGCATTTCGTGGCAGTTTCCGTTATGCAGCGACCAAATGCTGGAATAACATTCCTCCACCAATCAGGTCCCTTAAAAATTGCATAAGTTTTAAACGTAACTTGAAAAAATTCCTGTTGTCGGAACAATTAAAATATGAAATTATAAATATTAACCTATCAGTAATATAACAATTGCAAATACAATATTATCGCTCATAAATCTTTATCTAACCGCGATTCCGTTAAATATTTAGTATTTTTTAACTTACCTGACATTTTCACAAAAGCTGCTAATTATCTCTATAATTCTTTAGTTTTAATCTTTATTTTTGACACACTAGGTGTAACTAACCCTAACCTAATTCTAATCCTCTATTATAACTTTTTGTCATACTGCGACCTGCTCACTGTTTTTGCCTCTAGCCACCTCAGTATTATTATTTGTTTAAGTGTATTCATATTCCCTTCCGTATATATTTATTATAATTGAACCATTGGATTTCTGCCTGCCGCCGTCCGTGCTTCACTTTTGGGGTTGCCAACTGAAAATCAGCGCTGGCTACTCCTCATTTGGGGTGCCCAGCTTATGCTGAGCTGGTGACCCATTTCGCCATGGCACACATATTTATGTTTAAGTTTATTTTAAGTTTATGTTAAGTTATTTTTTGTTTTTCTTCTTACTGTTTACTGATTGTGTGTGTGTGTGTGTGGCCGAAATAAAATTATTTTTCTTCTTTCTTTCTTTCTTTCTTTAAGAGCTCTTCACAAGAGCGTTGCTACAAACGTGTTAGTAAAACATTACGGTGGCAGAGCTAGTGCTACCGCACAAGTGCACATGTGTAGATGCGATGCATAGCGTAAAGTCAAGTGTGTATCACGTCACGGTTCGTCGCTCGTCAAAGGGATGCACTTTTTACAAGTCTGTCGCTTCGCCGACAGCTGAGGAGGTCGCGCCGACGCCTCGACGGATGTACAGAAATAGATCCGACATGCCCCTGCACTACGCTACGAACGATATGTGACACGGTCCCGACATCTTACGACCTCAAACAAAACGTAAATCTGATACCATGAACACTTACCATATTTTATCGTTCTGCATGCGCTATTTTTGGCTGTAACAAATGTGCTGATCCATTTAAACTGACTTACCTAGTATATTGTTTCGATATTGACCTAATTTGGTAAATAATTTGGTCATCGCGTGCTCCTACTAATGTGAAAGCATTAGTTATATTAATTTAGCGGTGTGATCGTGTTTTAGCGTCGTTAGATCGCGATAAGCGCCCATAAACATTTTCTATCATGCGTCTACTTCCCATTCTCCTAATGTTAACTAACAAAAAAGATGATGATCTCATCTATTGAACCATGCTACAGGGCACAGTTATGGTGTTCAATCAACAGTTCACTAATTTATGCTATGGTATATTGATGACTTCTACCTACCAATTAAGCATCAACAAATAATGACGATATTCCTTAGAATTATCTAAGGAAATGTAAGAAAATGATTATCTTTAATAAATTAGCTATAATTAACTCAATGAAATAAAGCCGTATTGTCGGCATAATGCGAAGACAGGTAATGAGTCAGTAGGCAGTCGATTACATGTAGTGTTGACAAGCGATGCGTTGATCGCAGATAGAGACAGTGGGCGCATTTGTGGTGATATGAGGAGCTTTGATGCACGGGGGAGGGGTGAGGGGGATGCGCGGGCGCAGGTCGCGACGCGCGGCCGTCGACCTTGCGCCTCGCCTGCACCAGCAGGGCTGGCGGGATACTCGCCCAGTCGCCCACACACAACCATGGTTTATGAACATTACTTCAGCACTTGTGCCATTTGATATCTATGAACAATGGATCAAATTTTCCTTAATAGGCTGAAAAACCGTTTGCCAGTAGATATGACATAACAACAACATAGGTAACATAACTTCACGACTTTTATCCCCGAAGGGGTAGCAGAGGTGTATTACACCCACATTTCGCCAGTTATGTTTCGGTCCCAATGTAATAGGGGGCGGGTCTCTTGCCATCTACTGGGCACATTTTTATTATCCTCGTTCGGAAGCAGGTTCTATTAATTAGATATGATTAATTAATTGATTTTTATTATTTATCATTATTAGAAAATATCGTGCTTCGTCAATAAGATAAAAAAAATGTGACTGTGTGCTTGTGTAATTCGAGCGAAGAAGGAAATCTTTCTCGCTGTCACTGAGTAGCGTGAACCCTGCACCAAACAATGGCACTGGGTTCTCGTTGCAGACGCATCGCTGGATATCTTTACAATACACAGACACCCTCCACGTTTTATTATTCTTTAGTTCTTTACGACGAGGAAAAAGAAAATATAGCTGTGAATTCAAAATACAGAAGCCAACATGTCTCTGTATAGCTTCTGATTTCCCTAGACATACGACTTACCGGTTTATTATGCAGATACAAATATTTTCGGTATATTTTTCTGAAAGTAACCCGATGTATTGTTGTTTCAGGTAAGAGTCTTGAATATTGCAACAGCGAGTGCGCTACGGTAAGTGCTGAATAAATGCACACTTTGATAACGGTCAAGCGAGACGAACCACGCCACATTGGTACAGTAAAACCACTTTGTTACAAGTTTACTATATATAAAATGACAGAACCAAATCCACTTCACACACGAATATCCGATCGAACGTGAACCGAGAATAAAGTCGATAAATTGTATGAGCGTGTCTAAAACCCGCGGCAGGAGATCAGCGATCCCTGGATCCAATCACTTTTAACACGTTTCATATATTATGATACGAGTACGAGTGGGAGCGAGACGCCTAATTGAAAAGCAATTAAATGCAACGCGTACACGACGGCGGGGTAATTAATAGAACCTGCGACTGAACGAGGATAATAAAACGTTATTTTTAGTACAAAACATGGTTGAACATAGGCAGTGGAACATATCTGGTAGTGCACAATAAAATAATAGTTTGTTTACTGTTGTCTGGCTGTGCTGTAGCCGTATATATGTACACGAGACGGCAGCGGTCAGTGGCTGAGCGCGTGCTGACTCACCGCGCACTTGGCCACGCGTTTTACTTCGTCATTTAAGTTATTGGCACACATATCGACACGGTACTTACCAGATCCGAATCTATTCTACTTCACCTGAACTTTACTGGACCATGTAACGCTAAGTCGCTAACACCGTATTTCTGAATAAGCTACCGAAAGATATAGGGTCTACGTCTTCTCACAGTTGGTGAGCTTTGCCTACGGGGCTTTGCCTTTGTCTTTGTATCTTCCTATCTTTACGCCTACGTGAAAGCGACGCGTGGTCGCCAGATCAAACCGTGCTGATTAGTAGTAACGATCAGGCGATATCACTGTGCTGTCACAGCGCTGCCTGATGCCCCTGAGTGAACCTTTTATGTCTACCATTACATAAATGTGCATAAAAGTTACTCAGCATATTTTATTGCTGACTCGTAATTAAATAATAATTACGCCCATCAGTTATTTTCATCATAATTACCGTTTACACTGGTTAGATGCTTATTGACCCCTAAGTTGTGCAGTAATGAGCCAGGACGAGGCTAGGCAGCCGTGGCGCCACTAATCACCACTTCAAGGCTACATAGTATGTGCTTTAATGCAGATTTACATGAAACGTGGTCTTAAATGATTCGTTGATGGTTCTCCCTGGCAGGCGGGCGGGGTGGTCGCGCTAACATCGACCGCTTAATGGCGGAAACGAAGACTACCATTAAATTGGTTTAAACGCTCGTCAAATTATCGCATTAGTTTTAGTTACGTTCATGTGTGGCTCACAGTGCTCGATGTACTCGCGTCTCTCGACGGTCGCCACAGGCACGACTGCACTATTAGCTCACCTTTACGATATATCATTACCCTTTTGAACTGAACGTCTATTCATATCTGTGCCGTAAAATATATACGCTTTAAAGACCGGCATTAGAATCTTTGATGGCATGAAAGTTATAAATTTTTCACGTGAAATTAATATCGTAAGACAGAATTTCAAAGTCCACCGTTCCAACATATTATTCAGTTTACATACTAGTGAATGTATGTCAGAGTCATGCATTAGCATTGGCGATCAATCTCCACGCGTCACGACCGCAGCACTTGCGAATTATTACTTAAAACTCGATACACTAGTCTGACCGTGGCAGAGAGAAGTATTTGTAATTATCTAAAAAGTGGTGTGGCATAACATGACGCAAGGTTAACACATGCACTTGTAGTCGGCGGTCAGGTAACCGGACTGCGGTCACATGTTGACACTTAGCATGGCGCGCACGTCACCTGTCCACTGCACTCGTCACGTGTGCAGTGTCTTACTGCCTGCTGCCTCACTGCAACTGCCTGCTCCTATGTGTACTATGTGACGTCACGTAACAGGAACAGTTAGTTACCCGACGTGCACAGCTTGTAAATCATACACATGACGTGTTGTTCTAATGAGCCCTCTAACGAGCTGTTTTGTGTGCGCTCGGATAAAAAACTCTGGAGTTATGTAGCCGTGAATGTCGTCAGTGCTTATGTCTCGTTATAAACGTGTTTACTGAACCAAACTATCTAAACAAGTTGTGTCTATAACATAAATATAAAACAGCGTTTAGGTAAATGCTATGAAAGTTTATCCATTACTTGTAACAGAAACATACCTATTCAATTTCTCTGTCTGCATGAAATACACACAGGCAAAGGAGAATCTCTTGATTCTTGGACTAATTTAGACGCAACTAAAATTAAAAGTAAATTGTTACAAAGAGTAGGTAACTAACTACTTTTATATCAGTTGAATGATCATGGTTCTGTGCAAGAAGAAACAGAATCACCAAAAATAGATATTTTAAGCAGGAAGGCATAAGAAACGTCAGGTATTTCATAAGTAGGTGCTTGTAGTGTATCCCACTACTCAATTACGACACAGCGCCGGGAGACTACCATTTCCAATTACTTACTTACTCAGCGGAATTTGTTTGATTAAAGTTATTCATTAACACACGTTACGCTCACGCCTACACCATCAGAAAACACACACACATAGATAGACTTGACTTTCATGCCCATATGGATACAGTAACATGTATTAGAAATGAGAAAACCCACCGCAAGCCTTATTGGTTCCGTAGAAAACCTCGGTGACCTTCGACCTACATCTAACTGACACTTTTATAATTGCTTACCACATAAATAGCTGTGTTATTTTTACTCCGGTTGCCATTTTGTTATGTAGAGCCTACCTTTCAATATCTAATTTCACAGTTGACCGGTTAAGGTGAACTTTCAGATAAATGGATAGGTATTTAGAGATCGAGGCACATATTCTTTTGTTGGTTGTAAAAAATGTCTTGTCACGCTTAGCTGCATAAAAGTGATGTTAGGAACATTGCCTGGTTCTATCCTCCCGATAATCTCAGATACATTGACCAGTCCACCACATCTAGATAGGCACTATCCATCAGGTAGATTAAAAAGTAGAACAGAATAGCACTCTAGGACGCGTTTTTATACTAGGCACCGTTTCTTGTCGTGCTTTTGTAAAATATTGTCTTCTTTTCTAACTAACGAAATGGAGTCACGTACATAATACTGAGGAGGGAGCTCGGTAGAAGCAGTTGTTCGTGCCAACGTTAGTAGTGCGACGAGGCAGCTCGTAACTTATCGGTTTATTACCAGTGAGTACTGACTAGTGTGCCGAACGTTAAACGTATCGGTACAAAGTGCGCTCCTCTAAATTGAACCAATAAACACGCTCCATAAACTCCATTCTCTATCTAATTGAGTCCGTTTATTTCTAGCCTACTTTGAGAATGAAATATTAGCCGGCTATTCTTGGCTGCTGCTTCCAAATGATCAGGCTTTATTGTCGGATAGTATCCAGTTAGTGAGACACTTTGATAAACTCAAAGTTTAGCTTAGTTGCTTCTGTAGAAATAACTCGTGACAGAAACATGGACCATGTTAATGCAGCGAGGTTGAATTTATGTATCGTTCGCCAGTGTCGCGCGACAAATCTAGCAATAGTTGTAACCCGACCGGCTGCACGTAATGTTAATGATTGCACAAAGTTTATTACGGTCGTAGCTGGTTCTGTATTATCTGTCTGTGTAATGAGATTGTAATCTGTCGGCGGATGTCGCAACGTGACGGAGCGTGTCACGGCTGAACACGGCGCGACGTCGCGGGCGCGGCCACTGCTGCATTGTGCCGGTGATTGCATTCACCGCCAGCTATTGATCCCGACCCCGCGCCACGGCTCCATCACCAGCCGCATTGTGTAATAGACGGAGCAATTTAAAACGACTGCATAATGAGATAATTACCTGATACAAATTGAAATTTCCGATGTAATCTTGCGCCAGGACTAATCAAATAGAAGAATTAGATTCGAGACAGCCACAATCATGGGACAGATAAAGACGTTTCCGGGTCTCCGAGGCCTCGAGCGTCTGTGCTGTTGCCAACGAATGTAGGATAGCAATGTGGTCTGTAAGCTGTGTCGGTGAGTCTGCCAACAATACAGGACGAGTCGATTTATCAGATTAACTTGTTCCACTTGAGATTAAACTGTGAGTCTCGCGGTAATTGGCACTAAGACGTCTTACTCTCGCCACGAGATTTACTTCATTCATGCAAATGATTTGCTGTACATAAACGTATGTTGTAACGTGTATAGAAGTATTGTGTGGGCAGTAAAAGGTCAGCTGATGTTCACGGGAACTGCAAAAGTAAAAGGTACAGCAACGTTCTAGATATAAACAAGTATGTCGAAGCATTTGTGTTTGTATATTTCATGTTTAGATTTAGACAACGTATCAGTTGGAGAGCTGGAATCTTCCCTGGCGGTTGTTTCATCACTCGATCCCATTCGGGGCAACTTTCACCGGCACAACTGTTGTCGAATCAACAGTCCTTTGCAATTCTTGCGAAATGCTCCACCCACACATTGAGTTGCGAGTACTTACCATATGATTCAACCTTTATGCGATCAGCTCTTTGTATCCGTATTGCGGCGGCCATATTGCTCTCATCAGGCTCTGTCTCGATCAACGTGCCACAGGATAAAGAATAAGATTTTCATCCGTTGTTCGTCTTGAGAGCAGCATTAGCTTTGGAATCACAGTGGCAGCTATTTATATCGAGCACAGGTCTTGTTTAACCAGCGGTTTACAGCTTATTAAATCGTCCGGTTCTTTAACTGCGCATCTATTCCGGCCCCAGTCCTGTTATATGAACTTGTAGCTCATGTTACGTTGAACTGTCCATGCCTTTAAGTTCTCTGACTTCGTAAGTGAAACGTTATAAAATTATATTGGCTATTGAATTAAAATAAATGTGGCTATTAACAAATTGGCGCTGCGAACTGCCAAATTTTTTGACTGGCCTCGATTCTCTAAGCACTCATTTCGATCATCAAAGGGGCGTGGAGACACGCGAAGTAAGTCGTGTGCAAGCTCACGAATGAGTCAAGAGACTCATCTTCGAATTCAAGTAATTGCTGACGAAGCGATTCGTCACACCGACAATGACCCACTTGACCCATCCATATAAGCGGCAATATCTTTTCGATAACGTGTTCGGAACGAGTTCAATTTAAGTAAGTTTCTCTTACTTAGTTCAAGGTTTTTGTGACATTGCTGCCGGATTTTAAAATAACCGTTTTAATATTATATTATTTGCGAAATAATTAGGTTGAATGATTCGACAAATAAGAGTAAAAAAGGTCACGTGAAAAATACATAAGCAGGTCTTCATCCCACGTAGCTTAGAATGTCAACCAAGGGAAAGGTCATGGAGATGCTTCTAAAATTGTACACAAAGAGAAATCACGTGTGTTTTATGAGAAGCTGTTGCGATCAGCGTTCATCGACAGCCTTCTCTGTTCCTAATCGCTTTAAAACATAGACAGCTATAATGAAGATTAGTTAGCCCATTAAGGTGGTACCCATTAATTTGTCATCACGATTAAGTGTTAGTTAGGGGGATATGTTGTTTGTGTGCACTTTCAGTGTACCGTTTAAAAGTAAAATGGCGCTCAGGATTGAGTAGGCGTTGATTGATCGTCGTTCTTTACGTCAGCTGTGTCTATCAATCTTTGTGAACATATAGTTTATCATATACTCACCCATCGATATCTGTCTTAAAAGTATCATCCGCTATTTTAGTTTACTGGTACAAAATATATTGACAGTTTATTAAACTAGTTGATTGTCATACTTAATACAGTTTTGATATATGTAGCTACTTGATGTCTGTACCTTCTAACACGTACAGGCTTGAGACCCGGTGGCTGTGTAAAGGCGTCTCTTTGAAGTGGAATACTATGTCATCTCGATGTTGGGACCTGTGTAGGTACTTGTACGTAGCCTGTGCTCTCTCGTGCACTTTCTAAAGCGGGTCGGTGTCGCAGTGTGTTGATGCGTGTACAATTAATTGTACATGGTGTGTCAGGTGCCAAGGTCACGCGGCCGAGTGGCACCGAGCCTTGTTGTGACAAACAACACCACTGGACGTTAAACATCGGACGAACAATGAAACCAACGTGTCAAGAGATCATACAATATCTGTAGTATGTATTGTAATTTACAGATTATAGATATTATGTGTTGTTTGAGTTACTACTGCAGATAGTGGATACTATTCCTTTGAACAAGTAGTCGTACGGCGTTGTTAACTATATTAATTAACGCATAGGCAAATCTTCAGAATTAAAAAGGTCAATAGGAATCAACAAACAAATCATCAGGAACAATATACAGAGAGTAGGGTACTAGGGTATGCAAAACCGGGATACCGCGATCCCGAAATACCGGGATCCTGCATGCCATGTGCAGGATTAATCCCGTTTGTAAAATGAAGGGGATCCCGCTCGGGCTTAGCGGGATTAAAGAGTAGCGAAATTCATGTGTTATTATTATACCATTTATCATAGCGCACGGCTACTCCAACTGACGAACGCTTTTGAAAGGCGCGGGAAGGGAACACCCATCCACAGAATAGATAGCCCATACGAAGGATTTTTGTTTACGTACGATTTTTATTAGTTTTATTATGATGACGCAAAAGCATAGCAATTTATTTTTCAAGTCTGAAATACATAAATAGCTTCAGTGAACTTCTTAAATCTTCTGTTATTCCTGCTTGTTATATTCCGATAAATAGCGATAAATAAATACGTCGGCAACTGTATACAAAGACTTTTCTAGTACTGTTGCTGTGTGGAGGTATTATTGGAAGACGGAAGATGTTTAAAATGTTTAGTTTCCTACCGTAGCCAATTTTAAATCAATGAGTAAATTATTGAAAATGTTGATTATGAAATTTATGAAACACAGATTTGTTTCATTTAAATGCCGTCAAGAGTTATAGATTTATTAATCATGCGGGATGCAGCAAATACGGGGATCCCGCGCGATCGAAAATGTCCAGTCCCGCAAATACCGGGATTGAGAATTTGCTGCTGGATTGCATTCCCTAACAGCGAGGTTCAGGATTGTAGGCTATTGGCTATCAGCCAATAACATGTAGGCATTACGTTATCCTTTTGTAGTTGAGCGCGATATTTATATAATACTAGAGGACGCCAGCAGCTACGCCTGCATTTTTTTTAAATTTACCCGCTTTGGCCGATCCCGTGGGAATTTCGGGAAATCCCTTCTTAGTGCACCCATACGGTCCCCAAGGAACATACATGCCAAATTTCAGCTTCCTGCTCCCAATAGTTTTGGCTGTAGCGTGTCTGTCAGTCAGTCAGTAACGCAAGGATTTTATATATTAAGATGTGGAATAACAAATAATTTTGCACGCGAATGCCCCAATACTGACTAATGTGTTCACCACTTCCTTCCGATGTCCCTGTTCCAGAACGGGGAAATACATCGCTCAATAGTTGTATATCTAAATACGACTCGTTAGTTTTCCTTGTAGTTGATCAGTACCTTCTTATTATAAATCAATTTGTATTTCTATAGATTTAATTAACCCATTTTATTATGTGGATATTTCATTAATTGAATTGACGTCACAATACATAAAGTAGGTATAGGTACATTTAGTAAGTACATGTTCTTTACGTGAATTATGGTTTTTACAACAGCATTACTTGATATAGGTGTGACCCCATTTTAGTTCGGTCGTTTGGAAATCTCTACCAATATAATAAAGTGTTTGTTTGTTTTTTGTTCCCCTTTTGCGTCAAAATGGAGCAAAACTATCGATGTGATTTAGGGCTGGTGAAGTTGGTTATAAAAGTTTATTTCACATGTTTCTACTATTGCAAACAAATGATTTTACTTTGTATAAATACAAGAAGTATACATACAGAGAATCCTGAAATAGCTCTCTTGCTTCATTCATTCTCATCAAATTTATGCAACCTGTCCTTTTATCAGAACAATAAATATACCTGCCGCGCTGGTCTCGCGGCATCAATGTGTGCGTGAGATTGGGAGGTCTCGGGTTTGATCCCAGGGTCGGGCAAAAGTGTTATTGGGTTTTTCCGTTAGGAAATTCACAGTAGCAGCTCGGAGTCTGGTAATGTGCCCGGTACGGCAATAGGCTGGCCCCCTTTTACGTGGGACTAAAATAAATCTGGCGAAAAGTGGGTGTAGCAATATAGTCTCTAAAAGACGTGAGACTATGTATGTATGTATGTATAAATATACTAAGTAATAAATAGTGGTGTGACAGGTCCCAGTGAATAACGACGCGTTAACTTTCATAGCTTGGTACGTAATGTCGTGGCTCGTCACACACACATGTTGTGCAAGCAGTTGATACAGTTCACAAGTGTACTCGTAAATCGTCTCGTATGCTGGTGCCGTATTTATTTGTTAGTTGGGTGAATAACGAGCTGCTAGACCGCTCCTTACCAAGCACTATGTTTACGAGATGTTTTTGGTGATATGCTATTTTCACTTTCTGTTTATTAAGTTTCTTTACTTTGGATTTGTATAGTCCATCTTTATGTTGTTGTTAAGTGGGATCAGATATCAGATTCATCACATTTAAGTCTTCTAGAACCCTGCAATGGCCTGGCGCGTGCGGAGCCCACAGAAATTAATTTCTAAAATGAACTAAAGGCAAAATAATTTATTCATCACATAATTTAGTCTTGCGGAGATTCTGTTGATAATGATTTTCTGAGTGCTACCTCAGGCCTGTTAAGTAGACAGTAGTTCATAGTCATAACATAACAACGAAAATAGGTACCTATTCGACAAATGCAATGTTTCCATAATTAAAACTGAATAATACAGTTGTCATTGTTGGGTTTTTGTTGGGTTCTGCTATCTTATTTTGATTGTTGTCAACAAATGAGTAATGCATAGTCGTATTCGCTCCGAGGGTGCCTGAACTGTTGACCCCAAAACAGATAAGATAAGCGTAGTGTTCCGAGCGGCGTTCTTGGCGATTGTAATTTCTGCGGGAGTTGTCCAGCAGCTGTGCCGTGATTCTTATGTCTATGGGTATAAGGTCCATGTTACGAAGTCGGTGAGATGCGTGATTTAGCGCAAGTGACACACATCCGTCGTGTGCGCCGCCGCTAACGAAGTAACTGCCGCAATCAGCTACAAGTACCGCGGACGATGCTCTGGTGACGTGCCACCCGTATGCATGCTAGAACAAAATTTAAAAAGCCCATACGCTTTGCCTGTGAGAACAAAAATTATCTTAAGATAGCTGACATGAAGCTTAAGCTAAGCGACCGTAGCACCCCAGGCTAATATGTGTCATTATACTGTGGTAGCACTGACACAAGAATACACTTTAAGTCACATTGTTTCGGTATCTTTAGTTTGTGCAAATACTTCAGCAGTGTAGCTCCTACATTTTGTGAAACTCTAGATTCCTTCGTTGCCGTGAATGTAACTAATTATTAAAATTAATTTGCAAAGCATATTAAAAGGCGATAACATTTGTCATTTTGTACATTCGTTTTGAGTGCTTAGATTAAATTCCTGTCTGCTTTTAAGTTTCTAGTCAAGTGTTGGTTTTACCTTGTTCTACAACTAGTACACCATATTTTACACGGAGCACATGTGTAGATCTCAGGATGACTAATGAAGACAAATCGGTTCATAATGAAGAGCGCGACTGTAACAAAGCTTTATAAACTGAAAATAACTCAGAAGGGTGTTGATGAACTGAAGTTATGTTATTATTAGTCGGGACGCGATGCGTCGGGGCGATGGGGGCGGATGTCTGGCGCTGTTGGTTTGTTTGTCCACCTGGTGCAACATGCACCCACCGGCCCAATAGGCGCTAATTGAGTGGCCAGATACACTGGCATGCCTCACACACGCCTTACTATCTAGGTGGCGAACATTACCGACTCAGTGCCAACTGTTGTCGACCATACTAATAACCTGACTACTCTATTTATAGGTAACATGTTTCGCCTTCATTATGTATATATTTTGTTTGATAGTCACGGTTCGAGCATCGAATAGACGAGTGAGTAATGATGTGGCGAGCGGTCGTTAGCCTGTCGACGGACACGTCTTATCACTTCCGTACTACGCGCTACATGCGTGTGCGAGAGGTTTACTAGACTCATGTAAACATTGTAGTATTTACGACCATCTGGCTTATCGCACTCGCTTGTCGCTTATGCCTACAGCTGCAATAGCACTAACTAATCCGTTTCATAAAGTAAAACAATGTTTTTTAATAGATTATTGCATATTTTATTCGAGAGCTACGTAAGCTAGACTTCGGTATATCGAGCGCAGATCTAAAACGGTTACAAGCGGCCGAATCTAGGGCATCAATCAACGGTGCATCTGGCTCTCAACGAGTCCGACCGTCCCGTCCTATTGTGAGCACACGAAATATGTGTTACGTATATTATATATTGACAATGGGCAACAGCTGTGGCTGTAGCCAACTAGTAACGCACGTATGAAGTACAGTACCCTGGCAGATGTCACTAAAACCCAGGTGCTGTACCAGCGCGCTTACACTTTAATATTGCTTTCATGCTTATTACCCTAAGATAGGCTGCCTGTGTAGTGAAGACGTTTTCCACAATGGGTTTCTGTTGTTTGTTGAGATTTCACCTTCACATTGAAGGTTCACAATCGTCCATTGTGGCCGCTGTTCCGGCGTACACGGCCGCGCTGCTTATTTTAACTTCCATCGCGGATGTTTGACAGCCGCCGAGCCGCACTCAATGGCGCTCTTATCGCTCATCTGCCTATTGACTTTCACGCCGCTTACCCACAGCAAATAAAAAGTAAAACAGCCGTTCAATGTTAGTCAATTGTGATATTATCAACGATGCTACTAATAATGTAAGTTTATCTAAATTATGTAAGTGTTGAGGACTAAATTGCTGATAACAAATTAATCACTTCACATGATTCATTGACGTTTGTTTATTTAGTGCGAAAATGGGTGAATTTAGATAAAATTTCGCGCAGTCTACTAGGTGTTCATGATAATGCAGAGGTTGTTCCGTGACTATGATTTGTTCGCGTATCGTCGACATTGATAAGATATCACCGGGTAGCGTGGCCGGCGTTAGCACAGATGCGCCGCGACGTCACACGAAGGCCGCCCCCTCCCCGCGCACCGCCCGCGCACCGCCGACGTCCTCACTGATAACAATAACTGCTATCGGCTCATGCTCGCCTAGTACTTTTTCAGGCGACACGCCGTGGAAAGTAGTTTTCCTTCTGACGTCAAACCTGAAAATTTTCAGCACGGTGCCAAAAGTTCAGAAACTTAGAAAACCTTGATATTGCTTAAATAAATAATTTTAAAAGGCTGTATTTATGCAATTATTACCTTGAGTAGGTATGTAAAGGCTGCTATGTTTGTATAGTGTGACGTAGCACGGCGCTTTCAGGTGTAGTGTGCGAGTTTCAGTAGCCTGTAGTAGCGATAGGACCGGGTCGTCGACTCTGCGAATAGTCGCGTCGACGTCACCGCGTCGCCGCCGCTGTGCACTCGACGTAAATACTCATTAAACAGCTGTTGCGACGATTATTACCGGCCGTGCCGCCACACGCAAAGATATCGCGCACATTGTTAGATCTTGGCTTATTATAATAAACGATACATAATCTTCGTTTATGTTCTTAACCTATTTATTCATTATTAATAAGTCTACACTAAGTAATTACTTTTATACTTATTTATGTACAATTACGTGAATATGTTTAGAAGTTGTAAATAACAAATTACCGTTAGTTAATGAATTAACTTCCCGTATGAGTTACTTCTTTAATTAAAATTATTATAGTTCCATTAATATTTTTAATAACACAGCGTGCGAGTTTCCCACAGACATTAAAATTGTTAATCTGTGAGATAATAACGGTGGCAGTAGGTCAAGACGATCTTTTGTTTATTACAAAACCTCGGGGGCGCCGGGCGTGCTGCCAAAAGGCGCGTTGTGAGTGCAGCTTGCAAGCGGTAGCGACGCGACGCAGCACGGTGCGATGCGGCTCTATGCGATGCGACGCGGTGCGGTGCGATGTGATGCAGGTCGTAGGGCGCCCGATCTGGGTCGCACCTGCAGTGCGGGCGCGAGTGCGTCGCTCGGCACTCGACCTCTTTCGCAAACGGTACAATGCGTTTATATTCTGTACTGGGACAAACCACATCAACAACTCACTATAATAGCTTCCGTTCGACACCGGCCGCCACAATACGAATCAATCTTGACACTCACTTATTTCCTTATTGCTATCTGCCGTTATTATTTCGTGTTTGACACTCTATTTCCATGGTCGGACGTTTCTATAGTGTGACTCAACTAACTGAAATGGACAGAATTGGTTTGATGTTCCCCTTTTTGTGTTCGCATTGTGCACGAGCGAGAATTAAGTAAATGGAATTTGCTTTGTGTTGTTATCAGTGTCTAGTTATCGCGACAATTGGACGAACTTTCCCTTCTCTGAACAAAAGCAGCTGTAGCGATCCGTGATCGCCCGCGGTGCAGAGTTGCCGGGTCGCACTCTCGTCCTTGTGTTCTTGTGATAACTATTGGGGCATTCGGGTCAATAACGATTTGTAAATAAACACAATGTTTATTAAGGAACTCACAGTTACACCGTACACGCAACATGCGTGTTTGTTTGTTCGCGTGATGCAGCGTTTCCTCCCCGACCTACTCTGAGGAGGCGCTAGCTCTCCTTGGCTGGTATTTTTTTTATATCTGAATGCAATGAATCAAAGATGCGCGATGTATAAATGATATAAACACGCTCTCTGTGTTATTACTGCGATGTATCAGTGCGGGCGCCGGGAGCACGAAGGTTGAATCAATTGCACGCATTACGGAATGGCGGAGCTCCCCTCGGCGCCGGGGCCCTCGCCCGCGATTATTCGCTATTTGTTTGCCCATCCTCATGAGGAGACTGGGGGACTTGTTGCTTCCTCCCCGCTCCTAGAGCTACATAGGTACACAAAAATGTCATTAATCATTCAGTATGTAGGGTCATTTCGCCTGTTCGCGTCCACCCCCCTATTCGCGTCCATTTTGCGGACCTCCCTTTAAAAATGCTCGGAAATAAGTATACTAACACACTAATAAAATGAAAAGTCAGTATTGCCAATACCTCGACGTATAAGAGACACGCACAAATAGACAAAAGTTCCGTGCGCCCAGCTTATCCTGTTTAAAAAATATAGTTAATCTCGGTTGTTCAACAAAAGAGTGCAGATGCGCGGGATATAAATAAAAAAATAGTGTGCAGCGGCGTGTTTGAAGGGAAGTATTTTATTGTTTTATGTGAATTTTAGGATACATAGCTGTTTCTAGACATTAATAATGAAAAGACGAATAGTATGAATTATGAATTAGCTTGTTTTTTTTATAGTTAACAATTAAAATAAGGTGGACGCGAACTACAACACCGAATTTATAAAACTTCCACTTTGCGTCCACAATGGACGCGAACTCGTCTATTTATGATTTCTTTAGTTGTTTATTTTTATGTGATTAAAATATAAGAGAGAAATTGGGATTTTGTTTATTTTAACATTAATAGTATGCAATTGTAATGACCAATTTGCGTCCACATTATTATGATTGTAATAAAAGATACAATCGATATAATAATCGATCACATGTGGACGCAAACTATACCTGCAAGGGATAATATTATAGCAAATTGCGTCCATATTTTCATGAAATAGAAATGATCGCTCAATACATTCTATATATATTTTTTTTTATAATTTAAAATGCATTTTTGATTAAGACTGAGTTTAAAATTGAATTATTACATTTAATTTCTTTTATTCCATATTTTTTCTATTCAAGATGGGTTCTTAGGAGACAAGTAAGAAGAAGGAAAAAATATACAAAAGATGATTAAATAAAGAAAGCGTTTTGTGATATTCGTGAGAATAAGAAATCGATAAGACAAATATGTACACACGGCTACTCATCAAGCTACACATTTTGACCTTTGTACCGTTCTTATGGCGTAGAAAATAAGTATCAAAATCGTACTGCAACTGTGGAGCTTGACTTGTGGCCGTGTGTACATAATTATGTAAAAATTATGCTATTCCGAAGACCACAATATTGGACAACATGTATCGTTATTTTTTTATCTTTGATTTTAAGTTCCATCGATGTTGAGAACAATAAATAGTTATTTATAGTTTCTATAAAGTGATTTAATAATGATAATAATGTAGATTTTTTATAACTTTAATCTTAAATGTAAAAATTGTTAAAAGCCAATCTTTCTTTAGATTGTCTTAACAATATCACCCTTATATGAAGGATTATAAGGCTGATATTGTTAAGACTAAGCTGGTGGACGCGAACTGGTCCACAGGTGGACGCAATTTGGATTTTTTGGACGCAAACTGGGTAAAATGCCATATTTTGAAGTTTGTCTATTTAAAAAAAAACACAACAAGTTTCGAACAAAACTGAAAGTTATTATTAAAATAGACTATATAATGAACGCATTACATAAATTTTTCGTTGAATCAATTTGCTGGAACATTTTTATTTTCTCCTTCAAACTTGCCAACTGCACTAAATGGACGCGAACAGGCGAAATGATCCTACTACCTACGTAGGTAATATGTACTACAATCCCGTATAATTTCTCTCACTGCTATCATGTTATAGGTAGGTACATAAATCCCTTGACCCTGTTACCGCCTACGGTACTTCGTACGTCGCTAATCAAAATAAAAGTCATATTTTTATTTCCGCTGTCGCGTTTCAATCGAGGTAAATGGGTCACCACTGCGGTATTGTAGGATTCAACCTAACGTAATTGATATATAGCTTGTATGGCTTTTAATTTGTTATCTACAAACCTTACACGTCAGAACATGAACAGATATTTGACCGATTCTGCGTAATACAGGAAACGTACGATTATGCGAATTGTAATGTCAAACATATTATATCGCACAAACAGGTTTTAACGCACAAGTAAATAATAAAATGCGGAGTAATTAATTATGTGTTGTTTGTTTTCATGTTGAGTAATATTACATTGATACGGTGATAGCAAGCACTCGATGTTATCTAATCGGCATTAGTAATGAGATGAGTGATCGCGATCCCGTGAGATTACTCGATTAGCCGTGCTCGTTATGAGGCGCTACACTGTCGGTACATGTATGTTGTTGCAATGTGATCACGAGGAATTACCCGCCTGTGCTCACATTCGAACACTTTCATCATCACCGGCCACTCGGACGTTCACCTCACGCTCGTTATCCTATTTATATAATCTCGACGGGATCCTGCCGTTTCGCCGAAAAGATTTTGACAAAATTTCATTACCCAAACAAATTTTAGCAACTGTTTTTTATACCATTGCAACATTTCGAATGATTTTAGAACGCATATTTTTATTTGGTCAAATTTTTACTTGGCAAAATATTACCAAGTATAATGTCATTATGGCATTTGGTCTTTAATCAAATGATTTATTACAGCAAACAATCTTCAGACAATAAACGTTTGGTGATATTAGTTTATTTATGGAAGTAGTTCTAGAGTAGGTTAATTATAAAAAAAAATGGTTAGGTTAGGTTAGAACTGTGACCACTTACGCCGAAACGACTAGCATTAATAGAAAAAAGAGATAGTTTTAGTAGGTTACCCGGAACTTAACTATTTAGATTAGGATAACTATTGATTTTGCGTAAAAACTGTTATTCCAACTGAAATATCTGACTAAATAAAAAATGTTGAAAGTACTAGTTGGTAATCAAGTAATATTTTAAACGTTCATTTCCCAAACATTAGGTTTGCGTTACAATTTTTTGTGATTAGATTTTTTGCTAAGTAATAATTTGGCAAATGCAATTATGCGAAAATTTTTTTGGGAAGTGAAAATTTGTCAAATTCCTTTCGGTCAAACAAGGGAGACCCAATCGCGACGTATCGCCTTGTGATTATGACAAGCTGACAGCTGACATTTCCATTGCAAGTTCAAATATTATCTTGTTTGAGAGTTCATCCAATTGGGTATTCGTGCACAGTTGTGTTTGTAGAGTAGAGCAAGAAAGGCAAGAGGCACGCGTGCTCCACTGTGTACCTAGTTTTTGTGGCGTGTGTTGTTGACTCAGGGGACGCGACTGTTTGGTCCGTTTACGCCGTTGCGCTGTTTGCCCTGACCTGACGATGCAGCGATGAAACTATTTCTGGGAATTGGCATCCGCGTTCTAAACGAATATAAACCACAGATACCTATTTTTTAAGAAAATATATTTCTTGAGAAGCTTTAGTGATTCATCTTGCGCTTGTTATTACTGCCATTGTACATAAAAGGCGACAATTAATAAAAATCTATTTATGGTTTTAAACCACTTGAGAAGTAGGTAGATAAAATATTAGCGTCCAATTAAAAGCAGAATGTGTGTGTTTGTTGACCCGTGACGTGGCATGTGTTCGGTGATATAGGATGGGCCGATGGCGTGCGGGAGCGCGGCTGCGACGCATCTGGGTCGCCACTTGCACAATCCAGCGCAGCATACAACCCGCACGCACAAAACTAACCACCACTGTGACACTAATGCTCGGGCCACACTACCTTACCGTCTACCGGGCTGTTACCGCCATAATTATGGCAATAAATTACCGTTAAATTACTGCGTGAAGTCGTGTGGTTACACTAGAGTTTACCGAGATATGCCAATAAACTAGGCGGTAAAAATATCATTTTTCAAGATGGCGGATGAAGCTGCAGCTGTTTGGTATTTTATGAGTGCCAATTATTTTAACATGAATCTTTTAAATTTTTAGCTTTCTGTCGGGTATCCCAGAGAGACGGTTCGGATTGCAATAACTCCAAAAATTTGAGCGCTTTTTCATTTAACCACTCCATATCGGTAGATAGTGTAGATACGTGCGTCGTCGTCGAACTCGTGTTGCACACTGAACAAACGGTAGTGTGGCCACAAATGCAATAATTACTGCGGTAATTTTCTTTGATGTGCGAAAAAGACCGCCGCCGGAGCTATTGCCTACCGGCATATGCCATATTTATTGGCATTGTAAAATTATGGCCATAAATCGCGGTTACACCTAGGCGTTGTTGAAATTATGGCAATAATTGTTGGCATATCCCGGTAGTGTAGCCCGAGCGTAACACTAATGACACACATGTATTGTGTGTGTACATTGTGTGTCTCGTACTCATAACTGTCCTGGGAACTCGGTCTTACCAAATTAAATATTATGATCTAATCGACGTAACGCATGATGCAGTTTTGGGAAATCTTTCTGTGACACGCCATTGTTGATACAAATCATGCAAGTTCTCATATTGTATTGAATTATGCGTGTTCCTTTACTGTGAATTTCTGTATGATTCAGAAGCGAAGAAATGTTTTCAATTTCTTTATTTTTTTGATAATTAATGAATAGAAATGTTCAGTGTTGTGCTAGCTAATCAATTGGAAATAAGTACTTAGTTATATTGCTGATAATTTTGTCAGAAAAATCAGATGTTGTAATGTGCGTTCTATAAAATAAAAGCAATAGACTATGTCGTGAATATAAGCGATATTTCTTTACGGCTCTCTTGTATAATCATTATGCTTTGTTCAATTGGTTATAAAATAATAATTCCACCACGAACATTGCAAAACGCTTTGTGTAATCTGTCTCAATTTTTCTCTTTCATGTTTCATGTTTTACATTTGTATTCAACCATTCATGTCGTATTCTTTATCTTCTTGAACAAAATAACCGAGCTCGCTGGAAAATAAAACTATGACTTTCGCCAAAAATGTAGTTGGTAAGAAACTGTGTCATTAAAGCGGGTCCGTAGCTCTTTCAATCTGGGGTTCTGCCCACATTGAAAAGGCCGGACATTTTTTGTAGAAAGTTAGGCTGCAATGGAATTGGACATATATTTCGCTGAGATACATAAAGCTGCTGCTTCGCTTCGAAGTAGACCAGCCCCCTTAGCCAAATGGCATTCGATTAACGATATCGCTAGTCGCTAAGTGCAAAAATGTATGGAAATGACTTAAGACTTCGTTATATCACGTGGTCAACGAAGAAGAAATTCCTTATGTTGCCATGGCAACCAAGCGTTGTCGAAAGTAGATATCAGAGTGAATGCCGTTTGGCTAGGGCCTCTGTATTTCGGTGCATTTTGAACGCATTATTTCAGTGTTTCCACACTTTCCACTAAGATTATGCTTTGTAGACAGTTGTGAACTAAAGGAAGAGGAAATTCGTATGTAAATGTTGGTAACGCCACGTGTAAAAACAGCTTTTGTTATGAATATATGCGGTGTTGTTTGACAAAAACGTAACCTCCTCGTTGTGTGTTGTTGTACATTGTATTCGTTGATTCATTGTGAGTACGCATGCAATCAAGCAAGCAGAACCAGAACACGGCCGACATTTTGATACAACTTATGTTAAACATTGCAAAATTGTTCTTTGTGAATTACACTGTAATCCTTACAGCATTGCCGTGGCCACATACTGGGCTGGCGCCATTTGATATCAGTTCTGTACTAACGACTCTAGAAGAAGAAGAACAGCATTCAATGGACTTATATCATCACCAAAGTCTCGGTTTCATCCGAGACTTTGGTCTACTGTCCAGTGCATTCTGATCTATCCAGACGTGACAGAATATACGCATTACATTGACTTCAACTTTTCTATTTAGGCGGTCATACACAGCCTAGTAGGCATACAGTGCGATTGTTAATCTGCTAATGCCCGGTTTCTGAGGTACTTTTATCGGTGGTTTATCTATCCGTTAGCGTTATTGGTTCGATAACTCAAGAAACTGCGTTTCTGAACAACGCGTCACAACATAAACTCCAGTTATCTTTAGTTTAACTTAACCGACCAATGTTCGCCGTTTATCGGTTCCATAACCTTATTTGAAGTTTAACTTCTGTCAAACGTGTTACCTTTTTTAAGATTTTAGGGTTTTGATCATAGACTAATATATTATAACTGGAAAGTTTTGATATGATAGGTTTGTGTTTACAACTTTTACATAACCGATACAAAATGTCGTATTCGAGCAGTTCTGCAGTGAGCAGAGAGTTTGATTTTGAAGTGCTGGAGTTTATTGCTAATTAATCAGTACCTAGAAACCTAAGATCTAGGAGAAATCCTTTTGAAATGTTTACGGATGAAGAATTTAAAATGAGATATCGTTTTGATAAAGACACCGACACATAAGTGATATGATCAGCATTAGTTTAGCTCCAGTTATGTATCGCAAATATACATTGTCTATGTTGGAACAAATTTTCATCACATTACGATTTTACGCCACAGGCACATTTCAAGTAGTGATTGGTGATGATATTAATGTTCATGTCAATAGTGGTTATCACCACTATGTCAAGAGTGGTTTATAAAGTAAGTAGAGAAATAGCAAAACTAGCTAGAAGATATATACGAATGCCAAACTCTGAAGATCTGGGAGAAGTTAAAGCGCAATTTTTAATATAGCTGGTTTTCCAAATGTTATCGGCTGTGTAGATGGATCTCATATTCCAATTAAATCTCCTGGAGGAGAGCAACATGAACTTTTTAAGAACAGAAAAGGTTTCTTTTTTGTCAATGTACAAGTTGTAGGTATGTGATGCAAAATTATAGGTACATCAGAGATTTAGATGCTCGTTGGCATGGATCTACTCATGGCAGTACAGTGTACCATATAATTCATTTCTACGAGCTCGCCTGCATAACAATGAGATACCTACATGTTCACATCCTAGGAGACAGTGCCTATCCTTGTGGTAAGTACATAATGATACCATTTTTGAATCCTAATACAACTGCAGAAAAGCTCTACAATGAAGCACTAATCATCATCATATTAATCATAAAATGTCAAATCTTCTGACAGCGAGGCCTGATTTGACATTTTATTTTTTTAAAGTATATAAGTTAGCAGGCGTACAGCCATTACGAATGAGGCATTATCATAAATTTTCTAGTAAAATAACGAGCAACTAGTGGTTTACTCCTAAAAAAACAATATACTTATGATTAAACAACTAGTTAAACAGACAAACTAAAATATTTAAATAAGTTTCAAACTCGTTTTTTAAACAGAGTCATCTAGTGGCAGAAAAAAGAACTACGTTTTGGTTCAATCACAGATAATATAATACTTTACAGTGTTTAATAGTTATTGAACGCTCCAGTGCGCATTCAGAAACGCAGTGTCAGTTAACCAACGTTTATCCTTTCTATAACTTTAATGAATCAATAACTATTGAGAGTATATCTGGTAACTTCAGAAACCGGGCATAAGTAATCTCAATTCCCTGAGCAGTCTGAGTACCACTCACGTAATGTCCTACCTAAGTACAAAATTTATGAGCGTTTTAAAATATTAGTTTTCGATCACGTGTCGCACACTTAGACGGTAAAATAATGAAATTATATATACCTAATGAGTGAATCCAAATGGCAAAGCTGAAAAGTTGATTAAAGTACTGACATGTGTGACATCACTAACCTGAAATTGTATTCAACTAAATAAACACTTTCCATGTTTTACAATGTATGTTTTCCTCCGGGAAACACGCGTGAGTCTATGTATGTACGTATGTTTTACAATAGTAGGACAGTATTTCGGCATTGGATTTGTTTTGAGAGCGCTATTTTGAAACAGTAGGTGTAGCTTGTAATGTCGAATGCTAATTACTACGTACTCATTGGGATCTGCCTACATTTGCCGCATTACATCATTTCCGAGAATTTAGCGTTCATCAGCAACATTATCGATCAAGTATGCCTACTTATTGCTGCTAATTATTTACGAATTGAAATATATTTACTTATGACTTGATTTAATGGTTCTGATAGTATATGTTTTTGTACAAATTAAAGTTGATTGTAATCAAAAATATCTATAAAAGACCAAGCCTCGAACCCTGTAGGATTCGAGTCTTGGTCTTTTATAGATATTTTTAAAGCAAATACGAAAACGTAAGAACCTTATGCTACACGAATATCACAGAATGAACACCAAAATGTGCACGAACTATTCAATATTTTTGGACACGCATCCCCCGTTCTATATTGTTTAGCCATTGACAGAGGCGTTGGGCAATCTGTGTAATTTGTAGTTCGCATTGTTATTGCTTGATTTAGTAGTTCGCAGAACATGTTAGTTGTAAACGTAGCGAACATCAAAGCGGTCGCCGGACCATCTGCTCGTATCTGGCTCATTGGGTTACAGTTACAACTTACAGCTAAAACAACATACAGTTACATACTCTTGCACTAGGTGACTCAACAGCTGACATCAAAGGACCTTATGACGTCAGACATAAGATTGAATTCGTCATGTCCTGGGTGCTGTAGAGACAAAAAAGTGAGCGGTTACCGCGGCGGGTCGGCACACTCATTCGAAAACTATTGGAAGGTCGTTCAGAGCGCGATCTCGACCGGCTACTTAGTTGTCGCTAATGAATGATAATGCCGATGCCAGTCACACTGCTTTTATTCGCAGTAACGTTCTCCTAAACGGCCGTATCGATATTGATTCTTTTTTTGTTTGCGTGTTTGAGTTGGCTTATTGAAGGTTTACATTTTCCATTTAATCTTGTAGGTGGCTCTGCTGTCGAGACACTGAGCAAAGTTATCCTACGTAACACAAGTGTAACCACAAGGGCCATTTAATTTCTCAGAAATGTTTAAGGAAAAGGCACAAGTCAGACTCGTCCTGTTGTTCACATTCATAAAACGTACTGTGGTTTAATTATGATTTTACTGATTGGTACCTACTAACTGACTTTAGTTGAGCCGAAAAACTAAACACACATGCGTCTTTTTACATTAAACTTTACTTTAAAATTACAGTAAAGTTTATATTTACGACAGGAACTTAACCATTTAGACTAATCTATTTACTATATCAAACAGTTTTCTTATCATTAAGGCATTAGAAGAGGATTTATCTATTTGTTTTATTCGGCATAAACATGCTCATTAACTGTTATAATTAATTAATTAGTTACACACTCCTCAAGGAATTTCGTCGACTTCATTTGCTTGGAATTTCTGAACGAATTGCTTGGAGCATGAATTCTAGAAAGGGACACGGTACTATTGTAGAGCAGGATAGCACGGAATGCCGAGGTCGAATGGTTTTAATTCTTCCTGCTTCGCCCTATAATTTGTATTCTTGCATACCATAAGCTTAATGGTCTACAGATTAAACAAAGAAAAATGAAGAAGGTATCTTAAAATGTTAGTCTCCTTAGCGCGTGCATCTCTACAAATGCTCACTAGACGATATCATTTTTGCAATATTGGAAGCGTGCCTATGGAGTACTTTTACGATATTGCGAAAAATTGCATTGATATTACGATAATCTAGAAACAATTTCTCTGGAGCGCAGTGATTAGGAGGCTAGGGGATGTCTCTTTTAGTCGTGTTAGTGTCCGGCGGAAAGAAAATTTGAGGTACATAAGTACATAATTTATGTTCATCATCATCAGCCTTTAACAGTCCACTGCTGGACTAGGCCTTTCCTTTGAAAGGAGGAATTGGCCTACTACACCACGCTTGCCAAACGGGTTGGTATAGGTTTTGTATCAAGTTTTCCTTCTCTTACAGTGCTGTTCTCTGCATATTATGGTCTCTCTGTCGGCTCTTACGACACCCATGGGATGATATGGGGTGGTGATAATCCGTATTCTTAATCCGTCACCACACGGACAATAATTTATGTTCATGAACCTTTTATTTTCCTTTATCCCTACTAATATTATAAATGCGAAAGTGTGTATGTATATATGTATGTATGTATGTTCCGTTTTCACGCTAAAACAGCTGAACCGATTTTGTTGAAATTTAATATAGATATATATTGGACCATGGAGACGGACATAGGCTACCATAAGTTGCAAAAATTAAACTGGGAGGGATTGTAGGGAGGATAGAAGTTTGTACGGCAGAAATTTTCCTCTTGGAAGTAAGAACGCATGCGCGAATAATTGAGTGCTGCGCATGTGCTATCTGTCAGCTGTGCATGTACTGTCACATCGTACCACTGTGGTTCGTCTAGAACATGCTAGCTGGACAAAATTATTTATTGAGGTTTTTTAGTTCGTACGGCTTTATTATGATATTCTAATGGGGTATTAGCGCATATAACACCAAAAAACAGGAGGTAGGGTCACGTGTGCCAACAAAAAAAAATATAATAGCGATTAATCTTTTATTGTCAGACAGGTAAAAAATAACAATGAAAAAAAATAACAATAGTCATAAAATATTGTGCTACTAAGGACTTGGCTTCTGATTACATAATAGGGCATTATTACTACCTACTCAATAACAATACTTTTTACTTAAAAAATATGCAGTTAAAAACCAATATGTTGACAACTAATAATAAAGTTAGATAAGGTACACAGCTTAAAAAAACATTAGTAAAATATTATTTACAACTTCTATTTATTCTGCATCACTAAATTGTTCTTCTGAAGAATCATCTACCATATAATCTGACATATTTTGATGAGAACTACAATGACTTACACTAGACCTTACATTTACAGGAGGGGGTATAATTAATTCTAAAACCTCAGAAGGAAGTTTACTCGTCGGTTTTTTCGGCACTTCCCTAAGGCCGTTTATTACAGGATCAGATGTAATTAGCAACATATTAAGTAAATCCCTATTCGTGGCAATACGTGAATATTTTCGAGTATTGTGCTCCCGGAACCTCCTATAATCCTTATTACGCGCTTCCTGAGCTTCTTCAGAAAGCTGCCCAATAGGTAAAAGAGCCGATCTCACAATTTCTACACTGTGCACAAGAATGTTGTGCACAGTAACAGCCATTTTATACCACGAATAGAGACTAAGATACAATTTTTTTGTGTCCTGTGTAAAAGAATTAAATTTAACAACATCAATATCGTAACCCGAAGCTAAAGTTCTAAGGATAGTGCCAAAGTTCTTAATTACCTAGTGTCACATCTACACCTGTAATATCTGAAGCCTGTTCAGGATTCTCAAAAAACCGACGAGCAGTATTCCCATCATTCGTATTACCAAATCCTGGTTTTGGTTTATCTACAATTAAACCCATTTCAACCTTAAACCTTTCTTGGATACGAGCCGAACGTTGCTTCACATTTTCTTTGTCACTTTGACCTCGAAGTTGCCATTTCTTAACTTCAAGACGATAGCTTATGTGAAGCAAACATTCAAAAGACCGGATCCAAGCGTGAAGGGGAGATATACCAAAACCAAGAGTTTCCTTATTTACAACAAACTCCCTAGACTCATCATTCATAAATTTAGGAGTAGCTCCACAAATGTAACATTTAAGTGCTGACGAAGTTTCAGTCATAGCGTTGCACACTTTACCATCAATCATCGTGAACAGTAATTCGTGTTTGACCGATATCTCTTTACCATCTATATTACCTATTGTTGGCACCAATTGGTTTATTTCCTCCAAAATCTTATTGGTTTCTATTACAGTAAAATCTGTTGTTTCTTTGGAGAAAATAAACTTAATCGGTCGACAATACATGGTAGAAGATGGTCGAGGATTCTGCCAAGCAACTCTACCACTATTGTCACGTAACTGAAGTGGCACGAATGAGAACATAAACAAAAACCCATCTGTGTCTTCACTGTTTGAGAATTTTTGTTTGTAAGTGCTATGACCGGAACTTCCATCACACCCCCACTTGCTAACAAGGGAGAGTGATGAGCCAGAATCTACAGATTTTAAAACTACACGCTGTGCACAAATTAGACGTTCAGCTGTTTTATTTAAAACCGCCTGAAGTTTAATTTCTGCACGCGTTTCGCTTATAAAAATCTGTTCCTCGGGAGGGTAGCATAAAATTTTTGCCTGCCTAACACTATAAAATGATGGGAATACCTGGTGTCCTGCCTTGATGCTCCATTTCCTCGTTTGTTTATAAGAGTGGCTCGTGGATTTGGCATCCACATAATATGCCAAAGCCTCCTCTTTGGACAAACATCTTGGTTGTTCGCGTACCTTTTCACCCACATATCTTTTCATTTCTTGGCACTTTTCCGGACTATGGCTTGCTTCTTTAATCACAGTAGCCAAATTCCGATGTCCGGTTAATCGTGCCGATATTTCAGCAGCGGCTACTAGCTGGTTTACATCTCGCGTGTGTAGTAGGTCCTCCACGCGTCTCCTTTTCGTTTTTTCACTTGCTTCAGGAAAATCTATTGATGGACGTCCTCGAATCGAACTCTTACTTGATGATGATGGTGTTGAGAGGTGGACAGATGCTTTGAATGTAAAATCTCCAGACAACCACTCAGAATTCTTAGTCAGGAAGAGATTACGGCATTTCCCACATTTTTCCCATTTTTCTGTGTATTTGGATGACAATCTTCCAATTGTCATTTTAATTTCCCGCTCAGATGCTTCCGTGATATTAACAAGATCATGTTTCATCACTATAAACTCATACAGTCTACTGTTGCGGTTCTCTTTAGCATGTTTCTGCCATTCATCAAAAAACTCAATTTTCGAGACTGAGAATTCGTATTCTAGAAAACAGACAAAATGACAAAGTTGTACTCAAGTGTGCAGGCTAAGATGACTAAAATTTAAAAGCTAACAGATATGGCTATGCTATATATAAAATCTAGCCCGGGTACAAGAGGGTACAAGTAGTTTCTAGTCCAATGAATTCAGAAAATCATCAAAATTTAACAAACTTCTTTAAACTCGAGCTATTTAAAAAAATGGGGAAATGTAAACCTATTTTCTTATTAGAAATAAAAAGAACATACCTTTAACTTGAAGATCCATCACTAACACTTTTGAAAAAACTTAAACTCACTGACATAGGATGTTACTTCCGTACACACAAAAATGCAATTAATAAGTGGTTTTCTTACCCTTTCCTTATATACTAACCTCATTACCTTATCAGTAGTTGACACGTGTCCAAAACAATTCTCAGAATTGGGGCACCTGGGTATCTGGTAAAAGGCTCAGGTAATAAATTTCAGGTAATTAGACAATGACTTTTGTCCAGCTAGCATGTTCTAGACGAAACACAGTGCGTACATATTGTCATATTGTGCACGGTGATTACATTGTTCGCATATCTAAACTAATAATTATATCAAACTCAAACGGCTGGAACGATTTTCTCTGCCTACTAAAATTATAAATGCGAAAGTGTTTATAGATATATATATTGGACATGTATTGAAACATGGCTTTGACATTTGTCATGGATACTGACCGAGTTACTTTGTACCCTATAGAGTTTCTGACTCCGTAGAATAATCAGGAGTGTCTTCACACAACTTGAGACTGAAAGTGAATATGTGTTACCCCGAATATAACGCGCGCGAAGCCGCGGGCACAAGCTAGTACCATATATATAAAAGTATCATTGTGATATGTTTTAGTATGTTATCATTTTTATATTGGATAGAAAAGTGAAAACATATCTTCACGGAGTTCTGAGGTTCGATGACCTCACAAGCCAGTGATTGTTTACCGTTTATTATAATCTAGAATTCTAGAACATTCAAAATATACTAACCTAGTTCGCCTTCAGGCCAGCATTGCGTAGAATGCAACCGACTTGGCAGCTGCTACTGAAATCTTTCCATAATAAGTACATGTGTATTTATCATAATATTTGTTTTGTACTTACATCTTCATTCCTCATGTCAATACCTTAGGGTTTTCCCTACATTAATCTCAGTCTACATAATTACTTAATTAGGTAATTACCTAATTCTAGTTTTATCAAACGTTTAGTCACAGTGGTTATAAAATGAAAGAGCTCTACTCGTTCTAATTGTAGTTCAAGAGCGCAGGTGTGCGCTGACGAATAGAGCACTTACGTCAGCGCATATCTTACCTGGGGGCCTACTCTCTTTCTCTGAAACGAAACTTCGCAAACGAACGAAATTTAAACGTTGTTTCGTTATTGACCCTACTCTATTTCGTTTTCGGACACGGAGACGAAGTTCGGATCCATAGACAATTTTCGTGAACGAATATACTGAACAATAATGTGTGGGTCTTTTATGATGTCCTATAAAGTAAATTACGGTTTTTACTTTAACTTAAAAGTTATAAACTATTTTGCGTTATTTTTTAATTTTACATTTAACACTGTTTTATTAAATATTTCTTGTAATATTCATGCAGAAATAAATATATATACGAATTAAAATGTTATTTTCGGCAAAATTCACCGAGACACTATAAAACACCTTTTCACGGTCATTGTTAACCGACTAATTTGAAGAGTACTATTTCATGCCAGCGATGCGTAGTAACTTATAACAATCAAAATAATCTGTATATTCACACAATCTAACCCATGTCATTGTCAACATTGTCAATTGTCAACTCAACACATGATTTTTTGTTTGAATTCTTCAAAAAGTTTTCTGAAGTTTGTTTCTCAAGTATTGGGTTAATAAATCATGTTTTCAAGTGCTTTTTTTACACACTTCGCAATCGCGGTACACATTCCGTCAGAAAGTTATAATGCAGTCTGCATTTTGGGTCTCCACAAGTTTTGTTTTGGATCTAAAACTTGGTAAGTAAATATCATAAATGTACTACCTATTTGCTTTTTCATTAAAAATATCGCCACTTATTGTTGATTTACATAAACTTCATATCTTTCAGTTTCAAATGGCTCCACATACGAGTTCCGCTACTCCCGAGCAAATCGACACCCTTCTCAATTTCTTGGACGAACATAGGGATCTAGCCCGCGGGAGATTGAGGAGTGTCGAAGGAAATGCCCGGGCAAAGAGGTTGTGGGATGAATTGTGCAATATGCTCAATTCCATGGGCGGTTGCACAAAAACGGTTCAGCAGTGGCAAAAGGTACCTAGTGTTTCAGTAATTAATTAGTGACCCCCTCGCCGGTACGGGTGCAATGTAACAGACAGCAGGAGTGACTTTGTTTTATACTATGTGAAGATAACATAGGTAATAATATAAAGACATGACAATCTCATGCTTGTTTTAATGTTTGCAGGTTTGGTTTGATAGAAAACATTTAGCCAAGAAAGCTGCTGCTGATTCTCGGAGGTCCGCTTTAGCAACTGGAGGTGGTCCATCGACGGCACCCCCACTCTCCCAATGGCAGTTAAAGATTCTTTCTATAATGGGAGAGAGATTTGGTGAACGCCAAACTGGAGCCAGAGTGTCAGCCTTCAGTGAGGTAATATTTCTTTGAATTCTCAATTACTCATAATCTTAGATGTATACATATTTATTTCAATTATAATTGTTTTTATTATGAAACAAGTTTAAAGTCATCTAATTTCATTTTATAATTCTAATTAGTATTAATCTGTTTTATTTTCAGACCAATGAACCAATTCCATCCACCTCCAGTCACACAAGCCAACCTCCGAGCTTTTCACAGCCTCTTGATTCGCACGAGGTAGTTGTGGAACCCAGCCAAGAAGACAGACAGCTCTCAGAACCTGCGAGTCAACCAACAGTTTGTAAGTATTTGTTTCTGTGGTATTTTCAGTAATGCTATAATATATTTTTAGTAACCAGATAGAACATTATTTTGTGAGTCTATTTGACTGAAATATAGACAAAAAGATGAAACTTAGCATTGAATGATACATAACTACTTAATATTGCAGAAAAACAATTCATTAATTGTTTACTGCAGACAAATGCGTTAGCTTGTAAGTTATATCTATCTTGTGTGATAAATGTAAAGAATATATGAGATTAAAACAATATATTATCACTTAGTCCTTAATGTAATTTCTATATTTAGTAAAATGTGCCTATTTTCTATATGTTCGGGCATTTTTTTTATTGTCAGTACCCATTTAAATTAGAATGTTATTTTTCAGCCTCACAACCTACACGTCCTAGAAGGAGAGATTCTGCTTCTGCCTCTGATGTCAGAAGCAGATTATATCAATATGAAGAGGGGCGTGTAGAGAGAGAAATGGTCCGGAACACCGAGCTTGCAGGCATCAACACCGAGCTTGCAGGCATCAGGGCTGCCCTGGTGCAGTTGTGTAATCTTATACAACATTTAGACAATAGGAATTAAGATTAGTTTATTATATTAGATTAATTGTTGCCCTTCTTTTTAATATTTTGTTTCATGATAGAGTTAAAGTAAATAAAACATTATTATAAGTTAAACAATACATTTTATTCTTTTATTCAATGTCAAAGTCAAAATCCTTTATTCATTTGGGTCACAAACATTTTGTAAGGTGCTGCAACTGTTACACCTTCTATATCACTTGTATTTATTTACTGTACATAATAATAGTCAAGCATAATTCTCAATTTTGATGTTCATTTAGTTAGCCTCCTCAGAATAGACATGGTAAAACAGGAGCATCCACTCATATTGCAATTGTTAGACCTTCTGAGAATGAAGAACAATATTTTAATCGAAAACATTTTCATTCGATTAACACCCAAGTTGTAAGTATATAGTATATATAAAAAATATTAATGATTTTATTGTGACATTTACCGTTGTTAATTCTCATTAATCTCTCTATACTTTACTTACTTCTTATGTATGTTTTGTTGAATGACATTATTTTCCAGATATGTGACAGTGATTGCTATATAAATAATTAAACTTGATACATACTGCCGCTTAATAAGATTCCTTTCATTTATATTTTGCGGGAATTTAAGTACTTCCTTAGTATATGGGATGCATTGAGGGCAGTTGTGACCTCCTGCAAACAACGAGAAACAGTCTGTTGTGCCATGAGCCCGTCCATGTTTTGCCCCACAGACCCTTGGTAACTACCTCGGGCATAAAAATTCAAGGCTGTAAGGATCTGAAAAAGATGAGGATTGTGAACAGTGAAATGCTTCAATCTATTGAAGAGAATGATAATAAAAAATATACACAACCTTAACTGTAGGTTCGATTCCATGACGCCTTGCCTTTGGAGGTAATAAAGGCACTATTTCCTGGCACAACTCCTCGAATAATTGCCGACTGAGTCTGTAATTTCCTACAAACTCTTAAGTCGGGAATTTGACTAATAATAAATTGATTGCGCAGGCGACGCCGGTTCCGTCTACGCTCTAAACGTTCTTCACGTAGAGCAGCCTCGATTAAGAGCATTCTTGTAGCCATTTTAAGTAAACATAAAACCTAAATCAACACTAACGAAAATCAAAAGGTAACACTTTTGGTTTCGTCAATTTGAGGTTAAAATTTCGAACAATCATCTGTCAAATTGAAATATTCGTTCGCAACAATAACGAATTAGAGTAGGTTTAGAAAATTTAAATGTCAAACAATGTTCGTTCGAACGAAACTTCGTTGAAACTTCGGAACGAATAGAACCGTGGTAGGAAACACGCGAAATTCGATCGAAACTTCGTTTTTCGTTGAAAAAGAGTAGACCCCCTGTTTCGATTCTTATGCCTCGGCTCTACGGACAAAGAGTTCTGCGCAAAATATGGTCAAAACGTCCCACTTTATAGCTGCTATTGACCCATACGGGTTGTGCTTATGTTCCACGAAAGTTGAGTCATAAAGAGGAAAGTCGACGAGACTTCGTGAATACTGGACAACTTTATAATCACTTATTGCCTTTTCTAATTAACTACCGCATTATAAGCTAAGTGTTATATTGAGTCGTAATCACAATAATTTCTACTTTCTAGTATTTACTTTCATTGTTATATGTAATTACTTCATAATGAATCAACTACATACGTACAAAAAGATAATTAACCAAAAAAAAACGTCTTTAAATAGAAAGTACAATGTACCTACTAAGTCAACACATTTTCTTAATTACTTTCGGTGTTTTGTCAATAGGTACTTAAAACTGGCAAGGTCACGCAAATATAAACAGTAAATGTGTTCTTGATTCATGTTCGCTAATGAACAACAATTTCAACACGTCTCTCAACTCCCGTATGGTCTAGTGGCTAGGATACCTGGCTTTCACCCAGGAGGCTCGGGTTCGATTCCCGGTACGGGAAAACCCCTTTTTGCAATTCATTTTACTTTTTCATATAAATGTTCATTTTTTTACTGTATTTTTTTTGCAATTATTATGAATTTGCATAGCAACAATGTTTATTGGAGCGGATGGCTACAAGAGTGTGACGGGTGCTCTGACGGCACCGAACGTGACGTGACGTAAACGGACGGTTACCTCGCACATGTGTTATGTTTCAGTATATTACGCGCACACTTTTGCTCTCGATACTACAGAGTACATGGTACAACCATAGTAAACAGGTACAACGGTACATACAGTATTATTTTTATAATACGCTTTAGTAATGCCACTATCAATCAATATATTCATGATATACAGTATGTAGTGTAGCGCACATAAAAATAAAGAGTGACTCTTTTATGTGAGTGTTGTTCGTCAAAACAAAATCGATATATCTATTTATCGTAGTCTGTATTAAGCTACCTGCCGTTTACCTGGCTCTAGTTGGAATCATTTGACACAAAACAACCTCCCGACAAAATACCCGACAGAGAACGTGACTAGCCGAAAAGATTGCGTCGTTTAGATAACTGTTGTTAACAGTTGGTACCTACACTGTTATGTGATGTTAGAAATGCTCCAATATAAATATACATGTATTACTACTAGATGAGGCCGCGGTTACACCCGCTTTATTTAAGGCTTCCGCTCCGCTCCCGTGTCTCATAGCGTGATGTTATATAGCCTATAGCCTTCCTCGATAAATGGGCTATCTAACACTGAAAGAATTATTGAAATTAGACAGTCGTAGTAGTTCCTGAGATTAGCGCGTTCAACCAAACAAATAAACAAACTCTACAGCTTTATATATTATTAACTTGCAACAATTTAAGTATGTATTATTATTATATTTTCTCTTCTACACATGAAGCTCCATATATTGCCGATTTCAGGATATGCTGTAAATCTCGCCGTATCACTTTATGGGCCTTTAGGCTGTGCAATGAGAACCGAACTATCTGTAATTTCAGTTTCATTTGAGAAATGTTGTCCAAAATAAAAGTTATTATTATAATTATGTTGTTAGTAATTGAAATTTCTTATTGCATTTCGTTATTTGTACGACTACTGGCTTGTGACAACTTGGATTGTAACATTTTTCCAGTTGAGTATTAGCAATATTATACTTATTAAACTCTGCAGGTCAGCTATGCGTCGTGTCAATTCTTTCTGGCGAGACTCTTATGTTCGGGTTACTTGTGAGCAATATAAATGTTTATGCGTCAATCAATCGCCTGCTCAATAAACAATTTTTGTAGACATTACGTCTGCGAAGAGTGCAGAGTCCTTCTCTATTAACAAAGACACAACTGGCATTCTTCAAGAGACCATTATGTACTCAAAGCTATGATTATTGTAACATCTTTGTATGTATATTTGGTATGTGTTTCCGACGGTGGATCTGATTAATAAAGGCCGATTCACACATATCAGTGAAGTCACAGTTCCGTCACAGTACCGGCACCGTGATAATTATTCTTTCATACATTTTCTATGAGAGTACTGAGAGTACTGTGTCGTCACTGACACTGACAGGTGTGGATATGTTCATAGAAAATGTATGAAAGAATAATTATCACGGTGCCGGTACTGTGACGGAACTGTGACTTCACTGATATGTGTGAATCGGCCTTAACTTGATGAAATATCAAGCTAAGCGGGCTGATACGTCGTCTGTGAAAGAAGAACCCACTTGCTAAATGCCGTTAAGTTGTTTTGATTTGTTTTTATGTGAGTGTGTGGCCAACTCTGGTGTCTTAGTTTTCAGACCGCCCGAAGGCCTCCGCCATGGCCTAACGATTCTTATATTGAGACAAGAACCGGGACCGACAGCTTTACGTGGCCTCCGAAGCACGGTAGCGCTCAGTTGTAAATGCCACACACGGTCACCCATCCAAGTGGCGACCTGTGCAGGCGTTGCTTAACTTTGCCGATCTGTTACGAACGACAAGCTAAGTCTCACTATGAGCGCTACGCCGTTAAGTACCAGATCACTAAGTTGCTCGCGATTCGTGCCATCTAATCAACCGCCCCCGACATCGAGATCCTCGCTTGTGATATCTCTACCTGGTACTGCGTATACTCACTTTATATTTTCAGTAAGCTTAAACAAAACGTAGTTTTAAGAAAGGCCTAAACATGAGATATTTGTAGTTTACACTAGCTCCAAAAATTTGGCCACCTTTTCCAAATTTTTGAGCATCTATCGTCGCTGGTACCTACTTGTAAACCTTTTTTATTTGGTCACTATGATATGAGTAATTGAATCGTAATTTATGTTAGGGATCTCACGCTCTAGCTCTGCGACCAAGGTACGTAGCGACTAGATAAACCATAGAAATCATAATAATTAAGATTTCTGTGAGATAAACGTTAGAACTGGTACGAATCACACACTTTGTGTCAACGGCTTGATTATACTAGTAAAATATCCATATGCATCCATGAGAGTATTGAGGGGTAAGCGACTACGCATTTGAACTGCCGTCGTGAATGCGATACGGCGCTCGGAGGTTCAATGCAGTGCGTTCAGAGTTCAGAGCATGACAGCTGGCCTCTTCACGAACAGTCGTGGTTGTGGTCGCAAATTTGCCCGCATTTTGGCCGGAGTTTTTGCAACCAAGGTGGCGACTGGGATTGATTGGATTTCTAGTTGACTAGTTCGTGGGATCACTCACTCAGTGAATAATTTGGCCGCACGGGAGCGTGCCCGGCGGCAGGGCGGCACGTCATTTTCCACTCGCGCACATCTCCTGATTATCTCCATCCCGTGTTATCGCACGTTTATTTATTTGTCGGCTCATGTCTGGGAGCGTTATCAAATCAATTTCGCACCGGCGCCCCCAATAAATTTGAGCTTTTTGCATATTTACGTCGCCCACTGTCAATATTTTATGATGACGCGACAAACCGCCGTCTGTCTCCAATTCCCTATCACATGAGAGTGAGCATATGTTGGACAGATGTAACTAGATCGTTTAACTCTCGTTAACGACGTTGCTTTTTACAATTAATAGACTCGCTCTAGCTATTCAAGAGACAATTGACCGACAGATGTTTCGGTTTCCTGTGCAGGGCTTTATCAAAACATTTAGTTTCATGTCTATAAAGTTGCAGAATTGTTCGTTGACTAAATATTAACAATCCTACTACCTACCTACCTGTATATACCTGTACCTATCACAATCGCTTACCTTGGCTTTATTGTATGCTGTCATCTGAAGTTATATCCGATCGTGCATTTTGCTCTTGTAGTCCTTGACATGACGACAACTAAGTTATGAGCAATGTTCAGCCCACGTATGACAGACATTTTGTAATTTTGGAAGAACATATTTGTATACATATTAATATATTTTGCATATTGCACAATATTTCAATAATTTATACAATCTGTTTCATATGCGTAATTACTTTCTTTTGTGCACATATTCCATTGTACACTTATTGCAGCAGTTGCGGTCAGAATTATCGGAGTTAATCTCAAATTGTTAAGATTCGTTCTGTAAAAAGTGGAGAGTTGGTCTGTAACAAAGCACTATTAGTGCAATAATGTATTGGTCGTGCAAATGAGAATGTTTAGCAGCTAGTAATATCAATCCACGGATGTTAGAAAGCGGGAGTGTGTGATTTTCCCCGGTCGCGAGTATTGTGTGGCAACAGCAGTGCCGGCAGTGACACGCACGTATGCTAACTGTTCCTACATTACACGGCCGACAACCTGCCGCATGCACCAATAACACATACGAGTATGTGGTCGAGCAGTCAATTGCATTGATTTCAATCATTTGTACATGCATCATAGTGCAAGTTATGAATTATGGATGACGAAACTTAAAGTACCGCGGTAAAGCTAAGTACAAGTTCTGCTAATAATGTGGTTTTAGATTATATCGAAATACATGTTGTGGTTTACCTTATAGTATTGACAAACAGGAATATCAAAAGGCATATGAGGACAACATTTATGTCAGTTACGGTTTTATCGTAGGTACAAAGTACTTTTTTGTTTTATCAGGGCCTGATAGCGAATATTGTCTGTCAAATAAACTGTAATCAATATAAGATGTTCTCTGATCATTAGTTCTTCTGCAATCTAGCTGATAGCTGTAATTCAATCTTCGTGTTCGCCTATTCTTAGACCTATATTCGGGGCGGCAGTATTTTAATTCAGGCCATGTCAAAACTAAACAGGCTTTCTCAAAGCTAGGTGCCGTGCAATGATTGATTTGCCTTTATGATAAGACATTGTAAACACTAGCGCAGATATCTCATGCTATAATAATAGTTAAAATCATTGTCGGGATAAGAGTTATCAGTATATCGGCCGGTATCGCATGGTATCGCTCTTGGTTAAATAGTATCTATTTGGTTTTGGAAATAAATATAGGATATCTGTTGCGATGACGTCAAGTACGTATGATATGTCCTATTCTTGAACTTAAGGACTAAGGGAGAAAGCCGTATCGTGTAAAATTCATAAAACATTCAAGACATTCGGCGCTCGAAACCGAAAATCAATAAAACAGTGAACATATCTGAAGTAACACTACTTATTATGTGTTTCTCTTCCCTCTACCGATAATATCTAAACAATACAAGCCCCCGGTCTCGGTGTGTGGAGATTTACGGCGGCGTCCATATGTGTTGAAAGAACGCACGCCTGTTGAGGACGCCACCGGTTGTCGTATAACATATTGTAATAGGTTGTCGTCACGCTATTGACAACGGAGCCTATCTACCGAGCGTCGACCCCCGACCTCGTACCGATACAGATCAATGGCTTCCTGCAAGTTATCGGTAGCGAGTTTTTGTGGATGCATGTATAGCACGGGCCACCAGTCGCCGAGTGACACGGATAGCGACACTTATCGCCGAGTACGCAGTACTGTATGCTTGTTGTCATTATGTGAATGACCCGACCTTTTAAGGAGCGTCGACTTGCTCCGCGCGACTTCGCCCCGCAACAACCGACTTTCACAGATTATGATTTTTATCCGCTAAGTGCTTATTGTCAGCTCTCTTTGGAAATTGAATTAAACTCTGGTCACGACTTGCAATATGACTGTATACTGTATTTTAGAGGAAAGTAATTTTGGAATTTTAATAAATATTAAAAAAAAAAAAAAAAATTACTGTCCGTGTGGTGACGGATTAAGAATACGAATTGTCACCACCCCATATCATCCCATGGGTGTCGTAAGAACCGACAGAGGGAGCATAGTATGCAGAGAACAGCACTGCAAGAGAAGGAAAACTTATTAGGTACTTTACTTATAGTAGGCCAATTCCTCCTTTCAAAGGAGAGGCCTAGTCCAGCAGTGGACTATCAAAGGCTGATGATGAGAATTTTGGAATTTTAAAGGTTGTTTACCTGTTTGTCATTGCCTATTAACGATTGTAATTGCTGAGATGAAGCAAGACCTTTTTATATGTATGATTGTAGCAATTTCACAACACGAGGTCTTAGATGGCCGTTCCACTTAGCTATCAATTTGTACGTAATTATTGGTGAGTTTCTCGGTGTCACGAGAAAGTAGTACGCAATGAACTGCTGTAATTAAACTTGACACGCATTTACAATGTACACGTGCCGGCGGCAACGACACAACGTCGTCTATCTTTTATATTTATTGGAATATCTACCACACCCGCCGAACTACACTTGCTATAACATGGCGCGTTTATCTTGTACTTACTAAAGCGTACATAGGAAATAAATAACACAGCACCAGTTATCGTGTTACAATGCAGGCGTCGTTGTATCCATTTGTCTGCGGCGAAATGCTGTACGTCATAATCAAGTGAACAAAAACGTATGACCTAGAACAACTATCTAACGCTATGTGGTTTACCTTCAAAACGTGGCGAGTACAGACACGTATATGTATGTGTATACTCGATTGATTACACACCGGCCGGTGGAGCCTGTAATAAACTGGACCCAAAAATATTTGTACAAAGTAAGCGTGAAGGGAAGAGAGGCGTGTTCGCGATCCAACGGCTCGTGTCTCAGGGACTGCCGACCCTTTTTTACACACATTTGTTCGCACATCGTTGAGTTTTTATAATATCCCTACCTGATACGTGCTACGAAACGACACCTCGTACGTGACCATAACTATAACGAGCATGTGTGTATACCACATTACATGTACCTCATAGGAGCTCGCAGTTCAGATACTTCAGTACTGGGAGGATAAACATTTCACTCCAAATAGGTTAAATACGATAGTTTTACCGATAAACATGTACATTATAAAGGGATTATAAATATAATGTTTATTTATAAATACAAGTACCTATATATTATCTCAATTTATCCCTATAATATACATATATGTATAGTATATGCCAGGCATAATGTATTAAGTAAGTAATATCTGTAATGAAAGATAAACTGGGCGGCAGAGAGACTTGCTATATACCTGTTAATATAATTTTGACTTTTTTGTAATAGTAATAGTATTTAGCCATAGTGCTAATTAATAATACTAATAATAATATTCTACCACATTCACACAACACCATCTAGTCCCAAACTAAGCAGAGCTTGTACTATGGGTACTAGATAATGGATAAACATACATATATACTTTTTTTTTGTAAATACATACATATTATACATAGAAACACCCAGACCAAGACAAACATCCATGTTCATGCACACAAATGTTTGACTTGTGCGGGAATCGAACCCGCGAGCTTCGGTTTAGCAGTCGCTTACGCTTCCGCTGCGCACACCGGTCGTCAATTAGACGTGTTGTCTGTTTAATAGCAACTGACGTCATTATTATTTTTTATCCTTGTAATAATTTATGTTTATTGCGGAGTGCCGGAGGTCGGTGATGATGATTCAGTTCCACTCGGGACTGGTGCTCAATGAAAATATCGCTGACACTCGCCGAAGCTCTAGCTTCTCTAGAAATGTTTCTTTGTACTACTTCGCTGATGACACGTCAAATAATTTTACTGTCTCTACTCTGTCGCTCGGCTCCTTAAAACTTTATGTGACTTACGAAAAAAATCTTGATCTTTTTGTTTATGAAAAGGTAAAGTTCGCTAGCTCGTGTGTTACACACATTTTTCACACGAGTTGAGGCAAGTCGGAACGAATGTCTGTCAACCTCTCGATTAATCACTACGGAATGTGTATTTAGTAGCAACAACAATCTTTTCTAATAATATTGTCTTTTGTTTCAGGTGAGGAAACGAGAACTGTTCTCAAAACATGTTACATACGACCACAACCACAATGCAGTAAGTGACGCAAAACTAATCGTGAAAATACGACCGCTTGACTCATACGTCTCTCCAAACCGTATTTAAAGGTAAAGAGCAGCATACGTAAACACTGAATCATCGAAAAACAACCGTTGGAGTATTTCCCCCTATATTTCCATAAGGTATATGTGGATAGTGCGCTGACACTGAAATGCTTTATAAGCTAGTTAGGAGTTCAGTCGGCTACTCGTCGCTCGGCGCGGATACGATTTGGCTAACTTGGACACTTGATAGTCCTTCCGAGAAGTGCGGCCGATAGCGATGCTACATGTCACCCAGCGTAACAAGAACTCTGCTACTTCCTTACAATTAACCGAATCCATCTGCAACTATCGTGTTGAGGGGCGCGGGGGAGGTCGACACAATCTGGTGTTGATGACCGCGCACAATTGATATTTAAATGCCTGTTTATTCGCTGCACGGGGCGTCAGTGTGCAGTGTGCACGTGCATGCTCGATGCCATTTGTTATGGATATGCTATCTGCAGTTACACTTATACTACTGAGAACTAAATATGAGATGTATGAACCGACTATCAGGAATACAATCTGAGACAATCAGATCCGTGAAACTCTTATTGATTCTCAGATATAACCAGTATCGGCTATATGAAGACGCGGCATTTGTAAGTTAGCTTCGTTTATTCTCAGACATCTTTATATTTCCTTATTTTTTTGTCAAACGAAAATTAGCATTCAGTCGTAAAACGATAGGCCGTTATTGGGAAATATGATTATTTTGTAAAGAGGTATGTCTTGAATGTTTTAATTTTATTTACAACTGTTTATGTTCATGGTTAGTTTGCACATTAATGAATTACAAACATCGGATTCCATGCCCATAGCAGGAAACGATAGCCTTGTGCAGATACCAACAGAGTAATAGACTGCCTAGCAGAGGGTGTTCCATCCAGTTCAAATCCACGGAGCACACCACTGACTTTTGGAAGTTATGTATGTGCTTAAATTGCCTCGTGCCTTGGCGTCGGTGCCGGCTGTCATGAAGATCTTTGACAGTTGATTGAATCAGGCGTTACTTGGCGGAACTTCATGTAACCTAATGAGAGGAAAGAGGAACCCATCACGCACCCCCGGATTGACAACCCAACTATTGCAATAGAAAAGGTGGACAATACCGAACTCCTCTAAAAAGATAAGGGATATAGGAATGGTATGGGTTCCAGGAAGATACCTGACTTGCAGTATCCCGCTGTATGCGGCACGACTGACTCAGTCGTTGCCCATCGCTCCTGGGGATGCCTCATGCAGAGGCGCAGCACGTGTCGAAGAATAGTCGGCGCATGCGCACCGCGGGATACTGCAATTATTAGGTTATCTTTGACAGTCTTTTTGGGGCGTCAAATATACCCCGCAATGAGTTTGAGTTACGAAGGACAGACGGCAGTCGCTTTGACGAAAAGCTGTTTCTGTTGAATTTAGTAAGACTAAAAAGCCAACTCCGGGATCCAAGGCAAAGCTTTGGGCTACAACTAGGATAACGCTAGGATAATGAGGACCCCAAGGGTACCGACGGCACCATAGTACTAGCCCTCCACAGTCCTTCTATCCCTGTTGCTGTCTGTCTTGAAACTAAGAAACTGTCCGGGTCGTGGGATACCTACTTTAAAAACATCGTAATTTATACTTACCTCATACGTATACAAAGTAATTAGGTACTAAGACCACGAAAGTAGATATTCAAATACTGGTTAACCATAATCATCCGTAATTTAGAGATGCCGTATTTCCCAATACTTTATAGTTCGCCAGTAGTGGGATAGAACGCGTAAATTGTATTGGTGGCTGTTTAATGAGAATGCTGCAGTGCCGGGTGAATTAGACCCGTATATTGTACGTGGCAGGACATTACCATACGCGTCGGGCGTTATAAACCCAGTCTACCCCTGTAGTGTGCAAGTTTCTGCGCCGGGGACGCCTAAGTTATTGAGACACGGATATTTGCTGCACAGCGCACACGACCTTACCAGCCTATGATATTGTCTTTATTTTAATTACATTGTTTTCTTAAAAACTCGATGATTGAACGGTAAATATAATATAAATCCGGTGCTTCTCACAAGGCATAAAACTCTTGCATAGAAATTGGTTAAGTTTAAGTTCAATTAGTGTCTTATACCTTCTGCATATCATAGAAGAATTATTGACAATTTGGAACATCTTTGTATTAACTACTTAGAAAGGATAAAATGAATAAGCCAAGAACTGTTGCGATGCTCTTCATTAGAAGGAAACTGTTGAACAGAAACCGGAATGAGTCAGTTCGATTATGCACCGATATTGTAAGATATGTCTGCGGCGGCCTCCTTCATTGTTTCTGCCGATTTGGTTACGATCGGCACGAAGCATCTGCGCCGAGTTTTCTGATAAGGGCTGCTATTACACGCTGAGTCACCATTCCGATACTGAATGCCTAATGATTTTTTAAACAACCGGTATGATATGCCAGACCTGCTTTAGTAGATCCATATCAGAGTCTCAAAAAGGATTTCGGAGAAACCTCTCTGCACCATTAAATTAATTTAGCATATAAAGTATCTGCTAGATTTCAAGATTTCGTTATATGTTTGTAGTGATGCTTTAAGTAGTGGCACAAATACCATATTGAATGCTGTGGGTGGCAGTCTGTGCGTCAGGAAAAAGACCGTATGATTCATGAATGGTGCTTTCGAATCCGAGTGTAATCCTTTGTTATGCTAGCGAAAAGAGACAATCAATTGGCATAATGTATTATTTACATTAATACAGTTTCGCTTTCACACAATTATGTAATGTAAATAAGCACAGTAAGTAGTGATGAATAATTGTATTTGAATGTAAGTTAGTGTATCATGCGCTGTCATTCTTGAAACATAACATTCCCCTGTCTGTTAGATAACCGCTGTTCACCTATTTATTTAAATATGTATGTTATTTAAGAGGACTCGATAGATTACATCATTGAGCGTCTAATAATAAGAGTGTTCTCGCCGATATTTGGCATTTGAATACCGGTTTAGCTACATACATTCGTGAACGATGTGGCGGTTATCACTTCGCTCCAACGGACTCATTCAACATACGTTGGCATCTGGCCGTTATTTTTATAGTTTGATTTGAATGAATGTCTTGTAGTGTTGTTCTAATGTAATGTATGGTAGTGTTGTGTCGGTGTAGTTCGTCACGTGGCGCGTGGCTCGGCGGCGGGCTGCTATCGATCGACTGCACCGGCACACGGTTACAAAGGGCTCCCGGCTATCTCCCTCACCCCCCTTACCTCTCTTTCTCTCACTCCCCCCCTATCCCTCTCTCCGGGCGTCTCCCGCGGCGCGCGCCGCCAGGGATGCGAGGATGTCCTTATTGTTGGCAGCGTGTTGTTGACGCCACAGTTTTGTCACTTGACAGCTAACTTTGCGCGTCGCCTCGAGACGAGGGCATTTTGTGGCGCGTGTACTTAATGCAGCGCTTGCCTTTGTCTCTTTATGGACAAATTATGGCGACAAGTGCAGCGTTTCAAGTTACAAGGATACGATGTTCTAAGTTAATGGTTTATATTGAACAACTCAATTTCCCATAAAATCCAATCAGACGTCTTTCAAAGACAGCCCTAATTAAACCATAATTATATCCCTCGTCCCTCGCGATCGGGCCCGCCTCGGTCGGCAACAGGTACGGTACGGTCCGAATTTGAGCAAAGTTCAACGACCCCTGATTTGATAGCTATATCCCCATAGACGCAGCCTATTTGCGAAATTGATCAATCTGTATAGTCGCGCATCCATCAGCCGTGCGCAGCAATATCAATTTATTTAAATGCTGAATAAAAATAATACCTACCTTTTTAATGATCTTCTGTTATCAACGTTTCTTTTTACATACATAATTGTTCTTCAACTGATAAATTGTAGTAAATAAATAGATAATACGTATAAAAGTATGTAATTAATTACTTCAATAAAGTTTGTAAGCTATGTACAATTTACTCAAGAATTTCGGTTTAACTTATATCTCCCGTATGGTCTAGTGGCTAGGATACCTGGCTTTCACCCAGGAGGCTCGGGTTCGATTCCCGGTACGGGAAAGTACTTTTTGAACTTCGTTTTGCTAATCTTGAGGTAGATTCGATGAGATTTCTGAAATAATTTTCATTATTCTTGTTTATTTTATCCATTTTTTATTTTTAAATTTGTCACGAAATTATTAGAATCTCAATTTTTCAATAAGGTTTTCTGCAATATCTTCTTGGCTTTGAATTAAAAATATACTTTGGACGTTAGAAGTGGCTTGTTGTTCGTCGAGCAGGGAGTGATGGCTCGAGGATCTCTTGAGTGAAGCCGAGTGGCGGTTGTTGGAGCAATATCTCGCATCTCGATGGTAATGAGCGACTCTCCTCGAGACTCGAGACCGTCGCGCGATGCTCAGCTCATCTCGCCGCCTCTTCGTTTCTTGTTATACGACTTCAAATTACAGACTTGTAAGCAAAAAGACACACTCGAAACGTCTTACCTGAGGACAAAGATAATACCTTACTCGTTATTTTGCGAACTACTTAAAATTTCATAATTTTAAAGGTAATCAAAATAAGTACCCAGCTGTAATATCGTTACTTTTTGACTATTAAACAAGTGTAAAAGCGAATAATTAAATGAATCGCATGGTCGTCACCTTGCCAGCCATGTTGTAACCTCCCAAAACTCAAGGTTTACCAAATTATATTTAACGCCCGCTTTTAAAAAATATTGACGGCTGTGTATTATTTTCTATAGAATTGACGTTTTTTACACACACCAGGAACAATACCAATTCTAAAACGCGGATGTCGATTTTGGTTTGAAGGATAAAACGTTTTGCAGATGCAGCATATCATAATATGTTCAACAACTATCTGTGTATGATATTTGAACACTTGTGGATGATTCATTCGTTTATTATACTCTGATATTTCGGTACCATTATCAATGTTTACACGACTATCGAGTATTGGATGACCTTTGTAAGTCTGTTTTATTTATGTCTTGTTATTTCCAAAGTTATAATAGTTATTGTATTTCTATTTCGCCGTGTGGTTGACGGCATAGAATACAAGTGTCACCACCCCCTATCTTCCCATGGGTGTCGTAAGAGGCGACTAAGGCCGCGCGCACTTTGGACACGAATTAGTACCGTACAGTGTACGTACGATCGTGGTCGTACGAATTGAGTGCGCACACTGTAGGTATACGTTTTTATTAGTCAAATGAGCAGTGTTCTAGTGATATCGGATTTGTGCTGGTTAGAGCGCGATGAATAATCTGTACCTTCACGACAATTCTCTTATCACTCGAAGACTGCGGTGGCGTCGTCGCTATCGTAGAACCGAATTGGTGCGTGAAATATATTTCAAAAGACACGATTTTGGTGAATTTCATCATATCATGGCAGACTTATAACATCCTTATACAATCACTTTGGTGCCACAAACATTTATGTTCGTGAATCAGGTTTAATTAACTTTTCTACATCAATTTCTTATGTTAAAACGTACGAATGTGTTTTGAAATCCCAACAAGTTCGGATTGTTTTCGGACGTCTGAACTACACGTACGTATACGCACGACTAACTCGCACCCAGTCTGCGCGCTCCCATAGTACTTGGAATATCGGGATCGTTCGTATGTGTTCGTACGTGTACGCACGAGTAAAATTCGTACGAAAACGTGTCCAAAGTGCGCGCGGCCTAAGGGATAACACGATGCAAATACCATCTTTGCGTAGGAACGGAAAACTCGACATCAAACCCTATACGACTGCCTCGTTGATCTCGCGGCATAAATGTGTGCGTGGGATCCCGGGTCCCGGGTTCGATACCTGGGTCCGGCAGTGTTATTAGGTTTTTCTGTTACGAAACTCTCAGTAGCAGCACGGAGTCTGGAAATGTGCCCGGTACGGCAATAGGCTCGCCCCTTATTACGTGCGACTAAAGTATATCTGGCGAAAAGTGGGTGTAGAAATACACCTCTGCCTACCTCTTCGGGGTTATAGGCGTGAGACTATGTATGTACTTATATGTATGTATGTATTTCTACCTATTTATTTGTTGAGCATAACTGCTGCACATAATATTATGTAATAGTTTCACCGTTGAACTTACCTGCTGCCAGATATATTTTCGTCCAATAGCGCTCGTTGAAGCCATACGTTAGTCGAAGCACCGATTATTGACTTATATCACAGTCTAATAATCCATATACTGTGCTTATATTGAGATCATGTGCTTTCGCGTGTCGGCGTGTTTTACCATCCTCTGATCTTACTTTATTATAAGTTAGCAAAACTTTAATTATTGTTATTTTAGACATGATGAATGACATAATAATGTATTTCATTATTTAAATTTAAGTAGGTATATAAAAATAGAAAATGTTGGCCTATTAAAAGTTTTCACAGATAGTATTTAGAGTAGGTACATAACACTGAAAATGGTCAGATTAAATCAAAGTAGACATTTAAATATAATTTGAAGTATAGCTAGTCTGTTGGAACATGGTTGAAGAAAACATTGGACAGTTGTGTTTTTAGTTTAGTGACACTAGTAAAGAAACATTTTGTATGGAGCTTATGTCAAAAACGAATCTAAATTCTCCAAAAAATTGATAGATCGGATATTGAATTCCGTAGTAAGATGCTGAAAGCGGAAATGCTACTATAGTATAGTATAGTAATAGCTAATAATCCATCTTGGAAGACAATAGTCAATATAAATGTCAATATTTTTTTTGTTTATGCTGCAGTTGCGAACAATATCGTACCTTCTGCAATTTTAACTTCCTGGTTCGGGCATACGTCAGTAGCTTCAACTCTAACGGGATTTACAAGTCCATTGCTTCGTAGAATTAATGTCTCCCATACATAACGCCTTTCATCTCAATCGGAATTATCGCGTTATGCACGCTCGTTTAGAAAATGTTTGGGCTCTTAAGCCGTCGTGATGATGACGTGAGTAACGGTTCGATGCAGTATTCGGTGAGGCTCACGCGTGCGGTGCGTGTGTAATTCGGATCAAGGCGACCATTGTACTAATAACAGCGCAATTTGATCGAATTACCGACAGTATCGTTCATCTAACGAACACGCGCCTCCTTCTCAACAATGTATTGTTCCAAGTTTCGTCAGACACATGTAGTCGGAGCAAGTCCTCGGCTCGGCTTTCGGTCATGTTTTCTTCTTTTATTAGCTTTTCCCGTGTGCCGCGTGGAAATAGAAACGTGAGCAACAACGTACTCCTGGAAATGTTTCACTTGTACACAAAGCCTTTGTTTGTGGCGAGCGCTCTTTTTCTCGTTTTAGGCAATAAATTTAAAAGCACCTGTTTTATTTGAGCAATAAACACTCGATGCCTGTATTGTTTTGAAGCGATAGCCGAGTGGATATACCAACAGACTGCCATGCAGAGGGTATCAGGTTCGAATCCACGGCGCGCACCAATGACTTTTCGGAGTGATGTGCGTATTGAATTGTTAATTATCGCTTGTCCCGTGCCTCGGAGAGCACGATAAGCCGTCGGTCCCGGTTGTCATGAAGATCTTTGACAGTCGTTACAGGGGGGCGTCAGTACCTTCTAAATAAACTGACACTAGTCTAAAACATGGAATATCGCTATCCCTTCGGGTTGCGGAGGTCAGACAGGCAGTCGCTCCGTGGAAAAGCTAATATTCAGCCAAATCCGGTTAGACTAGAAAGCGGACCCCAGACTGAAACTGGGATAACGCTAAGAGAAAGAAGAAGAGCCTGTATTGTTTTGAAGATTCAGATGTATGCTATGCTTTATAGCCTTTGGAAACGAATAATCGGGTGATTTGCTATTAGGTGTTTATTTGATTAGTATTCCACTTGGCTGCCATGAATCATAAAAATGTAAACACATTTAATACTCCAGTCATATCCGCGAAAGACTGACCAAGAAGTTATATACCTAAGTCAAATGTGAATGGGACAGGAGGAAGGGGAAGACCTAGACGGACGTTCTCTGACCAGTGGGGCGATTCAGAATCGTTCGATATCTCATTTGACATTCGATTCCGTTAATTGTCAAACAGGCTACCTCATTTTTTATCAAAACTATCGCAATTCCTATCAATTTTATGCATTCAGTATGAAGTAAATTAATAAAAAAACCGAATTAAATGAATATTTGTTCAAAATATCTCTGATAGGCGGCTAAAAAACGAGGACAATAATTTAACATATCGTACGATTACTTATCGTGACATTCTGAATCGGCCTGCAGATTGGAGACATCCTAAAAAAGGACAGGTTAGAAGTAGGTACTCTTAACCGAAGAGCATGCATGAGGAATTTGATGGGAGTGAAAGAAGCAAGCGAGATAATGTATGTCAGGATCGTTGCAAATGGCGTTCCGTAGTCTCTGCCTACCACTCCGAGAAACAGGCGTGCGCGTGAGTCTATGTATATATGTACATAAGTATGTATGTCAAATCCTCACGATCGAAAGCATATTTTGCTCATAATACGAGGTCTCAGAACATAAAAAAACATTTTCTCTTCCGTGTACGAGGTCAAAAAGATGTTTATTCTTTTTACGACGCTATAAAGTAATAAATTAGCTAACACTGCGTAAATTGAAGTTTATAATTACGATCATTACCGTGTTTATGTCTATGAAATCACAGAGCATTACCATACTATGATACGTCGGTGCGTACAGTTAATTGCGCGTTACGGCATAAGCAGAGCTGTGTGCATCGTTCCCCGCGGCCGGCAGAGCGTGCACGGCCAAGGTCTCCTCATCATCACACCAGCTCATGCGCAGTTGTACCACGCATGCGCTATTATACAGCTTTGTGAACTTGAAATAATTATTTTTTGTTTGAACATTTACTATTGTTTGATTTTAAAACAATGGTGCAGTACTGTTAGTTTTGTGACTTTGACACTCAAGTATTATTTTATTTTATAGCTCCGCTCCAGCGCTAGGATAGAATGCTGTGTTGCGGTGGACTGTACAAAAAACCAATCAAAAGACTAGTGTAGAATACTCTTTACAATGATCGTGCCAAAGAGAGTTAAGAGTCCCATAGTGGCACTACGTCATAAAGAAGTATACAGTGCCGTGACAATCAATTATGACATACCGTTGTAAGAATTTATCCTTGCACGCCAAGGAAATCTAATTTATTTGTAGTGTAATAATAGTTGTCCGTGTGGTGACGGATTAAGAATACGGATTGTCACCATCCCATATCATCCCATGGGTGTCGTAAGAGCCGGCAGAGGGAGCATATTATGCAGAGAACAGCACTGTAAGAGAAGGAAAACTTGATACAAATCCTATACCTACCCGTTTGGCCAGCGTGGTATAGTAGGCCAATTCCTCCTTTTAAAGGAGAGGCCTAGTCCGTCAGTGGACTGTTAAAGGCTAATGATGTAAATAGTAATTAATTATTTGTTTCATAAAATAACGATGAAAGTAAAACTAAGGCCTTGAATTATATGTGCAAGTACACTTGAATTTTATATCAAGTTTCCCAATATACGTTGGCGGATATACATGGCGCTAAATGAAGGTTAATGTTATTTTTTTTAATTAATCGTTGATAACAGTGCAATGTTTTTTTCTGAACTGTTATTGTTATTCAGCAGTGGGTAAATGCAATTTTTACGCTTATATCACTTTAACGTCATCGAATGATTGTAAAATTTATATCAGTCCGCTAGTTTATATCTTTGTTTGTAAAGAAGATGTAGGTACCTATATATGTGTTACGCCCAGGACGCAAAATAAATAATAATGAGAAACATCCTTATGCTCGTTTGGTAGTCTAGGTTTACCGTCTTTCATGTTATCATTTACATGATAATGATGCCTTTCGCAGTCCACTGCTGGGCACAAACCTCACCTAATTTGAGTCACAATAAAATGGTCAGTCAATAGGAGTATGTGGCCCACGGTGGCTGGCCAGAAGGTTGGTATAGGGTTTGATCATTTGATGTCAGGTTTTCCGTATCTATCTATATTGTATTAGTATTTCTAAATGTTTAACGATATTATTCACAAATAATAAAAACGTTTTAAATCATAATTATAATCTAAACAGTGTAACTCTATTAAAAGCTCCATTCGTGCGAGTCCTAGGGGCACTGTTAGATAACAAACTTTACCTTGATCAACATATTGATAACATTACCAAAAAGGCTTATCGTATGTACGGGATCGTTATGACATAGTAAAAACAGAATTCTGTTTTTACTATGGTTATGAGATCAGCTACTGAATTTAAACACGCAAGCACTTATTCTCATCTCTATAAAGCACTAGTTAGATCTCAACTCGAATATGCAGTGGTGGTGTGGAACACTTTTTATAATAAATATGTTGAGATGCTAGAAAGAGTGCAACGCAAATTCCTTAGATCGATGCACTATAGGTGCTGCCACAATTTCACAACCTATAAAAATCTTCTTACTAATACAACCTAATGATCCTGAAGTTTATATCTAGAAATTATGTTTGTTTTCAACGTATGCTGTAACAGGTATAACTGCTCTGAGATTATTAATAAAATATGCTACTGTGTCCCAAGAACTGTTATTAGACGAGAGGTGCGCGCACGTCCTCTTTTTGCTGTGTCCCATTGCCGCACCAATGCTGGTCTGTGGGCGCCTCTACGTCGCTTGTGCAAAAACTATAGGTACCTGATGACTTTTGTCCAGAAACTACAGAATTAGATTTATTCTCAGTGTCAGCAAATAGATTTCATTCTGCTTAGTTAAAGAAACTTAAGGATTCCGATGTATAGTTATTTGAACAGTCTAGTAGTCTTACTCGCATAGATTGTTCATTAGTATAGTTAGGTATATGAATTGTATAATTATGCTGTGGATAATGGTGTGAGTTTCACATTTATAATAATTTCTTTTTTTATATTATTTGCGCAGATATAATATAATAAGACAGATATAATAAGACTGTTTGCTTGTCCCAAATAAATAAATATTTATTTATAGTCTCACGCCTGTATCCCCGAAGGGGTAGGCAGAGGTGTAAATATTACACCCACATTTCGCCAGATTTATTTTAGTCCCACGTAATAGGGGGCGAGCCTATTGACGTACCGGACACATTACCAGCTGGACTCCGTGCTGCTACTGAGAATTTCCTAGCGAAAAAACCCAATAACATTTTGCCCGACCCGGGAATCGAACCCGAGACCTCCCAATCCCACGCGCACATTTATGCCGCGACACCAACGAGGCAGTCAAATAAATAAATAAAATAAAAATAAAATATGCTTCGTGTATTTTCCAAAGTCGCCTCTTACGAATGAAATGGGTTAGTATTATGTTGAATACTATGATACTATCGCATGATATTGAATGCATCTCTTTGCAGCAGTGCAAGTCGCGTGCAGTCGCGCCGCATCGCCGACAGATCGATATTAACTATTTGAAGCGATACACTCTGCTCTAAGCATTACATTACATGGCTCTGCATTTTTAAATCGTTTCGATCAAATTATGTTACAGCTTATGTCACCTCTAATAAAGATAGCTGCTTTCAGGCTTTCTACTCCGTTTTATTTTACTTTCTTTGTACTAGTGATATTATTATTTAAACAATGTTATCTAAAGCAACATGGAATGATTATATTGGGAGCCGTCGAAACATCCACATGTATTACGAATAAGTATAACTGTTTGCCTACGAGAGTCACGCAGCGGCGCGTCGTCGTCAACATAATAGTAGGAGATTAGACGTACAATAAGATAAAGTGTAGGAGAGGAAGTGTGTTGACCCGGTGTACGATGTGTCGGTCGCTGTCGGTGGCTGCGCGTCAGCCACGGAGACAAACCCACGCCGGTACTGCTAACCTTTGTACAAAGAGATTGTCGTTAGATTATTTAAGGTAGCTGTTACTGACAAGATTGAAGTCTGTAAAAAAATAAAGTTAAAAAAATACTTTCTATTTAATAATTATTATAAGAAAATTTTATGAATAAGTATTATCAAAACTAAAAAAGCATATAAAAAGATTTGGGCTCGTCCGGGATTTGAACCCGGGACCTCTCGCACCCTAAGCGAAAATCATACCCCTAGACCAACGAGCCGGTATTGGATTAGCCGAAATTATTCGGTACTTGATGCGTCACGTCTCGGGCCGTGATAAAAATAACAGTGATAACTTTATCAATATCGCTGAGATAAGTTCATTTGGACGCCAACGCGCGCTTGTTGAGTATGATTTATTTACTATTTAGCTGTAAAGTAGGACATGTCATGGAGCTTGATTAAATTGGTCGCAACAGTACATTCGCATCGAGACTAATAAATTGGTCTAACTAAACAGGCCATCACTGTATCCTCATGTGCCTCATATTAGGATGTCATTTATACACTCTAAGGACAACGACGTACGGTGTATTTTAGAATGTCGCTGCTATTGTAGGGCTATCAAATTAATTCTCACGCTTGATGAGATGCAATTGTAGCAAGATAACCCTAGATGGGTATTTTAAAGTGATGACTCGCGTCCCGTTGCGGGAACTGGAGCATAACTCTACCATCACATTATGGTGAAGATAACGTACCTATATCGTAATACTAGCTTTCGCCCGCGGCTTCGCCCGCATGAAATTTTAATAAAGAGTAGCCTTTGTACTTCCCCAGGATTCAGACTATCCATATCAAATTTCATTACAAACGGATCTGCACATTAGCCGTGTAGCATACATATATTATAAACAGATAATACTTAAAATTACTTTTGTTTTCATAGTCGTCAAACTTCAGGTAAAGATTAGTATGTTAGTGTATATTATTAAAGTTGTTGAAGAGCTTATATACCTACTGAATAGAATTGCAGCAAAAATAAAAACTGAAAGCATTACCACTAAGTACAAAATCAGACCGCCCCTCCGCCCCGCTGCGCTTCAGCGCGCCAACTCATAGTAAGCGCTTTTAATAACGCTGCACTTAGGTCAATTATACTCGTATCGTGATAACTATTAAATGTAAAAGACAAAGTTCATCTACATTAAATAATAATCTGGCAACAAATCAATCAATTTTGACAACAATTTGATAACTACTCTAGAATGAGCATTGTAAAAAACATAAATATACTTTTTTATGTTATACTGTTTTATTACAATAAAAATTATGTAGGTAGTTAGGTTAAGTACTAAATGCTAAAAAGTAATTCGGCTACCAGATCGGATCAATCTTCTCATCAATCTTGGGTATTGATCAGACAAATATAAAATCGTTGGGAAAGTGATTTTTTTTAATAATGTTTACACTGGATACGCTACGCCCAAAACAATTTTTTTTTAGTTACTATTATTTTCAACTTTTTAGTTTTGTTGTAAGTTGGTACTTCTCATTCTTTTTTCATAGTGAGCCCTTTTCTACCAATCAAGCCCTGTCATTCGATACCCATATTGAGGTACTTGTGGAAAATAGGTAATCAGCCATTTTGTGGCGGCGACCATCTTGGCTTTTTCATATTAAGCTCTATTCTGCCAATCAAGCCCTTTCATTTGATTGCCATATTGGAGTATTTGTGGAAAATATGTCATCCGCCATTTTATGGCGGCAGCTATCTTGGATTTTTCATAGTGAGCCCTATTCTACCAATCAAGCCCTTTCATTCGATACCCATATTGAGGTATTTGTGGAAATATGTAATCCGCCAGTTTGTGGCGGCAGCCATCTTGGATTTTTCATAGTGAGCCCTATTCTACCAATCAAGCCCTTTCATTCGATACCCATATTGAGTTATTTGTGGAAAATATGTAATCCGCCATTTTGCGGCGACAGCCATCTTGGATTTTTCATAGTGAGCTCTTTTCTACGAATCAAGCCCTTTCATTTGATACCCATATTCAGGTATTAGTGGAAAATAAATAATCCGCCATTTTGTGGCGGCGGCCATCTTGGATTTTTCATAGTGAGCCCTATTCTACCAATCATTTGATACCCATATTGAGGTATTTTTGTACATACATACATAAATACATAGACTCACGCCTCTTTCCCCGAAGGGGTAGGCAGAGGCATATTAAACGCCTACTTTTCGCCTGTTTTCCCACGTAATAGGTGGCGAGCCTATTGCCGCTTATTGGGACATTTTGTTTGCCAGAGCCTCGTCCGTTGATCGGCAGGTGCACCACTTGCAGGTGAGGTTGGCTTGGGACCCTAAGTTCTTGGTGGGAACCCTATGCACATTTTTGTAAAATAAGTAATTCGCCTTTTTGTGGCAGCGGCCATCTTAGATTTTTCATAGTGAGCTCCATTCTACGAATCAAGCCCTTTCATTTGATACCCATATTTGGGTATTTGTGGAAAATATGTCATCCGCCATTTTATGGCGGCAGCCATCTTGGATTTTTCATAGTGAGCCCTGTTCTACCAATTAAGCCCTTTCATTCGATACCCATATTGAGTTATTTGTGGAAAAATGAAAAACGCCATTTTGCGACGACAGCCATGTTGGATTTTTCATAGTGAGCTCTATTCTACGAATCAAGCCCTTTCATTAAATACCCATATTGAGGTATTTGTGGAAAATAAGTAATTCGCCATTTTGTGGCAGCGGCTATCTTGGATTTTTCATAGTGAGCTCCATTCTACCAATCAAACACTTTCATTTGATACCCATATTGAGTTATTTGTGAAAAATATTTAATTCGCCATTTTGCGGCGGCGGCCATCTTGGATTTTTCATAGTGAGCTCTATTCTACGAATCAAGCCCTTTCATTTGATACCCATATTTAGGTATTTGTGGAAAGTTAATAATCCGCCATTTTGTGGCGGCGGCCATCTTGGATTTTTCATAGTGAGCTCCATTCTACCAATCAAACCCTTTCATTTGATACCCATATTGAGGTTGTTGTGAAGTAATATGTGATTGGCCATTTTGTATCGGCGGCCATCTTGGATATACAATTATTTAAATATTATTATCTTTTAATCTCGATGACAATATGAGTGTATACCAAATATCAGACGAATCATCAGGAAGGGGGTAAAATTCCAATGACTAAATTTGCCCAAGCAAACAAATAAAGGCAAAAACAGGATCTTTGCCGACTTAGTTGATACTTTTCCTCATAGTATGGCAACATTATACAAAATCTTTATAAATTGTAGCCTATGTGTTATTCTGATGTATAACCTATATTACTGTAAAGTTTCATCCAAATCCGTTCAGTAGTTTTTGCGTGAAAGAGTAACAAACATCCATCCATCCATCCATCCATCCATCCATACATACGGTCGCGGTCTAAAAATGTTTACCACTTTTCAAATTACATTCTTTGTCACGCTGGGTTCAGCAAGGTCTAAAATGCTATATCTGAGTACTTATTACTTTTCAATCATTGGCAAGGCATCGGTTCAAACAAAAAGAGTATGAATATTTTTAGGTCGATGAAAAAATTTGACATAATGAGATAATTGCATTTATTTTGCTGTAAAAGTTCTGTATTTTAATATTATTATAAAAACACTAACTTATTGTCATAAAATGGTACTATCTACACAAAAGCTCCCTTATGTGCTCAGCATGCGCTTTAACGTGACTAGCATACCATCCACTATCATTATAGCTCACAGTCTGACCGCGCCCTGATTTTCGCTAGACGATAATTATCATCATCATCACCCTAGCATTTTCTTAGTTGCATCCCAAGCTTGCGCTTCGGGGCCCAGGGCCTGCTATTACTGGTCTACCGAGATTTGTCTGTTTATCAGTTTTTTCACGGAGCGTCTGCCATCTTACATCATTCTACGGTTAGGCCAGTAGTCAGTAGGTATATTTGAGGGCACTGACTTCCCACTAATGACTGCCATATATCATGACAGCTGCGACTGCTTAACGTGCTTTCTGATGCACGGGGGTGAAACACCGCCAACTTCGGGCTAATTATTAAGAATTTCTTGACAGAAATTCCTAATAACTTGTCACTAAGAAATTCTTAACAGAAAACCTTAGCAACATTTTCCGAGCCCGACCCTCAAATCGAACCCGAGACCTCATGATCAGCTGTCGTATGCACTACCGCTAGACCAACGAGGCAGTCTTACGCTAGACGATATAAATATTGTTTTCTTTTCAAAAAGGTTTTATATTCAGGATGTTGTATTTTCGCCATCCCTTTCATTATAATCTGTCAATGTAAAAGTCATTTGATAAACTTATTTATTACAAATACCGAAATCGTAAATAGCAAGTTGAAAATCACATTATTTGAAGATTACAAATAATTTAGTTTCAGTGTAAATATCACGCTTGTAATTAAATGAACGTATATTATAAATGTGGAATAATAAATCGTTATTGACACCAGTTGCTACGCAACGCATGTTATCAAAGATTGGTTGCCTAGTACAATATCGTCGTCCTTGTGTTATTAATGTGTTCATGCAATTATAAGCCTTAAGGTGGTAAACACTTTCAGACCGCGACTGTACATCTTCACAAACTTTCACATTTATAATATTAGTAGGAGTAGGATATAAAATCCTTGCGTTACTGACTGACAGACACGCTACAGCCGAAAATATTGGGCGCAGGAAGCTGAAATTTGGCATGTATGTTCCTTGGGGACCGTAGGGGTGCACTAAGATGGGATTTCCCGGAATTCCCACGGGATCGGCCAAAACGGGTAAATTAAAAAAAAAAATGCAGGCGTAGCTGCTGGGGTCCTCTAGTGTACTTATAATTACGTTGTAAAATCAAGCGGCCCTTAGCACTAAAACTGTGCTTTCTCTTGAAACTTGCCGTTTAATGTATATTGGTCACGCGGTCGTACTTGCTAACGCGATTAGTTAAGGGTGTTAGGTCAGTGTTTTAACCGACACTTTTTACTCCGGCGCGGTCCACGAATGACAAAGAAAGTGTCCATAAATGTGGTCACCCTCGCCATTATTGAGTATTTACGTAGACGTTTGCTTGGCATTTACTGCGAGGCGACGTGAAAGTTCTAATGGGCAAATGTTGACACTGTTGCTTTGATGTTTTTACACGTATAGGTAAACAGCGTGCGTCGTGGGAGGCTTTTGTAAAGCATTCTGAGTATTCAAATGACTTCATCTTGCAGCCCTTCAATTTGACATAATATATTATGATTTAACTAGACATAAGTTTAAATACACCACAGAATTTTGGAATCTCACTTGCACTCTTACTCCGCTGGCTCACCGACCTAAAGTGGATCTTGGCCTCTAATACGAGATATTGCCATTTCTTCTGGATTTTGGAAGTTTTTCGCCAAGTATCCATTCACATCTATTATTTCACATCTTTCCAGTCTTAAACACGTCTTCGAGTGCATTGGTGAAGAGCTTAGGGGATATTACATCCCCCTGACTCAACCCCTCTTCGCAACTCAATGTGGCTAGTTTTACTGTCCTGGAGCTGGATGGTCATAGTCACTGTGTCGTACAAACATCTCAACACCTCGATGTAGCGCCAATGGATGCGACACCGCTGCAGAGCATCCAGTACCGCCCAGGTTTCGATGGAGTAGAAGGCTTTCTCGTAGTCTACGAAAGCCATACACATCGGCTGATTGTACTCGTTGGTCTTCTGTACAATCTGCCGAGCAATATGGATGTGGTCTACGTTGCTATAGCCTTTTCGAAACCCGGCTTGTTCCGGTTGCTGGAAATCGTCGAGTTTTCTGGCGAGGCGGTTTGTTAGGACTCTCGAGAACAACTTGTAGACGTGGCTCAGGAGTGAAATGGGTCTATAGATTTTTTCAGCAGAGTGTTGTCACCTTTTTTGAAAAAACAGAACCTCCGGTGTGTTTTCCAAGCTATGTACTCTTTCCACTACGATCCGCAGGTCTGGACCAGTTCCTTCAATGTGGATCTAGAAATCTTTATTAATATCTGTGAATGACCATTATGGGTTGTTGTATGTTAGTATAACAGTAGTGTAAGTATATCTAAGTAGTAACTCAGACGTAGCCATTTGAAATATGTCATGTAAATTACTGTGAACATTTGTCATATTTACGCATTGTTGCCGTGATAATTAACAAGATATCGAAGATCTTTAGAAACACACTTGTAATAGTTGTCATTTACTCTTGCTGAATCTATTGCCACGACCGAAAATGTTGTAGCTAGATAAGATATGAGATTAGATAAAAATGTCAATAAATACCTATTTGCCGTTCATATCATGTGTATTTGTTTGTAGGTACTGTCTTTGTTTCTCTATTGATAAACTAGCCGTTTCCCGCGGTTTCAACCGCGTCCTGAGGGAACTACTTCGCGTACCCGAAAAACCCAAATATCTTACGGACCCCTATATTTTCTAAAATAAAATATAGCCTATGTTACTCGCAGATAATGTAGCTTTCTAATGGTGAAAGAATTTTTAAAATCGGTCCAATAGTTTTTGAGTTTACCCATTACATACAAACAAACAAAAAATAATTTTTTTCCTCTTTATAATATTAGTGTAGATACATGTAATACAAGTTGCTGTGTTGTATGTGCAGGCATAGTGACGGTGTCGGACGGGCACCTGTACGTGGCGTCGGCGAAGAAGGAATGGCGCACACTGCTGTCCCACTATGCTGGCCCCACGGCAGTCGTTGTGATCGCACTGCTGGTCGTCGCCATACTGCCGCTCGCTGGGTAAGACAAGCATTTACTTCACAAAACAAATAAATGGCCTACATACCATCCCATCGTACTCTTACATATCATACATGTAGGATAGGACTATAAGACTAACTGCAACGATGTCTAATGGGACCAATTCCATAACTTTGCAGCCAGTGGCCTGGTGAATCATAGCAGACGCCGAGTTTTGATACTCGCTGTGCAGTAAGCATATAATTAAAAATTAGCAGTAATTGTTATACAATATTGTGATAATATAATTAAATTGAACCGGAACCTAAGATCGAAGTCATTACGCATGCTCTCGTATCTCCCGCCTTTTGAGACACCTAAATGTAATAATGATTATGGCAAGAGAGTATGGAAATCCATTTTGCCCAGAACACTAAAGGCTAAACTGCCAAGGTCATTAATTTGTAAAATTAAAAGTAAAAAGAAATCTCAGGTGAAAAATATTCTTAAGCAGCATTACATAAACAATAATAATTTTCATGTATAAGTGTTATTAACATTGTAAGCAACTCCTTAACTAAATATTATTATATTATGACGTCATTCGATGTCCTCTTTCTCACAGACTATGCTTCTAAGAATTAGTAACCTTACTGTTGAGGTTCATAATTCATTCCATCAATCAGGCCGCCGCGCCGGAAGTCTATCGAAATAACCATTTAGTTTTAATTAAGTTTGTTAACTTTTGACGTCAAAAATATTTTCCAACATTTATCTACATAAAATCCGTAAAATGTAGGTTGTGTTTCATTATCGTCGTCACTAAATAAACCGTAAAAGTAAATTTACGACATTATTAGAACTGAGAACAAGCTCTATTTTGGAGTTGGTTATTTAATGGAAACTGTCTCAATTACCCCACTTGGACGCCTTTCAACCTAAAACTGGATTGTGAACGCTAACATACATCGTACCCATTATTGTACATACAAAGAAGTTCAATTAAACATAATGTGCTTGTGCTTCATTCCTTTGTCTAATGATCTGAGTAACTAGCCTAGTTAGTTTCATAGCAATCGGTACAAAGTGTCTTGATTACCTTCGCTCTTCGTCAGACTGTTCGCCTGTTCCCGGCCATTTATCACCATCAGCCTGTCTCATTGCTCGACACAGGTTATTAGCAGGGATCGGAATTAAGGGAGCTAACATTGTCAAAAGTATGGATATGCCTAATATTTTTATGTGTTTCCGAACTAGATTCCAGGAAATTGTGGATTTTTAATGAAGGTTTTTTCAAAAGTTTAAAACACCTTTATTAAAAACCCGAATATTTCCAAAATCTAGTTCCAAAAACACATTAAAATATAGGCATATCCATACTTTTGACAATGTTAGCTCCCTGATTCCGATCCTTGGTTATTAGGTTAGGCGGGATAGGCCATATTCCACCACACTGCCAAGTGCAGGTTGGTAGACTTAACATAACATAACTTCACGCCTTTTATCCCCGAAGGGGTAGGCAGAGGCGTAATACACACCCACTTTTCTCCAGTTATGTTTCGGTCCCAATGTAATAGGTTTAACATATCTTTGAGTTACGGATTCCTAGACATCCTTCCACACGAAGTTTTCTTGTATCGTTATGCAAGCGATAATTAACTATTTAATCCGCCTATTACGGCCTATATCAAATTCAAATTCAAAATCCTTTATTCATTTGGGTCACAATGCGACGCTTATGAACGTCAAAATAATAAATTTATAAAATAATTACTTATACTCAAATTTAAAACATTATTACTGTATGCTTCTACATTTACATTTACTGCCACGTTCGCAAAGCAATAGGTAGAACCATGAGAAAGAACGGGCAATAAAACTCACGGTCACTCTTTTTCATCGCCAGGTTTTGCATAATACACAATTTACATTTTGTAAGGTGCTGCAACTGTTACACCTTCTATATCACTTGTATATATTTACTGTACATCATAATACTCAAGCATAATACTTTTGGTTAGCCTCCTCAGAATAGACATGGTGAAACAGGAGCATCCACTTACATTATATATACCTAATAATGCAGGCAATCCGCGAAAGTGATCAGAACCATGATGGAAATGTTGCAGTCATATATTAAAATCTAATACCAGCCCGCAAGACCGTCATCGACCAGTCATCGCAAGTAGCACCCGTTCACGAGTATGACGCATGCGCCACTATCCAGCAGTGAACTATGGCAGGCTGATGATGATGATGATTACATCCAAAAGTTATATTTGCGGTTTTAAACCTGAGACTACTCAGCACCTAGCAGTTTTTGGTCTCTTCCCTAGACTATTGCTGCTTCTGCTATTGCAGCGTAAGATTATACCCTTAATAGCAGAGTTGTAAGCGCTGTGTTGTGTTGTTCCAGTCTGTTCTGGTGCTGCTGCTACTGGTGCCGCGTGGGGCGGCGGCGGCGGCCCTTCGACCGCAAGTACGACGCCTGCCTCAAGGGCCTGCTCGCCATCGTGCTCATCGGACTGCTCACGCTCTTCCTGTGAGTCGCACAACAATATACTTGACTTTTTTGTTGCAATATCATTATAAAGCTTGATATTTTAAGCATATGTTAAATAACAAAAGCTCGTAGATGTCAAAGAATTAAAGTATAAATTGCTCAGGAATATACGCACCGTATTTTGTCCAAAAAGCAGTTCTGCACAATAGGTTTTTGATCGTGCAAAAGTGCATTATTGTCAGTGGCCTCGAACCAAACGACTATCTATTTTGTCCAAGAAACCAAATGTTCAGAATGTCACAAAAGACTAACTTAAAGCCTGTAATATCCAATATCCATATCAGCCAGCTCCAAAAATCGTATCACGTGCGCATTGACATCGTTACATTGAGTATTATTTTTGCATTCCTATATGCAATATACCAACGTGTACGTACAGATGTAACGTATGCATGTGTGTGGTACAGGTTCGGCGTGGTGTGCGCGTTCGCGACGGACTCGCAGGTGGAGAGTGGCGCGGCGGACGCAGGTTCCTCCCTCCGCGCGGGGCTGCGTGACACGCGCGAGTTCCTCAACGCCACGCAGGCGCATGCGCGGCATCTACTCGTCGTCAACTACCAGGAGCTGGAGACAAGGCTCAATGCCATGCTGCTCAGTAAGTCTACCAATGATCTGCTAACCATGTCTCCCCTAAAAGGCATAAGACTCAGGAGTGACCAACAACCAGGAGTTCAAGACAAAGTTCAATGCCATGCTGCTCAGTAAGTTTACGTTTAATATCTCATGTTCTTCTCGAATAGATGGTACAGAGATCAAATGGCACCAGCCTAATATGTGGCCACAGCAACTGCACTATCCGTGGCTTGGCATAAATAGGCCACCAAACATCTTTGCGGACATTAAGGACACTTTAGCAAATGACTCAAGGTCTGTTCTGGAGCGCCACAGTCGCACTGCGTTTGGGCGGGGTCTGTAATGGCCAACGTGGCTTCGTAAACAATTCAGGGATCTCCATATGCCGATTACTACCAGGGGGTAGGTGTTCTGGAAAGGTCTGTACTACTTGTATTTACATGCAGATGAAACAGCTGTTGAAAGATCCCACGCCACTCTGGTGTCTTCGTTATTCTTAAATATTTTGTTTGTCTCTTATTACCTATGCTGATTGTATTGTTCGTGTGCAGGTATAGGTGTGACGGCGTCGGTGAAGCTGGGCGAGTTCTCGCGCGCCGTGTCGGTGACCACGCTCAACCGCATGGTGCAGCAGCTGGACGATGTGCACGCAGACCTCAACACCGTGCACAACCTCACCAAGGTGCTGAGGCAACGCGCCGAGCAACTCAACGCAGGTACTGCTACCTCCCGCCCTCACCAGCCTCGCGCTCGCCTCCCTCCAGTAGAGATACCTCAACACCGTGCACAACCTCACCAAGGTGCTGAGGCAACGCGCCGAGCAACTCAACGCAGGTACTGCTACCTCCCGCCCTCACCAGCCTCGCGCTCGCCTCCCTCCAGTAGAGATACCTCAACACCGTGCACAACCTCACCAAGGTGCTGAGGCAACGCGCCGAGCAACTCAACGCAGGTACTGCTACCTCCCGCCCTCACCAGCCTCGCGCTCGCCTCCCTCCAGTAGAGATACCTCAACACCGTGCACAACCTCACCAAGGTGCTGAGGCAACGCGCCGAGCAACTCAACGCAGGTACTGCTACCTCCCGCCCTCACCAGCCTCGCGCTCGCCTCCCTCCAGTAGAGATACCTCAACACCGTGCACAACCTCACCAAGGTGCTGAGGCAACGCGCCGAGCAACTCAACGCAGGTACTGCTACCTCCTGCCCTCACCAGCCTCGCACCCGCCTCCCTCCAGTAGAGATACCTCAACACCGTGCACAACCTCACCAAGGTGCTGAGGCAACGCGCCGAGCAACTCAACGCAGGTACTGCTACCTCCTGCCCTCACCAGCCTCGCACCCGCCTCCCTCCAGTAGAGATACCTCAACACCGTGCACAACCTCACCAAGGTGCTGAGGCAACGCGCCGAGCAACTCAACGCAGGTACTGCTACCTCCCGCCCTCACCAGCCTCGCACCCGCCTCCCTCCAGTAGAGATACCTCAACACCGTGCACAACCTCACCAAGGTGCTGAGGCAACGCGCCGAGCAACTCAACGCAGGTACTGCTACCTCCCGCCCTCACCAGCCTCGCACCCGCCTCCCTCCAGTAGAGATACCTCAACACCGTGCACAAACTCACCAAGGTGCTGAGGCAACGCGCCGAGCAACTCAACGCAGGTACTGCTACCTCCCGCCCTCACCAGCCTCGCACCCGCCTCCCTCCAGTAGAGATACCTCAACACCGTGCACAAACTCACCAAGGTGCTGAGGCAACGCGCCGAGCAACTCAACGCAGGTACTGCTACCTCCCGCCCTCACCAGCCTCCCTCCAGTACCTTAAAACCCACCTAGCCGTCCCTAAAGTCCCCCCTCCCCGTAAATGTAGGTAACTCATGTACCATGCCATCTATATACAACCTCGTAGCAGGTTGTATATACATGAGGACCAGACTTACAACCGGCAGGCAACTATTTGAACGTGTTCCTTATCATCACAGCCATAATGCTAGGAAAAACGGCCGTATTTATTGCACCGCTGATGATGCTTCTTTACTATACACAAAAGAGTGTATTAAATGTATGGTATTAGACTCACTTGATTTTATATCTATGCAATTTCGTTCACGGACGTCAAACTTTTCCCAATTTGAATCATAATATTGTTAGTCAATAGGAGTAGATTTGGCGGCTTAATTAGACCACTGAATACAGATTTACATAGAAGCGCATTTCTTAAGGATTTCGTGTGCCGATTCCAAGTGGCGACTGTCGCCAGTGTAGTTCGTAGTTGGTGCCGTTGGCGGCGCTGTCGTTGTTCTCCGTCTCTCTTGCTCTCGGAGTTAAGATACACAGGAGGAACGTTCGTCTCTCTTGCACTCGTAGAGATAGTTCACAGCGCGACTGCCACGCCGCCAAGCGGCAATTTGGGTCACAGAAAGTTTGTTTACAGAGCGCCCATAAGTAATGCGCCTCTATGTAAATATCTGAGCTCTTTGATTATACCACGCTGGACAGAGCAAACTGTTGTCAAGTTGTCTGTCACTTCATAAACATTTTATTTGCCTTGTTTATTTTGACGTAGTGACAATTTGTATTCTTAATCTGTCATTACAATTATTTTTGTTGAGTAATTATTGCTGAGTAAAGAATATTTCAACAAACTATGTGCAATCTTCGTAATGTTATCTACAGATTTGATGGAGCATTTAGTTTGATGACCATGAGCTCGTGAACTTGACCAGGCCCTAATAAATGTGACTACGATATCTACAGGTGTGTCGCGTGTGTGGAATCACATTCGATTCTGACCATTATTGTATGTGTTTAGTCTTGTCATAGGGCCCGGTCACGGCTTACAGTGGCAGGCGGCAGCGGCGAGCGTTTTCGATGTACATGGCGCGTTTACTGTGACGCGGCGAGCGGCCGTCTCAGAGTAAACGCGCCATGTACATCGCCGCTGCCGCGCCGCCCGCCGCTTAGACCGATCTCGTGACCAGGCCGAAAGTCTGATTGTGTTACTGCCATCAAATTGACTTAATCTCTATAGAATGCTAGCGGTGTTTAGCTACAGGAAAATGTGATTTATGTTGATTGCAATAATTCTATATTATATAAGACTTTGTCTGTGGACCCGCCCCATGTTCGGGCTGAGAAAGAATTTCAAAAATCCTCTCTTAGTGCTCGCCTACGCTCTTTATTCACTTGTTTTATGAGGAGCAAAGGTTACGACTATAATATAGACATAAATTATGTCATAAATATACACAGTCAATCGTTTGTGCTGTGGCATAAAACAGCATACGACTGTCTCTTGCATGACGACTAAGTAATAAAGTGTATGTATGTTGATTGCAGGACTCCGCAAAGTGAAGACCCAGTTGCTGGAGACGTTACGTGACTGCGACCAGCCGAAGTGTATCGCGCTGCAGAACAAGTACAAGATCGGACAGCTCGGCACCGAGATACAGTACAGCCAGGTAACGCGTCTTACACCTTGAACCTTTCACTAAAACCTTATAGGCATCACGATGACCTCACCACCGTTGTGTTACCCTCTCAAACATTTAGTTTGCAAACATATAAAACGATGCTCAAACTCGTAAAAAAAAGTCAGAACTGGTGAATTCTGATCAGCCCCCTTAGCCAAATGGCATTCGATTAACGATATCGCTAATCGCTAAGTGCAAAAATGTATGGAACTGACATAAGCCTTCGTTATATCACGTGGTCTACGAAGAAGGAATTCCTTATGTTGCCATGGCAACCAAGCGTTAGCGAAAGTAGATATCAGAGCGAATGCCGTTTTGCTAGGGCCTCAGATTTACGATAAATAGTACGCATGGCGAAATGTCTGCTCGTAGGAATTTCACCTAAGATGATTATATTGAATGTAAGACCGCAGACACTTCTGAGAGTACGAATTCATAAGGTGTTTACATTTTAGTTTCCTATTCGTCAATATGATTAGGTACGTCCGTGTGTGTGGTGACGGATTAAGAATACGGATTGCCACCACCCGACAGAGGAAGCATATTATGCAGAGAACAGCACTGTAAGAGAAGGAAAACTTGATACAAACCCTATACCAACCCGTTTGGCCAGCGTGGTACAGTAGGCCAATTCCTCCTTTGAAAAGAGAGGCCTAGTCCAGCAGTTGACTGTTAAAGGCTGCTGATGATGATGATGGTAACGTGAGAATATTGGTACACTTTTATTATATTATATTGAATAACAAAATGTTATTATTGCACGCTGACTTGGACATTAGATGCTGGACAAATATTTTCCGACGGTGAGTAAAGTATTTATTTAGCATATAATATGTATAGATTATTTAAATATGTCTATAGCATTATCACCATTTATTGTATGTATTGTTTTATAATGGCTAATTATTTCCTAGTAATTGAAGGCATTTCCTTCCTACGAGGAAACTAGATTGAAACTAGGTATAAATCATGAGAATAAAATGTATGTCATAGACATATAAATAAAATATGGAGCCTGTATCTATACAGTAATTACTTGTTAAGTGTCGTATTTACAACATTTATGACGCTCGCTGAAGTTGACAAGAGCACAGACTTCTTTATACAATATTTCGTCAAGTAATTATTTAAAAAAACATTGTATGGAAATTGTCAGCTGCGCGCCACTTCCGACTGAAGTAATTAATGATAATGGTACAATTTAACCCACTTTTATAACAGTCCACTTCCAGGACTGGGAAGGTGGAGTCACAATTGGTGGGACCAAAATAACTAATCTCCGCTACGCAGACGACACCACACTAGTCGCAGCAAGTGAAGCCGAAATGGTGGACCTCCTAGCCCGTATCGAGAACACAAGTTTACAGCTGGGTCTCAAGATAAACCAAGACAAAACCAAACTAATGGTAATAGACCGTGCCAACAAACTGGAGTTAACGGGAGCTCTCAGCCTAGACCTTGTGGACGACTTTATTTACCTGGGGGCCAACATCAGTAATAATGGGTCATGCGAAAAGGAAATAAGAAGGCGAATAGGCATGGCCAAAAATGCCATGGCTCAACTGGCGAAAATATGGAGAGACCGGAACATCTCGCGGAACACAAAAAAGAAACTTGTCCAGACGTTGGTGTTCTCCATATTCAGCTATGGCTCTGAAACATGGGTTCTGAAAAAAGCTGATAGAGACTGCATCGACGCTTTTGAAATGCGGTGTTGGCGAAAAATGCTACAGATTCCTTGGACTGCCTTCCGCACCAATGCGTCTATTCTGCGAGATCATAACATAAAAACAAGACTATCCACCATCTGTCTTCGCAGAATACTGGAATTTTTCGGACATATTGCCCGCAAAGACGGTCATATCATCGAACAGCTGATGGTGACAGGCAAGGTTAACGGCAAAAGACCTAGAGGCCGCAGTCCAATAAGATGGTCGGACCAAATCCGATCGTCACTGAACACCGAACTCCACAAAGCCCTCCACGAAGCAAAAGACCGGCACAGATGGAGGGAGATAGTCACTGAAAAATTGATTCACCGGGGGAGTCACGACCCTCAGTAATGAGGAATACGACGCGAGGAGGAGGATAACAGTCCAAAAATTCGAGCCGATTTCTAGATTCGCACATACTTGATTTTTCAGATTTGTCGTTTTGGTATTTTCTTATAGTTACGTCAAGTATAGTGCATATTTTTTTGAATAAATTAATTTTAATTTTCAGATAATAATTAAAAAATATAAAGTTTCAAAAAGAAACAATTTAGAGCTTAAAAGAGGATTGCTTTTTTTTTTCGATTATTATCATGACAAGATGGAAAATTTCAAAAACATAAAGAGGCGATCCGTCTGCTCGTTTGACTCCTGTAACATACATAAAAAAAAAATTGGGCAAGTGCGAGTCGGACTCGCGCACGAAGGGTTCCGTACCATCATCTATAAAAGAAAATCACGTTCGTTGTATGTATACTTAAATACTTTATAAGTTTATACCTGTTTATTAAGATCGAGTAACAAATTGCTTAAAAATTACGTTTTTTGTATGGGAGCCCCCTTTATTATTTACTTTTTTTTAATTTAATTATTTATTTTGAAAGGTAATATTCAACTACATATTCTGTGAAAATTTAAAGCGTCTACCTGTTACAGTTAGTAATTTTGAGCAAAAAATACGAAAAAAAAACACGTTTTTTGTATGGGACCCCCCCTTAATATTTTCATTTTTTTTATTTTTAGTATTTGTTGTTATAGCGGCAACCGAAATACATAATTAATGAAAATTTCAGCTTTTTAGCTATCATGGTTTATGAGATACAGCCTGGTGACAGACAGACGGACAGACAGACAGACAGACAGCGGAAGCTTAGTAATAGGGTTCCATTTTTTACCTTTTAGGTACGGAACCCTAAAAAATCGTCTAACGTTACGTGATGTGCAGATGCCGGACGTGTCGGAGCTGCTGAACAACGTGACGCAGCTACTGGACAGCCACATCAAGGAGGAGGTGGGCGAGGGCCAGAAGGTGTTCCGCGACATCCAGCGCGGCATTCAGCGCTCCGTTGACGAGAACATCCCGCAGGTGCAGGAGGCCATCAGCCAGACAGGTACCACTGCATACCCACTCTCCTACTAATCACAGACCTGAAATAGTTGACTAAATGGGTGTAGACAATGCTAAAAGTATTGCCATGTATCTTCCATCTGTTTTTCTTGACAACTTTTTTGACTAAGACTTTTTAGAGCGCATGATCTTCACAATAATTGTGCATTAATGAGTAAACCAGCAGTCATCAGAGTCGACAGATCATGGTTGTCATCTTATGGTCTCTTTAACCTCTTAGTTCTCATGTTGTATTTTAAATGAGCCACACGCTCTACCTTATTGGATCTTCTTCTTTCTCTTAGCGTTATCCCAGTCTCAGTCTGGGGTCCGCTTTCTAGTCTAACCGGATTTGGCTGAATATTAGCTTTTCCACGGAGCGACTGCCTGTCTGACCTCCGCAACCTGAAGGGATAGCGATATTCCATGGTTTAGACTAGTGTCAGTTTATTTAGAAGGTACTGACGCCCTGTAACGACTGTCAAAGATCTTCATGACAACCGGGACCGACGGCTTAACGTGCTCTCCGAGGCACGGGACAAGCGATAATTAACAATTCAATACGCACATAACTCCGAAAAGTCATTGGTGCGCGCCGTGGATTCGAACCTGATACCCTCTGCATGGCAGTCTGTTGGTATATCCACTCGGCTATCGCTGCCTACCTTATTGGATCTATCTAGTGTAAATTATTTTTTCAGCGCAAGATCGATGTCAATTTTGCTCTGGTCACACAGGTGTGTGTGCTAATGTGTGTGTAATTAAGTGTCATACATGCACAAGGCGACCTCTTTGGTATATCATAACGTGATTCACTTCTGCCAAAATGTTAGATGGGATAATAAAATCATGTGTCATTTAAAACATTGTCCTTGTGATTGTAGGTCGCGAGCTGGCCGCCATGGCGGACCAGATCACGTGGCTGGCGGGCAACGCCAGCATAACGGTCCAGCAGCAGGCCAGCGCCGCCGACACGTTAGACGAGATGCACGCACGCTACGGACCCTACCGGCGATATGTCGGGATCGGTGCTGCCACCGCGCTGCTACTCGTATGTACTTGGACTCATTTACTTGTTATATGAATACCCATACCACAATTACCACAGGACCTAGTACAGTGCCTTGTGGAAAACTTGTCATACAATTATGAATACCTATATCACAAGACCTACTATAGTGCCTTGTGGCATGATTTTATAACAAGAACCAATGTTATGTCACTTCATGATATCCTTGTGCAGCATGTTACGTTTAGATACTTACCAATACAACCTTAATACATCACTTACATACGCATCATAATTATTTTCAATGTTGGGTCTAGTCTGGACCCAATGTTGAACCTTGTGGTACGCCTGTAAAATAGTACCAATAATGAGCCCTGCGGTACACCTAGTACAAGTTATAACATTATTATAACAAAATCTAACACCTATTACTTTAATGAAAAATCTACACAACTATGTATTATTATATTTTTTAAGAGCAACTTGCATTAGCAGTTACTGCAGGTGGCCACTTTGTAACGGGTATGGGTGTACCTCAAGGTTAAATATTAATTCTCGTTGTGGTATAATTTTATTTAAGGTTGAATTATGTATTTTTGTGATTCTAAGCTCTAACACTAGCAGGCACTGGATATGTATCGTTGTATCAGGTTTAGGTATGGTATACCTCAAGGCTTAACATTGGGACTTGTTGATTTTTTTGATACTTCATTATCATGGTCTAAAGGTATACCTCAAGGCTTAACATTGGGTCTTGTTGTTATTGAATATTGTTTGTTACGCTTAATGGTCAGGGTGCGAAGGTTTACCTCAAGGCTTAATATTGGGTCTAATAGGGTAGTTTCCAGGGTCAAAATAATTACATTTTATTTAGTCCGTATCTTAGATTATAAAAAATATTGGACACGTATTTTTTCTTTTTTCGATTAAATAAAAAATAACAAAGATATAGCCCATTAAAGTTACGTGTGACGTCACCCCGTGCGAAAAAATGCAGCACGGCGTGACGTTATACGTAACTTTAATGAGCTATATCTTGGTCATTTTTGGTTTAATTTACAAATAAAAAAATACGTATCGCTTATTTTTGAATAATCTAAAGGACGGACTTATAATTTTTTTTTCGTCAACTAGCCTATTATTGTTGAATATTGCTAAGTGTGGTGTTGTGTTGTCAGATCACGTGCCTGATGGCGTGGGGCCTGATGTGTGGGGTGTGCGGCAAGCGTCCCGACGTGTACGGCGCCAGCGACTGCTGTAACAAGGGCGCCGGCTCCAAGAGCTTGCTCTGGTATGTTATATACGTTTACTATTCCATATAGGTACTGTACGACATTAAGGCCAAATTCCAGCACTTCTGCATAGACCTTATCTTTCAGATAAATTCAAAATTATATTTTTCTAATCATCTCACAAATCAAATACAATAATTATGTTTAGTTAATTAATATTCAATAGGTACAATTAAGTTTTGTTCTTTTAGTAAAGATATATAATTTTTATTTTTACGTTAATAGGCGGCAAACGAGCAGACGGATTGCCTGATGGTAAGCAATTACCGCCACCCATGGACACAAGCAACATCACAGGAGTCACAAGTGCGTTGCCGCCCCTTTGGGTTGGGAAAAGGGATAGGATGAGAAGTAGGAAGAGGGAGAAGGAATAGGGGATAGGGCCTCCGGCACTCTCACTCACCGAACGAAACGCAACAGTTTAGGTACTGTTACTTTACGTCGATTTTCTGTGAGAGAGCAGTACTTCCCCGGCCGACCCATTCATGCTGAAATCAGCAAGGCGTAGAGCCTTCTACCTGTGAATTGAACTGAAAATGTACCATTACTATAACTACTATGTTGATAAGCTTTTGTACTGTGATTTCGCTCGAATTATTAGAATTTGGAGTCAAGAGTATAAACTAATATCGGAGTCTCACTCTTAATTTAAAATTCTGCGTTTGGCATAGGCATGAGACCGATATATCAAAACGAATCTGAAATCCGATTGCAGTCAAAAATCGTATCGTATCGATATTCCAATATGAGAAAACCGATTTTAGAAAACGCAAAACAATACTACGATAACGCAAACAATCTAATCCGAACCACATGGTGCAAGCGCAGCTAAACTACAAAGTAAATCTAAACCTAATGTTTTCGATAGTTTTCATATTCATTAGTTCTCTTTCACTCTACCAAACGACTAGTTAGTTAGAATGAGAGAGAGCGAATTTCATTTCTTTTTCTTACTAACTTAGTGATCCGTTGAAAGAGCGAAAGAGATGAAGCGAAATATCGCCAAGCAAGCGAATCGTTTTGGATTTCGGCGGTTTTATGAATTGCAGATTGAATGGAAAAAATAAAACTAAATATCGAGGCGATAATATCTAATTCAGATTGCAAATATTAAATGTTTGTTCTGAAAATTGCAAATAGTTATTAGGAATTTATGTTTGGAGAGTTTTATTTGACTCGATTGGTCTCATCCCTAAAATACTATAAGATTTCGATTGTTTGCGTTTGTCGTACGCTACGCTCCAACATCCGCTACTGAAATCGATTTCTAAAATCGGTTTTTGAAATCGATTTGAAAATCTGAAATCGGATTTTTATCGGTTTGCGTAAAAATCCGAAAACGCCCATGCCTAATTTGGCAGTAACGGATTCTGATATTTTCTTTATAGTAAATATCCAATTGAACACTGTAAGCAAATTGATTAAAATTATGAGATCCACGTAAATGTCGAGAGATTTCGTCATACTTCCTGATTAATTAAATCGCTAGTAAGTCTGATCGTGTATGGACTGCATGTAATGTGTTTTTTAAATAATTTAATTAATGCAAATTGTTGAACTCCATAAAATTATTTATTAATGTATTAATTTGTTACTGTAATTGAATCTACCTCATGAATTTGATTTAGTGTTTTTTTTCCTTTTCTTCATTTTTAATCTTTTTATTTATTTTTTAATTTTAATAAGCCTTGACATTTATTGTCTTATGTATGAGCCTTGACATTTATTATCTTCCTTCCATATTGTTGGACTTATGTGTATGTTGTGGTCTTTTGTAATTAAGGATACACCAGATCTGTGTCTTTTTTCCTACTTATTATGAATGCATTGTGTAATTCTTGTTAAAGATCCATAAAATAAATAAATAAATTACGTTTGTTACAGTGGCGTGGGAGTGATCTTCCTGGTGGGAGGTGTGGTGACGCTGGTGCTGCTGATCTATTTTGTGGTGGGGCTCGCGGCTCAGCGGTTCGTCTGCGACCCGCTCACGTGAGTACAGCTGCATCTTATTGCCATTATTATATTTCTGTTTTATTATTATTTAGGTTTATTTTATTGTACATTACTTTCCAGTCTCTTAACTATCTCCTCGCACATTTTGTTTACCGTAATATTCCTCTAAAGCGATGTGACAGAAAACAAACACACTTACATTTATGGCGGATATTATTGTATGGATATTTAGCAACGTAATTGAAAGCGGGCTTTTCATAAATATTGTAGAATCTAAGATCGCATGAATAGATCTTTGACATACATACATACATACATATCGTCACGCCTTTTATCCCCGAAGGGGTAGGCAGAGGTGTATTTCTACACCCACTTTTCGCCAGATATACTTTAGTCCCACGTAATAAGGGGCGAGCCTATTGCCGTACCGGGCACATTTCCAGACTCCGTGCTGCTACTGAGAATTTCGTGACAGAAAAACCCAATAACACTGCCCGACCCAGGAATCGAACCCGGGACCTCCCGATCCCACGCGCACATTTATGCCGCGAGACCAACGAGGCAGTCGTATAGGGTTTGATGTCGAGTTTTCCGTCTCTACGCAAAGATGGTATTTGCATCGTGTTATCCCTTAGTCGCCTCTTACGACACCCACGGGAAGATAGGGGGTGGTGACACTTGTATTCTATGCCGTCAACCACACGGTAGATCTTTGACTACAGCGATAATATACGTAAGACAATGGATGGTGACAGGAGGAGAGTTAGTACACGTTCAGTAGCGTACATAAAAAGACATACGTATAGCTACGAATTACTACAGATTTAATTATTATCTATGTACTTTCGGTGGATAGTATTTATTTCAATAATTATTTTTGTTCACAACAGAGAGCCTCGTGGTAACCGTCTGTTCGGCGACTTGGAGAAGATGGTGGATTTACAGAAGACTCTGTTCAAGGACACCAAGGCGCCTGGCTTTAACATGACCTCCGTGCTCGTGCAGTGTCATCAGAATCAAACTATCTACGAGGTATTTATGTATTTTGGTTTAAGTGACTTTTAGACAAATTGAGCTTATTTAGATTTGTTGATAATTATTATTACATTTGATATATAGGGTTTATGAATATAATTAATATTACATTGATATTGTTTACATTTAAATGGAAAGTTATATCTTTACTTAAGATATTGTTTATATAGTATTTTAGATGATTGTGTTAATTGTTATATGAAGTTATATTGATTCGATTTTTATTTTCATTCAGTTATAGTGTTTTGTTTTTTTAAAGTTATGATTAGATTTAGTTCAAAATGACGGGGGTATGTAATTAAGTATTTAAAGTCAAAATCTTTTATTCATTTTGGTCACAATGTGACGCTTATGAACGTTAAAATAATAAATTTATAAAATAATTATTTAATCACTCTACATTTACATTTATTGTCTCGTTCGCAAAGCAGGGCGTAGAATCATGAGAAAGAACGGGCAATAAAACTCATGCAATTAACTTAAAATATATTATTAATTGTTGAAGTTGTAGTTTGGGTGTACGGGTTTATTAATGTGTTATTTAGGGTTATTTTTATTACTGTTTTATAAGTTATTGTTAAATTAATTAGTTGGGTAACTCATTTAAGTATTTATAAACTTTGTTTTTATTTTAAATTTCTTTTAAAGATATAAGGGATAGGTATTGATTTAGAGGTTTTTTAAATATTGATACGGAGGTGTATTGTTATTTTAATGAATTTAAAAAGATACGATGATTTGATGAATTTTGCCCCTTATTTTTCTGGATTGAATTTAAGGATTGGTGGCAATTTGATTTTTAACGTAGTATCAATTGCCATACTTTACGTTTTCGTATTACTTGGTTTACTTACTTTATTGTAATATATAGTGTCTGTAAGTGTCGTCGTGAGACAAATTTTGGTGTTTAAAATTGTTGTAATAATTTTTTGTAGTTTAATGTTCAGAAAGTGTTATTGTACAATAATGTTTTGTTGCGGACAGTATCTGTAACGCATAATGTTGTTCCTGTAGACCCTGCAGCTGTGGCGCAAGTACGACGTGGAGGGGATCAGGGAGCGCGCGCGGGGCGAAGTCGCCGCGCGCGTCGGGGCCCTCCGGCCCGCACTACCGCCGCGCGCCACCGTGGCCATACTGCGGGCACCCGCCAGGGAGAAGCTGCGGCAACTGGCTGAGACCGGACTGTCCGACTTTGACTTCGATAGGATACTGTCCGCGGTACGTACACTCTTTGTATTCTTTTACAGCCTGGGCCTGTAGCCAAATGGCATTCAATTAGCGACATCGCTAATCGAATAACGAATTTAGCTAGGTCATCAGAGAGCTTAGCTAGGTCATAAAACTAAAAACAAAAATTGCGTATACTGCATATATTAGACGGGTTGAGAATAATATAGGCATTAATCATCGTGAATTTTGGAAACACATTTCTAACATGGGCTCTAAGGGTGGGTTTGAATCCAGGGTGACGTACGACGGTACTACTTATGCTGGAATACAAGCTACTGAGGCCTTTGCAGACTTTTTCTCAAGTGTTTTTCTTAACAATACACCTATCCTTAATATTAATGCTAGCGATACTAATTTGCACAACTGCAATATTATAAATGTTGTTTTTTCTCCATCCGACATTATTTATGGCATTTAATTAATAATTTAAAACTGAATAGCTCTGTCGGGCCTGATAGTATTCCTCCTTATATATTTAAATATACACAAAATTATTTGACTACGCCTCTTTGTCATATCCTTAATTTAGCTTTAAAGACTGGGGTATATCCATCTCAGTGGAAGGTATATAGAGTCACTCCCATTCCAAAAAACACTAATAAGCTAGCAGTCGAGGAATACCGGCCAATTGCCATCTTGTCTTCCCCTTCTAAAGTCTTCGAAAGCATACTTCACAAATACATCTATGCTCAGATCGAATCATTCCTATGCGACGAGCAACATGGTTTCCGGACCAAGAGATCAGTGAATAATAATTTGCTGACTCTCGTTGACTACATCTCTTCTATAGTATTTTCGCCATATAATGATATGCATGACAGTTCATGACTGACAATTATAGTGATGTAACCTAAGGAAATTTAAGCGATTATTTATAAATATCGAATTAATTGGCAAACGACATGGAATCGTACGTAGTTACCGATTTTACATCTTCGAAATAAAATTCATTTTAAAAGTGTTTTGGCAAATAATTATATTCACAAATAAAACGCAGTAATTTTAAAATATACTTATTTTATTATTAGTCACTGTCACTCGAACTAAAACCTCATATCTGAATCTTCTCCAACAGAGATAATTATTTGCTGATCTCAAATTCGGTCAAGGTGGACATATTTATCCCAGTCTTTAAATATTGTCGGGTTGGGTTTCGAAACGAGTCGCCCGAACTTGAGGGTATTGGTGGTGTAGGGTGCTTAAAGGAGTTAGTCTTAATCCCCTAAAAGTAATTTTGGCTGCCGCAGTTGCGTCTAAATATTTTTAAACAATTTCCAACAATTCTTCATTCAAATATGCAAAACGGAACGTAATTTTAGGTTTTATGTGAAAAAATGTGATACGAAACGCAACCGCCATCTTGTGTGAATGATATTGACAGGTAACGTCAAATTAGTGCGTCATTGCCGTCATTGCTTTCGAGTACTTAGGGTTCTGTAATAAGTAACTAAAAAGGTTATAGTAGGTTCTCTTTTAACCCTTAATCCGATAATAGGAGCCCTGTGAAGCAGGGCTCTGTCAACTTTAGTTTATTAAACTAGTGTGAATAATGCGAAGTTGGCAGTGCCATACACACCGATGTTTGGAGATATATATTTTTTTCAGAGTAAACCAAGTATTTCCGGCAAGTGAAAATGGTGAGGGGGGTTGCGAGACCTACTCCCCTCCCCTCCTAATCACTCACAACCTCTAAAAACGGTGACGTATTTCGAAACCTTTACCATATTGTCGATTGTGTTATTTCTACGACTGATTAATTTTATCAATGTAGGGATTTCGTATTGCCACCACATCGGTACTATCTATATGTCAGTTATTGCAGCTTTACGCTCAGGTTTCTTCGGAGTGGACAGCTTCTTGTCTTCAAAACTAGTTTCTCCAAATTTTTCATTGGATATTCGAGAAACTGAAGCCTTGCCGATGTCCAGAGCAGAGCTGCCGCAACTCTGTAATCAACACTGTCGATTGGTATTACCGGGCCCCCGTTTGCACGCTCTCGTTCAAAGAAGGTCCTCAAACGAAGCACTAACTTACGGCTTTGAGAGTTTAAAACTATCTTTTTTGTTATTTTTGGCATTGTACAGTCAGCATCAAAAGTCGATGACCACATTCAGATTTTCAAAATCAATGAACATTTTATCACCCATAAATCGCTCAACAAGAAGGGCGCCAGTATTGAATAAACATCATTAAAGTTCAAAACTAACTAAACACTACTTGTCAAAGGTCACTGAACACCATTTTGTCAAAAATTGCTGATCGTTATAATATCCGAAAACATTTAGAATCATCTGTTTGAATTTATACCATCAACTTTATAATAGATTTTTTAGTTCGTTAGTATTGTAACCTTATTCTTAAAGCAATATGACTTATTTTCAAAAATCACGTAGATTCCGTTCAAATTCATACCGTCGACTTAGTTTATAATAATAATAATAATAATATTCTACCATATTCACACAACACCATCTAGTCCCAAACTAAGCAGAGCTTGTACTATGGGTACTAGATAATGGATAAACATAAATATATACTTTTTTTTTGTAAATACATACATATTATACATAGAAACACCCAGACCAAGACAAACATCCATGTTCATGCACACAAATGTTTGACTTGAGCGGGAATCGAACCCGCGACCTTCGGCGTAGCAGTCGCTTACACTCCCGCTACACCAACCGGTCGTCTTTATAGGTCGTTTTTATAGTTACGATTGATTTAGAAGTTTAGAACCCAATCTGAGGGTCTAGTACGAAATTTACACGGTGATGATAGGCTAGTCGACGGGAACAATTTTCATACATTTCCTTAATGCACCCTCTATCGATCGCTACTATCCGATAAGGGCGCTTTTAGAAAATCTATGGAAATAGGGTTGTTTCCAACTAGTCAAATCAAGCACTTTTAATTAAATGTCAAAAACGACCTTTGTCAAGGGTTTTGTATGAAATATGATATAGTGACGTCATAGTGTTTTGCTGTCAAGTAGAATACTTATTATCAATAATTTGACGATAAAAAAATGCTGAATTAAGTTTTAACATTAATTGATGAATGAAACTACTTTTATTTTGACATGTTTCACTAGATAAAAATAGTTGTATAATTTATTTCACATGCAGGCAACTTCCGTGACGATCGCGTGCAAAAGTCGTGGTTTGTTTGAAAAACAAACTCTTGGTAGACCCCCTATATACATATAATATACCCCCTATATATATATAATTTTTTAAATTCACACAAATTCTGTTTTAATTCAATTCTTTGTAAAACTGTTTACCCTTGACTGTAAAATAATATATCTACTTAATTATCACTTTGTATCGAATGTAAACCATTGCGGTTGCAATTATTTATCATCTATAAAATGTTGTATTAGCTTAAAAGACTTATATAAAATTATTTACTTCAAAATACTTTTATAATAATATAATTAATCACATTAGTTTATCAAATGTAACGACCTCCTTTATTTAGTTCTCGGACGTCACTGGCCGTACTGGCCGAATGACTGGTGACGTGGTGTTATGCTTTTTTTACCATAACTTTGTTTAGCGACTTTTGAAAAGTCATGGTCACCTACTTATGCCCTTTTAAGATAATCATTCATTTCTGGCGCTTGTCATGTTGAGCAATTTAGGTAATATTATGGTGTACAGCGATATTGAAAATCTAAATGTGGTCATCAACTTTTGACGCTGACTGTACCAACCAAATAAAACACAACAAAAAAAATAAAAAATAACACGCCAAAAAGGCAGAATCACAAACCGCATACAAGGCGCTCGTACTGACGTATTCGATCACAATATGGCCACTCCTATTCATCGATTTCATGCCGATTCAATGGTGTCAATCTCTACTGACAGAGGGTTCGTTTCATGCATCTGACATTTTGAGGATTATATTTTATTATATTTAAATAAGTTATTTACAGTTTATAATAATTATAAAAACAGAGAGAGACATACTAGTATCAATTTACTTTGTAATTTTTAATAGATTTTTTTTTTAATAATTGTTTTCTTTTGCCAATTTATTTTCATAAGTTGAAAGTAGTATGCGTGATACGTAAAATGAGAACCTTCATGCATATCATCATACAGCGAAAATACTATAGTCTTAATAGTGGACAGCAGGTAGATGTACTCTACTTCAATTTCCTAAAGACTTTTGATAGGGTAAATAATGATATACTGCTGGCAAAACTTTGTTCCTTAGGCTTTGCTCCAGGACGTGATCGTCAGCAGTTCGTTAGATTAAGAATTTATAAATCGAGCCCCTATCACACGCGTTCTGGTGTGAGTCAGGGGTCTATCTTAGGTCCTTTACTATTTCTCCTCATGGTTAATGACCTTCCTAAAGTTCTAACTTTTGCCAAATGTTTACTTTATGCAGACGACCTAAAGATATATACCCCAACGTTTGGCACTGCAACGTGACATTGACGCTGTTTATGGTTGGAGCGTTGAAAACAAAATGGAATTTAACTTGAACAAGAGTCAGGCGATGATAAAAAATTTTTTTTATGAAATGGGTACGTAAACGGAAATCTGAGAATATTTTCTTTAAAAATTTGTATGGAGATAACATAAAAAAATACGATAACTCTGCTATCGCACAATTGGCCCTAATTCCCTTCTAGGGGATTAATCCTTGAATTATTTATGATTTTTTGACATACTCGGTATCACGGCCTCAGGTGTGCTTTTTTTTTTAAATGTACATTTTTTTTTTTTAATTTTGTATTTGTGGTAATTTCTTTGGACCAATTTGGCTTAACATATATGAATATGATCCAAATATCCGGGTCATATTCATATATATTATGTTAAGCCAAATTGGTCCAAAGAAATTGCCACAAATACAAAATTTAAAAAAAAGTACATTTAAAAAAAAAGCGCATATTTTTATTTCATTTACACGGGACTTGGTAACAAGTCCCGTGTTATGTAGTAGCCAAAAATAGCAATACAATAGTATTACATTGCGGTTTTGCCCCGAACAATTGTCAGACCAAATTGTAATTTCTTCCGCTTTTTCGTCCTTGTAGTTAAGGACCCATCAGGGCCGTTCCGACCCAATCCAGCGCCTGTGTGCGAAATCTATGAAGCGCCTGTGTAGTGGCGTAGGCTAGCTTGGGTTAGCTAATCCGGAAGTTGGCGGACGACCTTTTTTTTTTTAGACGGCTTACAATTCCGGGCTAACTGTCGATGTCGAAAATAACTGTTTTAATTAACGCATATCTCGGCGCGCGGCGCCCCTGTCACCCTGGCGCCTGTGTGCGCCGCGAACATTGCACATAGGGAAGGTTCGGCCATGGGACCCATTCAATGATGCATGATCCTACTTCATTGGCTCCTCTACCTCCTTGTGTTTCATCCCACATCATACAGTAAGACTTGTTATCCGTATCATTATGTAAAGTTTCGTTGAACCCGCCGCATGAACTTATTTTGAAGTGTTTGTAGCCTATGGATCCTGTGTGGCCTAGTGTGTGCGAATACTACACTAGCGTATGTCATTATAGGCCTAATACACGATGTGTATAACCTAATCTTGTTCCTAAGCGATAGTTTAGATTTAGCGTTGACTAAGCTATGTAAACGCCCAAGCACAAAGGAGGCTCTATTGCGAGCCTTCGTAATGTGTGAACGGAACGATAGTCGATCATCAAGAATCACACCAAGGTATTTGGCTTCCCTGGTCCATGGAATTGATGGAATAGGGGATCCAAACATCTTTATTTGTGGGGTCGCACCCGCAGGGTACAGGTGAGGAGCTCTCCGGTGGAAGAGCACCGCCTGAGACTTTTCGGGATTTACCTCTATCCGCCATCTCCGGAACCACGCGCCAGGGTCTGCGCCTGAGATATAGATGGCTGTGTCGTCTGCAAGAAGTGCTGTCTGCACTAGCCGATGCATCGGTATATCAGCAGTAAACAATGAATACAAGAGAGGCGAGAGCACTGACCCCTGAGGGAACCTGGGCCGGATGGCGTGACTCGATTAGAGCGCGTCTTCAACGCGGTACCAAAAGCTTCTATCCGACAGATAGTCTTGTATGATGAGAATGAGCTTGTGAGGCACTCCCATAGTAGACGCACTGTAACTCCTGCGCGCTATTTATAAGATCGCTTCATCGTGTGCCACGTCACCGAAAGTGTAGCGGCAGAACAATGTAACTCCGCACATACAGTAAAATGCAAATTATAAATTCGAGTATTTTAATGTATAATCACTTAAAATATTATGCTTTAGAATGTTCCCCAGACATATATTATAATATAATTTCGAAACTCTGTCATAAAGTTGATTTTATTAGTTACAGTACTATGGCTTTGTAAAATAGGAAACATACAATAGGATAGTGTAAAAACTCAAAATCGTAAAAAAACTGAGTTACAGTGTTATGCTTCTCAGGAACAGATTTCAAATTTTATTGTAATTCTGTAATGTTGTAGATATTTGAAATTTTGTTTAATTAGTGTTATTGGCTAGCCGCCGTTCAAATTAATAAATAAATAAATAAATAAATCAGTAACTAATGCCATTTCTCTTCTTGTTCTCTCTAAAACGAACCATCTAATGTCACAGTCTCATCATCAGCCTTTAACTGTCCACTGCTGGACTAGGCCTCTCCTTTGAAAGTAGGAATTGGCCTACTATACCACGCTGGCCAAACGGGTTGGTATAGGGTTTGTATCAAGTTTTCCTTCTCTTAAAGTGCTGTTCTCTGCATAATATGCTCCCTCTATCGGCTCTTACGACACCCATGGGATGATATGGGGTGGTGCCATTTCGTATTCTTAATCCGTCACCACACGGACACACAGTCAGTAATGTCACAGTCTACTTAAATGTAAACAATATCGGTAGTCTCCACTAGCATTCAGTGTAGGTACTCCACTAACATTCGGTGGCGCCCACTAGCAGTTGCTAGTCTCCACTAACATTCGTTGGTCTCCACTAACATTCAGTGATCTCCACTAGCATTCGATGTACTCCACTAGTCAAATTAATTTATTCGTATAGGTTACATACATATATACATACATACAAACATAGGAAAACTCGACATCAAACACTATACGACTGCCTCGTTGGTCTCGCGGCATAAATGTGCGCGTGGGATCAGGAGGTCCCGGGTTCGATTCCTGGGTCAGGCAGTGTTGTTGGGTTTTTCTGTCACGAAATTCTCAGTAGCCGCACGGAGTCTGGAAATGTGCCCGGTACGGCAATAGGCTCGCCCCTTATTACGTGGGACTAAAGTATATCTGGCGAAAAGTGGGTGTAGAAATACACCTCTGCCTACCCCTTCGGGGATAAAAGGCGTGACGTTATGTATGTATGTATGTATGTACGTTACATAGCAACATCTATGAACGTCAACTTACTTTTTACAAAATATATAGCGTTCAGTGAGCTCCACTAGCATTCAATGGTCTCCAGTAACATTCAGTGGTCTCCACTAGCATTCAATGATCTCCAGTAGCATTCAGAGATCTCTACTAACATTCGATGATCTCCACTGGCATTCAGTGGTCTCCACAGACATTCAGTGGTCTCCACAGACATTCTGTGGTCTCTACAGGCATTCATTGATCTCTGCTAGCATTTAGTGGGCTTTACAAGCATTCAGTGGTCTCCACTAGCATTCAGTGTTCTCCACAGACATTCAGTGGTCTCTTCAGGCATACATTGATCTCCACTAGCATTTAGTGGTCTTTACAGGCATTCAGTGGTCTCTACTAGCATTCAGTGGTCTCCACTTATCACCCACCAATGACCAGCCACCAATGACTGTAGTCGAGAGCATGTTTGCGCGGAGTCTTGAGGTGACCAAACTAAGTGCAGCAATCGAGTGCTGACAATCGCTCTTGAACTACAGTCTTCCAACCATTGCGCGGCGCGGGTCTAGCGCGGCCCCGTGCTAGTTGGCAACGCTCTGTTTGGCCACAGTGTTGCTGAGAATTGGCTCTTAATCACTGTTTTGACGTAGGTAAACGATTTCTTAATTATATGAACAATTACAGCTGGAGAGCAACATGACGACGTTGGCGCTGGACTCCCTGGCCCGGCAGCTGACGAGCACGGCCAACTCGCTCCAACAGCCCGTGTTCGCGGCGCAGGCGCGCGAGCTGCGGGCCGCCGCGCGCGCGCTCACCGACCTCATCGACTCCGTGCTCACGCCCATGCTCCGGGACTCCGAGAGACTCAACGTCAGTACATCACATGCCCAATAAACACATAAAAGAACCGTATCCAAATCGGTTTAACTATTTAGGAACTATGGTGACATAAACAGATACAGATTTAACTTATAAAACCCCATTTTGCGTCAATATGTGACATATTAATACTCGCTCTTTATATAGATATGTTAAAAGCGTTTGACCGTGTCGATCATAATATTAATATAAAAACTTAACACGTTTAGCAAAAAATGTATCATAGACCTTGAAATTAATTGAAGCTTATCTTTATCATGGCCACCAGAAAATAGAATCAGAAGAATTATTAAAATACAGGCGCTTTGTACTCGTCCATTAATTAAGGCATGCCCCAAGGCAGTGTCTTTGGTCACTTGCTCTGCATTTATCATTTTATACAAACTTTGCAGGGTGTTAAAGTAAAGCACAACACCAATCATTAAAATATATTTCTTAACATATATGATAGCATTATGCTATTTTTGCCTGATCATGGCCTTGTGCCTGTGTACTGATTATAAAGTGTTTATATTGAACAGATCACAGCGACGAAACTCCGCGACGGTCTGCGCTTCAACCACTCGTCGCTGAAAGAGGCCATCTCGTACCTCATGCACGAGACCACCGAGGCTGAGGTGTTCCTCAACACGCAGGGACCTGACAGACTGCAGAATGTAAGATTATAAACACAATTTTCTATCGTTATGTAGGTACTTTTTCTGTTATATCTCTATCTGAAATTTTAATTCATTTGAAGATAAATGTAGTTTTCATCGTGTTCGCTTACCATATGGTAATAGTAAGCTTATTATATTATACCTAGTACCATTACCCAAGCGGCGGAAAATTCCCTTCAAAATAATCATCCATTTGAATAAAATTTATTGAAATTGATGCTTCAATCAATAGTTTGGTATGGAAATTTTTTGACATGTTCAGTTGTTTTTGATTTACAGTCAAACGGTCACCAGTGCTTCGCCGTTTAAAACCTTAAATTATATTATATATTTTGCCAATCTGTTTGAAAATTGATAGAAATTTTTGCACTCCGCTGCCTATTAGTTGTCATTTCCTAGCCAAAGAGTAAGTGTGAGCGTGCGCGGTGTTGCAGATGACGCGCGAGTTCGCGGAGGTGATCGCGTCCCGCCTGGACGAGTACTTGGCGCGCGTGTCGCACGCCGCCAGGCACGACGTGGGGCGCTGCGGACCGCTGTCCAACGCCTTCAACGCCACTAGAGACGCCGCTTGCAAGAAGATACTCATGCCCACCGTGAGTATTACCTATTACCTGCACCAGTATTTCAGCCACGACTTCTCTTTAAAGGACTCTAGCTTACTGCGTGGAAGATACCAGGCTTATAGCTCACTGATTATACCTGATGAGAGCGGTGACCGCTAAAAAAATATTTAACTTTAACATGTAATCTCTCCTATTTTATGCTATTATTAGTCGCGCATTTTTTATGCAATATTGTGTGTCCAAACACGTACATTTCTGACATGTTCATCTGGTTTTGTGCTTTAGTGCAAATGAGCTACTACAGTTCACTCGCATTAAAGTACGACTATAATCTTACTTTATAAAAAAATGATTTGCTAGTTCGACAGTTTACTAATCTCAAGTGATTTAAAGACAAAAACATAAAGGCATATTTATTTCTGTATTTTGGTTGTTTACAACACTTATACAAGTCAAAATCCTATTCTAGAAGATGCCGGCTTTTCCTAGCTAAATGACTTCTTGAGAAGAAAGGCCGAAACAAACTCGGTCATTGTTTTTTTTTGTCACTTAAATTTCTTCAATTTCTTGATCTTTTAAAGTCCAGACAAAAAAAAGGGGTAGGTATGCAAGTACAATGCAGGATATCGTCTGACGCTTTTGACTGACTCGCCCCACTGATGGCCCGCATTCAACAGCAATCGTACGGCTCAACCTTGATTGAGGGAGCCAGCACGATCTGTATCACTATGCCTCCACGCCATCAGAAGGTGTATGCATAAGCATGTCAGCCCATTGACTTGTATCGTTGTGCTACCGTCTGTCGGCTGCTACTACATGGTGCGCGGTACGTTCCAGAACGGGTACTGGATGTCGCTGGCGTGGTGCGTGCTGCTGTTCGTGCCCATCATGGTGGTGGCCGTGCGCCTGGCGCGACTCTACCTGCACGTCGACGCATACCCCGGACCGCTCGTCGAGGCGTAAGTGTCCCACACCCACCCAATCACACTACCACTATCGCTGCACCAGATATATCTACTGTACTCACTGTGACTGAAGATGCAATCACGTTTATTTGTGTACCGAGAGCTTTAGTGTTGATGGTGGATATCTTCAATGTTCTATATAAAATATTAACCGTTTAAGATTGGAAACTAATATTCTGTCAAATTCGGTTCGACTAGAAAGGTAACATTGAGATCTAAGGCGAAATTCTTGGATGAAAGCGTGAAAACACTAGAGAGATGATGACATTAGTCGTTTCATACTTGAATAAAACGAACTGAACTTGAATATAACTTTAATTAGCTCATTATTAAAATGCTGTTGCACTTTCATTTAATAAACATAATGGTACTCTTTTACAAGTAATTTATTCTCAAAGCTGTATCAATACATCGTACATTTGACTGCATATTGTTATACAAATAAATGTGGTCGCAGTCAAAGTAACAAACTCAATAATGTGTGCATCGAACTGCCGAAATTTGCTATCTACATCATTACGGGAACTTCACATTTATATCCAAATTACATGGAATGTTGTTGTTTTTGCTTCTGTTAATTTAACTGTGGAATGTTTCGAGCTAACACAATCATTGGGTAATGTTACTTTCAATTATCAAATAATATTTCCATTACTTTCGAAATGAACTCGGTTGAAGCACAATCGATTTGAATTCGAAATGTTATCGAATGAATCTTTGACCCGTGACCCGTGAATATTACTCGATAAGCTTCATTCGATGTTCGGTGACAACTATAAGTGGCATATAAAATTGATTGAATCTGATACGTACAAGTTTATTTATTGGACGATATATATTCGCACGAGCTCATTATCATTTCAGCTTCAATGATTTCATGTGGCACCTACTTTGTTATGATATAATGTTGTTTGTTCCGATGTTGTTGTGGTCACAACATAACCTCACTTTATTTTCATTTGAGTAATCTGTACGGTATGTTTTGACGTATTAATGGGTTGTGACTTCAGTAACAAACGTAATATTAAAATTTCACTCATCGACCATCGTCACGATCATTTTCTCGAACTGTTTGCAGTCGTATTTCTGTGTATTTGTTTCAAATTACATTGCGTGTACGTTTGCGTATACGTAACGTATACGTGTACGTCTTTGGCGCTGCAAACAGTTCCCGTTATCTCTGAGTTGTTTCGTTTCTGTTTGAGTTCCCACTAATTTTCAATATTTAGTTTGTTGGTATTATTTATGATTTGAGAGCTGTGTTAACATTGATTTCATTATTAGACTGAGTTTGTCGGTGTGTCTGTCAGTTATGTTTGGGTTTGTTGTGCACCCCTCATCCTTGTACTGTATGTAGTGAATGGGACTGGTACTGTACCACTGTTGTGTCCAACCGCGGTCGCAGCGTCCGCCGGTCCAGACCTCATCTTATATTACTACCGTACAGCTGACACACTTAATGTTGTTATTATTATTATTTCGCCGCAGAATTATCTAATAAATTTTACTTTAGACTACTTTTGATTTAATTGATATTGGATCAGTGAACATTCGGCGGACCATTGAAGAATGCAATGGAATATAATTGTCGTTCTTCACAAGTATTGACATGAGTATACTAAAATTACTTAATATAATCCATACAAAGTTATGCTCCCTTCTTTGTCTGCTATTGAAAAATATAATTGCTCACCATTTATCATACAATATTATTTAGCGGGTCTTAGTGGCGATCATTGACTTATTTAAAGGCATAAATACCTCTGTTATTCTCCTACGTTTCTACCGGCTTGCAACGGTTGTGGTCGCGGAGGGACTGATGTCAGCTCAACGCCGTCCTTGTGAAGCGTGGGTTTCAGCAGCTACCCTCACTTGTTTTATATTTTTGATTTTATGCGCACTGTCGGTACTTCGACAAACTACACTTATGACGTCTAAAAATAATATTGTATGATGTATACAAATCGCGAAAGTTTAAAATCGATTATCACCATTTATCAATCAGCCACGATCCAATTTCGATTATATTTAGACATTGAATTAATTTTTACACTAAGTTCGCGAGTCGAAGCGTCGTTTTTGTTTGGAATGTAAGCAGAGCCTGATAGTTAGTGTGTAACGATATATGAGAACAACATTGTGTAGAGCTGAGCGTTGGGTACTTGCGAGGTTGAAGAGCCATCGCCGCGCCGCGACTTGGAATATCACATTATCTAATAACCTAGCTATAGACTTCACTACAAAAGATCATAGATTTCTTCAAATATATGGCGAGTAGTCTAAACAAGTAGTTTGTTTTATTATTATGTTAACATTATGTTTTTCTGTTGGTTTGTTCACTTCATCGCCATCAAGCGTAGTATAACGAGGGTATATAGTAACGAATGCACTAACATAAGTTGCTAATAATCGACTCTTGTGTGGATCCTTCGATTAACATAGCACTCCCTTCCAGCACTTTAGTGCGAATTAAATGCAAAGTAATAAGGCCCAAATAAATAATTAGCTTGTTCCCTCAATAAAGTTAAGTGTTACGCCTTGTGGCGTCGTGTGTTGAGCTAGGGTTGTCAGTATAACGTGCGGGTGTTGTTGACAGCGAGTATGAGCCGATGAGCCAGGCGCGCGGGTGGTGGCGATGACCCTACGCCTCGTCCGGTAACACACACACACAACACACACGAAACACACTCACACGCCAGTACTGACGCACACGTGTACCAACACAGGCGTATGAAACCTTAGAATGTATAGCGTGTGTAACGCGGTCAGCGTGCGTTGGTCCACGTGTGCGTGTGCGGCGTGTGCTAGGTACCGCTCGTGGCGTGTGCTCTTCGACCTCTAGCGGCTTGCACGATGTTACCCGTAGTACCACACACTTGTGCTGCTCATTTGAACACATGTCACGTAATCTAAAATAAGGGCTATGTATATGTCATGAAGACATGCCTTTTTGTTTAAGGTCAGGGAATTATATTTTTCTTAATGTGTCATATATAGACTTTTCATATTACTGTTGGTCTTTATTTAATTTGATTTGCTTAATATAAAATAAAATATTTTGATGGTTGGCAAGATGGTGTTTGCGGTTAACAAATAATCAGTAAATTTGTACTTGTAACCCTGACGAAGAGGCCTGTGCTTTATTAAATCAAAAGCATGGTTAATCACACTGTTTTTTACCCAGCGTATACACCACTTATTTAATTTTAAATAGAGAGGTTTGGTAAAATGTATTCCAATGAGCACAACAAGTGTATGCTCAATGTATCCCAGTGTCGTTGTTGTATAGCTACACAGGTGACTCAGTATTACGTGACGTAGCGCGAGGTAGGTCGGCATGGCTATTGCATACATCGCTTGCGGCCGCGGCGCGTGTAACTGTACCGTTACAACGCGGCCCGCAATCTAACCCAAATGAGTAGAGTTCACATTTTGTTTGCGACGCTGTACATATTAGTTGTCCTGTTTACGTGTGAATAGGATATACAGACAGATGTTTAGCTGTTCATGAACATTGGTTCATCGATATAGTCGACATAGACGGTTGTGAGTAGTGGTCGAGTATATAAGCATGACAAAAGTCCCGTAGCAAGACACCGACATTCACGTGTCCTCTGTGGAACGCGTAAACATGGCACGTACCCCCTGTACTTAATATTTTAGTTGTCACTTTATATTTATTTAAGTTTTCAGTTAAACATCAACTCATTATTACATAATCTAATGTAATCTATTATATAATATCGACGTAGTGCTAAGATAGATGTTATTTATACGTCTCTATTAAGATATCTATAATATCATTTTATTTTTAATATCCTCACTTAGCCCAGTCATATTTCACGATACCAAGCTCCTCAGATGTTTTGTTTTGCCAAGCTCAACCATGGTCGTTCATGCGAGAACTGATCTTTGATGTACTCCATAGTTTTTAGTGTCGCATCGTTTGATGGCCTGCTCTCTAAAGGTCCTCTGTTTCCTCGACGAACTGTTCCATCGTTCGCTAGCTCCCCCTCGGTTGTGTTTGTGCTGAGATGAAAGCCTTGCCGTCGCGTGCCACGCCTCTTAACCAAACTATAATAAACACGAGTCAATGAGCTGCGAGGCAGAGTGCGCACGTAGCGCGGCAAGGCTCGTCCGTCGGTGTCGCGACGATGGCTGACTGAGTGTCTGTTGTCTGTTGCAGCGAATATTTGTATGACGCGTACGCGGACCGCGATAACGTACCCCTTGCCAAGTAAGTGCCCCACAGACACCATAGACACCCCCGCCTCCGCCTCCGCTCAACGCATGCGCTTACGTTTACCTCCCATCATCTAACCCGCGAGTGTGTACTACGCTTTACATTAGCGTCGACCAACCGCCGAGCGGCGGCGCCTTTGAGTAACGCCCTACACTGTTAAGCTGAATCTACACTCGCCTGCATGTACTTATAGCTTCTTATTTTTGGTTTTTATTGGATCGGTAACTAATTATATGTAAAGGTAATTTATTGTAAATACATAATATATTTAAGTATGTTTATAGAGGTAATATAGTTATAATACTATTTATTTAACAACATTGTATAAACTATTTTTTCTAAATGTATGTAATCATTATTCTTCTACGTAGGCATGTACTGTGGAGGAATGGGCATGTGTATTGTAACAACAACTACTGTGTACCGAGTGCACGTAAGTGTCTCCCGCATGTGACATGTTCCAACAGACTCTGTTAGCGTTATTTTTTAATTTGTTTATGTTCATTTCATTTCGTTCATGTTATTTTAACGACGGACGACGGTTAGGCACCGGATCGAAAATTCACGCGGAAGGCCAAACGTACGAGTACGTCGGTAGATAAACGAGAGCTGCGACCACGTCTCTCTTGAAGTTAAGGTCGTATCTGACGATTGGATCAGTCATGTTTATCTACCGATGTCTCGTCTGGGAGATGACAAACGTATGGTGGGCTACTAAACAAGTATCGCGGCGTGGTGTAGCGGCTCGAAGCGCAGCACGCTCGACATCGAGGGCAAGATCGCGGAGTGGCGCGAGCGGTCCGCGCCCTCCGCGCCCGCCGCCGCCACCTCGCCCGCCTCCGCGCCCGCGTCCGCTCCCGCCATCGCTGTTGGCGACGAGCGCGGCGCCGCCACGCGCGTGCTGCTGGCGGGCGGCGACGTGGTGTGCCAGCTCATCGACGACCTCAAGACGCGCCTCGACGCCAAGGACGAGGACAACGAGTCCGGCATACACGAGTCCGAGTAACCGACCACGACACTACCCTCGATACCGACCCAAACGGGCACCGGCGTATCACTCTACGAAATATATTTTCGGATATATTATCCTATTTCAGGGGTCGGCAACATTTTGAGTCGGAAGAGCCAAAAATTAAAAAGTTTTTACGGACCCACAAAATTTTTGGAAATCCAGTATCAACACTAACGGCTTATTTCATATTCGATCTATCCATATATTAAGAGATTTTAGACACACTTTTTTATATGATCATAGTTCTAAAGAGCCACACCTTCGCGTTCAAAGAACCGCTTGTCGCTCGCGAGCCGCAGGTTGCTAACCCCTGTCCTAGTTCATTTGAAGGAAGTTGTTTTAAGAATATTTTGGCAATACGCCGGCGTCGACCAATTTTACGTAGTGTTAAAATTTTGCATTGTCTTCCGTCGTTGTTTGTCGACTGTTGCGGGTCCGAGTGCGGCCCGTTACTTTCCGTTCGCACTTTGATACTGACGTTTACTTAGTAACCGCTGACATCAGATGTTTGTATTTTTAGTGCCCGAATTTTACATTTGATTCGTAAACTACTTTAGGTTAGAAGTAAGTGACGAGAAAATAATTTAGTGTAATTTCTGACGGTCGGAAAGTATACGTTTAAAGAGCATCGACGATAAAACTGTCGAGCTGTCATATCAGCGCACTCTGGTGTGCGACGTTAATATAACTAATATGTACTGTTATATTATAATTAAATGTGTTATAGCATATCGCCGCTTTAGCTTGGAGAGGAATAACGTCCATTCGCTAGTATACAACCGCTTTTGCCTCGCCGTCTTGTTACTGATCGCTTTGGACAAACATCGACAAAACACCAGAATCAGTCATCAGAAATATTTGTACACAATATTTACTAAAGTCCGAAAATATATTCCAGGCAATAAATATGTGGAATAATTACAGCAATCAGCATCAGTAACCATTGCTGATGTTTCTATATTAGTTGTAAAATAAATGAGCACATTTATGGTGAACGCACACTTATCCGAGCCGAACGCGTCGAACGAGTCGAACGAAACGAATTTTAGAATTCTTTATATGAAATCTCATGAAACCTCGCACACTTGCCCGCGTCGAATCATCCGAATCTGGAAGAACCCCAGAAATCCGAGACGAATTCGAATGACGTCATCAGATTCGGCGCGGTTTGTGCGGTCGATTCGACCGATGCGCTCGCATTCTATCAGTTGGGTATGACAGAGCAACGCGCGAGTACTATTTCCGCATTGTTTAGTCATCTTCCATTAATAAAGCACTGACAAATAAAAACCTCGTGTAGATCCATCACAATTCACATGTAATAACAGTGCGACAGGCGTAAAGGAAATGGAGACCATTTGTTCGATGCGCTCGATTCTTTCGGCGCGGTCGATTCTTTCGGTGCGGTCGATTCTTGCTAATGTGCGATGCCTCCTTGACTTCGATTCGTTCGACGCGTTCGGCTCGGATAGGTGTGCGTCCACCTTTACATCGAGTGTAGTTTGTGCAATGTTTGTCCGAAGTATCGAACACGTATACTATAATGCAACGCTGGTACAAGTATATGATATGATCTCACTATTTTATATATTTCGTCATACTGTAGCGACACGAGGGGGCGCGATTCGCATAGTTTTGATACATTGCCCATACTGTAACGTTAGCAGAGTGCGCCCCCACGCATTTAATATACACCTAGTTACGGGAAAGTCCAAATGTTGTGCTTTAAGTGGGGAAGAACGCATGGGTAGTCGGTTCGGTGCCGGAGTCGTGACACTTTCGACTGTGATGACTCACGAGCGTCGATGTCTCCATACCGAACAGACTACGGTTTGTTATGAGTAAGGTGGAAAGGGACAAATATTTTGCAATAAGTTTATATCCAAATCACGTAAAGGCTTCTTAAAAAGGCGCTTTTATATATCGAGTTTTATAATAATGACGTTTATGCGATAGGCACCTAGGATTTGTTATATTCGATGTATTACATGTTTCTATCCATTTTTACGAAGATATCGATTTTGTACGTGATTTGTAGCATTATGTGGAATAGTTAAGAGATTTGATGAGAGATAGTTGACTTTAATCGTAACGTGTACATACCATAGTCGATTTTGAACCATGTATTTGCTACAGTATATAAACTTGTATGGTACTATTATACTCGTATGCTCTGAGGGAGTTGCACTGCAGTGAATTGACGTAGTTTATATTATATAATTTATACCAGTAGGCTAGCCCAGGTGCATTGCGACAATGGCCTTTACTCGGAACTATTTATGTTAGTTACCGTTTGGTATTCGATAGTTTTATCGATATAAAAATGCTCATTCGTGACCATTAAAATACATTTAGAATGTTTATTTTTGTGAATTACTACGGAGGTTTCCATCAAATACAAGTTAGTATTAAGCAGTAATTGCCATACAATGTGCTTAGATGCCGACTTCGATATCACGTGGACAACACAAAAAAGGGTCACCGTTGCATTGCACCAAACACAAGGCTACAATATGATATATCAATATTCATATGATATCCAGATTTAATTTTGAAGCATTTAACCCGTATTTATAAGGTTGTACAATGTATCCATTTTATCGACATATCGATGTTTTTACATTTATACCTACATTGTAAGGTAACAATTCTTAGGGTAAGACAAGTCTTAGATAGGTACATATTTCAATGCTCTCTACTTTTGATCTAACTTTGTCATTTCGAGTACATGTTGTTGGTTATACGATAAAATGTTTGTGTGTAGTGGTATGTTAGTGTGTAAGTGTCGGTAGCTGCGACTGAGGTTACTCGGACTCGTCGCGAACACGCCCGAACTTGCCCGATGTTGGCCGATGTTTGCCGATGTTGGCCGAAGTAGGCCGAGCGTCAAACGTCCAGTGCGGTAACACATACACATAACCTCTTTGCCTGCGTTACTTGCAATGTCTTAGTAACTAGTAATACTTTGGTTTTTCTATGTATTCTTCTTTAGTGTGCGTGTGTTCTTACATTCGGTTTGTGTACTTCTTAACTTTATTAACTTGTGGCTTGCCGTACAACGTTTATTTGCCTATCTTGAGTATATTACTTAGCTCGTGCCAAATGTTATGTTCCCTTTATTTCAAACACTACTGTGTTAATTTTTAAATGTATTTCCAATCTAGATGACATTGCTTGTATTATATTTATACTCCAGTTTTAATTTTATTTTCTGTAATTGGTGTGTTTTGTAATTAATCTACCTATTGTTGTATAAGCTATTGCTAGTATCTGTGTGGACGTTTTTATGTGTGTTTTAACTAGTCATATATCCAGGCTTTCGGTGTTCTTATAACTAATGCATGACATTATTAACTGTGTTCGCTCGTACTCTAATCTGATTGTTGTCCTTGTTCTTTACGATAAGACTTGATTGATGTCCCATTCTTTCATTTATTAAATGAAGTTTTCCTTTGAGTGTAATTTAATTTTATCGATAAATGATTTTTGTATTTCATTCTCATCACTAGTTGGTCCCATTATGGTTACAATTTCAAGATACATTTTATGAAAGTCACTTATAATATGTAGTTCAATACTTTCAAATTAAATTTAGGTCATTTTAGCGATATAACCATTAGATTATTTAAGGCCAATTATCACTTGATTAGCTTCGATTTAGGTTTGCATTGTGTGTGATATCCCATCGCGGTTAGAGTGGTGGTTAACATAGTGTGTTGTGTTGTAGCGCCTACAAGGCTGAGAAGCGGTCAGGGCGCGGAGGGCGCGAGCGGGAGGGGCGCGAGGGGCGCGAGGCGCGGGGGCGCGGGGAGGCGCGGGGCGCAGGGGGCGTTGTCCCGGGGGTCGCGGGGGGCGCGGGGCGCGCTGACGCCGCCCTGGCGCCGCCTCTCGACGCATACCACGCGCGCAGATATAATGATATGGCGCCAAAGTGAGTATACACCCACTACTTTTACTCTTACCTATGACTCTACCTATTGTGTGTCCCTCACTACTTTCTCCATTACCTACATTAAATGTATTGTGTTTAGATATATTTTTAAATTTTTAAGACGGTGGTCTGTAACAAACGCCGTAGGTCGCGTCCGACGTGACGCTGTACGCGGCCTAGGAATGCTTACTATGATAATGTACTATAGTGGTCTCTCTGAAACGTCCGACGCGGCGCACGAGCGCCGATCGCGGCATCCATAGGTCGTACGCCGCCTACGCAGTCATTTCGGGGCATTCTGGCGTCACGGACGTCGCGTTTATGACATAAAAATTTGGAAATTTGCAAAGGAGCAAGACAAATTACTGATAGAAGCAGTTAAATTAAACAGAATTTTATTTGATGCCAGCGATAATATATATATATAGTATTAAAACAACCCTCGACCTCTCTTTTCACGAAAAAGTCGTGACGCCTTTTTCTTCTCTCCTGTTTTAATAAAATTTGTAAAACGACATCATCATCCTCCTCCTCTTCGAGAAGAATTCTTAAAATGGTCTGTTCATCCATATTTAAATCACTCACGTCTATTCACATTGAGCGCATGCGATCGTAACTAAAATCCTGAGTGACCATCGCAAACAACGCTGGAAGCCGCTTCAAGCGTCAGCAGACGCCGGACGCCATCGGACGCGACCTACGGCATTTGTTACAGACCACCGCCTATGGCTGGAAATTGGGGAACTTAAAGAACATGCCGATTAGTGCATATGAATAGCTCAGATATTTTGCTATACTGACCTAAACATATTCTGTTTGATATCTCGTTTTTTCTGATTCCTGGAAAACCTGTTTACCAGGGGAACAATCTTAGCTCCGGATGCAAATAAAGTGTCATAGATCCAATTTATGTAAAATTATTAATAAATAGCAAACCACTTTTTACATAATAATTATTTTCAGTAGCGACCTAAATCCACTTATTATACCAAAATCTGAATGGAGTGTTATTCCCTTAGATATGATAACGTGATCAAGTTACTGTTACTGGCCAACTGTCAGTATCTGTAAGTACAGCCAGTAACTCAACACTACGTGCACGCACTCTCTGACACGCAAGCGAACACTCAAATCTCTGCAAACTCTTTGAGAATATTTGACTAATGTTCTGATGCTTATTACACTACACGAGTTATTGGATCTTGTTTCTACTATCTTTCATTAGATGGCTGCCCATCTTTATTTCAGCTGAGGCATGTGTAGGTGTGTGAAAATAGGTTTAGACACCATTGTGAATTGGAAGAAAATATAGAAAAATTAAAGATGTGTAAGGTCTTGGTAGGGCCTTGCAACTTGAGAAAGGTCACTTGTCACTGTATCTATTTATAAACCAAATAAATTAATGCCTTACGTGATTTTGTAAGCTGATATCAGTTGCATTTATAATCGGATGACGTACATCTCTTGCTGAAAATGGGTATTGTACTGTATGAAATGGTATAGATACCACTGTACACTGTCCCGGTTCTCTTCTATTGCACCTCTTATAGGTCACTCCAATTCACGTGTTTCATGATCATGAAATAAAATAAATAATAAAATCTTTGATATTTCCTGTTGACATCTTTTATTAATATTATCTCACCCAAGGCAGAATGCATCATTATACAGCCTCTGTCCACTGCAGAGCAGGAGAATATGGCCTACTATTCTGCCTATTTCTGTGTTTTCCCAAATTATCTATTTGCTTTGTGCATTTTTCTCATACGACCACGGTTTAAAAGTATAGTACAATCAGCTAGATATAGACTAGACTATTTAGTTTTAAAAAGTGAGCAGTTAGGTGTGGGCACGTTATTGGTGAGTTACTTGGTGCGTCGGTACTGTTAACTGCACACTGTTCACTGTGGGTAACTGGGGTGTCGGTATTGCAGGCACTGGGAAGAAGGCCCACCCCGCTACCACGGGCCTACTGAGTACGAGCGACCACCACCATACTACTATCCCGGACCAAAGTACGTATTAACACCACCCAAATATTGTATAAACCGTTGAAATGACTTTTTGACCTGGTGACCCAGAGTCGAGACGAACTTTGTAAATGCCGATACGGGGACGTTGTCGTCCTGTTTCGTCACACCTCCCTCTCTATCTCGATAGCTGTAAATAAAAAAGTACACATGGAAGTACCTTACCTAGACGTATTAATTAATCCGGCTCGAAGGACCAACTTATGTAATACATACCTACATCAGCCGTGGTTGGTTATCGAAAAATACCCTCGCGCAATAATGAACTATGTGTAGTGTAGGTATGTGTTTTTGACTTCTAGTTGTTGGGTAATAGCGAGCAGTGACAAAAAAGGATGACAACGTCACCCGCCCGTATCGGCGATTACAGAGTTTACCTCGTGACCCAGTTGTAATCACAATAGTCCTCGTGGACAAGGACGAAGAAGGATAGTGGTACAGTGGGCTCAAGTCCCACGAAGGCATGTGGATCCTCCCATGCTGAATGACTTTTTAGTGTTCCCTTGATAAAACCTTTCTTCAAATCAAGATAAGGTCCTCTAACTAAAATTATAGAGCCGGCATTGCTCATAGGTGCCACAAGCAATCTAATATGAGGAATGAAGTAGAAAGTAAGAGCTATAGTAGTTGACCAATATTTGTGGAATATTGATGCTAGAGATAAAATACATCAGAAATATTTTTCATTGAAAAAGGGTATTCACCAATCCCCGCTGTTTCAGCTAGATTTGTTTCTGTCTCCAATAACCATCAAGGTTATTTGTGTAGAGTATCCTCAATAATTTACTGATGTGAAAGTACATTTAGTGCCAGAATACCTCGCGTGATCCGACGACAGCCCACTGCGCCTCCACTAGATGTTCCGTGCTAGACCAACTCTAGGCTCCGTGTTCAGAACTTATAGGTATTACATAGTGGGAGTAATGTCCGCTTTATGGGCAATTGTCTTATGTGATCGACGGCTCATCTGGCTCATTGTTGTGATATATATACTGCTCAGTGGAGTTACTGCATTTCAGGCATGTTGTGTTTACGGTCTGTCTGTCTGTCATGTCGTTTGTCAAGCATCTTAGTTTAATGCCGCGTGTTCTGGGCAATGTGTAGACTCATCAATATCACAAAAACTACTTAAGATGAACTATAGTAGCGGGAAACATTTGTTGTCTGTATTTGTATGTACTTATATTTGTGATTTTATTCCCAATTAATACTTATTCCTTAATTTTCCAGCGATAGACAGTAAAATGGCGCTCACGGAACTCGACGAAGATCTGCTGAAGTACTGAGGTCCCTCCCTGCTGACCTCTTCAACACGACGTGCAACGTGCAACATACTCGCGAGCACGCGCTGCAACGTGCGCGCGCAACGTGCACCCCTCTTAGTCCCCCTCCACGTACGTGCGACCGCACTGCAGCGACATAGAGTATATCCGTAGCTATAGACAATATTCCATATTACAATCTAATAGTATATTTTAAATACGAAGTATGTTAGATCTTTACGCGAACAGTACGTTCGTCAATATTAGAGTCGCCTTCTACAGTCTCTCTTTGATATTACCTAGGATACTGTATGAGTGTGTCGGCGACAAGACCGGCCGCTGCCAACGAACTTGTGATGAAGGACTTTATTATACACTGGTAGTTGTAACGCAAGAACTATATACAGTAACAGTGTGTACATACATGTGTGTGTGCGAGGCTGACTCTCAGTCGCAGCTACTGCCATATTTCGACTGTCCATGTTTATCGTTTGTAGTTGTGCTGGCGCCTCTGGACGCTCGCACAAATTTATATTTCGGCTCAAGATTATTCGTAGAATACGTTACGGCGATGTTGCGATCGCGTTGGCTTTAAATCATTTACACAATTATAATATACTTTATATGTGTTGTTGTACCGCGGGCATTACGAATACCGCACAAAATGTATTTGAGTTTGAAATCTAAGAGATTCTTTTTTAATTTAGTCTTTACATATTATAGTAGGTTAAGATTTGTCTCGTTTTTTCATAGTAATCTATCAAAAGACAAGGTTCTTGTGAGAGTGGCGCGTACAAGCGGCGCCGTAGGATATAAGCTCACTTGTTCACACTACACGTCGCGCCGCGCTCTTGTAATGCATTTATATTTAAACTTATGTGTAAGGGTTACTCAGAGGTGCGCTGAAAAGTCACGGCGGCCATCTTGTGTTGCATCGTCCGCACACTGTACGTGCTCCATACTTTATTATATTATAATATAATCAATACAAAATACTCTTCTATTACATAACTATTATAACGAGAGCTTTGTTACAGTGTGCAAACGATGCACTGTTGTCAGTCACGTGGCAAGTCTAACGTTTATAAGCAAATGTATTAATTAATTATTTTCCTTAGCTGTGTTACATCTTACGGACAGTATTTCTAGCATATTTCATCTCGGGCAACACTATAACTGTCCGGGCAAGTTCGTAAGGTGTTGCTAGCCTCGATGATATCCTATTTAGTATAATTTACAATGATTATTTTAATGAGTTGACCCGGAGTGCGAGGATCAAACGCTCTGTTTTGATTAAACAATGTTGTGTCATATCGTTAGTAAGTGCCGTTTATTGTACCTATGTGCGTGTGTGTGAGTGTATGTATACCAAATATGTGTTTGTGTGGGTGTTACGGGCTCCGTACGTTGAGGCACCGAATTTTGAATTAGTCTTTATTAATTAATGTTATGGAGTCCCATCCCACTTAGGAAGTGACGCAGTTTGACCGACACCGATTAAATGAATTAGTAAAAGTAAAATATATCAAAAATAAGTTCACAACTCAGTAATATTATTCCATAGCATTGTAGCATTAAATGAACAGATCAAACAGTGTCTAGAGTGTTGTAAGTGTCGTTTCTATGTGTGTGTGTCGTCCGCTGCGTCACGACATGATCTCTGTGTGTGTGCGCTGTCTTCCTGTGGCTCTAACAGTGCTACACATACATACTCAAACTTTTATATTACTATATTATTATTATATCGACCCACACTACCAAACGTTGCCACACACACATACAAAACTGAAGTGTTTAGCAAAAATGTATTTAGGAATGAAAAATTGCATGTATGTGTGGATGTGTATGGTTTGCGAGGTCTTGTGTAGCACTTTAACGTTCTGTATACTATCCAGGGATGTCAAATGTCGCGGGTGAAGGCCCCCGGCACACTGCCTGCTCACTTTACCTTAGAGGACTTCCTATTGGAGACATGTATGTTAGTGTGCGCTGCTCAATGTGAGGTTCAAGGTTCTGCACCACCGGTGCGAATGATTCGCCGTTTGTGTTGATTAAGGCGATGGCTACATGTACAATAGACCTCGTATATATGCCTTTACAATATATGCAAAATAGTCAGAAGAATAGAGTTGACAAATAATCAGTAAATTAGACAAGATCAATAAATTCATAAAGATGTTTGCTAACTGTTCGGAGGTCAGACGGCAGTCGCTCTGTGGAAAAGTAAATAATCCTTCATAACTGGTTTGACTAGAAAGCAAAACCCAGGCTCTAAAACTAGCTTCTTGGATGCTACTGGGGTAGACTGCATATGTATCGGAGCGGTGTCAATAGAATCTATAGAAATGCGTAGAGACTTTCGTTTTTATGTATTTGTATTGATTGTGTTGACACAGCTCTGGTCCTCTCCGCTCTATTGAAAAGGCAGCCTTACGGTTGACTAATATAAAATGATTTTTTTTGCGAAATACAGATGTAAGTACCTATAGATATTGTACATGTAGTTGTCGCTTTATGGTTAACGGCGCGGTGCGAGTACTGGCTAGGGTTAGTAAATGTTAGCGTAAGGTAGTTAGTACGTAATGTAATTCCAATGTAACCTTTAAACAAATAGTAGTGTAACCAAAGTAAGGTTTTGTAAGATGTGCGCGACAACGCGACGGCTGTGCGAACGCATCACGGAGTGAATACATGATTGTAAAATAAACAACATTTAATTATCTCATTTACTGGTTATTTTATTCACACCCTTCATCCCCTGTTCAGTTTCTATATTTTGTTTTGCGATCATCCGTATCAGTTTATATAATATATTTTCTTTTGCAAACATTTGTATCTAAATATGTTATGGTATTTTGCATTCATGCCGTGTGGTTGACGGCATAGAATACAAGTGTCACCACCCCCTATCTTCCCGTGGGTGTCGTAAGAGGCGACTAAGGGATAACACGATGCAAATACCATCTTTGCGTAGAGACGGAAAACTCGACATCAAACCCTATACGACTACCTCGTTGGTCTCGCGGCATAAATGTGCGCGTGGGATCGGGAGGTCCCGGGTTCGATTCCTGGGTCGGGCAGTGTTATTGGGTTTTTCTGTCACGAAATTCTCAGTAGCAGCACGGAGTCTGGAATGTGCCCGGTACGGCAATAGGCTCGCCCCTTATTACGTGGGACTAAAGTATATCTGGCGAAAAGTGGGTGTAGAAATACACCTCTGCCTACCCCTTCGGGGATAAAAGGCGTGATGATATGTATGTATTTTGCATTGCCAATAAAGCATTAGAATGATAATTGTCTTTTAGGACAACGAAGTAGTAGTGCGCCGAGTTATTCAGGTTCTTTCATCACTGGGAACAAAACAGTGTGCTTAACGAACATTTTGTGTGCAATGGCTGTGTATTTATAAAATCATCCTCGGCACAGATGAATAATTATACCTAGTCCAGGCGTTGTCATTTTAAAAACAGACCGAACACAAGCCTCGTCTAAGAAACAAGACATTGTCTTTATAATAATATGAGTTTTAGATGCTCAACAAATAAATGTCCCTACTATTAAGTTGACGCATCAATACACGCACCGTGGTATTTGTAGTACTAATGTATTGCTAGAATTGATGTAGGTATTATGTAAAAATTAAGACCACTTTTCACAATAATGCGTCATTCAATTCATGAATACTGATCTGGTTAACATGTCGCTGGTCCAATACAATGCAATTTTTTTTAGAAAATTGTGATACTGTATGGTTCTAGTCATTTATTTTTGCTTAGACTAATATAGCAATAGATATCAGCACTTGGAAGTTCACAATTTCTATTAAAAGCCAGTAAGGAAAAGCAATCTCTCAAATAACAAAAGTTTAAAATTTATTTCTGCTGCAGAACTTTATGATACCGATTGATAGCCAGCGATTTGTTGATCATCATATTCACCTTTAGTTCATATTCAGGTTTGTTGCCTTGTCGACATTTTGTAAATCTGCATCGTATTTGGTGAACGCCATAGTAAAATTTGGGGAAGGGGAATCAAACTTCATTATAAAAATAACCAACACTTTATTAGCTTGTCCACTGGGACAGTCAACAGCTCTCTTACGCTAGTCTACTCTACGTGTATAAATACATACGTATGCTAATAAATACTGTCTCTTCTCGTCTCGACCCGCGCCGCTCGAGATCTGGGCCCATAGTCATCACTCTTGCATTCTGTGGAAGACGGTATACATGATTATTAGGTACTTGTGCCATTTATTCTCGGTAACAGTGACAGACCACAGTGTACCTAATATTGTGTAGGCACATTTTGATTTGTTACATTTCTATGGTTGTTGGGGAGTTAATGAAAATTAGAGAACTGGTAAACCAAAAGTCCAGTCCGGTGGCAACTGTATGCCTGATGCATGGCAGGACATAGATGGATCACAATGTATTGCAAAATATAACATCTTATGTAACCTATGTTCCACAAATAAAGATATTGAATTGAATTGCTCTTTAGAGGTGGAAACTTCGTTGATAAAACTGGAAACCGAGTGTCATGTCATCAGACGAGCGGACATAATTATACGTGGGACACTCAGAAATATTTGCGACACTAAAAAAATGTTCTATAAGTAAATATATTTTTATAACATCTTTTCAAAGTACTCTCCACCACCCTCTATACAAAGTTTCATGCGTCTGAACTAGTTTTCGAAACACTTTTTCCAGTCCGCCGCAGACACCTCGTTTACAGCCTGCTCGAACGCTGAGAGCGCATCATCCGGCGAGGAAAATTGTATCCCTTTGAGCTGATTTTTTATTTTTGGGAATAAGAAGAAGTCACACGGTGCTAGGTCAGGGCTGTAAAGGAGGGTGACCCAGGAGTTTGACCGGTGTGCTGTCTAGGAAGTTCCTCGTTTTGATTGCGCATTATCGTAGTGGAGCAGTAGCCCGCGGAGCCTTGTGTTTGGTCGCTTGTTGCTCACAACAGAGAAAATATCTGCCAAGCATTTGATAGTATACCATTCGGCGTTAATGCTTCTTTGGTTTCGTAAAGGAATTGACACCAAGTAGCCACTCAAATTGAAAAAGCTCGCGATCAAAATCTTCCGCCCGCTTCTAGGTCGCTTTACTTTGGTAGGCGTTGATTCGTTTTGAAACACCCAATCCGTCGACTGGCGCTTTGTTTCTGGATCGTACTTATAAATCCAGGATTCATCACCTGTAACGATGTCGTAAACACGCCGAGACGAACCTGCTTCAAATTTGTCTATCATATCATGGCACCATTGCACCCTTGCCTGCTTATGAACATCGGTGAGGTTGTGCGGCACCCAGCGTGAAACTATCCTCCGCACCCGTAGATGCACGTGTAGAATCTCGTGAAGGCTTCCTTATCCAATCTGCAGTAGGTATGCTGATTCTCTTGGTATCTAACTCGTCTATTGTCTTGGATCAAATTTTTCACTGCTAGCAGGTGTTCTTCCGTACGTAACAGCCGTCAAATGGCGACCACTTCTTTCTTCATCCCCGAAAGTTAGTCGACCGGGCTTAAATTTATTATACCAACGATACACGGTTGCCTTAGAAGGGCCTTCATCCATGAATGCCATTTGAAGTCTATCGTACGATTCGTCCGGTTTCCTAGGCGACACTTAAAATTGTAAAAAATCATAGCGCGAAAATGTTCTCGACGCAAATCCATCTTTCAATGAGACACGGTAATTTTAATTAGCTCGCAAAAAATGTGGAGGGAAGTTTTGAATTTAGAACGTACCTATTTTTACTAATAAGTAATCATATTTTCAAATAAATTATGACTGGCCAGTCTCACATACATAAAAAACTTTTTCTTGCAATGCTTTCTGAGTGACGTGGTACGTAGCGATTTCGATTTTTAGGTTAGTTTGCTTCGCCCCTGGACATTACAAGATCCCCTAACATGTACGATCCCACCAAGACGGCCATAACATACTAAACGACGTTGATTGGATTCGCTTTCCTGCAGGGCATTGGCGTATCTAGGGTGGGCCTGAGGTCTTCATGAAACAATAGTGTAAAGTTTCTTAGGCGTCTAGAATTTCGAATAGGTAACAAACATTTTTGGGGGCACTAGACCATACTAGGGAGGGCACGGTCTTGTTGCCCATTTGTGTGCAGTCTCGGCTTGAACTTGCGTAGATAGCGGTAGGTACTAACAGATCCTGGGTGGCGGCGGCGGCGGCGGCGGGTGCGCGGCGACGGCCTGCAGCAGCAGGCGGTCGAGCTCGGCGCGGCACGAGCAGTGCAGGAACTGGCGCGGCCGCACGCCGCGGAACACCTCCGCGATCGACGGCTTCACGTTGTAGAAGATGATCGGCTGCCCGCGCTGGTGGAAGTCGTCGATCAATGCTTTTATACCCTGCAACGTAACGTGGTATTGTGTTAATATTACACTGAGACATTGTTACTCGAGACGAGTACGAGACGTAACCAATTTTGTTTACATAACATTACATAACTTCACGAATTATTCCCGGAGGGGTAGGCAGCGGTGTATTAGACACACCTGCACTTCGGCAATTATGTTTCGGTCTCAATGTAATAGGGAGTGATGTGAGCCTATTGCCATCTACCGGGTACATTATTAAGCGAGCGATAATTCACGTTTTTTAATACACACATAATTTCGAAAAGTCAGAGGTGTGTACCCGGGGTAACTGGGGATCGAACCCGAGACTATCGTCTCGGCAGTCCGTTACGTACACCACTGGGCTATCGCCGCTTTTTCCATTCTGTATTCTGATCGAAAGAGACTTATGTTACTTATTAATAAATTGAACAGCTAGGGATCTAAATGGGAACCCTGTGGAACGCCGAAAGTAGATGTGTATGTCTTAGAAAGAAAACCCTTAACTACAACGTATTGCATTCTGTGAGATAGATATAGCTGAAACCATTTGAAGAGGGTACCGCAAACGCCATATGAATCCAACTTCTTTATTAGTACTTCTTGACAAACTGTATCGAACGCCTTAGCGAAATTCATATTAACTTACTTGAATACATGCGTAAACTGCATTTGTAAGTTCGTTATGATATACCACAAGATTTGTATTAGTAGATCGAGACTCTGTGAAGCTATTGTAATGTAGTTTCTGTAGTGAATGTACTATTTGATTCTACTGCCAAGAATAGAAATTGGTAGGGACTTTTTCAGCTCCTCAAAATCGAGAGCATCTCTAAGGCCCAACTCACATGCACACTAAACTCACGCCAGTGTCAGTTGAGTTTAAATAACTAGAGCTTTTCCTGTGGTGTAGTGTACCTTAGCGGCGGTGAAGTCGGCGGCCTGCACGTGCGTGGCGTCGATGACGAGCGGCGCCCCGTGCGCGTGCCGCTCGGCCGCCTTGCGCAGCGCGCGCCGCACGAACTCAGCCGACGGGAACGACAGCGAGCGGTCCACCACCGCCACCACGTGTTCCACGCCGTCGCTCGACTGTACACACACACGTCACATGACACACACTTCAAACATACCGCATTCACAGAACTACAGATATCGTCCGCAATATTCTGCATAGCGCTGCGGAGTTTCTATGATTTTGGACGCTAATTTTTATACTATTTTGTATTTTAAATTAGTCATCAGTTTATCTTTGATCCTGTTGATGCCTTTATTCTTAATAATCATCATCGTCCTTGTATACTTATAACCTGTTCCACTGCTGGGCACGGGCGTCTTCTCACTATGCGAAGGGTAAGGCCATAGTCCACCTTGCTGACCAAGTGCGGGTTGGCAGACTTCACATGTCTTTCGAGAACATTATGGAGAACTCTCAGACATGTAGGTTTCCTCACGATGTTTTCCTTCACCGTTTAGCTAGCGATAATTAATTAATATTTATTCTCAATAACATGTAATATTATCTACTCATAAACTTCTCAGTCCTTTTCGTCTGCACATAGAGCAGCTACATCAAAAGATGGTAAGCAAACAAAATCGTACATATTGAATATAATTAACATTACTCACAACAGCGGTGGAGACCTTGACGGAGGGTCTGGCGGAGGCGTAGAGCAGGAACACGAGGTTGACGGCGATGCCGATGACGATGCCCAGCTCCAGCCGCAGCATCAGGCACGTCGCGAACGTCACCACCGCCGGGATTATGTCCAGCTCTGAACAACAATAACACAATATTTTATTTACCATGTCACGTAAATGTAAAACTATGTTCAGCTCAAAATTACTAGTTATTATCTGCACCATAATGGTTGACGACGCCAAATTGTGATGACATAGGTACATGTGATTCTTTGATATGAACATACTTGATGCGTAGAGATCTATCCTTTAAACTACCTGTGGTAAGTGCTGAAGATTCAAGTAAAAAGAAATCCTACTTTTCGACGAGGGTAATTATGGTCTTATGCAGCACAAAAAATATGGTGTTTTTTCTAAATCTGACTACTTTCTAATTATAATTTTTGCCAATAGAGCCACACATATAAGATTTGAATGCCATTTTCAGATATATTGATAATGAAGCGCTTTAGAAACTGCTCGAGAGGATGTCTCTAAATTGATCCTGGAATCCTACGTATGCTCCGTTTGTGTGTATCAAATTTGTATAAGGACAGCATACTTACTCTTTGTCCTCCATATCGGTTTGAAGACGTGCAGTTCCATCATGAAGACGACGGCGGCGATGATGACGGCCGCCAGCGACGCCTTCGGGATGTAGTAGAAGTACGGCGTGAAATACTGCACAAAAAAACATGCGTGTTACTTTTATAGTCCAATACCTACTAGTGTAAAAACTGGCGATCTACAGTACTTATTCATCATCGTCGTAACTTTATCTCGGTTGGATTTTAAACAAAAAGACTTTGTCTTGGAGCGCGTAGCCACAAATAAATAGTCTAACCAGATTTGTCAGCAGTGAAGTCGTTTAACACAACGACTTTTTCGATAGCGATAGCCTAGCGGAGATACAAACAGACTGCCGGGTTCTTACTGGGATGACACAAAGTAGATGATAGTAGTTTTCCACAGAGCTAAAGTAGTTTTCTGCTAGCTGACCTCCGTAACATAGGGATAGCGATATTCCACAGCACGGAGTCAAGGGTGGCTTCCATAACGACTGTCAGGGGTGGCTTCGGTTGACGTATATTGTATGTGTCACGTGTGTAGTGTGTACCTGTAGCGAGAGCAGCACGAGCGCGCCGGTGTAGAGGCCGCCGGCGGTGGTGGCCACGCCGGACGCGTGGTTGACGTGTATTGTATGTGTCACGTGTGTAGTGTGTAGTGTGTACCTGTAGCGAGAGCAGCACGAGCGCGCCGGTGTAGAGGCCGCCGGCGGTGGTGGCCACGCCGGACGCGTGGTTGACGTGTATTGTATGTGTCACGTGTGTAGTGTGTAGTGTGTACCTGTAGCGAGAGCAGCACGAGCGCGCCGGTGTAGAGGCCGCCGGCGGTGGTGGCCACGCCGGACGCGTGGTTGACGTGTATTGTATGTGTCACGTGTGTAGTGTGTAGTGTGTACCTGTAGCGAGAGCAGCACGAGCGCGCCGGTGTAGAGGCCGCCGGCGGTGGTGGCCACGCCGGACGCGTGGTTGACGTATATTGTATGTGTCACGTGTGTAGTGTGTAGTGTGTACCTGTAGCGAGAGCAGCACGAGCGCGCCGGTGTAGAGGCCGCCGGCGGTGGTGACCACGCCAGACGCGTGGTTGACGTATATTGTATGTGTCACGTGTGTAGTGTGTAGTGTGTACCTGTAGCGAGAGCAGCACGAGCGCGCCGGTGTAGAGGCCGCCGGCGGTGGTGGCCACGCCGGACGCGTGGTTGACGTATATTGTATGTGTCACGTGTGTAGTGTGTAGTGTGTACCTGTAGCGAGAGCAGCACGAGCGCGCCGGTGTAGAGGCCGCCGGCGGTGGTGGCCACGCCGGACGCGTGGTTGACGTATATTGTATGTGTCACGTGTGTAGTGTGTAGTGTGTACCTGTAGCGAGAGCAGCACGAGCGCGCCGGTGTAGAGGCCGCCGGCGGTGGTGGCCACGCCGGACGCGTGGTTGACGTATATTGTATGTGTCACGTGTGTAGTGTGTAGTGTGTACCTGTAGCGAGAGCAGCACGAGCGCGCCGGTGTAGAGGCCGCCGGCGGTGGTGGCCACGCCGGACGCGTGGTTGACGTATATTGTATGTGTCACGTGTGTAGTGTGTAGTGTGTACCTGTAGCGTGAGCAGCACGAGCGCGCCGGTGTAGAGGCCGCCGGCGGTGGTGGCCACGCCGGACGCGTGGTTGACGTGTATTGTATGTGTCACGTGTGTAGTGTGTAGTGTGTACCTGTAGCGAGAGCAGCACGAGCGCGCCGGTGTAGAGGCCGCCGGCGGTGGTGGCCACGCCGGACGCGTGGTTGACGTGTATTGTATGTGTCACGTGTGTAGTGTGTACCTGTAGCGAGAGCAGCACGAGCGCGCCGGTGTAGAGGCCGCCGGCGGTGGTGGCCACGCCGGACGCGTGGTTGACGTATATTGTATGTGTCACGTGTGTAGTGTGTAGTGTGTACCTGTAGCGAGAGCAGCATGAGCGCGCCGGTGTAGAGGCCGCCGGCGGTGGTGGCCACGCCGGACGCGTGGTTGACGTATATTGTATGTGTCACGTGTGTAGTGTGTAGTGTGTACCTGTAGCGAGAGCAGCACGAGCGCGCCGGTGTAGAGGCCGCCGGCGGTGGTGGCCACGCCGCACGCGTGGTTGACGTATATTGTATGTATCACGTGTGTAGTGTGTAGTGTGTACCTGTAGCGAGAGCAGCACGAGCGCGCCGGTGTAGAGGCCGCCGGCGGTGGTGGCCACGCCGGACGCGTGGTTGACGTATATTGTATGTGTCACGTGTGTAGTGTGTAGTGTGTACCTGTAGCGAGAGCAGCACGAGCGCGCCGGTGTAGAGGCCGCCGGCGGTGGTGGCCACGCCGGACGCGTGGTTGACGTATATTGTATGTGTCACGTGTGTAGTGTGTAGTGTGTACCTGTAGCGAGAGCAGCACGAGCGCGCCGGTGTAGAGCAGTGGCGGCTCGTTCAAAGGAGCACTGGAGCAGTGAACTCCCAAAATTACATAATATATTATATATAAAAATCAAATAAACTTTTTCTATAAACATTACTCAATATTTTAATACACCTATTCTCTTTTCTATAATGCATATCCACAAATAAAGTACCTATTCAACTACTAAGCTCTTTACATAATTTTGTCAACACTCTTAAAACATACATACCTACTCAGGTATTTTGTTGAGTGGAGCGCTCGTAACAGCGCTCTTGATTGACGAAAGCTTGGTACACGCTTAGTACTGAAATGTAACGAGTGCGAAAGAGAGAGCGTTTTATGCGATGGGCGCGTGAGACAAAACATTTGTATGAGAAATAAGGCAAATACGGAGCGGCGCTCCTCACTAGCTTGACGAGGTGCGCATGCGCGAATATATTACCCGACTAAATGATATGACCATTTGTCACGAAGAAAAATTAAAACGTGTGCGCCTTTTTTTATAGTATTTTGCCGGCATCATTTGAATGTAAACAAAAGCAACACATTTCTCTGCAAGTGTCTGGTAATTTGAAAAGGATTGGTGTTTAAAATAAGTACAGTTAATTGTGTGTAAGTATATATGTTAAACAAAGACGGTTAAATTGTGTAACTTATATGGAACAATACAGCGTAAATTTTATAAAAAGCTGTGATTAAACTTTGGAAATGAGAGTTGAAATAAAAAGCAAGGGACCACCTCGACCACAAGTTACAATCACGCAAAAATATGTTTCTAAAACGAAAACATACACGCGCAGTTTTAAAAATGACCAATAGGTATGATAAAACATCTTGGTTTTGTGGTTGCGAAGAAAATAACAAGCTGTTTTGCTTTCCGTGTATTTTGTTTAGTAGCGCCGGAGTTGATACTGCGTGGACGGATACAGGTATCGATCATTTAGCACATCTTACAATTAAAATAAAAAGCATTCACAAAATGAATGGTAAGCATTTTTAACCCTTTTTTTTAGTGAACACCCAATATAATCTTTCACGAGCCGCCTCTGGTGTAGAGGCCGCCGGCGGTGGTGGCCACGCCGGACGCGTGGTTGACGTATATTGTATGTGTCACGTGTGTAGTGTGTAGTGTGTACCTGTAGCGAGAGCAGCACGAGCGCGCCGGTGTAGAGGCCGCCGGCGGTGGTGGCCACGCCGGACGCGTGGTTGACGTGTATTGTATGTGTCACGTGTGTAGTGTGTAGTGTGTACCTGTAGCGAGAGCAGCACGAGCGCGCCGGTGTAGAGGCCGCCGGCGGTGGTGGCCACGCCGGACGCGTGGTTGACGTATATTGTATGTGTCACGTGTGTAGTGTGTAGTGTGTACCTGTAGCGAGAGCAGCACGAGCGCGCCGGTGTAGAGGCCGCCGGCGGTGGTGGCCACGCCGGACGCGTGGTTGACGTATATTGTATGTGTCACGTGTGTAGTGTGTAGTGTGTACCTGTAGCGAGAGCAGCACGAGCGCGCCGGTGTAGAGGCCGCCGGCGGTGGTGGCCACGCCGGACGTGTGGTTGACGTATAAGTATTGTATGTGTCACGTGTGTAGTGTGTAGTGTGTACCTGTAGCGAGAGCAGCACGAGCGCGCCGGTGTAGAGGCCGCCGGCGGTGGTGGCCACGCCGGACGCGTGGTTGACGTATATTGTATGTGTCACGTGTGTAGTGTGTAGTGTGTACCTGTAGCGAGAGCAGCACGAGCGCGCCGGTGTAGAGGCCGCCGGCGGTGGTGGCCACGCCGGACGCGTGGTTGACGTATATTGTATGTGTCACGTGTGTAGTGTGTAGTGTGTACCTGTAGCGAGAGCAGCACGAGCGCGCCGGTGTAGAGGCCGCCGGCGGTGGTGGCCACGCCAGACGCGTGGTTGACGTATATTGTATGTGTCACGTGTGTAGTGTGTAGTGTGTACCTGTAGCGAGAGCAGCACGAGCGCGCCGGTGTAGAGGCCGCCGGCGGTGGTGGCCACGCCGGACGCGTGGTTGACGTATATTGTATGTGTCACGTGTGTAGTGTGTAGTGTGTACCTGTAGCGAGAGCAGCACGAGCGCGCCGGTGTAGAGGCCGCCGGCGGTGGTGGCCACGCCGGACGCGTGGTTGACGTATATTGTATGTGTCACGTGTGTAGTGTGTAGTGTGTACCTGTAGCGAGAGCAGCACGAGCGCGCCGGTGTAGAGGCCGCCGGCGGTGGTGGCCACGCCGGACGCGTGGTTGACGTATATTGTATGTGTCACGTGTGTAGTGTGTAGTGTGTACCTGTAGCGAGAGCAGCACGAGCGCGCCGGTGTAGAGGCCGCCGGCGGTGGTGGCCACGCCGGACGCGTGGTTGACGTGTATTGTATGTGTCACGTGTGTAGTGTGTAGTGTGTACCTGTAGCGAGAGCAGCACGAGCGCGCCGGTGTAGAGGCCGCCGGCGGTGGTGGCCACGCCGGACGCGTGGTTGACGTGTATTGTATGTGTCACGTGTGTAGTGTGTACCTGTAGCGAGAGCAGCACGAGCGCGCCGGTGTAGAGGCCGCCGGCGGTGGTGGCCACGCCGGACGCGTGGTTGTCGTATATTGTATGTGTCACGTGTGTAGTGTGTAGTGTGTACCTGTAGCGAGAGCAGCATGAGCGCGCCGGTGTAGAGGCCGCCGGCGGTGGTGGCCACGCCGGACGCGTGGTTGACGTATATTGTATGTGTCACGTGTGTAGTGTGTAGTGTGTACCTGTAGCGAGAGCAGCACGAGCGCGCCGGTGTAGAGGCCGCCGGCGGTGGTGGCCACGCCGCACGCGTGGTTGACGTATATTGTATGTATCACGTGTGTAGTGTGTAGTGTGTACCTGTAGCGAGAGCAGCACGAGCGCGCCGGTGTAGAGGCCGCCGGCGGTGGTGGCCACGCCGGACGCGTGGTTGACGTATATTGTATGTGTCACGTGTGTAGTGTGTAGTGTGTACCTGTAGCGAGAGCAGCACGAGCGCGCCGGTGTAGAGGCCGCCGGCGGTGGTGGCCACGCCGGACGCGTGGTTGACGTATATTGTATGTGTCACGTGTGTAGTGTGTAGTGTGTACCTGTAGCGAGAGCAGCACGAGCGCGCCGGTGTAGAGCAGTGGCGGCTCGTTCAAAGGAGCACTGGAGCAGTGAACTCCCAAAATTACATAATATATTATATATAAAAATCAAATAAACTTTTTCTATAAACATTACTCAATATTTTAATACACCTATTCTCTTTTCTATAATGCATATCCACAAATAAAGTACCTATTCAACTACTAAGCTCTTTACATAATTTTGTCAACACTCTTAAAACATACATACCTACTCAGGTATTTTGTTGAGTGGAGCGCTCGTAACAGCGCTCTTGATTGACGAAAGCTTGGTACACGCTTAGTACTGAAATGTAACGAGTGCGAAAGAGAGAGCGTTTTATGCGATGGGCGCGTGAGACAAAACATTTGTATGAGAAATAAGGCAAATACGGAGCGGCGCTCCTCACTAGCTTGACGAGGTGCGCATGCGCGAATATATTACCCGACTAAATGATATGACCATTTGTCACGAAGAAAAATTAAAACGTGTGCGCCTTTTTTTATAGTATTTTGCCGGCATCATTTGAATGTAAACAAAAGCAACACATTTCTCTGCAAGTGTCTGGTAATTTGAAAAGGATTGGTGTTTAAAATAAGTACAGTTAATTGTGTGTAAGTATATATGTTAAACAAAGACGGTTAAATTGTGTAACTTATATGGAACAATACAGCGTAAATTTTATAAAAAGCTGTGATTAAACTTTGGAAATGAGAGTTGAAATAAAAAGCAAGGGACCACCTCGACCACAAGTTACAATCACGCAAAAATATGTTTCTAAAACGAAAACATACACGCGCAGTTTTAAAAATGACCAATAGGTATGATAAAACATCTTGGTTTTGTGGTTGCGAAGAAAATAACAAGCTGTTTTGCTTTCCGTGTATTTTGTTTAGTAGCGCCGGAGTTGATACTGCGTGGACGGATACAGGTATCGATCATTTAGCACATCTTACAATTAAAATAAAAAGCATTCACAAAATGAATGGTAAGCATTTTTAACCCTTTTTTTTAGTGAACACCCAATATAATCTTTCACGAGCCGCCTCTGGTGTAGAGGCCGCCGGCGGTGGTGGCCACGCCGGACGCGTGGTTGACGTATATTGTATGTGTCACGTGTGTAGTGTGTAGTGTGTACCTGTAGCGAGAGCAGCACGAGCGCGCCGGTGTAGAGGCCGCCGGCGGTGGTGGCCACGCCGGACGCGTGGTTGACGTGTATTGTATGTGTCACGTGTGTAGTGTGTAGTGTGTACCTGTAGCGAGAGCAGCACGAGCGCGCCGGTGTAGAGGCCGCCGGCGGTGGTGGCCACGCCGGACGCGTGGTTGACGTATATTGTATGTGTCACGTGTGTAGTGTGTAGTGTGTACCTGTAGCGAGAGCAGCACGAGCGCGCCGGTGTAGAGGCCGCCGGCGGTGGTGGCCACGCCGGACGCGTGGTTGACGTATATTGTATGTGTCACGTGTGTAGTGTGTAGTGTGTACCTGTAGCGAGAGCAGCACGAGCGCGCCGGTGTAGAGGCCGCCGGCGGTGGTGGCCACGCCGGACGTGTGGTTGACGTATAAGTATTGTATGTGTCACGTGTGTAGTGTGTAGTGTGTACCTGTAGCGAGAGCAGCACGAGCGCGCCGGTGTAGAGGCCGCCGGCGGTGGTGGCCACGCCGGACGCGTGGTTGACGTATATTGTATGTGTCACGTGTGTAGTGTGTAGTGTGTACCTGTAGCGAGAGCAGCACGAGCGCGCCGGTGTAGAGGCCGCCGGCGGTGGTGGCCACGCCGGACGCGTGGTTGACGTATATTGTATGTGTCACGTGTGTAGTGTGTAGTGTGTACCTGTAGCGAGAGCAGCACGAGCGCGCCGGTGTAGAGGCCGCCGGCGGTGGTGGCCACGCCAGACGCGTGGTTGACGTATATTGTATGTGTCACGTGTGTAGTGTGTAGTGTGTACCTGTAGCGAGAGCAGCACGAGCGCGCCGGTGTAGAGGCCGCCGGCGGTGGTGGCCACGCCGGACGCGTGGTTGACGTATATTGTATGTGTCACGTGTGTAGTGTGTAGTGTGTACCTGTAGCGAGAGCAGCACGAGCGCGCCGGTGTAGAGGCCGCCGGCGGTGGTGGCCACGCCGGACGCGTGGTTGACGTATATTGTATGTGTCACGTGTGTAGTGTGTAGTGTGTACCTGTAGCGAGAGCAGCACGAGCGCGCCGGTGTAGAGGCCGCCGGCGGTGGTGGCCACGCCGGACGCGTGGTTGACGTATATTGTATGTGTCACGTGTGTAGTGTGTAGTGTGTACCTGTAGCGAGAGCAGCACGAGCGCGCCGGTGTAGAGGCCGCCGGCGGTGGTGGCCACGCCGGACGCGTGGTTGACGTATATTGTATGTGTCACGTGTGTAGTGTGTAGTGTGTACCTGTAGCGAGAGCAGCACGAGCGCGCCGGTGTAGAGGCCGCCGGCGGTGGTGGCCACGCCGGACGCGTGGTTGACGTATATTGTATGTGTCACGTGTGTAGTGTGTAGTGTGTACCTGTAGCGAGAGCAGCACGAGCGCGCCGGTGTAGAGGCCGCCGGCGGTGGTGGCCACGCCGGACGCGTGGTTGACGTATATTGTATGTGTCACGTGTGTAGTGTGTAGTGTGTACCTGTAGCGAGAGCAGCACGAGCGCGCCGGTGTAGAGGCCGCCGGCGGTGGTGGCCACGCCGGACGCGTGGTTGACGTATATTGTATGTGTCACGTGTGTAGTGTGTAGTGTGTACCTGTAGCGAGAGCAGCACGAGCGCGCCGGTGTAGAGGCCGCCGGCGGTGGTGGCCACGCCGGACGCGTGGTTGACGTATATTGTATGTGTCACGTGTGTAGTGTGTAGTGTGTACCTGTAGCGAGAGCAGCACGAACGCGCCGGTGTAGAGGCCGCCGGCGGTGGTGGCCACGCCGGACGCGTGGTTGACGTATATTGTATGTGTCACGTGTGTAGTGTGTAGTGTGTACCTGTAGCGAGAGCAGCACGAGCGCGCCGGTGTAGAGGCCGCCGGCGGTGGCGGCCACGCCGGACGCGTGGTTGACGTATATTGTATGTGTCACGTGTGTAGTGTGTAGAGTGTACCTGTAGCGAGAGCAGCACGAGCGCGCCGGTGTAGAGGCCGCCGGCGGTGGTGGCCACGCCGGACGCGTGGTTGACGTATATTGTATGTATCACGTGTGTAGTGTGTAGTGTGTACCTGTAGCGAGAGCAGCACGAGCGCGCCGGTGTAGAGGCCGCCGGCGGTGGTGGCCACGCCGGACGCGTGGTTGACGTATATTGTATGTGTCACGTGTGTAGTGTGTAGTGTGTACCTGTAGCGAGAGCAGCACGAGCGCGCCGGTGTAGAGGCCGCCGGCGGTGGTGGCCACGCCGGACGCGTGGTTGACGTATATTGTATGTGTCACGTGTGTAGTGTGTAGTGTGTACCTGTAGCGAGAGCAGCACGAGCGCGCCGGTGTAGAGGCCGCCGGCGGTGGTGGCCACGCCGGACGCGTGGTTGACGTATATTGTATGTGTCACGTGTGTAGTGTGTAGTGTGTACCTGTAGCGAGAGCAGCACGAGCGCGCCGGTGTAGAGGCCGCCGGCGGTGGTGGCCACGCCGGACGCGTGGTTGACGTGTATTGTATGTGTCACGTGTGTAGTGTGTAGTGTGTACCTGTAGCGAGAGCAGCACGAGCGCGCCGGTGTAGAGGCCGCCGGCGGTGGTGGCCACGCCGGACGCGTGGTTGACGTGTATTGTATGTGTCACGTGTGTAGTGTGTAGTGTGTACCTGTAGCGAGAGCAGCACGAGCGCGCCGGTGTAGAGGCCGCCGGCGGTGGTGGCCACGCCGGACGCGTGGTTGACAGCGCCACGTGACAGCGCCCCCGACACCGGCATGGAGTGCACGAACGCCGACGCCATGTTGCACACGCCCAGCGCCACCATCTCCTGCGTCGCGTCCACGTACTTGCCCTCCGCTGTGCAACACATACAAACATACAATGCGTTAGCCACAGACAAACCAGAACCACCTTAAACTAAACTAAAAAAGTAGATAGTTCGTCTTGAAAGTTCAACGCCGCTATTCAGGCTTTGCAGCATGAAGGCTAAGGACTAGTTTCACCAATATCTGAGAAGTTCTGGTGAGTTCTAAATAGAATTCAGGCAATGTGTACAACGTTGTCAACATTAGTGAGGGTTTTGGCACATTTTCGTCAGCGATTTCTAGTCGAGAACATTTTTCTCTGTGACGTCTAGTTGGTCAACCTAGCATTCCGCGCAGAAATAGCAAATTTTTGCTTGCCACCTTCTGCTAAGTACTTGACGAAAATGATCAAGATCGCCAGGTTTATCTTGATCTTATCCAGCGCTTGCTTCGAATTCCCAAAGTGGGATGACACTGTGCCTTATGGCTCTTATATCTCTTCTTTTACAGGCCTGTTTAGAATTTACGATATAACATATACAACTGGAAAGCATGGTATTAAAATTAAGTAGTAGTACTCACAGAAGACCTTAGCGAGCGCGATGTTCTCGAGTATGGAGAGCAGCGGCACCACGAAGATGGCTGAGCCCAGCGTGGACGCCATCTCCGAGAACGAGTACGTGTGGTTGCCCACCGTCGCTGAGAACGGCGGCAGGGAGATCTCTGGCAGACCTGGCTTCACCTCACCTGTAAACATGCTAATAAATTATAATACTAGTAACAGAACCGCTGAAACTCATAAAAATCATTTTTGTACGGCGAAGTGGCGAACTCAAATTCACCGAAATCTGCTGCACCAATTTTTATTTTGAAAATATGTGCTACCTACATAAAAGGTCTTGGGAATATATCAATATAATAAGATACTACCCTCAAACTATCGAAAAAAGAGCGTACTCTTTTCTAAAAGCAACGCACTTGCGTGTCAACCAGTGTTGCGGATGTCCGGCGGTAATCCTTACCGTCAGGTGACCCGTCAGGTCGTTTGCCTAAAAGTCGGCTAAAAGTAAAACGTAGATTCACAATTATAGATCTATAGAAGATCTACTTATGGCCTGGACTGACCGAACGAAGCTTGCAATTAATGGTCCACTCCACCAATGAACGTGGAAGTTAACAGTGAGAGATGAATAGTGGATAATTGTTAAACGTACTCCACCGACCCTGATGTGATGATCACTGTAGTCGCGAAACAAAACGAACTGCAGGTGAAACCGCGAGGTACAGCTAGCCAATTGTAGTTGAAAAAGTCATATGGAAAGTTAAATCTCTACTTCTCCATATCACTTTTTTACTACTATCTAACTGTGGCAACTTTGTATTAGATTAAGCCAATTAAATTTACAATTTTACTAGGTATGCACGATAGAAATAACAAATGCTATTAACTAGGTATTTTAATGTTCTATCCTGTTACAATGTGATGTGCCAGACGGCTCTTATCTGCAGGATGTCGTGTCGTAGTCGATCTTATCAAGATATTTGTCTACAGCGTTCAATTGTATGAAGACCTTGAATGCTAAGTAATTGACTGTTCGACTATTATTTGCAAATAACGGATGGCACTATCTTTCATCTCAACCGTAAGACGGTTATCCCGAAGACACGAATTTATTTTAAGCAAGTTTTCCTTATAGACTTCTATACTAAGAATAGATACATTGTAAGATAAGTATTTTAGTAAGACTACATGCATTCGGTTGTCTCTTGCTTTTGTTATTCGGTAGGATAAACAAACAGTTCATAGAGGTTTCGTATCGCGTAGTGAAAGGACTATGATTGACTGATTGTATTAAGTAAGTATACCTATTTACAGGTTAAATTCTGCCTCAAAATAATAGAAGCTGCGCAATCTACTTAGAATAATATTTTGTTTTATACGATACTAGATTACCTCGACAAAGTTGTGGGCTATCACGACAGAAGAAAGCTTTTAAACTATAATGTGTAAGCAAGGTTTTATCAAAAACTGTTCAGAACTGTTTTTACGTGAAAGAGTAACTAAGCATACATCCATCCATCCCCATAAAAATTCTCATTTAATAGTACAGTAAGATAAGATGCAAAGCTTTCGAAAAAATTGGTGCATTATTTGTTATGGGATCCCTACCAGTGAGCACAAAAGGCGCCTTCCTCTGCGTGTCGAAGTAGTAGGCAAGCGCTGCGCACACGAGCACCACCAGTATGTTCCTGGTGGTGGAGAGGAACCACAGCGCGTGCGCGACCGAGCGTCGAACCCGCGACCCGCCCTCCTCGCCGCCGCCGCCCGACTCCGCGTCCGACTTGCGCGACACGTTGATGTCTTTTACTTTCTGCAAATTAACAATAATATTAAAATTAAAACAAAGCCTAGAAATTATCAAATTATGTTTCCTTTAAATAAATCCGTCACTTGGAATAAATCCTGTACCTATCAACGAGAATATTTTTGGTATTAGGTTGTAAGAATGGAACCCTCATCATTCAGCGAGTGTTAAACGGCGATGTCGCTGATTGAACCACTAGGCAGGTATTCACAGGCTGTCTATAATGTTCGAGTCCCGTACGGTAAATCGAATTACCCTTGATCGATATAACTGTCTACAGAAAGCATGGTTCACCGACGAACGGTAATACGAAAAACCTATTAGTCGATATCATTATTTAGCGACAGCACGTTTCGCCGAATAACGCTACAAAGAATGAATGGTTGGCCGATACCAAGATTTGCCGATGTCATGGTTCGCCGCAATACGCTTGAATTTAATAATCCTTTACCGATAGTAATTTGCATCGAAAGCACCTTTTCTTACATCACTTCTCATCGTTACCTAGTTGCCCAATAAGCTAAGTCGACGGAGCCCTGCTTCGCAGGGCTCCTATTTTCGAGTGCGGGATCACAAGAAAACCTAACATATCCTATTAGATAGCTACAAATAAAAACGGTGCTTTCGATGCAAACTGCTATCGGTAAAGGATTATGTAGTTAAAACGTGTTGCGGCGAACCATGACATCGACAAATCTTGGTATCGGCCAACCATTCATTCTTTGTAGCGTTATTCGGCGAAACGTGCTGTCGCTAAATAATGGTATTGACTAATAGTTTTTTCGTATTACCTTTCGTCGGTGAACCATGCTTTCTGTACACAGTTATATCGTTCAAGGGTAATTCGATATACCGTACGGGACTGATAATGTTCAAGTTCTAAGTTGTCGACTAATCCATTGTATGAGAACGTCATATACCTACATTATTTATATTTATGTATTTGGATCATATGCTCTGTTAATGTTAGGAAGTTTAAGAATGCACTAGTTCTATCAAGTAACCTATGTATTTCTAGCAAATGCGTTAAAGAAAACCTTCTTGGGCTTTTTTCTTGAGCATTCTCAATTTTTAAAGAATCCTGTAAAATAAAGTAGGTATATATGAAAATACTCCGTCTATAAAAGTGTCGGAAAAGAGTGCGAGTGGGTAACTGATGCGTTTTAAAGACATCCATCTAGATTCTCTCATAGAGTCAATACAAGTATAGTTTTATTTAGCCAATAAAGAATCATAAATTATGATAGTTTTACACTTGGCATGCGCAAATAATCTATGTTGAATAAACGTCAGGCATTTTGATTAAAAGTACTCATTAAGTCACGCGGCGTTACGGCGATTAAATCTCATACCGTAAGATTAAGTGAGTATGTAAGTATGGAATTATACGCCTCTAACTACTTCCTTGTGATTGTTTCAACTCAGTAATAAGTATTTTTTTATAAAGTTTGAAATGACAACTATGACATACAAAAATGTTCGGTTAGGCATAAATAAAATATCAATGGGGTAAGTATCTTGGTACGAGTATATCCAATAAAAGTATGACAATTAAAACAACATCGGTGAACATACTTAATTATGCGCATAATGAAATTCGCTGTGTCAGCGTCTTCGCCTACGTGCCTATGCGTTGTAGTTTGATCTACTTTAGTTTAAAACACACACACACACACACATAGACACACAATAAAGAACGTTTGATATACTCTGCTAACTGTATATATATGGAAATATTGTAGATACTTACCCTGAGTAGTAGCAACACGATGATACAAGAGATTCCAAGCACGGTGTCCCAGAGCCGCGTCTCTCCAATGTGCTCGTACATACCCGTCCACACCTGACACAAAACACACACACTACATTACATACACTCAAATGTCTTATAGGGAGACCTCATGCCTAAGTAATAACGCAGCCCGCTGACGACTATCAGGCAAATACCTATCATCATCCTCTTAGCGTTATCCCAGTTTCAAACTGGGGTCCGCTCACTAGTCTAACCGAATTTAGCTGAATATTAGCCTTTCCACGGAGCGACTGCCTGTCTGCCCTCCGTAACCCGAAGTGATAGCGATATTCCATGGTTTAGACTAGTGTCAGTTTATTTAGAAGGTACTGACGCCCTGTAACGACTGTCAAAGATCTTCATGACAACCGGGACCGACAGCTTAACGTGCTCTCCGAGGCAAGGGCAAGCGATAATTAACAATTCAATACGCACATAACTCCGAAAAGTCATTGGTGCGCGCCGTGGATTCGAACCCGATACCCTCTGCATGGCAGTCTGTTGGTATATCCACTCGGCTATCGCTGCCTTGCCTGCCAAATACCTATCCTATACTCAAAAAAATATTTTGTGTTTGAGCATCTTCATACAGCCTTTCGCAGGACACTGGTCTCTCCTAATTTGCGTAGTATATATGTATAGCATGTGAGTTCCAACGAGGATTTGGCCTACTATACCACGCTGGCCAGATGGGATGGTATAGGGTTTGCCGTCTCTTCGCAAATGTAGCAGACTTTTTCCTTAGTCGCCTCTTACGAAGTTACGCCATCCACGAAATGAAAAGGGGAAGTGAGTGAACTTACGTGACCGAATTTCCGCGGCCGAATTTACGTTCCGACGTATTCGGCTGATATGACACACCAAAAGTGCCGAACTTACGCGGCCGAAAGTCCATTGAGAAACTTTGTATAGTATCTCCGTCAGCAATCGAACCGAACTTCGGTCGCGTATAACGTGTGCTCTACTACTAGTATCTTCGTCGGCAATCGAACAGAACTTCGATCACGTATAATGTGTGCTCTACAACTAGAAAAGTTGCCACCGAACTTACGCGTTTACCTACGCCTGACCGAAGCTACGCTGTACGCTATGAAGCAACGTAATTTCGGTGCCGTCAGTAATTCAATTAGCATTGCAAGCGTAATCATGCCGAAGTTCGGTCGCGTAACTTCGGCATAGTGTGTTTAGACACTTATTGTCGCAACGACTAATTTTTGGCAGTTACGGCACGGCTCTCCGTGACGGATTAAGAATACAAAGTGACACTACCCCGTTACATTCCGTGGGTGTCATAAGAGGCGACTAAGCAAATTCCAAGAAGCGTTTATTTCGTGCGAAAGAGACGAACAACTGCCTCCGTTGTCCAGTGGATAGCGTATGCGACTGCTGATCGGAGGTCCCGGGTTCGATTCCCGGGTCGTGCAAAACTGTTACTGGGTTTTCCAAATTCTCAGTAGCAGCACGAAGTCTGGTGATGTGCCCCGGTAACGCCAATAGGCTCGCTCCCTATTACGTGGGACCTAAAAATTCATGGCGAAATGTGGGTGAAGTATTACACCGCTGCCTACCCCTTCGGGGATTCAGGCGTGAGTCTATAAAAAAAAAGAGACGGAAAACTTGACATGAAACCCTGCGCCAACCCGTCTGGTTGGCGTGGTGTAGTAAGCTAAATCCTCTTGTTGTCATCATCTTAATGCCCATTAATTTCAAATCCTCCTGTTGTCACACGATAATATTTAGACCCAAATTAGGAGCTATGTCCAGCCGTGTACTAAAAAGCTGACGATGATTTTGATAAAGGTAGGTTTCATGTAACGCGAACCGCTTGTGACGACAGTATCAATACGACGAATGCTAAATTAATTGTCGCGTCATAGTGTGCACTCGCTCCTCGATTTTTTTCCGCAGTTTAATTCATGAACTCTACGCACGTCTCTGTGTACCAATGTTCAGTCGAGTGGCAAATTGGATTGTGCCACACGTAATGATATATGAACGGCAATTATAAGTAGGTAAGTCAATATAATTATTAAAGAAACAGGATATTGATAGAGCTTTGCTATATTTATTTGTATTGACGCAATATTATCAAATGGCGCCACTCATAGCAGGATTTGTCATAAGGCAAAAGTTATTATTAGTTATTACTTTCGAACACAATTATTTCAGTAATCAGACAGAGTTCAGCGTTTGCGATTATTTTATGTTTTTTTTGCAATATTTCTCATTGCTATAGAATAGTATCACTGCCATTGCAGGTAATACTGTTGTGCATGGTTTAAATAAAGTTTAAGTTTAGTACTTATTGCTATTTTTGATAAAACTAGACTTCTTTCTAACAGATTCTGTAGCAACACCTCAATGAGTGGATTGAGATGACAAAGTAATTCTATAGGTAGGTACTAAAGGAATAACGACAGAATAGGTATGTCTGTATAGTTTACCTCTCTCCGCATATCCCCTCGGCCTATGGGAGTGAGGGAATAAAGAGTGCACTTGTGTTTGCGCACACACTTGTTTACTATAATACATAATATGTATGTCTGAGACTGGCAGAAATTCGGTCTAGAGGACATCATTTATAGTTTACCTGTAGGAACTTTCCACCGGGGAAGCTGAGCCCGAGGATGTCCTTGACCTGCGTGGTGGCGATGATGATGGCGGCCGCAGACGTGAACCCCACGGACACCGGACCGCTGATGAAGTCTATTAGGAACCCTGCGACAAACAACCTTCATGTGAATAGGAAATAAACAGTGGGTAGGCAGAGGAGCAGGTTACTTACTGGCTCATTCTGCTTCAAACTGAGAATATTGTCTTAGATTTATATGGTCTTATTTTAAAACCAGTACAAACTAAAACACCAGGCTATATGGCTACATCCTTAAAGAGTATTTTCAACGCAGTTTTGAGACGTATGTGTCTAAGACGCCCGTGAAAAATGTTGCAAAATTATCCGATAGTTTAATTTTACACAGTAAATTTCAGTCTGCACCTAGTCCAAATTGTATGATACTACCGATACTACCCACCTATTATCTTTAATTTTATTCATCTTTATCATTTTGTATTCATCATATGACTATAAAGATTGATTTGTTTCGAGTTTCAGTAATGTAATGTTGCCGTGCTGCAGTCAAGGTAAATAATAACTTAACTACTTTAATGTCCTGTACTTTGAGTTCTTTGTTATTTATCTGAGCGCATCTTAATTAAACCGTCTCTGAGGAAACAATGCTGGAGCTGACAGAGCGTGACAGACGATCTGATAGATCATTATCTTATCATTACTGTGAAATGTAAGTTTACATGTTGAGGCAGTTCCTGCGTAGTGTGTTTATGTACAGGCGGTAATTATTGAAGTATATGCAGAGGAATGCTTCAGATGTTGGAACAATCGTTTTACGATAACTTGGAGTGACTGCGTTTTTCACATGGCACTTTATGTTTCTTATCAGGATTTTGGTCATCATCATCATCGTCTTAGCGTTATCCCGGTTGCATAGAATGTTAACTTTTCCACAGAGTGACTGTCGTCTGACGTCCGTTACCGCAAGGGATAGCGATATTCCGTGGCGTAGACCAGGATAAGTTTATGAGGGTTTTGACGAACCATAACGACTGTCAAATGACAGCCGGGACCGACGGTTTAACGTAGGTACTCTCGCACGAGTTTGCTATGTGAATTTTTAAGTCTATTATTTTGATTGTACCACTGTGATTTTGAAGTGACCTATGTGTAGATACGTATTAAATTGTTAAGAATATCGCTTGCAAAATAGCGAAAGGAAACATCGTGAATCTGCATGTCTGCGTAAAGTTGGCCAGTGTGACAGTTAACTAGCAGTGGGAAAGTTTATAAAAAGAGCTGTTATTGATGAAGATGAAAACACCAATATTATACAGGATCTGACCTTTACCTACCTGAAGAATAATAACCGTCCAAATGTAGTTCAGTCATAAACATTGTCAAGGTACTACAAATGTAGGTAACGACACATGACATAGCGCTGTTTCGTACTACTATTACTACCTATTGTGACGATAAGCGAGCTATGCCCCGCCGATTGCACACCGCTGACGCACCACAACAAACTGCATGGCACATTCTTAAGTCCATACATGCCACTGTTCATATATCATAATATTTATTTAAATTTCGCAATGTTAGCGAAGAGAGACAGTTGAGTGCACGCGTCGGCTGTGACGTACACGGAAGGGACTAGAAGCATAAGGAATATTGCGATGCGACATAACTAAGAGACTATTGAATTTGTTTTTTACATCGTCGGCGGCAAACAGGTAAATGGATCGCGTGATGGTAAGCAAAAACGGATCTCATGGATTCACCAGAGGAGTCACAAGGGCGTAAAGGGATTGGGGCGAGGAAGAAGGAAAGGTTTAGTCTCCGGCACTTTGGCTTACTGTTATTTTACTTGGTCAATATTCTGTGTAAGGATAGCATTTCCCTGGTTGAACCGGCCTATTCATGCTGAAATCAGCAAGGCTACTATCGAATGCTGAAAGTTGTGTTAATCAGCTAGGTATATAGCTGTAGTGGTTAGTGAATCTTAGCCGCAGGTCGTGGGATCTACTCCCACTCAGGACTAATCTTTGTGCCATTAGCACGAAGATTTGTTCTATGTGCGGGTGTAATATATGTTACAGTTTTATGCATTTATAAATACATAAATAAGTATATTTAGCTATTTGTTTGCCATAGTACAGGCTCTTTCTATTGGGATAAATTGACCGGGCGTGACATAGGATATTAGATAATATTACGATAGAACGAATCATCTTACTTAAGTTTAGCTTGTGTTAACACATTCTAAACATGGGCCATAAAGCCATTGAGCGTATTAGTTTCGCCAAAAATATGCAGAAAGAGCGTTTTAAATGCTCTTTAACTTCATGTGTTACGGTATATTAATGATCGATGGTTACAACGGGATAAAACAGAATAATAATGTGCCCGGTAGATGGCAATAGGCTCGCCCCCTATTACATTGGGACCGAAACATATCTGGCGAAGTGTGGGTGTGTAATACACCTCTGCCTACCCCTTCGGGGATAAAAGGCGTGAAGATATGTTATGTTATGTTGAAACAGAATAGGAACTGTCACACAAATCGAAAGTATTCGTTACAACTGTCAAATTACAAATAAAACCGTCACAAGAGGCAAACCTATTTAACTTCAGCAAAAAAAGTATCCGCCTCACTTTGCATAATGTCTACTAGATGTTATGCAAAACCATGTAAATAGGTATAATTTCTTTGAGTAAGTTATTCGCAAGAAGTTTTAGGTAATACGTGCAGTAAAAAGTTAGGGCCTACGACACAAATAAATTACTTGCGCAAGGTTACATGTTACGTTTCTAGAATAGTATTAAATTACACGTGGTTACGTTATTTTTTTCTGACGTCACATAATAAGTGTCATAGGTTCTTAAGCGGGGTCTATCACACTAATAGGACTTTCAGGACACTCAGATTATTTTAGTTGGTAGGCCCCGAGGCCTAGATGCCTGTATAATATATATAGGTGGAGGAGCATGGGCCCGTAATTTGGATTTCCATCGTGTAGACCAGCAGTCGGCAACCTTTTGATATGCACCACAAGTAAAGGCGGGCCTAATATTTTTGCGGCACATCTTTGAAAATAAGTTACGTTAGATATAAAAGGTAAATCAAACAATCACTTTAAAACTAATCATGTTGTTCTCCAGCTACAAGCACTTTGTATTCACGACTATGTTGCGTTTTTGCCCTATGAAGAATGAAACTACTTATATTTTTTATATTTATGAAGATGTATTCAGTTATCTCCTAACAAACTGATCCAACGTACTCGTACCTATACAATGTACTACGTATGAAAATAATGATACTGTATAATTCTTTTCAGCACTAAACATCAGCGTATTTTAAAAAAAAGTTACGCAAAACCTTCAGTTCACTAACCTGAAAATTATTCGCGTCTATTACATAATTCATCTCACAGATGTAAAGGTTAATGATACGAGTTACTTTTTGTCGTCCTCTTTTTGCCGTTTGACTTCCTTATTGTTTTATATTCAATTTGATATCTGAATAGAATTACAGTTAATCTTAGGTAATTTGCGCGGTTGTCCATCATGAGGAACTAATAGACACATTAAGCGAGGCACTTGATGTATATAATTAAGCGTAAAGTAGCGGAAATAATGACATTTAATGCTTCTTTGTATTGTATTAACGTTTATCTGACCAGTAGATTTAAAATATTTTTAAGATTGCTATCGGTATGAACGTGTTCACGGTGCAAATAAACGATGATTCCGGTTGACATAAAATATTCTACTACAGAAACTCTACTGTTTTTGCATTGCAGACGCTATTCTGGTTGCTTCTGGGAGAGTAAGACTACCTACAGACTAGAAAGTGGACAGTTAGGTTACTGGGTTGCCAAATCTTTTTTAAAGAACACTACTACAAGAGACAGCGAATGGCAATAAGGCGGAAGGCGGCACAAACCGCTGCCGCAGCCGGTGCTGCCTCTACAAAAACAGCGGTGCAGGTCGCTGTCGCAGGTCCCAGTAATGTGACCAGCGCGCAGCCTGCGCTCAGCAGTAGGGGGTGCACAAAGGCCGGAGGCAGTACGGGGAAGCCGCCTGCCGCCAAGCGGCGGGCTGGTCACCCTGGACGGCATCTAGCCCCAGCACCACCAGGAAACACGGCAGGTAAAACTGCCGGAAACAAGGAAAGAGGTGAGGCCAAATGCGCTCTCAACGAGACCAGCTCGCCTCGAGGGGAGCACAAGAAGCCCCGCCTCGACTCCTCCACGATACAGGGTAAGTCCTATGCACAGGTCTCCAAGGCATCTCTGGGCGTTGCAGTAACATGCAAGCGCACAGGGAACTTGCCGAAGGAGTTCGTGGACCGGATACTCACGGAGATTCAAAGGAAGATCCTGAGTGACGCCTGGTCGACTAAAACCCCAAAACGCCCCGCCCCTGCGTTCACCGGGAAACCCATGTACGCGGACGGGGTCCTCAAACTCTGGTGCGCCGACGAGGCAACGCGTACCTGGCTGACGGAGGCGGTCTCTCTCCTGGTCCCACCACCGGGCTTCGAACTGGAGGTCAGGGGCCAGGAAGAGGCCCCGAAGAGAGTGCGGTGCGGCGTTGTCGTTCCCAACGAACAGGGGGTCTGGAACGACGTGCGCGACGTGGGTCGGGCTCTGGAGTTCCAGAACCCCTGGTTGGCGGTCGACAAATGGTCTCTGCTGCACTCGGAGAAACAGTCAGGTGGGTGGTTCCTGGTCGTGGGCGTCCCGGAGGAACAAGTCCCGGTCCTGGTGCAGAACGAGCGCCGCCTCGCGTTGGGGCTCGTTGCAGTCTACGTCCGGTTCCGGGACTCTACAGGAAAGTATGTCGACCATCCTCCGGGATGCGACAACTCCACACAACAAGCCTCAAACACCCAGTCAGGGTGCTCCGCGAAATCCGGCCTGTCAGAGCCGGCCGCGTCTGGCTCGGGGGCTGGCCCGTCAGCCGAGGGTAACTCGGAAGATGAGAGCTTGCTCCTGAGTCCGGTGCGGCGGGACGACGGGGTGGAGGCTGGCGACATCCTGGCTGACCTAACGCAGCTGAAGGTCGGGGAGGAGGGGACATCACCCACAGATGAACCCTCTGCCTAGTGACGTCAGCTGCCTACAAATCAACCTCCATCATAGCCAAACGGCCACTGCGCAACTGCGCAAATGGATGGAGGTCCAACATTCAGCCATCGTGCTCATCCAGGCACCTTGGATAAGGGGTGGCCTCATTAGAGGCCTCTCCAGCCTGGGAGGTAAGATTTACTATTCTACTGACCACACACATCCAAGAACCTGCATACTTACAACTAAAAACATCAGAGCCCAAGCTTTAACGGAGTTCTGTTCCAGAGACATCACAGCAATACAAATTGAAATAATACAGCAGCCAAGGAGTATAGCTGTCGTTTTCGCATCGGTCTACATGCCCGAGGCCGAAGACCCGCCTCCGTTCGACCTCACGCGTCTGGTTAACCAGTGCGAGAGAACCAATACGGAGGTCGTAATAGGAACGGACTCCAATGCCCACCACCAAATGTGGGGCATGGACTGCAACAATAACAGAGGTAAGTCATTGGTTGAATACTTATTCACCACTAATCTTACCCTATCTTACCTATTAAACACAGGTACGGAGCCCACCTTCGTCACTAAACGTAGTCAGACAATTATTGACTTGACTCTCGCAACAGAAGGAGCGGCTGAACGCATCAAGGGATGGCACGTCTCGAAAGAGGCATCATGCTCAGACCACAGATGGATCAGCTTCTCCATGAAAGTCGATATACAGCCCACACAGCCCCGCAGGAAACCACACAACACTGACAAAGCAAAGTATGTCTTACTACTTAATGAGAAACTTACCCTTACGGCCACGCCGCCGGTACTGGGTGACACTGAACAGATCGACGATCAGGTATGTATACTGACGCAGTCGATGCTAGACAGCTATTATGCAGCTTGCCCGGAAACCACTCCGCCTTCAACCCCGGGGAAACAACCCTGGTGGGGCGCTGAACTTGAACGTAAGCGCAAGAAGGTAAGAAAGTCTCTAAATAGGGCAATGAACACAAGCGCGGACGCAGATTGGGACGCTTATAAAGCGGCCAAATCAGACTACAGAAAATGCCTCAGATTCAGACGCACCATGGGATGGAGAAAATTCTTTGGGAGCATTGAATCCTGCCAACAAGCAAACCGGGTAAGGAAACTACTGGCCCAGCAACCGACGGTTGCACCAGGTACTCTCCGTAAACCGGATAACACATACACTACATCGGAGGAGGAGACAAGACGCGTCCTACTCGAAACACACTTCCCAGGCTGCGTCCTCACCCCGGTAGTAACGTGGCACGATACACCAACAGTGGCGACCGAACACGAATGGAGACACGCAAACAACGTGGTCACAGAAAAAAAACTCCGATGGGCCATCGATAGCTTCCACCCCTTCAAAGCAGCCGGACTGGATGGCATCTTCCCAGGTTTATTACAATGGGGAGGGGAACCTGTCCTTAAAAGACTCCTGGCAATCATGAGGTCTAACCTGGCCCTGAGATATGTACCGAAGAGGTGGAAGGAAGTCAAACTAATCTTCATACCAAAACCAGGCAAAACAGACTATACCCATGCAAAGTCCTTTAGACCAATAAGCCTTACCTCTTTCATGCTTAAAGCCTTGGAAAGGCTTTGCGAGAGGGAACTAAGAAGTGGGGCTCTTAACCCCTTGTATGCCGGAACGCAGATCTACGCGAGACACAATAGCTTTTTAATTGTGTCTGGTTATTCCGGCATACAAGAGGTTAAGCACCTACCTTTACATGCCAACCAACATGCATACAGCTCAGGGAAATCGACGGAAGCGGCCTTACATCAGGTCGTGGTCCAGATAGAAGCTGCTATACAACAAAAAACCATCTGCCTGGGCACCTTCATCGACATAGAAGGAGCCTTCGACAAGACAAACTTTTCCAGCATAAGCAACGCCCTAGCCAGGCATGGTGTGGATCAGATGCTCATACAGTGGATCCAAAACATGCTCAGCAAAAGGGTAGTGCGCCTGCAAGGCGACAATCAGACAGCCTTGATAACTAAAGGGTGCCCGCAGGGAGGTGTACTCTCCCCGCTATTGTGGAACTTAGTCATCAATGAACTCATAGACAAACTCAACGCGAGATACTTCTATACAATAGGTTATGCAGATGATCTAACCATACTCACCTCAGGTAAGGTAACCAGTACAGTGTACGACCTAGCCCAACAAGCCCTACGCATAGTAGAGTGGTGGTGTAATGAGTACGAATTATCTGTAAACCCGACCAAGACCGAACTAGTTATGTTCACACACAAACGCGCGCTGGGTACTTACCGATTGCCCAGGTTATTCGATACAGAGCTTAAGCTGTCTACCGAGGTCAAGTACCTAGGTGTCACTCTCGACAGCAAATTGACATGGAATAGCCACATGGAAAATAAGCTCAATAAAGCCAGCATCATTTTCTGGCAGTGCAAGAAGATGATAGGAAAACGCTGGGGCCTATCCCCCAAAATTGTCTTATGGCTCTATAAGACAATAATACGTCCGATGGTAAGCTACGGCGCAGTAGTGTGGTGGCCTAGGACCAACCTAATAACGGCCGCCAACAAGCTTCAGAAGCTTCAAAGACTTGCATGCCTAGCGGCCACGGGCTGTATGAAATCAACGCCAACAGCGGCACTTGAAGTGCTGCTGGATCTGCCTCCATTGCACTTGTTCATACAACAGGAAGCAACGATGTCGGCATTCCGGCTGAGAGCCCTGAAGCTCTGGATAGTCACGAATACACCGCACACTAACAACTTAAATACACAATTTGTTTTCGACAAGAAATACAAAATCCAACTGTACGAGGATCTACACGGAGGAGCAGTTAACCACAACGAGCTCACGATCTTCACAGATGGGTCCAAAACGGATACAGGTACGGGTTCAGGAGTATTCTCCGAGGACCTAAACATCAACATCGCAGCACCGCTGGGAGCCTACAACACGGTCTACCAGGCCGAATGTTTTGGCATAATCCTAGCTGCCACAGCAATCATGGCACGTGAGGTAAGGGAACGATCCATTAGGATCATCTCAGATAGTAAGGCTGTCCTCTCAGCCCTCAAAAGCCATATATCACCTCGGCACTCACGCTTGAATGCCACCAGAAACTAACAGAGGTAGGTAAACTAAACTAATTAACACTGCAATGGATCAAGGGCCACAGTGGCTCAAGAGGGAATTACGCAGCCGACGCACTCGCCAGAAGAGGGGCCACTTTAGAGGTGGTGGGACCCGAGCCCATTATTCCCCTCCCTTCTGGTTTTTATCGCAACCTGGTAAGAAATAGGACCAGGAGCAAACACAACCAGTCCTGGATTGGTATTGAAACATGTAGGCAGGCCAAGGAGGCTCTTCCCGCAGTAGACGGTAAGATAGCCAAACAAATCCTCCGGCTGTCCAAACAACAACTACGGACAGTCACGGCCGCCTACACAGGACACGGATTCTTTAATAAACACCTATTTACTATAGGTATCACCGACAGCCCGCTGTGCAGGGCCTGTATGGCAGAAGACGAGACGGCAGCCCACCTGCTCCTTGACTGCCCTGAAGTCGCACAGTACAGGCAGCAATACCTGACCAGATACAGCACCCTGAGGGAGGCCGTGGGCCACATCAAGAGTCTGCTGGCCTTCCTCGAAGAGCTGGGGTGGCTCGAATGAAGACACCATTCCCACCCGCACGCAAAATACACGCCAAGACGTGGAGTTGCGGCAACAGCCCGTGCCATCAAGTATCATCAAGTAAGAACACTACTAGTAGACTTCGCCCGAGTGACATTCGGTTATCGCAGTAAATGCCTATGACACTCTACTCCCCACACTTACATCACGACCACGTTTAATCCTGTTTCAGTGGTAAATTATGCACCGCGAAATATTTAGATTGAGTCATAGTATTACTGCTTTCCATTATTAGCAGGCTTAATGTAAACCTTTCATTCATTAGTAGAAGATGATCTATTACCTCCCACGTGTTAGAGTTTTTAAAGTCCAAATTGCGATTGTAATTTGCTTATCTTGACATTCTAATGGGAAAGACAATGTAGTTGACACGGTGGCATACATTTTCTTTTACATTTAAGGATCGTGAAGTCATAGTTGGCACAGCTGATAAATCTTAATGTTTCGGAGTAGCATGACATGTGGTTGCATATTTCGCATATGACTGTACTTCGCTGTTTATTGAGGTATACACTGCTGAAATCTTAATCTTAATATATAAAATCCTTGCGTTGACTTGACTGACTGACTGACAGACACGCTACAGCCGAAACTATTGGACGCAGGAGGCTGAAATTTGGCATGTATGTTCCTTGGGGACCGTAGGGGTGCACTAAGAATGGATTACCCGTAATTCCCACGGGATCGGCCAAAACGGGTAAATTTAAAAAAAATGCAGGCATAGCTGTTGGCGTCCTCTAGTATACTAATAAAGTACATGGCAGCCTTGTGCTTTGTCCCTGGTACGCAGAAACTTTCTAGTTTGAAAACACAGTGTGCACGACTGATGTTTAAGGTGCCGAATACGTGCATATAAAATTGATCGTTTTTGCTTAGTAAACGGTAAAACAAATATTAAGTGGAAATGCATGTCTCAGAGGTTACTATAATGTTTTCTGAAGGTATGTGAAGTCTGCCAACTCTCGCTTGGCCTGGATGGTGGACTATGACCTTACTCTTATCAAAGAAATGAGAAGCCTTTGTCCAGCATTGGCACAGTTTATAAACATTACTGATGAATTATGAATCAATAAATGATAAAAATAAGCCAACTCACCTAGCTGCAGTATCCCCATCAGCAGCTCAACACACCCGGACAGGAAGGCTAGTAGCACCGCGAACTCCGGGCCGAGTCCGTGGAGGTTCTCCCTCGTGAGGATGGCGGCGATGGCCGTGGGACCGATGGCTGAGTCCTTCACGGAGCCGAACACCGTGTACACGAAGCACGCCATGAAGGAGGAGTACAGCCCGTACTGAGGCGGCAGACCCGCCACTCCCGCGTACGCTATCGCTTGGGGGATCACCGTCAGACCTACTGTTATACCTGGAAATACGAGACATTTGGTATAATTTTCTGTTATGTTTACAAACGTTTCACGTTGCTAAAGGGAAGTATCTGGTTAGTCTATAATGCCACATTTTTAACCAAACTTGGTAGATATAATTATAACCTGACGATCTGATAAAGTGGGAGTAGAGGAAGTGGTCACTCTATAAAAATCTGTAGTTATGTGTATAGAAACTAGCTTTTATATAAATGAAATTTATAGTTTTTATAGATTCACACCTGTATCCCCGAAGGGGTAGGCAGAGGTGTACTATTACACCCACATTTGCCTTATGAACTTTAGGAATCTAAATAAAATCACCTTGTTATACCAAGCCATTCATACCATCACCAGGAAGTCTGCCGAGAAAACTTCAGAGATTAATTTATGCATATTATGTGTGTTTTGTTCATAATTTCATCGTTCATATTGTTGAATGCGAAAATTCACATGCTAACAAAATCGAAGATGTTTTTGCCGCACATCCTCTCTCGGAGACGCAGGCAAACACAGGAAGCGTCACAATACTTCAATACTTTTCACATGTCGTTATTTATTCAGGAAAGTGGCTGCCGTTTCCTCATCAGAAGCGAATTGTATCGCTAATATTTATTTGGTTAGAGCAATCCGTGTTGGCAGTACAATGGCTGTAGAACGATACATGTGATTAGGCTGGCAGACACCACGCTGTATCTCATTGTGCAGGATAAACGCTGTTGTATTTTGTTGCCATACTTTGGCATGGATCTAGTTTGACTGTCGATATCATAATTGCAATCTCTGTAAGAGTAAATAGCAGATTCAAGTGATAGAATCATTTAATGTAGCACCTCATTACAGCAACCGTTACATTGTAACTGTCGTGTCATGTTATAGGTGATACAAGTAGTAAGCAAAGAACTTGTCAATTTATGTACAAGTCCTTGTCGTGATTCTTGTTATTTGTGGGACATTTTTTAGCATGCGCTTTCTTAATGAACCAGTCTGGTGGAAGTTTTGACTCCACGGCTCGTGACATCTAACTTTTTCTGCGGCAACTTCGCAGCGACATCGCAGTCCCAACAAATTAGATCTAACCGGCTTTTTCTAACAATTGCACTATGAGGAAAGTAGGTACTCGAGGCTGTACAAAAACTACGTAGCTTGGATTAAACACTTTGTTATTTCGCCAAGGTTTGCAGGTGAAGGGAGAGATGCTGACGACAGTGCTCATTAATTATGAAAGACAAGGTAAGAAGTAATCGTGTGATTCACTCAGTTCTCAAGTTAACTCCAAGTATTAGGTCAATACTGTATTTTTTTAATCAGTATCATGCAATTATAATCACCGTTGCATAAGAAAACGGTGTAAATGAGATGTAATTGCTGTTAAACGGTTTGGAATTCAATTCAAATTATAATAAATTGCATATAAATTCTATCTTTAAAACCTAATAAATAATTAATCTTATTGAATGCAAATAGCTTAACAGCAATAAGAACAATTAATGAATATCTATGAATTCGATGAACATGAGCATGACAATGACGGAAAAAAAAAGTATTACATATCAACCTAATACTAAACAATGATACTCGTACAATATAGCAAAATAATTATATTCTAATATTTATTGCAAAATTAAGCGCATGTTCAGATGTCTGTTTATTTTAATAATTACTGTAAGGTATAGTAAAACTACAATTTCATCACTACAATCCAGTACTAGATTTATGAAACTAGTCTATATTTTAATTTAAAGCGGCGTGCATGATTGGCGCAATGGTTGCAACACACTGCGGCGGCACACAAAGAGCCTGTGATGACACACTGCGACCATTACACGCTCCACCGAACACTGCACTCAATCTCAGATGAATTGCTTTTTTGTATTCTATCGCAAGGCTGTAGAGTTCAAAGTCCCTTAATTGGAACCAAACATTACGCAATGCGAACCCGCACAAAAATGCGATTTTCTATGTGACCGAGGTCAATGCGCTTGTGCGGCGATTTGCATATTATATGTAGGTAGGTACAGGTACAGGTAGGTCTTCTATGCTGTATAGTATCTTATACTTTCAATAATAATTGTAACATAGACTTTTAGTGTTATACACCGGTGTAACGTTTTCATAACATTTCTTTCTATTAACATTATAAAATCCACAGGTGTAGAAGTCTGGGTGACAATATTGATATTTAATCATGTAATAACTAATAACAAAATTAATTGGCTCGTAGTTATAATAGCGCATGGACGCTTGAAGTATTTTGACGCTCAAAAAACGTAAAACGTACTATCTATAAAACATATTGTAATTGAGATAAATCAGTCACAATTATATAAATTTCAGGACATGAAGCAAAATCTATTACTCTATAACGATGGAATTTTGTAATAGCGTCACCCTATGAATTACAGGCGTATGCACTGAAGTGTAACACGTGAATGCATTGATATAATCACACACAAGCAGATTATCGCTGCGGTACATATATTTTGAATCGTTTGCCGCGTACACTATAGACCGTGACACGTCTGTGACGCATCCAAAACGTTACGCTCCGGTAGGCAGCTACCTTTACAATTAATAATTAGATAGGTTGGATATTTCCTTGATCTTTTTTATTGGAAATAATTGTTGATTTAGAGCAGTGAGTTTTGTTCTTATCTATTTTAAAATTTTAAAGAAAATCATGTATACAGACTCTTTTAAATGCGTATCTGGCGTATATCTTACAGAGGAAGTAAAATATAGATAGTTCAAATGTTCAAAGTTTGAACATTGTAACTATCTATATTTTACTTCCTACTTGGTTTGAACTTCATACCAAATATAACATTTTCTGTAGCGTGTTTGAGTTTTATTTAGTCTGACAAACATATTCACATCCTAATACACAGTGTCAATAAAATATTATTTCTTCTATATAAGAATTAATAAAGTCTACGAAGACGTACTTCATATAACCAGAAACGACTATCAATTATTAGGAAAGCTATTCCCCGCATATTTTACGATCTTTAGTATTAAGAAACTGTAATACGAAATAGTTGGCACTCCTGTGTCTAGGGACAAGCTGAGTTGGACACCTGGTTTGTTGTTACCTACAACTATGAGATATAATTTTGTCTAACACATAGGTAGGTGTGCTTCTTTGTTTGTGTGTATTGTGTTTGCTAATAAGTTTTAAATATACCATTGATGCATTAAAAATTAAACTTGTGTCGCGAAGGACTTTATAAATAATTAATCAACGGATACAAAGTAACTGCCTCGTTGGTCTCGCGGCATAAATGTGCGCGTGGGATTAGGAGGTCTCGGGTTCGATTCCCGGGTCGGGCGAAGTGTTATTGGGTTTTTCCGTAAGGAAATTCTCAGTAGCAGCACGGAGTCTGGTAATGTGCCCGGTACGGCAATAGGCTCGCCCCCTATTACGTGGGACCTAAAAATTCATGGCGAAATGTGGGTGTAATATTACACCTCTGCCTACCCCTTCGGGGATACAGGTGTGAGTCTATAAAAAAACATACAAAGTAACCAAGTGTCAAAACAACAAATAGAGTATCACACAAGTCGATGTGGAACCCACAACATTCGCAGTGCTTAACAGCGAGGCAATCACACATTTTTTATTATAATTAATCGTTTTATACATTTATGGCATTAAAGTATAATTCTCTCTATAAAACATGGCACTGTAGATCTAAGACGATATTCAAACTTATGTTTGTGAATACAAAAGTCTCGCAAGAAGGATTATACCAAGTGAATAGTACTTATTATTGAATAATACATTATGTCGACTCGTGCAAGATGTTAGACAATGCTTGCTCTGTCTTCAGTGGAACATGCCGTCACGTGTCGAGCGACACGAGATGTATCGAGTTGCACGCGTTATAGGATATTGTGATATTATAATGATAATGTTTATCATACTACTATAGGTATCATATATGTCTGAAGGAATCTGGTGTTATTTTTTTCGTGTGTGGAAAACCTCTGGTGTCGGCATTTTCAGGCTGCCCGAAGGCCTCCGACATAGCCTAACGAATCTTATACTGAGACAAGAAACGGGATCAACAGCTCTACGTAGCCTCGAAGCACGGTAGCGCTCAGATGTAAATGCCACACGCGGTCACCCATCCAAGTGGTGACCTGTGCAAGCGTTGCTTAACTTTGCCGATCTACTACGAACGGCAAGCCAAGTCGGCGAAAATAAAATGTCATCTTTCTCAGACCCGTTACTTCAATTTGGGTTTTGACACCATTCAGTATCCATTATGTTTTTACATCGAAGTGAAATGTTTGACGTCCACTAACTATCCTTTGTACGAAGCATTCTAATGAATCGTCTCTATAGTCACGTTGTCACAGTTCTCGTGTTGCAGTGTGTCAATTGTTCAGCCTTATTAGGCTCCGTGGAATGGGTGATCAGTGTTTAACGGTCCAATGTTTCATGTCCAATAATCTCATCACAAAAGGTTAAGCAGTTCATACGCTAAAAATAAGAACTGTATTTTCCTATCAGGATTTTAGATTTGTTATTGTTAACAGTTCCTGCTTGCTTTGTGTTAGATTTACTTCAATCACAGTCTACCTTTGTGATTATTTCATGTTGGAAATATTATTGAAATAAATTGGTGAAAGGAATGATTTTGAGAAAACTTTTCATTGAGCACATAGATGGCTTATAAGGACAGAATATGCGATATATAATATATATACAAAAAGCCATTTGTATATCAAGGAAGTCAGGGCGGCATACACTTACATACCTCCCTGAGATATATTTCTAAAGTCATAGAAGCGTTGCATGCTCTCTATACTCTACATAATTATGCATATTGGCAATGTATAATTGCCCGAATTGAAGTTTGTCAGTCTCCAGCCAGTGTTGTGGCTACCCGTCATTGTACCGTAACTTATTTTATGAAAAGTTATTAAAATATTTTTATCATTGCCGCATCTATTTGTAAGACATAACTGTCTGCGTCAACGACAACTTTTATTACCGGTGGCGTAAACTATAGAAGGGCAATAAAATAAAAACATATTAAATAATAAGTACACAGATATTTGCATGCGTCGATGCTAGAAATGTTTACATAATGAAGTTAATCATGTTCTTCGGTACATAAACAGAGCCGATAGCGACGCACAATTACTTCGTCAGCCGAGCGTGCCGTCGTGCCCCGTACCGACACGTAGAGCCGTAAATGTTACGTGATAATATAAGCTAATACATGATGCGAGAGATTAAGTACCTACGTGGACTACGAGATCCTATCAACAACTAGTATCAATAAGTTTACGGACATCTATGTAGTTCAAGGGCATTTAGAGATAACATGAGAGATTCGGAATGCAGTGACGCATTTGAACTGTCAATCCAGATATCACGTGAAGATGAGACCGGTCCTAAATCTTCTTCAAGGAATAAACCTTGCATTAGAAAAGGGTATTAAAAAAACTACTTGCAAATAAAACATAACAAAAATATGGATAACAGTATTACTGCAACGAGAGAATGTCTCAATAAATAAAATAGTTTTTGGAGTACCCCAGGGTCCTCTATTTTAACCACACTTCTTCAAAAACTTGTAATTATGACTGCACCAAGTTAAACTGCGAAGGGCGTTTTGGGCTCGATATCCACAGGAAAACTTCACACCAATTTGTAGATCAGTAGATCACACACGTTGCTACGGATTAAGAATATAAAGTGCCACAACCACATTTCATTCCATGGGCGTCGTAAGAGACGACTATGGAAAATACACGGAGCAAATACAATACTTAGTAAGAGATGGAAAACTCGGTATCAAACCCTGTACCAACGCGTTTGGCCACAATGATGTTATGATACATATCACCAACGGCCTATGCCAAGAAGTGGACTGCGATATATTGTATGAAGATGATGACACATTTTAGCGAGTTTCGAATCTGCATGTTCTTTGCAGTTATATAAAAGTTTGCCCGCGATACTTAAAGGCTAATGCAAGAGCGGACTTTTGAAAATAAATTATGTCTATGGTGTCTCACCAGCTATGACGTCAGAGAGTCCGTTACGTAGCGAGTACTTGGGCAGCCACTGCAGGATGGGCAGTCGTCGCATGAGGGTCTTGGTGGAGCAGCAGGCCCGGGCTCTTCTCGCCGCGTCCTTTCTCCACCCGCTGCTGCTGTTGCTGCCTGTGTCTTTGCTCGGTAGGTCGCCATTGTAGTTGCCGTTTGATGCTGGTGGAGGAAAAGTTATATGGTTATTAATGTTACTCAAAAAGTACCTCAATTTTATGGATGTTATGGATATGGTGTTGGATCTCATTCGTTATTCCAGGATTTCTGTCTGAAGTCTTTTATTATCTGACAGATTCAGGTACTGCTGGTCTTTAAAAAGTTTATTTAAGACGTAATAAAAATGTGACGATTTGAAATTATACGGGCAATCGGTAAGTGAAAACTGATAGTGCCTTACAATATGGATATTTTTACGAGAGTATGGCAAGGAGGAGTGGAATGTATGTAGGGTTCATGTATGTGTGTATTATTGTGAATATAAATGAGATTATTTATTCGATCTTAATTTCTCCATCCTTGAAAAGATTTGGATTCATAGGAGAGCATTTGAGAGTAATGGTGTAAACGATATGGCAGCGATATTTTTTTTACTTTGTTTGCAGGACGGTTGTTGATCGGTTACTTTTCTTGTATGTTTAGTTATTTATTTATTTATTTTTGGACTACCAGTAGTTTACATTATTCTTACATCTAAACATATTTGCAGTAGGTAAACTAAGGTAACTGTACAAAATTTTAAGGTGACATAGCATGCGTGGTATTAGCGAACACTAAAATACGAAAATTTTAATTTAATTGAAACACAAGAAAAAAAATATATAACAATAATATTGAAAAAACATGTTAGTCCCTCAACAATTTATGATGTATCAATAATGAACCTACTTATGTTAAATTATTGCACAGTTCAGGAGATAAGTTTTGTTCAGTCTGGTACAAATGAAGCCGTATCACACGTTGGTAACACTAAAATATGAGGCTCTTTATTAGTTTAAGTTAATCAAATACGAAAAAAGTTTTTTATTTAACTTCATATTTTATAAGAGTTTGTAATTTACCGGAAACATTTATCGGAAAAAATTGTACCTATTACCTAAGTCATTTTGAAAACGTGTAAGGTTTCCGGTAAATATCAATATTCTTTTACGGTAAAATGTAATGGCAGTATGTAATAGTAAATATACGTTATCGATAAGTTGTTATTCTGTGAACGGTTTTTAAATAGTTACAGAATTTGCTATTATGAAATAACGTTTAAAAACGTGTCGGAAAGTTAAAAAAACTGTATTCCTTGATAAAAAAGTCTTGAATAGAGTTCTCTAGTTTTCCGAACTTAAAAGGCCGTTGTAGCCAGAACGAGTTTTTAACTGTTGCCCCATCTCCGATTATAGCCATGTGAACACTATATACATATGCCCAAATAACAAAGTATCAGCAAAAATAAAATGTTCATGTTAAAACTAGTGTTTACAAATACATAATTATATGGACAATAATAAACAAATAATAAAAACATAGTGAGTCACCAATGAATCATAACAGTGTCTCGGAAAGACCTTTTCCTTACGTTGCTGATACACTTGAGCGTTCACTTATGTAATCAGCATTCATGCAAATGTGAAACAGAGATGTTTCACAGAAAAACAAACAAGAGCGCTTTAGCGATCATTCTATCAAGCGTTCTGGCGAGCATTCTAGCAAAGGGACATAAATGCTTCGACCTTTTTGCCGATTAGAGTACACTAGAATGGTCGTGAAAATGTTCGTCGTTTGGCTCTATTCGTTGTTCAATTCGACAAATTTAAAAACGGCAAATGTTTGATGTTCTCTCTGATGATACAACAAGAATTTTGTTCTAATAATCTGAGGACGTTCTCTTACAAGAGAATGCTTAAGCCTATACTTAAGCATCTTTAAAGCCGTGGACCGCTTTCTAGTCTTTATTAATTTAACAGAATACTTATATATCTAATAATAATAATATTCTACCACAAACACACATCACCATCTAGCCCCAAACTAAGCAGAGCTTGTACCTACTATGGGTACTAGACAATGGATAAACATACATATATACTTTGTTTTTGTAAAATACATACATGTTATAAATAGAAACACCCAGACCAAGACAAACATCCATGTTCATGCACACAAATGTTTGACTTGTGCGGGAATCGCTCAGTCGCTTACACTCCCGCTACGCCAACCGGTCGTCATATTATTAGTGTTTCCACAGCCTCCTGAGTCACCAGTTTCACTTATACTAACGTAAATATCTAGATTATCAATGTATAATGAAGTTCAATAACTGTTGTGACATTTCCGTCACTGTTTCAAGCTCGCGTGTGTTCAGACATGCTTTGACCACTTAAATACATGTCTTCCATACATCTGTGTAAATACAAACTTCACATAGCTAGGTAGTAGGCACATTGTCTCGTATCCCGGTTAATTTCACCGACTTGCACAATTTTGTGTTTGACCAGCTGATATGACCGGTAAGATTTATGAGTAGGCACTGTTGCAATTGAAATATTTAGCAACGGTTCAAGGTTCACAATTCGAACCGGGACACATGAATAATGTTGCATGTTTATAATGTTAATTAATCAATTCAGGCAAAGTTAATGAGTTTTTACAAGGACTCTCACAAGTGGATCGACGATATTCTTTATCTTTCTTTGTTCCAGAAAGATGATTCTCCAACTAGGATGAATATGCGATAGTGGATTTTCGTGTATTGGCGGACTGTTTACATATTTATTTAGTCTGAGTTCGTTCTTTGTGTCCAAAAGGACGTATGTACAGCGATGGGAAGCAGCAATTTGTAGAGCACACAGTGTTGTCTTCTATGGGAATCGAACCCACAACACTTGATGCAGTTAAAAGCAGTGAAACGGACCCTTAAACCATCTAAATCATCTTAAACCCATATTCAACCATTATTACATTACAGTACACATGCACTGAAAAATACTGTTACTTTACGGGTAACCTATACTTATAATAATATGCCGAAATCACTGAAAAATACTGTTTGCACAAAATCAACTCGCTGTCTGATTTTAAAAGAGACTGTAAAACATGCCACAAAATTGACGTTTAAACAATTTTTTATCAAAATTAAAAAAAAACACACAACAAAGTATTATGTTACGAGTAAGTATATCGCTGTTTATTTTTATTTAGTAGTCATATTTATACTATACAAATAACAAATTAAAGCTTTATTTAAGGCGCCGTGTACAGCTACTGAGTTCAGCTGTTGCTGTCACTGTCGGATTGTATGCATAAGAAAGAGAAGCGCGACGACGACGGGACGTTCAGAACGAGTTATTTATCATTAAATACATTAATCCTTACAAATATCTAATTTCAATCGATAAATAAAAACAACAGTTCCCTTTATTATTATATATTACATCACTGTTATTAATATTATCAAGATTTGTTTATAAATAATACAGTTACAATTGCTACAATTTCAATTTAAATGGTTATTTTATGGTTTTTTTTATCGAGAAAATTTTCCGAAAACGTGTTTTGAACACAATGGTCCCCCCATAAATATGATCAAGATTAACATATATTTTTGTAGCTGGTCTAAAATGTATAGGTACATTTGGCTAAAAAACTGTTTTGTGAAGCCTATTTTGACTAAGTCAAGTCTGCCTTAAGAAGCAACCACTCATGACTTCTAAATGTTATTTTCGTTGTCCATACCAGTTTACTTATTATTCATATCAATACACATTATATCATTTAAATCCTCAAAATAATAAAAAATTATGCCCTGACAAATAACATATACCGAAGCTGTTTACTAGTATGTCGACATTCGAAAAGTATCCTAAAACTTGCCACTTATAGATATACTAGCCGTTCCCCGCGGTTTCACCCGCGTCCTGACGGACCCCTATTTTTTCTAAAATAAAATATAGCCTATGTTACTCGCAGATAATGTAGCTTTCTAATGGTGAAAGAATTTTTAAAATCGGTCTAGTAGTTTTTGAGTTTATCGATTACAAACAAAAATATATAAAATTCCTCTTTATAATATTAGTGTAGATAAATGTTATATAACAACACCAGTTTATAAAAACCAGGAACACTTAAGCTTCTAGTAAACGTCCACAATGAAATATACCTAACGCGGAAAACCCTTACCTAATGACATTAATAATGCATAACTAGCTTCTAAGTAACTGCACGATACGGACGCTTCGCTTAAAATATGGACGTTTTGTAATAGCTTGTAATGTTAACGAGACAGAAGAATAATTTCTGAATGAATTATTTATTATAAAACAAAGCTCATATGCTGTCAAATCTGGTTAGACTAGTAAGCGGACCTCGGCCTTCAAGGCGAAAGATGCGATCGTTATAACGCTAAGACTATGAATTATGACGATTCAGGAACTAAGTTTAACATCAGACTACGTCTCCGAATATCACTAGTTTTAAAAGGTCATTAATTTATTTCCTTTCAATAATTGAGACAGCTACTGTTACCGATAAATATTGAACAAAGATGAAGTGGCTTTTTGCATGGTCAGACAACTCAATTTGATCTGACGACATGATCTACCAATACTTAATAGCTTGATTATTATTCAGAGCTGTAATGGACAGTCACAGATAATTTAGAAATTGGATTTTCAAAATGGCACAAGAAATGTAGAGTCAACCTCAAAAAGGTCGTAAAGAGAGGTAAAGAGGCTGCTCTTCAGCGACCTCCATGTGAAATCGTGAGAAACCTTTCAATTATAGGAAATCATGGCACCATCGATCCACTACAATTAAGCAACTACACAAATTCCCTCATTGGGGATATTTTTATTTGGTCCCTTTCCCCCTAAGATTTGATCTGAACTGAAGTGTGGAAGAAGAACGAACGAAATTGAAGAATGCAATAAATATAAAAAAAGTATTTTCTCCATTGCTGTCGACATAGCGACGTAGACTGTGGACTAGGTTCAACATTCTGTTTACTTCTTTGTCTGCCTTTTATAATGAATACAGTAGTATTCGATTCACAACCATAATAGACATAGTAAAGTTGTGTTTGAAGTATCAAACCACAAATAACATTTTGAATACGTTTGCTGGTGTACACGAAAGGACGAATGCAGCAATAATTTGTCCTTAAACGTTGTGGTCGCATTTAAAGGTACCTATGTTCCTAGTGAAATTGACAGCTGTTTTGATATGTCAATGTTGTTGACAGATCTGCAAATATGGCCGACAGACAATGCGTCCGCGTCTACATACATGAGTGACGAGCGTTGTGGACACAAAAGAAATGTGAACGATTAGTCGCGCCTTTCCAAAGGCAAAGTATTGTTGCACGCGTTTTAGCTGATAATGAAGAGAAATGTTTTGATTTGTTTTATATTATTATAAAAAATAAAAGGTTTATACTCTTTGTTGAAACGATAACAGCTAAAAATTTGTGTTTATTTCCTAACAGAATACTCTACAGCGTTACTTGGTATATCCTCTGTACAGTTTCATCCGTATATACCATATATATACCATAGATCTATAATCAAAATATTAATCTACCAAATACATACAACACCTACTGGCCAGACGGGTCGATATTGGCTTTGATGTCAAGTTTTCTGTCCCTTCACAAAATTGATATAAAAATAGAAACAATATAAAAAGGATTTTTGTAAATTACTGCTTCACAAAGATACTATTTGTTTGGCGTATTTTTCTAAACAGCCTCCTACGACACCCACGGGATGAAATGGTGTAGCGACGCATTCTTAATTCATAACTAGATATATTTAAGAGATCGAAGAGAAAACCTGTGTCATTTATTGAAAGATAACACGTGCAAAAGACTGGATATCCAATAAAAAGATTCTGTACTACAATAAACTACAATAATAAAGAAATAATTGCGGAAGTAAATCTGAAAAATTCCCAAGGTTAAACTTCTGAATTAATTTTTATATTGACAGGCTTGAACTCGGTATTACATTTATTTTAGTTTATTTTAAAGAACGTGACTAGTCTTAAAGGAAGTTATGAAATCGTTTTGAAATCCACAAGAAGTCTTAAGAATTGAAGCTATTACAGAGACCGAGAGAAGGCTCAATTGACGGAAACAAAACGCAGTTGATAAACATGAATGAGTTTTAAAGTTTTAATGCAGACGCAATATTGAGAAGAAGCAATATCAACCATTGTATCAATGTATCATACACTAGTTGATATCAAGGAGAAGTTGGTACTCATAGAGCGTCTTCTCTTTTATAAGGAAGCTTTCCTTTTTTTTTGTATGAGTGGGTCACTTTGATATCGGAGTTTTCAGGCCGACCAAAGGACTCGACATGACTTAACGGTCCTTGTCCTGGGACAACGACTCGGATTGACAGCTTCATGTGCCCTCCGAAGCACGGTAGTGCTGTGATGTCAATGCCACACGTGGTCACGCATCCAAATGATGAACTGTGCAAGCTTTGATTCACTTTGCCAACAAATTACGCACGGCAAGCCAAATCTCGCTATGAACGCTACTAAGAAAGCAACAACCTGCACCCAACGCCTTCCAAACCGGTCAAGCAGTATCATAGATCATTGTCACAGACAAAATCTCGATCGAATTGTTTATAAGTCATCGGTCTTTTGTTACAAACTTCGAACGTAAATATTTTTTCAGTAGTACAAACAACAGTCCACAATGACTGGTACCGGGGTATGCACTTGATAGTGATTCTATTGTAACATTCCGAATCTGTTCAACGAAACTTTCCTACGTCTCAACTCTACTCTTTGATTCACAACCATAATAGACATAGTAAAGTTGTGTTTCTTGCTGCAAGCTGTTTGTTTTGTTGTATAGCATAACACATACGGTAGGAAAACAGCAAGTCAAAATAAAGAAAAAACAAAATACGAAACAAAGCAAAAATAGTAAAAAAAAAATTACATCCATACATACATAGACTCACGCCTGATTCCCCGAAGGGGTAGGCTGAGGCATATTAAACGCCCACTTTTCGCCAGTGTTTTGATCCCACGTAATAGGTGGCGAGCCTATTGCCGCTTATTGGGATATTTTGTTTGCCAGAGCCTCGTCTGTTTATCGGCAGGTGCACCACTTGCAGGTGAGGTTGGCTTGGGACCCTAAGTTCTTGGTGGGAACCCTATGCACAAAAATAGTAAAAAAAAATTGTTCTTGGATTTGATGCATTAGATGTGATCTTATTTTTTAATTTACTTTAATATTAGCATGCTAGATACCACAATACTAAAGCATTGTAAAACACATTTATGCATGTCAAACTAAAAATTTGCACACCTCTAAGAGGTAATAATTCTTTTTTTTTTTTTGGTTTTATGGTAATAGGCGGCAAACGAGCAGACGGATTGCCTGACGGTAAGCAATTACCGCCGCCCATGGACACAAGCAACACCACAGGAGTCACAAGTGCGTTGCCGCCCCTTTGGGTTGGGAAAGGGGATAGGATGAGGAATGGGATGAGGGAGAAGGATTAGGGGATATAGGGCCTCCGGCACTCTCACTCACCGAACGAAACGCAACAGTTTAGGTACTGTTACTTTACGTTGATTTTCTGTGAGAGGGTAGTACTTCCCCGGTCGAGCCGGCCCATTCATGCTGAAATCAGCAAGGCTCTACTACCTGGAACTGGAAAATTCAGCGGACTTTCTGTTTTTGTAATAACTTATATATTATTATGTACCTGTTTTATGCAAATAAATATGATTTGATTTGATTTGAAGGTTGCATAAGCAGCAGTAATCAGGTATTCAGTTTAGCATATGTCCGACCTGAAGACTAACGCTGTTTTTTTAACTAGTCCCCGCAGTAAGCCTACGGATATCACGCCCCGCATTGTACCTTAGAGTACTGTCTACTGTTACTACTATCTAGGAAGCAATAAGGACGTAGCATTACTTAAACCAAAAGCGTACTACCTATAGCTTAAGTTGTAGCCGAAGCGACGGGTTGTCTAAGGGTTCTATCAGACAGAGAGCGGTCACGCGGTCAATCGTTCAAGCGGTCAGTTTTGCGTTCTTTTTGTAATATTACGTTACATAGGGTCCTATCAGACAGAGAGCGGTCACGCGGTCTATGTAACGTAATATAACACAAAGAACGCAAAACTGACCGCTTGAACGATTGACCGCGTGACCGCTCTCTGTCTGATAGAACCCTAAGCGACAGTTTTGGGCGTTCACCGCAATTTTGTGGTACAGGGATCGATCAAGGTTTGCGAAATGAGTGTCAATATTGTCTTTTATTGTTGTTGCTATTGATCTGTAAGAAATAATTCTTATTGACGTTTACGAAGACAAAGTTGGTTGTTATAGTTTCAAGCTTTAAGTAATAAAAGTAGAGCTTGTCTACATTATGCAAAGCTATTAAATTCAGATATTTTAGTTAATAAAACGCATATAATTAAATAACATTGTACTAGATAAGGGAGATTTTTAGAACAAGACAACTCATTGAGAGTGGAGAAACTTATGTCTTGTGTTATGTTATGATCAAACCTATACTGGTATTAAACAATGTATACCTATGGGCGCTTGTGCACTACAAGGAATTTTACTGTCCGGCTGTCCGATTTGAGTAGATTTTCAAGACTAGGACTCGTTAGAGTCCGAGTCTTTCGAGTCCTTAGAGTCTTTTGAGTCCTTTCGAGTCTTTTAAGTTCTTTGAGCTAGTCTGAGTCATGAACTTCTGTTGGTGTATTATAATTGGTAATACTGAGTGATTTTATATCTTCATCCCGGGCCCGGAAAAAACGGCCCAGGATGGGGAAAAGTAAAATATAGGACGGTAAAATTACGTAGGTATAGTGCACAAACCATACCCCTAAATGTAGGGCCCGCCATATCGGACCGTCAAAAATCGGACTGCCGGACAGTAAAATTCCGTGTAGTGCACAAGCGCCCTATGGTAACAACGGATGATTTTAGTCACGGGAATTCATAACATAACAATGGATATTTTGGATTTTGTCTACATTACTGAATATTTTCTATATGTCTACACAAGTATAATTTAAACGATGGCTTAAGAATAACGAACGATTTGAAAATTACCAAATTGTGAAAAAGTTATGACGAGTTTAACTATTAGATACGAGTATGTTAAACAATGTTCATAATATTACCTCTACGTACGTTAAGCTGTTGCTTATACAAAAACGATTCAAAATTCAGTTTTTAAAAGGTTGTTATGTTGGTAATTGGGTTGTTTTCAGGTAGTCATTATCTTGATGACCAGTGACATCAGAGAATAGTCAAACGCGAGCTATGAATATTTTTTGGGTCTAACATGTATAGAAAAAAAATTAAACCTTCAGAATCATGCGGTCAAAGAGGATACGTAAAATATTAGAATAGGTGTTTCATTTAAGAATTAAACGGTATTTAAGTGTATTGTAGAGTAGGTACACAGTACATTGGACGACTATGCCAATGTCGAATAAGGAGCTCAATACTTGTAGATGCTGGGATACTAGAAGCTAGTTAATAATGTATACAGAAACGGAAGCATTTTATACAAATTTAAATTAGAATGTGTAAGAAAAGCGGTTCATCATCGTAATGATTATTATAGATAAAGTACTTATGCTTTGTTGTACGCCACAAGATTAATATCAAAGCAATAAAAAATGTCATAGAGGTTTTAATTAACTGAAAATCGAATCATGTGCGTGGATGCCAAAACTAAAAACTACAATACAATGCTCTTCTCTATTCTTCATTCTTCATCTCCCGCTGCATACCTTCAATCTACTTTTCAATATTTAAGCTCCAATCACGCAAAAGATCTTCGCTCCTCTAATAACCTACTACTTTTATGCCCATCACACACTTCTGGACTTGTACATGTACACTCTTCTTTCACAGTCCAATCAGTCCTACTCTGGAATGCCCTTCCTCTGGAGATCAGGACGGCTACTAACCGCTGGACGTTTAAATCAAAGGTGCGAGAACATATTCGTAAGGGACTATTGGCACAATCATCCTAATCATTATTTACATATCTTATTATATATACATATATATTTATAATTTACATTTATATATGCTTAGGTATATATGTGTATTTATTTATTTTATCTATTTATGTATATACATTTATTATATAGTATGTATATAATGTTATATCTATGTACTTATTCATGATATTTATAATAAAATTATAACTCTTTTCAAGTCTTCAAATAAAGCAAAACAGTTGTACGGCCTACCATACCTATCTCTGCATCACCCTATGGTTGACTGGAAGAGAATGCTTTTAGCATTAAGTCCGCCAATGTACCAATATATTGTACATGAAGTTTTAAAATAAAATAAATACTATGATAACATTTTTCACATCTTCTAATTAGTCCGGCAAAGTAAAACAGATTATGTTTATTAAGTAAACAGATATATTGCCAAAATAACGTAACTCCATCAATTGCAACTTTATGCACGACCGCTGTTGGGAAAGATCCACAGTACCTACAACACAAGGGGCACGCGCCGGACGTTTCCACACTGAACCATTATCCACTATGGCTTTGTGTCCAACAATACAACCAACGTGCTCCCGAGGTATAACACTCGTTGACTCTGCATTTACACTAATCAATAGAGAAAGTTTGGGGAGAATTTATTTATGAAGTATTCTAAAATACTCAATATACGTTTCCTATTGGAGTAAGAACACAACTGAAAATCATTTTTATGAATATGTGATACATGGGACATGTTTATGGAGCAAATTATTAAGAATACTCGTAATAATTTGCTCCATATTCAGTAAGCAAGGAGTTTTGTTAACCCGCAATAGAAAAAGTAACTTTAAGAAAATTGTGTAACCAGCGTTCATAGGTGATTTACACATTATGATGAAGGTATGTCTAGAAAAAGACATAAGAAATCTTAATGTAGAAGCAAATTTTAAGTCAGAGACGTATGAATGTGTTGTAAAATAATTCCTAAATATTAAAGTAAGTACTTAGTTTTATTTTGTGCTATAGTGAGCATTTTTGTCTGCACTAGCAAATAATATTAAAGACATAAAGACATATTTATTTCTGCATTTTGGTTGTTTACAACACTTATACATGTCAAAACCCTATTCTAGATGATGCCGCCTTTTCCTAGCTAAATGACTTCTTGAGAAGAAAGGTCGAAACCAAGGAGCAAGTATACATGGAGTGATAGCTTTAAGCATAAACAAGAAACCTATCGTTATTTCTTTTTACTTGTATAAAATTTGATATGTGTAACCGAGACAGATGTATTGTATTTATTACCTCTTGAAATACTCATGTCGCAATTTTTTCAAAAGAAGAAATGACTGTCAATAGTGATGTACTCATGCATTAATCTTTTATTGGTATTGGTATATAATTCGGTATGCAGAGACAAGATAAGCATTTGATTAAGTAATATACCAGCAGTATATTATTTTACGAGCTTTTATTTAGAGTATAGTACTTAGGTGCCTACAAAGAAACAAATACTGTAAAAAGAGAGGTAATAATAAGATATGATTGATCATATCTTATTATTACCTCTCTTTTTACAGTATTTAGGAAAGTAATTGAAAAAAAAGGTCTAAATAGTCAAAATCATTTATTTATACCACAAAGTAATGTACACGATAACTGCCCGGCAGGTCTGATACTATATGTATTACCAAAATGGGATGTACATGGGCGGAAACAGTTAACATTTACGAACAATATTTTCATCCTGAGTTCCAGAAGTGCAAGCCATGTTCACTCTTGAAGCTTTATTTTCGCTTCTAAAAATAAGGTTCCGTTATTTCGGACATTTCTGAAAATTACAACACAAATCTGTTTATGATATACCTACATATATGTATATATGATTACTATAGCATATTTTAACAGTTGCAATGTTGGTATATATTGATTGATAAAAATATAAGTTAATAAAAATAAAGTAGAAGTACAAACCTCATTATTAGATATCTGGTTAGTAAAAATAGTAGGCACAGCAAAAGAATGCAAAACTTTTCTTTAAAATCCTTCTTGATAACAAGCAGACACAAAATCAAGCGAACAAAGTTTAGAAGAGAATTAGACTGTTGCCATTCTCCCTTTCTCATATTTTGGACCCAATTTAGTTTCAAACCTTCATTCTTTGGAAATCTACAAAAAATCACAATTAATAACCAATTATTCAAATTATAATCTTTCAGAAACTGGTTTTCTAACAGACAGTTGTATTACAACACTATCCTCATATTTTTATCGAAATATTTCTATTATATTTATTTCATTGTGACTATTGGAATAAAAATATGTGTCAACGGTGGTCATTATCTTTATCTTTAAGTATAAGCTTTACAAATATCATTGTAGAATTATTACGTCAGATATCTACAATTTTACTTATTATGACTTACCGGTGGTAAGATATTTTTTGACCATTTTCGGTCAATAGTCCCATTTGGCTTTTACATCCGACGGCATTACAAACTATGGTCATTTTTTAATGTTTAGAAGTGGTCATATCTACTATTGTAATATTTTGTAGCAGTTAAAATTGCAATTTATTTTGACACGGCTTTCACTCCAGCTGGACGAACATCGACATGACATAACATTTTTCTTGGCATATGTCATTCAAGGCTGTATAAAAGCTCTATGGCTATCATACTCGAACATATGCAGTTTTGTAATTAAAGAGAAAAGAGATGCATATACGTTTTCTGCTCATTTTGAAATGCTCCCTCCATGTATACTTGCTCCTTGGTCGAAACAAACTCAGAGTCATTGTTTTTTTTGGTCACTTCAATTTTTTTAGTCTTTTCTTCATCTTTTAAAGTCCAGACAAAAAAGGGTTTAGTATGCAAGTACAATGCAGGAAATTATCTGACGCTTTTGACTGACTCGGCCCACTGATGGCCCGCATTCAACAGCAATCGTACGGCTCAACCTTGATTGAGGGAGCCAGCACGATCTGTATCACTATGCCTCCACGCCATCAGAAGGTGTATGCATAAGCATGTCAGCCTAAGCCATCAGACAGGTTGCCACAACTACTTGTTTATATGTTCAATAATACCCACATCGTACTCACAACTTTACATGCTAATACACAGTAAAATACATGTTGCAAACAATAAGTAAAAATAATAAAATTAATATTGAGATAGGTATATGTTTGTAAATACATATATATTATAATTTATTAGAAACAAAAGTAATAATGACATGTGTAGGTATAGCAAGTCTGCGAAGTGACTACGATGTAATTACTATTTTCGCTGAGCGCGATCTCTGTTGACCATGTAGATTAGTTAAATAAAACACTTAAAAGGTGTTAAATATTGTTATTAACATCCACTAAATGTGAAATGAAAATCTTAATATATATTTCACCGACGACCCGGTGGCGTAGCGGGAGTGTAAACGACTGCCACGCCGAAGGTCGCGGGTTCGATTCCCGCTCAAGTCAAACATTTGTGTGCATGAACATGGATGTTTGTCTTGGTCTGGGTGTTTCTATGTATAATATGTATGTATTTACAAAAAAAAAACGTATATAAGTATGTTTATCCATTGTCTAGTACCCATAGTACAAGCTCTGCTTAGTTTGGGACTAGATGGTGTTGTGTGAATGTGGCAGAATATTATTATTATATTATTATTATTATTATTATATATATATTTCTTGTGTGCGTGTGTATGTCACTGAACTCCTCCTAAACGACTGGACCGATCTTGATGAAATTATTTGTGTGTGTTCAAGGGGACTTGAGAATGGTTTAGATTCACAATTTAGTCCACTAGAAAATGTTTTCTTTACTAAATTTTTAATTTGTAAGTAGTTGTGGATTTTGGAATGTTTCACATTGGAATCGACGGACTGCGCTGCTATCGCAGTGTCAAATCTTATATTAATAATTTCGTCAAGGAGTACTGTATCGAAACCTTACCTGAATAATAAAACATTAAAAAAATAAAGATTTCGAGTCGACCACATGTATCCGCAAAATCCGGATTGTCGAATATTTTGTTAAATTCTAATGGTTCTGACAGACAAATCACAGTCGCCATATTGGCCACTCTAGCGAAACGCCACAGATACCGGATAACATTTTGAGTACTACTAAGTCTTAGTACTAAGTAGTTTGTATGTGTAAATACTTTTTGCAGTTATATTTCTAAAAGAGAGGTTGAGAGCCACCACACTACAAGAGCTGACATTCTTAAAGAGTTAAAACGACAATAAAAGGAGATTTGTGTTACCCCGAACATAGATAATATACTATAACTAGAGAACCCCGAACTTACGCGAGCGAAGCCGCGGGCAAAAGCTAGTATAACAATAAAAATCTGCGAAAAAAAATTCAATGAACTTTATTATGGTGGGAATTGAACTTCGACCATCGGCAACATACGAGTAGCTACATGTTTGTTTGAAGTAATTATATAATTACGAAGCAAACATTACATAGCTTCAGTAATTATAACAAGACTCATTTACATTCCTTCCTACTTTGTATAGTATTACATAATTTTATGATACCTACACTTTAGACATGGCCTTGTGATTTAAGCAGCTCGTTACAGATCAACGAAGTTAAGTAAGGTTCAGAGAGGTCGCAGATTGGATGGGTGACCACTTGAATGGCATTTATATCAGAGCGAAACAGGGTTTGCAGCGCACATGGCACCGTCCTCAAAGAGCTCAGAGGGTCTAGTACGAGCTTGCACTCGATCGTCACGGTGGACGATAGCCTAGTCGACGGGAACAATTTCCATACAGTTTCTAAATGCGCCCCCTAGCGGTCTCTATCAATCGCTACTCTCCGTTAGGGGCGCTTTTAGAAAATGTATGGAAATTGTTCCCGTCGACTAGGCTATCGTCCACCGTGACGATCGAGTGCAAAACTCATACTAGACCCTCAGATATTTACATAGAGGCGCATTTCCTATGGGCGCTCTGAAGACAAACTTTCTGTGACCCAAATTGCCGCTTGGCGGCGTGGCAGTCGCGCTGTGACAGCTGTCTCTACGACAGCAAGAGAGACGAACGTTCCTACTGTGTATCTTAACTACGAGAGCAAGAGAGACGGAGAACGACGCCAGCGCCGCCAACGGCGCTAACTACGAACTAAACTGGAGACAGTCTCCACTTGGAATCGGCACACGAAATCCTTAAGAACTGCGCTTCTATTCATGTTTCACAATAAGAATCGTTAGGCCTTCGGGCTCTGTAATTTCCTACACCAGAGATGGGACACACTTACACGAAAAAGAAAACAAAGAAATCAAAGTAGTATGTTTGTGACAACTGTATTAGAGGAGTATCGGCCTTATTAATAAGACATTAACTTTATATAGGTTAACTTAAAAACTGAATAATTTACAATGCGATGATTCACATACGTATGTACATACATACATAGACTCACGCCTATTTCCCGGAGGGGTAGGCAGAGACCACCGAACACCATTTGCAACGATCCTGACATACCTCTCTTGCTTCATTCACTCTCATCAGATTCCTCATGCATGCTCTTCTGTTCGAGAACTTCTGACCTGTCCTGTTTTTAGGATGTCTCCAATCTGGTCAGAGAACGTCCGCCTAGGTCTTCCCCTTCGTCCTGTCCCATTCACACATGCCTTGTATATCTGCTTGGTCAATCTTTCGTCATCCATCCTCTCCACGTGCCCAAACCACCTTAGCATACCTTTCTCGATACTTGTCACTACATCTTTTTTTGCCCCACAACACTCTCTTATCACACAATTCTTTACTCTGTCAGTCAAAGACACACCACACATATATCTCAGATTCACACATTTAATTTATATTATAAAATTAGATTAGGAGGCGTGAGTCTATGTATGTATGTATGTATAAAATTAGATTAAGACTTCTGTTTTAAAGAATTCCAACGTAATTAATATAATTATTTAATCAGCTGTTAAATCATAATTAATTATGCGTATTATCCATTTATTGCTAGTTTATTACCATACAATGAGTGTGCTAGTTTAGAATAGAGAATGAAAATGTTAGTTTATCACTTAATCGTTATTATTGCTAATTTATTGAAACGGCTGTTTAATTAACTAGTTAATTTCATTTTATTTATTTATCATTTAGAGGAGGCCCAAAATTACGCCTGCTCATATTTTTTGTAATTTTAACGTTTTCTGCCCGATCCCATTGGAATTCCGGAAAACCCCAGTAGTTTTGGCTGTAAGTACTTAGTTGTGGCTTGTCTATGAGTCAGTAATGGAAGAATTATGTTGAAGTATATAGGGGGCCAATTCTGCTATTTTTATATGACATTGATATTATATTTTGAATGGATTCAAAAGCGGTATTCTGATAACCTAATGTCATAATCGTATAATTTAAAATAAACAGTTCGTCGTTGACACATACGATCTCGTTACAATTTCATTCAAATAGCAGATAATTTAGAAGAATACGCTTTTTGTGACGTAAGTATGACACTAACATGATATTGAGACTATATTTATTTAGCAGAATTGGGCTCCAGATTGCTAACTATTTGAAGTTACCGTCCGCGTCAGTGCGCAGGCAGGCTTGTGAAGTTAGCCAGAACTCTCTATCGCCAACCGAATTTGCAAAGACAAACACGAATGCATCTTTGACGTTGTTGTTTCAATAGCCACCTCACAAAGTAAATTTCTGTGCCGCGACGAAATTAACAAACATTAAACAATGGAAACAAAAATACCTATACTTGGCAAACACTTTATGGAACATACAGAGTGTTGTCCCGTACGGGCATCGAACCCACGGAAGCGATACGATCTGTCAAACCACTAAGCCATACATCGAGAAATCTTACGACACACTCCAAATATTACGTCATGTAAAACCTCTCCATAAATTAGAAAACATGTTACCGTTTGTCGGCGCCAAAACAAATACACGTTAGTAATTGTGATGCATTAGAGAGAGAACGTTTCCACTAATTACTATCAGTGGGTGAGTGATCTGAATCATTAGTCTTGACCAGCAACATTCACTTCGCGAAAGTTACCTTAAGGACTTGTGGCATAAAGCAATAGATGGAGCGATTAAAACTACATTACGGTTGAGAAGTGGTGGCTAGAAGCACGCTCTGCCTGCATGGTCATACAGACTCCACGTTAGAAGACACGCAGATTCGACGAAAGTTGTTGTTGTTAATTCTTAGCTTCTTGTAAAATTCTTGGCAAGTTGGTATGCCTTAGAACAGATCTAGCGACAAAAAAAAAAACTTATTTAAAATCTTTTGTACTTAATTTTAACTATAAACATTTTTTTTTATTAAATATTGATATTACAAAGGTAAAATTGCATTGAAAAGGAAAACATACAACACACGCACAACATCCATATCAAATTACAAGTGCCAGACCTAGGCCAACACACGTAAATAAAATTAGAGATTGACCACAATGTCAAAGAGGTACGAAGCGAACTACTATGTGTCATAAAAGAGATAGGAAACCAGCCCTAGTAATATTTGTCAAACTACAGATTTAATATTTTATTTGCACTATCTGTATCTGTATCACTACATAGATAAAACAAAGTCGGTCTTCTGTCTGTCTGTCCCTATGTATGCTTCAATCTTAAAAACTACGCAACAGATTTTTATGCGGTTTTTTTAATAGATAGAATGATTCAAGAGGAAGGTTTATATGTATAATAGATGCGGGCGAAGCCGCTGGCGACGTTTAGTATTGTATAAAATTATTGCGTTACTGACTGACTGACAGGCAAAGTACAGCAAAAATTATTGTACGCAAGAAGCTCATATTTGTTCCTTGGGGACCGTGGATGATGCACTTTCCAAAATTCCCACGGGTTCGGACAGAAACGGTAACCAAAAATGTGTAGGCGTAGCTGCGGACATTCTCTAGTAATATTTAAAACCTTGTATTAATACTTGTTTACATTTACCGACTATGACTTGTTTGTACTAAAGCTAATAAGGGCACGTGCCAAGCGCATACGTCACCAGTCACAGCCGCCGGTCGTGTCGGTGAAACGCTCCCCGACTTTCTACCGCCGCCTGGCTCAAATGGGTGTCAAGAGCTTTGCATGACAGGCTTTGACTCACGCGTAGTACTACATTTGTTTGTATGCACGTGCCGTAGTGTTTAATGTGTGTTCAATGAATAGAAATAAGTTGCTAAGATGAGTTTCTAAAGTGCCGCGTTCAGAATTAGAAAGATATTGAGCTGATTTTTTTGATAATACCATTTATGGTCAAACGCAGTGTATAGTTTCTCTTGTTGTTTTTGCCCGACTTCTATAGGTCGTATTATGATGTTAAATAGACATTTCTTTATGATCGAGTTGTCGATGGCAAACGATTGTCATTTAAATTCGGCTGGTTCGTTCTAAGATAATCGCAGGCGAAGAAACTCTATATTTTGTTACTCATCGTAAACAAAGATTATTTACAATTTGGTGTAAATTGTTATTATTCATCCTTTCAGCTATTCTAAATACTTGTGTTATGGTTATGAGCTTGTATTTGTATCCATTGGTTAAGTTTCAAACCTACGACCTGGAAGTCTCAATGCTTTAAACTTTAGAGTATCGTTTGTTTTGATAGATACTTATCTTCTAATATTTTATTATATCAAGGATTATTTACTTTAGGATATATTGCCGAGGATTTAAGTCGAGGTTGCATACTATTCGTATTTTAATTAGGACCAATATTATCGTAAGTCAATAGATCTACTGATGGATGCAAAAGGACGACGGCGCCGTTTTTAATTCAGTATTGTATTTCCGAATCCAAACATAAATAACAAATATAAATAAACAACAATATAAAACTTCAGGAACCATTCGATTTCACATTTTTTTTGCACCGGTAGACTTTTCATTGTATTTATATATTTCAGATCAATTCCTTTTCTTTGTGTAGTTTATTTATCAACGAGAAAATTTACTTCTTGTAACCTTATAGAGCAACGCTTTGTTTACGCCACAAATAAGTCTGAATTATTTCAAGAACGCTACAGCAGTTTTGAAGAAAAATAGTAACAAAACTACAAATATTTACGTAAACATTACTTTTCGATGTTAGGTGTGTGAGGTAACCGTTATATTGGTGAATTTCCACGCGTTTTGTGAGTACTTCCGTAAAATCTCAAATATTCGCAAGGTTAAGTAAGTTATCTTTGGTGCGGTCAGTTTCTTGAAGGCAACGCTTAAGAATATTTATTTACTTTTCATAAGACTACTTCCGTCCTAATAATAACTGTATTTTATGGCGGATTTGACTTTTGACATAAAGTAAATCTCTCTCTTTGAAAAAGTTTCTAACGTGGTGACGACTTTAATGTCTTCCATGTGGTGAAATTACATACCTTGAGCCATTTTATTAATCACTGAGTGACATCAATAGCAAAGCTTACTAGTATTTATAAAGTTCTAGTAGAGGCAAAGACAGGCGTATCTATCGTTTATTTCCTTTCTATTTTTCTTTTAAAATCACAGGTAAAAGTGTAGATAATATTATGCCTGCAAAGCTACCTAAGCCATGTAATGATAAAATGCATGTTACCTATCATTATGAAGTTGCATAGGTCAGTCCGATACACGTTTCGCGATAGATTAGATAGTGTTTAGCGGACTTTACATAATTTTATTAGAGGATAGTACGTATAGCTTCAGTCACGACTGGTCAATGAAGAGTGGTCCAAACAATCTGAAGCTAGTTCCGAGCCAAACAGTTGGCATTCAACTTAAATTTTTTAAACCACTTGTACAGTTGTGTCTGAAAGTCCGTTGTGAGGCCTAGTTCCTGTGTCTACATTGAGCAGTATCCGCGTGTGTCGCGGTCGCACACTCGCGTGAGTACGCCTGCTATCGCACGCCGAGATCTTGCACGTGTCGCTTACACGTACATGATGTATATGCATACAGGGTGTAGCAGAAATCGGCAGATTTCTGCTGCTGATGAGTGGACAAGAAGGGGAAATAAAAATTAGAAAGTATGTTTGCCTTTTGGATATTAATGTGATAAACAACGAATACCTACAATGGTCATCCTAATTTGTATGATACATACAATTCTTGCGGTGACAGAAAGTACACAGCCAAAGAGCGCAAGAAGCTAAAATTTGGCATGTATGTTCCTGAGGGACCGTAGGGGTACACTAAGAAGGGATTTCCTCAAATTTACAGGAAGAAATGGAAGAATTAAAAACAATGTGAGGGCGAAGCTGCGAGCTTCTTCTATTAATCTAAAAGGTGATAAGTACATGTTTATTTCAATTTTTTTAGAACAAGATGTTCTGATATGTATTTTAGGCCTAATTACATTTGATTACGTTCTGATAAGGTACAGTAAATGTAAATGTAGAATCATTAAGTAATTAACGTTCATAAGTGAGTGTTGGGCTACAAAGAAGATGGATGAGAAGCGATTGCATGTGGCAGAGATGAGAATGTTACGATGGATGTGTGGAGTGACAAAAATGGGCAGAATTAGGAATGATTACGTTAGAGGTAGTATGAAAGTGGCACCCATAAATGAAAAGGTATTGCGTTAAAGGGCGTCGATTGGCCTCGTATAGACATGTTATGCGGAGAGAGGAGATGTATGTAGGTAAAAAAGTGATGAATATGCATGTAGAAGGAAGAAAAGGGAGAGGACGGCCAAGGAAAAGATGGATGGATTGTGGATGGATATGAAAGAGAAAGGGGTAAACGATCGGATAACTGGTGACAGAGAAGTATGGAAGTAAAGGACATACTGCGCCGACCCCAAATAAATTGGGACCAGGGCAAGACAATGATGATGATGAAGCGTCACTTTGTGGCCTGGATAATTAGAAATGATTTTGATTTTACTTATTTTTTGCCGTACTCATCTATAGATTCTGGGGCAAAGGTTTCAAAAACGCAACGATAAGAATAACTATGCATGTATCGGACACACTTTTGCGTGGCAGGTGTCAATTTTATGTGTGCCAGCCAATTAATTCTACTTGTAACATAACACCTTATTTTGTCATACGATTCTTTTACAGTATCAGGTTTAATTTAATTGATAATTTTGCCATGACTATCGGCGCCAAATATACCTACATATTTTTACGCTGACAGTAATGGCTGCGAAATTTAAACGTTGTTTGAATCATGTCGCGATTTCATGGCAATTCTGATTTTTGCTTCGAAAAGGTTTTCGTATGTATATTAAATCTTATATACTAATATAAATATAAAAATGAAGAGTTTGTTTGATTGTTTGGTTGAACGCGCTAATCTTAGGAACTACTGGTGAGGTTTGAAAAAATATTTCAGTGTTAGATAGCCCATTAATCGAGGAAGGCTATATAACATCACGCTATGAGCGACGGTAGCAGAGCAGTAGCCTTAAATATCTCGAGTGAAACCGCGGACATCCCTAAGTTGTTATACAAGAAGCCTGTCGAAGGCAAGAAAGATGTGGTGGCTTAAGTATTCCACTTAAACCACCACATCTGCTGTTTAACACTGTCCAAAGGGTCCAATGTGTGAGTTTAATTCCCAACGGAATGACATGTTGAGTGGTCCGTAAAAATAATTATTTTGTTCTTTGTGTCACTTTTCGCCAGTGTTTTGATCCCACGTAATAGGTGGCGAGCCTATTGCCGCTTATTGGGACATATTGTTTGCCAGAGCCTCGTCCGTTGATCGGCAGGTGCACCACTTGCAGGTGAGGTTGGCTTGGGACCCTAAGTTCTTGGTGGGAACCCTATGCACACGTTTTAATTAACAAGGGTTATAGAGTCAAATGTCTCCAACAGTCTTACAGATTACAGACGCCTTCTTAGATAGGATCACACGTTTCTGTGACATGTGGATATATGTATGTGTTTATACAGTTGCGTCCCGCATAAGCTTAAGCCATTTCTGCCACCCGGTCCAAATCTGTTGCACAAGCAAATACGATCATTTTGTAGTTTGGCCTTGAACAACCCAAGCAGCTGGGCTTCGCGTAAGCAGTAACAGAAAAACCGCTAGAAAACTATCAACATGGAACATTTTGCGAATCTCTTATTAACATATGAGACTATTTGAATATTCATACACATGTTTATATTGCAAACATTGTTTTGTTTCATGTATTATTGCGAAGCTACTGGTGAAATAAACATCGCAGATTTATTGTTTTGCAGAACAGATACGCTTCCTCGCATATTCCGATAGCAATTTGTAGTTTTTACATAAATACATACATAGACTCACGCCTGTTTCCCGGAGGGGTAGGCGGAGACTACGGAACGCCATTTGCAACGATCCTGACATACCTCTCTTGCTTCATTCACTTCCATCAAGTTTCTCATGCATTCTCTTCTGTTTAGGGTACTTCTGACCTGTCCTTTTAAAGATGTCTCCAATCTGGTCAGAGAACGTCCGCTAAGGTCTTCCCCTTCGTCCTGTCCCATTCACATTTGCCTTATATATCTTCTTTGTCAGTCTTTCATCATCCATCCTCTCCATGTGCCCAAACCATCTTAACATGCCTTCATCTTTTACCCCACAACACTCTCTTATCACACTATTCTTTACTCTGTCGGTCAAAGATATACCACACATACTTCTCAGTGCTCTCATTTCTACAGCATTTATTCTACTTTCAAGTCTCTTCTGCCATACCCAACTTTCACTACCATACATATGGGTAGGCACTAACACCCCTCTATGCACAGCCAAACGTGCCTTTTTGGACACGTTTTGAATGTTCATAAACGCCTTCAGCGCTCTATTTACTGTATTACCTGCATTAACTCTTCTTTCAATATCTTCTTAATAATTTGTAGTTTTTATCACCAATATATATTAGAATAGACAACATTTAGAATAGAATAAACAATTAACAGGTTCTTAATGTTTATATAGAAATGTAAAAATGCTAAGTGATGCTTAAAGCTATTTATTGGCCATAATTTTGACTGGTTTATGACTACGTTATGTAATTATATTGGAAAATTTTTGCCTGCTTAAGGTGAAGTTATGTAAATGATGGGTATTTTTAGATAATAGCCTATTTCATTAGCATTTATTTTGCGAGTTGTTTCTTCGCATGTTAACGAAATATAAGTGTTTATTGTTAGAGTTTGCTGCCGATTAGGAGCAGGATCTTTTACGATAAATATAGTTACGCTTGAGAAAATAGTATTTTAAAATTCCTACAAGTCCTCTGCATGCATACAGATACAAGAAAGACCATACCACCCGTTGCCCATCGCTCCTGAGGATGCCTCGTGGAGAGGCGAAACACGTGTCGAAGCATAGTCGGCGCATAGAGCGGGATACTGCACGTCAGGTATTTTCCTGGAACCCTTTTCCGCATTATTCCATCTATCCCTTATCGTTTGTCTTTAGAGGAGTTCGGTATTGACAACCTTTTTCTACTGCAATGCTTGGGGTGGTCAATTCGAGGATGCGTGGTGGGTTCCTCTTTCCTTCCATTAGGTTACAATGGAGTGCCGCCAAGTAACGCCTGATTCAATCAACTATAAGAAAGGCCATATTTAATTTTGACAACTCTTTTATTCTTTAGACATGACTCGCACGCTAGGAATATATGCAATGTCGCGAGGGCTTTTGAAACATTCAATCCGCGTACACGAAGGACACCCAGACTCGAAACAAAAATGTATGTCTCACACAAAGTGTTGTCTCGTGTGGGAATCGAACCCACAACACTCGGCGCAATGTCAAGCGGTGAGGCGACCGCTATGAAACAATTGCTAGATGAACACTGAATTTTTGTAATGCAGCGGCATCGCCTCGTAACGCATGTTAACTGTCGCATTGTAGTGTAAGCAGTAAATGTAAGATATGTTAAAAACTCACAGATTGTTTATCTTGTAAAATTTACTAACGTTTTAGCTTTATCTGGAGATTCTTGGTGAACACTGACAAAAACGAGTCACAGTGTCAACACTTTAAGGCGTCTCATTGCATGGTCGAAGTAATAAGTAATCATATTTATATATTTTTTTATAGTCTTACGCCTGTATCCCCGAAGGGGTAGGCAGAGGTGTAATATTACACCCACATTTCGCCATGAGCTTTTAGGTCCCACGTAATAGCCGTACCGGGCACATTACCAGACTCCGTGCTGTTACTGAGAATTTCCTAACGGAAAAACCCAATAACACTTTGCCCGACCCGGGAATCGAACCCGAGACCTCCCAATCCCACGCGCACATTTACGCCGCGAGACCAACGAGGCAGTCAGTAATCCTACAACTAAATAAAAAAGATCTTCTCTGTACTTTAGTACTTTTTGAGCAACAACATTAAAGACTCACGTAATATCATATCAGCAACTTAGAACGATCAGTGTCACCGCTGTAGATAATGTGAGTATTGTACGGTTCTGTGTAGGGTGTACACACAACAATGGTCTCGGGTTACAATAACAGCGTACAGTGTACACAATACAAGCCCTCGATCGTGCTCAATAGCCGCAGCTCAGACAAATTCCGACAAACACGTGAATACCAACGCAAACTACGCAGATAGACATAACTATGGTGTATCTGTGGTTGGATGAGCGATCTAGTGTTATTTTTTTTTTGTAAGAGCAACCCGTGTTTTGTGAAAGTATTTATGATTTTATTAAAAGCGATGCTAGATTATATTGTATTCACAGTCTGTGGGTAATATTTTGTGATTTGGAGAATAGAAGCTTCCAACTTCGGACGGTCATCCTAACCGAATGTTTTTGCAAACATCTAGGACTCTAGGTTATACATATAGGTATACTCCAGGGATAACTACTAGAAGTATGACTCATAATTGTCAGGTAACATGTGTAGATGCATGTCGTTCTGCGTTTCGCGCCCGGCAGATGCGACAAGAGTCGGAGTAAGAATATTTTTCGGCGCCGATTCTCTTTTGTGACAGACCTCAGAAATACACCTAGTACAAATATCACTTGTTCATAACGACTACACCAACAAACTAAAGCTGCCATTTTGGAAAAGCTGCCATTTTGTCTCATAGATGGTGTTGTGCCATCGCGTTACAGTTTCGACACCGGTGTGACAATTACGGGCAAGAAAATAATGTATCCTTTGTGTCTGACTCTGACATCTATATTGTATGTGATATATGCGATAAACGGATCGTCTAGCATCCATTGGATCGGTTCACAGCGGTTTCAGTCAGTAATGAGTGCCCTATAGTGTTCACTAACGGATCAACTAGTTCGACCAGGCCAATTTCGGTATGCCACTAGTTTGACCGATGCATAACACTGCTACGAACTTTTATCTTGGGCTCAGAATATAAGAGAACGTAAGAAATCTTCATTAAAAGACTTGTCTTACCTAGTACCTAAGCCACTGAACCTAGAAACGTTAAATTGGGTCAAGAGTTTCATCTAAGAACATGGAACTCATAAAGAAAGAAATCTGGGGTGAAAATTTGTTTTCCATGCTACCTGAGCGAAAATAAACAAAAGATCGTCAGCTGCAGCCTGCTGTTTTGTCAGCGATTTTTAGCCTTTAGATCTTTCTCAACCTGTCTGCTTATCTAGAACTTTCAGCAGACAATACTTTGAATGTATAACAAGGACATCTCACCTGTCACCGGGTCGTCATCGCAGTCTCTCGCAAAAACCTCCGCAAAAACAGACGAAGGTGTAAACGGAAGCGCCACTTGGTTGCCTGCCTTGACTCGACAATTAGTTGAAAAACCTAATTACACTCTTTCCAATCGTCTCAGGAAATTGCTAGCGATGTAAAAACGTTATTGCTAACTGAACGAATCAGCTGTGTGCCAATAGATGTATATTTGACAAACTTTTGTTTACTTTGAAGAGCTGTTTGTTGCGCCTTGAGACCAGACTAGACTACGCTTCTCGGTTTTATCTGCGGTAAATTAGCTTTCTTACTACTTTATTTGAGTATTATAATGTTTTTATTGAAATTTGCTGAATGTTTTTGCATTAATAGTTACCGGTTGATTGTGAACATCTGTAATCTTTCAATAATGGGCTATGAAAGTAAATCTGCTGATCGATAATATAGTTCCCGAAATTAGCGCCTGCAAATAAGCTAATAAGTTAATTTGGTAATCATATTTTAATACATAGCTAAGGTAGCTATAATAATCTGAAAGCGATGCGGTAAGTGAAGACATGGAACGGATTTGATCAGAATCTGTATATTAATAACAATTTTCATACTAAATTATTCCCATTCTTAACTGCTTTAAATTTTCCATCATGCCTAGACTGGTTTACATAGCTATCAAGCCATTAGCTATGTACCGTATTGACCTCTTATTACGGTCCCAGTGAGTGCCCACCATTCAATTGACGAGTGACTATGGATGCATTGTGACTGGCATTACCTACTTCAGGTCAAGGTTTGAGAACTGATCTCCTATGCCATTTAGATTACCTAACCTCGCGGTTTCATCCGCTTGTTCGTTTTGCTCCATACCTAAGGTTCGTAGCATGATTTTACATACACACATCAACAAAGTCTAGGGATATTTTATATTTCATCAAATATCTAAAAATCTATGAAGAATTTTCTGATACAGTAAATAGAAGAATCATAGATTATTTTAAGGTCTTTAATAAAAATAAAAAACATTTCGTGTTTTTTTTTGTTTTAAATAAAAAAAATAATTTTTTTAATCATCATGGAAAATTAGTATGATAACAACAAACATTTCTTTTTAAAAAACTATTAATTTTAATAAAAATGGAAAAAATCTTGTAAAATCTAATCATTAATAATCAGTGTTGCCACCTCTTACATTGATTACACATCGACATCGATTGTTAATACTTAAAATTAAATTGTCAATGTCTTGCTGCGGTATGAGGTCCCATGTCCTTTGCAAGTGTTCGTAAAGTTGTTGTTCAGTCGTCAAATTTGGTGGAAAATCTCTCAAAGCTTTTCGTTGTAACATGTCCCAGGCATGCTCGATAGGATTTAAGTCGGGCGACTGTGCAGGCCAATCCAAAACTTGAATATCGTGCTCTCGGAGAGCGGTCGATACCAGCCGCGCCGTATGGCAAGGAGCATTATCGTGCATGAGTAGAAATTCATGGCCTATTTGAGTTCTGTGTGGGACAATAACGGGCTCTACTACCTCCTCGTGGTATTTTTGTGCAGTCATGCTGCCTTGGATCCAAACGAGTTGGGTTCGTCCGCCAAGACGAATTCCTGCCCACACCATGATTGTCCCGCCTTGGTATGGGTGGACCTCCTGAGGGTGCCGTAGACGGCTAACTCTCCCTGGAGCTCTCCAAACGCGTGTTCTTCGTGAATCCGGGTGAAACCCAAACCGGGACTCATCGGTGAACAGCACCAAAGACCATTGTTCGTCACTCCATGGTAAATGCTCCCGAGCCCACGAAAGCCGCCGACCGCGATTGCCACGTCGCAATGCTGGAACACGCAATGGTCTTCGAGCATGAAGATCAACTTCATGTAACCTTCTTCGCACGGTTTGGTCGCTTACCAGCAGCTGGTGGTCCTCCTGGAGCCTTTGCACTAGTTGCAGCGCTGTGATATTGGGTTGTCTTCTGGCGGTCATTTGGAGAAATCGATCCTGTCTCTGCGTAGTAACACGATATCTACCTGTGTGCTGTTCGGCCACATCTCCAGTACTGCGATAACGTGACCACAACCTTGATATCACATTTTGACTGGTATGTAGGGCCTCAGCAACGACGCGTTGAATTGCACCATTTTCTAACATGCCCACGGCTCGTAACATTTCATCTCGACTCAAATGACGACGTGACATGACTTTTAAAGTTCGTACGTCACGTTAAATTAAAAAAGAAAAACAATTAAAAACCCTTTTCATTAATAATTATAATAAAACAGTTTTAACTTTCTTTAATGTAACGAATTACTAGCAAATTTGCCGCCATATTTTGTTTATTATTTTGTTTTTTTTCTTTCCATGTTCAAATTTTGAAAATAGAATAAAAGAGGTTTTAATCTGTATATAAACTTTTTGTGGAAACTAACAAGGTTCTAAACTATAAACTCGTAAATAATTTAGGATTAAGATATCCCTAGACTTTGTGTATCTCTTAAAGAAAAGCAAAGAAATAGACATATCGCCCAGACTCATTATTTTAGTAAATATTTTTACCCCATGCCGTGGAAATTTTGGGAAATCCTTTCTTAGTGCACATGCCGAATTTCAGCTTCTTGGAATCAAAAGTTTGAAAGAAAGAAGAAAGAAAAAAAGAAAAATATTTATTAGACACACATAACACAAACAAAAATAAATAAAAGCAAAGCAAAAGCAATTGGAAGGTACAAAGACAACAAAAAGATTGAGATAACAATAATAGAAATGAGTGTGTCTAAAGGCTAGCAGCTCAGCATGTGCTATGGTTCAGATGGGTGACCACTGACCAAAGCGCTGATTTTCACCGGCGTCTCGGTACATAGGAACAATATCAATATAACATATAAAACAAATATGTATAAGCGTACAAGTTTGGACCGAGCGCTGTCTGTTAATCAATAACTTATTACTTAATTTTATATTATTACAGGATAACTGTGAAATCTTATTCGGCGCGCTTATTAGCCGATTAGTGCGATATCTTCGCAGGCGGTGGGCAGCTAGTTGAGTGTGTCGCGAAGGTTGAGGTCAGATCGCTCGACGTAAATAACTTTCACTGACGTCCATCGGCCCTGACCTCGCGTCCCTGCGGAGCGCCGACGGTTTCCGTAACTACAGACGGTTAGAACAAGTGGTAATGCTTTAGGAGGATTACTTTCTATTACAGATCGTAAATGTGCGTTCATCACTTCAAGTACCGATTTCATGCTTAATATACTAATAGTCATCATCCTCCTAGTGTTGTTCCAGTCAGAACCCGGGATCCGCTATCCAGTCTGACCTGATTTGACCGAATATTAGCTTTTATACAAAGCGACTGCCTGTCTGACCTCTGCAACCTTAAGGGATAGCTAAATTCCATGGTTTAGACTAGTGTCAGTTTAATCTGATTGAGATACTGACTAGGTAGCCATATCGACTGTCAAATATCTTCATGACAGCCGGGACCGAACGGCTTAACGTGCTCTCCGAGGCACTCTGCGCGCCGTGGATTCCAACCCGATACCCTCTGCATAGCCATCTGTTGGTTTGGTACCTCCACTAAGCTAGGCTGCCTTATATCTTATCTTAATATATAAAATCCTTGCGTTACTTACTGACTGACCGACACGCTACAGCCGAAACTATGGGGCGCAGGAAGCTGAAATTGTGCATGTATGTTCCTTGGAGACTGTAGGGGTGCATTAAGAAGGGATTTCCCGAAATTCCCACGGGATCGGCCAAAACGGGTAAATTTAAAAAAATTGCAGGCGTAGCTGCTGGCGTCCTTTAGTCATATTATATCTCTCATTATATAATTAATATACTAATACTGCTTCGTTGGTCTCGCGGCATAAATGTGGGCGTGGAATTGGGAGGTCTCGGGTTCGATTCCCGGGTCGGGCAAAGTGTTATTGGGTTTTTCCGTTAGGAAATTCTTAGTAGCAGCACGGAGTCTGGTAATGTGCCCGGTACGGCAATAGGCTTGCCCCCTATTACGTGGGACCTAAAAATTCATGGCTAAATGTCGGTGTAATATTACACCTCTGCCTACCCCTTGGGGATAAAGGCGTAAGCCTATAAATAAAATAAATAAAACTACTAGGAAACTGTATAATTTTTTTTTGCGTTACTGACAGACAAAGTTCAGCCAAAACTATTGAGACGCAAGAAGCAGAAACTGGGCATGTATGTCCTTTGCTAACCGTAGATGTGCACTAAGAAGGGATCGTCAGAAATTCCCAGGGGCGATCGGGAGGAAACTGTTAAATTAAAGAAGTTGTTTGTCCTTCTTTCGCGTCCAGCGGAGCGATGTTAGGGTATGAGTTTTGAGTGTGAAGATAGTAGAGGAGTGTAACATTGACTCCTTTGCGTGCGAAGCGGCATGCAAAAATCTTGTATGAATTAAAACATGAGAATTGCGTTATATTTATGAAGCGCGTAGTCTACGACTTTCGAAGTTTAATATGTATACAGTAATTGTTATCACTTGCTTAATGGTGAAGAAAAGTCGGCAGACCTGTAACGCGCATTTGGTCTAATCATGTTAGTAATCAAAAGACACGCTTGCCTAATAGCTGACTGCTGAACACAGCAGTGATATTTACTATTATTATAATTTCCGAAATATGAAGGTAATAAATACTATCTTCGTCCGTGTGGTGACAGATTAAGAATACGGGATGTCACCACCCCATATCATCCCATGGGTGTCGTAAGAGCCGACAGAGGGAGCATATTATGCAGACAACAGCACTGTTAGAGAAGGAAAACTTGATACAAACCCTATACCAACCCGTTTGGCCAGCGTGGTATAGTAGGCCAATTCCTCCTTTCAAAGGAGAGGCCTGGTCCAGCAGTGGACTGTTAAAGACTGATGATGAAATACTATCTGATTAATTCAATTTATTGGCAGAAGAAAGATATTCAACAAGTTCATATTTATAGTAGAACGGGTACGTACATAAAGTATATGCCGCCATTTCAGGTGTAGTTTTACAAATTCCTTGTAGGAACAGTGATATGAAAAAGGCCTTTTATTTATCGAAAATATAAATAAATTATATTAGTTACTAGTTTTCCTGAATTTCTTTTGTATTAGAAGACTAGTGCACTGTAAAAGAAGGAAAACTTGAAACAAACCATATACCAACCCGTTTGGCCAGCGTGATATAGTAGGCCAATTCTTCCTTTCAAAGGAGAGGCCTAACCCAGCAGTGGACTGTAAGGGGCTGATGACGATGATGAGAAGACTAGTGACAAGTACTTCGTTGCTTACATCAAGCACATTACCTATTTGTGAAAGTGTGTCTCTGGAGTAATTCATCTATACTTAATAATATTGATGGCCTTCTTTCTTATAGCCACATAAAAAGACACTAAAGATGATATTATTCTGTGTCGATAGATCGCCTTGTGTAGACCAAATATTGTAGCTCAATCTATTAAGTGATATGTAGAATTTGACTCCTTTTTTTTCTTTATATTCTAAACCTACTTATTTGTGATACGGCTCGACTGATTTTGACCAGTTTAGTTGTCACTGGCAGATAGGTGACGTTATGAGGGTAGGTAAGTTCTAATTATAAGAAAGTCATATTAAAAAATATTTCTTGATCAATTACGAACGAATCTCGTTCTCTAATCACCTGCTATTTGCGATATCATTACATCCAGTGTCATTCGGTGGCATTCGCATTCCATACCAATCCGTAACATACATTCGGTACATTCGCGAAACCTCGCAACTAGGGAAGTTGAGGATCCTGAGGGGCTTTTCTATGTAGGCCGTATCTTTCGGCCGTCGCATATACCTCCACTCCACTAGGCATAAAATCTAAACTCAATTTCTTGAGCTTAAAGCCCAAAAAATCTGGTCTGAGGGATGGCAAATTGCAACTATCTTCACCAAGACGCCCCCTAGCGGACTCTATCGATCGCTATTATCCGCTCTATGTATACTATTTAGCTTCGGAGTTCAGAAGGTGGTCAGCAATATTCCCCAATTCCAAGATCACACTACCAGGACAAAATTGAAATGGTCGGGACGCTACTCCAGAACAGTGGAGAAATATTTTATCATTAGGTACCCCATTCAATCTACATTTCTTGGAACTTTCTAATTTGATCTATCATAAATATTTTCAAATTGAGACATAATTATATACCTAGGTCTTATACAGCAATTTAAGAAATTCGCCAAACGTTTCAAAGTCAGTTGTTTTTCAATCTGTAAACCGGAAACATGCAATAGCGAAAAGATTTTACGATTTAATTACATTACATACAACTTACAGACGTGCAAACTTCTTCCTGATTATATTATTATATTACATAAATATTTTTAGGTAATAAATTCTTTAACACGTTTTGTATAAGTTTTAAGTCTGCAATTCCCGAATGACCTTGAATACGGGATACGTGTAAATATTATTACTACTGGGATAATTAATTACGATTTTGTTCGAGTGTTTTATTTTAACTGTAATGCCTAAATAGCAAAATGGTTTACATTTACACATTCCCTGTTTGTTGTTCAGATATTTAATTTCGGATCTATACTTACGAGTATAAGACTATTAGCTTTAAATATAACATGTTTGTGCTGAACGGATATATATAACAAAAAATAATGTTCTCCGTCTGTCTATCTGTTCTGGCTAATTTCTGAAACAGCTTAACCGAGTAGATGTTATACTCGTAAGGATTGGTCACTTGTGCTTCAAATATGTAGGGATCGGAATACCGTTCAAGAAAAACAATAATATTTTACAGCAGCTAGCAGTTATAAAGTATATTTGGATACTAGCCGCAGGCACAGATAATCGTTAACAAAAAAAAAAACAAACTTGTTCTCTACCTAAGTGCAAGCAGCATATTTAATGTGCTAGCTTCTCGAAAAGCCTAATAGAAATTCATTGACATAACTGATAGATATAAGCGTCGAGTATTACGTAAAAATCACATGACTGCCGATGATCGAATCATAGCATTAAATTGACAATTACTTATGACTTCGAACATTGAGCTAATATTATAGATATAATGGTTACATTATAAAAAGCCCGATGCACTTTTATTGCAACTAATTAACACATTATTGATGTGATAAATTTTGCATTGGCTTAGGTACCTATAAATTATTGCGCGGGGGCCTTTATCCTCCAGCCAAAGGATACAAAGTAAACCCTGAGTCGAAACAACTTTTTGTGGATCAAGTGTTCTCTTGCGTGGGCATCGAATCCACTGTACTCAACACAGTTATAAGCGGCAAACGCTTAAAACACTACGCCATACATGCTGTTTAGTCTGATATGATCTATATATATCTTTCATTCTAGAGTCATTAGACGAACATTAGACAAACAATGTGAAATGTCACCCGTTTGGTGCCAATGTTAACAGTATCATCACCATTTTATTGTCAGCACAACTTTCCCCAATAAAACCTTATATTGATATCATAACGTGTATGTCCCTCATACAATATTATTTAGCGGGTCTTAGTCGCGATAATTTGTTTATTTCAAGGCGTAAATACCTCTGTTATTCTCCTACGTTTCTACCGGCTTGCAACAGTTGTGGTCGCGGAGGGTCGTGTATGTACCTATTAGATATGGTACTTTTAATAGTTATGTTTTAAACATTTTACAGCGGTAGAGAAAATTAAGTAACATTTTCGACCTTGTAGACGTCGGCTTTTATTATGATTCAAAGCAACAAATAACTACGATTACGCCATCTTTGCTAGTGACGAAATAGAAAATACGAATCGGTTGTATTTTTTTATTAAACTAACTTTTGTTGTTACCTGCTGTTTCGCCTCACGAAAATCATAAAAATAGATAAAGACGTTTAGAAGAATTAGTAATGTCTCAATGAAAATTAGTGAATGACTAGTCGACGCCAGCGGCTTCGCACGCACATATTTTACAATTTCCCGTTTTGCCCGATCCCGTGGGAATTTCGGGAAATCCCTTCTTAGTGCACCCCTACGGTCCCCAATAACATACATGCCAAATTTCAGCTTCCTGCGCCCAATAGTTTCGGCTGTAGCGTGTCTGTCAGTCAGTCAGTAACGCAAGGATTTTAAGATGTGTTTATTGCATATCCCTAAGAAATAAAATAAAACAAAAAGATTTTAAAACAGTTTAGCATTTCATGTCTCGGACAAGAAATGTTTGGAATGTGTGAAATTATAAGCGTAGTTAAAGAATTCTAGAAATTATATCGATAAGAACATTTGTATGTAATCGAAATTCAGTTTTACGAGCGAACTAAAAATAAACACGTTGATTTTATGTCATACTCGTACGTGAAATATATAAGTAATACTTTTGTTAAGGCCGGTACTTTTACTATAGTGCCGCACAAGAGCCATTTAAAAATTATGTCATGTGCCGATGGTGTAATAGATAATGTAGTAATATTGCATAATAAAATTTGCTCAAAATCTTGTTGCCGCCCGCGTCTCTGCCCGTATAGTATGTTGAGATAACTAAGTATAATTACATGTGTTATGGATGAGAGTCACCATAACACATGGGAGTACTACTGGAGTACTACTCTACGGTAGGGACGTACGACAGAAGGAGGCATCGTAGCACTACTGCTACGATTCTCTGTTCTGTTAGACTACTCCAATTTGTAAGGATTCAAGACTGGAAGAATATATGTAAATATCTTCCGCGATTCGCTCCGTTAGAACTGTAATATTGGTAGGAACATGAGCGATGGTGGGTCAGGCCTATGTGTTAATTATGTGGCAATAAAGTGGGTTCCTTTCAGTGTACCAAACTACATCCAAATCAGTGTTGCGAGATCGAAAAGTATAATGTACATATAACAATCTAAGGACACCCGAGTGACGTTTCCATTACATGTCGTATTGCTACCGAATACATCACAATCTAGGAAACTTCTGAGGCGGCCCACATGGGATCGTCCCTCTTCCGTTAGAGCCCAGGGAAGATAAATTTTCGACGGGGTTTGAATCCCGGTGGGGTCGATATCCCATTACATACTATACTGTGGTAGATTTGAGTGTCCCACTAGTAAGGGACATCAAGATGCCGCGGTGGTTTTAGTGCGTAGGCGAAAAATGTGTTCCAAAGTAGCGCCCGCCCTCTACCAGGGTTCTAACTCGACATAGAGTGGAGGAGAGAGACCCGTAACCAGGGTTCTGCTACAGGGAACAAAATAAATGGGTCGAGGGTACAAAAAAAAGTTATGATAGACATAAAAAAATATGTCTTAAATCAGCAGACTCTACCTTTCAATTTCTAGTAGAACATAGTTTCAAACAAGTTAAGCTTACAATTACCTAATAAAATCGCAAGTAATCATTGTCAGATCGGGTATTAATATTGTAACCTTTATTTCAAAAGCATTACCTCGCGACCTGGTTTAATAAATTATTTGAAGGTTGAATAAATTATTGTAAATGAGAAAATTACTAAAGTGTCATAGAGAGAGCTGTCTAAAATAATCTTTGAACCGTTGATATAAAGTTGAGTCTTTTGTTGACTGGTCTCGATTGCTACTGGATCTACTTGATTTTTTCAATGTGTTTGCGCAAATTGATATCTTGGTTCCTTTTGGTTTCAGTTGACCAGAGGCTCTACATTTTGGTTTGTTAAGCCAACCAAGTTTATAAACCGTGGGGCTGCTCATAAGCAGTATAAACGTAATATGTTTTCTTTCTTTCTTTCTATAAACAGCGAAGCAAAAAAGCAAAAAACAAAACAAACTTAAGTAGTGTTGTGACTTTTTTTCCATCGACATCATCGCCCTAGCGTTATCCCGGTTGCATCCAAGATTTACACGCCTTGGAGCCCGAGGTCCGCTTACTAGTCTAACCAGATATGAATGAATATCAACTTTTCCACAGACCTACATTTTTATTTATACATATTTATTCAAATGAACTCTTATCTATACTTCTATATCAATAAATAAAATTAATGTATCTGTTTTATTATATAGATATATGAAATAATATACGATTCTTATAGCAAAAACAATTTTAACATTTCACTTTAGGTACCTAAGTTGATTATGTCAGACTTTCGTATAAGTATGTGTTGGAAAACTTAAATTACATAATTAATCACAGGTGCATAAAAAATAGAGGATGTCCGCACCTAAGCCCGCACATTTTATTTTAATTTAACCTTTCTTGCTCATCCCGTGCAATTTTTTATTTATTTATATTAATAGGCGGCAAACGAGCAGACGGATCGCCTCTCTCTTCAATTTAAGAACCAAACTCTTGTCGGTGGAGTTCCTTCCATAATATCCCATCTTAGTCAGTGCTTTGACTTCTTGATACGACGTGACTTTTACCTTTTCTTTCACTTGATCTATGAACGTCCTTCTTGGCCTTCCTCTACCCCTTCTGCCTTCTATTTTTCCTTGCAAGATGTTCTTTATAAAAGTGTCATGTCGTATCAAGTGGCCCAAAATTTTCCCTCTTCTGTTCGCAATTGTTTTTAATATATGTCTCTTTTCCTTTACCATATTTAGAACTTCCTCATTTGTCTTTCTTTCAGTCTAACTTATTCTTTCCACCCTACGCCAACACCACATTTCAAACGCTTCCAATCTCTCTCTGTCCCTTTGTGTCAATGTCCATGTCTACATACAGTGCTATGCTCCAGATATAGGATTTAATGAGTCGTTTCTTGGTCTTAGTTGAAATATTTTTGGTCGTAAGTAGCTGTTTTTTGGAGTTAATGCTCCTTTTGCCATTCCTATTCCTACCACTACATCTGGAGTGCATCTGGAGTTACTGGTTATTAAAGTACCCAGTTATTTGAACTTATTTACATTTTGTATTTGAGTGTCATTTAATTTTATGGGTTCAATATTGATAGAAGGAACTTTAGATATGATCATTGTTTTGGTTTTAAAACTATTTATTTTTAATTCTTTTTGTAAGAAAACCTCGTCCATTCTGTTTAATAAAATTTCTAGCTGTTCTCTACTCTCTGCTAAAGCAGCTATGTCATCTGCGTATGTTATAAAATGTATATAGTTCCCATTATTTTTTATTCCTCCTTGTTCTTCTTCTATAATTTTCTTTATTGCACACTCTATAAAAATGTTAAAAATCATTGGAGGCAGTGGACATCCCTGCCTAACGCCTTGTCTGATCTGTGCTCTTTCCTTTTCTTCTCCTACTGCTATCACAGCTTCCTGATCCTTGAAAAGTTCAATAATTATCTTCCTATCCCTGTAATCTAATCCAGCTTTCTTCAAGACTTTCATCAATTTCTTCCAATTAACTTTATCAAAGGCCTTTTCTAGATCAACAAAGGCGATGTGTGTGCTAAGGCCTAGTTCCAATCTTCTATTGGTAATTGATTTTAAGGCTAATATTGCCTCCCTGGTTCCTTTGCCTGGCCTAAACCTGATTTTTTCCTTAATCTCAGCTGTAATATGCGATATAAGAGAAAGCGTTTTGTACTCTTCACATTTTAGAGTATTTGATTTTTTCGGTAACATGACTATTTTACTGATTTGAAAGTCTCTGCGTACTTTGCCAGTTAGATACATGGACTGTGTTAGTAGGAATATTTCATCCAGTAGTGGAGGACAGCGTGCATACTTAATTAATTCGATGTTAACCTCATTTAACCCTGCCGCTTTGCCCTTATGGATAACTTGTAAGGCTTTATCAAACTCTTCTCTTATAATCGGCGGACCTAAGTTATCATTTTCAATCTATGATTCGTTATCTATACCCATATAACCTAATCCGTGTCCTTCATATAAACTTTCTATGTATCGCTTCCATATTTTAACAACGTCTATGTGATTCACCAAAATTCCTCCTTGTTCATCTAATACAGCTGTACTTTTAGTTTTATGCCTTCTATCTAAATTTCTAACTATGTTGTATACGCTATCCATTTTAACCTTTTTATAAAATATTCTATTGTCTCGCAATTTTTTCTATAGCCTTTTCCTTTGGAAACGGACCGCCTGATGGTAAGCAATTACCGCCGCCCATGGACACAAGCAATACCAGAGGAGTCACAAATGCGTTGCCACCCCGTGGGGTTGGGAAAAGGGATAGGAGGAGGAGTGGGTTGCGGGAGAAGAAATAGGGGAGGGGGCCTCCGGCACTCTCACTCACTGAACGAAACGCAACAGTTTAGGTACTGTTACTTTACTGGCCGAGCCGGCCCATTCACGCTGAAATCAGTAAGGCTCTACTACCTTACTAAATTTCGGGAAATCCTTTCTTTGTGCAACCCTACGGCGTCAAAGAAATATACACACCAATATTCAGCTTCCTGTGCCCAATAGTTGTGAATGTGCGTTGTCTGTCAGTCAGTCAGTGATGCAAGAATTTTATACATGCATATAATAATATATTTGTTCCGAATCCTAGCATAGAAATAGTGATAATTATTAGAGAATAAGTCACTCTTTACAAAATGTATTTGAGATGGCGAAACGTCAGAATAAATGTGCATTAGTGATACATCTCAAAGAGATAAAACATCTGAATACTTTTAGTAAAATATAACTAGTAATTTATACAATTATACAGACAGACAACACAAGGATCTTTCAAGTTATTATTATTTTAATATTTTATTCACACCTATCTATTTTGAGGAAAGGCCAACTAGTTTTCGCGACGTTAATTTATTATTTCATTAATTTATTTATAGAAAGATCGTTATTTTATTAGAAATTTGCAATTTATATGTATACGATGTAGGTAATTAGTTATATAAAAGATCTGAAGCACATTATATTTAACTATCATTAATTGACAGTAAAGCTGTTAGGGCAATTAGTAGCCTTCTTGCCTGATCTGAGATTGACTATAAAATGGCTAGCCAATAGATGCAATATATCTATATCCTGCAGTGCTTGATTAGCCCATAAGCAAATTAAGTAATTGCTTAGGATATTATATGTCCGTGCGGTGACGGATTAAGTATACGAAATGTCACCACCTCATACCATCCCATGGGTGTCGTAAAAGCCGACAGAGGGACCATACCGTGCAGAGAACAGCACTGTAAGAGAAGGAAAACTTGATACAAACCCTGTAGGTACCAACCCGTTTGGCCAGCGTGGTATAGTAGGCCAATTCCTCCTTTCAAATGAGAGGCATAGTCCAGCAGTGGACTGTTTAAGGCTGATGATGATTAGGATATTACTAGAAACAGGACCAAGAATATTTGCTAGCATACGACAAGGTAAGGCTCCTTGGAAATCCGCGCGAATTACTTATACTGACTAAAGCATGACAAAGTTACATAGAGCATCTTTTTAAGACCTTCGGTGGTCAAAGACGTTGATTGCCTTGAGTATCAGGGAAGCTTTGCGTGGCACTGATATCCTGAAAGGATTATTTAGGTGTTTTCTGTATTTAGTCATCTGTTTTCTTGCACTAGATGTCATTCCGGAGGCATGCGGATTATTAAGTGGTGAAGTAAATAAATAGCTATAATATGATTTATATGTATTTGTACGTCATAAACTAAACAACTATTTGTTTAGTATATTATGAAAACCTGCCTGTAAACATTTTTAAGTATTTGAGACATGTATGTAGCCTGAGGAAAAACAAACTACAGGACACCTTATTTAAAAAACTTCACACTCGATTCAAGAATGAAGAATGGTGCATCTTTGAAATATGATATTTCGAACTTTACGGCAATATTTTGTAAACTCTATTGTTAACCAGTTGCTTTAAATTACTTTTCTTTAATTAGCAGTATAATATTATTAACTAATGGCATCATGTTTCCTATTGTGTTCACTTTGATGGATTGTTAACATTTTCTGCGTAATGTGTCAAGTTTTGCTCAAGACTTTTGGCCGTTCCCAATATTTTATTAATAAATGGCGCTGATACCTGATACACTTGAGCATTCAGCTGTAATGAGCATTCTCGCGAACGTTACAAAACAAATGAGTGTGTGTTAGCGAGCATTCTCACGAACATTCGGGCGAGCCTTAGAATATAGATAATACATAGAATTCGCGCTACAATGGCGGTTAAACCCAATATATTTACTTCACTTTGACTTAAGATTTTAATCTAGGGAAGAATCTTCGTAGTTTGTCACTAATTTCAACTTGACTAGTGATGGGCTTACTCAGAATAAATATTGATAAAATATCCATAATGTTTACAATAGATCCTTAGATTTGGTTTACTCATAATTAATGTCAATAGAATGTTGATAAACTCTCGATAACGATAAATAAATTTACGTAGGAACAGACACTTGTGTGATTTATTAAACCTGTTCAATTTAAAATCTGCATTTTATAATTTAGAAACGTCATTTGTTTATGTATCTTACTCTTACTCTAGAAAAAATTCATAAGTGAAATCGAAGTAAACGTATTGGTTAAAACTGCTTTTGTAGTGCGATTTCTATATTTTTTCTATACTCTATGGACTATTTGAATTTAGAATGTTCGCTAGAATGATCGTGAAAAGCTTCGGTTCGACAAAACAGAAAGCGGCGAATGCTCGCTGTTCTGTTACAAGTGAATGAGCAGGTGTATCAGCGCCTTAGGGATTTGGCTACTAGAGACATACATATATATTTGACATATTTGTAAGGAGCTTATGTCAAATATATATCTGTAGTAACCAAATCCATCAATAAATAAAATATTGCGATCGGCCATTAGTAAGTTATATCAGTTCTTAGGTTTTTAGGAGATTGAGTAAGTTGAAGTAGAGACATATTATGGCCTTAGGAAAATAACAGCATCTTTAGCCCGTGGCTTCACCCACGTGAAGTGGGTCGGTTATCAGGACAAAAGGTAGCCCAAGTGCCATGCTTATGTATGAGCCGTAGCATAAATTCTGGGGCCCAATTCTCCAAAATAAATTGTTTCGATATAATGTCAGTATCAAACATACGTCACAAAGAGCGTATCCTTTTAAATTATCTGATATTTGAATGCAATAGTAACGAGATCGTAATTTAAACAAGTGTTAAAATATGTGTCAACGAACTGTTTATTTCAAATTATACGATAATGACATTAGGTTATCAGAATACCGCTTCTGAGTACATTCAAAATATAATTTCATTTTCATATTAAAATACGAGAATTATGCCTATGTATAAGCAAAGTGCCATCAAAATTCTATCAGTAGTTTTGTGCGTACAAAGTAACAAGCAAACGTACATAAATATCCGCATTCTATCTTTTTCCCCTTACAAATTTTCATATTTATAATACTTAGTAGTAAGATTTTTTGCAAGTGAATTGATTAGTTTCGGACAGATTGTTACTTGTCTTGCAATTATTCTCTCTTGTTCATGTTCAATGTAACCATATTCGTTTCTATCTTAACAGCGCGTTCTTTAAATTTGTGGAAAAGTTTACATCAAGCATGGAATTTTATAATTCTTTAACGTTTTTACAAAATATTGCAAAATAAAAATTGTATAAAGACATCGCGATATTTTTTATGCATTGTGTGATAAAATATACAAATACAATAAATCTATGAGAATACAAATTTAATCACGCGGTGCTTAATTTCCTACCACTGTTTCACTAATTACTGAAGTTATTTCAAGTTATAGAAGATGTCATTGAATTTAATTATTCTACTTGGATAGACATAAATTAATTCGTCAGGACTTTTTATCTCGGCAAACTGCAAACATTTACATATTATTGAACCGTGTCGTATCACGGACTTACCGACTTCAATGATCAATATTAATGACTACCATTTTACATATTTGAATACAATTATCATGTTAAAGTTGAATATATTTTGAAGAAGTCATTAGAAAAAGTAGAAAATATGTCTTGTTTACGGTTCGACTACAAATTTAGCATACTCCTAACTTATTATCAACGCGAAAGTTGAGATGGATGAATGTTTACTATTACTTCGCGCAAAAACTACTGTCACGATTTCGTTGATTCTTTGCAGAAATATAGCTGATTCAACAGAATAGCACTGGCTACTTTTTGAGCGCTATATTACTATCGACAGAAACAAGTAATAGGTGTGAAATAAACAACATGTTACGTGGTACGATAGCGAACAAAGTGTCGCAACCAACTTATGTATAACGCATATTGTGTAAATAACTCAAAAGCGGCTCATTGAAATCCGTGAAATTCGTGTCAGACTCACACAACGATTACTTTTATATTCAAATACCGATAAGGATTTCATTAGAAGCCTAAAGGAAATCTAATCGGGCTATTTTATTTCTTTCTAATGCATGTCAAACGGATTTTAATCACCGGCGAAGCATGCGTTTTGCATTTGGCAGAAATAATGCACTCCATGCGTTTGATACGTTGAAAATATGCCGTGTTGGTTTTGATATGATTTCATAAATTGAATGTCAACGTGGAACTAAAGGGAAGCTGTGGCTAAGGATGCCGAACAGAGATGATAGTCAGTTAATGCGAGGAAAACATTGACCAATATCAATATTTTATTCTTGGAAATTCGTTCAGCTTAAGTGATATTGGCATTGGCTAGAGTTGCCAGATCCAGGCGTATCAATTCAGGGACACTTAGAGAGGGGAGGGAGGCATTGGCTAGTAAATAACAATGCAATTTCAAACAAAGTAAGTTGCATGTTTATTCTGTAGCTAAACAAACATTCGACAAATTCGAGTACCGGTCGTGTCAGTTGGTTGCAAGTGTATGACCCGGTTGTTAAATTTGACTGTGGGTGTGATGATGAAGCAGTGGCACTTACCCGAGTAGGGTGTGTTGCATGTGGAGCGGTGGCAGGCGAGGCAGGACTCCTTGCCGTCGAGGCTAAACGTGAGCGTGGGTGCCAGGCTGGGCCGCGGGCACAGCTTGCAGCCGCCGTTGTACTTCTCGCACAGGCACACGTTCTTGTCCAGCCCCTCCACCTTCAGCTCGTTCAGACCGAACTTGTCACACTCCTCCTTCACCAGCGACGCGGCCAACTTATCCGACTGACTGACCAGGTCGCACGAGTGCGGGCACACGTGGCACCGCTTCACATCCAAGTTCCTATTCGACTCAGAACTAACATTGTCATTCTGGTTACTATCGTAATGTCCCTCATCCTTCCTCCCCTGAGTCTCGTTACTCCCCGCCATGTACGAAGTCAACGTCACCTCCGACGACGACCGGACCGTATTATTCATTTTATACTTCGTCATTTTCGTCCGTCAGTCTATCACGAAAATCTAAAATATCGTTTTGAACGCTGAGGCCCGAGACATTTTATTTCGACGGTAACATTTGAATTCGTTATACTTAAATTAATCACAACACTAGTAAATTAAATTAATTGTGTGTTCATATTTATCACAGATCGCGTAGGAATGTTTGTTTATCACTAAATAGAATTTAAACAAAGTCAGTTAATCGTCTGGTATTTGTACCGTAGCGGTTAAAAATACGAGTGATTATGTTGTAAGCGCGTGCGGCAGACGGGTGTCTGCGGTGAGTGTCGGCGGCGGAATGAGGCGTGTAGTGGCGAGATGGCGCGAATGGCTCCGCGCCGCCACACACCACCTGCAACAACAACATAAGGGTTGACAACACAGCCTTGGAAACCTTCAGCAAACCTATTTAATCTGTGGCGCAGTTCAATCTCCTGCATCTACAGATTCTACAGGCTACGTAGCGTCAGTAGTGTAAGTACTCTTTGTCCTCGACTGAACTTGTTACTAAAGGACTTGTCGCTGGGAGCTGTAGCGTTGACGTCACGACAGAATTTTCCAATGTTTTTCATTTACAGTTACTGTTGTTTACATAGGATTAGGGGATTAATCTCATGTATAGGTTCAAGCTAGACTAGCTAGTTTGATGGAATCATTAAAGTTAGCAAAACATATAAATGTAGGGCTCTGTGAAGAGTATCATGAACATCATATAAATAAATTGATAAATGTCATAGGTACCTAGTATAACAAAATGTGGTTTAGAAACACCGTGTGTTTTTAAGTATTGGTAGAGATAAGTAGAGACAATTAGAGACTAGAGTTTGTATAGAGAGAGCTAGAAGATGCATGCCATTTGTCCTGATCTACCCGATTCGGTGGATATTGCGGGAAATCTCTACTGAGTGCACCCCTATGCTCCCAAAGGCATATATCCGTCCAGCCCAAAGGCATATTCTTCCATTTTCAGCTTCTTTCGCCCAATTGTTGTGTATCAGTCAGTCAGTAGCTGAATTGTAAATAAATATATCTACAGTTTATGTAGAGACTTGAATATATTTTTTATGTCTGTAATAGATCGATTGACCTGGTATGGACATGTTATGCGAAGAGATGAGATGTACGTATGTAAGAAAGTAATGAATATGCACGGACGAAAAGGGAGAGGGCGGCCAAGGAAAAGATGGATGGACTGTATGAGGATGGATATGAAAGAGAAAGGGGTAAACGATCGGATGACTGGTGACAGAGAAGTATGGCAGCGAAAGACATACTGCGCCGTCCCCAAATAAATTGGGACCAGGGCAAGACAATGATGATGAGATCGATCGGCGATCTACGTGGAAAGCCCTGGGGGAGGCCCTGGGGATCCTATGTACGGCAGTAGACGTCCACCGGCGATGATAAAGATAACTGTTATAAGAAATTTTGTTATTCCCTAATCGAAAACATAATTGAAATTGAAAAACGATTCGTGGTAAATACGCACTGTCCCAACAAAAAAATATTTTTCACAAAGTGTAAAATAACAAAGCGTAATTATTTGAATTCACAGTTTATTTTTGACATGACGATGTGTTTAGATAATATTACTGAATTAAATAATAATCACCGTAAATCATTTAAATTGATATGGCAGCAGTTATGTTAAAATATGTTACACAGATTTGTTGTTTTTCATTTTTGTCATAAGTTAGTTGGTGTGTAAAGTAAAAATGTATCTTAGGTACATAATTGTAGAGTCAGTTAAATCCTTAAACATTTTAGTTTTTGGGTTAAATTTTCGCTTTTTCATAACATTTTATATCATGAAATTGTTATTTCAATGACAAACGGATTTATTTTTTTTATGTTTATAGGCGGCAAACGAGCAGACGGATCGCCTGATGGTAAGCAATTACCGCCGCCCATGGACACAAGCAACACCACAGGAGTTACAAGTGCGTTGCCGCCCCTTGGGATTGGGAAAAGGGATAGGATGAGGAGTGGGATGAGGGAGAAGGAATAGGGGATAGGGCTTCCGGCACTCTCACTCACCGAACGAAACGCAACAGTTTTAGTACTGTTACTTTACGTCGATTTTCTGTGAGAGGGTAGTACCTACTTCCCCGGTCGAGCCGGCCCATTCATGCTGAAATCAGCAAGGCTCTACTACCTTGAAAGATTTTTAGATTATTACGTAGGTAAAGTAATTATATACTTAAATAAGTTCCATATCCAATTATGATTTTCCGATTTCACGTTTACCGCTATAATTAATATTATTAATAATTGAATTTCATGAGATTAGATCTTTTTGTTATTATTTTGTAAGTAGAATGTAACTTAGCCCTTTCAGTAAGTATTTAGCGAAATTTTCGTGAAAATCTAATATTTTCTCAAAGTCTCTCAATTCGGAATCTCAGACGAACATCTTGGTTTGTAAAGAGACAATGTTAAGATGATGAATTTCTGGGCTATTAAATTATTTGGTATCTTAGTTGTCACCTTTTTACAAGCTTTTATTTACTTTTAACAGGTAGTAATAAAAGAATAATCTTGCAAGAACAATTTAACCCACTTCCCGTTCTTGCATGCATGTGCAAAAATATAAGGTCATGGAGCTGATCTGATGATCGAGCTGGGGGTGGCAGGGTGGCTATTGAAACGCCTCATTAAAAAGACACAGTCCTATCGCGTTTGGGTTCCTTTAATTCGCATTGACGAGTACTTTTATCCTATACTTACATATGCTTTAGGACATTTTAAAGCTTGTTTGAAAAAATACAGTCTTTATTACTTTTATCTATAACCCTTATAGGAATTTTAACTTTCGTGGTCTTTAACGTTTCTTTTCATTTTCCTACGGGATATATTTTATTGTACTCTTCAATCGACTTTAATCTGATATCAAATTGACATGTATACTTTCACTTATATTGTACCTATTTCTAAATAATGATTTGATATCTGTTGTTGTGCCTAATGAATAAATAAATAAATTGCATTTATATTGGAAAGTTAGCCCAAATGAGCTAGAAAACAAAATTAAATTTCTCCGTTAGATGGTTTATAGTTTGCCTGTGTTTAATAATGTATTTGCAACGCTAAATGATTTTACAAATTCTCTTTGCGAATAATAGTTTCACATCACATCATCAGCCTTTAACAGTCCACTGCTGGACTAGGCCTCTCCTTTGAAAGGAGGAATTGGCCTACTATACCACGCTGGCCAAACGGGTTGGTATAGGGTTTGTATCAAGTTTTCCTTCTCTTACAGTGCTGTTCTCTGCATAATATGCTCCCTCTGTCGGCTCTTACGACACCCACGGGATGATATGGGGTGGTGACATTCCGTATTCTTAATCCGTCACCACACGGACAATAATAGTTTACCAGATAAATAAAAATAGCCATCCACACATGCACTATTTCCAACATGGTAGCCGAGATACAAAAGTAACAACTCTACATGAATTAAACTTTACGTTAGCCCTCCCTAGACATCTTACATCTTATCTTATCTAGAATTTAGAACCTTCTATTTTTTTATTTGGTTAGAAAGTTTTTGACGTGACAACGTCTTATAAATTGGTTTGCCGGGTGACACTTCAAGAAACTGCGTTACGCTCCGCTCACGTTATGCGCTCACAATGAGAGCGAGTGAGAGGCACGCGTCCCGCCTAAGAGCGAGAGAGACAGACATAAAAAGTGAAAGGCACGCGTCTTTCATCCTTCTTCCTACTATACGAATGAATATTCACATTAAAATTATTTTACCACTCAATGTTTGATGATGATTTTGATGATGATTTTGATGATGATTTTGATGATATTTTGTTGATATTTTGATGATATTTTGATGATATTTTGATGATATTTTGATGATATTTTGATGATATTTTGATGATGATTTTGATGATGATTTTGATGATGATTTTGATGATGATTTTGATGATGATTTTGATGATGATTTTGATGATGATTTTGATGATGATTTTGATGATGATTTTGATGATGATTTTGATGATGATTTTGATGATGATTTTGATGATGATTTTGATGATGATTTTGATGATGATTTTGATGATGATGATTTTGATGATGATGATTTTGATGATGATGATTTTGATGTTGATGATTTTGATGATGATGATTTTGATGTTGATGATTTTGATGTTGATGATTTTGATGATGATATTGATGTTGATGATATTGATGATGATTTTGATGATGATGATTTTGATGTTGATGATATTGATAATCATTTTGATGTTGATGATATTGATAATCATTTTGATGTTGATGATATTGATAATCATTTTGATGTTGATGATATTGATAATCATTTTGATGTTGATGATATTGATCATATTGCCTACGAACTGCTGAAGTCTTTCGCCTTGTTCTAGCCTGGACTCATGTGCAGCAGGTGTGGGGCTAGATAGTATCAAGGAGATTGACCGTTGTTACTTGTCTATTTAATGTGAAAGGAAAGGCAATGGCAATGAGTGTATTAGAATGAAAGTATTGTCCTAGTATTACACTACTGCTATCATACAAGTTGGTACCTGTATACTTGTAAATTAGTGAAATCGAATTTAATTATTTAACTCGGTTGTGAATTTAAATTATTTATTGACGTGACAACGTCTTATAAATTGGTTTGCCGGGTGACACTTCAAGAAACTGCGTTACGCTCCGCTCACGTTATGCGCTCACAATGAGAGCGAGTGAGAGGCACGCGTCCCGCCTAAGAGCGAGAGAGACAGACATAAAAAGTGAAAGGCACGCGTCTTTCATCCTTCTTCCTACTATACGAATGAATATTCACATTAAAATTATTTTACCACTCAAAGTCGTTGTCACGTAAAACTTTCGCCCGTATACCGACTTTACAGGCAACCACCATTTTTTTTATAGACTTACAGGTAGGCAGAGGTGTAATATTACACCCACATTTCGCCATGAATTTTAGGTCGCACGTAATAGGGGGCGAGTCTATTGCCGTTACCGGGCACATCACCAGACTCCGCGCTGCTACTGAGAATTTGGAAAACCCAGTAACACTTTTGCCCGACCCGAGAATTGAACCCGGGACCTCCGATCAGCAGTCGCATACGCTATCCTCTGGACCACGGAGGCAATCAGTGGTTAGAAAGATATACTACTTATTTTCATGAATACATGTTATACTATAGGCGGGACCCGGACTAGGATAAAATCCTTGAAACAACTAAGTGTTACGGGTGAGAGCCCATATACGTTACGTCATGTGGGGATCGAACCCACAACTTTCGGCGCAGTGCTATAGGGTGAGACGGCCGCTAAACCACTACGCTTTATTTGCAATCAAATACTCGTTAAATTAAATAGTGGATAAAGTGCCAATATTGGACACACACATCACAGCGTCAATGCTTTTTTTTTATAGACTCACGCCTGTATCTTCGAAGGAGTGGGCAGAGGTGTAATATTACACCCACATTTCGCCATGAATTTTTAGGTCCCACGTAATAGGGGGCCAGCCTATTGCCGTACTGGGCACATTACCAGAAAATCCCAATAACAATTAGCCTGAACCGGGAATCGAACCCGAGACCTCCCAGTCCCACGCGCACATTTATGCCGCGAGACCAACGAGGCAGTCAGCGTCTAAATATAACTTTAATAATAAAAATATTCCATTTATGTATTTTATAATTCATTTTTAAACACACATTTACAGTTACAATAATTATGGTTTAAAATAACCTCAATCTAAAACTGTGTTATTTATATAATGTGTGTATTTTTTAACTTTACATTTTTTGCTTCTTTATTGTTTAATGTCTGTGATTTTGTTGCAATCGGCAATTTCCTGTTTTTTATAAATGGTATGTTTACTGTCATGGTATGTAGGCAGTAATTTGTGCATAAAAATAAAAAGATATGTTTTCCAATACCTAATTAGACAGTGGAATTAAATACGAGGGTCAAACTGAAAGTTCTTAGAACTGGCCACTTATAAACAATATAATAAAAAAAATATTCTAAAATTTGAAAATAGAACTCTTTGCCAATATTACTGAGTATATATTTCATTCATTTGTCATTTGTTTTACGATTTGGCGGCAAATTGAAAATTGTCTGTGTCACGTCAACATGAATTTAACACGAGAAAATTTTCGTGCAATGATTTTTTATGACTTTCGATGTCATTTAAGTCAACAATAAAGTTATGATAGACTACGATTGGCCTTTCACGATGAAGCCCCATCTCGTGCGACTGTTTACAACTGGTTTAATGAGTTTAAACGTGGTCGCACTAATCTCACTGATGATGTACGTGAGGGACGGCCTTCTACGGCGACGACTGAAAATAACATCTGTGTTGTGCGGCGTATGATAGAGACTGACAAAAGAGTGACCTATCAGCAGATTCGGACAAGCTTAGGCATCGGTATGAGTCAAGTGCACAAAATCCTCCACGAACATTTAGCGGTCAGGAAGCTTTGCGCCCGGTGGATACCTCATAATTTGACTAAGGCTCAAAAACTCGCATCGTGTGGATTGGTGCCGTAAAATGATTGAAAGATTTAACGGAGGTGACTCAAATGCTGTGTTCGACATACTAACAGGTGACGAAAGCTGGATTTACTGTTATGATCCTGAAACCAAAAGACAATCTGCTCAGTGGGTGTTTCCTTTCGAGGAGTTGCCAACTAAAGTGAAGAGAGATCGAAGTGCGGGAAAAAAAATGGTGGCCTCGTTCTTTGGAAGGATAGGTCATTTCGCAACAATTGTGTTAGAGGATCAAAAAACAGTTTCTGCAGAATGGTACTCTACCAATTGTTTGCCACTTGTCTTGGAAAAAGTTCGAGAGAAACGACCTCGCAGTAGGATCCTCCTTCACCACGACAACGCCTCGTCGCACACCGCCAAGCGAATGATCGACTATTTGGCGACATCAAACGTTGAATTACTGGGTCACCCGCCGTATAGCCCCGACCTCGCGCCTTGTGATTTTTATTTATTTCCAAAAATTAAAGAAAAACTTAAAGGAAAGCGGTTTATGAATGCTGAAGAAGCGGTGGCTGCGTATCGCGATGCCATTGAAGAGACCCCTAAGGACGAGTGGGCAAAGTGCTTTTCCCAGTGGTTCCATCGCATGCAGCGGTGTATTGACGTCAATGGACAATATTTTGAAAAGATAATAAAACTAATAACTGGCTAATGTAATCAGTTTTTGATTTTCTAAGAACTTTCAGTTTGACCCTCGTAGGTACGTATATTTGATAATGTAATTATTTTAATAGTTTTCAAGAAATCTACGTATTATAAGGATTTTATATTTTGTGATTTTATAGGTTTAGAAATAATAATTATTATTAGATAAATTTTATTTTCTTTTCTTTTTATTAATTTCACCCCATTCTTGAATGTCAAAATAACTAAATATTTTTGTATTTAACGTCTAAATAATTAAATGTTAGGAAGTTCTAATGTAAACAAAAATAATTACTAAATATGGTATATGCGTATGGTAGTAGGTAGGTAGGTACTACCTAACGATTGTAGCAGTTATTTATAACATTGCGTAAACAAAAGAATTAAACCGTTGCTAATCGTGATATTATTGTAATTGGATACGTTCCACAAATATAATTAAGTTTTAACTATTGTTTATTTATTTATTTTAGGACCACCAGTGGCTATTACAAGAATGCATTCACAATAATAAAAAAAAAATCTCCGTCACTTGCATAACCTTTTCAGGTAGCCACTGCATGTACAAATAAGTGAGCAATATTATATATTAGTATTTATGAAAATAGATAGTAAACAAAAAAGGCAGGCCGCTAACTTTGAAAGATTATATAGGCGAACACATAGTATAGGAAGTGAGAAGTAACAAATATTTAAGGGTATAATTATTTAGGTTTAAAACTACAGGCGAGAATTTCGATGATTCCTGATCCACATAACAATAAAATAAAATAATACATAAATTCATTTTAACAATATATAAATTCTGAAAAATAATAGAAAAAGAATAAAAAAATTATAATAATAATACTGCATTATTGTTGTTTTAATCTGCTAACAGTTATTAAAATTCCATACAAAAAAACGTTGTTGGACATTTTATTCAAACGTAATATTACAATATTTTTGGAAATTCTTATAAAAATAATCGTGAGAAACTTTTACAAATTACTCCATTTTTAATGTTCTATTTGGACTAAATATTCTATCTGGACAAAATAAATACCAAAAACTACAACAAAATAGAGCCGCCCGAACAGGGACTTGAACCCTGGACCCTTGGATTAAAAGTCCAATGCTCTACCGACTGAGCTATCCGGGCTCATGATTGCCAGGTTGAAATATGTGTATATAATCTACACACATGTTCTGATGACGTCAAACAAGGTCAAGTACAGTTAGAAGAACTGTATTTCGTTAACTATTTTTATCTCTATATTTGTATGATTAACATTATTTGCTAACAAATACGTATTATTTACTTCATTATACAAATATATAGATATATTACAACAAGATTATGTAATAATGGCCTTTATTGCTCTAATGTTACGGTTTATAATTACAAGATGACTACCAGGAACAGTTTTGTACTGACATCATAAAAAATATGATAGTGGTCCAGTTACTTACAATTTTAGGTACACATATACATAAGTACATACTTACTTACATACACCTTTGACAGCTTAAAGTGCCTACAATGCTTAATTTAAAAATACCTTCATAAGCAGATCAATATGAAAGAAAGAGTAAAGCAGATAATACAAAAATGGTGATAAAGTAATAGTAATCTTTTAGGACTTTTAAAGGCCTTGTTACACGGCAGTCGGCACAATTTTACGTCCAACTTGACTAAATCACTTGATGAAATTGTGACGTGTAGACGCCAGTCGTCCAACTGATCGATGAACTTCATCGGGTGGGCGTTACCATAGATTATACACTTATACTGGGGCGGTACCACCAGATTGTAAAGGCCTTGCCACACGGCACAATTTTACCACTGATCAAATTTTCAATCGAATTGGCTTTGCGCGTCTACACGACACAATCAAATCACTGATTTTCATTCCGTCCACCCGATTGGTTAAAATCTGGTGGTACCGCCCACCCGATGAACTTGAGTTGGACGACTGGCGTCTACACGTCACGATTTCATCAAGTGATTTAGTCAAGTTGGACGTAAAATTGTGCCGTGTGGCAAGGCCTTAACCAATCGGGTGGACGGAATGAAAATCAGTGATTTGATTGTGTCGTGTAGACGGGCAAAGCCAATTCGATTGAAAATTTGATCAGAGGTGAAATTGTGCCGTGTGGCAAGGCCTTTAGGTAGCGGCACGTGGGTAAAAATAGCAGCACCATACCGGGACAGCACAGCTTCGGCCCGGCGAGGTCTCAATGTCGAACCTCTATTCTTCTCACACAGTAGGGGTTAGGCATTGTCATAATTTGCTGCAATTGGTGGCATAGTATGCCTATTGCGTGGCCCAACCGTATCGGGACGTCGACGAACATCGCGGGTGTTTTAGTGGGAAAGTACCTACCAGATCCCTTTAGGCAAGTGCGTCGCCAACCAATTGTCTGGGGGGGGTGGGCAAGTACGACAGTCAATGGCCTAGGAGGGGGGGGCTGTTGATATGGAAAATGAGAAATGTATTGAGTATAAATTTTATTGTAGGGGATTTTTATCTTTAGGGGGGGGGGGGGGCTGCCCTCTCTGCCCCCCCCCCCCCCCCTTGGCGACGCCCATGCCTTTAGGAGAGGAGATACCCCTGCCTGCCTCAAGGGACGTGGATGAGACCGTAATTAGGTTTAGCCATTAATTACCGTACTGTCTTTGAAACTGTCTGAATATAGGCACGAATCACTTCACACTCTTCACATTAAATTACCTGTTTTAATTTGTACCCACGGCTAGAAGTCAAGCTTGACAGTTGCACTGCGATTTTGATACTTATTTCGTAAGCCATAAGAGCGGTATAAAGGTCAATGGGTCTAGCTTGATAATTAGCCATGTGTACAGCTAAGCACAGTTACTAACTTCTGCATCATCAGCCCTTTATACTGTTCCACTGCTGGGCACGGGCCTCTTCTCACTATGAGAAGGGTAAGGCCATAGTCCACCACGCTGGCCAAGTGCGGGTTGGCAGACTTCACATGTCTTTCGAGAACATTATGGAGAACTCTCAGATATGCAGGTTTCCTCACGATGTTTTCCTTCACCGCTTAGCAAACGATAATTAACAATTTAATACGCACTTAACTCCGAAAAGTCATTGGTGCGTGCCGTGGATTCGAACCCGAGACCCTCTGCGTAGCAGTCTGACGGTCTCACTCAGCTATCGCTGCCTAACTTCTGACCAAACATAAAGATTGACGCAAATGTTACATACGTCTTTCTCATTGCGTATGGCGCAAACACAAGGTCGTTCAACCACCAATAACTTGGAGTATTTATGGTGTATGTTTGTGCCGTTTGCTGAAGTAACTGAATGATGTTGTTTTGCTCAGGGTCAATGACACAATGACAGTGTCTAGCCAAGGCCTGGTTTGCTTCTGAAGGCCGTTTATAGTCAACATTTGAGACCTTGTAGGGATTGTTTGAATGAGACACACATGAAGTCACCTTGATTTCAGAAGTACTATTGACATTTTGGTAGAAAGTTTTGGAAATAAGTATCTTTTTGCAATCAAAACGGTAAGTTTAGATTGCAGTTTGGTAACTAAGATTGGCCTCAGATTAATGTTTTTAATCGAATATCCAAGTGAAAGGTATCTTTACAACATAAAGAAAATATTTAAAAAATATAAAATGAATATAATATAATAAGAATAAGTTTTATAGAGTCCATACTGTACGGACAAATCTTCTGCTATCAATGCAAAAATTGAGCTTTGGACTGAACAGTTCATGTTTACCAAAAAGTTTATTTTTGTAGCATATTTCAAAGATAATATTTCAATTTTAATATAATATACTTGCATGCACTATTCTCTCAAAATAAATATTATAACTATCCATGCGTGAACGAAGCGTGGGAGTCAAGGTGGGAGTCGTCTGTCACTTCTATTGAACAGATTGTAAACTAATATGTAACTAAGTAAACTAAGTTTAGAATAAAGCTCGGTGTTCACCGCGAGCGGAACGGACCAATTAATGACACATTTTACCTTGCGATAGAAAGTTTCATAATATTATGTTTCTTTATATCAAAAAGGAAACGAAAGTGTCTGTGTCCGTAGAAACCGGGCTTAGACGCGCTTTTCCACCAAAGATGTGCAGCTTTACTAAGAGGACGAGAAAGCTGGGCTGTGAGATATGAGACAATGTGTAATATGTGTCAGTGTAGCTGTGCGAGGAAGATTGCGTAGCTGGAGCTATGACTTTTGGGTTAAAAACATGCCTATTATAATAGATACACATAGCTAAACCGCTCTTATCCGTCCTTATAAAAAAATATAGCTTTGTTGAGCCTCTTTCTATCTGCGCTAAGCTTTAAGCACCAAATAATATGATGGGTGCTTAACTAATGATTTCAGAGTATTCCAGAGATGTGCTATGCTGTGTTAATTTATCACATCTCTGTTACAAAAGTAGGCTTATACTGACTTGATGTCCGCTCGTCTGACGTCAATGTGCCTTATGCACAAATACCGTTATTTTCTTACAAGATTCTTTTGTTGATAAATTCAGAACAAAGATAGTTGAATGAACTGCTTCTAAAACATCTATCTATATTTTCAGACGCTTTTACGCTTTTATAACAAGCTCCCTCTTAATATAAGAAATTTAACAATAAATAAATTTAAGATTATAGTTAAAACTAAATTGTGTTTAAAAGCATATTATAAAATTTCTGATTATATAGACGACAAAAATGCTTAGGATTGAGCTGCTCTAATTCAACATAAAATTATAAACTTGTACAAACTGATAGGTAAATTTAAAATTGACGTTTCGTAAGCACTTTAAACAAAGTTTACACAAAATAAAGCGTCATTTCATTTCATTTCAGAGAGCATCTGATTATATACCTTGTGTTTCCGGTAAATTATCTTCTAAGAACCTATATTTTTCGTCTCTTAAACAACTGTTTGTTCTTAAGGTGGTAATCCCTATTACCTGCCACTCCTGCCAGATATGATATTTATTATTTAGTTGTATTTATGTTCTCCTAGTTTATATTGCATTACAATGCATGTCCGAAGAACTGCGGAAATCCCCGGAGGCTATAAGTAAGTAAATTAGTTATAAACTACATTAACTTAATTTGGCATAAGCTATTGACCCTATGTCAGTTAATCGGGTATAAACAACGGGGCGCCCCCCACTCCGTATGTAAAAAGTATATTAAAGTAATAACGAATAATATTATTACATAGAAACTATTATTACATAGTTTTCTTAGAAGTTGAAGGTCATCTAGATATAAATATTAATTAATTTTGCAGCGATCGTCGTGATTACGCACGCGTTTGACGGTCGTTGTCAGTCGGGCTACATTCTAGATAAATTGTAGATTTTACAAAAGATTTTTGCAAAGTAGGTAGTTGTTACAAAAGTCAAAATCATTTATTCATCTAGGTCAGATGATGACCCTTATGAACGTCAAAAATTTAAAGTAAATTACTTAATGCTTCTATATTTACATTTACTGCCTCGTTCGCAAAGCAATAGGTAGAACCACGAGAAAGAACGGACAATAAAACTCGGGCAAAAAAACATTTTATTACATTACAGTTGCAACTAGGTACCATTTCTTTCCTATCAATAATATTCATCCAAAAGTTGCATGGTAGAAAGTTATTGGTTACTTACTTGAGAATAAAATTAAACTTTATGTATTAGTGTACAATAGGTACACTATAATATAATTATATATAACATTCGGATGCTTTTTAACTAGGTGATATAATAATGATCAGATATGGTCTACAGGTAATTGCCAACATTATATTGAGTTCCAGCAGTTAGGTTTCCCTAGGCTTCAATGGATTCAAAGATCTGATTGACCTTTATCTTCTAATGGAAATAGAGAGGAACCCGCCTTGTACCCTCGGATTGACCACCCAAACTATTACAATAGAAAAAGGATGATAATACATACTGAGCTTATATTTTATACATACATACATAGACTCACGCCTGTTTCCTAGAGGGGTAGGCAGAGACTACGGAACGCCATTTGCAACGATCCTGACATACCTCTCTTGCTTCATTCACTCCCATCAAGTTTCTCATGCAAGCTCTTCTGTTAAGGGTACTTCTGACCAGTCCTTTTTTTAGGATGTCTCCAATCTGGTCAGAGAACGTCCGTCTAGGTTTTCCCCTTTGTCCTTTCCCATTCACACTTGCCTTATATATCTTCTTTGTCATTCTATTGTCCTCCATCCTCTCCATGTGCCCAAACCATCTTAACATACCTTTCTCAATGCTTGTCACTACATCTTCTTTTACTCCACAACATTTTCTTATCACACAATTCTTTACTCCGTCGGTCAAAGATAAACCACACATACTTCTCAGTGCTCTGATTTCTACAGCATTTATTCTACTTTCAAATCTCTTCTGTCATACCTATTACCCCTCTATGCACAGCCAAACGTGCCTTTTTGGACACGTTTTGGCTATTCTAAATTCTAAAACTCATCTTGCTTTTCCTCTTTTTTCCTTTTAACCATTTCTTTCACTATTCTTTTTGGCCTAACAAACATATTATATAATAATATATATATTTTATATATTTTTATTTTATTAAAAAAAAGGAAAAGGGATAAGTATATGGATTCATTCGGACATGGGTTCTAGGAAAATACCTGTCGGCAGGTAGTCATCCAAGGCATCCTCAGGACCGATTGGCAACAAGTTAGCCACTTTCTGTGGTCGCTTTGTAGCTTCAAAGTAGTCAGTCTATTCCTTGTTTTTATTAATATTTATGTAGCAAACCAACGTAATGTGAACAAAAACTAAGCGCAACATTTGAACTATATTTCATCAGAAATATGACGGTAGATAATGTATATTGGATTTCTCAGAAGGTTTGGAGCTTTCGATGAACAGGCTGTGTGCCTTATTAAAGCAAATTCTTTGTAAGTATAGAATTATGGACGTAAATCATCCTCTTAGCGTTATCCCAGTTTCAATCTAGGGTCCGCTTTCTAGTCTAACCGGATTTTGGCTGAATATTAGCTTTTCCACAGAGCGACTGCCTGTCTGACCTCCGCAACCCGAAGGGATAGCGATATTCCATGGTTTAGACTAGTGTCAGTTTATTTAGAAGGTACTGACGTCCTGTAACGACTGTCAAAGATCTTCATGACAACCGGGACCGACGGTTTAACGTGCTCTGCGAGGTACGGGACAAGCGATAATTAACAATTCAATACGCACATAACTCCGAAAAGTCATTGGTGCGCGCCGTGGATTCGGACCCGATACCTTCTGCATGGCAGTCTGTTGATATATCCACTCAGCTATCGCTGCCAATTGGCAGCGATAGCCGATATACTATATATGGACGTAAATAAGCAAATAAATTAATAGCGGAGCGGGAGCTTGGCTACTGTATTCTGAGTAGGTATTGTGCATTCTCTGAAATAAATTATCAAAGGGAAGGAATATTGAAACAACCGAAAGCAACAACGAAGCGATGGCATAGTCAATAATGGCAATTTAGTATACTGATTAAAAAGAATATTGGTCGCTTGAAATGGTCGCGATGATGTCTGTCGGGTCATCTCATAATATGAGAGAATGAATCCATTGCTATGCAAACCAAGCGCATTTCCAGACGCATAACCAAGTTAGAATTGCCGATCAGAAAACATCGCTGTTCTAGATAAGCCTCAGTAACCTAGATTTAGCACAATCAGGCAATCAAACGAAAGACTCAGGTTCAATATCGGACCTATGCATACATACTGGACTCACGGGATAGTCGGTGAACCCATATTCCAAATTATAATAATTATTGTTTTATCCTATTTCTTGTCGTCTAAGGCCCATCTGTCGTTATATCACCATAATATATATTCTGCTGGTAGAGCAAGCAACTAGAAATCATTACATACGCCTTACGCCTATTATTGATTTATAAGACAGTATACTATGAACTAAAACAAGTATACTATATTCAATAACACTACATTTCTAAATGTTCTACTAAGTAGGTTATACACGCATAATTTCAAAATGACTGAACCTCTTCTTCTTCTTCTGCCTGCCCAGAGCCTGTAGTCAAATGGCATTCGATTAGCGATATCGTTAATCGCTAAGTGCAAAAATGTATAGAACTGACATAGGCTTGCGATATGTCACGTGATCAACGAAAAAGGAATTCCTTATGTTGCCATGGCAACCAGGCGTAAGCGAAAGTAGAAATGAGAAGCGAATGTCATTTGGCTAGGCCTTCAGTTCCCATATTACTTGGCGTCGGCGCAAAATGTCTTTCTCTTCCATTCTCTCCCATCAGACGTCATCTGACTATACACAAACTTTTTTTTCATGTCATCCTTCACACAATCCATCCATCTTTTGTATGATCTTCCTCTTGTCTTATATCCATTAACTCTCATATTCATCACCTTTCTAGTCACATGATTTTCATCCCTCCTCATCACATGCCCGACGAAAGACGATTTCCTTTCAGCTTTTCTGGCACCGTTGCAACGGCAGAAGCAAATTAGATAAGTAATTCTTTAATTTGTTGTGTCTATTATTTTTAGTTTCGTCCGTGTGGTGACGGATTAAGAATACGGATTGTCACCACCCTATATCATCCCATGGGTATCGTAAGAGCCGACAGAGAGAGCACATTATGCATGGAACAGCACTGTAAGAGAAGGAAAACTTGATACAAACCCTATACCAACCCGTTTGGTCAGCGTGGTATACTAGGCCAATTAATCCTTTCAAAGGAGAGGCCTAGTCCAGCAGTGGACTGTTAAAGGCTGATGATGAGAGCATAGTATAAACATCATCGACTAGAAATAAACCTGCGATTGACTCGGTAAACTCCTTAAAAATAATAGTGCAACATTTACAAATGTGGATAGGACTTTATCAGCAGTAAATTTTATTAACTTGTAATGCTATGTACCTATCAATAGAATTGTAACGCAATAGAGGGAGGCATACAAAGCGTATTATGTGGAGCATTGTGTATTGTAGTATTATCTGTGCTGAGGACAGCATCTGAGCACTTCATGGCCTTATTAAACAAAGATGAGGATCACTAGTTACACTATATTTATGTACTAATACTGTTTAAAACTTGTAAAAAGTTGTATACATACATTTCCGTGTCAACCCCGGCACTAGAAAAATCGAAACTTGTGTCGAAAAGTACCATACAAACATTTAATCGACGAACACCGAAAGGACGCAGACTTGGAACAACGATTTATGAATTGTGCAAAGTGTTACACCGCGTCGATCAATCGGCTAGACGCACGACACCCGAAATAGAATCATAGCACTAAACAGCGATGTTGTAAACTCCAGTATGTTTGTAAGCTGTAAATTTAAAAACAATAATAGTTACTTATACCTCAATTGCAGCATACTGCGAGTACAATAAAAATAATTTAGAATAATCGTTATGAATCAATCTTAAGGTAAAAATAGTTATAAAACTGCACGGTCCTTACAGGTCCTATGCATTTCGTAACGAAATATTCGTTTTGACACTTTGATGTTAACACTTGACAATTATTTTATGTCAAAGTTTTCATAAAACGTCATTTGCAAATGTCACAATATTTCGCCATGATTGTTGAGACAGACGTCAAATATTTTTTTTATTTTATTTTATACATCTTCATAACAATTTTAAAGTGTATATTTTTCGTTTAAAAAGGGTTATGGGTTAATTTCCTAGGTTTTCTAAGATGGTACATGTTGTAGCCAGAGTTCCATGCAAAAAGGGAACATCTTTGTCTTCAAAGCGCCCATATGAAATGCGCCTCTATGTAAATATCTGAGCTCTTTGGTCTAGGTAACTGAATTGACAGGCTTTGAGAAAATATTAGTTTTTCAAAAATATAATGGCTTTAGAACATAGTATAAACATCTCCGATCAGAAATAAACCTGCGATTCATTCGGAAAAACTAATAGTTCAACATTTACAAATGTGGATGGGACTTCATCAACAGTAAATTTTATTAACTTGTAATGCTATGTTCCTATCAATAGAATTGTTAACGCAATTGAGGGAGGCATACAAAGCGTATTATGTGGAGCATTGTGTATTGTAGTATTATCTGTGCTGAGGACAGCATCGGAGCACTCCATGGCCTTATTAAACAAAGATGAGGATCACTAGTTACACTATATTTATGTACTAATACTGTTTAAATATTTACAAATTATATACATTTCCGTGTCAACCCCGGTAATAGAAAAATCTAATCCTGTATCGAAAAGTACCTTACAAACATTTAATCGACGAACACCGAAAGGACACAGACTTGGAACAACGATTTATGAATTGTGCAAAGTGTTACACCGCGTCGATCAATCTCCTAGACGCACGACACCCGAAATAGAGTCATAGCACTAAACAGCGATGTTGTAAACTCCAGTATGTTTGTAAGCTGTAGCTGGAGTTGAGAATACTTCTAATACCCATAAGTACCCTCAACTACAGTATTAATGATCAACATGAAGATGTTCAACTAGCCAAATCAAAAAACCAAGACAAAATTCAAGCCTACAATTTGATGTATCAAATTATCTTATCTCTCATCAATTTGATGTACAAGACACGGTGTCTTGTCACGGCACGACAATTTGTCGCTACAAGAGTCACGCGCGACTCTGTCACACACTGCTCCATGAGACACGTGACTATGACGTCAGTATTGTGAAGAAAAGCCGCACTTAAGACTATAATTACCATCATTATGAGACGTCTCAAGTCTTACTGCCATTTGTCTTGGGAGACTTTTGTTAAATTGAATTACAAACAATTAATTAAAGAAAAAAATTGTAAGAACAAATGAAAGTGAGAAAAAGTGGTTGTACGATTGTTAGTGTGCATTGTGATGCACGTGACGCAAAGGAAACATGGTCTATACAAATGTGATGAGCACATTCCTTAGAAGATAGCACGAGAATAAATATAATTGCTTCAGGTTGATTCATTTTGTATTAACACGTGACATGGCGACATCGGTGCACTGCTTGTTCGCCTGAACGTTTACTTCAAACAGCCGAGGACTCAAACAAAATGGATAGTATTCAGACATCAAATCGCGGTCTTTGCTTTGCAAAAGCTAGGAGTAGGCTGAGGACCTATTTTCAAAGTACAACTATCTTGCAACCACCATACGTATTTATAAGGAATGTTTAATGCCTTTATTCGTGTGTCCAAAGTTTGCATGAGGAAAATATAGCAAGTGTTCATCTACCTGACCCAGCACAGGTAGTTCTGCCATATATAATATCTTTTAAAAACCTGGATAGGGACATCTTAATCACCTAGCAGTACGAATCAGTTACGATCTATTCTCACAGCTACCAAATATACCTACGTAACTTTCATAAGTCGTTCAAGTCGTTTCAGAGACGGCCGAACACAAACACTGGGACACGAGATTTTTATACATTAGATCAATACGTATAATATTATGTATAACAAACCATACAAGTCGTCTCTGTGATAAAGATACTTAGTCAACTTTTCTAGCAGTCCCACAGACTAAAAATTCATTCCAGAATGTGCTAGTCGTTAATGATCGCCTATCCAGTGTAATCGTTTGTTTCCTCCGATCAATAATTAGACGTCTTCTGGGAGCGTTGCGTCAATACGTACATAGTTTACATAGTGCATCGTATAGGGCTTCTGGGAAACCAAAACTATGTTGCACTGTGCTGAACATGGCTGGGGTTGTTGTAATGAGATGCGTTCGTAAGCAAGTCAACAGCATATTATGCAAGCTTCGTTGGTCATCGTCTTAGCGTTATCCCGGTAGCATCCATCACGCCTTGGAGCCAGTGGTCCACTTACCTACTAGTCTAACTAGATTTGTCTAGATATCAGATTTCTTTATCTATAAAAAATACCTATGGGGCAATTTCTAAAAGATAATGCAAACTAAGACAATTTATGATAAAGTTTGCCCGGTACCTAGCTGTTGTTCGCTTGTGGAATTCACAATTGTTTGATTTCAGATAAGCTCAGACTAGATTCAAAGCATTAGGTTTAATGTTACTTGTATTAAACCTGAGCTTTGAATCTTGAAGGCTAAAACTCAAAATAACATAACACTTTTTAAAATGTTACCGATTTTAGTGACATCACTCCGTTTTAACAATCACACAATTTAGTTACACGTTATTTATACTCCGCTAAATCGGAAATTGAGCAGAAATAATCACATACAAATGGTCCAATTATTATTTTGTCAGTTTAACGAGCCAAACGAAAATCATTGTCATATTTGTCATATACGTAAATCACTTCCTTGTTTGTGAAAAATTTGGTAAACGTCAAGTCTAATGGAGGCAAAATTACGAGAAATTATCGTTCTAAATTGGCGGGTAGTTACAGAAACGTGAAGATCACGTGTACCTACTTATGAACTAATAAAGAAATACTAACTTGTCTATGGCGAGACTATCGACTCATTGTTTTATTGGTCTAAGTCTTTTAATTATACTTACATTAACTTTTCCAAACTGCCTTTATGCCTTCATAGGCATGAGACAGTAGGATAAACGAAATGTTTTTATGAAATTCTAAATTTGACATACCTAAGCTTCTTTGTTTCGATACGGTTATAGCTCAATTCTTTATAAATATTTAAATATAGGACACAAAGCATATTTTCGTGAACCATTTTTGCCACAAAATTGGTTCACGCAAGCGTCGATGTCATCGACTGTGCTCGTATAACAATACACGATTACAGTCTTTGTGGTTCAAAAAGTTCGATGTTTATGTTAAAATCATAGCACTGTCTACATAAAAAATAATATTTGGGACAGGCAAAACAGTGATGCAGCGTATTTTTTGCATTTACACGATTTGGATGCATCATAGTTTATCTAACGGGTCTTTATCGCTAAGGCTTTCTAAAACAACAACTAATCGAAGCAAAGTAGAAAAAAGCTTTGTTTTTATTAGGTTACACGATTAGAACCTATTTAATAAACTCTTATGTTGTTGTACATCATTGTTGGTTGCACTACGACGGTCTTACGACCACAGCACTCTGTTAAGAAGTCTTAGAAAACTGTTCACTTTTAGTGTTTGGAGAACTTTGGAGAATGAAGGTATGGTATGTAGAAATGATATTCTTGACTCCAGGATTCAGAATAATTTATTTGTAATTTAGTGCTGTTTATATACAAAATGTACAACTAGGCTGAGCCAATCCAAATGCAGATAAATAGAAATGTAAAATGATCAAAACAATCAACCAATTAATTTAAAGTACAATCGGCCAATAATATTTGAGTTGAGTTTACGTAAGTAATCCGCCAGGTGGTTCATACGTCGCGCGAGCGTTTTCCCGCGCAAACGGGAACATACTTATACTGGTGGCATAAGCGCGGCGGCTCCATTTGCCGGTCACTCGTCGAGCGAAGACGTCGTGCGTTCGCGCGTCAGCGGGCACGGCGCGCGTCGACGCAATAATATTTGCAGAGCGAAGATTTCTTGAAATCGTCAGCGTGTGCATCTTTGAGTTCGCAAGAGAACTCTTCTTGTTTCTATTTAACGTTGCAAAAGTCTATAAAACTGTTCTTTTCAGAACAACAACAAAAGTCCTTGAACAGTCCTTGTCAGGACTATTATCACTGTTTCTATTTAAGCACTTAAGTCCTTTTCAGGGCTGTGTGTATCTATGTTTCTATTTACACATCACAAAAGTCACTGTAGGCACTGCTAGGTATAGGATAGCTACAGTACTCCCCTTCAAGCGAAGCGTACCGGCAGCTTGATGGTGCGACCGGAACGTGTTGTTTTGATGTCCGTTTGCGGCGGCGGCGTCGGCGTCGTAGAGTTCGCCGGCGCAGGTATTTGTTGTTTGGTAAGGTTATAATGCGGTAAGGTAACTTCGGTATCCTTGGTAACGGTAAGGTTATTGGTTTTCTGGGTAATGGTAATGTTGCTTGAAGGTAATGTGTTGTTATGGTTTGCTGGTATATTATCACTATCTTCTAATACGACGTAAGCAGGTTTCAGTCGATCGATTGAAATGTTTGTTTGTCGGTCCGGTAATTGTACACAATACACTTTGTCTGTTCGGTTTATAACCTTGTAGGGTCCTTCGTAGGGTGTCTGTAGTGGCTTACGCACTGAATCTACTCGAACGAACACGTGACTGCAATTGAGTAGGTCTTTATGCACGAAAATATTTCTATTATTATTATGATGCTCGGTGAATGCTTGAGGTTTGTTGCTATGAATGATTTCACGTAGCTTCTCGATGTAGGTATAATCCATAGCTGTAGGTGTGTATGCGCTTGATGTAAAAAAATCTCCTGGTAGGCGTAAAATGCATCCGTAGGTTAATTCAGCGGGACTCACGCCGGTGTCAGTGCGCAGAGCGGCACGTAATCCCAATAATATTGTAGGTATTTCGTCGATCCACGAGCGCGTGTCGGTGAGCTTTGCGCGTAATGCATTTTTGAGTGAGCGATGCCAACGTTCGATGATTCCATTGCTTTGCGGGTGGTAAGGAGTAGTTCGATTTTTCTTGATACCCATTAGTTTCATGAGGTTTTGAAATAGTTGGCTCTCGAACTGTCGACCTTGATCTGATGTTAGTGTAGCCGGGCATCCGAAGCGAGATATCCAATGTTGATAGACGATGTTCGCTATTCGATCAGCTGTTATTTCCTCTGTAGGTACGGCCTCAGGCCATCTCGTAAAACGGTCAATCATAGTTACGAGATATCGATGACCTTGAACAGTTGTAGGTAGTGGTCCAACGATGTCTATGTGTACGTGTTGAAAACGATCGGTTGGCGGGAAAGATGCGATGCTTGAATGGGTGTGACGATGTATCTTGCCTTTCTGACATTGAATACAGGTTCGCGTCCAGCGGCTGATATCTGCATTCATTGAAGGCCAGAAGTATTTCTGTGTTGTGAGCTTGCGAGTTGTACGGGTACCAGGATGACTTATGTTGTGAACATTGTTGAAAACTTCTTTTCTGTATGGCTCGGGGATGTATGGGCGAATATGTGACGTAGATGTTTCACAATATAGTTCGATGTCAGTATTAGGTATTGTTATTTTCTTGAGCGCGAGGTGATCGTCGCGTAGTAATTGTTGTATAGTGCTGTCTCTTTCTTGCGCTGTTGCTATGTCGTTGTAGTTGATAGCGGACGGGCAAGTTATGGTTGCTATGCGACTAAGGGCGTCTGCGACGATATTTTGTTTACCGCTTACGTGCCTTATATCGGTGGAGAAAGCGGAAATGAATAATAATTGTCTCGTTCGCTTCGGTGTCTCGGTGGTGGAGTTGATCTTGCTCATTGCGAATGTTAGCGGCTTGTGATCGGTGAATATAATGAGATGACGTCCTTCGAAAATTTTTCGGAAATGTTTGACGGCCATGTAAATAGCTAGTAATTCTCGATCATAGGTAGAATACTTCAGTTGTGCGTCGTTGAATTTCTTAGAGAAGTATCCGAGCGGCTGCCATGTTTCGTTTAAGTATTGTTGAATTACGGCACCGGCTGATGTGTCCGATGCGTCACAGAATAGAGCGAGTGTTGCGTGGTGAGATGGATGAGCAAGTAAAGCTGCGGTGATGATGCTTGCTTTACATTGTTCAAAGGCTTGTGTTGCTTCGTCGGACAATGTGATTGCAGTTTTATCTCGTTTTTTCACGTTGTGTAGGTATGAATTCAATGGTGCTTGTAGTGAGGCGGCGTTGGGAATGTGATCGCGGTAGAAATTTAACATTCCTAGGAATCTCCGTAGTTCTTCTATTGTCTTGGGTTTGGGGTAATCAGTGATAGCTTTGATCTTTTGTTCGGGAGGCTTGATACCATCTTTTGATACATGATAACCGAGGAACTGAACTTCGGACTTGCCTAGGTTGCATTTAGCGGGGTTGATGGTGATACCATGTTCTTCTAATCTCTTCAGGACGGTGTGGAGGTGTTCTCGATGCTGGGTCTCGTGTTCCGAAGCGATTAGTATATCATCTATGAATGGATATACGAAATCTAGTCCTCGCAGTACTTCGTGAATGTAACGTTGAAACGTTTGACCTGCGTTCTTCAAACCGGGACACATTCGCGGGAATTCAAATAAACCCATTGGTGTGATAATAGCGGTTTTCTCGATGTCCTCTTCTCTTATGCTCAGTTGTTGGTAGGCTCGGTTGAGGTCTATTGTTGAGAAGATAGTCTTGCCTGAGAGATGATGTGTGAAATCTTTGACGCGTGGAACGGGATAGCGATCGGGTTTTGTGATAGCGTTGAGTCGCCGATAGTCTCCGCAGATTCGAATGTCACCATTCTTCTTCGGGACGATGTGAAGCCGTGATGACCATGGACTCTTGCTTGGCCTGCATAACCCTTGTTCAATCATATTTTCAAACTCTTTCTTCACGATTTCATATCGGTGCGGCGGTATGGGGCGAGCGCGGCTATGTATTGGTGGGCCTTCTGTTTCAATGTAGTGTTGCACGTTGATAGAAGAGCTTAACTGCATTGAAGTGAGACGTGTGATGCCGGGATATTGCGCTAAAATGTCGTGATACGACTGTGACTTGTCGATGGTGTACACTGTAGGCATGTTTGAAATGCGAACTGGGGCGTTGACCTTGAGATTCGTGACGCCGTCGATCAATCTCTTGTTTTTCAAATCGACGATAAGTTGGTGATGTTTGAGAAAGTCAGCGCCGAGTATAGGTCTTGAAAGGTCGGCGACAATGAACTTCCATTTGTATGGGCGTCGTAGGTTGAAGTCGAGCGTTAATGTTTTCTCACCGTACGTAGCTATAGTTGTGTTGTTAGCCGCATATAGTTGGAACGATAGTGGCGTTGCGACTTGTCCTATCTTTCTAGGTAGTACGGATATGTTCGCACCCGTGTCGACCAGGAAAGATATGTTGGAGTTACGATCTGTTATGTATAGGCGGTGTGAGTTTTCGTGAACGCCAGAGTCCGCCTCCGCTAACGTTCGGCCTAGTTTTCCGACTTCTTATTGAATGTGCAAGGTGACGTGCAGCGTCGAGCTTGTTCTTTGAAACGTCGATGATAATAGCAGAAAGGGGATGGTGATGAGTCTCGACTGCGTTGTTGCGATGGACTTCGGTTGTAAGACGGGTAGCGGTTGCGGCGGTAACCGTTGTATTGGCTGTGCGGTGGTCTTGATTTCAATTCGGCTATTTCTAATGATAACTTGCGTAGTTCGGTGACAAGGAATTGTAGGTCGGCTGTCTGAGTTGGTGGTGATGTCGGTGAGGTTATCGTTTGGACGGCTGAGATGTGAGGTGCAGCTGGTGGCGTCTGTTCCATCATTTTGTCGGCGAGTAACGCTAACTCTTCTAACGACGACTTAGTTGCGAAGGTCTCGCTGACGGCAAGCACTGAACGTATGTGTGGTGGAAGGTGGTTGGTCCACATGAGTCGCAGCGTACTGTCTGGAACTTTGTCTGTAGCGAGGTTTCTCATACGCCGGAGTAGTTGGGTCGGCTTCTGATCGCCGAGTTCCATCTCTGACAGCAGTTTTTGGAACTGGCGGCTGTCGGACTCCTCATAGGCAGATATGAGACGCTCTTTTATCGCCTTGTACTGGTCTTGCTCTGGTGGGTTGTATAGAAGGTCGGTGATCTGCTCGATGTCTTGGCGTTCCAGCTGTGCGATTACCATCTGAGCGAGCTGGGCTTGGCTTTTCTTCAGGTCGTTGGTGGCGGCTTCGAAACTGATAAACCACAGACGTGGTCGATCACGCCAGAATGGTGGGATACGCATGGTTAGCGATATGCCACCAATTTCAGCTTGAGTGACGGTGTTGATTGATGTAGAGTTGAGTGAGCTGGCCGGGATAGAATTTTCTTGTTGAGACATGACTGAAACTGTAGAGACTTGTAGAGCAGGGATTCGTTGACTATGCTGGTACTATGGTTGAATGTAGGATGTTGCGGTTTTTCGGTGGCTTGATGGGCAGAGCTTTTCCGTTCTTGATTTGTACTACTTGTGTTCCGGAGAGGGTCACCACTTTGGAGATACTTTGAAGAATGAAGGTATGGTATGTAGAAATGATATTCTTGACTCCAGGATTCAGAATAATTTATTTGTAATTTAGTGCTGTTTATATACAAAATGTACAACTAGGCTGAGCCAATCCAAATGCAGATAAATAGAAATGTAAAATGATCAAAACAATCAACCAATTAATTTAAAGTACAATCGGCCAATAATATTTGAGTTGAGTTTACGTAAGTAATCCGCCAGGTGGTTCATACGTCGCGCGAGCGTTTTCCCGCGCAAACGGGAACATACTTATACTGGTGGCATAAGCGCGGCGGCTCCATTTGCCGGTCACTCGTCGAGCGAAGACGTCGTGCGTTCACGCGTCAGCGGGCACGGCGCGCGTCGACGCAATAATATTTGCAGAGCGAAGATTTCTTGAAATCGTCAGCGTGTGCATCTTTGAGTTCGCAAGAGAACTCTTCTTGTCTATAAAACTGTTCTTTTCAGAACAACAACAAAAGTCCTTGAACAGTCCTTGTCAGGACTATTATCACTGTTTCTATTTAAGCACTTAAGTCCTTTTCAGGGCTGTGTGTATCTATGTTTCTATTTACACATCACAAAAGTCACTGTAGGCACTGCTAGGTATAGGATAGCTACAAGTGTAATGTCACCTGATTGTATTAAAACTTAAACGATATTAAATAATTATACGAGCGTGCTTGGTTCAAGGCGAGGTAAATAAATACATTCCAGTGTCATTAAAGGACGTCCGGACCATGTCACTGAGCCACGACGCACGGAGCGAGAGTGACCCAACATCTCGTCGACATTGCTCGACCAACCGTACTCATATATATGTGACAATTCAGAAACACTCGCCGGCAAGGTTGCCCTAAATCAGGCATCGGGTAGTAGCATATTAATTGTAAATATTCAGAGCAGCGATAGGTCAATGGCGAGAGAAATATTTAATTAACAGATGTAGAGAGTCTTGTGACAGAATCCTACGGCGCAGCACTCTTTCGTGAATTTTCGTAGATGTCACCTGGTCCGTACTTTGGTGAGTACGATTAAAGAGCGGTCTTGCCTGTCATAAAGGTTTAAAACAGCACCCTCTAGTAAAAGTTACGCGGAGCCATTGTTCTCTAATATGCCGCCATAGGTCTACACAGTAAAGGATGGCTAGAGCCGTAAGGTCCCTGAAACTGGGATAACGTTCGGAGGATGATGAAAGGGTCAGTGTACGGTGTTATTCACTGCTTATCGTAGCTACGATTGCATGCGTTTCCATAGCGACATATCAACTCTTGCGCTCAGCTTGCTTCTATTTCAACCTCCTCTACTTCCATCTTTTTATCACCATAAACAAAAAACTAAACACGTCAGAAGACCTTTGGTTTGGCCTTTCTGTAGTCTAGATTCTCGTCTAGGACACTCTGTAACACAGTTTAAGGTTCGCTACCCGTCTCGAGTAGTAATGATTGATATTTCGTAACAGCGCGGCTAATTTAATTTGTTTTTAATTACTCGGAGAGCAAAAAGTGTGCAAACGGCAAGGTTAGGTTACTTATATAGCTGGCAGGTTTTAGATTGTGGGCGTAGTCGAAGAAAAAAAATTATGTGCTGGACTTGAACTAAAACATGCTTGGTTATATTACATTCTTGTTTATTTATTTATTTATTTTTTTATTTATTTATTAGGTTAGTTACACCATCGACACAACACTATACTATTACAATATAAGTATCAGATTTAGGTCTTGTACAAAATGAGATGCCTTTACAGGTGTACACAGCATATTAAAATGACATAAAGCATTTAGAATTTTAAAACTATACAAACCAATAATACAAATTATAAAAACCTTTGCAAAATTAAAATGTATGCATATCAAAAAGCAAGAAAATGTGTTATGAACACAACACTTGGATACACTCTGTTTTAAATTTCTTAAGGTCTGCCATGTGGAAAACGTCAATATTGATATTCCTAGAAGTGATATTATTGTACGAGCGCATTAGTCTGTTCAAAGGGGCGTGTTTACCTAAATTGGTTCTACTACGAGATGGATTGAAAACTCTTTCTATAGGTCGTCTAGGTATACCGTGGGGTACGTTCAGATTTAAGCAACTGAGACCTTCAGGGGAAATTATTCTACCATGTATTATTTTATGAAGTGTTATTAAGTCATTGGTCTGCCTCCTTATTTCTAAAGACTTCATATTGAAATGATTGAGCCTTGTATAATAATCAGCACGATATGGACAGTGACGATCTTTGAACGCTAGATATCGAGTAAAACTGCGTTGAAGACGCTCTAATCTTGCAGTGTGAACATTATATTGGGGATTCCAAACCGGCGTATCATATTCCAGTATACTGCGAACAAAAGCGCTATACAGGTTAATCAATACGGCTGTATTTTTAAAATCTCTACACGTGCGCTTAATGAAGCCGAGCATTTGCCAAGATTTCCGAATAATGCTGTCGATATGGTTGACAAAGCTTAGTCTGCGGTCAAGATGCACCCCAAGATCCCTAACCAATGTAGACTGTTCCAATTGATCATTATTAATACAATATGAAGACGGAACTATGTTCTTCTTCTTGGTAAAAGTGATATGAACGCACTTTTTAGGATTTAGGGTCATTTTCTACAGCACCAGTTAAAAATGGCATCCAGATCCGCCTGCAGAAGGTTAACGTCGCTGGGAGAGTTAATGTCTTTATAAACTTTCAAGTCATCCGCGAACATTGAACACTTGCTGTATGCGATATGATCTGAAATGTCATTGATAAAGGCAAGAAAAAGGACTGGCCCAAGGTGGGATCCTTGTGGAACACCTGAAGAAGGAATAATGTCAAAAGAGGTGAAGCCATTAGCAGTAACTCTTTGCACTCTGTCCGTCAAGTAAGAACCCAGCCAGGACAACAAACAGCCATGAATCCCATAGAATTTTAGTTTCGATAAAAGTATGTTATGGTTGACTTTATCGAACGCGCTAGTGAAATCAGTGTATATGCTATCTATTTGAGTTTTTTTATCCACACTAGTGGCAAGATCGGTCACATAATTAAGGAGATTACTAAGAGTGGATTTTCGTCTTCGAAAGCCGTGCTGCAAGTTAGACAAAACAACCTCCAAATGACAGGTTAGAATTGGACAAACTATTTTTTCAAAAAGTTTCGGTATAATGCTTAAAATGGATATAGGTCGATAGTTCTTTATATTACATTTATCACCTTTTTTGTAGATAGGTACCACGTTTGCGATTTTCCAATCTTTGGGAAAGATACCAGAAATTAATGACTTTTCGAAAATAATTTTAAGAGGCAGTGTCAATTGCTTATATGTCTTTTTGATAAATAAAGGAGGTATTCCATCCGGACCCGCACCCTTCCTGACATCAATGGACTTTAACATTTTTTCAACTGCTTGTTCGGTAATTTCTATGTTATTTAATGAAAGTTGTGGAAGTAAGTCTCCTTTGTCAGGAATAAAAGTGACATTTTCTTTAGAATAAACGGAAGAAAAGTGTGTGGCGAACATTCTACAAATTCCATCTCCATCGTGTGCTTTATCATCGTTCAAAAACATTTCCCCGGGTAGATTTGAACCTCCTCCACGCTGTTGTTTAACGAAAGTCCAAAACCTCTTAGGATCTTTATTAATTGCTTGTTCAGTGTTAGTAATGTAATCGGAATAGCAAGAGGCTATCAAGGAAGTAACTCGTTTACTACATAGTTTTAATTCAATCTTGTCTCGGGGATTTTTATAGATTTTGAACTTTTTATGAATCTTATCTCTTTCCGCTATTAATTTAATTAAGTTGCGAGTGAACCATAATGGATATTTTAGATTACGGTGTTTAGTTTTGGGGACAGTGGACGCGATGATAGACTCAAGAATGTCATAAAATTTTTGAACAGCAACATTAACGTCGTTCACAGGCATTAATTCTAAAACCCAATCAATTTGCTTCAGCTTTGCAACTATGAGGGAATAATCTGCTTTTCTAAAATTATATCTAGCAATTTGTTTGTTTGCACCAAGAGAACGAGTGATATTGATATTGATATTGATGTCTAATGCTGGATGGTGAGCATCGAGTTTACTTAATGGATTCTGACACTGTCCCACAGATACTCCTTCAAAATTACACAGCATTAAATCTAATATCCTATTGTTGTGATTTCTGATATCATTACACTGGAATAAGTTATTGAACGACATAAAATCTATCAATTGGTATCCTAAATTACAGGCATAATTAAAAGGCAACAGTCTAGGTGGAGCTGATGAATCATATTTCCAGTCAATAAATCCCAAATTGAAGTCACCCAGAATTATACTATTACCAGGGTACGATTGCATGACTCTATTATAGTTTTCTAAGATATAATCTAGTGACGATACCGTTACCGGAGGAGGTAAATAGAGTGCGCCAAATAGAATTTCTCTCATTACTTTATCGTTCAACTGGTATTTCACTGTGACCCGCAAGTCTTCACTGAGGCTTTCGAAATGTTCAATTCTTCTTGAGATTAGACTCTTGGATACCGCTATAACTACGCCACCGCCAATTTTATTCGAAAATCTGCTAGAACTTCTATCCCTCCTGTATACATGGTATTTTTCTCCAAACAGTTCATTGTCGTAAACTCCATTGTCTAGCCAAGTTTCAGTCCCAACAATAACGTCGTAGTCTGAAGTTCTGATTGCCAAATTAACTTCTTTGGTCTTAGACTTAAGCCCTCTAAAATTTTGGTAGTAAATGTTGAATTTAAAAACTAGCTTTACGGACCATTACGAATACGTGGTTATTTACTTTTTATAGAGCACTAAGCGAATCATAACATTTAATCTGTTTAGCGGGCGAATTGTCATCTTTTCTAACAAATATGCGGCCGTTGCGTATCCATGTGTATTTGTATCCCTTCTCACGAGCAAGATGCCTAGTACGCGCATGCAGAGCTTTGTAAAAAGGAGCGAGATGTTCAGACACATACACGGGTGATTTGTGCCCGCCGTAGCCTAGATGGGAAGAATTCAATTTGTTTGTAGAATTGGTTTTGTTAAAATTTGTGACTGCAGCCAGGATGTTGTCTCTAGTTTTGGTTGTTGGTAGCTTGACAATAACAGACCGTGGTTTCTTGTCAGCTTCATTCATCTTCCTGACACGCGTGCAAGAAACTATGTCCATATCTTGTATAGGCATCGAAATAGTCGAACAGAGTTGCTTGACCACAGTAATTAAATTTTCCGATTTACTCTCTGGTATGCCACCAATTTCGATATTAGTTTCTCGAGCATGTTGGTCGAGCAAATTAATTCTTTTGGTAAGATCTTCTACCTTGTTCTCTAGTGTGGTATTGTGTTTGGCAAGAGTAATGACTTTTTCCTCGGTTTCTTTTAGTTTAGACTGTAGTCGGTCGTATTCTCCACTTATAAATTCAACTCCGGACTTAAGTTCTTGGAGGATTGAAAGTTCTTCTTTAATGGGTGCTAATTCTCTCTTTAAAATGGTTTCAATTACAGTTTGCATGGAGTCATGCATTGCCGATTGAATTTCAGCCCTAATTACGGATAGAATGGCAGGATCAAACGATGAGGATCGGGGTGAAGTACATGGTGAACGAGTGGTTTTCTTTCGATGCGTTATATTGGTATTAGAACATTGGTCCTCCGCTCTTTGCATACTATCAATCTCCTTCTGTTGTATTGTCCTGGGGTGGATAGGTGTATTTGTATTGTCTCCCTTTTTCTCCTTTATGCGGCAACCGGGGCATGTCCATTTGTTTTTCCCTTTCTTGTCCATCGATATGAATCGTTGCCGAGTAACACTTGCGCAGACTATGTCATATGCATCCTTACAATTGTTGCAAATCAAATATTCCTTGTTAGTTAATTTATTTAAGCATCCTGCGCATGTTATCACTTTAGCAGACATACTTATTTACTGACTTAGTGCGTCTGCGTATAACGAAACTTATCTCAAAAGACAGGTGCTCAAATAAAGGAGAATTGACAGTTGAGTTTTCGCACGAATAATGTAATGTCTGAAGTATTGTTATATTTTGAGCTGGAACGCGCCCGTTACGAAATTTTGCTTTGTGGGTACTGCTGTATATTTTGTTTTGTGTTTACTTTAAAATTGAGAAAAAATACGATGTTCACAAACCCTTTTAACGAAAACTTGTAGTCTGATCACAAATAAACATTAGGTGTGCAATGTCATTAAATCACAATAGTAACTGTTTATAGCTTCGGGTTGAATGTAGCCTGATTTTCGTGGTAAAGTCACTTTTATTCGACACTTGCAGTATTCACTTGTTATGGAGTACATAAATATTCTGAGTTCAATATTGCTATGGAAAACGATTACACTAAGATTTTTTAGCGAAGGGTACGCACTGTAAGTACTTTTAGTTAACTTAGACTTAATTTGCAAAATTATTTAAAATTGACTTATAGATCGGGTGTTTACTTTAGCTAGGGTTGCCACTGACTGTGACAATGTGAAATTGTTGTTTTAATTGACGTTGCTACCAATAAACAATCTTGTTTCCATATGGAACAAAACGTTATGTTATTCATGTTCTGGGGCTTCGTTTATGCTCGTGGAGTCTGGTGCAAAAAAATATTTATTTATTTATTTTATGCTTTATTGTACACCAGAAATATTACATAAGACATCTTACAATATAAGCGAAGTACAATGGGCGGCCTTATCGCTTAGAGCGATCTCTACCAGGCAACCTTTGGATGGAAATATTATTGGTCGGAAAATAGTGGTTCTTATCGTAAAAGTTGCTTATTTTTAAATAATAACAGGAAATCAACATTATAATTTGGTGCCACGTGCTATGGTGTCTGCGAGAACAGATCTTTCAGAGCATGTTATAACAAATATCTAAACTTAAATTAAAATTACTATATTTTTTATTGCAAGTATTCAATGTAAGATAAGCTCCATTTATTGCAAAGATTCTTGTGCATTTGGAGGTAAATTATAAACCTCTGGAAGCCTTAGAGATGATACGCCTGCAAAACAGCTCGTATTTTGTAGTTAATTAAGAAATATAAACTCGAGGAAGTGCCAGTAAGTATGGCAGCATTGATAACATCGTTTGAAGTTCTACTGAGCGGCGCGGCGAGTGCCACCGTGTCGGAAATACCATGGCGATACCATACCGGGCGAGCTTGCATTGCAACGTGTACACATAAATGTAGTGCAATCAATTATACATATGGTTAAGGCAAATTTTTTGTTAGGCTGAGAGATTGCGACGAAATTTTCGCTGTAGCTGCAGTCCAAATAAGCTTAAGAAGGAAGACCAAATAACTTCTATTATAATCATCTTTTTGTGACCAGTTTTAAGATGTCAAAGCCTGAAATGTTTCGAAAGATTTATAAATACTGTTTTATCTGACAGTGTGCAATTTCTAAAGTTGAACTACTGATATTAATGTTCGGTATGTGGATAGTTAGGAGGGCAGTCGCTCTGTGAAAAAGCTATTATTCAGCCAAATACGGTTAGACTAGTAAGCGGACCCCAGATTGAAACTGGAATAACTCTAAGAGGATGATGATGTAGATGAGGAGGAAAGTTAAGAAGATTTTCTTATGCATTTTTTGTAACATTTTGTTTTTCTTTTTGTTTGTGTTGAGTTTGTAAGGGCCTTTTCGTGAAGCTATCCATAAGCATTAATTATTACAACATGCAACTTGTCCGTAAGATAGTAATTAATTAGAATATTCTGTTGAATAGCTGATGCTTAAGAATTATGATTATGCCCATTAAGAATAAATTTAAATCATAGTTCCCAATAAAGTACAGATAAAATTATTACTATATATCACCTTTTACTTATACTCAAAGTCAGCGAGCTGTCAGTTCGCTAAGTGCATACACGGCCTAATTGTCGAGTTGTTAACCTAGTCGAACTTGGGCATATCGGAAAGAAGTGCGCGGTCAAACGCTCACTTGCACTTGGCATTTCAAAATATCTGTGTAATAACACACTATTAATAGTTCGACAATTCTACAGTTCCTACTATTTGGTTATTCTGGTATTGATCAAGGACTCAAAATAAATATTATTTCGATTGCTTGTCAGTTAGGCAATTTTTTTTATAAAATATATTTTGTGTGGATAATAAATTGCAGTTGTCAAAAGAAATATGTCAGCATTATCGATTCCTTCCGCCTGTAAAATTGCATTTTTATACGTACACGGCAGGTTCTATATTCTGGTTCTAAAAATAAAATGAATTATGTAGCTGTTTTCCTCATTTTGTGCTAGCTTCAAAATTGATTTTTATGCTAGCTTTAAATCCTTATGTTATTCCTTTAGGGGTACCTATAAAATGATATTCCCTTCTTTGTGGATGTTTGCATCATGAAAGGTACCCATTGTCCAGTGTTTCTGACTGGAGTAACTTAAGCTGCGATGATTTCTGAAACGCACCTATACTAAGTAAGTACTGTGACTAATTTCTTATCTATTTGTGTACGCTTGTCTTGAATGCGGTGACAGCAGCTTTCTATGAAAATCTTAGACATTGATATTCTTTCCTTGTCTAGCAATCTCTATATAAGTATACAAATATTGTAGGTAAGTATTTGTCAAATTGGGGATGTTACAACTCCTTTTTTGTGAGTGTGCCAAACTCTGGTATCAGAATTTGTAGGCCTCCCACATGACCTAAGGCTTCTTATCCTGAGACAAGAACCAGGACCGAGGGTTTCACATACTCTCCGAAGCATAATAGCACTCTTATGTAAACGCCACCTCCAAATAATGACCTCTGCCAACGATACCTACTTTACTTTTTCTGATCTATCACTAACCGCTAGTCAGGACATGTTATAATACGAGGCGAATACAACGGTAGGAAATCTATACACATAAATAAAATTGGAGTGTCTGTTTGTAATATTAAAATAACCGCTTTTTACTAAATGCATATGGATGTATACACGGTACATATACCGAAATGACATTTTTTATAATTTTTGTCTGTCTGTCTATCTGTCTGTTTGTTCTCGCTAATATCTGGAACGGCTGGACCGATTTTGGCGGGACTTTCACTGACGTATAGCTGATGTACCAAGAAGTAACTTAGGCTATAAATTAACCGGGTACGCGAAGTAGTTGCCTCGGGACGCGGGTAAAACCGCGAGAAACAGTCATAATAAATAATATCAAAAGAGAGTGAATAGTGTAACCTTCGTTTCTCGGAGGCAAAGGTCGTGTCAATTAAGTTAGACTAAAGATGAACAATGCTGTATTATTCATGGGCCTTGTTTTCTTTGCATTGTTTACAGCGGGAATATCGTTCAGAGGGTCTAGTATGAGTTTTGCACTCGATTGTCGCGATCAACGATAGACTAGTCGACGGGAACAATTTCCATACATTTTCCAAAAGCGCCTCTAACGGAGAGTAGCGATCGATAGAGACCGAATCATGTTTAAGTCTCTTGGACAACGCTATCTGTGTTGATATTATTGTTGGCAAATAGAAAGTTACTTTATACTTAACTTGATAAAGAGCTATTTGGCTACAATCCAGTGTAACGGATAAAAGGTAATAAGTTCGATTTGCTTTTGTAAGGAGATAAGTACCTGCTGTATGGAAGAAACTTAACAAATATTCAACAATATTACAACACAACTAAATTCATAAACACCTAAATTCCTACACCGTACATGCACTGAAATTTTCATTAGTGTTATTTTGCCAATTAGTTTAATGTTTGACTGCCTCGTTGGTCATCATCATCCTCTTAGCGTTATCCCAGTTTCAATCTGGGGTCCGCTGTCTAGTCTAACCGGATTTGGCTGAATATTAGCTTTTCTACGGAGCGACTGCCTATCTGACCTCCGCAACCCAAAGGGATAGCGATATTCCATGGTTTAGACTAGTGTCAGTTTATTTAGAAGGTACTGACGCCCTGTAACGACTGTCAAAGATCTTCATGACAACCGGGACCGACGGCTTAACGTGCTCTCCGAGGCACGGGACAAGCGATAATTTACAATTCAATGCGCACATAACTTCGAAAAGTCATTGGTGCGCGCCGTGAATTCGAACCCGATACCCTCTGCACAGCAGTCTGTTGGTATTATCCACTCGGCTATCGCTGCCTGACCGGCTATCGCTGCCTGACTTTGAATTGACTGCCTCGTTGGTCTCGCGGCATAAATGTGCGCGTGGTATTGGGAGGTCTCGGGTTCGATTCCCGGGTCGGGCAAAGTGTTATTGGGTTTTTCCGTTAGGAAATTTTCAGTAGCAGCACGGAGTCTGGTAATGAGCCCGGTACGGCAATAGGGTTGCCGTCTCTTACGTGGGACCTAAAAATTTATGGCGGAATGTGGGTGTAATATTACACCTCTGCCGACCCCTTCGGGGATACAGGCGTAAGTCAATAAAAAAAAAAATGATTTTCGAAATCACCAAATTGTAAATCTCCTTTCATCTTGGGCAGAACCAAATCAAGTCTAGACTTCACATTAGAACTAGAACACTCCTAGTTCCCTTGTGCAAGAGTTATTTATGATAGTCATAGAATGTGTCGTACGTGCTCCGTCGGGTTTGTACCGACTATCGGCAGAACGTGCCTGTTAGAGCACGCGTGCTGCGACACTTTCACCATATTTGATAACTAGTGTTATTGCTAGATGTTTTTATTGGCTTTCGTTCATGGCCTTGGTACAATATAAGTTTATTTACATAGATATATGTTACCGTGAAAATGTTTGGAATTAAGAAGGTCAGTAAGGAAGCAATAGGAGTAATACCATACATTTACATTTTAAATTCGGCAGCTATTTGTAAATCCTATCCTACTAATATTATAAATGCGAAAGTTTGTGAAGATGTATGTATGGATGGATGTATGTTTGTTACTCTTTCACGCAAAAACTACTGAACGTATTTAGATGAAACTTTACAGTAATATAGTTTATGCATCAGAATAACACATAGGATACAATTTATAAAGATTTTGTGTAATTTGGACAAGATGGAACGAAAAGTATCAACTAAGTCGGCAAAAATCTTGAGCTCTGAGAGCTATTTTCGCGTGCGCTGCCTAAACCGTTGAAGTTCAATTAAGATAATGTTTGGTGATATTGTTTACCTTAAAAGTTCTAAATAAAAGTCCGCGACAGCATAAATCTACCTTATATGTGGAAGTCATTATACAGTGTGTCACAAGACCCATCACCAAGCCGAAGTCTACTCGTTTTGGACATCATGCCAAGTCATACTAATAAAAATTAAATCTGGGAAGCGACTTTTTTTTTAAGTATTCACTTTTTTCAAGCCGCTATAAAAAATGCGCGTGTGCAATTTTCAAAATACCTTCTAATCCATGGGTGCAAAAGACATCTATAGAACAGGTTGGCGGGGTAAATGCATCGATTTTGTACCTAAATACAAAAATTCCATAGTAACTTTGAGCATCAATATCTCCTCAACCAGTAATTTCCCAGGTATGATGCCGAAGCAAAAAAATGTTCGTAATGATTGGTACAATATGGGGTTTTAGTTTTCGTTAAGGGTCTTTTTACACCCTGTATACTAAAAGGCGATCCGTAAAAATAATTTAATTTTGTTATTTTTTTTACAATCCTCATTTTTCTCTCATTTATCCAATTGATTTTAAAATTGCCTTCAGTATTTAATGTAGATAAACTTTGTCTTTTACAGTAAGTAATTTGGGCAAATAGTTTAAAAGTTATCACAATATAATTGACTTAAGCGTAGCGTCATTAAAAGCGCTTACTATGAGTTGGCGCGCTTAAGCGCAGGATGGGCGGCCTGATAAATACTTTGTAGTTTGTAGTAACCCGTTCAGTTTTTATTTTTGTTGCTGTCGTTATCCTCAGTAGTTCAATAATATACAACCTACATACTAATCTTTACCTGAAGTTTGACGGTTACGAAAACAAAAGTATTTTTTAAGTATTTTTATTTGTTTATTTGTATGCTTCACGGCTAAGACGCTGAGCCGTTTGTGATGAAATTATATGGATAGTCTTAAACCTGAGGAAGTACATAGGCTACTCTTTATTAAAATATAATGCGGGCGAAGCCGCGGGCGAAAGCTAGTAAATATATAAATCCATCTCAAATGTGGACTAAAATTTTTTTATACCCATATTGATTACATGCTCAAAATAGTACTAACATCTTGTCAGGGAATTGCTATTATGCCTTACGTATCATCGACTTAGAAATGATGTTACCCTTTAAGTAGCCTACTTGCCAACAGCTTAATGGGGTTGGTTTGTTACTGAATCTGCTTCTCTTTGCAACATCCGAGTCTCAGCCACTAGCTTTAAGTCATATCTTTTAAGTTATGTACTCCGATCATGGTTTGACTGTCGAACTTTATGGGTGCACGAATGTTAACAAGCAACGTCATGGTATAAGAAAAAGTTACATATGTTTTGGAACATTACCGGTGCAAATGATCTATTAATAGAAACTAACTGCTGACGCTACGGACTGAGGGACAGACAAAGCACAGCCAAACTGGAAACTTGGGCACAAGAAGCTGTAATTTGGCATGTATTTGCCTTGGAGGCCGTAGGGGTGCACTAAGAAAGGTATTTTCAGAAAGCCTACGGGATTGGGCAGAAAAGTTTGCATTAAAATATAATGCGCGGGCGTAGCTGTGGATATCCTCTAGTATATTAATAAAGTACCATACATTCAGAGTTTTGGATGTTTTGGAGAATATGTTGCTAAACTTACTGTTATTTGTAGTATATCATTACATAGTATAAAACAAAGTCTGTCTTCTGTCTGTCTGTCGCTATGTATGCTTAAATCTTAAAAACTATGCTACGGATTTTAATGCGGTTTTTTTAATATATAGAATGATTTAAGAGGAAGGTTTATGTGTATCTATAATTGACGCGGGCGAAGCCGCTGGCGATATCTAGTCTATTATATAGGTCTAGCATTTACAATCAGCTGTTCATCGGAGTGACTCATGCACTGGTCACGGTTAGTACTCATGTTTCTAAAAGGAAGGGGACGACCCGACATATGAATGAGAGGATATCTAAATTGATGTGAGCGTTTGCATTGCCGTATTGTTATTTTCCAGCGTAGGCCTGGGTCTTCATAAAACAAAGTTTCTTTAGGTGTCCAGAGAAGAATTTCGAATCGCCAACCAAGAATCTGGGATAGACCATACTGGAGTGGACATGGACTACCTAGCCCTTGTTGTGTTTGCTACAAGTAAAGCCTCTATGTATTCTGCCTCATCTTTAATTTGTTCGTGATTCTATCATTACGTTCAGCATAAGTAATATGCTTTTTTAAATTATTAATTTAAGATATCTCGTCATTATTTGAATTAAAAGATGTTATAATTATCACCATTTATTTCCTACAGTTTAATACTACCTATGGAAAATTAACAAAATATAGTTAATTAAGTTGATAAATAAATCACAACATTTTTGTAAGTTAGGTTCATGTTAATAAAATTGGGGTTAACTTAAATTTAAAATGTTGGCTCATGTAAATATATAAACAATTAAACATGTTTTGATTACGCATCCCAATTTTAATAAGATCCTCAAAAAATTCACGACGCTATAATGTAGAAAAACTTAATTAATTGACTCACCAAAATCCACAAAGTAAACAAACTATCACTAATTAACAATCACAATGAAAGCCTTTATAATTCCGTTAATGAACTTATAACAAGAGATAGGCGATAGGCACAGTGCAGTTGTCGCGGGCGATAGGTCAAGACTGGCGCGCGAGCACACAATGATACTGTTTTGTTACACTCTGCACTGTACGGATGCACCCTTAGCGAATATACACAGAAGTTTAAATAGTCGAAATGAAAATAGTATTGCCATCAATCAGTATATAAACTGTTCCATTGCTGGGCACGGCCAGCTTTTCAGTATGAGAAGCGTAAGGCCTTAGTCCACACGCTGTCCAAGTGCGGGTTTGCAGTCTTCAAATGGCTTTGGAGCCATTCAGGTTTCCTAGCGATGTTCTCCTTTACCATAAATTAAGTAGGGCTGGTCAATATAAACAACAAAATCTGGACAAAAAAGTCCGACTCATAGGTATTTAAATCTCGTTGGAATGGAAAGTGGACTCTAGGCTCCAAGCGAAGATCCTGGATTACTTAGATGATGATGTGGCCGGTCTTCTCTCTCTTGTTTTTGTGAAATTTTATCATTTTGGCTACCACTATTGAATAATCGCAGTTAGAGCCTGTATAATGCAGTTAATGTACCTACTAACAGTGGGCTTATTTGGGCCCCATCCGACTAGGTGGAGCGACGATTTACGTGAAGTGGAAGTGCTATTGGAAGGGCCTATGTCCAACAGTCGAAAGCCTCAGGCCGATGATGATAACATTGGCTAGGAGCCAAAGGACTCTCCAAAATCATAAAGTAAAATGCCTTCTTAGTTTTTGGATACAATTTTCTTTCACAAGGCTCCAGGCCTCCAAAACAAAATCCAGGATTCGCCACTGATTATCCTGATTGAACCAGCTGTCAACCGCGGCCTTAAAGGAGTGTCTAGGTTTGCAACCGGGACAATACAATTATGATGATAATTGTGGTCGAAAATGACTAGCTACAGTTAATTTATACAACACAACGAAAGTAAAAAATCAACTTCCTGTAACAAAGATCTCAGCGACAAAACAGACTTGCATCTCTGCCATCGCTTGCACTGTGATTTTGGTTGCACCTATTTTTCGTGCACTCACTTCACTTACGTTACACTAGAAGAGGTCAGGGTCGGTGCGTGCAATTTGCTTTACATAACAGACTCGAGCAGAACTTTCGTTTGAATTTACTAGAAACAAACTCAGGCTTCGTATGGGTTTCTATACTTTCTATAAATAGCATGTACCTATGTGTTACATAATCATCATTATCTCAGCTTAGAGACGTCCACTGCAGGACATAGACCCTCCCCCTCCCCCCAAGGCTCTTCATCTCCATATAGACCGATCTTCAGTCGCCCACATCACCCTGCAATGTTAACCAGATCATATACACAATACATAAACTATCTGGCAAATTATAACAGTTTCAGTGAAAGCCGTATCACACAAAATACGTAGGAGTGCTGTCTAGTTTAGAAGATTTAAGCGTATAGTCAATCAAAGGCGGAAAAGGACTTAGGAAATCATAAACTACATATGTAAAAAAAGTGTTAACCTTATTGTAGAAGTGGGTTTCTGTGTGAATGTATCTTAAAGTTCAAGGAATCCTTGAACCTGACAAACAGCTAGCATTACCTTTACAGACTGAATATCATTTGGTAATTTTACTGTGTTTTATAACGTAGATGTAAGAGTATTCTAAAGGTTTTGTATTTTATGTAACGAAGGTCAATGCCATCGCGTGCAATTTCATTGACTTGTGTTTTCTGTTTTATTTACTGCTTCTTCCGCTTTTACGTAACAAGATCCGGTAATATTTAAGTTGTAAAAAGTACGAGACTTTAACTTAATGCTTTATTTAGCTAGGTTTCAGTTTTGGGCGTAGGGGCGTTAATAGTAAAGAATATTGATTTCTCCATGTTTCCGTAAGCTGCCTGTGTTTAAAGAGGAACGGACAAAAAAAAGATTTGCTACTAGGTATTATTTAGTTTGTTCTGGACTAACCTCATAAAAACGTTTCAAAGGGCTCGTAGCAAAATAACTAAAATAATAAAGAATAACCTATGTAAATAACTGACATAGGTTATTCTTTATTATTTCTTTCTTTGAAAGACACAACTCTTGCACTAGGAAAAAGTCCGTCGCTCAAATTCGATGGAACAGTTTGTGAATCACATAAAGTGTGGGCTCGTGTCACGTGTGGGCATCGAACCGAAACACTAAGCGCATGAGTATTTGACGAGGTGAATGCTATCTGTGCGACTATTAACTAATGGAGTCAGGATAAGCCTGACTAAACGGTCTGTTTCCAATAGTTGTTCTGAGTTGCACGACTTAGAAGTAATCACTATTATCTTACATTGCCTCTACCTGGTTGTTTCAGTCAATTGCCACAATATTAGCTAGATTTCTTCTATTTAACTTTCATCTGACTTTCAATAACAACATCCCTAAAGGTATTATTTCTTATTAAATAGACTATCTACGAAAAATTGCAGCTTGACAAATTTAAGTTACAACAAAATCTGAGCTGTAACCTCTAGAATATTGCAGACAATTATTCTAACGAAGATTTCATCTTTTATTTAAATTTTGTAGATACAAAAAACGGTGACCAACATTCCTTTTGTTTGTCTAAACAAACTACATAAAAGTAAGATGCAAATTCCTTTTATTGTTATGTAAACACCTTTTCGTTTAAGTAGATCATCTCTATATGCTGAAGGCCGTTGGTCTCCTGACAAAAGTGGCAGCCCAACATGACCTAGAATCTAATCTAGTGCACTTAACTTCTGGTATTTTAGTAGATATTGCTAGTGTTTAAGTACGACCTTGAAGAGATGAGTCGTCTTCCGCAGCCTCCGGCCCAGGAAATAGCGAACTTGTCAACGCTTATTTCCTGGTGCATCAAGATTTAATATTACTACTTACATAGTGTTTATTGTAGCTTGGATTGTCGCATAGATCATATTTATTGTGCTTAGTCGACAAACTGTTAATAGAGTCGTAACTGATCGGAATGAAAATTCAATTAATATTATGTGTAGAGAATTTTTTTTGCAGTAATTTTTAGCACATAGTGCTCTCGGCGTCTCATGAAGTAAAATGTTGCATGGAAAAGGAGTGATCCTCTCTAATCATTTAAGAGATAATCACTCATTTTGTCCAAATTCTGGCCACATAAGGTTTACTAGCTTTAATAAACTTTCTCCGTATTTAAACACGATTTTATTGGCTTGCGTTTGTATGGCGGTGCGACAGGTATGTAGTTGATGCCTTAGAACCTTAAAAATATACCATTAAGGTCAAGTGTGTTTCTCCAAGAGGGCAATTACGTTACGCCGTAACATTTAGCGTTAGATCGAGAAGCAGTTTTTGCTTAAACTATTAATAAAAAGAAAATTATCTGTTTTTTACAATTCATTCAGAATATGCGTACTAAACAGGACAAAAAAGATGTGTCACTATTTTTTTAGACCACTGCTGTGCGCACAATGCCCTTTCTGTAAGCAGAGTGCGTGACGCACTGGGTGGGTTTAAATTTAGTCTGTGACTCGCAACTACCCATCTATTGACAATTATCCATGATTCCTAGGATGGCACGCCGTTCGTTTTTGTGTGAAGCGCGGAAGATGCGAGGTCGCCTACCATCCACTGTTTCCGTGTTTCCCGCCAATTTATCCGTGAAATGTCGCATTCGGCGTGACGACAAGATGGCGGCTCCAATATGGCCGACATTGGGTGCCTTCAATTGACATCGTTAGCTCATTAGGCAATTTTTTCGACACAGGAAGATTACGTGAGGAACGCTGGCAAAATTAGGTCTTAATTAAGTCTGATTGGAGTTACATCGTCAAATAGAATTCCTAGGTAAATAATTACTTTGTTAATTACTAGGCAGGTTGATAAGTAAATTGATCCTGGTCACTTTATTATCTACTTACTTAAGAGCATTAATTTCGTCCTACTAGAGATCTTTAAAAAACGTAGCTACATTGTTTGCACTGTGCTTTGTCAGTTTAGGGTCTTTTTAACTAGGTACAAGAAATATTTTACCTCGAGAGACTCAGACATCCTTGGGTTTCAAAGACGTCTTATGATCAAGTCGTGTATTCAATAAATACAAACGTTTGCCTCACGATATAATCACGGAAACATAACTGAGTATAATAATTTTCGTTAATCAAATGAGGCACAGTTGTACGTAGGTGCGATGGAGGATATCAACTCTGTGCCTCTGGTGAGGACTTTGTGTGTGGTGGCTCTAGCTTATAGCTTGTATTCATTATCGTCCTAGCTTTATCCCGGCGCCAAGCCAAGCCATCCAAGCGTTTCATCTTTAAGACCGAGATACGCTTTCTAGTCTAAGGAGATATAACAGAACATTACTTACATTTAGACTACCTCCGTGATCCAGAGGGTAGCGAATGCGTCTGCTGATCGGAGGTCCCGGGAGCGATTCCCGAGTCGGGAAAAAGTGTTACTGAGTTTTCTCGAATTCTCAGTAGCAGCACGGTATCTGGTGATGTGTCCGGTAACGACAATAGGCTCGCCCCGTATTACGTGGGACCTAAAATTTCGTGGCGAAATGTGGGTGTAGTATTACACCTCTGCCTACCCCTTCGGGGATACAGGCATGAGTCTATAAAAAAATACTTACATTGATCTACCACAGGTTGACAGATATCTGACTTTCACAACCCAAAGGGATAGTAGACTAGCATCCGTAGGTATATTCAAGGGTTTCATATCAACAGCCGTGACTGAAGACTTAACGTGTTTTGTGAGTCCTTTATAACGAGACAAAGATAGAGCAAAAGTTAAAGTTGTCCGTGTGGTGACGGATTAAGAATACGGAATGTCACCACCCCATATCATCCCATGCGTGTCGTAAGAGCCGACAGAGGGAGCATATTATGCAGAGAACAGCACTGTAAGAGAAGGAAAACTTGATACAAACCCTTTACCAACCCGTTTGGCCAGCGTGGTATAGAAGGCCAATTCCTCCCTTTAAAGGAGAGGCCTGGTCCAGCAGTGGACTGTTAAAGGCTGATGATGATTAAAAGTCGAAATAAAAGTCTTTCTGCTCTCCGGAATACTACAAAAGTGTTCACGTTCAAGGTCTTTGTAACATAATTAGGTATGTATCTTTACGTGTCCACTGAGGTGTATGACGCACGAACACAGCCTCCCGCGGCGCCTGACATTGTCGTGTAGAGCATCCAATAACGTGTGACAATGCCGAATTACACCTACTCACATAACTCGTAAATAAAATGTATCTGCTAAATAACGGGCTAGCAATATGTAGGTACAGTATGTTGTATTGTTTTTCGTTTAAAAATCTATATCTAGATCAGTTTAAAAAATCTATCTGGGGTCTAGTAAGAGTTTTACACACGATTGTCACGCTGATGATAGCATAAATTGGTTAGAAACTTATTTAGAAAATCGAAAGCAGTATGTTGAAATCAAAAGCTTAAATGATGCACTTGAATGTACCACTTATAAATCCAATTGTTGATTTAATAAGTTCGGCGTTCCTCAAGGTAGCATATTGGGACCATTACTTTTTTTACTATATATTAACGATTTGCCATCCATTACTACGCATCAATGCGTCTTGTTTGCTGATGATATCTCACTCATAATAGCACACGAAGATAAAAAGAAGAATTACGAGGATATACTTAATAATGAAATTGAATCAGTACTACAATGGCTAGACAATAATAATCTTTATGCAAATATATCAAAGACAAAGTATATTACATTTGCTAATTACAATAATAAAAATAATATTAGTTATAAACTGACATGTCGAAATGAAATTATAGAATCTGTAAGTGATACAATATTTTTAGGCATTACTATTGATAACCATTGTAGTTGGAAAGCACATATCGATAAAATATGTAAAAAATTAAATCAGTTTATTTTGCTATAAAAAGGTTAAGATATACATTAGGTCAAAAGACAGCTATGACAGCATATCATGGTTATGTGACCTCTGTTTTGAGGTATGGGCTACTTCTATGGGGTAACTCTACCGATGTAAATAGAGCATTTATTGTTAAAAAAAATGCTTACGAGCAATCTGTGGAGTAGGTCCGCTCACATCATGTAAACCTCTGTTTAAAAGACTTAATATATTAACCCTGACGTCTATGTACATTTTTCAAGCTGGTTGTTTTGTTAAGGAACATGCTCCAAAATTTAAAACATTTAATGACAAATTTAACTCTAAAATAAAAAAACAGAGATCCAACAAGATTAATAATACCTAGCCGAAAAACTGCTCTCTGTCATAAAAATTGTTACATTATGACAGTAAAAATTTATAATAATCTGCATAGAAGTGTAAGAGAGTTACCGTTAAGACAGTTTAAGACAAAACTTTATAAGTGGCTGGTAGATAAGTGTTTTTATAATATGAATGAATTCTTTATGACATGAATGTATTCTTTATGACATTAATGTATTCTTTATGACATGAATGTATAATTATTGGTAATGTTTGGTAAAATTAATAATGAAAATTCTATAAATTAAGCATGAATTGTCTTCAATATTACATGTAATAAATATTTTGCATGTCGGACACCTTTTCCGACGCAGTATGTGATGTGCTAACCGTAATACATAACAACTGTAATGTACCATACAGCAAGCGAAATACACATTTCATTTCATAAACATTTCATTTCATTTCATTTCATTTCATTTCATTTCATTTCATAGTCTACGGGAACAATTTCCATACATTTTCTTAAAGCGCCCCTAACGGACAGTATCGATGGATATCGTCCGCTAGGTGGCGCATTTAGAAATTGTATGAAAATTGTTCCCGTCGACTAGTCTATCGTCAATGTGTAAAACTTGTACTAGACCCTCTGTATACATAAATACTTATCTACTCTTGTCTCTATTTAGACTATTAAACATTCGAATATCTAGAATTCTAGAGGAGGTAAGAATTTATATCCCTTGGGGTATAACAACATAACTTAAATATACCTTACTTCTTCTTCTTACTTATTTCTTCTGTTTGTGTGTGTTTTCACCTTCTTCTTGATTCTTGGATGATTTGAGAGTTCAATTGGTCCCGGTGACGTTGCAGCCAGCAGGCCCTAGTACAAGTATGCTATCCATAATAAGTCTGTAACTGTGGGCGAACCTTAAATATATAAATAAATGTCACTGAATTTGATCTGCAGGACAGGCTGGTTAACCGGCTAATATATTTCTAAATGCTTAAGTATAGAGATAGAAAACTAAATCAGAGGGTCTAGTACGAGTTTGCACTCGATCATCACGCACGGTGGACGATAGCCTAGTTTACGGGAACAATTTCCATACATTTTCTAAAAGCGCCCCCTAGCGGACTCTATCGATCGCTACTCTCCGTTCTCTCGACTCTCTCTCATAGTAGTAATTCTCTCGACTTGTACTAGATCTCGTCACACAAAGTTTCGTTCCGGGTAGGAACGTAACAACACATGAACATAAACGTTAATGTTATATTGAAGCTTCTTGACGATGCAGCGATGTGTGTCGAGATAAAGTTTGTTACACATTGAACTTAAAATCGCTCAACCGTAAAATTGATGTTCAATCTGTCATTTACCTATTACCAAAATTTGTCTTATCTTCTGCAGTCTCAGTAATTCATTGTTGTGTAAGGCTGCGCTTATCGAGTAGCTTACGAACTTAAGGTCCAGAGGGTCTAGTACGAGTTTGCACTCGATCGTCACGATCGACGACAGACTAATCGACGGGAACAATTTCCGTATATTTTTTAAAAGCGCCTCTAACGGGGAGTAGCGATCGATAGAGACCGCTAGGGGGCGCATTTAGAAAATGTATGGAAATTGTTCCCGTCGACTAGGCTATGGTCCACCGTGACGATCGAGTGCAAACTCGTACTAGACCCTCAGGGTTCCAAAATCATAGCAATAAACACTTGAGTGTTTATTGCTATGATTACTACGTACTTACTTGAGTAAGTACGTAGTCGTATACGCGGCAGCCTCGACGCTTGACATAGTGCCGAGTGTTGTGCGTTCGATTCTCACACGAGACAACACCTTGTGCGATCCATAAATATTTATGTTGCTTTTATGTTTGTAAAATTACACGATCGGACACGACATTTTTACGAGACTGGATTTATTCTCATTACATTAGTTCTCTTGTAAGGCAGCGATAGCCGAGTGCAGATGCAGAGGGTATCGGGTTCGAATCCACGGCAATTGAATTGCTAATTATCGCTTGTCCCGTGCCTCGGAGAGCACGTTAAGCCGTCGGTCCCGGTTGTCATGAAGATCTTTGACAGTTTATACAGGGCGTCAGTACCTTCTAAATAAACTGACACTAATCTAAACCATGGAATATAGCTGTCCCTTCGGGTTGCGGAGGTCAGACAGGCAGTCGCTCCGTGGAAAAGCTAATATTCAGCTAATTTAGCCAAATCCGGTTAGACTAGAAAGCGGACCCCAGATTGAAATTGGGATAACGCTAAGAGGATGATGACATTAGTTCTCTTGTAAAAGAAAATTAATCACAAAAAATATCGGTCTCTCGTTGGATGTTTATTGATTGGCTCTTAAAAAATTAAGTAATAACTAATATATATTTGTAAAAGATTGCATTCATGCGAAGAGGCAAGAGGAAAACACAGCTAATCGGAACCCTCAGGGCCTAGTCGGAGTGTTAATTAGTACCTACCTAATGGTCACTAGTGGCCACCCGGGGCATTTTAAGATAATTTATGAGAAATGTTCCCGTCGTTGAACGACTCGAATGCGACCCATTCATGTTAAAATTTGAACTAAGCCACCTTGAAACGAAAGTTACCTTAACCGGGCTTATGTTACCGGCTCTATACCTAGAAAGAAAAAAGTTGGTTAAGGTACCTGGGTCCCTTCAGCTGAGAGGCACAGGTGTGAGTAGGTTATACAGTACATGAAAGTGATTTTTGGCGTTTGATTTTGTTTGATGACTGAGCATGGCACTTAGTCATCGAACGAAATGTAGGAATATTACTTCCACTGATCCCATAGTTCATTTCAATGGGTTTCTGATTAAAATAAATATATAATTGGTCCTACAATCAGACTCAAGCCAACTCATTTGTATTGTAAGCAGTGTAACTCAGCTACTAGAAATTAATGTTTATAAAAATAATAGAATTTCATTTTCTAAAATGAAATATTACAAAAGAGCGCCATCTATACAACAAACGGGGAAATAGATAGGAAATGCGCTACCTAGTGGGCAATAGCTTCAAGTCAGCGAATTTCGAAGCCGAATGTTGCTGTAGTACCCGTATTCCTTGCTAGATGTCGTTGTTACTAGTGCCAACCAAAAGTGATTATTCTCGTAAATTGTACAGTCATTGCTAGGGATGTATTAGTATAATTAAACCCAAATGCAGATGTTGTAATAAATTTATATTCCTTCGGTTATTAAAATGTTTTTATGGTTGTGTGTATTTGAATGTTGATGCGGTCGCTGTGTGTATAAATTCTAAACCAACCTGGTTGTCGTTAGAAACCAACAGATGGCGTTGTATCGAAGCTTCGCTGGTTAACGACCGAATTATGATAAACACGTTGTAATTTAATGTAGATCAAATTGATTGCACGTATGGCACAGTGGTTATGATGGCGACGACACTGCGCGTGTATTTATGTAATAGGTTCCATTGAAGCATGGTTTAATAGGCGCCCAAGGCGGACAATGCTAAAACTAAATGTATTTTATTTTATTTACTTTTAGGAAAGCTTACGGACTAATTACATTATTTATCAGTGATTTAGTATACACAAGTTGCCAATTACCTACAAGCTGCCGCAGTTTTATAGCAATATGCTTAAAACACCAACATACAATATCAAAGCATGTAACAAAACAATGGAAAGAATATACCTACCTATTCAACAAAGACTACAGGGGGTAAAGAACCGCTGAGCTAGGATGTGCTTTGCTATTTCGGGCTTTGTACAAAACAAATCAAAATCTTCGTGGTAATTAAGAGTTTTGTCGATAATTCGTAGTGGAAAATGGTATGTTCAACAGTAGCGATTTTCATTAGGTATGATCTATCTTCTAATGGAAGAAAATGATACCTTCGACAACGGTGCGCGTAGTCTGCTGAAAACTGCTGTAGGTATAGAAGATGTTTCCATTGACAAACGCTTTTTGGATTAGCCACCAGCAACAGGTTTCGAGCTATAGACGCTGGTGGGTGTGGACGGCGCGAATCTGTTCGCAACACTACCATACACTACGCACCGAGGGAAGCAAGCTTTACTTGGCATACCTACCTTATAACTAAAATCAGTGGAAACGGTTGCAGTTTCGTAACATAGCTTTCACATCGTCGCAGCACAATCTCTGTGTTCTGTGTGTGTGTATAGTCTATAATTTGTAATACCTACCTATTGAGAGTGACAATACCAAGTGGACCGGAGGCTTTATTTTCACCAATATAAAAGAAAATATCAATATTATATTAATTTAAAATTTTAAGTCTACCTTTTCATCATCATCATCATCATCATCATCAGCCTTTAACAGTCCACTGCTGGACTAGGCCTCTCCTTTGAAAGGAGGAATTGGCCTATATACCACGCTGGCCAAACGGATTAGTATAGGGTTTGTATCAAGTTTTCCTTCTCTTACAGTGCTGTTCTCTGCATAATATGCTCCCTCTGTCGGCTCTTACGACACCCATGGGATGATATGAGGTGGTGACATTCCGTATTCTTAATCCGTCACCACAGGGAAAATTTTAATTAGGTATATTTATTGAGAAATAATAAGTGTATCGCTTGAAGTTAAAAATAATATTAATTATTTACCTACCCTGTTAATTTTAGCTATGAGGTATGCACCTAGATTCTTAATGGCATTAAACTAATTAATTATCTAGTTAATTACTTGCTGTGTGGTTAAAGTTGTTATTGGTTAATTAATAAACATTGAGAGTAATTAAAGTGTGTCTCGTCATGTTTCCTCCATTTATATGAAATATATTCCTCATCAAGGTGCATGCCCATAGTTTGTGGCGATCCTTATATTATGTTGTCACTCCATAAAAAGTAAAATACTGTTATACCTACCAGGCAAACCGTCCTATAGTGTTACAATATAATTCCTAAAACAATTAAATTATAAAATCATTTGAATGATGTACTTAGGTAATGTTAGCAAAGTAGAGTTGAAATTTGAAAGACACTAATTGCGTGCCTGCCTCCGTGGTCCAGTGGTTAGCGTATGCGACTGTTGATCGGAGGTCCCGGGTTTGATTCCCGGGTTGGCCAAAAGTGTTACTGGGCTTTTCTGAATACTCAGTAGCAGCCCGGAGTCTGGTGACGTGCCCGGTAACGGCAATAGGCTCGCCCCCTATTACGTGGGACCTAAATATTAATGGCGAAATGTGGGTGTAATATTTACACCTCTGCCTACCCCTTCGGGGATACAGGCGTGAAACTATAAATAAATAAAATAATTGTGTATAACACGGCTCTTGTAGTTCTTACTGATTTCTTGAATCTAATTATGTATCACAATAATACAGATTTTGTAAAAAACGTTCTTTACCAGTTCTGTATACATTTTTTAAAGTAAGTTTTAATTAGATATTTTATTGTTTTATAGGTAGTAGAGCCTTGCTGATATCAGCATGAATGGGCCGGCTTAAACGGGGAAGTACTACACTCTCACAGAAAATCGACGTGAAGTAACAGTACTTAAACTGTTGCGATTCGTTCGGTGAGTGAGAGTGCCGGAGGCCCTATCCTTTATTCCTTCTCAATCACGTACTCCAGATATATTTTTCTATGGGAGTTATCGCAGTTTATTCATACTTCTAAACACCACTACATTCCTACTACTACTGTTTAAACTTACAAGTGGCATAGCAATAGAGCCTTGCTGATTTCAGCATGAATGGGCCGGCTCGACCGGCGAAGTACTACCCTCTCACACAAAATCAACGTAAAGTAACAGTACCTAAACTGTTGCGTTTCGTTCGGTGAGTGAGAGTGCCGGAGGCCCTATCCCCTATTCCTTCTCCCTCATCCCACTCCTCATCCTAACCCTTTTCCCAACCCCAAGGGGCAGCAACGCACTTGTAACTCCTGTGGTGTTACTTGTGCCCATGGGCGGCGGTAATTGCTTACTCGTCTGCTCATTTGCCGCCTATTACAATAAAAAAAGGTATATTAGGTAAATTTAAATAACCAAAAATAATAAGAAATAAAAATTATTCAGTTCATAATAAATTAAAACTAAGAGATTTCGATTCCGTAAGTCGGTAAGTATATGTATATTGGATGAATAAATAATTAATATGATCATAGGTTAATTACAGACACATAGTTTCCCGCCCTGTACCATAGATATTGCGCGGAAAACCAGCATTTATTTTAATCTGTGGCTTCAAGACGCCATGACACGTGTCTAAGCATGTGGTGTCGTCGCCGTTGCGTCTGCTATAGTAGTAATTGTTATTATTCTCATCCTACTATGTTATTATTTCTGTAGTGAGTTGTAAAACTTGAAGCAGATTAGATCATGTTAGGTTTTTGAGTGCGTGGGGGGCTTATTTTCTTGAAATTTCTGAATGAACTCGCTTAATAGTTTTAATATTGTTGCTTTTGTTTGTTTTTCGTGTGAGTGTGTGGCCAACTCTGGTGTCGGAGTTTTCAGACCGCCCAAAGGCCTCCGACATGGCCTAACGACCCTTATCCTTAGACAAGAGCCGGGACCGACAGCTTTACGTGCCCTCCGAAGTACGGTAACGCTCAGATGAAAATGCCACAAACGGTCACCCATCCAAGTGGCAACCTGTGCAAGCGTTGCTTAACTTTGCCGATCTGTTACGAACGGCAAGCCAAGTCTCGCTATGAGCGCTACAGACATTATTTACAGACATATTGTTGCTGACATCTTTCTATTGTTTCTGCTCAACTTCTTATTAAAAAAAATGTCTACTAATTTAAATGTTATGGGTTTCGGTCGAAGTTATAGGCAGGCCTTGGTCGTTATATCGTCCTGGGCGGGACCGTGGTCGAGTATGCTAACTGCGATTTGCGTGAGCCAGCCACTAACGGGACGTTGCACACACCGTGGTGGTTTTAGGAAGTAGGTCCCATAGGCTTTTGGGCGACTCTCACACACCTTTTCGGACAGCCACAACTCCGTGAAACACGCTTTTATGACCTAGTACAGAGTCGAGACGGCGCGTGGTGGCGGTACGAAAACCGTTACCACCAGACCAAAAATAAGAATCGAGTTTCCGTATTTGGTAGCAGGCTTTAATATAACTAAGCGAGGTTATCATATCTGAATATTGTATAAGGTGTTAAGTTGTTGTACGTATTGTTGACCGATTTTCTTTACGAGTTTTCGGGAATGGTTAATCTTCGGTCTTGCTGATTATATTTTATTTGGCAAACCGAAAGTTGCCGAAAGTGACTACCGTTTTGGGCTGGTGGCGGCGGCGATAGCTCATTGCATTCTAGATGTATTATTTTAGATGGCTAAGGTTTTGTCACAGAACCAGGACCAAGCATGACATCAGACGGAAGAGATCGCTCTATTAGCGATAAGGCCGCCAATTGCACACTTGTTTTAAGTTATATACTTCTGTAAATACTTTGTTTGTTTTGGTGTTCAATAAAGTATAATCTATCTATCTATCTATCTATCTATCAGACTAAGCTTAAGTTTGATACCTCTTGAAGAGTCTTTCCAAAGAAGGGTGTTATTTAGCATGACTCTACATTTGCTCTGATGATCTTTAGATACGCTTTCTTATTTTTACCTGAAGGCTGTTATGAAGATCGTTGACAATACTACAATCGATACTAAGAGTCAGTTCCCTAGAATATACTGATACTTACTGCTCTGGGACTCATCGCTATCCCTTTGAGTTGAAGAGGACAGATGGCAGTCGCTTTGTGGAAAAGTTAGTATACCAAAACGAACATCATTTACTGCTTAAGTGCTTGAGTATGATATCAATAGTTACAAAAAATTTACTAGTAGATGTCTACAATGTGAAACAGTTGCAGCTCCTTACAAAAATAAAATGTACAACCATTATATTTGATTGAAAAGAGTGGCCATGAGTTTTATTGCCCGTTCTTTCTCGTGGTTCTACCTATTGCATTGCGAACGTGGCAGTAAATATAAATGTAGAATCATTAAGTAATTAACTTATAAATTGACGTTCATAAACGTCACTTCGTGGCCTAGATGAATAAATGATTTTGACTTTTTTCGATGATTTTTATAATTTTTTGAGAAATTTGTACCTGAAAACCCAATGACGTTATTCGATCCAAGAATCGGGTTCGAGAGTTGACGTGTCTCTGGTTCCAATAAATTTTATTAATAACTAACTGAGCCCGCGGTTACACCCGCCTTATTTAGGACTCCTGCTCCACATCCGTGGCTGGCCCATGGCGTGATGTTATATAGCATATAGCCTTTCTCGACAAATGAACGACTCACCAATAAGTAATTATTTAAATCGAACCAGTAGTTCCTGAGATTAGTGCGTTCAAGACTAACTCTTCAGCTTTATAATATTAGTATAGACTAATTTAACTATTTCTCTTTAAGTAGAGCTGGGTACTGGCTCTAAATAATATATAAGTCTAAAGCTCCAAACTCACACAGTTTTACTCGATCGAGTCAGATTCGAAGGCTCGCTTAGAATAAAATTACAGTGTATTTGATGTCATCGAAATGTGAATTTTGTAGTCCACACGTTAATTTTTACTCGTAATCGAGTAAAACTATCGAGTATAACCGTGTGTGAGTAGTTTATTTTATCTGATTGACAAGACATGCGGGCTGTTGCACACTATCGCGAATTTTATGCTAAGTAGTGATAAAAAAATGTCATATTGCATTATGATAATGTTGTGACGCAAATTAGAAAAGGTGTATGTCCTGCAGTGGACTAGAAAAAAAAAATGATGATCTGTTTTATTTAGTGATCTGTACCCACTAACGTCTTAAATACGTTCAACTGTTGGACATTTTTTACACGACTGCCCAAAAAAAGGAGTGTAATGTTTTCAGGATTCATGTATGTACCTATGTGAGTTTCTTTATTCAACTATAACTTCTAAATGCCTGGACTGATTAGGATGTATGGGGTATCATTAGAATCCTTATATCACCCCGAGTAACACTGGATATATATTTTTGAAAAAGTCAAGATGGTAGGGGTGTGAACCCATTTTCAAATAAGAAACATCATAGTGCCATCTAACGTTCAACGGCGAAGACAAATGTAATAACGCCATCTATTATTTATTTATATGTTATTATAAATTCACGCACTAGATATTGAAAAAAATGCGATTAAATCAACGGTTGAGCATTTTTACACGTTAGTGGGTACAGGTCAACGGTCAGGTCACATAACATTAAATATATTAATATAGAAATTGCAGTAAGTAAGTAGACTTGGCTCAACTTTGTCTAGATATTTCATTACTTTTTTTGAGATAAACAAGCAGCTCCATCGAGACTTGGCTATTTTTGTACATATGTTTTTGGTCGGATATCCATTACAGTATTTTTTTTTAGTGTGGTGGTGGAAACACTGTTTAGTTGTCCCTTTCTGGAGTTCGGTGGACTGGGCTGTTGGATTCACCTGGAGGTGTGAGGCTGGGTGAACTAGAACCACAGTGGTATTCCTTAAGCGACCCGTTATGACAAGTTAGGTCACGGGAACTACTTTAGCATGACATATCCGTGACCCAATCAGCGATAGCCCAGTGGAGAATTTAGGATCTGTCTCATACAGACCAAAACCACACTGCCGAGAATAAGTGTATATTATATGTGTGAATGAAAATTCGCGAAAAATCTGCATGTATGGATATCAGTTCACAATGTTCTCGAACATGTCGGGCACCCCATGAGAACAGCCTAGTAAATTTAGACTATGTCGAATCCATCCTCATTATGCCAGCCTACCAGACAGGCATAGTATATATACATATCTGTAAGGAATACTATTCTCTATCACGTGAGGAAAAATGCATACATACATACATACAAAGAATCACGCCTGTATCCCCGAAGGGGTAGGCAGAGGCACATTAAACACCCACTTTTCGCCAGTGTTTTGATCCCACGTAATAAGTGGCGAGCCTATTGCCGCTTATCGGGATATTTTGTTTGCCAGAGCCTCGTCCGTTGATCGGCAGGCGCACCACTTGCAGGTGAGGTTGGCTTGGGACCCTAAGTTCTTGCTGGGAACCCTATACACCCGGAAAAATGCCCTAAGATTATATTAGAAAATTGCTAAAGTAATGACTGTATTCATGGCTTTAAATGCACGATTATTTACAATTTCCATAATAATCGACCAATTAGGTCATTCTACGGCATATTTTTTCTAAACGCCACATTTTGTCCAGGCGTCACAGGCTGGATGAGCCCCGTTTGCCAAGGCTGTCACGCATTATGTGTACGTGTGCGTATGTGTGTGTGATTACATAACTCGGGGGATATCCTCGAGGTAAGTTCACGACACGCGCCCCGGATCCCCTTGCCCGCGTCGCCACTCACATATTAATTGTTCTACCCTAGGGCTGTCACTTGCATATCATACAAAAGACTGATGACTGATGACTGAATTTGGTCTGCAGTTGTAGAGCAAGATAATGTAATGATCGATCAGCTTATATTGACTGATAGACGTGCAATTAATACGGCATGTGTGTATGTAAGGTCAGGTGATTGCTAGATGAGTCGATGAGTATACGAAGTCTATTTTTATAAAGGTAATTAGAAGTAGGTACTGTAAAATGTTTTTTGGATTAACCTTTCAGATAAGATTGTTTCTCGGTGCGTCTAAATATAATTTCTTCGTTGTATTATAAGGTAGTTTTGCAGCTATCTATATTTTGTTTTAGTCTTTTACTTACGTCCTTTTGGCGATTTCGGAAAAGTTTCTGAGTGCACCCCTACGATCCTCAAGGATCATACACGCCAAATTTTAGATTCTTCCGCCCAATAAATTTAGCGTTCTGTTGGCTGTCAGTCAGTCAGTCACTCAAGAGAGTACTATTCAAGAGGACATAATTATCCTAATATATAAAATCCGTGCGTTACTGACTGACTGACAGACACGCTACAGCCGAAACTATTGGGCGCAGGAAGCTGAAATTTGGCATGTATGTTCCTTGGGGACCGTAGGGGTGCACTAAGAAGGGATATCTCGAAATTCCCACGGGATCGGCCAAAACGGGTAAATTAAAAAAAAATGCAGGCGTAGCTGCTGGCGTCCTCTAGTATTATGTAAAAAGAACTAGCTTTTTCCCGCGGTTTCACCTGCGTCCTGAGGGAACTACTTCGCGTACCCAGTTAACTTATAGCCTAAGTTACTCCTTGGTATCTCAGCTATCCGCCAATGACCGTCCCGTCAAAATCGGTCCAGCCATTCCAGAGATTAGCGAGAACAAATAGACAGACCGACAGACAGACAGACAGACAGACAAAAATTTTAAAAATTGACATTTCGGTATATGTACCGTGTATACATCCATATCCGTGTATACATTCAGTAAAAAGCGGTTATTTTAATATTACAAACAAACACTTCAATTTGATTTATATGTATAGATAGATAACTCAAGTCAAATCTTATTAACGACATACCAAAGATTATCACCAACTAGACTGCGAATATCAAGGATCACACCTAACACATAATTATGTTGTAACCGTAATGAGCTGTCAGTTGTGAGAATTACGAGACGATATGTACCTAGTACCTATAACTTCAAGTATAATGTACATATGCGCAGATAAAATGCAGTTAATTAGTGACCATTGAGACTTGCGTTTCCAGGTATTGGATAGATGTAGTAGAGCTAAATGATTTGCGTCGTTGTATTCAGCTATAAAACCTAATAGAGGATATGTAATGTTTGTATAGAACTATGCTTTGGTGGCTGTATAGCTACAAGCATACAAATTACGCACATGTTCGGTCAAATTAGACTAAAAATACAAAGGTGAAGTTACAGTACCCAGCTGAAAAATGTTAGGATTGTTCAAAACACCTTTATAAATTAAACCTGAAAAATCCTAATCGCTAATTATCTAATCTACAATTTTTGTTGAGCAAGTCTTATCATAAAAATTACCATTTTTGTGTCTTTCGTCTTTTTCTAAAACTCTCTCTGACTCTTTTCAAAGTTCGTAGTCTGAAACTCTAAACTGTTTTTGCCGTTATGCACCAAGATTCGTAGATAAGGCACTTCATGGCCACTTCAAAATTTTTTTCATAACCATTTTGTACACCACAAAACTTTCGTCATCTAGCATATCCTTACCGCACCATTGCCAATTTACAATTAAACTAAGTCGTTTGACGGTGTATCCAAACACACATATTTTTATAAACTATGTTATAAATTACTTATGTACTAGCACGTGCCATATTTACTATAATTATAACATTTGCTAGTAGGTATAATTAGACACACGTACTTTGACTTATAACAAAACATCGTTGCCATGGATTTGCTTTTGGTTCATCCATGTTATTTTTACTTATTGTGTAATAGGATATTATTTTGGTTATTTCCTTTATATCGCATATTCGGGAGGTTGACTTTCATAACATTATGAAAAGCGATCAACAATAATTAACAATAACCTTGTTTATTTATGAGAATGAAAACAAATGTTATGTAAGTAGTAAATCAAAACTTTTAGTGGCATGTATCAAAGTATGTTAGAGCTTTCTAATAAACTAGAGGATGCCCGCGGTTAGTCACTCATAGCGTGATGTTACCAGCCATATGTTAGCCTATAGCCTTCCTCGATAAATAGGCTATCTAACACTGAAAGAATTTTCTAATCGGATCGGTAGTTCCTGAGATTAACGCGTTCAACCAACCAAACAAACAAACAAACTCTTCAGCTGTATATATTAGTATAAGATAAGATTACTAAGCAGGATTAATAAGGACTGCCTCCGTGGTCCAGTGGATAGCGTATGCGACTGCTGATCGGAGGTTCTGGGTTCGATTCCCGGGTCGGACAAAAGTGTTACTGGGTTTTTCCGAATACTCAGTAGCAGCCCGGCGTCTGGTGATGTGCCCGGTAACGGCAATAGCCTCGCCCCTTATTACGTGGGACCTAAAAAATCATGGCGAAAAGTGGGTGTAATATTTACACCTCCGCCTACCGCTTTGGGGATACTGGCGTGAGACTATAAATAAAAAAAATAATAATAAGGATTCTGGCCTGGGTTACTTTTATACCATGTTCCTTTACATTTTATAATTTGTCACGATAATCATTTTAAAGGCTGCTGAATAAGTAGACATCATTTTAATACCTACCTGATTTATATTATGAATTTTTCTGGCAACATTTTACGACATTGTTATTCTAGTGATGCAACAGTATACCTTGAAATAACGTGATGACTAGGGTTGCCAGGCTCGTAAAAAGGGCCCTTAATATTACTCAATTCACTTTCCTTTTTAAGACTCGACAATATATATGCCCAACATTTTTATCATTGCACGGGTCTGTAGAGTAAGTTAAAAATCGTTTTCAGCAACTTATGTCCAAACATTTATTCTTTGTCATATCGTCTTGAAATTACATTTTGTCATTTGTGGCAGCCCTGTGCAATCGTAAAGTGCGTGTTAAGATGCGTGAGCGCATTTGATCCTCGGTCAGTGTCGCGCTGCGGCCGCGACAAGGGTCGCTTCGCGCCTAAATGGACTCGACACGTGTCATGCATGCTTATCCGTCGCATGGCGTGACCTCATGACAGGTGAGGCCTTCATGACATTGGGGTCATGCAAGGCTGAGCTGTATGAGTGCTTGGAAGGTTATTTTATTGATAGAGTTTCGGGAGCTTTTCTGCTTTACACTATGTGTTTGAAGCGAGTTATGATGAATGTTTATGATAATCTTTTTATATAAAACTAGTTAACCCATATATGCCCAGAAATATTTAGATCACCAATTTTAATGAATTTTGGATATTGTTGTCTCTAATGGAAGTAATTAAACTGAAAACTAGTAGATTTCAGTTTCAGTACCTGGAAGTCACTTTTTTTCAGGTGGTCGATAACGACCCCTTGGGCAAAAATGATACAGAGTGTACTTCTTTTTCGCAGGTCACGGCGCGTGCTCCCAACGAATGAAATTGCTGATGTCTTGGAGAATTTGACCGATAGTGATGATTTTGGTGGCGTTGACATATATTTGGACCCGCCTTTAGGAGGAACAATATCCGAAGCTGACTCAGGGGACAAAGAATGTAATGATATTGCGAGCTTTAGGCAATGAAGAATCCAATATCAACGTTACAGAGAATATATCCATTCAACAACCAGAGTCTGAGGTTCCTTTGGTTATCCACCCAATCACTCCCTTCAGTAGTCGCAGTCACACATCGAGGCGATAACGTAGTAATGCACAACTTTTTTCCTTTGATGCACAAAGAAAATTAATCAAACGGAACCTACGTCAATCTGAAATTGAGTGGTCAGCACCACCACCACGAGCAGTAACAACATTGTCGGCTGAAAGCGAGCCTATTGAGTTTTTTGAACTTCTTCGATTTGGAGGTGGCACACTGTGAAGCATTCTGATATATATGCTTTCAGCAAAGACCTAGATACTACTTTCTCTCTATCGACTGATGAGATGCACTGCGACTAGTGGGGGGAGTGATTGGATGGATATCCAAAGGAACCTCAACCTCCGGTTGTTGAATGGATATATTCTCTGTAATGTTAATACTGGATTCTTCATTGCCTTGTAATATCAACTCATCCGGGGCAAGAAGCTAATGACGGCTAAAGCTCGCAATATCATAACATTCTTCGTACCCTGAGTCACCGTCGGATATTTTACCACCTAAAGGCGGGTCCAAATATATGTCAACGCCACCAAAATCATCACTATTAGTCAAATTCTCCAAGACATCAGCAATTTCATGCGTTGAGAGCACGCGACGTGACCTGCGAAAAAGAAGTACACTCTGTATCATTTTTGCCCAAGGGGTCGATTTCGACCCTAACAAACATTTCATCCAAAATTAGCAAAAATAGATAGTCCTGAACAGATTTGATATGTTACCAACATACAAAATATATTCATTTTATTAATTCATTAACAATAATTGCAAGATTTCAAGCAAATAAATAAGTACTTACATTTTTGTCAGCGAAGGTCTTAAATTTTCGACCAAAAAAACATGTCCCTACTTTTCTCCTAATTTTCAACTGTTATTGCTTTAGTTTTGCATAATGTAACGCTCTTACAACGTACGTAGTTCTTCCGACAACTCGTAGATAGCGTTAAACTATGAAAATAATTTACGGTTTTTATTTATGGCGCTTTTCCACTGAACATGTACCGTTGGGTCGTTTTTGTGCTCTTGGGCATATATGGGTTAAGACCGCGGTTACACCCGCGTTATTTAAGGCTACTGCTCCGCTCCCGTGGCTCATAGCGCGATGTTCTATAGCCTGTAGCCTTCTTCGATAAATGGGCTATCTAACACTGAAAGACTTTTTCAAATCGTCCAGTAGTTCCTGAGGTTAGCGAGTTTAACCTAACAAACAAACAAACTCTTCAGCTTTATATATTAAGTACTAGGCGTCGCCAGCGGCTTCACCCGCGTCAACTATACATATAAACCTCCCTCTCGAATCTTTCTATCCATTAAAAAACCGCATTAAAATCCGTTGCGTAGTTTTTAAGATTATAGCGTACATAGCGACAGACAGACAGAAGACAGACTTTGTTTTATACTATGTAGTGATGATTACATAACTTGTTTTGACCGTCTTACTATTATAGAGCCTAAGGAATCTAGATACATTAGAATAGGATAGTGGGTGCCTTTTATAACGTAGGCGCTCACTAATAAAGCAATTTGTTAACATCCCACTAAAGGAGTTGAAAAACTTGTTCAAAAAGCCCGTAGATATTAAAATTAGCACTATGAAAATTAGGATTAGTAACAACATAAAATGTCGGATTATTTAAAAATGCAATAATATTTAAAATTATAGCTATATTCCTATATTATTTAAATTATTGGAATATTAATTTAGTATACCTTATCGTATACCTTATTATTATTACGAGGAGAACCAAAGTCACCGACATGGCTCTCCGAATAGCCTGGCTGAAGTGGGAATGGGCAGGGCACATAGCGCAAAGAAGCAATGGCCCTTGGGGTTGAGCGGGTTCTGGAGTTGCGACCACGTACCGCAAGGTGGACCGACGATCTTTTGAAAACCGGTCTGTGTGGAGAACCTTGGGGGAGGCCTATGTCCAGCAGCGGACGTCTCTAGGCTAACAATGAGTATACCTTATCGCGGGTAGCGGATGGACACGGGTGGCTAAGGATCGGTCCATGTAGAGAGGCTTGGGAGAGGCCTATGACCAGCAGTGGACGTCTTTCGGCTGATATGATGATACCTTATTGCAATGAATACAGATTTACACAGAAGCGCAGTTCTTAAGGATTTCGTGTGCCGATTCCAAGTGGGGACTGTCTCCAGTTTAGTTGTTGAGTGTTGAGTGTGAGTCGTTCTCCGTCTCTCTTGCTCTCGTAGTTAAGATACACAGGAGGAACTTTCGTCTCTCTTGCTCTCGTAGAGACAGCTGTCACAGCGCGACTGCCACGCCGCCAAGCGGTAATTTGGGTCACAGAAAGTTTGACTTCAGAGCGCCCATAAGAAATGCGCCTCTATGCAGATATCTGAGCTCTTTGCTTATTGTACAGAATGTTACATAATTTAATGTACCTTGTGAGGGTTACCTATATGTTACAATTATGTTTATGTTTAAATATAATGAAATATATTATGGTCAGTTGTTTAATTCGCTTACTACCATATATAGCTCCTTCAAAGATTTCATCAGCCTTTAAAACATTGAAGAGTTAGTAGTATAAAAATGTACCTATAGTGTATAGTGTCCAGTGAATCAGCGTACACTCACTGATAGCCTTATGAGTCAATAGTCAAACTCATTGAACTTTCCGATAAAACAAAGCTATTCTCATTGTTTTTTATCGTAATGTCATAATTATACTAGTACTATTTTGCGGTTAGGATCGATACAGCTGGCGTGACGGCAACCATGCGTAAGGCCGCTTAAATCGTTTTGATACTGTTTCATTATTGACCTTTCAATCTATGAATAGAAGAAGAAGAAAGAGTCTTCTTCTTTTGGTGTAAGTGCCAACTCTGGTGTCAGAAAATAACAAACCATTGAGAGGAGAGGGATACATACATAGTGAGTAAGCGTTGTGCCTACTTTTTCTTTTCTTCTTGTGTGTTAGTTTGTGTCTAACTGTAGTGTTGGAGTTTTCAGACCTCCCAAAAGCCTTCGACATGGCCTAATGATTCTTGTCTTGAGACGGGAACCGGGACCGACAGCTTACGTGTTACGTACCCTTCCGAATTACGGTAGCGTTCTGATGTTAATGCCACACGCGGTCACCCATCCCAGTGGCAACCTGTATAAGCGTTACTTATCTCCGTTGTTGTAGGGGTGAGGTAGTGCTGCTCGTCTTCGACAAAAAATCCGTGTTTATAGCTCGCATTGTCACGTTATTCCTTTAATTAGCTCGACGCGTCATCCCTTTCCCCGTATTGTTATCACCAGCTGCGACGGCTAAATTTATGTCGAAGAGGCTGATGCTTCTAAGAAAGGTGATGCTATTAATACCTCCATAAAATTACCCAATTCGCCAAAACGATGCAGTTGGCGGTGGAACGGTGACCACTATGCCACGGTAATAATATCTAACAGTATTGTAACTCCATACAAACGCACGAAACTCGAGTTATACCTACGCGCCTCGAGCAGAGTACCCATTAGCACGCTATTAGACTGTGCGGACTGTGCCAAGAGTACCCACTGCCACGATCGTGCCGCAGCTCGCATACGGCGCGTCTGTAGGTAAATAACTCACGAAGGCGGCTGAGTTACAATACTGTTAGATTATATTACCGTGACTATGCCTTCTTATGATAAAATTTTACTTTGACCGTAGTACAGCAGGTAGGTACATGCAGGCGTCATCCTCCTAGCGTTATTTCAGATTCAACTGGGGTCCGCTTACTAGTCTAACCGGTTTTGGCTGAATATTAGCTTTTCCACAGAGTGACTGCCTGTTTCGATTTTCTAACCTCCACAACCCAAAGGGATAGCGATATTCCATGGTTTAGACTAGTTGTCAGTTTATTTAGAGGTGCTGACGCCCTGTAACGACTGTCAAAGATCTTCATGACAACCGGGACCGACGGCTTAACGTGCTCTCCGAGGCACGGTGCTAGCGATAATTAACGATTTAATACGAACTTAACTACGAAATGTTATTAGTGCGCGCCGTGGATTCGAATCGGATACCCTCTGCATGGCAGTCCGTAGTACAGTAGGTACAACGATTACTCTATATCACTTTCCTCTCAATGGTTTGTTATTTCCTTGTGAGATGTGAAGTTGACGACGCTACGTCAGATCCCAAACAACGCAACGCATCAAAGCATAGACTTTTCCTTGAATTTGTTTTACCTTTTATCATTAATCACTGACTATGTCGTCACTCAGTTGTGGGTGGGTAATTTACTATGACTCTTACTCCCCTACATGGCGATACTACGATTGGTGGTTTAATCGATAAACTGCATATAAGTTACTATTCAGCAAGACTTTACTACCGAATTCAATTATTCAGCGGTGGACACACGTTAAAAACGTGGTCACTAACTATGGGCCTTATCCAAAAGCTCAAAGTTATTCAGAATGCGATGGAGGGAGCTATGCTCGGAGTTTCGCTTCGAGATCGAATCAGAAATGAGGAAATTCGTAGGAGAGCCAAAGTCACCGACATAACACTCCAAATAGTCAATTTGAAGTGGGAGTGAGCAGGGCACATAGCCAGAAGAACCAATGGCCGCTGGAGCTGGCTTTGGAGTGGCGGCCACGTACTGAAGAATGTAGCAAAGGTATACCTCCCGCAACCTGGACCGACGATCTTGTTGGGATCGCGGGTAGCGGATGGATGCGGGTAGCTCAAGATCGGCCTTGGGAGGGAGATCTATGTCCAGCAGTCGACGTCTTTTGGCTGATATGATGGTGATGGACGCACGTTAAAACGTAGTTGTGAACATGGTGCTTGTAGCAGTGCCTTAATATCGGATACACGAAACGAGAGTGCGTATAACTTTTAGAGTAGTCGCCTCACTGAAGCGATCGCGGTCCATAAAAATACGGTTGCTGAACAAAAGATAAATAGAATTGAGCTGTTCATAATAATCAGTATAAATGTTTCTTACTTATTTCCACGGATGGAATTTCATTGTTCACCAGCGTAGTAGTCTATATATATAATTCAACTAGCGACCCGCTCCAGCTTCGCACGGGTGCATATAAACCTTCCTCATGAATCATTCTATCTAATTAAAACAACTCGCATTAAAATCCGTTGCCTAGTTTTAAAGATTTAAGCATACATAGGGACATAGCATAGACAGACAGAAAACAAACTTTGTTTTATACTATGTACCCGCTGTTGCTTAGCAGCTAAGATCGTTCTATGTTACTCCAAATTATGGATAGTTGCGCCACTTGTTGCTAGATTTAAAACTTCTGGATATAGTCCTATTGTCCAAACATAAATGACGCTTTGTGTGTTCTCCGAGGTACGAAGCAAACGATAATTAATAACAATTGAACACGTAGGTACTCAAGTTTGAAATTCAGTGATGTACGTTTTGGGTTTTTACCTGATACCAACAGCATAGCAGTCTGTTTGTCTCTCCACTAGCCTATGACTGCTTTTTTATCCTAATTGTTTTGAATTCATAAAAAATCGTTAATGGTTATAAACTCTTTCGGGTTATAAAATCTAAGCTGATAATTCTCTCTTAGTAACGTACTTACATGCACCATTTTGAAAACATACACTAGTGTTTAAAACGTATGTTTATTTATTAATTGAGCCCAATTCTTTGTTATTAGTGCTTTGAAGGTTTCCTTTACGAATTCTTAGAAGAGTTTCATTTTTAGACATTTTCCGGTTTGTACCGCAAGGGATATCCTTATATAATAGTCACATTATATAAGGATATTACTTTATAACATATTGGATTTTTTCTGAATCTAATAATAGCATACGTAAAGTATGCGTGAAAATTAAAGTCGTGAAGGCACAGAAACATGTAATGTAGGATAATTCCGCTATCCTATTTAAAGATTTAGCTAGTTGTTTTATAACGGGTGCAAAAAAACGCAATTGTTGAACTTGTTGCCATATGAGGAGTAAAGTGTTGATAGCTTTATAAAAACAATTGTCAGCTAACAGTTTAGGGTTAGTTAACATTAGAGCGTTTCACAAAAGAAAACCATGTAATTGTAATTAAACAATATTTTTCAAATAGTAAAAAATGGTGGCAAAAGGTTCAAATTTTAAGAGATTCATTGTTTAGATCGTCTTGGGTACTGGATAAATAATTAGAGATGTTAAACATACTTGTCGTTCATCTGATTTAGACAGTGACAGCTTAGTTGAGATTTTTTTTTTGTGTACACCTATCTGCGACTTGGCAATCTGTGATAACACAATAAGCCAATCAGTTGGTATTAAATTGCGATTATCTCAATACGAGCACAAACAACTCTTCAGCGTTCTTTAATCGAATCTAGCAACCAAGTTGAGATTCTAACAAGCTGCCATGCAGAGGGTATTGGGGGACCCAATACCCTCCGCAGGGGGCTGGGAAGCCCTCAGAGACGACCATCTTACTGATTTTTCGAATTTATGTGTGTGCCTCAGAGCGCACGTTAAGTCGAAGCCTACAGTCGGTCCCGGCTGTCATGAACATCTGGTAAAAGTCACCGTGAGGAGTTAGTTTTCTTTGGCTTGCGGAGGTTAGACGGTAGTCGCTCTGTTAATATTTTGTCAAATCTTAGTCTAGACAGTGGACACTGGACGTCAAGGCGAAATTCTGGGATTCAGCTTTAATAACGCTAGGACGATTATAGCCGTGTAAGAATATATATACCTATGAAATGTTAAAGGAGGAAGGTAAAAACAAGTACTGTTATGTAAATACATACATACATAGACTCACGCCTGTTTCCCCGAAGGGGTAGGCAGAGGCATATTAAACGCCCACTTTTCGCCAGTGTTTTGATCCCACGTAGGTAATAGATGGCGAGCCTATTGGCGCTTATCGGGATATTTTGTTTGCCAGAGCCTCGTCCGTTGATCGGCAGGTGCACCACTTGCAGGTGAGGTTGGCTTGGGACCCTAAGTTCTTGGTGGGAACCCTATGCACCCATGTTATGTAAATAATAATAATATTCTACCACACACACACATCACCATCTAGTTCCAAACAAAGTAGAGCTAGTAGAGTACTACGTGTACTAGACAATGGATAAACATACATATTATATACTTTTTTTGTAAATACAAACATATTATACATAGAAATACCCAGACCAAGACAAAACATTCATGTTCATGCATACAAATGATTGACTTGAGAACCGACCGTGACCGCTACCTTCGGCACCGCAGTCGCTGTAAGTTTATCTGGAAACTGAGTTATATTAGTTATGTATATTTTTATTGACTGGTTTCCATTAAATATTATTATTTATTTTATTTATGTATATATATAAAAACGGTCCCAACGGAATACCAGCGCCATCTTGTGTTGTAAGATGGCATTATGCGGAATTGGGATCCGATTCTGTTTGTGTTAGGTTAAGTTAGTGCATATGTTAATCCAGTTATATATCCTTTTATATTATTATGTTGTATGTGCCTTCATAAATAGAATAAACGTGTTTTTCTTTTTCTTACACTCCCGCTGCGCCAACCGGTCGTCGAATAGGTGTTAATGTTGTGAAGCATCGTTTTACTGTTTGCATATGCTGATGAGCTCCTCTAAATAAATCCAAGTTTTGAAATTGAAATACTGCAGCTTTCTTGGAACCCAGGCTTATTTGTGAAGAACACTGCATGCAATGTTGTTTAGGGAAAATTGTGCAGGTAGGTATTTTGCTGCCGTTCAGTTTGAATGCACTTATTTATGTTGGGGTTAGTATACGATTTTTGGATTTAGCTCTCTCGTATTCCAGAGGACCCTTAGTAATAAGAACTAGATTGCATGTAAGACTTAGGTAGTTGCTTAAATGGTCGACATGCCGTTGAGAATTACGCCGAGTGTTGTGGGTTCGATTCTCACTCGAGACACTTTGCATAGTGCAAATTTATTTAGAACTAGATGAGCCTGCGGTTACACCCGCGTTATTTAAAGGTACTTGTCTAGAATTTGGCTAGAAGGAGCTGGGATTAATTGCAGCAGATTTGTGGAAGCGTGACTCTATTCATCAGCCCTTGTCAGCCACAACAAATCTCAGACACAAATGTACTGTGTTGCACAGCGATAAATTATAATCCTAACTACACCTAATATTAATAAAATGTCTTACCAAATATCTCCTGGTGATGTTCTTGAGTGGAGTCCTGGAGGCAAGCTAGACACACACGAGACTAAATTGGCCAATATTAGCAAGTGAGTTATCTTTACTTTACCAGACTCCAACGCAGCGTTTTCAATCAGGAATTCACACACGTGTTTTACAAAGTTCAATGTTCAATATATCACCAATTTACCACAAACTTTGCCGGAAGTCAAAAGCGGCAATTGTTAGTAATTACAAGTTAATTCAATTCGCGTTAATTCAAAAGGCGATCAATGTACTTATATCAATTATTACAAACGGAGACAGCCCAAAACCGGCGTGTTAATTTTTCAAGGCGGGAACTGGGAGTGACAGTTCAGTGTGACCATTGTCAGAAATTTTCAATAGACTAAACAAAATGTTGCTCAATCGATCTAATCGATTTGACTTATAATAAAAACTAATTCTATTTCAAACAGTACTGATCCGCTCCCGTGGCTTATAGCTTGATGTTATCTAGCCTATAGCCTTCCTCGATAAATGGGCTAACTAACACTGAAAGAATTTTTGAAATCGGACCAGTAGTTCCTGAGATTAGCGCGTTCAAAAAAACAAACAAACAAACTCTTCAGCTTTATATATTAGTACTAGAGGATGCCCGCGGTATTTAAGGCTACTGCTCCGCTCCCGTGGCTTATAGCTTGATATTATATAGCAAATAGCCTTCCTCGATAAATGGGCTATCTAACAGTGAAATAATTTTTCAAATCGGACCAGTAGTGCCTGAGATTAGCGCGTTCAAACAAACAAACTCTTCAGCTTTATATATTAGTATTAGATCTGCATTTTGTACTCTTTATTCGTTGACTGAAACGGTTTGCAAACGCTCCCGCGACACAGGATTTGATCATACTGCAGGAGTACCTGTTTAAAAATCATAAATGTTTTTGCCAGCGTGGTGACGTACTTATACGACTGTATCTCTTTATATTGTAAATTATATTTCATTTTGATGTATATATAATAGGCAGCGATAGCCTAGTGGAGATACCAACGGACTGACGGAACCCACGGACCACGGAACGACCAACGGAATCCACGGTGCACACCACTGACTTTTCGAAGTTATGTGCGTATTGAATTGTTAATTATCGCTTGTCCCTTGCTTCGGGGAGCACGTTAAGCCGTCGGTCCCGAAGAAGTCGTGAAAATCTTTGACAGTCGACATAGGGCGTCAGTACCTCTAAAATAAACTGACACTAGTCTAAACCATGGAAAATCGCTATCACTTCGTGTTTGCGGAGGTCAGACAGGCAGTCGCTCCGTGGAAAAGCTAATATTCAGCCAAATCCGGTTAGACTAGTAAGTCGACCCCAGATTGAAACTGGGATACCGCTGGGAGGATGATTTGATGTATATGAATCCATATTTCAGTAAAGGTTAATGAAAATTAGCCAAAGGATTTGCTTGAAGGATTTTCAAACTGCCGTACGGCCTAATAACTTCCAAATGAATAAGTAATATTAGTGGCCAATAGTAGGATAAAGTATAATTTAAATAATTTCCTCTTGTTATAACAAAATTATAAAAGATGAGGATAACAATATTTCACAATTATGTAATAACGTAACGTTCTTCCTGTACCCATAACTTTCTACAAACCATAGCCTTAAATAACAAAACTATGAGGTAGAATAAGGAAATTATAAGTACACATTGTATAATTATTAACAAACTAAAGGCAATATCGCCATTACATAGCGGAAAGTCCGATCATAATTGTGTTACTTGTAATATGGAAACACCTCTAGGTGTTTACGAAGTGTAGGCAATGTGAATCAGAAATTAATTGTAGCTAGGTAATTGGTGAAGAAGCAGCGATAGCCGAGTGGAGAGACCGACAGGCTGCTACGCAGAGGGTATCAGGTACGAATCCACGGCACGCACCGTTGACTTTTCGGAGTTATGTGCGTATTAAATTGTTAATTATCGCTTGCTAAACGGTGAAGGAAAACATCGTGAGAAAACCTGCATGTCTGAAAGTTCTCCATAATGTTCTCGAAAGACTTGTGAAGTCTGCCAAACCGCACTTGGCCGACTATGGCCTTACCCTTCTCATAGTGAGAAGAGGCCCGTGCCCAGCAGTGGGACAGTATAAAGGGCTGATGATGATGAATTGGTGTGTTGATACCTACAAGCGGTGCAGAGAACCAAAGTGCCATAGAACCATATAGCCCAAAGAAATATCAAGCTGAAGTGGCAGTGGGGTAGTGTAGTCGTAAAACCGACAGCCGTTGGAGTCGACGTGTGCTTATTACAATAAAATAACAAATGAAAACATATCTTCTGGTATTTAATTGCTTGTTTCAGAATGCAGACAAAATAGATTTTAACCTTTCGCGATATGTATACATCACGTACAGAAACATATACTTAGGTATTTATACCTTTAATAAGTCTAAATAATTTTATGCGATTAAGACCCATTCAATGATTTTGTATGACGAATACAGACATCTGTATTTAAAGATTAACATTTGTCGTTAGGAAACCCCATTGGCTATTTTGCCATAAAAGGAAAATCTATAACGATATTACAAGCACTAGATATATGTATATCTAATATATAAAATTCTCGTGTCACAGTTTTCGTTCCCATGCTCCTCCGAAACGGCTTGACCGATTTTGATGAAATTTTTTGTGCTTATCCGGTATCTAAGAGAATCGGCCAACATCTATTTAAAAAAAAAAAAAAAATTTGCAAAACAACGTTTGCCGGGTCAGCTAGTTCTCATATATAAATATCACACTATAATACATAATGTTTAAAATCAATATATTCTTATGTTAGATTTTTATAATTATTCAAACATCAAGCGAACTCCCGTTAGTATTACTTTGGATTTCTATTGAATAGCCAACGTGTGGTTCAATAACCAAGAATTTATGTTATTGTAACTTATTTGGAGACCACTCATCGTTATATGGTTCATATTTTGTTTACCTAACTAAAAGTATTTTTTTATTGTCCTGTGTTGCAAAGAAGATTTTTATTGAATGAAATTTAAAGGCTTTTTGAAGGGTAAGGACTTTAAAGTCATTGGGATATAACCATCCTGCGGTATAGATTGTCAGAAGATGTAGCAGTATTCCAAGTACCTACTGCGTTTAATTCGGTAAGTAAAACCATCTGACTTTCACCTGATATCGGGCGCTTATGCCGGACGTAAAATTCCGTGTAGTGCCCATCTAAGCCTCTTTTCATCTTCCTTTCTGGTTGCTCTATGACGAAAAGAAGGAGCGATATTCTTTAAGAATATGAAGCCGGGTGTCCCGGAAAATGGGTATCGATAACTTTAATATATCTCCGTTTCTTTAGAATCGGCGATGCGCGAGCAAGAAACCCAGATTAAGACTAAACGTTTCTGAGTTCGTATCCCGGTCTTTACCTTTAATATCAAAATAATAATGCAAATGAGAGCCGCTATGTAATATTAGCTTAAATCAGTGATAGTCTGCATTTTCAAACCACCATAATACTTCTAAAAGTAATGGCTATAGGTTTGTTCCGTTTTGCTCCCCACTTTACTGCGAAAGGAAGCGAACATTGGCTTTCTTTCCTATTGTCATAATTCTCTCTTGATTTAATTTGTTACGTACGCCTGCACAACTTTATATTTTAAGATTGAAAAGAGTATAACTAAGAAAAGTTTATGTAAGTAATTATTGTCAATTGAAGCAGTGAAATCTCTATAATAATTTATCTGATGTTCGTATAGGTGTTACAGAAATTACATGACTTTACCATAAGAAGTGGTCTAAACAACAATATAATCGTTCATCAATAAAAAATACTGATAGTAGTGATAGATATTAAATATTGTATTCTTACTTCGCAATTATCTGTATATATCTGTTTTTTATAAATAAAGATTTATTATTATTAATTATTACATTTGTGTTTAAATTATGATATTAACAAAATTAGTTTATGAAACTATTGACAAAAAGATAGTCTAACTTTTTAATTTACGTTTATCCGATCATAATGGATGATTAATTAAATTAATACTACTTAATTATAGTTTTAAAATTGTAGCCCTCGCTTTCTCGTTCTTATGTGTAAGAGTACATGTAACCATTTATTGAAACACATTTTGACTAATTGAAACAATTAATAAGTCTAAAAACTATGTTGGGTAAATAAATTAAGTCATTGTTTCGTAATACATGATATTATATGTTTTATAAATAAGTATATATAAGTTAGATTAACATAATAGATAGTTAATACATTATCTTTTTTTATACTTTACTAGATTACACCCGCGTTATGTAGGGCTACTGCCCCGCTCCCGTGACTTATAGCGTGATGTTATATAGGCTATAACCTTCCTCGATAATTTGGCTATGTAATATTGAAAGATTTTTCAAATCAGACCAGTAGTTCCTGAGATAAGCGCGTTCAAATAAACAAACAAATAAACTCTTCAGTTAAAAAGTACTAGTATAGATATTTTTAAACTTACTTTTGTCCACTGCTAATAATGAACTGTTTGTGTAGGCTAATAACAATTCAATACTTTGGAAACAATAGTATCATATACCTAATTAAAATGGCGGTATAGAAAAGAGCCGATATACGCGTCAAATAATACATATATCGTATCATATACTTAGGTCTCCATTAATGTTACAAATGCGAAAATAAGTTTGTCCTTTTTTTTCACGTCGCAAATGCTTTGGTATGAATTTTGTGGGTGGAGTTAGTTAAGAGTTCATACATTCGAACAATTACATAAATATCCACATTAGAATTGAAAACTAATTATGATTTCAGACAAAAGACATCCACTGTTGAACCTCCAAAGTTTTCTATATAGACCGTTTGAGCCTCCCACTCCCACAAAATCATCATTCCACCTTGGAGGGGTCTATCTCTGGTGCGATGTCTGTTGTGGCCTCAGTTATTCTGCGGATCTCTTTATTTCCGAAAATTATAGTAATGATTTATAAGATACGTTTACAAATAAAGTATGACGATCAGTAACCTTTTATTTTCCATTCTTGTCCTTAGGCTTCATTAGACCGACCGTAAGCTTGACACTGGCTAAAGAATTGTACAAAAAAATTGGGCAAGTGCGAGTCGGACTCGCGCATTAAGGGTTCCGTACCATCATCTATAAAAGAAAATACGTTTGTTTTATGTATACTTAAATATTTTTTAAGTTCTACCTGTTTATTAAGATCGAGTAGGTAACAAATTGCAAAAAATGACGTTTCTTGTATTTAATATTTACTTTTATTAATTTAATTATTTATTTTGAAAGATAATATACAGTTGTATATTACCTTTCATCAATATGTAGCTACATATTCTGTGTAAATGTTAAGCGTCTACCTGTTACCGTTAGTAATATTGAGCCAAAAATACAATACACGTTTATTGTATGGGACCTCCCCTTAATATTTTTTATTTTTAGTATTTGTTGTTATAACAGCAACAGAAATACATAATTTGTGAAAATTTCAGCTTTCTAACTATTACGGTTGATGAGATACAGCCTGGTGACAGACAGACAGCGGAGGCTTAGTAATAGCTGTGGTAATAGGGTCCTGTTTTTACCTTTTAGGTACGGAACCCTAAAGATAATATTAATTGTAAATTGAATAAATAGCTTCACGTAACCGAGTTAATCATGTCGGTATTGAACGCTTTGTTTGAAGTACGTATGTATCGATTTAAATACTGTTTATTTTCGTTGAATATTCAATACGCTAAGATCGTATGTTCACATCTGCAATTCTTCACGTTCTCATCTTGAGTCCATAAATATACGTAGTTTTAGTATTAGCATTCACAAAGGGAATGCAAGTACCTATATAGTGCACTGTACGAATGGCGTCTTTGCTACAATCATAGCCCAAGAAGACGCTACAATCATCTTCTCGCAGCGATATTATTGCACATATTTTGTTCCTCGCATGAGCGTGTGGCCATCTCTCGTGTTCGCGACTATTTGAGTTTATATAATCCGCGAATCGTTTAAAACTCCTTGTATAAAATTTTACGACTACTTGTCTTGTACCTATTATTATGTAGTTTTGTAAGACCTTGATACTGAAAACGTTTTATTTTTTCACATTTTCATTATCATAAATCATTTATTTGCAACAAACAAGGGTTTACAATAAGATCTTAATATATATATTTTTTATAGACTCACGCCTGTATCCCCGAAGGGGTAGGCAAGAGGTGTAATATTACACCCACAATTCGCCATGATTTATTTAGGTCCCACGTAATAGGGGGCGAGCCTATTGCCGTTACCGGACGCATCACCAGACTCCGTGCTGCCACTGGAAATTCGGAAAAACCTAGTAACACTTTTGCCCGACCCGGGAATCGAACCCGGGACCTCCGATCAGCAGTCGCATACGCTATCCACTGGACCACGGAGGCAGTCTTAATAATTAATTATTACATTGTCCATTTGGCCTTGTTTTACCTGATCAGGCGTGCAAACTGTATTATTATTAGTAGACATAATTTGAAACATGGAAATGGAAGTTCTAGGAATCATTTCTGCAACAAGTCTTTCTCCACGCCTTGTGTTTTTTGGAAACAATAACTTTATGTTTACTGTACTTACTGTTGAATAAGATTTTGTGTAACAAATTATCCATGTAGGCCAAAAATAAAACACCTCTTGATTGAGGAGTGCGGTAAATGCATATTACTAGCATTTTGAGACTTACGATCTCAATACCACAGCATTCAAATATTTTTCGTGGGCAAAATTGACCATAAGTCCTAGTTCCCGACATATAATACCCTGTCGAATATAGATACAGGTACTACCTCGACTTTTATTTCTACAAAAATAAGATACCAATTCGTAGCCTGTTATTCTGGCGTTTCTCATGTCAGCCTCTTTTAAAAAGATTCTTCGATTATAGCATTTCTCAAGATATATTTTGAGTTCTATATAGTTACTACTCTCTATTATTCCTGTCTTATTGTCCTGTTATTACTGTTCTTTCTTGTGCACATTCGTTTCCTTAACCTTCATTGTGTAGCTAGGAACCATTTGGGAATTTTTTTAATTAGCCTTTAGATATTTTATAAGCAATTTGTTATATTTTTAAGACAACTGTTAGTTTTCCGAAAAAATAATGATAATAAACAATAGTATGACATGACACATTGTACCGAGTTATACCACGTTGCTCAGTAGAACGAGTACGGAACTCGAAACTTTACATACAGTTCGCTACAAGTGGTAATAAGATAACAACAATATCTCTATCTACTTCACTTCTAGAACTTAACGGAACTTATCTGTGCTTCTCCCTCCTACCCGGTGATACTCAAATGTGCATTCAGAACGACCGCAAATTGGCTATTCCTTATTGATTTTTTAACACTACTAAAATCCACCTATGCTTGTAAAATTATCTATAACTAGCTGTGCCCGCGACTTCGTTCGCGTAAATGTTGGAATTTAATAAGCATAACATTGATGCCAAAAGTATATAATGTTTATAACTTTTATATGTATATTATATATACCTAATATATATCTTTAGAGAATTTCTTTATACACAACATTAACTGTTTTACCACCTTCACATGGAACATCTTAATTATTTTTACCGCTCACTCGTGAACATGCCACATATAACTGACCATGTGAAAAACAACATGTTCGGAGGTCGATTCCAGCTGTTTCAAGTGTCTATCCCTGCGATTTATTTAGAAGATACACACAGGACTTCGAATATCCAGCCCTGCCGAAAGTAAGATAGCCCCGTGAGTAACTTACTTGCTACTCCCTCGCTCCTACCACGCCGCGCCGTTTAATTGTCTGTTTTGACCTCTGTGATAACCAACCCGTGTGACAATCATACCCGGTCTCCTATATCTGAATTCAGGCCTCAGTCTCCCACCCTAAAATTCCCACGTTCGTGACGTGAGGAGTAGGAAATTGGGTTGGGAATAATGAGACACCAGTATAAGAACAGAACACGAACGAACGAAAGAAATCAAAGAAACACAATCACATATTTTTTTAAATTTGGCCCTTTTTCAGTACGTCACCTATTTGGTCGGCGTACGTCCGCCTAGTGCGTCCCCTACCGACATTTCCATTCATTCTCGCACGATAAACTTCTTTCGTATTTATTCTTTCATCCATCCGTTCCAAATGTCCAAACCACCGCAACATTCCTTTTTCAATCTTTGTCACTACATATTCTTTTAGACCACACTTCTCTCGTATCACACTGTTTTTCACTTTATCTATCAGCCTTACTCCGCACATACTCCTCAAAGCTTTCATCTCCACAACATTAATTCTACTTTCATGCTTCTTCTGCCATACCCATGATTCACTACCATACATCAGTGTTGGCGCCAAAACTCCCTGCAGTATAGCAAGTCGAGCTTGCCTTGGGATAATACCATTGCTGATGATGGACTATAAGGTGCCATTCACACTTTTTCCTGCTTTCACTCTCCTTTCAATATGTCCCTCACACTTTCCATCTCTCGTAAACAAAGACCCTAAATACACAAACTCGTTCACTTGCTCCACTTTTTCATCTCCTATCATTACGTCACATTCAGTTACACTATCGTCCCTCTCTATGACCATAACTTTGGTTTGGTTAACATTCACTTTCATACCTTTCTTCTTATACGCCTCATTCATCGTGGTGATCATCTGCTGCAAATTCAACGCTGACGATGCAAATAGAACCTGATCGTCAGCGTATAGCAGGGTCTTAAACACTGACTCACCCATTCTTAATCCACATTCAGACTCTTTCAAATCGGCCAAACAACTGTCCATGAACAAGATTGAACAGCCAAGGAGACGCTACACATCCCTGTCTAACACCACGATCAAAGTTAAACCAGTCCGTGTAGGCCCCGTTTATTCTGACACAGGCACTTGAATCCCTATATAAGGATTCAAATGCCCGTATCAGACTGCTGCTCACTCCATACACAGAAAGTGTTGACCTAAGTTCATCCCTCACCACTCGATCGTAAGCCTTTTCCAGGTCAATAAAGGCGCAGAAAACCTTCTGGTGTTTACTTAAGACTTTCTCTGCAATGAACCTTAAAGAAAAGACTTGATCCGTACATCCCATTCCCTTTCTGAATCCCGCTACAACGTCATCTATGTTTACATACAAACCGACCGAGATAGAAAATAATATGGACTAATCGACAATTTATTGAAAAAAGGATCTATAGTCATTGTTTTTATCATTTAAAATAAAATGAAATGATTATATAACTATTATATAAACATAATAATTTGAAATAAATGAGATTGACCGTTTAAGTTAAGTGGACATTGTAATAAATTTTGACACAGAGACTTTATATTATTTTTTTAATAAAAAAAATTTTAATAACAGAAAGATACCCGACACATAATTATTGTGTTTTTTGCAAGAAACATTAATTTTGCTAGAAAATGATTTGAAAATAGTGACATCTATTTATCGGTCGGTAAATAGCCATAAACACTTTGAAGGTTCCTATTTAGACTAACTATACTTTTACTAACAAACTTATAATGATCATAGATGGCACCACATATATAACCAGTTTTGGATGATCTCTGTTTTGTTTGGGACTACGTACAAAGGAGAGGTCAAGCTGTACACCGAAAACCACTCAACCGATTGTGATGTAACATATACTATTTTTTAGGTTTAAGTATCCCTTGTACATGAGTATAAGTTTTATTGAAATCAATTTCGCCATTTTAGAGATCTTTAGCAATATAGGGAAAGACGTCGGACAGACAGACAGACATAAATTCTAAGCATTATCAAGTATTATTTTTTAGCATTTTCCTAGATTTTTTAGCTAATTTTCGACAAAATATCTTTAATGTACAGACTTTTTCACCTCTACAGTTTTATTATAGTATAGATTTATACCCATTATATTGGGACCGAAACATAACTGGCGAAGTTTGGGTGTGTAATACACCTCTGCCTACCCCTTCGGGGATAAAAGGCGTGAAGTTATGTTATATTTATCCCTGCAATGGTGTAGTTATACAAGCATTGCATTTTACTAGAATCTCTACTGAGAAAATAGTACCCCAGCCAATTACCTATTGATGCCGCCTTGTATCATCGATGGCGCTATATTGACTATTAAATTGACCATTCTTTAGCAGCATATTACGCAAAATTATAAACATAATAAATCTTAGACAATTTATCCTATCTTTAGTGATACTTCAGCTACTAAACCTATTGCCCGGACGGCGGCCGCCGCGACCAAGATCGAAAGAAAATAGAAAGCACTATGGTGTCCAAGATAATAGACCATTATGAATGTTTAAAACTAGATAAATATAAAAATCGAAAAAATCGCTTCTCCTTCAGGTGTATAAGAGCTACCAGTACCTAAACGTAACTTATCTCAAAATTCAACCGAACAGTCTTGTCTGCATGGTTACAATGTATAAATCCGCGGACAAACAGATAGACGGAAGAAAATAGCGGAACTATTAGAGTTTCGTAGTTTAGGTCATCTGTATCTATTAAATTCTTACGTTACTGACTGAATGACAGAAAACGGACAGCCAAAACTATTAGGCGCAGGAACCTGAAATTTGGCATGCATGTTCTTTGGGGACCGTAAGAGTCCACTAGCTAAAGAATAGTCAATTTAATTGTTAATATAACGCCTTGTATCATCGATGGCGGTACATTGTCAATTAAATTTATCATTCTTTAGCAGCATATTACGCAATATTATAAACATTATAAATTTTAGACGATTTATCTTTTGTGGGGTAAAAGAAGAGGTAAAGCATCGAGAAAGGTATGCTAAGATGGTTTGGGCACGTGGAGAGGATGGATGACGAAAGACTGACCAAGCAGATATATAAGGCAAGTGTGGAAGGGACAGGACGAAGGGTAAGACCTAGGCGGACGTTCTCTGACCAGATTGGAGACATCCTAAAACAGGACAGGTTAGAAGTACCCTGATTTGATAATTGGTCTTTATATGAATAAGACTGATGTTCTCGTATGAATATCCTATTTAGGAATAATATTTTACATGGTTCTTGAAGCAATTAGGACAAACACTGTTTTTTTATATTACATATATTACAGCAAGCACCTAGAGGAAGAGGAAGACCTAGACGGACGTTCTCTGACCAGATTGGAGATATACTAAGAAAAGGACAGGTTAGAAGTACCCTGAACAGAAGAGGAGCATCATGAGGAATCTGATGGGAGTAAATGAAGCAAGAGAGATATGTCGGGATCGTTGCAAATGGCGTTCTGTTGTCTCTGCCTACCCCTCCGGGAAACAGGCGTGAGTCTATGAATGTATGTCATCTTTTCTTTAGTGATAATACTTCAGCTACCAAACCTATTGACCGAACAGGTATTTATTCCGTTTGAACGAAGTACATTCAATCAGTCCCGTACTTCATACCATACCAATACTACGCCGTTATAATTACCAAGTATAATAACCTCATCCATAAAATAATAATATTGAAACATAAGCTACATAGAGGCGATAATTCGACCGCATACGTTCTAATTAAAATTATCTGGGTTGTGACGCAGGCGTAGATAATTTCCCCATAAATAGCCACTGAACACAACACTAATGAATTTAAAGCCACAATGTGTTTATTACCAGGTATGGGGACAGACAGCTTTGTCAAGTATTTTACATACCTACTACGCATACCTATGTTGATTCTGCTTATTGCTATTATTGTTTATAAATTACTAATTGCTGGTATTCTTGTTTTCCTCCCCAGAAATTTCTCCTTTTTCATCGTCTAAGCATTATCCGGGTAAATTAAAGACTGCCTTTGGTGCCCGGAGTTCCCTGCTAAGTCGAACCAGACTTGACAGAAATTTAGATTTCGCAGCGACTACAGTCAGCTGTACATGCCAAAGGGATAACGATATATGCCATGGCTTAAATCAGTGTTAGTTTATTCAAAGGTACTGACTTCCAATTTCGACTGTCACACGACGGTTTTGCGTGTTCTCCGAGGCGTGGGTAAGCGATTATTAGCAATGTAATACGCACTTAAAAATCGCTCCGTGCTGTGGATTGGAACCCAAGACCCTCTGATGACCTAAATTATGAAACTCTAATACTTCCGCTATTTTCTTCCGTCTATCTGTTCGTCTGCGGATTTATACATTGTAACTATGCAGACAAGACTGTTTGGTAAAGTATTGAGATAAGTTACGTTTACTGGTAGCTCATATATACCTGCGTTGGTCTCGCCGCTAGGTTATTGCTAAACTCCTAGAGTACCTACTGTTTGATAACTAATCAACCAATATACCTAATATCAAATACATTAAAGCTATAATAAAAATACGCCATCAATATTTATATAGTAGGTAGTTCTTTGTTAGCGATGTAGGTACTGCGAAGTTCTTAGAAGCAGTGCTAAGTCCATAGAGTCGCTCGGTATAACTGATACGATGTCATATTAAGAAGGAGGACGTCCACAGTTTTATTTGACCGTTTCTTCCCGATCCAGTGGCAATGTTGGGAAATTCCTTCTTAGTGAACCCTTTCGGTCTCCAAAAAACATGCATGTCAAATTACATCTCCCTTCGCCTAATAGTTTTGGCTGTCCGTTGTCTGTCATTCAGTTAGTAACACGTAAGAATTGAATAGATACAGATGACCTAAACTACGAAACTCTAATAGTTTCGCTATTTTCTTCCGTCTATCCGTTCGTCCGTGGATTTATACATTGTAACCATGCAGACAAGACAGTTTGGTAAAATTTTGAGTTGAATTACGTTTATTGGTAGCTCCTATACACCTAAATGAGAAAACGATTTTTGTATTTTTTTTTTATTTTTACCTTGTTTTAGACCTTCATAATGGTCTATTGTTCTGGAGACCATAGTGCTTTCTATTTTCTTTCATTCTTGGACACTTTGGCTGCCGGTGGCGTGGCGGTGTCGTGCCGCGGCGATCGACTCGATGTGTGCTTCGGACATTGGTACTAGTGGTCTTTAGAGGGAGAGCCATGAACGTCACCATTTCTTCATAAATTCTTCACGCCTTTTATCCCCGAAGAGGTACGCAGAGGTTTATTACACACTCACACTTCGCCAGTTATGTTTCGGTCCCAATGTAATGGGGGTCGAGCCTATTGCCATGTAACGGGCACATCATTAAGCGATAATTAATTTATAATGCACACCTTCGAAAAGTCAGAGATGTGTGCCCGCGGTACCTGGTGACAAGTACACATCGCATCGGGAATGACGGCGTCATCGCCCGCTCACGGAAAATTTCATCACATTTGGTGCCGTAGTTGCGGCACAAAATTACTTATTAATTGCTTTTTCATATAAAGCTTTAAAAATAGAAGGCAGGCAGCAACCAAAACAGGCACCATTTTTTTCAGCTTGGGTATATCTTACATAGAGCATATTATAAGAGAAAGGGCATATACTTGTCTTGCTTACACACCATAGCATTTACACGAAGCATGCAACTTAGATGAGACGAATACATAATTTTGAACCTATAACTTATACTGCTCAATAGCTTATACGAGTGACACCCAGTGGCGTAGGAAGCGGGGGGGAGGGGGGGGGGGGGGCGGGGTTGGTCCGCCCCGGGTGCCACCCTTTTTGGGGTGCCACCTATCCAAAAAAAGGGGTGACACCCAAAACTCAACATTAAGAACAATGTACAAAAACATAAAACAACATCGGAATTGTTTAGGTATAGACTAAAAAAAAAGGTCAGTCGCCAACTTCCGCCCCAGATGCCACCCAAGCTAGCTACTCCACTGGTGACACCTTTTGCCATTGGCATATTAAATTGATATATTACCAGCAATATTGGCTTATCGTCCATCTCACAGTGGCAATGCCTACCCCCTTTTTCCGGTGTGGTAAGGCAAAGAGACATCTATAATATATACTAACAAAAGCAGTGCTTCCCAAACTTGTATGGGCTCCGTCCCATCAACTTGGTACTTGGTAGCACGGGCTGTTTCTGCATTTCCACGTCCTGGCGTGCATTTTGCGTGCGAGCGGAAATGGTGTTGTCATTCGAGCCACCCCAGCTCTTCGAGGAAGGCCAGCAGACTCTTGATGTTGCCCACTGCTTCCCTGAGGGTGCTTTGTCTGGTCAGGTACTGCTGCCTGTACTGTGAGACCTCAGGGCAGTCGAGGAGCAGGTGGGCTGCCATGACGCGTCTTGTCTCCTCCTCCGATGTGGTGTAGGTGTTGTCCGGTTTACGGAGATTGCCTGGTGCAACCGCCGATTGCTGAGCCAGTACTTTCCTTACCCGGTTTGCTTGTTGGCAAGATTCAATGCTCCCACAAAATTTCTGCCATCCCATGGTGCGTCTGAATTTGAGGCATTTCCTGTAGCTTGATTTGGCCGCTTTATAAGCGTCCCAATCTTCGTCCTTGCTTGTGTTCATTGGACTGTGTGTGTTCAGTAGAAGAGTAAATCTTACACCTCACCTCTTATCCAAGGTTCCTGGATTAGCACAATGGCTGATTTTTGGACCGCTAACCATTTGCGCAGTTGCGCAGTGGCCGTTTGGCTGAGGTGATGACTTGTGCCTACAAATCATCACCTCAGCCAAACGGCCACTCCATTCACAACCGTCCACCTAGTGACGTAAGTTGCCTAGCTTACGTCACTAGGCGGAGGGTTCATCTGTGGATGATGTCCCTTCTTCCTCGACCGTCGGCTGCGTTAGGCCAGCCAGGAAGTCACCGTCCCATCAAACAAAAATTCCAATATTGAGACCCACCTCTTACCTGCCTTAAAAAAAAAGGGGGAGTTGAAATTTTGATAACATGCTCAGTTATCCTTGTTATAAGTAAGTAGCGGTTATTTATCCTAAACGAAATCGGCATCGCCGTACACAGGACTCACTCAATATTCGCTCGCCAACTTGCTTGCTAACCCATAGTTTGGAAAATTACTGAACTAGAGGATGGCCGCAGCTACACCCGCCCATTTTCTTTTAATTTTACCGTTTACCCATGCCGTGCGAATTTTGGTATATCCGTGCTTAGAGTAACTTACAGTCCTCAAAGAACATGCATGACTTTCAGCTTCTGGCGCCCAATAGTTAAGCCTGTGCGTTGTCTGTCAGTCAGTCAGTAATGCAAGAATGTTATATATACCTACTGTGCACGTAAAACACTTTGTGTGAATGTTATATATTCACATGAAGTGTTTTACGTGTGATTCGTGGTAGTGGTTTGAAAATTTTAAGTTACCTAAAGAAAATGTGTCATAATATAAATGGTTTAGGTAATGATCGGTAATATACAAAGGCATATCTTCTTGGGTTTACGCGAATGTTATACATTGGAATTGAACTACAGTTTACGGATTTTATCGCGTTATATTGGTCTCACTGACTTATTACATTACATTATGACCAATAAAACGCGATAAAATCCGTAAACTATAGTTTAATTCCAATATACAAAAGCATATTATTATGGCTGAAACTCAAATATTTGTCAGTCAGTCAGCAACGCAACAGTTTTATTTTAGTACAAATAATGATACATACATTTTCGGCGTACTCGGAGGTTGTGTTATTTATTTTCAGTACAATTGCAACGCCATAGCAACCGGGGTATTACGCTCAGTTATAATAAAATATTCGTACCTAATAAAATATTGTAACGTGGGTTTTCCGTAACGATTCGTCTTAAAAATTATTTATTACTAATTGCTTTGTTATTTTTAGCTTGAGTATAATACCTTGACTCGTGACTTCGTTAAACATGTTTATTTGGTAGAGTAGCTACTTCAATTTTAGGAATGAGTGAGTACCTACGTGAAAATCTGCAAATTTGCTTAAAGTTATATAAATTAACCCAGTACTGTGTACAACTGCAGTGGATAGCGTATGCGACTGTCGATCGGAGGTCCCGGGTTCGGGTCGGGCAAAAGTGTTACTGGGTTTGCCCGAATACTCAGTAGCAGCCCGGAGTCTGGTGATGTGCCCGGTAACGGCAATAGGCTCGCCCCTTATTACGTGGGACCTAAAGAAATCATGGTGAAATGTGGGTGTAATATTAAACCTCTGCCTACCCCTTCAAGGATACAGGCATGAGTCTATAAAAAAGAAACTGTGTATAGGAGAGCGATTTATAGATCTGGTAGCCATTCAATGAGCTGAGTATGCCTGCCACCTTACGCGTTTATTATAACAACGAGTAAATAGGTAAAGTTGTCTTTCTTGTAGACCAAAATTGTGATAATTTATAGATTCGGCAGTTTTCTTAAAGTATAAAAAGTATTGTGAAAATAATGTTATACTTTCTAGGAAGAAAAGCGTTAGTTTATGTAGGTATATGTATGTTACAAAATTTTAGAAGTTTTTATTATAAAAAGAACTCACAGTCCCGGTTCTTGTCTCACAAAAATTCCCTCACCAGATTAAGCCACACACTCCCATGAAAAATAAATAAGAAGTCCAAATTTCAACGCGTAGCTTCAACAATAAGTGATTTTGTACACGAAATAATTATGTTAAAAATGAAAAGCTAATCCTACCTCTTCACATGGAACTTTGGCGTCATCCAATCTCTCTAATAGCTTTTAGAATATTACCATGAGTACAACTTAATTTAATATTATAATTTTTTTATTATTATTATGAGTAAACATCATTCTATATCGCGTCCGATCTGACGCCACAAAGTTCAACAGCATCGTCGCAAGAGGGAAAACTGGAAGGAAAATTAAAGAAACTGTAGCACTAGCGTCACAGGGGGAAGGAAGACCAAGACACAAATGTAGGTCAAGGCTCTACTTGTTTGTGTACGGAACGATAGTAAATTTAGATTTTTGTCGACCATTTTTGTTGGAAAATGAAAGAGAGTTGCCTTGTCGCTTGATGTTATTTCACTCCTTGTTTGAAGCTTTTTCATGATTCGGGTTTCATTTGCATATCTTTATTACGTTTTGAATCGTCTTATTTATTACTCGAAATATTTGAATGCAATTCATTAATTAAAACTAAAACAATAATTTCTATACTTAACTAACAAATAAAAGCAAAACATAAAAAAATAAAAAGCTAAATTTAAAGGGCGTCATGGAAATCCTCCACATCGCCATCAATAGGAAGCGTGCCCAGAATGCTGGCAGCATTGCCACGTTGTATGGCAAAGCTGATCTTTTGGGCAAAATACAGGCCAGCCTTCTAGTCACACGAGGCGTCAACCAGTCTCTTTGAAAGATCGTCTTATTGTCTCATAATAAGTCATTTAAAATTGGAATGTTTTAGTTTTTCCATTTTCTTTGCTTAGATATTTCGGCGCTGCATTTACCTTCGTTGTGTTGCGACTCTTGTTGTTTGGAACTGATCATCTCTTTTTTATTTATCAAACTCTGCTTCATAATAATCGAAAGAGCATTATCTATTATCAAGAAAATATCGAGATAGCTACTGTGAGCAATAATGGGGATTAACAAAGTTGAATTACTCGAGTCAGGACTGACCCATTCTTTAGCGGTTTCTACATTTAGCTTTTAACCTCATATTTTCCTTCCCGGATTTACCGATGTGCTTGTAATAATTAAACCAAAGTGTTATCGAATAAGGATGTAACAAAACGTACAACGGTGGAGGTTCGATAAAGTTCTTTTTTAAACTGAAATATGTATTGTATACACGTCATGTTTTTGAGGTAAATACTCATTTGTTATCAGTTTTCCTGGAGCGATAGGTAACTGAGTGTACCTACTGTTAGTGGAGGTGATAATTTTGGTATTTTGGTTATGGGAAATAAGGATAAACCCGTACATACGTATGTTACCTATATCCCTAACAAAACTTAGAGGGTCATTCGAGAACACGCCATATACTTATAGTCGATGACTTACAGCTGTAGTAGGTATTAACTAATAGTACTTTATTATTGTATTTTAGGCATAGATATTAGCATATTTTAATTTATCAGCTTTGAGCTTTTGCAGTACCTATCTCCGCTGTTGCGTCAGAAGACTTGAAAGTGTTTAAAAAAATGCATGTTGTCAAGATGTTTGAACATCGCTTTTGCCAAGACCCATCACCAAGCCGAAGTCTACTCGTTTTAAACATCTCGCCAAGTCATACTTAGCAAAAATAAAACTTGGGAAATGTTTTTTTTTCAAATAATCACATTTTTTAAGGCGCTATTAAAATTCCATAGTAACTTTGAGCCTCAATATCTCCTGAACCAGTAATTTCCCAGGTATGGTGCCGAAGTAAAAACTGTTCGTAATGATTGGTATAATATAGGGTTTCAGTTTTCGTTAAGGGTCTTTTTACACCCTAATGCTCTGAATAATTTTGACTCTTATTGAAGATCTGGTCGATCAAGTGTAGAGGCAGCGATAGCTTGGTAGAGACACAAGTATACTGTCGTGTGGAGAGTGTCGGGATCAAACTCACGGCGTTCAATATTAGCTTTTCGAAGTACCAAATTAGGAGAGGGCTGTGTCCAGCCGTGGACTGTGAAACGCTTTATGATAAATATTTTGACTGACGCTCATCATCAGCCTTTAACAGTCCACTGCTGTACTAGGCATCTCCTTTGAAAGGAGGAATTGGCCTACTAAACCACGCTGGCCAAACGGGTTGATATAGGGTTGGTATCAAGTTTTCCTTCTCTTACAGTACTGTTCTCTGCATAATATGCTCCCTCTGTCGGCTCTTACGACACCCATGGGATGATATGGGGTGGTGACTATCCGTATTCTTAATCCGACACCACACGGACGACTGACGCTGTATGTTATGAAATATATAATAACTAATATGCTTATAACTTATAATATATTTAACCGATAATTCCATGTACAATTTTTTTTCGCGGTTTATAACTGAAATGTGGAGGGAATTAAAATAATAGTTCTAAATTCTAACCGCGATAAAACGCGTTTAGAGTAGTATAAATGTAACAAAGTAACCAGATTATTTTGTAGGCATTAAATTGTAGCAATCACATATTGTCACGTATTCATAAACCAAAAAGTGTATTTAATATTTAAGTGTACGGGATGTTTCTGTTGATAAATCTTTAAGTAAACCTTCTCTAAACTCATAATTACGCCGAGATGTATTTATGTCATCCAAGTGCTCCTAAGTGGTTGAATCAGTTGATTTTCTTTGTTAAGACTTTGTTCCTTTGCTTTTACTTTTACTTTTTGCTTTTACTTTTTTTTCTAATAGCTTATGTCATTATCGGCATAAGTAGCTATAATTTTATGCTAATTCTTTGAACCAGGGATACCGAAGATCGTGCGTAGTGGAGGCGGTAAAGCAAAATACCGGATCCTGGGTTCCAGAACGAGAGACTTGGATCTCTATGAGGATAACACTAAGATGAGAAGGTTGAGTTTTTGTAAATTTCTACGAATTTTAATGACCAGGACAATATATTTTTTATAAGCTTTACTCAGCAAACTTTCTAACGATCTGAATGTCATTTCCATGTGGTTATTACCTACTATATGATAGTAAGTACCTATATCGTTCGAATGCACGTAGATTTTAGACAGAGAAATTTATGATTTATTTATTTATAGACTCACGCCTGTATCCCCGAAGGGGTAGGCAGAGGTGTAATATTACACCCACATTTCGCCATGAATTTTTAGGACCCACGTAATAGGGGGCAAGCCTGTTGCCGTTACCGGGCACATCACCAGACTCCGTGCTGCTACTAAGAATTTGGAAAAACCCAGTAACACTTTGCCCGACCCAGGAATCGAACCCAGGACCTCCAATCAGCAGTCGCACACGCTATTCACTGGACCACGGAGGCAGTTGTAAAATTTATTAATGACACCTAATAAAGCATTACCATTGCATATCTCAATAATGAATCCAAAAGTAATCTTATTGAAGACTTAAGACCTTATATTTACTCGTATTCTGTTGTGTAACTCAAACAGTTTATACAACAAAGTTAATAGGTAGGAGAGAGCGTAGGCCGTTAATGGGCGGAGAGTTGCCGCGAGTACTGCCACGTGATTGGCTCTTAAAAAACACGTCATTTAGTGGTTTCTACATTACACATATTAGAGTGGGATCTGATGATAGAAAGTTCTCGGTGTTTCACGTGAGAGGTATGGCAGAGTACGCGCCAATGAGAGAATACTTTCTAATTAATGCCATGTGTCTCTATATGTATAAGAACCTTGATTTCTGTGATCGTCACTTGGGTTACCAACTAATATCAGGGTTGGGTTGAGGCTTATACCTCAACCAACATAAGCCTGAATGGTAACCTCATTTTTATAATATACCTCTTGGCTAAGAACTGTGTCACAAATTGTTAAATTGTCATACTGTTGTGTGTATATTATAAAAATAAATGCTTTTTCATTTCATTTTCATTTTTCATTTCATAATACGTGAAGCAAGAACTTTTTAGGCATTAAGCCTACAATGTTTTTTCTTCATGTATTAAACTTATACTACTATAGCAGAAGTGCAAAAAGCCCTATTTATTAGGAACTAGCTTTTGCCTGCGGTTTCGTTTGCGTTATTTTTGGTACCTCGACAACAGGGCCACTTTACTGGTAAAATTATAGTCTATATGTCGGTCTACAGTCTTCTATCTACCATTTAAATTAAAGTTCCATTAAAATCGGTTCAGCCATTTCAGATCTTACCTAGGATAAAGAGAAAGATAGACTATAATTATATATTAGAAAAAAAAGCTAAATAAATATGTATTACGGCGTTCGGTAATCTCTGCCTACCTCTTCGGGAAACAGGCGTGAGTGTATATATGTATGAAGAAAAGAAAAGTTTTTTTGAAATCTCAGACCGCAATCAAATGGACCAGTGGATTATAGATAATGGATGTCAGACATAGAAGAAATCATCGTGCTCCTCACACAGATTTGACTTCGATGGGAATCGAACCTACGCCTAAGCAGTCAGGGCAGTTTAAAACTAGACAACACTACACTTTTCAGTGCACAATAAGGACATATTAATTACAAAGCTTTAATTAACTAGAAAACTGCGAGATAAAAATCCACCAAGTATTTTACCACAAATTACCAGGAATTACTGTGTTAAAACACATTGTTAATTTGTATTGTTCCTATGTATTAAATAAGCAATTCTTTTGTTAGAGGCAAGATCATTTTTAATAGCCTTAGGAAACCCCAGTCTTAGATTTCGTCATAGATTTCATACAACAGTACCAAATTAAATAGAGATTTTGTTTCGTACATGTGCTAGCTTAGGCAAGTTCAACCAGTTTTGGGTCTTTATTCTTGGAACTTTCATTATTCATGCAGTTGTAAATAAAACAAAACTTTGTGATGGTGCGACTTTAAATCGTTAGGTATTCCTTCGTAGAGGAAAACCCAGCAATCTATAATCGTAACATGATATTAACATTATGTAGGTAAACTTCTCTTCCCATTACGAAGGTCAGTTTCACCGAAGTCTACACAGGTAAACTTTGAATGCCAATATCAGTACAACGCATCCGATTCTTTAAGAAAGTTGTTCAGATGCTCCAAGAATACTAACCGATGGGATAACCCACTATCAACAAAAAGCTAGTCCAAAAACGGTGACTGGACTCGACGACCTTCAGCGCACGAGGATAATGAAGCCAAAGACATCCCCCATAAAACCCATCTCTTTCTCACCTACTAAGTTCTTGTCCGATCTCTCGCTCTAACGTAGAATATTATCTTCGTAGTACAGTTATGCTGAGAAAGGATTTCCCAGACATGAGAAGCATAACACATCGTGTCGGAATGTTGCGCAATGTGTTTGAAATTTTCTTGTTGTATTGCCGTTTCATTCATGTTTGGTGCAGTTTTTATCTATTACTTATAAGGAAGATGTTGGGGATTTTTACACACGTGGAATATCTTTATTAGGCCACGTATTTGACTGTATCACGCTTACTGAAATAAACTATCGTGTTTTGACGGCATTAATGGCGGAGTGGTGGCACTCGCACTGCTAGACCGCGTGCTATGGGTTCGATTTCCATATAGGACGACGTCCTCCAATATTTTTTTTATAAGGTGGTGCTTATCATGCTTATGCTTATTCCTAAAACCCATACGTGCTCCTCCGCTTCTTGGGGCGGGTGTGTGACGTGTGTGTGTCCTCTCCACTATAGGTGTTTAGGGCTTAACCACTTAAACCTCCGCGGTGTCTCGTCCTGTAACGGCGGCATCACGGGAATCGCGATTGGCATACTTTCTCCTGACGAAACCAAAGAACATCTTGGAAAATCAGAAGTTTTTTTTAATTTAAATATTTGTTGTGTCCGTGTGGTGACGGATTAAGAATACGAAATGTCACCACCCCATATCATCCCATGGGTGTCGTAAGAGCCGACAGAGGGAGCATATTATGCGGAGAACAGCACTGTAAGAGAAGGAAAACTTGATACAAACCCTATACCAACCCGTTTGGCCAGCGTGGTATAGTAGGCCAATTCTTCATTTCAAAGGAGAGGCCTAGTCCAGCAGTGGACTGTTAAAGGCTGATGATGATGATTTGTTAAATTGTTGCATATACATTCTTTCGTCTATTCGCTACAATGCAAATGCTACAATATATGTAGGTACCTATGTTAATTATTTATACTATTAATTAGCTAATCATTCATTTGGTGACGTTGTCGATATTTTATTCATTTACTCTACATATTAGCGACATCAATCGGCTTGTGAGAAGAATATAATTGCGTGTATAATATGTGCAATTTAATAAGTATCGTGTGCTATAGTAATTAAATATGCACATATTATACACACGCAATTATAGTCCTCTCACATTTAAATTTTTCTATAGTCCCGCTACTCGCCACCGAGGTCTGCAGTTCCGTGTTTGGGGTATTATAGGAGGGAGAGGTGTGAGGCAAGTTTTCAGCTTGCCTCAAGTACCTACCCAAAATTGATGCCAGCTCTTCTACTACCTGGTCAGTTCTGAGTCTACAGTGGCTCAATTTTTGAACAGACGGGCTGAAAGAAATTTAAGTCGATCTTACTTATAAATTATTTATAGATGTGAATTAAATAATTATTTTACAATAATTTTGAAATTTTTTGAATCTTTAAAAAACTATAAATCTTTATTATTAATTTATTTATTCAAGACAACTCAATCATAACAGGTTTCACCCAATGCGATTGACATTGTTACAAACATATAAGTACACGTACAAAGCAAAATTAGAACACTAAATAAACAACAAGATAATGAAATGAAATATAAAATTTGTCTATTCCAATTTTGTGAGTATCTCAATAGCTACCTTTACAAATTCCGCCAGTGTACAATAAAAAATATCAGTTTAACAGCTAATTTTATTAATAAGCTTTATAGCTCTAGCAAGTGGCGCATATTTGGCTAAATTAGTGCGAGCTGTTGGGACCTCGAATAACCTCTGTCTTGCACTAATTCGTAACCTAGTGTTCGGCACGACTAGCCTCAAGGAAGCCAATATTGTTGGGTTATTTATTTTGCCTCTGAAGACATCAAAAACGTATTTTGCCAATGCCTCGTCACGTCTAACTTCTAACTTATAATATCCAACCATACCTATCACAAATGGGGTTGGATACATAAGTGGATAGAATGGGTAGACTCCATATTAATATTACTATTACATTAATATTTTAATAGCACCATGATAATGTCTACAAGGTGAATCGTCTGTGGAGCGAGATACCTTACAAAGGCATGAATGAAAATGAAAAACAACTGCTTGTTTCTAAGCGAACTTTCTAACTATAGGAAATTTTAAGTTGGTAAAACCAACTTAAGATTTTTTTTACATTTTTACTGAAAATGCATGATTAGTGAATGTATTAAATGGGAAATATTGAAATAGGTAATTAAGGACGGTTTTCTTATTTGCAACAGCTACAGTAAGTATTTAAGTTAAGAAGACGATGCATGTGAGGAAATTACAAATACAATTTTCTCTAATTTCGATTACTGTTCATAGATTATACTAAATCACATTTTCGGCCAGCAATTACAATATTCGCAAAAATATTTTCATGTTATTCGATTTACGTTTTTATTTATTGAGGTAAGTAAACGAACAAAAAGCCGAACCTTATATGATTTAGAGGTAAGATACATACAATTTGAGTTAATTTGATTAGTCGAAGCCTCGCGTGACCAGAAGGCTGTCACGTACTTCGCACAAAAGCTAAGTATAGCCATACAACGTGGCAATGCTGCCAGTCTTCTGGGGACGCTTCCAATCACACTTCCAATCGAACGCGATGTGGAGTTTCATGACGCCTTCTAAATTTAATACTATATTGATCAGTTTGTTATTTAAATCTTATTTTAAGTTAGTTTCATCATGATAAAATATTTGTAGAGTGGCTAGTATTTACATAACATTCTAAATAAAATGACTTATCTATTTGAGTTTAACCGTAAGCTAGATATAACATATGCACAGCATGATCATCATATGAGGCACTGTGAAGTATGACAATAAAAAGAGTAATTAAGTACCTATGAAAACAACCGTTCGCTGATAGTCTGCCAAAATAAAAGACGCGGCCATCTTAATTTGACGAGGATCTTTGCTCCACTATAAGATGACCAAGAAGATATAAAGATCTTTCTACAAAGCTGCAAGTGTTTTTTTTAAGACAGCTCTCACACTAGGAATTAATTCTGGACACAAAATACTATGCCGTGTGGTTGACGGCATAGAATACAAGTGTCACCACTCCCTATCTTCCCGTGGGTGTCGTAAGAGGCGACTAAGGGATAACACGATGCAAATACCATCATTGAGTAGAGACGGAAAACTCGACATCAAACCCTATACGACTGCCTCGTTGGTCTCGCGGCATAAATGTGCGCGTGGGATCGGGAGGTCCCGGGTTCGATTCCTGGGTCGGGCAGTGTTGTTGGGTTTTTCTGTCACGAAATTCTCAGTAGTAGCAGCGCGGAGTCTGGAAATGTGCCCGGTACGGCAATAAGCTCGCCCCTTATTACGTGGGACTAAAGTATATCTGGCGAAAAGTGGGTGTAGAAATACACCTCTGCCTACCCCTTCGGGGATGAAAGGCGTGACGATATGTATGTATGTGTATGTACAAAATACAATCACACCCAAAAAAACACATTGTAGAAATGTCTGGGAATTTAACCCACAACACTCGACGCTGAGTATCTCAAATCACTATGCCAACACCTGCAAAACCATCGATATATATGTAAAATAATTATGTCAATGTGCCCAATAAAGTTTAACAAACTATGAAATCGAAGTTTACCACGACACCAGGCAATACCTGATGTAAGTAAAAACTGGTCAATCACTTGTGGCTGAAACCATATAATCTTGATTAACTAAAATTTGAACACAAAAATATGCACAATATTGTGACGGATATTACGTGAAAGGGGCATTAAAATGTAACGAAGAAGGAAGTGTATAATAAATATTTATCATAAGACTTGGATCGATTGCAGTACTGACGCGCAACCCGTCGACCTACCGTGAAAATGTCAACGTACTTCCTGCAGAGGAACGCAATGTTTTGTTTTTGATTATCTATAATTATAATTATAGGATATCTTGTAATTACACATATTCTGTTCGATAGGTGAAACTGTATAGCTTTTTTTAATTAAAGATCCTGTTAAGACTTTTTGGGCAGAAATTAATTTTACGTAAAAAAGCCATAAGGTTTTTTTCTTTGATGTTCGGTAATAGCAAACATTTAGTTGTATACCAAAATTCTACATTAAGACCCAAGTTCACCGACAATGATATAACGGTCGATTGCAAAAACAAGTGTTTAAAGTTAAACATCGAGATAAACAGAGATCGTTTTTTTACTGTTCACCAGTGCCGTTTGGGTGCCGGCTAGAAAACCGGACGTTTTTGAATGAAATGAGTGAGAAATGTAACATTGCCAAATGAAAATGTACCATTACAACATCAAATGACGTTTAATTGTATAACTCTTTAAACAATCGTATAATATTATAATGCAGTCAAGTTCAGACGTTGTATTTTTCGTTATTTCCTTTTTAGGAGTATCACGACATTTTTTGGCAGGATTAATTTTATGACATTTGTCATTGTTATTGTTCGTATTGTGTAGAAATGCCATAACCATTTCAAAAGAGGTTTTAAAACGTGAAAAGTTATCACTGAGCACATCAAACGATTACTTTCTGATTTCATAAAGAACCTTAGAAAAAAGTGGCTGATAGGAACCGTACCAGTAATTTGAGCCTTAACGAAAGAAATATTTTGAGTGATTATATTCACCATCCATTAAAAAATTAAGTACTTTTGTCTTTATATGAAACTGGTCTGTTGACAAATAAATGTAACTAGTAAACAAAATGTCACATTGTCAGCGATAACCAACGTTTAAACGCGTTAAACATGGATGCGAGGCTCGGTTAAAATAACCGCCCGATTTTGCATTTTAACTGACGTATAAGGTATGGTGAACATGAAAATCGAACTAAACAGTTGATTATTAATTTAAACATCTGTTAAAGTGTGGGTGAACACCGGCCTAAGTTACTAAGGCACCCGCCAATTTGACTACGTAGTAAAGAACGAATTAATAAAAAATATATTATTATTCGAAAAGAAAACATCACTTTCAACAGAGTTTCTTTCTGTTTTTGGTAGCATCTGTAAAGATAAAATAGTCTTACCGAGTGGTTCACATTTAGCGCATAGCATAAAATTATCTTGAGGTGATTTTTAAGTTTGATTCATCGTTCTTACATTTGTCAATCCTTAATCTTTATATTTAGCAGCGAAATGCCAGTAGAAAACCCACAGACCTACATGCCCTTTTAATTTCAATCTTAAGGTCTCTCGAAGTCGAAATCAAGCCAGGTCAAGTCTCCACTAGTGTTAATCCTTTTCTCTCAAGTTCGAATCTACGGCGAATGTCGTTATTTTAGTTATGTGCGTATGGCACTGTTATTAGCCAGTTTTACTTTGCCTCAGACATCACGATAAGCCGTCTTACTCTACTGCCATGAAGATGATTGATCATTATTAACTTCTTTCTTAACGTAGCTAACCTGTACGAAAAAGATTTTTGTGATATTACTCGTATATACCGTCTATTTATATTTTTCTTTACTATGAAGATACTATGCAGATTAGCTCTGAAAGATGTTGTCCGTCCACCTATCATAATTAATATTTAAACACATAAATATAATATTGTACACTTCTAGGTGTTACATAACAGAATCATCATCTGCTTATGTAACTGCGTATATAATGGAACTTAATAAGTACCTGTGAGATGGCAACTGGCCAACAACAATTATCACGCAGTAAGTCAATTAAATATTAAATATTTACGAGTTATATATATTAATGAATGGTGATGAGTGTCGAGTGTTACAGGTTTGATATCAACATGGGAATAGCAAATTCTGTTTCGAATCTGGGTATTTATTATGTTCCTTGATTGAATTGAATGATTTATTTGCTGCTCAGAATATTTATTTGTGGACTGCACAAAGTTTTGCCCCGTATCGAATCCTCAACACTCTGCGTAGTGCTAAACTGTGGGCGACCAGTGATTGATGTTACAAATATGCTATATTAAACAATTTCGACACATGTAGGTGAATATTGACCTAAAGTAACAGTAGAAGGAAAAGTACCAATTATGGAATACGTCTTCCATATGGAATAGCATTGTATTTTCAAGTCTAAGTGCTCAAAATTTTACAAAATGTTGGAATTTGATATTATATAATTTATTTTGGATGCAGTCTATAATTAGTACCGTTCCCTCTACTAAAAAAAAATTGGAATATTCGTGGCGTTTAGTCTTCGAAATATTACGTATTCCATATTATGAACGTTGTCCGTGTGGTGACGGATTAAGAATACGGAATGTCACCACCCCATATCATCCCATGGGTGTCGTAAGAGCCGACAGAGGGAGCATATTATGCAGAGAACACCACTGTAAGAGAAGGAAAACTTGATACAAACCAACCCGTTTGGCCAGCGTGGCCAATTCCTCCTTTCAAAGGAGAGGCCTAGTCCAGCAGTGGACTGTTAAAGGCTAATGATGATGATTATGAACGTATTCCATCATTGTTACTTTTCCTCTATCTATACATTGCGTTTCTGCCATTAGTGCTCATACTGCTCATCCCAATCGTCCTCTTATTCCTTTGCCTTTTCAGATTGGTAACGCACATGTGGCGGCGGTAATCCTCTACCAACAGCTGATCCGTCAGCTCGTTTGTCTCGTATGCCATAAGAAAATACTATAGACTCCATTCGGGTTGTTTTTAAGCTACGTCACTGTACAAACTAAGTTAAAACGCACGCCTAGAATTATTTAATATGTACGAAACTCAAAACAAAGATTCCAGATTACAAACCTTAACCATCGGACTAGCCCACATCTTATATTTCTATTTATTCATTATTGAGCTTGTTTCTGTGAAATAAAACGATGAATAATACATCCCTAAGGTGGAATGATTGACGTATAAGATACAATGTGAGGAAACGAAAACATTTCAGGAGCATTTTAACTTTATTTTGGGTAACTTCTGGGGAACTTTTGGAGAACAATAACAATTCAATATTCTGTGAATGTTAGACATTTTTTTAAATCTTGTGACAAGCGTTTGACAGTAGTCTAAGTAGTCTAGGCCATGGAATATCGCCATTCCTTTGGGTAGCGGAGGTCAGACTGCAGTCGCTCTGTAGCAAAACTAATATTCTGTTACATCTGGTTAGACTAATAAGCGAACACTGGGCCCCGAAGCGTAAGACCGGAATAACGCTACGATTATGATGATTAAGATGATATAATTTGTCTCAGAACACCGTGTTTGCGAATATTGCATCACGCTTCAATAAATTACCTATTCAACTTATGTCGGTATATGTAGATGCTGTGAGTATGTCTAGAATGACCGCTACTTCATTGCGAACACGATGATATTGAGTTGCCTATGAAAAACCTGTCAGGAAAAGCGGTAATTTATTTTTTTTAGCCTGGACCGGATTCTTTTTACCAAACCATTCGTGATATATTTTAACACGCAAAATTTCATACAAAATCATCATTTTCATCCAATTATCAGATCGGTGAAGGTCGCTGTTCTACGGATCTCTTATTATAATCTCGCATGTATTATATGAGATATGCTATATAATTGATGTTCTAAAATATAATTTAAATTATCGTCTGCAGCACAAAATCTTAAATCAGTGCCTACATATTATGCAATTGTACCCCTTGCTATCGAAATACAACCCTTTTAGTTTCATTATTCTTCTTTATTTTTAAAGGGTAATTCAAGGGTGTGGCGTGATCAAGTTAAAACAATATTTAGTGCAAACAGTGGTAGTGGTGTTGTACGCAATAAACGAGTACGAAAGCCGTATTATGCTCGTATCATCCATCCACCCGCTATCGTTCAGTACGATCATGAGGCTTGCAATAGTGCCGAAATATCCTAAAAGATATTTTGTACCATGGAATACCTATGGGGACGCCAACCAGAAAGGATAGCGTCCCTTCGGGTTGCAGAGGTCAGACGGCAGTCGCTCTGTGGAAAAGTTGATATTCTGTCATATCTATCTACACATAAATACATAGACTCACGCCTGTTTCCCCGAAGGGGTAGGCAGAGGCATATTAAACGCCCACTTTTCGCCAGTGTTTTGATCCCACGTAATAGGTGGCGAGCCTATTGTCGCTTATTGGGACATTTTGTTTGCCAGAGCCTCGTCCGTTGATCGGCAGGTGCACCACTTGCAGGTGAGGTTGACTTGGGACCCTAAGTTCTTGGTGGAAACCCTATGCACCCTATCTATCTATACAATAAATAAATAAATAATATCTGATTAGACCAGTAAGCTCGGGCTCGGGCGGCTCGGGCTTCAAGGCGGTGTAGTCTTGGATGCAACCGGGAAAACGCTAGGACGCTGATCCTAAAAGATACTTAGTGTAACAATAATGTTGACGAACAGACCATAGATGCTTATATTTTGTGCGTAATTTCGACTCTGCGGCTTATGACTGTATACCTACTAAGTACTGGTAATAAAGTACAATCTTTGTTTAGTGGTAGGTACTCTCAAGCCCCGAATATTTCATAAACAAATAATTACTAATATACTTGGGTGTACGTTTCACTTCGCACTCCGGTGACCTTGGCCGTGAACTCACACGGGTCAAAAACTTGTTTAGGTTATTTTTTAACCTTTTCGGGCAGGTAGCGTTGTCGGACTAACGCAAGGTGCTAACATGAAGGTGTTTTTTTAATTCTGTGGAATTATTTATTATTTTGTGTCGTACATTTTATTTCAGTTTGATATTATTCTCTTCTCTATCTATCTTAAAACTCAGACACAGAATAACTAATAGTACTGCGTAAATCGGACCAGACATACTGTCTACATCGATTTTGGTTGGTTTAAGCACGGTAAAGTTTTAAACGTTGCCGTGGTTTAAATTATTGTTTGCCGCTTATTGTATTTAAACGGAGTTTTTGGATTTGATTTTGTCATAGGGCTTATATGACTAGGCGAAATCAAATTTCTACATTCTTTTAATTTTTTCCCAAAGAGCCCTGAAAATTTAAATGGTCGTAACTTCTGATCCACATATTTATTTTTTATTTATTTATATACCTATCTGCATAAAAAACGTATGCCTTTCTTTATTTGCGTATCGATTATAAAACTATTACAAAAGTGTAGTTATTGAATTTTACTTTACGACATTCTAGGCTACCCTGGTTTTGGAATAAATCCTGTGTTGCGGGGAAGTTTACAAACAAACAACCAAAAAAGAAGCAGATTCTCGAAACGACAATGTGTCAGTGTTGTCTCGTGTGGGCTTCGAACCCACAACACTCGGCAGTTCGGCACAGTGTAGAGCGGTGACGTGGCAAACAACTACGCCAACCGTGCAATCAAAATTTGCGATTAACAATTAAAAGTCAAATAATAAAAAAAATTAAATTTCATCGTCTCAGACAACACTAATAAAATTAATTGTTAGTAAGATTCTAATGGATTATATTCGAAAACATAAAAACACGTAATAAAATTACATTAATTTTTCAAAAATTTGAAGAATCCGTCTCGGTACTGCTAAAGTACCTATTTGTAGTTGTTGGTTGTCGTTTTGAGAAGGTATTTCTATGTATTGAAACATAGGTGTAGCTGTGTTTGAATACTGTATAACTACTTAATATACTTGTGAACTGCCTCGGCTTCGAAAGGGTATAAAAAAGAAGCTGTTGAACAAATCGCTTTCTACATGTGACCACTACGTGGTCTAATCCGAAGATACCATAAGTCTTTTAAGAGACTACTGGTAAACCACTTTTCTAATAGGTGCCAAAGAATATATTTCCCTCGTAAGGTCATTTTTTGATGAATATAATTATGTTTCAAGTAGAAAATTACTCCTTGTTTTTCTCTCCTTTTTTATATATTACCTAGAAAAAGAGAATGCTCGTTAAAGCTGGATGAATTACATGATGAACGGCAATTAGCTGTTCTCCTAAAACAGTGTCTATGGTAAAAACAAATAATTATACAATTTCTCTGGACATAATACGTGGCAGTAACGCAGAACGTAACTTTGCAGAACCGTTGGCTGTTTGGAGCAAAAGGGTCTGAAGGAGTTAGAAGGGAGCGACCCAAATATGCTGAAGAAACTCTTAAGGAGATGTATATCTCCAATAGTCAGTTCTTTGGTCAGTCAGTCTGCATAGCCCAAAAGATGATAGTTTAAGACCAGCGTGTTATATGAGAGTACTGTTGTGGCAGCTGCGTGTTTGGCGACTATTGTAGGTATTCTATTGTTCTTATAAAACAATTGTATACTCCAACCCATACCTATTATTTGCAGCACCTATGCCTCTATTTATATCGTGGGTTTTTCATTTTATTGTTTTAGAGACATACATTATCCTTATCCTGTCATATAAAATTAATATTGTGTCTATTTGTTAATAATATGTCATCTGATCTATCGCCTATATTATATTTAAAATTAATTATATTAACCGCCTCTCTGGTTTCTGGCATACCTATTTTATGTTTAAAAGGTAGATGGTACCCGTGGTGGAATAATTTATCTATACACATTATAAAAAGAAGTCCCTTTTACGTCCTGTCTGCCTGCATCATCATTATCATCAGCACCGTCATCACTGCTAGATATAGGCCTCTCGAATAGCACGCCACTGAGCCCGATTATCGGGTGTTCGTATCCAGCCACTTTGGACCACTATCGTCAAACCACCTAGTCGGAGGGCGTCCTACACTACGTATGTATAAACGCAATAAACTCAAGAACTACTAAACACATTGTTGTACGGTTTTCAGCAATAGATACTTATTATTCCTGGGGAAGGTTAAGGTTGTATAATACACGCGGGCAGAGCCGCGCTCGATGCATAGTACCGAGATAATGTGATGACTTTGGTTCACAAAGATTTATTTATTTAAGAACAGCTAGGAGGATATTCCAAGAAGGTAAAATTTAAGTAAACAAAGATACACGTGTACTTCTTACCGTAAGAAGGTACATGAAATTGCTTGTTTATTCTTCGATAATTATCGAATACTTTTTTTAATTTATTCTTTCGGGGTAACAATTACAAAAAGGCCGGCTGTTATTGTTCTTCATCTTTGGTATTCGTTATAAAGAGTTACCTACATCCGGACATCTAGGTTCATGACTTTGAGCCTGCCTTGCTCAAACGCAGCGGCGGGCGGTTGTATGCGGGCGCATCAAGACAGTCTGTGTGGAAAGCATTTGGTAACGTATTGCGAATAATAAAGATGATAAGAATACTAATTTTAGTCTTATGATTGAATTGTTATCAACTGCATTTCAATAAAAATAATTACAAAGCAATGCCGTGCACCGCGTCTGTCTGTCTGTATATTCGCGATAAACTCTGAACGCCAACAGGCCGTGTTATTCTTGAAGGAGGATTAAACGTCATTTATAAAATCGTGCTAAACTGGGTCCGGTCGGCGGTTAGAGAATAACAAAATATGCCATAAATTATGACTTTGTCAATCTTAACATGAAATGGTTGATTGATTTAAATTGCAGTAATGTCGGTAAGCCCTTTGTAATTCTAGTGGCATACCTCGTCCTCCGCAGACTGCGTTGCATGTTCTCACGCCACCATCTCCTTATGTAGTGTGGAAGTTTTAATCAGTCGGCGTATTATACAAGTTGCTTGCGGCGAGCTGCTATAAACCTAGCATATAAAAATATACGTGTTGCTTATGCAATTGGTCTGCTCGAATGAATTACGTTGCGTCTAAAGGAGGAAAGGAAGATTCGGTTTGCCACGCGCCGAGTGCCTACCAACTGGTGTGGAACGAAAACGTCGGGAAAAATAGAAAGGTATTTCATCTTTCTTTTCGTTCATTAACACGATTCAGACCCGCTACATAATCTTTAGTAACTGGTGTGGATTTCATCCCTATACAGGAATTAACAAATTTATACTTGTTTAGACCAATTAATAATGGTTAATTTTAGGCGTCATTAAATATATGTTAATTGTTGGCATCAATGTTTGTATTTCTTTGAAGGCAGCGATAGCCGAGTGGATATACTAACAGACTGCCATGCAGAGGGTATCGGAGTCGAATCCACGGCGCGTACCAATGACTTTTCGGAGTTATGTGCGTATTGCATTGTTAATTATCGCTTGTCCCTTGCCTCGGCGAGAACGTTAAGCCGTTGGTCCCGGTTGTCATGAAGATCTTTGACAGTCGTTACAGGGCGTCAGTACCTTCTAAATAAACTGACACTAGTCTAAACCATGGAATATCGCTATCTCTTCGGGTTGCGGAGGTCAGGCAGGCAGTCGCTTTGTGGAAAAGCTAATATTCAGCCAAATCCGGTAAGACTAGTAAGCGGACCCCAGGTTGAAACTGGGATAACGCTAGGAGAAAGAAGAAGAATGTTTGTATTTCTTCGGTCATATTGAAAATATAACTATCGTACTAGGAATAAATCTTCTTTCTTACAACGGATACCCACGTTCTTAACATTGAGGGTCATCAGAATGTTGTCCCATGAGGGAATCGAACCCACGACACGTGGCGTTGGCGCGCTGTTACCTAACGTTAAGACGGCAGTTAAGAGCTTTATCTTTTGCTGGCATATATACTTCCTTTTAAATTATCAAACGATCTATAAACGACTCTGTACGCCAGTTGACAAGATGTATGCGCAGCCACACCTCCAATCAATATCATCTAAGGATAAACAGTTCCATGTCATTACAATTATGTTATAAATTACATGACCTGTTTCACATATCGTACCTATATGGCTAATTACTGAGCTCTTGAGGAAAACTCAGGTTTACCGTTCAAAGAATACTCTGTTTATGTATATAATATCAAGCCTATTTATATACCGTCCCACAACTGGGCACGTGTTTCTACTCAGTAAAGGTTATTCGGGTTTGATTTTACAAGCATTATGTACAAAGTTATGATTAGACCTCAGTCAGTGGGGATATGCGAAGTTAGCGCTTTATATTTTTTATTGGTTTCACCGGTGGCAGATAACGTGACTCCTATCCTTTGTAAAAGATTGGTAAAGTTAAGCAATGTAACACAGGCCACGATTTAGATAAGTAGGTAATCGGTTGTTGTTGCACTTACATCAGAGCTGCTGTGTTTTATATGGCACATAATGCCATCCGCCCCGGTCTTTTTTTTTGGGACAAGAATCACGCCACATTGGAGACCTCCGTGCAGTCTATAAACTCTTACACCGGTGATGGCCATACTCTTCAGGTGAGTATGGCCATCACCGAAAGAAAGTAGAAATAAGAAATAAGTTTAAGTACGGGAGGACACCGGTTTGTAACCGATAAGTCAAACATGTGGGTGTATTTAGCATCTTAGAAGTAATGACAAAGAAACATACAACTTGCAGATAGAAAGCCATAATTCAATGTTTATAGTATTATGGGGATTCTCTTTTGTGGACCATATGCATATTCTTATATGGTTCCTTTAGGGTGGGCCGCGAAGTGTGTAGACATGTTTGCGCCATCACATCTTCGTAGCACAGCAGGTTGAACATGCAAATCTCCTGTTTCAGCGAAGACTTTCAAACATTGCAAACACCTAAAAGTAGTAGAGGATTATGTATTTGAGCCATCATCATTATTATCATCATCAACTCAGCTGAAAGATGTCTACTGCTGAACATAGACTTCCCCCAAGGCTCGTTAATAGTCTTACGGAGCTTAGACAGCAGTCGCTGTGTGGAAAAGCTAATATTCAGTCAAATCCAGTTAGACTAATCAATGGACCCTAGGTTGCAGTTGTGATAAGGCTGGGAGTATGACTAGGAGGGGAAAGGAATCCCTTAGTAAAGATTAAAAATATAGCTTAATGTTTAAATACATTTTCCATTTCGTATTTTATTAGATCAACCTATTATTAGAGCAGCTTCAAATACCTCTTAAAAAGAGGGAATATAGTGAGAATGGATAATTAAATATTTAATAGGCATTAGGCACGTTTAATAAAATGTTACGTGCGTAGGTAACTGTGGCTTTACAGAAATGTTTTAATAATTCTGTATAAAATAGATTTAATATTATTACAATATATTATTCAAAATAAGGAAAATCATAATAATATTGTGCTTGTGTTGCTATGGTATCAGTTATTTTAGTTTCAATTAATAATTCTATTTAGGAGGTATCAACAGCTTCTCTGAGGTCAGTTACTGTAATAAATCATAAATTGGCGTATATGCGACCGGGCACGTTCAGTACAAATCACTGTTAAATAGGGATAATTTTTATGGACCATATATGCATATTTTTTACATATTATCTTTAGTGTGAGATGCGATGTACCTATATTGATACATTTGCGCCTTATCATCTTCTTAGCACATTGATTTGCACAGGCGCTGCTGCTGCTTCAGCAGAGACTCTCAAACAGTGCAAATATCGAAACTCAGTAGAATATTATGAATTTGAACTCTCAGTAGTCGAATATCATTCATCAACATCATCAGCCTTTAACAGTCCACTGCTGGACTAGGCCTCTCCTTTGAAAGTAGGAATTGGCCTACTAAACCACGCTGGCCAAACGGATTGGCATAGGGTTTGTGTCAAGTTTTCCTTCTCTTACAGTGCTGTTCTCTGCATAATATGCTCCCTCTGTCGGCTCTTACGGCACCCATGGGATAATATAGGGTGGTGACAATCCGTATTCTTAATCCGTCACCACACGGACAGTCGAGACATATCATTGTAATTATCAACCTGCCGTATTTGACTACTGGACATCTGCCTCTTCGATTTGCGCTTTTGTGTCCAGATGTTTGCAGCACTCATTTGATGGAAAATTTCAATAACTGGTAGCCGCATCGTAGGACCCGAAGATTGATATATGTTTGGCACAAAACATTAGCACAGTTATTTAATGTGACAATGCTTCTAGTCTTGTGTGGGTATGGTCGCAATTCAAGGCGATGTGAAGGTATTTCATGACAAAATACTAGGAATATGGTATCATAATATGTTATAAGGTGGCCTATAGCAGCGGGTGAGAGCCCATACGCCCCTCAAAATTCGCTCCTTCATAGAAATTTGGCGCTTATAATAACTCTATGTATAAATTATTTCTATATTAAAATAAAGTATTGATGGATTCTATCACATAGGTCTAGTTATAAATCAAACATATTTGTTATAAACAGAGTATATAACTACTTTACTAAATATAGGATTATGGAACATGGAAATATCCTTTTCAGAATATTTCCTTATTTTATCTCCATTCCAAAATAACTTTTTAATAAAAACTAACAATGAATGATTTGAAGAGGGAAATACAGCTCAAGAAATATATTTACTGTACCTGCATATATCAGAAATGTTAACAGAGCGTATATTTTCCTTACATAGTAAGTATATAATATTTGTAGCATGATCAGTAGTAGTTCTAATATAAAGGAAACGGTGTGACTTTTAATCATAAAATTAGGGACATTGACAAGATGCAGTTTGTTTTTTGCTTAGAAAATTTACGTGCAAAGGCGTGCTGAGTTTAATACGAAAGCATGCGTTTTTGTGTGCGTATAGTTGAAGACGTAAGTGTGGGTATGCGTGTTTGAAAGTGTCTGTGTGTTTGCATGTTAATCTGAGTAACAATACACATATCCCACATATATACATACCTACATATACTCACGCCTTTTTCCCGTCGAGGTAGTCAGAGATAACGGAACGCACTTGCGTCTACCCTTACAAACCTCACGCGCTTCCTCTACATTCATTACTCTTTTCATACATACTCGCCGGTTCCGCATATCCCACATACATCCCAAAAACTATTATTTTAAGAAATAATGATTTAACTAGATTAGCTCACAACTGAATACGCACATAAAGTCAGTGATAGTTTAAACCGAATACTTTTTGTGTCCTATAAAGGATATTATTGGGTTCAAATCCACACAGTCAGTATTTCTACCAGGCTGTCTATCGCTGGTTTAAGGAATCTTTTGCCTGTCAAATAGGCATCTTGAAGTATATTCACGTATCTTGTGGTATGGTTGACGCATTAGCAAGTAGGCAATTGCCACTTATGAATGGCGTACCAGGGGTTCAGTCCCGATACCCAACAACGATTCAATGGTATGATTCAATAGAATTTAATGTCTTCTTTGGTTTACGCGAATGTTACACATTGAAATTAAACTACAGTTTACGGATTTTATCGCGTTATATTGGTTTCACTTAGTTATTACATTTACACCGAATGATCTGTTTCAGTCTGCCGTGACCATGAATCCTGTAAAGAATTCGAAACGACGGCTAGTAATAAATTAAAAATGTAGTTTCTAGATCATTCGGTATAAATGTAATAACTCAGTGAAACCAATATAACGCGATAAAATCCGTAAACTGTAGTTTAATTTCAATCAATAGAATTTGTTATGAATAGTTTTAAAAATATAACATCAAGTAAAAGACAATAATGGTCGTACCGTAGGTACTTAGATCTTATCCCACTGCATATCATGATTTGACAAATGAGCTAGTGTACCTACCTAACATGAAATCGCATTAAGGGGACTACAAGAGCTAAACGCGAGTTTTATAATGCTTTAAAGTATATGATTCAATGCAGATAACACAATCAGAAAAATGGGATCCTGCCTTTTCGCCGAATATTGTTTGGCCGATTTTCACTTGCCAACCAACGTTTCGCCTATTTTTCACTTTGACGACTAACGATTGTCAAATTTTTGTATGACAACGTTTCATTTGGTAGAATTATTGTTGAGCTGATTATTTTAAAATATATGATATTCTTCAGGATATTATCTATTTAAGTAGTGTGTTGAAAACATAATACAACTAACTTTAATCGATAGAAAAAAATCACAAAGATACCTCTAAAAAAATATTTTAACGAATAAAAACCATATAAAAATACATACAATCATTCTCATTTTTTGACAAATTATTCAACAAGCAACATTCTAACGAAATACTGTTTTGTTTTTTTAATCCAATCAATACATTTTCTGTAATTAATTTATTTTATGGTTTGTAAAGAGTTCTGAACGTCCCGTCGACGTCGCGCTTCTCTTTCTTATGTATACAATCCGACAGTGACAGCAACAGCTCAACTCAATAGCGGTTGTAAGCGCCTTAAATAGAACCTTATATTTAAATGAAAATGTTCTCAAAATGTGTTAACAATTTTTGCCTCACACAAAGTGTTATCCGGCGTAGGAATCGAACTGACAAAAATCGGCGCAGTTTGTCAGCGAGTTGGAAGCTTAGACCACTATATCATACGCGTAGTAAAAAAATCCTTACAGTTCTTAATAATTATCTGAACTCCTTACAGTTTCTGTCTTTGCTTTTTACATGAACGTTTCGTCCTACGGTATCCTTGGTTAATAATTATTATTTATCGTCAATTCAAATGAACGGTAGTTTATGCTAATCTATGCGAAGTGTCAGCAATCTTCAATGACCTATAAATCAATTGGTATAAGGATTCTCTTTTATCTGTAAAAACTTAAGTCATTCGTGACCTGCACAATACTATTATTAAATATTACTTAATTTTTCTTATTATTACACCATCTACAAGATGGTGATAGCCTAGCGGCGAGACTATCAGGCTGCTACGCAAAGGGTTTTTTGGTTCTGGCCACTGCGCAGGTGGCCAGAACCAAAAAATAGGTTTGTCGGAGTCAAAGTGCGTTTTCAAAATTGTTATTGATTATTTATTACTATTGAGCACTTGTCAAGCGGTGAAGAAAAACATCGTGAAAATATCTGCGTATCTGAAAGTTCTCGACAATACTCTCCAAAGATATGTGAAGTCTGCCGACACGCACTTGGCCGGCGTGCTGGACTATATTGTCCTTATTTTTCTTTTTTTTTTAAGTAATAGGCGGCAGACGAGCAGATCTGCTGATGGTAAGCAATTACCGCCACCCATTGACACAAGCAACACCACAGAAGTCACAAGTGCGTTGCTGCCCCTTGGGGTTGGGAAAAGAGATAGGATGAGGAGTGGGATGACTATGAGGGAGACGGAGAAGGGGATAGGGCCTCCGGCACTCTCGATCGACTTGGTTGATTTTCTGTGAGAGGGTAGTACTTCTCCGGTCGAGCCGGCCCATTCATGCTGAAATCAGCAAGGCTCTACTACCTATAGACCTACCTTCTGATGATGACTCATAGGCCTCAGCTCATTATGCCCTGCATTGGAAGAGATTATACAAAACTGGCCGTCTCTCACTTCCAAAATACCTTGCATTACTGACTCGAAATAAAATTAATAAATTAGAATGCAGTAGGGATTACAATTAAGATAAACTGCTGAATCATAATCATAATCAACAATCAAATTAAAAATCAAAATCTACAAGTCAAAATGAAGTGCGTAAAACTAGAAATAAGAAGTAAACTTATGCGGAAAATTACTACAATATCAAACAGATTAATTTTGGTACAAAAGTGTCTTCATTCTGTGTATAGCTGAGTTTAGTGCGAAAACAAACAATCACGCTTACGAGAAAACACCTTAAGCCTAGATATATAGATAGAAATCCTTTACGTGTAGACGTAGACTAACGTCTACACGTAAAGGATTTTATAACAATTAAAAAAGCATACGTATTTATACATAAATACTACACAGAGTCACGCCTGTTATCCGAAAGGGTAGGCAGAGAGTACGGAACGCCATTTGCAACGATCCTGACGCACCTCTCTTGCTTCATTCACTCCCATCAAGTTTCTCCTCCATGCTCTTCTGTTTATATTTCGTATTTATACCTTAAATTAGTTTCAATTACACGATTAGAACCCGTTAAATATATTTTTATGATCAGGCTACATGTCTCCATATATTTGCCTGCAACATCCATACATCTTACCTACATATGACATATATGTATGTATAGATCAGATACTTTACAATCAAGACAGGTAGTACTCGTAAACTTGAGCTGATACAACACCGAGCAGGTAAACTTGACGATGTTATCACAAGGCGCTTCTAGCCGTTTTGTTTATGGTCGCTACTGGGTTTGTACTTCTAGAATATTTTATGATTGGAATCGGAACAATAAGTTCTTTGATTTATCAGCAAGTCAGTCATTGCAGGGGTTATAAACTTTGATCTTGGATAATCTGCCTTCATTCTTGGATCTGTTTGTGGGTGGAGATTCCACTTTTAGTCGGCATTTTTTTTGTAAAAACAATTTTCGCACTTAAGATTTAAGACACTTAAGAGATAAGAATTATTCTTCTTTACCATGAAGATTACTTCTACATTTATATCATCAGCCCTATATATAAACTGTCCCACTGCTGAGCATGGGCCTCTTCTCACTATGAGAAAGGTAAGGCCATAGTTCACCACGCTGGCCTAGTGCGGATTGGCAGACTTCACATGTCTTTCGAGAACATCATGGAAAACTCTCAGACATGCAGGTTTCCTCACGATGTTTTCCTTCACCTTTTAGCAAGCGATAATGAACAATTTAATACGCACATAACTCCGAAAAGTCATTGGTGCGTGCCGTGGATTCGAACCCGGACCCTCTGCGTAGCAGTCTGCCGGTCTCTCCACTAGGCTATCGCTGCCTACATATATCTCAGGAATTTAAAAATGTTATATAATGGTTTGAGCAGGCGCTTCAGTGTTTAACTTTACGTTGGGTGTTATTTGTTCAATGCTGGCCAGAGACACTAGTTGGTATCAGCCAAAAGTAGTTGCTTTGAGTTTGGGTTTTTTTGTGTCAGTTTATTGAATGTTTGTAAAGTCCGCTGCTAGACAGTATTGATACAAAAACAGGCAATGAAAAACATTATATTCGAAGTTTGTAGAAGTATACGTACATAAAAATATATAGATCAGAAAATTATCTCTTTTCGTCCAAGTATCACTTGATCTATGTTGCGTGTCCAAGGGATATGAAAATAATTAATTCAAGTTAGTAACATAACTTCGACGAAAAATATCCCTATGAATGGTCTGAGTTAAAAATAGGTTAACTAAATAAACAACTGTATTCGCTACAAACATGGCAAACTGCATAAACAATCCAACGCATCAAGCGCAAGTTTTTTAAATTATCTGTCACCTCGGTGAGTACTGAAGACCTTCGCACAATATTCCAGAGACTTAGCAGTCCAGTCACGTACTGTTCATCACGATTACCGGCCAAGGCCACAAGAAAGCTTCCCCGGTCACTCGCAAATATTAAATATATGTAAATTTACACCCAAATTAACATAATCTTTGAAATGAACTAGATCTGTCGTGATCTTGAATCGGTTTAATCGAGGTTTCATTCATGAATTGCGTTTTTTAGGGAAAACACAGTGGTTTCTGTAGCGTATTTTTTATTTATTTTAAAGTCTACTAGTTGTTTGATGTAATATAGGTCGCCATGTCTTATTGTAATATTGGCCTGTTGGTCATGTGGTCAGAAACCCTGACCCTGCAAAGGCAGAAAGTCATTGGTCCAATTTCACACAGTACAAAACTTTGTATAATAACCACTGTACATTCTTCTATTTATTCATCGACATGCGAATTCGTTAACCTATGTAGATTCCAAATTGTGTAGAAGAGGATGTCTTTATTAGTCCATTTCTGGATTTCATACTAATATCGAGAATAAAATGTGTTAGGCTTTATGTTCTCATTAGTCTGTTACTTTCATTGTATTTTATTCCAGGAACCTGTTAGTTTTCAAGTTAAAAAATATCTGAGATAATTGATTCTTATCTAGTTTGAGGCTATTTCGTTTCAAAGATATGATATAGTTGGCCTTAAAAACGGCAGTAGCTACACAAACAACTCGTGATATGTTGGTGTCTTTGACATCAGAACTATAACAATTCAAGGTTCAAGGTCAGGTTATAATCTTTACTACTCTGCCGAAGGACCTTCCCAAACTTGAAAATTTACGTCATAGACGAAGTAAACAAATAATATATTATCTGTATCTAAAGGTCGTCACCCATTACTGACTTCAATGTCCCCCTAAATACATGTTTACTGTCATGAAGAGAACATTAAACGTAATGTGAGTACGTGACCTAAGGTGGCGCCTTGAGGAGGCCTACTTGTCGCTGTGATATAACAGGCAGGACGAATTGTTGCGAAAGGTTATAGCGAAGCAAGGGTACAAGAAAATCGGGGTATGTGGTGGAAAGCGGAAATATAAACTAATTTGTACAAAATATTTAATACTAATGTTAGATTACCCTTTCTTCAGTATTTTCATTCCTTCAGTGTTTTCCATCATTTTATTTAAATCATTACATTACAGATATGCATCATTCTCTTGAACATTTGATATGTAAGCATGCTCACCATACATGTTAAGTCGATACATATTGTTTACAGAAACATCTGTCGCTACTACAGTATTATATTTTATTATTTGGCTAACCGATATTAAATTAATAGCCAGTTGCGGTACACAGAGCATATTCTGGAGTAACACTTTTCTGCACTGACCTTGTTCATCACACACATCTAAACTCAGCTGTCCCGAACATTTCACAGAGAGAGACTTGTCATTGGCTACCTTGAGTGTTTTGACAACTGACTCTTTTTTATTTGACAGTAAGTCATCATTAAATGCGGCGGTATAACTTGAGTTTTCGACTTTACCTGTCTTCTTTGACTTGCAATCTGTGCTAATATGACCATTTTTATTGCAAGAATAGCAACGAGGACCTTTTCGAAAATCGTTTTTGTTTTGTTTCGTTTGAAATTTTGATTCATTGCAAATGCTGAAGTTTGACTCACTCATTTTAACATCTTGCAGAATTTTAGATTTCACAGAATCTGCACTAATTTTTATTCCTGAACTTTCAATTGCAATAATCATAGGTTGATATGACTCGGGTAGACCTGGTAGACGAGTAGTAAAGTTCCCAACCACTCATTGAACATTGAATCCAATATTTCGCAGTTTGTGTGCAGTTGTCATAATCCTGCTCACGTATTCTTCTACATTCTGGCAACCAGCGAATGTGGTTGTATATAATTCTCTGAGCAATCCAACACGGCGTGTCTGCCCTGAATCATCAAATGCTTTGGCCAGATTGTCCCATACCTCCTTAGCTGTGTTAGCTTCTTGTATATGAACATAATTCGTTGAATCAGCAAGCAATACTATCTTAGAACTTGTTATATTATTATTCTAATCAAGCTTGACAGAGTATTAGCTGTTGCACAAAGCGACTGCTGTATCTCAAAAGGTGGCGATACTATATGGATTTTTATGTCAGCCAGGAATTACAATTTTACGTGATCTTTGAGGCGAATAGATGGAGGATGTGTCAAGGTAATGAGATCTACTATTAAGGTGAACGCACACTTATCCGAGCCGAACGCGTCGAATGAGTCGAACGAAACGAATTTTGGAATTCTGTATATGAAAACTCATGAAACCTCGCACACTTCCCTTTCGGACGATTCGACGCGGGGAAGGTTTCATGAAATTTCATATACAGAATTCTAAAATTCGTTTCGTTTGATTCGTTTGACGCGTTCGGCTCGGATGAGTGTGCGTTTACCTTTTATGAACTATTGAACATGTTTTATGACCTCTGACTGTTATTCTCTTTACTTAATTATTTTCGTTGTTCAATATTACAAATTGAAGTCTCTGTTTCTTGATGAAAATTTGCGCAATCATTTTTTTACAACGTCGCGCCTGTTTCCCCAATTGGGTAGGCAGACGTGTAATATTTCAACCACATTAATTCACCTTATGAATTTTAGGTTCCACGTAACAGGGGGCAAGCCTATTGCCGTTACCGGGCACATTGCCAGACTCGGTGCTGCTACTGAGAATTCGAAAAAAATCGGCACCCCTTTTGCCCGACCCGGGGATTCGAACCCGGGACCGATCGTTCAGCAGACGCATACACTATCCACTAGACCACGAAGGCAATCTGCAATTATTTCTCACTTTAAAATGTTTTTTTTACACGAATTAAGTTACAGTTGATTTCACAACTTTTTATTCTTATTTGAATAATAACACTATAATAGACAGCAATTTTATGTGAGGCTCTGTACAATCAAACAAGTCGGCGCTGAACCAGCTTGAAAAAAAATCCCTTGGCTCGCTCATAGAGTCGAAGGCACACTAGAAACTGCTTTTGTATACGAATTTCAATGTGTGTGTAAAGTAGCACTGGAAGCGACAATGTCTTGCTGAGCGATTCTCGCCCTTATGGTGGTCTAGCGGGAAGTTCGACTGTACATATAAAATAATGCAATGAGGCGATTAAGCGGTTTTTAAAAGAGTCAGCAGTCACAGGTAGAAAACGATTATGACATACTGTTGTAAGCTTGACTGGCCTATTTGTCTAAGTTATAATTTGCGATTAGTAAGCTTCGGTCTCAGCTATTAAGAAGATAGATATGGATCTTATCCAATCATCGAACGAAACAATAACAAAATATTTAAAATAACTATCGATGCGCTTGAATTTGCTGCAAAACAAATGCAATGATTAATATTAATAGTCCAGTCATTTAAGCTTAAATTAGGTAAGAATCTCGGAAATCGAGATACCCAGCTGTAAGTCTGTAAATACTTGTATATTGACACCATAAAAGTTGTCTCAAAAGCTACATATGGTAGGGTGTACGCAACTGTTAAATTTCAAGGTCAAAGGTCACAAAAATCGTTTTTTTGCGCTTTATTTGTAAATATCTCATTTCCTGTGGGTTTTTTGCTATTTGCATTTATTATCAATATTGTAGAATACAAAATTCTCTACAAATTTTGTTTAAAATTTTTTTCATACGGTGAACCGTTTTCGAGATAGAGGGCGGAGAGTAGTGTTGCCCAAATTCAGTCTTGGTCTTGCAGTCTTGGTCTTGTTCTTGTGTTTTTGCAAGACCAAGACCAAGAACAAGACCGCGTATTTTTAGCAAGACCAAGACCAAGACTGATCGTGCAAGACTTGAGCAAGAACAAGACTAAGCCTGCAAGACTCTTGCGTCTTGCAGCTAGGACTTAGCGCTATTTCACGGAGTAGTTAGGTGTAACAGTTCGGTGTATAGGTACGCTTAGGAATTCTATGAGACGCAAAAAACTGTATCAAAGAATATGAAAAACTGGACCTATGCGCATTACGACTAATAGGTACCATAAACATACCTACATAGCGAATAAAAAATATCCATTAAAATCAAACTGAGTGCATGCATAGTTATGTTTTAACCATCGGCACTTTGATAATGCGGCATCAAAGGTTTTGTACTTACTTCTCAAAGAAATTTGCCGCTTTTCGGAAGTACATGGTTATGATACACGCGCCGGCGGCTTCTTTTGAAATCATATACAACAATCGTTGCCGCCGCGCCGAAATCACAACATTTGACACTATTTGATTGCCGCCACAGGGCGTAGGTAGACTCATGCAAAATAATTTCGAATTTTAAGAGTACCTACAGGTGTTCCAAAGAATAAATAAGTTTCAGAGTGCTTAGAATGAAAATGAATACATTATACTGATCACGCAAGCAGTATTATGATTAGGATAAAATGGTAAGGATAGGTAGTAGATGTCATAATAATTTATTCTAGTAAGTATACAGGGTGTCCGAGTTAGGCCCAACAATATTTAAAGGTGTTTATCTATATCAAGTTTGGAATGGTATGCGTAAATGTTAATAATGAAAGCGAAACTTTTTTTTCCATACAAAAAATATTTTTTTGTGTTTTTTTCGACAACCCTAACAACTCTATAGTCGTGGTTGTGGCACGCACACACGTATACTATCACCCGTCATCCCCGCTCCTCCACGCCACCCGCGCCACGTTCAGCGCACGTGCACCTACTTAAAAAAAACTTTCTGTAAGTTATGCAATTAATCGCATGATGTAATAACTTGCATAGGTACACATTTTAACTAGTTTAATTATTATCATCATCCTAACCTTATCTGTGGTCTAATTAGTATCTAACTAAACCTAACTGGATAACCTACCTGCCTATGATTAGGTACAATTATTGATGAATAGGAAAATAAATTGCGATTATTTTAAATCGAAATGTAACAGGTGCCTAGATAGAACCTGACACATTACAAGTAATTCGCTTATCTTAATTCTAATCTAAAAATTTAATTATCTGAATTAAAATACAATACTAAATTTATTTACCTATCATATCACCAAATAATGTCAAGGTGCATTGCTTACCTTAGGGTACCTAAACCGAGGGAGTGAGAGTGATTAAAAATACCATTACTAATTTAAATAGTAATAGACTGATAGGTAATTGCAAGACTTGCAAGACTCTTGCTGCAAGACCAAGACCAAGACCAAGACTGGGAGCGCAATACCAAGACCAAGACCAGGTGTATTGGCGCAAGACCAAGACCAAGACTGGCTAAGTCTCGTCTTGTTCTTGCATTTGGGCAACACTAGCGGAGAGCGCGCGGTCACAGCATCACTTCAGGTCAACCGGTGCCTCCGGTCGAAAACGCGCCATATATTGTTGATGAACTATCGATAAATCAATGATTATAAATATTTGTCAATATTACTACTAAACAGCCAGAGATGATGCGGATGTTCTTATTGTTGAAACTGCAATTGAAGAATCAAAGTCTGAAAAAACTGCAGTTATAATAGGACAAGATATTGATTTACTTGTCATTTTAATTGGGCGTACACTGTCTTACGAACAAGAATTATTTTTTTTAAGTTGGGAAATGAAATGTAGAAACGAAAAAAGTATTGATAATTATGCTCATTCCAAAACATATATTTTATTTCTGCACGCATTAAGTGGCCGTGACACAACTTCTGCGCTTTTTAAAAAGGAAAAAAATAATTTAAAAAGCTTTTGAGATACTGACAAATTTGGATGAACTAGCTGTAGCATTTGAGGAAGAAAATAGTTCGACCCAGAGATTATTAGAGAGTGTAACTCAAACCTTATTGGCCGTCTATAATGCTCCAAAATCTGTGAAAAGTCTCGATCATCTTCGTTATATGCATTACGTCAAGTCTCCAAAACTTAGTAAACCTGTGCAGCTTTCAAATATTCCACCAACAAGTGCAGCTGCTTATCAACATTTCAAACGTGTACATTATCAAGTTCAAACTTGGCTAGGGTATGATTTGGAACCACTCTTGCAGTTGCAGAAAATTATATTTAGCAAATCTTCTGGAGCAGGTGGTAAAATTGTCATGATAGGCTCCAGAAAATAACGCCAGCTTAGCCGTTCGCAATATTACCAAATATGGTCATGTTCACTAGCCAAAGGCAGTTGTGAGTCATAGGCCTATATCTATATAAGATGGGTGCGCGATCTAAGTCGATCACTTGCCCTACACACCTTCTCGCTGATGGTTGTAGTAACTACAACTACAATCCTATTTCTCTTTCTACTGTCCCGCTGGGGGTAAGCATATTCTAGTTGTCTGTGTGCCTATACGTTATGTCTGTAGTATCTGTGTTTCCTAAGCATAACAGCCGATCTAGATCGGCTGTTGGACCGCCTGTTCCTGACCGGTTGTTGTGTATTCTCTATGCTGTTTCCAGTTCTTCCTATGGGCTCACTGCACCTATCTTCTCTCTACGGGCTACAAGCCACAAGCTGCTGGCACCGTGCCACTACTAGCCAGCTGCCACCCAAGCCGCCGTTCCTGCCTACGAGCTCCTACAGCCAGGCCACGGACGCCTGAGCCTGACCGCTCGGCCCACATCGGCTGCACCGCCTGAGACCCCACTCAGCCTGAACCTCGACCACAGAGCTGCCTGCGCAGCGCACCTTGGCCAGCTCATCGGCGACCCTACGAGCAGCTACCCTGCGAGCGTCGGAGAGTAGCAGGAGTCTACGCTCCAGCCCTCAGGCCAGTGCTTACCTAGTTCGGTCATACTGTATGCAAGCGGTAGTGAGACATAATAAAGAACCTGTTCAGCCTAGCAGTGTTTCTCTCGAACCCCGACATCCTACCTGAGATCCTCCATCTCAGTCATACCTGGGGTATGGGGTTGGGAAACGCGAAACGATTTTCTGGAGCCTATCATGACAATTTTACCACCTGCTCCAGAAGATTTGCTAAATATAATTTTCTGCAACTGCAAGAGTGGTTGTGGTTCGCGATGCAGATGCAGGAAAGCGGGCTTGCAATACTCTTTAGCTTGTGGCCAATGTAATGGGCAAACTTGTCTCAATGATCTACCATATCAGAGCGACATTAACGAAGATGGAACCTTTGACCCCAAAATCATGGAAGAACTTGAGACAAATGTCGTTGAAGACGATAATGAGGACCAGTTTGAAATTTACCAGCAGCCGGAAGACGACGATGAACAGGAAGAAGATGGTTAAAATTATAAGTTGTAGTTTTTGTACCCTTTATTTCATTATTTTACTTTTAATAAAAATAAATGTATTGAATGATATTTTTTACTAAAAAGATCAATTCATAATTTATTTGGTTTATTTTTCATCACGTAAGAAGAATGTAATATTAATTAGGTTAAAATTCAAATATTCCTATATTTTCATTAACAATTCTGTAATTACATGGGCAGGTAAGTGTTGTTAAATAAATTAATATTGAATAAAAAGTGGATAGGTTAGGAAAAAAATATAAAATATAATTTAAGAGTTAATAAAAATTGACAAATATTTATAATAATTGATTTATCGATAGTTCATCAACTATATATATGGCGCGTTTTCGACCGGAGAAACCGGTTGACCTGAAGTGATCCTGTGACCGTGCGCTCTCCGCCCTCTATCTCGAAAACGGTTCACCGTATGAAAAAAAAAACAAAAAAAAATTGTATAGAATTTTGTACTCTACAATATTGATAAAAATGCAAATAGCAAAAAACCCATAGGAAATGAGATATTTACAAAAAAAGCGCAAGAAACCGATGTTTGTGACCTTTGACCTTGAAATTTAATAGTTGCGTACACCCTACCATATGTAGGTTTTGAGATTATTTTTAGGGTGTCAATATACAAAAAGTATTTACAGACTAACAGCTGGGTATCTCGAATTCCAAGGTGAACTTACTATTATGACTGGACTATAATCCCATTCACGTTTAGGTGCACATTATCGAAATTTTAAGATTTTGAAATACAGTATATAAAGTTTTAAATACATTAGAACAGAAAACACAACCATGAGGATGTGTTTAATATAGTATCATTTAATTAAATTGTTCTCTAACGATACTTAAGCGATGTAACCATAATTTCAACGTATTAATTAAGGTACCCCTATGACCTGAACGCGAAGCCTCTTTCCGTATACGCATTTCACAATATATAAAAGTAAATGTTTATTTTTCACCGTGTTCGCGGAAAATTACAAAGAATGAAAAGTATAAAAGAGTTTTGGGAAAATTTCGGAGGCACGTGCAATGTTCTTAGGGGTTGGAATTAAAATATTTTATGGTTAAGAAATCGAGCTGACACGTTTTGCACTGATTCGAAAGCTTGTAAGTAATTTAAAACTTTATATTTCCATAAAATAAAACGGCGTATTCCTTTTTAGGGTTCCGTATCTAAAAGGTAAAAAACGGGACCCTATTACTAAGCCTCCGCTGTCTGTCTGTCTGTCTGTCTATCTGTCACCAGGCTGTATCTCATAAACCGTGATAGCTAGAAAGCTGAAATTTTCACAAATTATGTATTTGGTGGCCGCTATAACAACAAATACTAAAAATAAAAAAGATGAAAATATTAAGGGAAGCACAATCGCCTCCTATGAGTTCTCACTCAGTTTCGACGAGCTCCTGATCACTACACGGTGAATAAGAGTTTAACAAGGCTGCCTCTGGTGTTTCCTGTCGCATTAGTTCCAGAAGATCATTTGAAAGTTTAGATTTCCCAACAAATCATATTTTCCTAATGTGCCTTATTCCTAGTTGATATACAGTACCGACTATGCGCTTAAGTCCTCATCTAGGTAGCTATCTTCTTTTATTTCTTTTTCTTTTCTATCATCATACCTATCTTATACGGCTATATAACATCAGCGTGCTATTCATAGCCCTAAATAAAACGGGTGTAACCGCGGGCTCATCTAGTGTTACTCAAGGGCATTACATTCGTAAATGTACTTACTATAATGTACAAAATTTAGGGCTATGAATAGCACGCTGATGTTATATAGCCGTATAAGATAGGTATGATGATAGAAAAGAAAAAGAAATAAAAGAAGATAGCTACCTAGATGAGGACTTAATATCATAAATCTCCTTATTTGTGTCATTGTTGGGGCGCTTCCAGATCTACATCCATCGTCCAAGTTCATCTTTATGTAGATCATCTCCTGCTTGAACACATTTGCCTCCTATGGTTTCTTATGTTCCAATAATTGCGCTTTATGCGGTCCTAAGCACGATTCTGCACGCGATAACCTTACAATAAACTTGTTTTTTTGCTCAAATTTACTAACGGTAACAGGTAGACGATTTAAATTTTATCATATATATAAATAAATCATCATCATCATCATAAGCCTTTATCAGTCCACTGCTGGACTAGGCCTCTCCTTTGAAAGGAGGAATTGGCCTACTCTACCACGCTGACCAAACGGGTTGGTATAGGGTTTGTATCAAGTTTTCCTTCTCTTACAGTGCTGTTTTCTGCATAATATGCTCCCTCTGTCGGCTCTTACGACACCCATGGGATGATATGGGGTGGTGACAATCTGTATTCTTAATCCGTCACCACACGGATAATTCAAAATAAATAGTTAAATAAAAAAGGTAAATAATAAAGGGGGGCTCACATACAACAAACGTAATTTTATAGCAATTTGTTATTCGATCTTAATAAACAGGTAGAAACTTAATTTTTTTTAAGTATACATACAACAAACGTGATTTTATTTTATAGATGATGGTACGGAACCCTTCGTGCGCGAGTCCGACTCGCACTTGCCCAATTTTTTTACAACCATATAAGTGTCAGAAACACGTGGCATTTCTGACAATACTAGATTAAGATCTCGGCTTCGCTTATGACATGCATGAAAGTGCTCGAAGCACGGATCGTTGAGTGGTATAAGCATTCGTCTGGCTGCTTAATACAGCCCCGAGTGTTGTGGGTTCGACCCCTATTCGGGACAACAATTCTTGTGACGCTATTTTGTTTTGGGTTTGGGTTATGTTTGTGACCAGTTGATTTGTAAAGATTTTGCAAAAAAATTTGGTATGCTAAGGAGGCTATTGTGAAAAATAAATGAAATCTTTATATCAAGCAGCGATAGCATAGTAGAAAGACCGACAGACTGCTTAGCATAAGGTCGCACGTCTGAGATTTCATCACAATGTTCTCAAAATACTTGCAATGTCACTTGTGTGGTGACGGATTAAGAATACGGAATGTCACCACCCCATATCATCCCATGGGTGTCGTAAGAGCTGACAGAGGGAGCATATTATGCAGACTACACCACTGTAAGAGAAGGAAAACTTGATACAAACCCTATATCAGCCCTTTTGGCCAGCGTGGTATAGCAGGCCAATTCCTCCTTTCAGAAGAGAGGTCTAGTCCAGCAGTGGACTGTTAAAGGCTGATGATGAAGTAGGAAAAGGCCCGTGCCCAGCAAAGGGACAGTATGTATATACGACGATAACAACGATATATGTATGTGAAATCATTATCAAATTATAGCTTATCTTCATATAGGTACATATGTTCATAAACGTTATGGTCATTCATATCTTGCGTTTATTATAATGTTCCAATCGATATGCATATTTCACACACACGAGTATGCATATGTAACTACATTATTTAGTTATGGCAAGTCTCGATAACGCCAAATCGTTTATTATTAAATAATTAGGTATTACTCGTATATACAGGATGTCACAAGACCCATCACCAAGCCGAAGTCTACTCGTTTTGGACATCATGCCAAGTCATACTAAGCAAAAATAAAACTTGGGAAATGATTTTTTTTCAAATAATTACATTTTTTAAGCCGCAATTAAAATTATGCGCGTACAATTTTCGAAATACCTACTTATCCATGGGTTCATATGACATCCATAGAACAGGTTGGCATGGTAATTGCATCGATTTCGTAACTAATTACAAAAGAACCATAGTAACTTTGAGCCTCAATATCTCCTGAACCAGTAATTTCCCAGGCATGATTCCGAAGTAAGAAAATATTAATGGTACAATGTGGGGTTTCAGTTTTCGTTAAGGGTCTTTTTACACCATGTATAATCTATAATTCTATATTTTAACAAAGCGAAAGAGTTTATTTGTTTGTCTGAACATGCTTTTCTCTGTAAATACCAGTCAGAGCACAAAAATCTCTATACTAGAGGATGTCCGCAGTAACGTTCACACATTGAATTTTATTTGACCGTTTCTTGCTGAGCGATCCCGCGGGCATTGTGGGAAATCCCTTCTTGGTGCATACCCCACCAAGTAACATACATGTCTAATTTCAGCTTCTTAAGCGCAGTAGTTTCAACTGTGCGTTGTCTGTCAGTCAGTCAGTAACGCAAGAATTTAATATTGATATTATTATGATGGCTATATTCATTATCAACGGACGAGGCTCTGGCAAACAAAATGTCCCGATAAGCGGTAGTAGGCTCGCCACCTATTACGTGGGATCAAAACACTGGCGAAAAGTGGGCGTTTAACATGCTTCTGCCTACCCCTTCGAGGAAACAGGCGTGAGTCTATGTATAAATGTATTAATTAAATCCTCCAAAGGCGCTTAAAAAATAACGTACTCAATTTTTGAGTTCAATGGACAAGGTGTGGCACGCAAAACCGCCTTATCTTTTATATTTTTTTCTTAATTGTAAAAATTCAATAACTGTGCTACATACGTTTTCCTGTACTAGAATTTGATCCTGTGGCACAGGCATAAGATGGAACTTTGGCTTAAAGCCTCCTTTACCGCTTACTAATATTTGTTGTTTTGCAATCCAGGTGGCTTACGACCTACAGCTACTATTATCTATGGCTAATCCCTAAACATCTCTGTGTTATGGATTTAATATCATATTAAATATTGTTATAGTTTATATTATTTTTGTAAACGCAAAAGCTTGTAAGCATGGATGGATGATTGTCAGTCTTTCACACAAAAAAAAACTAAACGGATTGTGTTGAAACTTTGCAATAATATATGTACTTTATGCATCAGAAAAGCTAGCTTTTGTCTCGATAACCAGCCCATGGAGACCTACAGACAGAATCAAATAGGTATAAAGTTTAACGTCGTATTATAAAACAGTGTGTAGCTCCGTCTCAACGTAAACCACTTTTTGTTGACGATTTTTCAAAGTGTGACCTTCAATTTTATAGTTGACTGGCAGTTGCGATCACCGTGTTTACTCGTGCTACCAAAACTGCGTGTTATGTTGGGATTATGTCGACTTCTGTACGTAAATAGTGAACTACGAGTGTGCTAGACACGTGTTTAAAAGGTTACCAGCAGTTTTGATACAATTTGCTCGAACAAATTGGCTTATTAATCGGTATTATGGATATACTGCAACTACAAACAGTTTAAAGTGGTAGTAAAAAGTTTTACGCCCTTTAATAAAAATAATATACAGCTACGTTGTTTTCTTAATAGCTTGACTGTCCGAGAATTCTGCAGCCGTAATTTAATGTCAAACTGTCCTCTAAAAAGGATTTTTACGCATACTACAGCGTCATTACCAGATTTTGTTGATTTATACTTAGTTTATCACAGATACTGTGGCGTTCATATAAGTAAATAAGTTTCTAATATTTTATGCAATAATATAAACTTACTTGCAAAAATAAGGAAGTAACCATAACTTTAATGATGTCTTAAATTGATTAACGAAAACAACTCGCGTGAACTCCAACAGCGTTTAGAGTGATTTATGCAAATCATTGTCTAGCCATGTTTAGGCGGGGCGGCGGGGCATAGTAGGTGTGGCATCTGTTTCGTGCAAGTTTTTATGAAGGTTAAACAAGCATATCACTCATCTGATTGTTAATATAAAACGTAGTGGTCGCGGCGCTACTTAGAATGCACCGAGTGGTGTTGATTGAATATTTGGCATGTCTCCTCGAACTCCAGGGATAGGCATAGGATTTACTAGTGTGGTAGTTTTCAAGCGTAGTACAAGCTTGGGACTAGATGGTGTTGAATATATGTGATAGATATTTTTTTCTTCGGATTTTAATTGGATGAAGTGTTGTTTATGTACCTTTACGTCAGTGGATCTCACCACGTCTAGTTTCTACGTGCGTATTGTTTTTAAACCTACGCATTACTTGAGGTTTCGGTCGGAGAATTTTCTAAGTAGGAAAAGCCCCGTTACGCTACGACTTATGTTACAATTGTAACAACGATTTCATCTGAGGTGGTAGAAAACCCGACTGCGACGTCGCACACGGGGATTAGTCCGACTGCGGTTCGCACACGTAGTATTGTATACTCGCTTGCGATTTTATACTTTTTTGGTTCACATGATAGCGATTGATGATAAAGACGCCGAACAGGGCACAACAAACAAGCAAACTAACTTGTTAAAATGATTTTGTTTTGTTATAAAAGTGTAGTAGAATTCTTAAAAATAATTATATATGGAGTAACATAACGTGTGTTCGTCGTACGTCTTTCAATAAGTTGTCATGTAGCAGCAGCCAAGTTCCAGCCACAACCATCGAATTAACAAGCTATTGTGTTAGTATTACTTAAAGATTAGAAGATTGAGTTATGCTTATTATTTTTGCTTATAAGGCTGTTACCCTTACCTATGTATTATGAATATATAAGTAGATGCTGTTGATGCTGCCACTAGTTTACGCCATCCGGCAGCATGGGTGTCGATTTTCGCAGCAAAATGTTACATAATGTTGTTATGTACATTACACGTACATAGTTTTAACAAATTTTGTTCTTTGTACCTATTGGAGGAAAACAAAAGCAAACCATGGATGTTTTGCTTTAAATTAATTATATGGTTGCTTAATTTCGCATAGGTACTTTTATAAGGTTCCTGTAATAATTGTTTGGTGTGTGATGATAGTGAATAAATAAATTATCGTAGAAGGATGGTTGTTCCTGTCAGTTCAATTGGAATCGTTGACTTTCAAGTTTAAGGTTCACAAAACCGACGATTGACTTCTCGAGTGCCACCTTTTCTCTGACTCGAATATATTTTTTATAATAATCATTCACACACCGGTTCCAAAACCACATACTTTTATACCTTTTTGAAATAAAGACATTGTAACAAAGTTTCTGTAGCGTCTTTTAACGAGCAAAGACTGCACTCCGAATGAAAGGGATATTAATAATGATCCGAAATTGATGTGTATGGTGCAGGCAATGAACCCTGGGACAACCAGTCAGGCAAGTCCGACACTCATAAAATTGATACCTAACCATAATAAACATCTTTAAAATCATACGTTCAATGTATTGTTATGTGTAGCGAGCTCATTCGTCTTGTTGATTGAAAATTAAGTTGTTTGTAACTTATTGTAATTTGTGGATTCGTAGAATATAATACGGATTTGCTGTTTTACGTTATTTGGTAGTATGAAAAATAGACTTGTTCGGGTTTCTTATTCATTATGTATGATTATATCAATTGAATCGTAACTAGTGGTCCTGATCCAGGATTAATCCACGATAACTTAGCAGTGCCGTGTGGTTGACGGCATAGAATACAAGTGTCACCACCCCCTATCTTCCCGTGGGCGTTGTAAGAGGCGGCTAAGGGAAAACACGATGCAAATACCATCTTTGCGTAGAGACGGAAAACTCGACATCAAATCCTATACGACTGCCTCGTTGGTCTCGCGGCATAAATGTGCGCGTGGGATCGGGAGGTCCCGGGTTCGATTTCTGGGTCGGGCAGTGTTATTGGGTTTTTCTGTCAAGAAATTCTCAGTAGCAGCACGGAGTCTGGAAATGTGCCCGGTACGGTAATAGGCTCGCCCCTTATTACGTGGGACTAAAGTATATCTGGCGAAAAGTGGGTGTAGAAATACACCTCTGCCTACCCCTCCGGGGATAAAAGGCGTGACGATATGTATGTGTATGTATGTAACTTAGCAGTGGCAAATTTAAAGTGACATGATTTAGTAGCATAATATGTATTTAATATATTGTTCGGAGCAAGTTAGAGTATGATCTGACAATCATTTTGATGCAATCATTGCCATGATTTTATGTTATGTTATGTAAGTATTAATATATATCCAGCAAATATGTGTAAAAGTTGTACTAATATTATATAATCTTTATGCAGTTTTGTAGAGTATAAAAACGGCGTATGTATTAATGTTATTATATTTTGTTATATTGTTTTATTGTTTCGTTGCCTAGATACACATGATTATAGACTATTCACGTGTTAGATAATGTTTTTATGTTTATTTTTCTCTTTAATTATAGAGTCCGTGCGGCATTTAAGGTACACACAGAACACCAGCGTTGTATTGTGGACACTACCACAATGCAACATTATAGCTGAGTGTGTACCTATCTGTCACAAATACTGTTATGCTTTGTGATGTTTTATTTTATAGTATGTTATACTTTTTCTGTGTCTGTGACAAATAAATAGTTTTTCTTGCTTTCGTTCTAATCGAAATATAACACGAAGCATTTCTATATTCTCGACATCATATTTCATAACACCAACATAAAAACGTCCATAGTCATCTACATACGAATTACATATAACAAACTTTAGCCTAACCACACACAGCAAGTTTGATTCTCTAAGGGCCTTATCATACTAGCGGTTTGGGAGCAGTTGCAGGGCGGAGCGGACGCGCAGCGATTGCGTCGCGAATACGCCGCGGCTGCGCAGCGAAGATGCCGCGGCTGCGCAGGGAAGACGCCGCGGACGCGTGGCGAATACGTTACGTTTTCGTCGCGTGTTTGTAGCAAATTATCGACGTACAGTACATCTAGTAACTGTACAGTGTGTGTCCAGTGTGTGTCCAGTTACTGAATGTACTGTACGTTGATAATTTGCTACAAACACGCGACGAAAAGGTAACGTATTCGCCACGCGTCCGCGGCGTCTTCGCTGCGCAGCCGCGGTGTCTTCGCTGCGCAGCCGCGGCGCGTTCGCGACGCATTCGCTGCGCGTCCGCTCCGCCCCGCAACCGCTCCCAAACCGCTAGTATGATAAGGTCCTAAACTATAATTACCCTTTGTCACCTGGGAACTATACTCATCAATCGACAATTGTACTTGACCTTCACTTTAATGTTTCCAAGGTCATTGCCATTTTCCTTATTGTTCTCTGAAGAAAGTGAAATTTCACCGCATCAGTGTAATACCCTGCATTCGTCATAGAGATCCACAATTTCCTCTGACTCTTCACTGACGCAACTTAAGTCATGTTACGGATGACGAGGTACGGTGTTTTTTTCAGTTCGATGATTCCTACACTGCCATTAGTTTTTTATTGCGTATCTTATACTAATTTAAAAAGCTGAAGAGTTTGTTTATTTGGTTGAACGCGCTAATCTCAGGAACTACTGGCCCGATTTGAAAACTTTTTTCAGTGTTAGATAGCCTGTTTATCGAGGAAGGCTATAGGGTATATAACATCGCGCTTTGAGTGACGGGAGCGGAGCAGTAGCCTTAAATAACGCTGGTGTAACCGCGGGCATCGTCTAGTACTTCGTCTAGTACTTTACTAATAGGTATATAAAGCTGAAGAGTTTGTTTGTTTGTTTGGTTGAACGCGCTAATCTCAGGAACTACTGGTCCGATTTGAAAAATTCTTTCAGTGTTAGATAACCCATTTATCGAGGAAGGCTGGCTATATAACATCGCGCTTTGAGTGACGGGAGCGGAGCCTCAAATAACGCGAATGTAACCGCGGGCATCCTCTAGTTTTTTATAATATTACGTCGCAAAATTGTATAATATACCAAAGGATGCAGCTTCGCTCGCGCATGTTTTTTTTTAATTAACCGTTTCTGCCTGATACCCTGAATATTTAAGGACATCCCTCTTAGTGCACCCTTGCGCTCCAGGGACATACACGCCAAACAGTTTTACGCGCTTAATCGTTTTGTCTGTGAGCGGTCTCTCAGTGAGTAAAATTGTATATATATATATATAGATGTGTCTAGGTATTGTTGATTTGATTTGCGTAAGACAAGGTGGGTTTCTATGAAGTCATTATAGTTCGGCATGTGTGGCTGTTTGCCATCTCGTGGTTGAAACCAGTAAAAAATATAGACAATCTCGTCTATCTTAAGACGATATGCTTTATATTATCAAAGTACATTAAATCATATTTGCCTACTGTTCTACAACCTTTTATTATTAAAATTGCTGAGTTGGTTAATATGAGTGAGTCCCAAACATGCAACTTTTCTGGTTATCACCTAACAGAGTACTTAATGAATATCCGTTCAATCTTATCTTATAGTAATACTATTGAGCCCGCGGTTACACCCACGTTATTTAAGACTGCTCCGCTCCCGTGGCTTATAGCGTGATGTTATATTGCCTATATCCTTCCTCGATAAATGGGCTTTCTAACACTAAAATAATTTTTGAAATCGGTCCAGTACTTCCTGAGTTTAGCGCGTTCACCCAAACAAACAAACAAACAAACTCTTCAGCTTTATATAGTAGTATTAGATTAGATAAGATAATTATAGGCTATATAACATCACGCTATACGCCACAGGAGCGGAGCAGTAGCCTTAAATAACGCGGGTGTAACCGCGGGCTCATCTAGTTCTGTTGAATATGTCTCGATGATACGTATAATCTGATTCTACTTTCAAAATAATTTTAAAAGCAGGGAGGTCCTTAAGGCTTCAATAAAATAGCATGTTTTATTTATTTATTCAAACAATATATTTTCTGAGATTACTTATCATTATAGCAAAGTACTTAATTCTTTTTTTTTTTTTTTTTAAGATTTATTTAATATTTGAAAAAAATCTTAAAACTAATTACAAATTAAAACTCGCCAAACGCAATTGTTTAACGGCGAGATGCGCTCTTAAACATTTTACTAAACCTACCTTACAAAACTAATAGTTAGGGTTATAAATTATGTTTAAGCCAAGTATATATATGTAAATAACAAAAAACTTAAATTAAACTAAAATTATAAAATATGTAAAACATTTAACAAAATCTTTATAAACTTATGTATATACTTATCCACTTTAAAAACTTAAAACTGCAAAAGGACGTTCTGTAATGCATACAGGGATGTAACGAAACTCAATAATCGATTGCAAAAATTTGACTTGGCAAACTTTCGTAGTTAAAAAGCTTGACAGCATTTTATTGTCACGCACTCCTTCATTCACTACGGAATTCAATATTCGATCTATAGATAGATCTGTAGATTTTAGATTCGTTTTTGACGTAAGCTCCATACAAAATATGCCAAACACGAATCTCGAATCTCAAAATCCATGTATGGTTCGAATATTGAAAATGACCGTCAGTCTTATCTGTCTGTTAGAACGCGATAACATCCAAAACTACCTAACGGATTTTTCTACGATTTCACCAATAGATAGTAGGAATCCTGAAAGAGAAAGTTTTATGTGTATAATTCACACAGGCGGTGCCGCGGCCGAATGCCGTCATATACTATGATTGACTGTTGAATATTTCAACTCATGAAAAGTGAGCTGAAAATCAGTCTTCCGAAGATATTCTGGTTTAATGTTCGTCGTATTTATGCATTCAGAAATACAAGGGCCTTAATTTTAATATGCCTCTGCCTAACCCTTCTGGGAAACAGGCGTGAGTCTATGTATGTATGTAAGGGCCTTCAATTTGTAGACGCAACGGTTATCGTTGTAAAAGCTTTTCACAAGTTGTTCTGTGAAATGTTTATGGCCTAACAATTATTATGTTAAATATTCTGTAGTCAATAATACGTTTTGCGTCATCAACCACTGAGTACATTTAACGGTTCATTGTGGTGACTTCCAAAATATATTTTAAATGTATCGCGTAGAACAGTTACCTACGGTTTTAATAAAATGGCTGTGACATATGGACAGACAGACAGACATGGCGAATCTATAAGGGTTCCGTTTTTGACCATTTTTGGCTACGGAACCCTAAAAAGGAGTCATTATCATCAACAAATATCATCATGTTTAAGGTACCCCACCTTAAACATGATGATATTTAATCGATTTTAAACTTTCGCGATTTCTATACATCATACAATATTATTTAGCGGGTCTTAGTCGCGATAATTTATTTATTTCAAGGCATAAATACCTCTGTTCAACGTAGGAGAATAACAGAGGTATTTATGCCTTGAAATAAATACATTATCGCGACTAAGACCCGCTAAATAATATTGTATGATGATGATATTTGTTCAAAAAGAACACCCACTCTAGGCAAACTTTTTAATGAGTTAACTTTGGCAGACAGACGGTCAGACGGATAACAAAAGGATCTTATAAGGATTCCGTTTCAACGTTTTGTGTTTCGAAACTCAAAAAAAGAAACACGTGCTTGAGTTTTGAGACGGCGCCTGTGTTTATTATTGCCAGGCAAAGTGCTATAAAAATAAATGTAAGCTAAAATAAATTGCCAAAATTTATTTTAATGTGTTGAATGTAAAAATAAAGACAATACCTATTCCCAAAGAGTGAATGAAAGGATTTAAAGCCCAATGTCTGAAGAAAAATAAAGCTTTATTCACAAAGGAAGGGAAAACAAGAATATATTTAACTTAACAATCATATTATAATTATTGAGACAAATCAGCCGTGTGGTTGACGGCATAGAATACAAGTGTCACCACCCCCTATCTTCCCGTGGGTGTCGTAAGAGGCGACTAAGGGATAACACGATGCAAATACCATCTTTGCGTAGAGACGGAAAACTCGACATCAAACCCTATACCCTCCTCGCCTCCTGCCTCGTTGGTCTCGCGGCATAAATGTGCGCGTGGGATCGGGAGGTCCCGGGTTCGATTCCTGGGTCGGGCAGTGTTATTGGGTTTTTCTGTCACGAAATTCTCAGTAGCAGCACGGAGTCTGGAAATGTGCCCGGTACGGCAATAACTCGCCCCTTATTACGTGGGACTAAAGTATATCTGGCGAAAAGTGGGTGTAGAAATACACCTCTGCCTACCCCTTCGGGGATAAAAGGCGTGACGTTACGTATGTATGTATGTATGAGACAAATCAAACCGCTAACAGAGCGGCCACTTATTCGCCTCTTGACTTTGAAGGTCAAAATATCTTAACAAAAAATTTGTTGGCGGCAAAAACCCATAAGTCGTATTACATTTTCGACAAACCGGTCTTTTATTAGGTTTTTGATTTCGACACCGAAGGCTTGTGGATTTATTGTTGTTTGGAATAGGTGTAAAATATTTTGGTTTGGTAGGTACCTTTTCAGACATAGATTGGCTAATTGTATCTATATATATTGTATAGTGAAGTCCCCTGATCTGAAAGTTGCACCGGTGAAAGTTGAAAGGAAATCGTCTATCGTGGCATGGGCATGTGATGAGGAGGGATGAAAATCATGTGACTAGAAAGGTGATGAAGATGAGAGTTGAGGGATATAAGGCAACAGGAAGACCAAAGAAAAGATGGATGGATTGTGTGAAGGTTGACATGAATGAAAATGGAGTGAATGATGAGATGACGTTTGATAGGAGAGAATGGAAGAGAAAGACTAGCTGGGTAGGCCTTTGGTATGGGACGCAACATGTGTCGATACCCTTACGCCATTTCATCTTTCCAGCACAGCAGGTTGTGCGGGCACTGCTGCTGCTTCAGCAGAGACCCTCAAACAGCGCAAATACGTAAATCTTATAGGAGATTATGTATTTGAGCCGTTTGAGGTCGAAACCTTGGGGCCATGGGGTCCAAGTGCGAGATCCCTTTTAAGGGATCTCACTGGCTGGCACGTATTTAGCACAAAAGATAAGCATTGCTGTACAACAAGGCAATGCTGCCAGTCTTCTGGGCACGCTTCCGATTGACTGCGATGCGGATGACTTTCATGACCCCTTCTAAATTTAATTTTAATTTATTTTTCGTCTTGTATGCATTAAATAGGCTTATTTTAATTTTAAGACATGATTAAGTTGCTTTTAATATTTATGTAATAGTTGATTTTGTTTGGAAAATAAATACCTTATCCATTAAAAAAAAAACAAAGGAAAAATAACTCTTTCCAGTTTAAAAGTAGAGCTGTATACGTATACATGTCATGCGTATGTGTGTGTGGCAAATGTTTAAGTGTATACATTACGTATATTTTCCATAAAATCATATATTTCTAATGCATATTTTACAAAAAATAGTATTCTGCACACCTTCTACATGTAAGCAATAAGTGTGCCAATTTCATAATCCTCCGTTCGCGCATTTCTCGTTAAAAGGGATCACAAAATTTCGCTTCACATATTTATATATAGATAATACCCATGGGCGGACACGCGGACGAACAGACTATGACTTTGTTTAGAAGCCTTCATAAATATCCTGCAATGGACATCGTTTGGCTGAGATGATGTTAATTGTAACCCCGACGGAAAAAGGGCGTAAGTATACAAAGGTATGTTTACTTAGATAAAGCTGAATTCGTCACAGAAACTGTTACGTTGAAGGAAATATCGTGAACAGATCGTGAATAACCATCTAATTACTTTAGAGTGGGTTTCCTCATTCGCGTCACTTTGAGGAAGAAAAGGAGCTCATATATCACTTGAGACAACGAACGGTGAAATATGAATCACTGACCATGGTTCCTCTCGTTGAAAATAGGCATATCCTCTATTGTGTATCCTCTAGAGATGGATGAGGTAGCTTCTCAAATGAGCGGTGAGTGATCCTATGAGAACGCCCTGAAACTATATAATTATACGGGGTGTAAGGGACAGTGTACCGAAAACCGATACCAGTGATTCAGTACATGATGCTAAGGCCATTGGTGGTCGAATTTTCCGGAAAATTTTCATGAATTTTCCGATTTTTCTTTTGCATTTTTCGCCATATATAATATAATGAAATAGTAACTATAGTTGACCCGCATTAATATTATTGTAAAATTCTAAGAATTAAACATGTATATGGTGCGTTTACTCTGACGTGACATCGGCCGCGGCGCGCGGCCGCAGCACAGTAGGCGAACCAGTGCATCGCAATCACAGCCGCTACCACCCGCCGCTGTAGGGCCGTAATAGCTGATAGTGCAAGTTTGCGTATTCCTATTTACATCGCAATTTTTCAAAAAATTCTCGGGTTCTTCGTTTTTTCGAAAAATTCGACCGCCAAGGATCTCAGTATAATGTACTGAATCACTGGTATCAGTTTTCGTACACTGTCCCTTACACCCAACATTCACCGGATGGTTTTACGTTATGTACACCGGATGGTTTTCACCAATGTTACGTTATGTAGTAGAGTCCGTACGATGTCATCATTATTATCATTAAAAGCCCCGTATATGAACTGTTTCAGGGGTGGATACGGCCACTTCTATGAGAAGGAAAAGGCTATAAATAGTCCAACACACTGGCCTAGTGCGGGCTCGCAGACTTCACGTGTCGAGAACTCTAAAGTTTCATAATTATGTTGCCGTGTGGTTGACGGCATAGAATACAAGTGTCACCACCCCCTACCTTCCCGTGGGTGTCGTAAGAGGCGACTAAGGGATAACACGATGCAAATACCATCTTTGCGTAGAGACGGAAAACTCGACATCAAACCCTATACGACTGCCTCGTTGGTCTCGCGGCATAAATATGCGCGTGGGATCGGGAGGTCCCGGGTTAGATTCCTGGGTCGGGCGGTGTTATTGGGTTTTTCTGTCACGAAATTCTCAGTAGCAGCACGGAGTCTGGAAATGTGCCCGATACGGCAATAGGCTCGCCCCTTATTACGTGGGACTAAAGTATATCTGGCGAAAAGTGGGTGTAGAAATACACCTCTGCCTACCCCTTCGGGGATAAAAGGCGTGAAGATATGAAAAAGATATATATAAAGATATGTATGTAATTATGTTACAGTTTCCCGCGTCGCGCCCTCACCCGCGCCCGCCTTTCACTCTGGCCGAGCACTCATGCAAGTTTTCTCACGAAGTCTTACCTTTACTGTTAAGCTATTAACAATTTGATACGCATTAAATTCGGCAAGTGGTGCGTGCGATGAACCCCCCTAAATGCTTACGAGTCTGTTGGTTTTCCCATTAGGCTACAGCTGACTTTGGGAATTCCGTCAGAAAGGACAATACTTTGTAACAAGTGCGCGCTTACGTTGCATGCTGTATACAACATACGACAATTATAATGGGAAAATACAAAAATACTAAAAATAAATTTAATTGTACAAAATAATCTATTTAGATAATTACATGGTATAATAATATTGGAGAGTAAAATTAAACGGGCTGTTGAGTTTAAAAGTTTCCTCTTGATAGAATAGAATGATACAATAATTGGGACTATGGCGGATCATATCATTTTTCAGTTAATAAATATACTACTAATGAGGTATTTATTTAATAAACTGGTAAATATTCTAATATATTATAATTATCGCTCAATGTTATCGAGCAGGACGAATTTACCATTATTTTAATAGGATAAAATAATATATTTTTGTAAAGGATTGCGTAGGCAACCGTTTAATTTTGTAATATGAGTATGTATTGTACAAATTGTACAAAGTATGTATTGTGCTACCGATGGCCATATTGATCTAACCATTACATACATACCTCTCATGTTTGCACGTAGGTATGACCATAGCCTAAGAAGACAGGCCTGCTCACTTCGGTGACAGCGTGTCGTGGGTCGGCGAAATGACGTCAAAATGACGTCACATTTTCATTGCCACTTTTTGAAAAAAGCTGTTTAGGGTAAATATTATCTAATTGGAGATCTTTTAAGAACAAAATACTACACAAGTCCATATCTCATAGTTATTTTCTTACGATTTAATAACAGTTTGAGCTCAGCAATGCTACTCTTACTGGCCTAATATTTTTATACAATTAACCTATCGATTTAAATGAGTACAATATATTTACAGTACTGGCAACATTACTCCGGTGACAGCATTGACAGATACAAAGTACTCAGCTATTGAAAACGTTTCTCTTTCCAACACATTGAAAAGTCGCTCGTGTTGACTCGTTTACTCATTTTTAACTGATATTCCCAAACTTTTCTATCATCATGGTGATGTGTTATATACAAGAATTGTAAAAGTAAATGGGGTAACTTAATGTATCGGGCAACTTAATATATCCAAGTAAAGAACTGTTGGATGTTTTTAAAACATTGGATAAAAAAAATATTGAGTAGGTACCACGAAAAATCATTGTGTTATAAAAATTATATATTTACGCATGTGGCAAATGTCGTCTATCAAGACATAAAAAAGCTTCCCACAAAAATGACAATATAAAATCGATGTTGGAATGTGATGTTGTGATGTGAAGATCTGCGTAGGTACTTATATACGATTACGAAAGCTAAATAGAAGCATAATTACGCATAATAAAAAAAGAAAGCTATACCACCTAATTAATATCGATTATTACAAGCTCCTATTTACCTACATTGATTTTACTGGTTTATTTTCCTTTTTTATTTTATATATTTTCTTTTATAATATGCCTTTACTTTTTATTTCGAATAGGTATAACATAACATAGGTATGTACACACGGCGCCAAGTCAAGCTAAACAGTTGCAGTACGATTTTGATACTTATTCCCTACGCCATAAGAACGGTACAAAGGTCAAAGTGTATAGCTTGACGAGTAGCCGTGAGTACCTTTATATATTATGACTGGAGGACGCCAGCAGCTACGCCTGCATTTTTTAAATTTACCCGTTTTGGCCGATTCCGCGGGAATTTCGGGAAATCCCTTCTTAGTGCATCCCTACGGTCCCCAAGGCACATACATGCCAAATTTCAGCTTCCTGCGCCCAATAGTTTCGGCTGTAGCGTGTCTGTCAGTCAGTCAGTTACGCAAGGATTTTATATATTAAGACTAGAGGACGCCAGCAGCTACGCCTGCATTTTTTTTTAATTTACCCGTTTTGGCGGATCCCGTGGGAATTTCGGGAAATCCCTTCTTAGTGCACTCCTACGGTCTCCAAGGAAAATACATGCCAAATTTCAGCTTCCTGGGTCCAATAGTTTCGGCTGTAGCGTGTCTGTCAGTCAGTCAGTAACGCAAGGATTTTATATATTAAGATAATTGAAGCAACTTTGTCAATTCACAATTTACCCATAAACTTGTGGGTAAATTGTGATACGAAAAGTTTGAGAACCATCATACTTTCCCGATGACGTACCCTTGGCAAAAATTGCCAGGAATTTTGACAAATCGAGCAGGCCTGCCTTCTTGGGCTATGGGTATGACTGAAGCGGTTGGCACGCTGTCTACTGTTGCGCCGAGAGTGTGGGTACGATCCCCAAATTGGACATCATTTTGTATGTTTTTGTCTAATTGTAAAAAGATGATCATAAACGTTAACGGTTTGCCTAAGTCCACTGAGTATAAGCCTCTCTCTCTAATGGCACACCATTGAGCCTGATAGTAGGCTCTTCGTAATAGGGAAGTTTCCTGCAAGTGAAATAAATTATACAAGTATTTTTACCTAGTAAAACATGTCAAAATAATAGTAGTTTCATTCATCAATTAATGTTAAAACTTAATTTAACATTTTTTATCGTCAATTTATTGATAAAATTTGGTTGCCTGTAAAGTCGGTATACGGGCGAAAGTTTTACGTGACAACGACTTTGAGTGGTAAAATAATTTTAATGTGAATATTCATTCGTATAGTAGGAAGAAGGATGAAAGACGCGTGCCTTTCACTTTTTATGTCTGTCTCTCTCGCTCTTAGGCGGGACGCGTGCCTCTCACTCGCTCTCATTGTGAGCGCATAACGTGAGCGGAGCGTAACGCAGTTTCTTGAAGTGTCACCCGGCAAACCAATTTATAAGACGTTGTCACGTCAATAAGTATTCTACTTGACACCAAAACACTATGACGTCAGTAGGTATGTCTTATTTCATACAAAACCCTTGGCAAAGGTCGTTTTTGACATTTCATTAGAAGTGCTTGATTTGACTAGCTGGAAACAACCCTATTGTTATACAGGAATTTAGCGATGCTATGATTCTAACTAGCGACTCTAGCGGCGAATTTGGAAGTTGTCCGGGTACGACACTTTCGACAGCTCAATACAATTACCACTATAACCTCGAAGCAAAGTTGTATTGAAAGCTGTCAAAAGTGTCGCACTCGGACAACTTCAAATTCGCCGCTAGAGGCGCGCGGATAATCTTTGCATCGCCAATACCAAAATAAAGAATATTGGTTAAGTTAATGTTCCCATACTACACATACTGCCTAGTTTTGGTTCTTAATTAAGAACGTGTGTGGCTTTAAATGCACGCCGGCGAGACAAGCGACTGGTACTCTATCCTTGCAGTCTAATAGTGTATTTTGAGTATGCGTCCATCAAGAACGGCTCAGTAATTATGGCGTAAAAGGTTAACAAATAAACTGACATTTGGATATAAAATCATAAAATTTTCTCTGCTTTTACCTACATATCTGATGTGTAGTTATTATACCTTATGACGTCATATTGACGCCATTGCAATGTTAATACCGTCGACCACAGTTATCATACCTACCTGATTGTTTGCTGCCAAGCGACCTGTATGGCCTTTTTTGGCAACTGGTGTACTTTATACCTTTGTATGGTGTAGGTGCCTTGATATTTACCCACGATACTTTTGAATATAGTATAATACGGTCATTTCCGATAAATGTACACCTGGTTAAATTATCTTGGATCATGACAATGATGTGACTATCTTTCTTAAGTTTAAGTATCTATTTGTCTTTTTTACGAGTCTGTGACGTCCTACTGCAGGCTTAAGGTCTCTGCACTCTTCTGCCATATATTCCTATCCTTTCCCTCTCGGAACCAATCCTTCTTGATCAATCCGCTCCAATTCCCCTTCAATTTGTATTTACAGCTGAATATTATACCTACTAAGATGTGCATTAAGGCAGCGATAGCCTACTACATGACATATGACATACCAACACACTGCCATGTAAAGAGTATCGGGTTCATACCGATGGCGCGCGCAATCGACTTTGACCACAATTTTGCCTTTTCGGAGTCATGTGCATAGGTTATTATATATTTTTTTATTTATTTTTTATATACTCACGCCTGTATCCCCGAAGGAGTAGGCAGAGGTGTAATATTACACCCACATTTCGCCATGATTTTTTTAAGTCCCACGTGATAGGGGCGAGCCTATTGCCGTTATCGGGCACATCACCAGACTCCGAGCTGCTACTGAGAATTCGGAAAAACCCAGTAACACTTTTGCCCGACCCGGGAATCGAACCCGGGACCTCCGATCAGTAGTCGCATACGCTATCCGCTGGACCACGGAGGCGGTACCTAATGTCTCAGTGAGTACTTCAAGGCCCCCTTCAGGTTCAAAACGTCAACTTCCCAAAATGTCCACTTTCCCTAAACGTCCACTTCCCAAAATGGTAATGCCCTAAATGTCAATTTCCCATTTTGTCCACTTTCCCACAACGACCACAAATGTACAATTCCCAAAAAGTCCACTTCCCATAACGTCTACTCCCAAAACGTCTACTTCACAAATTCGAATTTCATTGAAATATAAAAAGGTCCAAATCATATCTAGGTTTAGGACCACAATGTTCCTAGTGCCTAGTTTTGGTTTGTTAGGTGCGACTGTAGATATGTAATTCAAGTAACTAAATATGTGGGTTATGTTAGGTTCTCTTTTGACCCTTTACGCAAAAACCGCCAACTTAGTTTATTAAAAACTATTTAATCCTACTAATATTATAAATGTGAAAGTTTGTGAAGATGGATGGATGGATGGATGGATGGATATTTGTTACTCTTTGACGCAAAAACTACTGAACGGATTTGGATGAAACTTTACAGTAATATCGTTTATACATCAGAATAGCACATAGGCTACAATTTATAAAAAAAAAAAGTATAATGTTGCCATACTATAAGGAAAAGTATCAACTAAGTCGGCGAAAATCCTGTATTATCTTTATTTGTTTGCTTGGGTCAAATTTAGTAATTGGAATTTTACCCCCTTCCTGATGATTGATCTGATATTTGGTATACACTCATATTGTCATCGAGATTAAAAGATAATATTTAAATGATTGTAAATCCAAGATGGCCACCGATACAAAATGGCGAATCACATATTACTTCACAACAACCTCAATATGGGTATCAAATGAAAGGGTTTGATTGGTAGAATGGAGCTCACTATGAAAAATCTAAGATGGCCGCTGACACAAAATGGCGTCTTATTTATTTTTCACAAATACCTCGATATGGGTATCAAATGAAAGGGCTTGATTCGTAAAATAGAGCTCACTATGAAAAATCCAAGATGGCTGTCGCAGCAAAATGGCTGATTACATATTTTGAATATTTTCCACAAATAACTCAATATGGGTAACAAATGAAAGGGTTTGATTGGTAGAATGCAGCTCACTATGAAAAATCCAAGATGGCCGCTGCCACAAAATGGCGAATTACTTATTTTCCACAAATACCTCAATATGGGTATAAAATTAAAGGGCTTGATTTGTAGAATAGAGCTCACTATGAAAAATCCAAGATGGCTGTCGCCGCAAAATGGCGTATTACATATTTTCCACAAATAACTCAATATGGGTATCAAATGAAAGGGCTTGATTGGTAGAATAGGTCTCACTATGAAAAATCCAAGATGGCTGCTGCCACAAACTGGTGGATTACATATTTCCACAAATACCTCAATATGGGTATCTAATGAAAGGGTTTGATTGGTAGAATGGAGTTCACTATGAAAAATCTAAGATGGCCGCCGCCACAAAAAGGTGAATTACTTATTTTCCACAAATACCTCAATATGGGTATCAAATGAAAGAGCTTGATTCGTAGAATAGAGCTCACTATGAAAAATCCAAGATGGCTGTCACCGCAAAATGGATGATTACATTTTTTCCACAAATAACTCAATATGGGTATCGAATGAAAGAGTTTGATAGGTAGAATGGAGTTCACTATGAAAAATCCAAGATGGCCGCTGCCACCTAATGGCGGATTATTTATTTTCCAATAATACCTCAATTTGGGTATCAAATGAAAGGGCTTGATTCGTAGAATAGAGCTCACTATGAAAAACCCAAAATGGCTGTCGCTGCAAAATAGCGGATTACATATTTTCCACAAATAATTCAATATGGGTATCGAATGAAAGGACTTGATTGGTAGAATAGGGCTCACTATATAAAATCCAAGATGGCTGCCGCCACAAACTGGCGGATTACATATTTCCACATATACCTCAATATGGGTATCTAATGAAAGGGTTTGATTGGTAGAATGGAGCTCACTATGAAAAATCCAAGATGGCCGCCACCACAAAAAGGTGAATTACTTATTTTCCACAAATACCTCAATACGGGTATTTAATTAAAGGGCTTGATTCGTAGAATAGAGCTCACTATGAAAAATCGAAGATGGCTGTCGCCGCAAAATGGCGTATTACATTTTTCCACAAATAACTCAATATGGGTATCGAATGAAAGGGCATGATTGGCAGAATAGGGCTCACTATGAAAAATCTAAGATGGCTGTCGCCATAAAATGGCGGATGACATATTTTCCACAAATATCCCAATATAGGTATCAAATGAAAGGGCTTGATTGGCAGAATAGAGCTTACGATATAATTGACCTAAGCGCAGCGTTATTAAAAGCGCGACAGTATGAGTTGGTGCGCTGAAGCGCAGTGGGGAGGAGGGGCGGTCTGATTTTGTACTTTCTGGTAATGCTTTCAGTTTTTATTTTTGCTGCAATTCTATTCAGTAGGTATATAAGCTCTTCAATAACTTTAATAATATACACTACATACTAATCTTTACCTGAAGTTTGACGACTATAAAAACAAAAGTAATTTTAAGTACTTATTATCTGTATAATATATAATATATGTATGCTACACGGCTAATGTGCAGATCCGTTTGTAATGAAATTTGATATGGATAGTCTGAAACCTGGGGAAGTACAAAGGCTACTCTTTATTAAAATTTCATGCGGGCGAAGCCGCGGGCGAAAGCTAGTAGGACATAATTTCTACTTACCTACATATTATATTTGTGATATAAAATAATATAAACTGAGTTGACGGAGCAGGGCAGGGCTCCTATTTTTGGGTTAAGGGTCAAAAGAGAATCTAACATAACCTATTTAGTTACTTGAATTACATATAGTCGCACCTAACCAACCATTTCAATGAAATTCAAATTTGTGAAGACGAAATTAGACGTTTTGGGAGTAGACGTTTTGGGAACTAGTCGTTTTGGGAAAGTGGACAAAATGGGAAATTGACATTTAGGGAATTACCATTTTGGGAAGTGGACGTTTAGGGAGAGTGGACATTTTGGGAAGTTGACGTTTTGAACCTAAAGGCAAGGCCCAAGGCACCGGTCCCGACTGTCATGAAGATCTTTGACAATCGTTATGGGGATTTCGTACACATGACACCACGGACTAAACTAAACCATAGAATGGCAGTCGCTTTGTGGTAAAGCTAATATTCTGTCAAATGTACCTAAGTACTTACTAGAAATAAATGTGAAAAATATATAAAATATGTCTGTATAAAATCCTTGCGTGTCTGAATGACCGGCAGACAACGCACAGCCAAAACTATAGAAGCTCAAATTTGACAAGTATTTTCTTACCATACCGAACCGTAGGAGTGCACCAATAAAGGATTTCTTAAAATTCCCACGGGATCAGGAAATAACCACATAATAAAAAAATAATACAGTACGTAGCTGCGGCTATCGTCTAGTAGTACATAAATCCATTCCTTTTAAAGACAAATTTCTTTTAAAAGACAACTCTTTTAAAAGACAACTCCTACATTAGGAATAAATCCTGTGTCGCGGGGGACTTTACAAACATAGGTACAACTAACGGACTCAATGAACACCCAGACTCGAAACAACAATTTATGAATTACACAAAGTGTTGTCTCGTGTGGGGATCGAACCCACAACACTTCGACGCAGTGTCAAGCGGCGGGGCAGCAGCTTAAGCAGGGCCTCTTAAACCACTACGCCAACCGTGCAGTCAAATTAGTTTTAGTTACTTAAACAAGTTAAACAAGATACTTCAAATATAATGTAAGAAGTATTAAGTCAAGTATAGCCTTTGCAACAAGAAACGCCTACTTTTCACTCATAACTGCAACATTGTTGCCGCAATTGCAAATCGTGGGGTCTCCCACCATCACACACACACACACACACACACACAATTACAAAAACCCACACATATACACAGTAACGCGCACGTGCCTATTACGTAAGACTATGTAAGACAATAATGAATCAATTATGGTTTCCTAGAAGTTGGACTGTCCATAAACAATAATCGTTTTCCTTGACTTAACCAAATTCGGTGTGAAATAGAGCCTTCTTCAAGGAAAGCTTAGGTTGAAAATTATAAATGTGGTTTGCCGAAGTTTTTGTCAATTATTTCTTCGTTTCTTTCATTGTGCTTAACTTCACCCTTAGTGGTCTAAAGAATCGAATGCTTATCTTAATATATAAAATCCTTGCGTTACTGACTGACTGACAGACACGCTACAGCCGAAACTATTGGGCGCAGGAAGCTGAAATTTGGCATGTATGTTCCTTGGGGACCGTAGAGGTGCACTAAGAAGGGATTTCCCGAAATTTCCACGTGATCGGCCAAAACGGGTAAATTTAAAAAAAATGCAAGCGTAGCTGCTGGCGTCCTCTAGTCTATTATAATATTTTAATACTTAAATTAGAAGTGAAGCCAATACATAAGGACTCCCGAAACAATCCATAAATGACCATCTGATTTTAAACTGGATACAAAATAAAGGTATTATTTAAACCAAATAATAATTGATAAACATACTTTTATAATTTTATTATTATACACATAATTACATATATTATAGAAAAATACACTAGAAACAAACTGTAATCCCTTAAAGACTTGTAGTAGATGGGAGTCGAACCCACGATCACTGGCTTAGCATTCAGGGTCATCAGTAAAGCAACACGCCACGCAATCATATTTATTTATTTTTATTTATAGACACACGTCTGTATCCCCGAAGGAGTAGGCAGAGGTGTAATATTACACCCACATTTCGCCATGAATTTTTTTAGGTACTACGTAATAGGGGGCGAGCGACTCCGTGCTGCTGAGAATTTCTTAACGGAAAAACCCAATAACACTTTGCCCGACCCGGAATCGAACCCGAGACATCCCAATCCCACGCGCACATTTATGCCGCGAGACCAACGAGGCAATCGTTTTATAATTATTATACACATAATTACATATATTAAAGAAAAATACATTAGGAACACGCCGTAATACCTTTAAGACTTGTACTAGACGGGAGTCGAACCCAAAACCACTGGCATAATATTCAGGGTCACCATTAAAACAACATGGCACTCAATAATATCATACATACATAATACATATACAATTTTGTTTATACTAGCTAACGAGCTTCGCAATGGACATTCCAAACAGCGTCTGGCCAAGTTGTAGCAAAAACCAGTTGGAAATCGGCACGTGCTATAAGTGTGGGATTTATCATAACTATAAGTATTTATACACCTGTGTTATTATGGCTGGGTATACCCAATTTTCACATCACTGTCAGTCTGGGTATACACGCCGTTTTTTCATGTCATAAGTTACAAATGGATAAGATATTGTTTATAAACGATTAGGTAAAAGAATGCGCAGTAATAGCAACTGTTTTTTTAACAGACTAATGTTTTAAAAGTTTTTTATATATCGCTATTATACGTTATAATGATGTCACTTTGACATGATATTTCTTTTAGGGTATTGATTGTTTTCATCTTTTGAGACAGGACAGAGAATGTGCAAGACCAATAATTATTACGCATATAAACTTAATCATTTACTAGACAAATTTAAGTATTTCGGTAATGTGTGGTTTTTAAATTTAAACAGATACAGTGTTAGATTAGTAGATATTTTGTGATTAAAAATATAATAGGTGGATCATACGCAAAGTTCCTTATGGCGCTGATACACTTGAGCATTCACCTGTAATAAGCATTCTCGCGAATGTTACAAATGAGTGTGTTTTAGCGAGCATTCTCACGAACATTCGGGCGAGCCTTAGAATTTAGATAATACATAGAATTCGCGCTACAATGGCGGTTAAACCCAATATATTTACTTCAATTTGACTGATGATTTCAATCTAGGGAAGAATCTTCGTAGTTTGTCACTAATTTTAACTTGACTAGTGATGGGCTTATTCAGAATAAATATCGATAAAATATCGGTAATGTTTGCAATAGATCCTTAGATTTGGTTTACTCAGAATTAATTTCAATAGAATGTTGATAAATTCTCAATATCGATAAATAACTTTGAACGTAGGAGACACTTGTGTGATTTATTAAACCTGTTCAAATTAAAATCTGCATTTTATGATTTAGAAACGTCATTTGTTTATGTATCTTACTCTTACTCTAGATATAATTCATAAGTGAAACTGAAGTAAACATATTGGGTAAAACTGCTGTTGTAGTGCGATTTCTATATTTATTCTATATTCTACGGACTATATGAATTTAAAGTGTTCGCTAGAATGATCGTGAAAAGCTTTGGTTCGACAAAAAAGAAAACGGCGTATGCTCGCTGTTCTGTTACAAGTGAATGCTCAGGTGTATCAGCGCCATAAAGGTGCTGGACGCAATTGATTGAATTTTTAAAACACTTATTAAAATGAGAAATTTTTGCAAAACTAGCTGCTTAACTAGGTGTAGCACTGTAGCCGCTGATTCAATGCTTATCTTAGGAACATATCAGCAGATAAACAACATAAAAGGCCGGAAGATGAAAGAGGAAGAAGGTTCTACCTTGGCTTTCACTACTCCTACAGAATTAAACCTAATTACAAAAATAGTTTTACCAAGGTCAAGTTAAAACTATTATAGTGTGGTGACAGATTGAGATCACAAATTCCAAATCCCAAAATATAAAATGGAGTAGTGACACCCGTCACTACTCCATTTTATATTTTGGGTGTCGGAAGAGGCGATTAAGGCAAATATACGTAGCAAGATGCTATTATCTCTGCGAAGAGACGGAAAACACTACATCTAACCCTATACCAACCTGTCTGGTATACATACATACATAGTCTCACACCAATATCCCCGAAGAGAGCAGAGGTATATTGCTGCACCTACTTTTCGCCAGATTTATTTTAGTCCCACGTAATAGAGGGCGAGCCTATTGCCGTACCGGGCACATTTCCAGGCTCCGAGCTGCTATTGAAAATTTCCTAACGGAAAAACCCAAAACACTTTGCCCGACCCCGGGTGGGGTCAGGTCGGACTTGAGACCTCCCAATCCCACGCGCATATTTCTGCCGCGAGACCAACGAGGCACTGTCTGTCTGGTATAATAGGCCAATATCTTCCTATAAACTCACAATACTATTGTGATGCAGATTAGGAGATGCCCTGTCTAGCAGCGGACTACGAAAGGCTGTGATGATGATTCTAAATTATACCTAGTTGTACCTTCTCTTGTCTTGATTCATTCTACTAGTAGATAATTATATTCAATCATCGCAGAGCCTAGAAGCTCGAATTATGAAATTCGACCACAAGAATTCTTTATTGACGTAGACATGTACTAGGAAGGCTTTAATTTTATTCACTACCTGTGATGTAGCATCCGTGTGGTGACGGATTAAGAATACGGAATGTCACCACCCCATATCATCCCATGGGTGTCGTAAGAGCCGACACAGGGAGCTTGTTATGCAGAGAACAGCACTGTAAAAGAAGGAAAACTTGATACAAACCATTTACCAACCCATTTGGCCAGCGTGGTGGAGTAGGCCAATCCCTCCTTTCAAAAGAGAGGCCTAGTCCAGCAGTGGACTGTTAAAGGCTGATGATGATGATGATGTAATAGGAGTTAAAAGATTGTTTAAAAAATCGCTGGCTTAGAAGGTATTACAGCTAGTCATTTCGGTATAGAACAGCAGTTATCTGTATTAATAACTTTGTTGCGTTACTGACTGACTGACAGATAAAGCACAACTTTTTTGTTTATCGTTTAAAAAAAAGACAACTCCTGCAGTAGGACTAAATCCTGTGTCGCGGGGGACTTTACAAACAAACAACTAAAGGACTCAACGAACACCCAGACACGAAACAACAATGTATGGATGACACAAAGTGTTGACTCGTGTGGGGGTCGAACACACAACACTCGGTGCAGTGTCAAGCAGCGAGGCGGCCGCCTAAACCACTACGCCAACCGTGCAGTCGAAGGAACTGAAACTACTTGACGCAGACATCTGGAATTTGGCATGTATGTGGCCTTGGGAACTATATGGGTGTACTAAGAAAAGTATTTCAGAAATTCCCGTTAATAATAAAATAAAACATGCGGGCAACTTCTTGTTTAGTTATATAGTCTATGTCACACTTTGCTAGTACATAGGGTTGCCCTTGAAATATCGATAAACTACAAAAAAGGGTTCACAATGAGTTCATATTATTTAATCAACATGTTCTACTATATTTGCATATCATTTAAACACTGATATTGGTCGCTGAAACACCATTGTTATACATATTAAATTCCTTATCAATTTATTTTTATATTTGAATTAAATATACCACATATGTCGACGAAAATACTCTGCATTGTTCATATTATTATATAATAATTATTAATTAGGTATGCCCAATGCCAAGATAAAACTTATTTATTTGTATTGTACATTATATATTTAGATATATCTAAATGAAAAACAATATTATGTTATTATTGCATTTTAGATTAGTGATTTGTATAATCTGATGCAGTCAGAGTTATAACTAAAGACGGACGGTATGTTAATTCCTCTAATATGGTCATAACTCGCTAAAATAAAATGCTTCATATATTTCGTAAATTTGTTCTTTAATGGGCATCTACTCTCAAAATCTCCATTTGACAGGCCCCAACATTGTTCAAATCTTGAGCATGAATTACATTGTGTTTTTACTAAAACTTTAGGATTTCCGCCAATACGTCTAAATCATTTTTTCAGCGAAGTTAGATAATCTTATATCCTTATTATTGAATCTTTCATTTCACTTTTATATTTAAGATGGTATACTGATATCTACTACTTATTATTAAATTGTTGTATAACTAAGTCTATTTTTAATCTAATTGACAGGAATTAATGTTAGTTGTTATATATATATTTTTTTTTTCAAATATTATTTTATATACTTGCATCTTCAGCGGAGGAGTTGCAGGAGATGGTAACAATCATGCATGGTGCGTTAGAGAGGAATGGAATGAAAGTGAATGTAAGTAAAACGAAAGTTATGGTTTTTGAAAAGGAGGAACGCGTTACGGCTTGTAATGTTTTGATCGATGGACAGCGAGTGGAACAAGTGAATGAGTTTGTTTACTTGGGTACGTTGTTTACAAGAGATGATAAGAATGAAAAAGATATTGAAAGAAGAGTTAATGCAGGTAATAGTGTGAATGGAGCTCTGAAGGCGTTTATGAACAGTCAAAACGTGTCCAAAAAGGCGCGTTTGGCTGTGCATAGAGGGGTGTTAGTGCCTACCCTTATGTATGGTAGTGAAAGTTGGGTATGGCAGAAGAGACTTGAAAGTAGAATAAATGCTGTAGAAATGAGAGCACTGAGAAGTATGTATGGTGTGTCTTTGACCGACAGAGTAAAGAATTGTGTGATACGAGAGTGGTGTGGGGTTAAAGAAGATGTAGTGACAAGCATCGAGAAAGGCATGTTAAGATGGTTTGGACACATGTAGAGGATGGATGACGAAAGACTGACAAACAACATATGTAAGGCAAGTGGGAATGGGACAGGACGAAGGGGAAGACTTAGGCGGACGTTCTCTGACCAGCTTGGAGACATCCTAAAAAAAGGACAGGTCAGAAGTAACCTAAACAGAAGAGCATGCATGAGAAACTTGATGGGAGTGAATGAAGCAAGAGAGGTGTGTCAGGATCGTTGCAAATGGCGTTCCGTAGTCTCTGTCTACCCTTCCGGGAAACAAGCGTAAGTCTATGTATGTATTTGAAGAACAAAATTTACAAAGGCTTCCAACACAACACAGAGTTGGTGAAGCCAGTGAAACAAATCGAAGGCTAAGCGCAACTCATTACTACCTACTATATGATGAGCTATAAACCCTCACGTTCTTCTGCCGGCTATGCGGTAGCTTACCATCAGGTGATGGCTGATTCATCTGCTCCGAAAAAAAAGCAAACGAAATACCGTTAGATGGAATGAAGTCACCATTACAGGAAAAGTCAAGCAAATCCCAACTAACAAGAATATACAAATCCTCAATCGTCGAGATACCTAAAAATATATTGAATTAGCTGACCAACGTTTACCTTATTCACGAAGAAAAAAAATTGGGGAAAACTTGTGACTCAAGTGTACCGTTTTTATTGTATTTTATGTAATTTGATTAGATATACATATTAATGAATGCCTGAACACCGGATACCTCTTCGACTTTTCCTTAACCTTGCCATTGAATCCTCAAGGTCTAAGTACCGTTATACGTCAAGTGTGACTCAAATATGATACAAAAAACGTATGCAGTAATAATCGCGTTCGTTCTAGGAAATAGGTTACAAGGAAAGATTGTTTGTTACGTGGTGAATAGGTGATGAATAGAAATATTTACGAAGACTTTACTATTGCATCATCATAATTATGAACAGAGAAATATTTGAGATTTGGCTTTACTCAGTTTAATCAGTCTTTATTTTTTGTATAACATAACATACTTCACGCCTTTTATCCCTGAAGGGGTAGGCAGAATTGTGTATTACACACCCAAGCTTCGCCAGTTATGTTTCGGTCCCAATGTAATAGGAGGCGAGCCTATTGCCATTTACTCGTACCAAGCCAAGCGAGCGATACACACATAACTTCGAAAAGTCAGAGGTGTGTGCCCGGGGTACCTGGGGATCGAATCCGAGACCATTGTCTCGGCAGTCTGTTGCGTACACCACTGGGCTATCGCCGCATTATTTTTTGTATAACTGTGTGAGAAACTCTGGCGTCGAAGTTTAAAGGTCAACCGGAGGCTTCTGCAATGGCTTCATGATTTTTGTTCGAGACAAGAACTGGGAGTCATTCCCGGTCGGAGAAGCAATCATGCTTCACGTACCCTCCGAAGCACGGTAGTCTTGTAAATTCCACAAGTGGGCAACCATATAAAATTACCTTTGCAAACGTTGCTTCAGTTTGCCGATCTGATACGAAAGGCAAAGTCAAGTTACGCTTAGCAGTTAACAAAGATTCAGTCCAATCATCATCAGCCTTTAACAGTCCACTGCTGGACTAGGCCTCTCCTTTGAAAGGAGGAATTGGCCTACTATACCACGCTAGCCAAACGGGTTGGTATAGGGTTTGTATCAAGTTTTCCTTCTTTTACAGTGCTGTTCTCTGCATAATATGCTTCGTCTGTCGGCTCTTACGACACCAATGGGGTGATATGGGGTGGTGACATTCCGTATTCTTAATCCGTCACCACACGGACCAGTCAGTTCAGTCCAATAAGATTATTATTTTTTATGTTTTAAGGCACATGTTTCGCTATCTGCCAGCTGTTTGTTTGAGTAGCCGCGTAACTTCGAGATTTCATCCTACCTATACGAGCTGTAAGAAGACCCTTAACGAAAACTGAAATCCCATGTTGTACCAATCATTATAAAAAATGTTTACTTCGGGCCCATACCTGGGGATACCAATTACTCGTTCAGGAAATATTGAGGCTCAAAATCACCATAACATTTTTCTAATTAGGTACAAAATCGATGCATTTACCACGCTAATTTGTTCTATAGGTGTCCTGTACACCCGTGGATAAGTAGGTATATCGAGCATTGCACGCGCGCACTTTAAATTGTGGTATAAAAATATGTCAACTTAAAAGTTACCCATATATTATTTTGCTTAGTATGACTTAGCATGATGTCGAAAACGCGCAGACTTTGGCTTGGCGATGGGTCTTGTGTCATCCTGTATGTAGGCGAAGTCGACGATGCTCGACCTGTGCAACCCAAAGGGACATTCCACTGATTCCACAGCTTAGATATCATTATCAGTATATTCAAAGCTACTGACTCCGCGATGATGACTTTCAAAGGTCCTCATGACAGCTAGGACAGCTTATCGTGTCCTGCAGTTCTCTTGCAAAGCGCTAATTAATAAATTATTACTAGAAGGGACATGACATAATAATGATGTTATTAATTAGTGATCGGGTGCATTGAATAAACATATTAATTAATGACAAATCTGTTTTCACCATAGGACATGTTTGTGCAATTATGTTTGTGTAATGACATAATATTCTGAAGATTTAAGGTAAACCGATGTATGTGTCACAGTTAACTGTAACACCATTACACAAAGCTTTCATATGTAAATAGATATTTAAAAGAAATTAAAATGTATACTGGGTGTAAGGGACGGTGCGATGTGAATAGGAACACGCAAATTCGCACTATCAGCTGTTACGGCCCTACAGCAGCGGGTGGTAGCGGCAGTGATTACGATGTACTGGTGCACTAACTGTGCTGCGGCCGCGCGCCGTGGCCGATGTCCGCGCCATGTACATGTTTAATTCTTAGAATTTTACAAAAATATCAATGCGGGTCGACTATAGTTACTATTTCATTACATTATATGGCAAAAAAGTGCAAAAGAAAAATAGGAAAATTCATGAAAATTTTCCGGAAAACTCGACCGCCAATGACTTCAGTATCATGTACTGAATCACTGGTATCGGTTTTCGGTACACCGTCCCTGACACCCCGTATTTAATGTCACCTGATGTGTAAAAGGGCGCTTTTCTACTAGTCAAATCAGACACTTTTAATGAATTCTAAAAAACAATCTCTTTCTACGGATTTTAGATTAAATTTACACTAGCAAAGTCTTACTTTTTGCTGTTGAGTACAATCTAGTACGCCCTTTGCATGTCCATGTATTGTGACAAAGAATACTTAAAACCAGTACTAAACATGAGTCGATAACAATAATAATTAAAAAGTATAACCAAGGTCGTTCAGATGAAAAGATGAGACCTTTAATACATCGATAAAATAAACAAGTGTTTTTGCGATAACGATGATAAAACTAGACAATCTAGAAATACCAGTTTCTGACATATTAATCCCCAGCAACCACGCCGTGACCACTGAGATGTACCAGCCGTGATTTATTATTGTACATATTAAATAGACAAATCATTCTCATATGTAGATAATAGATAACGCGCAATTTGACGTATTTACGACGTAGAGACGCAGATAGGTAGGTATGCGTCCAAAGAAGGCGTGAAGATATTTCTTGCTTCTTGCTTTTGAAATGTGGTTGGTTATATATTCGAAGCTCGGCATTTGAAGAGTTTCATTCCTACTTCTTTGCGTGAGAGCTACTACTTACTTGAAGGGGCAGTAGTAATTTTTTTGTATCCTTCGTAACGTCTAATGTTATTTAAAGCTATACTAAACGTGGTATTGGCAGCTGTTATGAATATTGTTGAAGTTACCGACACTAGTCTAAGCCATGGAATGTAGATATCCTTTTGGTTTGCGGACTGCAGTCACACCGAGGTAAATCGTAATATATGAAAGTTTCGAATTTGACCTGTATTACCATAGAGATAATGTATTACCCTAGCTTTTATTTTCGTAAACAGAAGCATCGTAGGTTGCATATTAAACTTAGGTACAAAACTTAGGCGAAGATTAGTTACCTCCTAAACTATTTTCCTGTTGACTTTAATAAGTACTTGACAGCGATATCTTTGATTCCATTCATTATTACCAAATCAGATTGGCAACTCCTTCTTGACTTTTTTGACATGCAATCAAGGTGTTTGTACATTTCGATCATTTCGTTCAATAATAAGTAGGCACTATTGATAACGCATAATGCATTGATCAGTTTTATTCAATACAACTAACCTGGTTTTCTGTGAAAGTAAAATGTGTTGTCTTGCTGTCAGCCGATGTGTTGTCTTGCTGTCAGCCGAAGAAACCGCTAGTCTTCCTAGTCAGTTACTAGGGCTTATATGTCCTTATCTAATTGAATAAAAATATTTTCAGACAACATTTTGATATTTATTTCTACCATCAGACGGCGCTTCGTATACGTCAGGTCCAAACAGCTATCAGATATGTACAGACGCGTACACACTCATGATACGAAAAAACACAGACGTATGAAAATATAGGGGCTTTGACACTTTTGATAGGTTTCTGGACCGCATGCCTCAGTGCTGCCACATAGTGAGCGTCATTTCAGAGGGTCTAGTACGAGTTTGCACTCGATCGTCACGGTGGACGATAGCCTAGTCGACGGGAACAATTTCCATACATTTTCTAAAAGCGGAGAGTAGCGATCGATAGAGTCCGCAAAAATATTTATTGAATTAAGAAAGTAATTATCTTATTATTTATTTTAGCGTTGCTAAGGCTCTTGTAGAGAACAATACGTAGACGTTTTGAGGATTTTCTGCCGCTTAAAGTTACTTTTGGGATGAAAAAAATTTAAAACTTACACTTATTCTGTTCGTTAATGTGTAATGTGATCATACCTTTAGTAACATCAGTGGGCTTCAAGCCGATGGCTTTGGATCGTAATCAGGACGGCGCTAGGATGATGATGATGACTATAGAGCGACATTGGCGTCACGTATAATAAAGAACGAGCATTTTGTATATTTAAATACACACAATAATCTTATACTAATATATAAAGCGAAAGAGTTTGTTTGTTTGTTTGGTTGATCGCGCTAATCTCAGGAACTACAAGTCCGATTTGAAAAATTCTTTCAGTGTTAGATAGCCCATTTATCGAGGAAGCCTATAGGCTATATAACATCACGCTATGAGCGACAAAGCGGAAAAGTAGCCTTAAATAACGCGGTTGTAACTGCGGGCATTTTCTAGTCTGTATATATAAAATTGTTGGGTTACTGACTGACTGACAGCCAAAACTATTAGGCGTAAGAAGTTGAAATTTGGCATGTACGTTCCTTGGAAATCATAGGGTTTCGTAAAGACAAAGTAGTAGAGCCTTGCTGATTTCAGCATGAATGGGCCGACTCGACCGGGGAAGTACTACCCTCTCACAGAAAATCGACGTAAAGTAACAGTACCTAAAGTGTTGCGTTTCGTTCGGTGAGTGAGAGTGCCGAGGACCTATCCCCTATTCCATCTCCCTCATCCCACTCCTTATTCTTATACCGCTCGTCGCTCCCTTTTTCCAACCCCAAGGGGCGGCAACGCACTTGTGACTCCTGCGGTGTTGCTTGTGTTCATGGGCGGCGATAGTTGCTTACCATCAGGTGATCCGTCTGCTCGTTTGCCGCCTATTACCATAAAAAAAAAGGAAGTGATTTCACGAAATTCCCACGGGATCGGGCAAAAACGGTTAAATTAAAAATGTGCGGACGTAGCTGCGAGCTTCCTCTAGTAATGAATATAAATTTGAAAAAATAAAACATATGTCTACCACGCTTTTGTCTTTGTGATTTCACTCTCAGTGTGAGTTTGTTTTTTATTTTAACTATATATTTTATTATGACCGAGCTTTGCTTGGTATTGTTTTTGGGAAATCGCGTTTTTAAGATAAATTCCTAGCTAGATCAATTTATCGCCCAGGAAACCTTCGGCACACAAATTTCATGAAAATAGTTGAAGCCGTTTCCGACATTCAGATTATTAGCATGATTTAAAAAGACCCATAACGAAAATTAACGTCCCATATTGTAATTGGTACAATATGGGATGTTAATTTTCGTTATGGGTGTTTTATTATGATTTTTGTTACACATGTGCAAAAGGAGTAGATTGGTGATAGGTCTTTTGACACGATGTACATATTTATAAGATTTGCTCGTTTCATCATCACATCAGCCTTTAATAGTCCACTGCTGAACTAGGCCTCTCCTTTGAAAGGAGGAATTGGCCTACTATACCACGCTGCCCAAACTTGTTGGTATAGGGTTTGTATCAAATTTTCCTTCTCTTACAGTGCTGTTCTCTGCAAAATATGCTCCCTCTGTCGGCTCTTACGACACCCATGGGATGATATGGGGTGGTGACATTCCGTATTCTTAATCCGTTACTAGTATAGTATTATATTATCTGTGCTACGATATTAATGATACCTACTAAAGTCCCGGTATATGCAAGTATTGCAACACGAGAATTTATGTAAAGCCTAGTTAGCCACAAAGTGACAAAATCGCTATTTACTGACCTTTAAGTATCTCTGTTACCAAGAATACTTTGTAGCAATACTTGGCTGGGACTAGGTATACATAATAACATTGCAATAAATAGATTAAAACATAATAAAATAATTTTATAACTGTTCCGTTGTAAAGTGTAATATTCAATAATAATAACACGTACACACATAGACTCACGCCTGTTTCCCCGAAGGGGTAGGTAGAGGCATATTAAACGCCCACTTTTCGCCAGTGTTTTGATCCCACGTAATAGGTGGCGAGCCTATTGCCGCTTATCGGGATATTTTGTTTGCCAGAGCTTCGTCCGTTGTTCGGCAGGTGCACCACTTGCAGGTGAGGTTGGCTTGGGACCCTAAGTTCTTGGTGGGAACCCTATGCACCCTATCAATAATAATAATACTTTAGTAAGTATTAAAAGATATACACGTGTAATCAAAATGTCTACAGTCTATTTTTATAGTGTAGCATTGATTGACCCTCAAGATCATTTCTGTCAAAATATCTTCCTACACATGTTCCTGTCTAAAGCTGAGCTATGTTCACCCTCAAACGCAATACACTAATAACATCTAAACACAAAATTTTACCAAAGTTATGTTCTAGGTAGCCCACAAGCTCGGCCACCAGTAATAAAACACATTATCAACATAATCATCATCACTGATTAGTGAGAGCTCATTAGCGTGCAATTCGAAATGCCTAAAGCCAGCCAGCCGTAGTCCACTGTTGGATATAGGCCTTACCAATGGCACGCTACTGAGCTCGATACCCAGCTCTTCGTTTCCAGCCGCTGCCAGCCACTTTGCAGATATAGTAACTTCACGAAGCTGGGGGCCGTAATACCGGCCTCTACTCCGTATCAACGCTTAAGTATTATTTGGAACTGATGTGCCGGATCGTTAAAAATGTATATCCGCGGATACGGATATTTTGTGTCAAGATCCGCGGATACGGATACGGATCTTTATTTTCTTACTAAATCAATGTCGGTGCGCGTGACCTTGAAACGATAGTTGACGTCACGCACGCCCAGTGGAACAATAGGCAGATCATGTTTCGTCTTGTATTGAAATTCTATTATTCTATATCTAAATACTCTGAATGGAATTTAATAGTTTTTTAATTCTACCTAACCACCTATAGCATTCCATCCTATTAATTGAAAATTAATAAGGTGAAAGATCCGTAGAAGATCCGCGGGAAAAGTAACGGATACGGATACAGAAACGGATCTTTCTTCTTCCTCGGATATCCGCGGATACGGATACGGATATCCAGAACATCACTAAATTAGAACTATCATCATCAGCCCCTAACAGTCCACTGCTGGACTAGGCCTCTCCTTTGAAAGGAGGAATTGGCCTACTATTCCACGCTGGCCAGACGGGTGGGTATAGGGTTTTTTTCCGGTTTTTCTTCTCTTACAGTGCTGTTCTCTGCATAATATGATCCCTCTGTCGGCTCGTACGACACCCATGGCATGATATGTGGTGGTGACACGGACAGCAAATACACCTACTGCATGAAACTAGTATAACATATTGTTCATTATGTACTATTATAGTAGTATTCGCATGTTTTGCTTTATTTTTTTTCTTTCATTCATTTCCAATCAGTGACGCCAAGTGTTTTGGCTGTGACAGCAATCATGGTACCACAAATTGTAAAATTAAGATTCTGTTTTTAAAAGAATGGCATGAGTTTCTTACAGGCTCGTCTCATAGCCCTACCATCCCGAACCTGGTTATAAAAAAAAAAATTGACGTTCATAAGCGTTGCTTTTGTAACTTATATGAATAAATGAGTTTGAATTTGAATTTGTTCACTTCAAAATTTTACCCCTACTACCTACTTCAAGTTTCTAGCTTCAGTAGTTTGGCCTTCGATGATATCAGTCAATCGGGACAAGTAATTATTTTAAATGAATAAATGATAATGATTACACAATAAAACTGTACAGTTTATTAAATGGATTATCTCATTCAACAACGCATTGCAATACATTTACTTTATTTAATAATCAGTTGTGTTGTTCAACTGGTTTTATCATACCAGTTTGTTTTATCATAACTGTTCAAGGGAGTCCCCGACATTTTAATATTTCTCAGAAAACAATTTTTTATCTAGTTACTATGCAAAAAGCTCTTTAACAACAATTTGTTTTCTTTTTCAGACTTATGTGCGAATCTCTAAAGATATAAGAACAACTATTATAATCACTATTTTGATACCAATAAATTCGTGAGAAATGTTACAACGGGAGCTGTCAGAAGTTAAAAGTGTATATGCAATGCAAAAAATAGAAATAAACGTAATCTTCAAAACGCAATTGTTCAACCTCGGACAATACCATGATACTCACCGTAAATTACGCAATTTTTTGTGTTATCTTATAATATATACCATCTTCGTGTTATGCTAGCTTCTTCATTGTATAATAGTAGTACCTGCTGCATGTCTGAGAGTTCCATATAAAGTTCTCGGAGGAGATGAGAAGTCTGCTAACCTGCACTTGGCCAGCGTGGTGGACTATGACATTACCCTTCTCATAATAAGAAGAGGCACGTGCCCAGCAGTGGCATTTATACAGGACTGAGCATGATGACGACAGTAGTAAGCTAAAGATGTTAAAATCGAAGGCGGTTCCCGTTTTCCATCAAAAGACGCTTTATCAACACATTTCAATATTAATTAATGTATGTATGCAGCAATGCAGTGAGTAGTACTATGATGCTGCATAATAAAATGTATTTAATTAGCTTCGTCTGTCACTTGGTGCGCGGCACTCTTAAGAATATTTCTTTATATATTCACATATCTATTCATTATGCAAGGCACATAAGTGGTGGCTTAAAATGGCACATCAACAGTCGTTTAAAAATTAATCAATGTGTTTTATGGCGCTGAGAATGGAATGCTAAGTAATTATATTCTTTGCAAGAGCTTTGTTGAGATCCCACGCTTGTAGGTAAACTTACCTTGTTAATCTTTTCTCCTAGCGTTATCCCAGTTTCAACCTGGGATCCACTTACTAGTCTAACCGGATTTGGCTGAATATTAGCTTTTCCACAGAGCGACTGCCTGTCTGACCTCCGCAACCCGAAGGGATAGCGATATTCCATGGCTTAGACTAGAATCAGTTTATTTAGAAGGTACTGACGCCCAGTAACGACTGTCAAAGATCTTCATGACATTCGGGACCGACGGCTTAACGTGCTCTCCGAGGCACGGGACAAGCGATAATTAACAATTCAATACGCACATAACTCCGAAAAGTCATTGGTGCGCGCCGTGGATTCGAACCCGATACCCTCTGCATGGCAGTCTGTTAAGTTACCTTGTTAATATAAAAAAGTAACTTGAGTGAGTTCTATCTTGTGGTTGCAGCATCCAAGTATCTAGCTTCGCTTGAGCCGAGTCACTACGACCTGACGCTGATGTCCAACTAAACCCAGATGGATCTCAGCAATCCCATTTACAAACACTGATGAGTCTGATGACTGAACGAATATCTCTATTCTATGATTTCTAACTGTCTGAAATGTCTCCTCAAAACAGATGGTTCAAAGCTGAAATTCCTTAAGGTCAGGAACTTCATAAAGTACCAGAGACAGCGATAGCCCAGTTGAGATAACAACTTGCGGAGGGTATCGGGTTCGAATCCAAGTAAATTAAAAATAGTGTTAGCTCTATGTTCTTTATAAATAGGGGCAGATGAGGGAGTAATGCTTGTTCTGACTGTTACTTTTATTATTATCGTAAATTTGGTGCTATTATTTGTAACTACGTCTATTTGTGGGCTTGTTTTTCAAAAAGCCAGTAATTGTATTTTTATTGTTTTTATTTTATTTTAAATAATTGTTTGGATTTTATATGTTTTTTTGGGGTGGTTTTCTGTATGACAGCGATATCTTGAAATAAAAAAATCTGTCGTCTGTCATCAAAAAGGTATTCACGGAAGACCAGCGTCGTCTCATCTCATAGGTGCTACGGCTAATGCTGAGTGAAAGTGAATACCCTTTTAGCAATGTATAGATACAAATGTGTTCTTCTAGGCACATTTTCATAATTTAATTTCATTTTCAGAATCTTATCAGTTTGCAAATAATCATACAAACACTGTTTCGGTAGCAACAAATAATCAAATATGCAAAACCACCAATACTGACCACGATCACTCTTTATAGTTCATCTGCTGCCAGAAGAAAACCTGTTCACGAAGGTTGCACTTTAATCAAATACAAATCATACAAGACAAACTGGTTTGAAACACTGGAAGTGACACATCATTTGACATATGTATATGCGAGCCAGATATTTGAGACGCTATAACTTAAATAATAAGACAATACATTCATTTTTTTTTTCAAAAGCAGCGACAGTCGAGTGGAGAGACCGACAGACTGCTACGCAGCGGGTCTCGGGTTCGAATCCACGGCACGCACCAATGACTTTTCGGAGTTAAGTGCGTATTAAATTGTTAATTATTTAACAATTTAATACGCAAATTTGTTATTGTTTCCTTGCTTATCGGCGAAGGAAAACATCGTGAGGAAACCTGCAGAGTTCTCCATAATGTTCTCGAAAGACATGTGAAGTCTGCCAACCCGCACATGGCCAGCGTGGTGGACTATGTCCTTACCCTTCTCATAGTGAGAAGAGGCCCGTGCCCAGCAGTTGGACAGTACATAGGGCTGTTGATGATGATTCATATTTGATGACCGGTTGGCGAAACTGGAGTGTAAGCGACCGTTACGCCGAAGGTCACGGGTTCGATTCCTGCTCATGTCAAACATTTGTGTGCATGATCATGGATGTTTTGTCTTGGTCTGGGTGTTTCTATGTATAATAATGTATGTATTTACAAAAAAAAATATGTATGTTTGACCATTGTCTAGTATAAGCTCTGCTTAGTTAGGGACTTGATGGTGTTGTGTGAATGTAGTAGAATATATATTTATTATTTTTTTATAGACACACGCCTGTATCCCCGAAGGGGTAGGCAGAGGTGTAATATTACACCCTCATTTCGCCATGAATTTTCAGGCCCCACGTAATAGGGGGCGAGCCTATTGCCGTTACCGGGCACATCACCAGACTCCGAGCTGCTACTGAGAATTCGGAAAAAACCCAGTAACACATTTGCCCGACCCAGGAATCGAACCCAGGACCTCCGATCAGCAGTCAGAATATATATTTATTATTAATATATCACTTCCTGCATTCTTGACATTGAGAAGTACGCTTAAGATCTGTAGTAGGTAGTTACAACAAAAGTCATTAATAATTTAAGAGCGTTGGGGAAAGCCCGAGCTCAGATTCATAAGAATCGGACTATGAAGGTCGATTCGCGAATCTGTGAACTTGTTTAATGTAAATGCACTTTTAATATATGCGTGATAGTATCGAAATTGCCTATTAACATGTAATTTATGATAATGTTCGTAATTCGTCGAGGAAATTAGCATTTAATAAATAATAATGTTGTAAAAACTGTGTCGATGGGCTAAATAGTTTGGGAAACGTGACTATATCGCGTGATCGGGCATGGGGCTTCGATTCGCGTGTCCCTACCATTAACGGGTCGTTGAGAATATCGCGGTAGTCTTAGTGAATAGGCTCCAAATGCTTCCAGGGGAGAGTCTCACACAAATCCTACGCAAGATTCAACTCCGTCTGTTAGGACAGAGTGACGAAGTAGAGAATAGCTTAAAAAGAAAATCCAACATATCACCACAAAAGCTCATAAGACTTAACTATTGATTTGATAGACATTCCTTTTATCAATATAAATTACTAGCTAACATATCAGACATGGTCTTCAAATGAACTAAAAAACTTTCTTGAAAAAAATATCCTTTTACTGGTCTTTATTTGTCTAGTATTAAAGCGAACAATACAAATTAAAGTTTTGAAACTGGTGGATTCTTCTAAGATTTTTTGCTTAACGAATTTTGATCTTACTAATCTGATAGTAAGTTTATCTATAAAGTAATTTCACTGTACTCCGTACATAAACAATTATATTTATAAATAGCGGTGTTCTGTAGTAACAAACATAGAAACATACAAAGAATCGAAGTGAAAACTTTTTAAATCAGTTTAATTCACCATACGTGAATTTTGCATCGTTAGTTCCTATTTGGAAAGTAATCTTAAGAGATTTATATAATACAAGTCAGTATATTATTCAGCGTATTTACCGTACTTTTCCTTGGGCTTGAAATAAATCCTGTGTCTTGCGGGACTTTACAAACATTCAAATCATGATCTCACAAAGTGTTGTCTTCGTACGGAATGGAATCTACAACTCGCGGCATAGTGATAAACGGCAAGGCGGCCGCTCCAATCACTACACTGTAAGAAAGACAGGTTTAGAGTAGGTATCAGTATGATTACATTGACCATATCGTGATTTGCACAGGCTTGCACGGGTGACGCAATGTACTGACCGATCTTCGATCTTGTTTTTATTTCTTTAAGGGACAAATGAGTCATCGGCAGAACAATGTTTGCAGTACTGTTCTTGGTGTCTGCTTTCCCAATGTTGAGCATGACCACGAGAGGCCTATTAGGACCAGTGTCTGGAAAAGAAATCCAGCATCAATCAGCATCCAGCACACTAAATCAATCCACTAACCATCATCCTCATCATACTGTCGTTATCCCAGTTGCATTCAAGGCTTAAGCGTTGGATGCGCTGGTCTGCTTTCTAGTCCAACCAAATTCGACAGAATTTTAAGTTTTGTCACGGAATTACTGTCTTCGGAGCTCCGTAACTCAAAGGGATATCTATATTCCATGATATAGACCGAATTCAGTACATTCGAGGGCACTAACTCCCTATGACGACAGTCTAAGATCTTCGTGACAGCCGGGGTCGTCAGCTTAACGTGTTCACCACAAGGCGACCGATGATGAATGTTGAATGTTATTACACACACGTCTTTAAAAAGTCAGAAGTACAATCAAACAAGTCGGCGCTGGACCAGCTTGAAAAAAATCCCTTGGCTCGCTCATAGAGTCGAGGCACACTAGAAACTGGTTTTGTATACGAGACTCAATGAGCGTGTTAAGTAGCACTGGAAACCACGATGTCTTGCTTAGCGATTCTCGTCCTTTTGGTGGTCTAGCGGGAAGTTGTTCGACTGTACATGCCATGGAGTTGAACTCGATACCCACTGCATGGCAGTCTGTTAGTTATTTTTTTATTGGTATTTGTGGCTTACAAAGTGTTGCCTCAGATGGGAATCGAACCTACGGCCCACGACTCCCTGGCAGCGGCTAGGCTCCTTATTGAGTTATGTTTTACTTTGCTAGGTTACTTAATCGAATTAATTTAAACAGGTATAATCTCTCTTTAAGCACAGATAATACTGACCTACCCATTTTTTATTTTCCCACGTAAGCAAATTTTGCACAGCTAAGTATGTGATATATCTTTCAATAATACAGGTACATAAATCATCCTTGTAGCGTTATCTCAGCTTCAATCTGGGGTCCGCTTTCTAGCCTAACCGGATTTGGCTGAATATTATCTTTTCCACAGAGCGACTGCCTGTCTGACCTCTGCAACCCGAAGGGATAGCGATATTCCATGGTTAAGACTAGTGTCAGTTTACTCAGAAGGTACTGACGCCCTATAACGACGATATTAATGACAACTGGGACCGACGGCTTAACGTGCTCTCCGAGGCACGAGACAAGCGATAATTAACAATTCAATACGCACTTAACTCCGAAGTCATTGGTGCGCGCTGTGGATTCGAACCCGTACCCTCTGCATGGCAGTCTGTTGGTATCTCCACTAGGCTATCGCTGCCCTAATACAGGTACATAATTAATACAGATTTTTTATCTTTAGATGTTCAGCTGATAAACAGAAACCAGTTTGGTTTATGTGCTTGTAATTCTTATTATTTTTGAATATGTAAATAGGGTTTTTTGCTTTGGTCTCTCTAGAAACTGGTTTGGAGAGGCGCGGCTTCAATATGCGATTCCTTATGTAATTATTCCATATCAGTTGTTATGATAACGATTTGTAATTAACGTAATTATACGTTGGTGTATGTAATGGTGCTGTATTTGTATATACAGCGTGTATATGCACGTGTTGGATGTAATAATGCAAGGTTTATGAGCACTGTATGTATTATAATGACATTTTATGACCTTCCGATGATGTATATTGTTATCTATAAGTCTATCTGTACGATTTGTTTTTACGGAAAGACAAGTCCCCTAGCAATAATTCGTGTATCGCAAGGGACTTTACAAATTACAACGCACCGAAAGGTCATCTAGACAGACTCGAAGCAATTATTTGTAGAGCACACTAAGGCTTTACTTAGTAGAGATCAAACTCACACAACAAAGCCTCTTACTGCAGTGCTAAAAGCACCAAAAAAACAAATAAAATCTATCAAACATCAACATTTGTGTGTCATTAAATTTTCATCATCATCATCATCATATCATCCGAAAGACGTCCTGTTATATATGTAAATATCGGTTTCCAAACGAATATCTATGTTCTATGTTCTGTACTTCTCATTTCAAATTTCAGTAATATACTACCATCCAAACGCAGTGGTGGTTTTATTATTCGTAGATAGAACACGTCCACTGCTGGACATAAGCCTCCCCCAAGGCTCTCCACATAGACCGATCCAGAGCCGCATCCATCCGCTGCGCGCCAAAATTATTAAATTTTAGTTTAATCTTAATCTGGCAATGCACTTGGACAGCTAGAAACATTCTTTCTAAGCATAGTAGAGGGGGCCTAAGCAAGAAGTGGAAGTACAATTGTTCCGGAGACTGATATTACTCCTACTTTAGCTATACTTAGCATATTTATAATACTCATGTGTGGTGTACACATAATGTTTTGATCTTGTGATTGGAATGGCATTTTTTGTCTTGACATAGATAAGTGGATAAAAAGGCGAGACACAATCATTTAACCACATAACCAGGAACCACACTACTGAGAATAAAAAACCCATAACAATACTTAACCGACTGCCCCAATTATAACCGCAAGTTTATATCACGAGACTTAAACGTTACATAAAAACCGCTTCATAGATCTGCCTTCATATCAAGTGTTAGCAATCCAAAACACGACACACCTCCGAAGTGACGATGCGCGGTAAACCCCGCACAGCGCGGTTTTCCCGCGGTGTTTCCCGCACTCACCTGTTACTTTACCAATACCAAAACACAATAAAAACCATTTACACGACATTGAAATTTGAACCTTAAACTTATAATTATAAAATTGGAAATTGGGTCTTGTTAAATTACCTGTTGCGTCGTTTTAAGAGTTTGCACATTGTTGCCGACGCATGCATGCGTTGCTGCATCGGTCGTTGAACCCAGATAGTGCATCGGTATCACAGTAACCGTGCCAACAACTGAACATGACTATTCCTTTATCTGATACGGATTTGTATAATACGGTACTTTGTGATAGAGTTATGGGCGATGCAATCTGGAAATGGCTCGGTTATATTGTCCATGTTTGGCTATGTTTAGACGTGTTATGTGCTTCTTACCTTGCGAATAAGAAAAGGTGAACTCTTAGTAATTTCTGAATAATGTGGCCAAAGAAATACTAGTTTAATGATAAGCGATTGCATGTATCTTCTTTGAAATACCACTCTCTTACGCCATATGATTCCATGGTAACTTTTTCTGTATTTGAGCGCCGAAGATACGCAAACCTATCTTCTATCCCTTTTTATACGATGTTTAGAGGCTCGTATGTTTCATTTGCAGTGCAATTTTCACGCACGGGGATACTCAGGGTAACCCGAGAGATTATTGGTAGTCAAGATTAAAGCCATCTCTTTTACCCTTCTTGCCAGACAGCAGTAACATTGCGACTGCATGGATAGCGTAGAGGTATTCGCTCGGCTTCAAGTGTTGCGGGCTTAAGAGATAGAACGAAATTGAGTGTAATCCTAAAATATTTGTACCTAGAGCAGGTCTTTCAATAATAGAACGCAGTGTTACTGGTTTGGTGTACTTTATTAGACGTTGGTATTTTGTTTCACACAATGTTAAAGTTTTTATTACTTTATCGTGAGAGTGTGTAGTAAGCTTTGATGTCGCGTTTCTAGACCGCCCGAAGGCAACGATTAAATTCCTGAGACAAAAACCAATGACGATGGCTTTACGTGCCTTACAAAGCACGGTAGCTTGCTCTGTTAGATATAAATGCCACCAATCCCACCCATCCAATTCTCATCGAGATCTTTTTGTTATTATGATATTGCGGTCAGACCAGGCTTAATTTTATTGATTTATTAAATCGAATGGCAAGTCAAATCCCGCCTAGAGCGCTACAGTAATATCCTAGTTGACATCTGACCCAGATATTGACCACGAGACTTCGAACAGTTTTCTTTAGATCTATGTCACGTGACGGACGTACCGCATAGGTCAGGCTGAAGAAACATCAAATAGGTAAAGAACCCGAGCTGATTCACTATCACGGACAGGTTAAGTACCCGCCAAGGTATTCACTAATTCACCAACTGCTTGGCACGTGATTTGAATGTTTACATTATTCATATACCTAATTTGATTTAGGCACCAGGTTTTTATAAAGTAGTTGAACGCGTGCGGTAATTTACCAATGTAAAAAAATGTAGAAAATTTGTACACTTCACGTGATAATTAAAAATACCAACTTATTATTTCAGCGGTAGACGTTGTCCTACCGGTCCTGCAAGTCAAATTTGGTGGCACACCGACTGCAGCGCCGAATGGCGACCTAAATTTTTTTTTAACTAACCTAACCTAACCTAACCACTGCTATATAGAAAGGGGTTAACTATAATGACCACCATAAAATGCTTTGATACCCTTAGTTCTCTAACTAACTAAAAATATATACTTACTTAACGGCAGAAAAATAAAGTCTAAAATTACAATAGTACTAGCTATTTTAGTCACGACTGCAATTCAAATTGTATTCGAACACCAAATGTAGTAAATGATCACCAAATAAATAGGTTATATTAGGTTCTCTTGTGACCCTTAATTCAAAAATAGGCGCCCTGCGAAGCAGGGCTCAAGTAGGTGGTGTAACCAAATCCAATTTATGTGTTGGTATTTCATACAACTAACAAAAAACTTTGGTTATAATTTTACATTAAAATGCTGATTTCATTGAATTCGACCCCACGGCGCACACTGACTAGCTGAATCTACGTGCGTAATGCGTATTAAATTGTTAATTATCGCGTGCCCCGTGCGAGAGACCTCGAAAAGCACATTAAGCCTTCGAACTTAACGTGCCTACTTGCTTTGCGAGGACCTTACTCTCGGAGGTATAGAGCAAGCGACGAAACTGAGATGATCATGACAGCCGGGACCACAATCATTATAGAGCATCATTTTGTACTTTTGAATATTCTGGTACTGCTTTTGGCTATGAAATATCGCTAGTCCCTTGAGTTGCAGACTTCAATCGGCAGTCACACCGCAAAAAAACTGAAATTCTGCTATATCATGTATATCGGGGACTATGGTGAAGATACTTGTGATACTTTCGTTAGAAATATTTTCTCATACGCCGCTTAACTGATGCACTGACCTCTGCAAGACAAAATTGACTTTATTACACAATACAGACGTAACATACGGTCAATTTCGTTGATAGCTGTGAGCTGTCTGGGATGATTATGACTCAGACAAGTATCATAGCAATCTTAACTCGTTGGTCGGAAAATTGAGCCGAGAAATTATTCTCTATTGCCTTATTGATGAGTAATGGGTTAAATGCGTGATAGTGGCTCTATTGTCGTGGTAATGATGATAGTTGAACAAATCAAGGGTTTTATTAAAAGTACTTGCGAAATGTTTAGTTCCTTTTAAAATTTTAATTCTTCGTATTATCTTTCTTGTGATTCAATGTCGAAGTCAAAGTCACAATAAACATTCACTTAGGTAGGTCACAATGTGACGCTTATGAAATATGTAATGTAATTAGCCCCGGGTTGCCTTTCTTGTTTGAGCGACTGCCTGACTCAAAGTCAAAATCATTTATTCATTTAGTCCACAAAGTGACGCTTATGAACGTCAAACATTAAAGTTAATTACTAGATGATTCTACATTTACATTTACTGCTACGTTCGCGATGCAATAGGTAGAACAACGAGAAAGAACGGGCAATAAAACTCGTGGCCACTCTTTTTAACTGCCAGTATAATGGTTTTACATGTTATCTTTGTAAGGAGCTGTAACTTTTTCTTATTGTGAGTTATCTACTAATGCAACATTTAATAGTTATTGATATCATACTCAAGCAATAAATTATGTTCATTTCGTAAGCCTCCCAAAGTAAATATGGTGAAACAGAAGCATCCACTTACGTCTTTACGACTGACCGCCACAACCCAGAAGCAATAGTGATATTCTATAGTTTAGACTGGTATCAGTTTATTTAGAGGCACTGGACTTCCTATAACTACTGCCAATGTTCTTCATGACAGCCGGGACCGACAGCTTAACGTGCTCTCCATGGCACGGTGCAAGGGATGATTCAATACCCACATAACAATGGTGCACGCCGTATGTTGGAACCCGATGCCGGCATGGCAGTCTGATCGTACCTCCGATAGGCTATGGCTGCTTTATTTGATTTTAGCTGAAAATAATAAACACCCTTACAAATGTGAACCGTTGTGCGTATTAGTAGTCCTCTACCGTATACAGTTACGGCATCTGTTTATGGTGTCCATCACAGGTGTCCGGCCTTATCGCTATTCTAAAGCCACACACGTTAATTCACTTTTACTTCGTTTTCTCCAATAAAGTTAGCCTACAGTTAAATGTCCATAGGCAAAGTGCCAAGTGATACGTAAAGAGCTATTTTCTGAGACATAGATGGATAGGAAAAGGAATTTAATAGCTCACGTTATGCCTCTACGATAAAATAATGAAAACATTTACATTAATTACATTAAGAGCAGCGATAGCCTATTGGAGAGATCGATATACAGCTACTTAGGTTTAAATCGAGGTGCACCAATAAGTTAACGAAGTAAATTATTCGCTTGGTAAACGGTGAAGAAAAACATCGTGAGGAAACCTGAATGTCTGATTGTTCTCCGTAATCTTAATATATAAAATCCTTGCGTTACTGACCGTAGACCCCTACGGTCCCCAAGGAACATACATGCCAAATTTCAGCACTAAGAAGGTATTTACCGAAATGCCCACGGGATCGGGCAAAACGGGTAAATTAAAAAAAATTGCAGGCGTACCTCCTGGCGTCCTCTAGTGTTTTCTAAAGATATGTGAACCCGTCTGCGAACATGCAGATTGGTGGAATATGGCCTTATACTTATCATAATGAGAAGACGACATGCCCAGAGGGGGGATAGTTTATATACAAGGCTGATGATGAAGATGAGTAGTTGTAATTCAATACGTTCTCTGCTAATACAACTGGCAACGTAGCACGGTAGCTATCTATTCAGGTTAGACATTAACAACGTTAAAAACGGTCAGTAATTTTAATTATTTAAAACTATATCAGCACTGCCTCCGTGGTCCAGTGGCTATCCACTGGACGTATGCGACTGCTGGTCGAAGGTCCCGGGTTCGATGCCCGGGTCGGGCAAAAGTGTTACGGGGTTTTTCTATTTTACATTCTCAGTAGCAGCACGGAGTCTGATGATGTGCCCGGTAACGGCAATAGGCTCGCCCCCTATTAGGTGCGACCTAAATATTCATAGCGAAATGTGGTTGTAAATATGCATACACCTCTGCCTACCCCTTCGGGGATACAGGCGTAAGTCTATAAAAAAATTATATCTCAGCAGACCGAACAAATTCTAACCAGATTTTGTAAACATCTTTCTGGACAAACAACATTACCGTCTTGTTTTTGCACGTCATTGATTCGTTTTGCATAATTTACATCCATATGAGATATTTTAAACCTTGTAGGTAACATCTTGAGCAAGTTCTTATGACGTCGTCTAACGTCAATGTGATAACTACGACGTCACGAGAAAGCGATGCAGCCTCTTTTGACGTTGACTCTTGCATATTCATCTGTATTGCGATCATTTATGTTCTATCAGTAACATGGTGACGTAAATCTGGTTAGTTCATAAATACGAAGCATTGGAGGTATACCTATCTCTAGTCAATACCTATAACATAACTTTACCCCTTTATGCCCGAAGCCCGGTAGGCAGCGGTGTATTACATACAACACTTCACCAGTTATGCATCGGTCCAAATGTAATAGGAAGAGAGCCTATTGCCATCTACTGGGCACACTATTAAACGAGTGATATTAACATTTTTAATGCACACATGACTTTGAAATGTCAGAGGTGTGTGCCCAGGGTACCTGGGGATCGATTCCGAGACCATTGTCTCGTCAGTCCGTTACGTACACCACTAGGCTATCGTCGTTAATATAATCTATGCTAATATAATAACGCTAAAGAATTGCTTTACCCATCAAGGGCAGCAATGCGCTTATGACTCCTCTGGTGCTGAGGACGTCCATGAACGGCAGTAATCGCTTACCATATCAGGCGAGCCGTAAGCTGGCTTGCCTCGTATCTCATAAAAAATGCTGTTGTACCTACCCTACGTTGCCTTATGTAGCCTACGTATTTTTTATGCCGATAGCAAACAAAGTTTCGAGTTGGTCGGTTCAGTACCTAGACCATTAAATCGTAACCATCAAATAGATTTACTTTAAAGAACAATGCCCATTTTTCTTAGAGATGCCGGCCCAGATGTGGACAGTCAAAAATCGTAGTAGTTGTTATTGCATTCGATAAAAGAGTGTTAAACTAGAATTTTGAGATTGATTAGAGGTCCATCACATTCATCGTTTTATTACAAGAAGTACTTTTATATGCTCACAAAACATTAGGTGTGTACCCACTTTTATTAGGATAGTTAAAGTATTTCGTAGTTTTGCTTAGAAAGGAATGAGTTAATCATTTGGTAAGGGTAGAAATCCGAAAGAAAAAGCCAGAAGTCGTAAAAGATCCAAAAACATAAAAAGCATTCACAATGTGCACGAGCAAAACAAATAGGTAACAAACAAAATAAACTGAATATGACGTTATTGACATTTACTCAAGAGTCAAAAAAGTGCTGCCATTTTTCAGTTTTAAATGATATTGATTAATCGATATGGATTTCGGACATAGGTTATCTATATATTTGGTTCAAAATCGAACTTATTTGTAGTTAATCGCATATATACCTTAAAAATACACACATTTTAAATGTTTAAGGACCAAGTAGAGATTTGCTATTAACTCAAATCATTTTGAGTAGAGAAAACGTAAAATCGATAAAGAAGAAGTGATAATCGATTTAATATTATGATTTCTTTACTGGCAATTTCTGATCTATTACGTATTGACTATTTAGACGTTAACACTTCTTTTTAAACCTATTTATTGAATAAGTTTCTCGGCACACCTTTAGTAAGGCCTATAAATTAAGTTATAAATAAAAAGGATTATTCAATAACTAATTTAAACTTTATTGTGCTGTTCATGAGTTCCAAACTGGGCCAGAAATGGGCATTGTTCTTTACCTTCACCTTTATAATAATTATATTAATCTTAGTAAAAATTTATTCGAAGAAGGAAATTCGATGAATGATTCCTTCCTCTTATAGACGCTTCGATTTTCGATTGGTTTTCAAAACGTAAAAAAATAACAAGTAATTATTTCCATAGTCATCATCATCATCAGCCTTTAAAGTCCATTGCTGGACTGGGCCTCTCCTTTGAAAGTAGGAATTCGGCTACAAAACCACGATGGCCAAACGGGTTGGTATAGGGTTTGTATCAAGTTTTCCTTCTATTACAGTGCTGTTCTCTGCATAATATGCTCCCTCTGTCGGCTCTTATGACACCCATGGGATGATACGGGGTGGTGACATTTCGTATTCTCTTAGTCCGTCACCACACGGACAATATCCAGAAGGCGGACAATTTCCATAGTACGATATCCAGAAACCCTGCAAGCATTACAGTTATTTTAAGCTTTATTGTGGGAATATGCACCTAAAGTTAGCTGACATTTAAATATTCTCAGAATAAAACTATATTAAATATGGATTACACCTATTCTAATATACTGCATTTTGATATTTCCCTTGGGGATAGAATCACTACACTTGAATTTAAGGCAGGTAAACACTTTTTGTCTACAGTTTTCGTCATAGGTAAAATTAATCTTCTTAACATCTCAAAGTTTTCCTACCAATTTTCTTACCCTACCATCCATGTAGGGAGAATCCCATATCCAGAAAAATGCAAAATAGTTTTGATCAAGGATGTGCGAAAGAGATACCCATAACCTTATAGGTTGATGATGTTTTCTCTTTCTGAATATTATATTTATGAGCCTACTTTGTTTCCTACTGCTGGGCAAAGGCTTCCCCTGCTAACTTCCACCTGTAGCGATCGCATGCTATTTCGCAAGCTAAATCGCATGCGATCGCGACCATCGAGCAATCCTTATAAAAAGCTGCTAATTCACCCCGCTATCCTTCTAGTCCTGCCCTGTTCGAGCTTCTTGCTATGTCTTCTCGCTATGTATGGCCATCCACTTTGTGTTTGTTCCCAGCCATAGTGATTCTGGCATTTGGCAAACGTGGCCCACCTAGTTTCATTTTATTTGGCAGCTGGGTGGCTTAGTCTGACAATGTGTGGTTTTAACGTATCTGGATAGAGCTCTGAAAATCGTGCATCAACAGCCCTTTATACTGTCCCACTGCTAGGCAAGGGCTTCATCTTACTATGAGAAGGGTAAGGCCATAGTCCACCACGCTGGCCAACTACGGGTTGGCAGACTTCACATGTTTTTCGAGAACATTATATATAGAGAACTCTCAGACATGCAAGTTTCCTCACGATGTTTTCCTTCACCGATAAGCAAGCGACAATTACCAATTTAATACGCACTTAACTTCGAAGAGTCATTGGTGCGTGCCGTGGATTTGAACCCGAGACCCTCTGCGTAGCAGTCTCTCGGTTTCTCCACTCGGCTATCGTAAATAGTAACAATTCTAAAAACGGGCAGCGCGATCGCACGGTGGTAAACAATTACGACCAAAGGAATAACAAGTGCGTTAGCAGCCTGGATGGAAAAGGAATATGAACAGGAGCGGAATGAGGGAGAGGGTAAACGAAACGCAACATTATATAGATATATTACTAGATGAGCCCGCGGTTACACCCGCGTTATTTAAGGCTGCTACTGCTCCGCTCCCGTGGGTCATAGCGTGATATTATATAGCCTATATAGCCTTTCTCGATAAATAGGCTATCTAACACTGCAAGTATTTTTCAAGAATTTTTCAAATCGGTCCAGTAGTTCCTGAGATTAGCGCGTTCAACTAAACAAACAAACTCTTCAGCTTTATATATTAGTATTAGATATATACTATAGCTTTATATCGATATTTTCTGATAGGTGTAATAAGAAAACAAACAACATAATAATATATAACCAAAGCAGAAAATTTTAGGTACTTATATATGATTTATTTATTTATTTATTTATTTAGGACAACCAGTAGTTGTTACATTGTAATTAATGATAAAAGACAGAATTGATAAGATAAAAAAAACTAAATGTACAACATTCTAAGGTGTCACAACAAGCACCAAAAGGTAACATTTATGTATAAGTATAAAAGAAAAACAGACAATAAAATATTAAGTACCTAACTAAAAACTAAATTGGACAACACAATGCGAAAAGAAATGAAAAAAGACAATTAGACAATTTTAATAATAAACTTAAATATTGATAAAATGATTATATGAATATATAATTTTCTGAATCAATTGTATTCGCATGACTAGTTTTTTAATGCATTATTCATCAGTGCATGCAGTACAAAAAATAAAGATTTGTGTGAAGAAAAAATGAGATCACCATTTCGTTTCTCTTAACAAATGATTTGAATGTTTGTTGTTATTTAAATAATTAGTTACAACGTCATACGTTGACTTTAAATTACTCGTGGAAATTTCAAATATTTTGTCATATTTCTAATCACAAAAACTGCTTATATTGCTCAGGGTCCCAATTCCGCTAAATAAATATAGTCGCGATATGATGTCAGTGTCATGCTTACGTCACAAAAAGCGTATTCTTCTAAATTATATGATATTTGAATGAAATCGTAACGAGATCGTATGTGTCAACGACGAACTGTTTATTTTAAATTATACGATAATGACATAAGGTTATCAGAATACCGCTTTTAAATCCATTCAAAATATGATATCAATGTCATATAAAAATAGCAGAATTGGCCCCCAATAGCCAGATAGCCGTTGAGTCGCATAGATTATTGCAGGTTAGATAATGTCCGCTTTATAACTACAGAATAAAGAAAATCTAGCGCTCATCGAAGGAATAAGAATGTTGACCTTCGATGTATGTTTATTAAGTTATTTTTATTTAAATTAGAGCAAGAATACCCAAAAATTCAATCAACTTTCTTTAAATTTTCTATGTATCTAATATTGTAAAGAAAACTTAAAGTTAGAACAAATTGTAGTCATCATCATCAGCATTTAAAAGTCCACTGCTGGACTAGGCCTCTCCTTTGAAAGGAGGAATTGGCCTACTATACCACGCTGGCCAGACGGGTTGGTATAGGGTTTGTATCAAGTTTTCCTTCTCTTACAGTGCTGTTTTCTGCATATATGCTCCCTCTGTCGGCTCTTACGACACCCATGGGATGATACGGGGTGGTGACATTCCGTATTCTTAATCCGTCACCACACGGACATTGTAGTAAATGACATTTATTGACAGAAATTATTAATTACAGTTTTACCTCCATAGTGAAAACTAAATATATGTATGTTTATGTATTTCCCATCGGAACTAAACAGTCGTTTATTAACCAATTAACATAAAGGAAAACAACACAACCGTCTATATCTTAAACGTTAGCAAAATATGCGCATGGGTCAACCCACAGACACATTCTCAATGGATGTGGCGCACGCGATGAGGAAAACATTTTGTTACAGCTACCAGTTCTAATACCCATATATAGAATAATTATGTAACTGACTCAACACTTGATTTATATAGATTTATGTGAGATATACATATATAATCATCACTTGCCAAGTCACTAATGTGTAGCGCGCAAAGTAAGAGAGATAGACGTACAGTGTCAACTGCTGCGATGGTTGACAAATTTTTGCTTTGTGGGGTACATACTTTAGAAATATTTAAATGGGCACTAAAAACATACAGATACGGAATAAAAATTTATTGATCGCATGAAATCTTGGACCCGTCATCAGACATATGACTCCAGGTCGGGTGCTCCGACAGTGGCAAGGAACTACTAAATGATGGGTATGATTGATTTCTGAGACATAGACCAAATACAGAACATAATATTTAGTTATTATTTAAATTAAAAAGGGGTAGAGCATTATGTAGAGCGATCAAAGCTGTAGCCGTGTTTTAGCAGTCCGACATGGGTGGCTAACAGTTTTAGATATAGTCTTATGTTGCGTTCATGTGGATGCTGTGTCTAGATCAGAAAAGAGAAGAGGCGAATACGATTGCTCTGATGTATAGATATTGCGGTAGATGTCTAAAAAACATCATGACGTAAACTGTAATGTTTAAGAGGTCTCCTTTAAGTAAATGCCCACGCTTAGTAGTGAGGGAGTATATGAACTAGCCTGATATTGAAATCATAACTTCTTCTAAAGGAAATATATATATGTGTGTGTTACGCAATAAATCAAACTCAAATATTGTCAAGAGAGTATGTACACGAGTGACATTAAATGCGTTTTCCTTATTGTTTGACAATTTGTAACTTTCACTTACTTGAAAGAAGTTATGTATGTAGTGTTACGGTTCCTTAAATATATTCATTCATATAAAATATATTCCATAAGAAGTATCTCTTTTGTATTTATTGAGAGAATTGACAGGAGTTTGTTATACACATGAAAATTGCACTAACTGTATGTATTTTATGTGCGTCATGTAATGGGTAGTCGGGAAATTTTAATATTATTTCTAATTCTTTTATTAAAAAGCGCTACCTCTTACGTGAGCCTCTAAGTAATCTTTATCACGTAATCTTGGTAGATCGTAATTGGTACCTTACCGAATCAATGGCAAGGAAAATATGGGAAGAACAGCAAATTAGGGGTAAGTCTAGTTCTCTCACTAAATAAACAAACAACATACATACTGTTACATTACGTTCACATTCGGCGAAAGGGAAGGTATACTTATCACCTCAAGCTGCGAGAATTCGTGACGAAGCCTAGAAACTTAACTGCTCATACTTCATATTCATCGTGATCGTCTTAGCTTAAAAATATCCAAGGCTGAAAATAGGCCTCTCCTAAGGCTCTCTACATAGACCGATCTTAAGTCGCCTGTATCGAACCACTTCTCGCGTTCCGAGGTTCGTTGGTACACCTTGAGACGACCCTACCTCTGCTGCTAATTCTTTATTGTACACAAAAAAAAACACAATAGGTACATGAAAAGACAAAAAAATAAACTTATAAATTATATGTACAAAGGCGAGCTTAACTCAACACTGAGTTTTCTACCAGCAAACCTTTGAGACTGGAGATTCGATGTGAGAGGTAAGAGTAATTGCGGTGTACAAAATAATATTTACATAAAAATAGGATACCAATAATATATAAATAAATAAACTACATAAAATAATATTATATATATAGGAATTTAAACTTTCGTGGTCACTATAATTACTTTGTACTGTTCCTACGGGATATATACTACGTAGGTATATATCCCGTAGGAACAGTACAAAGTAATTATATATATAGACTACATAAATATATAGTATAGGTACATAAAATACTACTAATACATATGAGAAACAGTGTTATCTATAATCGATAGATAGTGCCTCTTAACATTCATCTTGAACACTGCTAAGGACGGGCTAGCGCGAATGTGATGTGGCAAAGCATTCTACAGGCGGACAGCATAGACAGAGAAAGAAAAGTCGTATACAGTGAGGTATGAGGAGGCGTGAGTAAGAGAAGAGAGGTGGCTAAGCGACAGGGCGTATCCCGCGGAATAAGGAATCTAATAGTTCTAGAACAAGAGGTCCAATTTCTCAGTTTTTTGCACTTCTTACGAAAACTCATTACGGTCCAACCTCTCCGCCAATTATTGAGACTGATGCACTTTGTGTAACAATGTTCCGGATTATCCGTAGCGTGAAACGCAGTTGGCATATTTAAACAAGATATGAAGAGATATTGGATAGCATTTCCAATGACCTGCCGTCGTCAGATTTTCGCTACCCAAAGGAGTGTTTCTCGTCTAACTAGATAAGATCCAATACAGTATCGTTGGTCTAGCTTGCGGGATCCGTTCTCTGCTGCGACGTCGGATGCCTGGCCACAACTATAGAGCCTAATAACATGTGCCACCAATAACTTAATATTTTTTTAATTATACACAAATAGACCATAGAACAGCGATAACCTAGTGGAGATACTAACAGACTGCCATGCAGAGGGTATCGGGTTCGAATCCACTGACTTTTCGGAGTTATGTGCGTATTAAAGTTTTAATTATCGGTTGTCCTGTGCCTCGGAGAGCACGTTAAGACGTCGGTCCCGGTTGACATAAAGGTCTTTGACAGTCGTTACAGGGCGTCAGTACCTTCTTAATAAACTGACACTAGTCTAAATCATGGAATTTTGCTATCCCTTCGGGTTGCAGACGTCAGACAGGCAGTCGCTCTGTGAAAAAGCTATTATTCAGCCAAATCCCGTCAGACTAGTATGCGGACCCCAGATTGAAACTGGGATAACGCTAGGAGGTTTATGGGGATGATGATGACACAAATATACAACAATTCTGAGTGATTTATAAGTCTGATGCTTTATGACAACAAAAAAACGCAAAACTGCGATAGATTACCAGTTTGACTGGATATGATTGAATAACAACAAACCTTGAGGCGTCTGGTGACCTTTGCAATACAATAATCTCAGTATTCTCAGGTTAGACTAAACAATAAATACCGCAGTAATTATTTGTTTTTCTATTCATATTAGTTACGATGTACTGTCTGTAATGTAGGCGTTTGCCCGCGGCTTCTTCTATGTGTTAATCAGTCTGCATAGATAAACTTGATTAACATGATTTTTCTAACGCAGTTTTCCCGCTATTGCAGGCTCTTAGGGGTTGAATACATTTGAACTTTCACAACTTGTACGCATAGTAATATTTACGTAACGGGTCAAACCGAAGAATCACCAAGTCCGCCATAGCCGAACATTTACTGGAGGAAGGATCCAACCTTTGCATTGACCTACATCAAGTCAAGGATCTCTCCACCGACCGTCACTATTTCCCATCCCACTATTAGCACTGTTAAGTTTTGAAATCAAAAAGAACGCAAATTATAAGCGAAAGCATTGTTAAAGCTTGTCAACGTCTTGAAATGCTACATCAACAAATGTAGATACCAACGTGGCGATATTATAAGACGCTAGTGTAAAGACGTCTCGGCTCTCCGTGTGGTGACGGATTAAGAATACGAAATGTCACCACCCCATATCATCCCATGGGTGTCGTAAGAGCCGACAGAGGGAGCATATTATGCAGAGAACAACACTGCAAGAGAAGGAAAACTTGATACAAACCCTATACCAACCCGTTTGGCCAGCGTGGTATAGTAGGCCAATTCCTCCTTTCAAAGGAGAGGCCTTTTCCAGCAGTGGACTATTAAGGCTGATGTGAAGAAGTGTAAAGACGTCGTTAGTGTTGTATGCAGAATTCACAATTCCTAAAAAAAATTGTCGTGAAGATCATGTGAAGGTAGGAACCGAAATCCGCACTTCTCGGAGAGGGCGCTGCAGGACATCTGTCATCTAGTAAGCACGACTAGTGATCAATCAAACGAAATCGAAAACGTCGCGGCAAATACAAATAAATACGCCATATTAGAAATTACAGGAATGTTAGAGGCTAATTTTTGAAAACATGGAAGGTCGTGATTTGTCATAATTTGTTAAGCGGTTTAGTATGAACTAGACGTCGCCAGTGGCTATACATATAAACCTTCCTCTTGACTCATTCTATTTATTAAAAAAACGATATTGATTAAAATCCGTTGCGTAGTTTTTAAGATTTAAGCATATATACATAGGGACAGACAGACAGAAGACAGACTTTGTTTTATACTATGTAGTGAAGCGTCAACTAAGACACTTTGGCGTGTTTAATGTAATAAATACTTTATCAGCATGCAATAGATCATGAGACGATTTATAATTACTGCTTAGATTATATTGTAAGATATTTCACTTCTTGACTACTAACTACGATAACTTCTTCGTCTCTGACGTTTCACTCTTGTGGTCGGATTGCGGCGTTTAGATTGATGGTCGATCCGATACAGCTCTTGGCACAATCTCCCGCCATTCCTCCCTGTTAGCAGAATTTGGTGCAACATAAAATAAATATACCTATATATGTATTTTTGGAAGTCAATCAGTCAAATACTGGCTTAAACCAACATTCAATTCAATTCCCTAAACTATTCCCATAGGCTACAAAGAAAGAAATGAAAATTCAAAATACGATTACAATAACTATACACTCTGAAACATATAGTCTGAGAGTAGGTATATTCATACCGCTTACTGTAGCCTGTCAGTCTAGCTAGTTTTAAGTGCAGTATGGGATTTTTTCTGATTCATTCTCTGAGTACACTCTATTACGTAAATGGAGCCACAAGATATCTGTGGTCAACGCTCACTTTTACGTATAACGGTTCTGTTTTGTTATTGTTGTCCACACGACTTAATATGAATACTTTTTGTTTAAAACTTTTTGCTTTAATTAAATATTGTAATTTTGTTTTTGTCTCAATGCCCTTGGATTAGTCCTTGATTCTTGCACGTGGAACGCGTAGTGAAATTGGTTTCTAAATACAGTGAATTAAGATATAAGGTAAAGTTGAAGACTTTGTCTGAACTTACCTTTGGCCGTAAGTAATCCAGATACGCGCTGTTAAATACTTCAGCTACGTACGTCTAAATATATCGAGTCCGTGTGGTGACGGATGTCCGTGTGGTGATGGATTAAGAATACGGATTGTCACCACCCCATATCATCCCATGGCTGTCGTAAGAGCCGACAGAGGGAGCATATTATGCAGAGAACAGCACTGTAAGAGAAGGAAAACTTGATACAAACCCTATACCAACCCGTTTGGCCAGCGTGGTATAGTAGGCCAATTCCTCCTTTCAAAGGAGAGGCCTAGTCCAGCAGTGGACTGTTAAAGGCTGATGATGATGATGATTATAATATCAATGAATTAATTTTTACATACCTTTTTTACGAGGTGGAAAATCCCTTCGGATCGCTGGTTTTTGGGGAATTTAGAACCGGACTATGTGGCACTAAAAACTCCCTCGACTGCTGTCCAGTCTTCCTTCTATGGCGCCATGTTCAACCAAAAAATTCTAAAACTGTTTATAAATTTCGATGTGAAAACCACCTCACGATTTAACTACTCTACCATGAGACCATTCAAATTCAGTTTCTTAACTAAGGTTTTTTACGAAAATGAAAGAACAAATCCAGTTTATAATAAATGTAAATAGTTTTCCTCTTAGCCGTTGCCTATTTGATTAAATTATGCAAATGCTAAATTATGTGAATCATATTATTAATATTTTAATGTAGTTTTTATAGTAATAAATTTGTCACTTCTTAGTATTGATGCAGCGGACAGTTATAATGAAGTTTTATGAGCAATTTTCCTTTTTTAATGGTCATTACCGAATATGTTTTGAAGATATGACAGCATGGCTTAAATCTAAAGTGACATACATATTTGTATAAAAGGAAAGAGCATCGTAGCGAACATATTATAACGAAGCACATGATGACGAATTGTTTAACATGAGATACGCATTCTGCGGCAAAGAGCATGGTTCTAACCATGTTCTTTGCCGCAGTCTACTAAAATCCGTCTTTGCCGTCTACCTACTAAATATTTTTATTATATTTTATAGTCTCACGCCTGTATCCCCGAAGGGGTAGGCAGAGGTGTAAATATTACACCCACATAGGCCGGCCCCCTATTACGTGGGACCTAAAAAAAATTATGGCGAAATGTGGGTGTAATATTTACCTACTAAATCTATAATAATAATGCCGTCTATCTACTAAAATAATTTCTATATCAGCAGATATGGGATTCCTTATTTGTTTATTTGATTAAAACGGGTAACCAAAACAAATAATCAAAATAATACAAAAAGAAGTTAAAAATAACTACTTCACCAAAAACAACCTAACTACTAACTAACTAATTGCATTCGGACGAGTCCACAAAATAAGAGGGTTATTTTTCAATAACTTCATGGATGATAGGGCCTTAGACCGTGTAATTTATTTACTTGAGCTTGACCCTCTCAGTCTTGTTCAACAACAAGCATAGCAAAGAAGTTGAAAATGCCTTGTATCAATGATGTTACAAAAGTAAAATGAAGTAGATATGTTATAGGCTTACCAAAAGCAGGACGCTAAACATAAACCAGTTGGCAAGTCTGACATATGTGTGTATGAAATCGCGAGCCGGCGTCAAAGTGAAACTGACACATGTGTTAATATAATATGGAGTTATCGATGTGTGCGTTAGTGTAGCGTTTCTACGGTTTGATTACTACGTAGGTAACGTATCTACCTTTTTCTTGTAATATCATTGCCTTGTATAGTTTCTTGTAGGTACCTAAAAGTTGGCCGTTGAAAATTAACTTTGCAATGCAAGCACATCACCATGCGTGTTTGCGAGGTTACTGGTTGGACCTCAAAAGAAAGTGAATTATATCATCATGCCCACCATCCAGAAAAATACAAGACAAGCAAAGTCTCAACGTAGAATCTTCACAAAACAGAGTGAATAAACCAAGGCGAGCAAGGCATTTTGTGAAGGACTCGCAAGACATAACAAAAATCAATGTAGAAGTGTGGAGTAAATTTTATCTAACAGTGGAAAGTAACGGTTAAAAAAATCCTACAGGGCGCCATTCGTTTGGCAGCCCAAGCACTATCCCTTCTTCCCCAATGCCTGATAACATTGGTGGCCACGTACTGGACATCGCAGCAGAGATAGGCCTCACGTAAAGTGGGCCGAATCTTATTTAGATCGTTGGAAGTGGATGAATGCGGACGGCACAAGCTTGGTTTTTATGGAGAGCTTTAGGAGAGCCCTTAGTCCAGCCATGGATGTCTTTGATGATGATATTTTATTTATTTATTTATAACCTCACGCCTGTATCCCCGAAGGGGTAGGCAGAGGTGTAATACGGCCACATTTCGCCATGAATTTTTAGGTCCCACGTAATAGGGGGCGAGTCTATTGCTGTACCGGGCACATTACCAGACTCCGGGCTCCTACTGAGAATTCGGAAAAACCCAGTAACACTTTTGCCAGACCCGGGAATCGAACCCGGGACCTCCGATCAGCAGTCGCATACGCTATCCACTGGACCACGGAGGCAGTCATGATTTGATGATGATAATGATGAATAAAATTGTAATTAATGAAATCTGATGGGGCTGGTAACCTGTAGACATGCAAAAGCGTATTTCAACACCTAACCGTGATTTGGCATTCATTTGGCGTGGTCTTAACAGTTATAAAAAATCAGCTAAGGTTTACATGCGACGCTGTTACAAAACACGGGTTCACCAACAAAATAGCTATGTACTAGGTACTCATAAATCGTTATCGTGAACCAACATGTTCTATTTGGTTATCGATATATTTTAAAGAAGGAAACATTGATATCGAAATAAGGCTATAATATTTTTTTTGACATTTACGACGATTGGATACATTCGTCAAAATTTTTAATTAGTCCTTGTTATCGTTGCGATTAAAAATTAATTGGATATTGTTCATTATTTTTATTACGCAGTTTATGTAGTTTTATAGTAGTTGGAATGTAGTTGAGGGCCTGATGGTCTACAGTAAATGCAAAAGTTTTGCTTTTTTAGTTAGCGTTGGTAGGTGATATATGTATTTTTTAAGGAACGATTTTATTGTGTTGTACTCATTTTGACATGATTGTTTTCAAATAAAATATTTTAATAAAATTTAAGAAGTGTATATTTACTATAAATTGTAACATCTGTTGTTGAGCCAATTATATAAAGTAGAGAGGTTATCCAATCGACAAAGTACTGAATATCAATATTTGAAAACAAGTAACAAGATTATAACAAGATATTCTCATTATGTTCTCTAATAACTAGCAAAACATTACTAAGTAACCAAATATCGTATTAGTTAGTAAGAATAACATTTTAATGTTACACCTGAAAGTATGAAGAAAATCAGTTTGCCCCAATTTTTTTATATAAACGCCATCTCTGTTCATTCTGGTAAACACTCCGGGATCGTAGTAGCGAAACAGCATGAGACCCAAAATGTATATATTGGAGACAAAGACTTTAGTTCGCTAGCTGTTCTTAAGATAAGTACAAAGAAAAGTGATTGGTAGTTTTAAATTTGGTTGAGCGTGTGTAAATAATTCTTAAAATAATTTTAACATATATTTTTGCGCTCGATAGCTTTTGAGTTTAGCAGAATCATGTTGGTTTTTTTTTATATCTAGGAGAACTACAAGGTATCATGTATGTGTAGAGTACGCGTATAACATAACAATGTGTATGTTTTATCATAAGAAACCATAGCCCTTCTCTCAAAGTAAAAATCGATACAGCCGTTTTAGATATATACGGATTAGATTGATAACAACATTTTTTTTTGCTTAACGTTCTATTATATTTTCATAACGCTTTGATGGAATGTAATTAAAAGGTATGGAATATAGATCGAAGTTAATAGATACGTACAAAGAAACATGTATAAATAGCGACGTAATTCCAAAACAACATGCAGCTTAAAGATTTTATTGCGTTATCAGATAAATAATTGCCATGGTTTTACTGAGAATGATCTTAGTCGCAACCTTTGATAAGTAATTGTGCTCAGCAGATATGTTTATGTTCCGATGAAATAGGGTATGAACCTAATACGTACGTCCAAGCGAAGTAATGATGCGATAAGCTTTGTACTGCTATCGGAAAGCGTTGCGCGCGTCGTAGCCATGACAAACTCTTGATGTAAATTGTGTAGCTTGAATATGAATTAATAATTTAATATTATAATTACTATAGGAACCGAGGTCACTAACCAATTATTACTGTGACTATGATACCAATTATGCAGAAAACTATATTAATTTTTACTGTGTGCAGAAACTTCGATTAAAGTAAAAATGTTATTCTAAAAAAATAGTTCCAATGTGATAGAAACCTACATAGCATAAGTTTTAGTTTCTGTAACCAGCCGTTAAACGCTTTTTTGTATATCAATGTATAATCGTATTTCATAACTAATTTATGGTAAAGATAACTCTTGTTTTTATCCGACCGACGTTGGAATAGGAAACCGAAATATTAATGTAATTAAAATAAAGAATCAAATTGTGTTATTTCTCTTGATTGTTGTAGATTGTACGAGTGGGATCGATACTATACCTATACTACCTACCGATCTACTGTACCTATAAACGGACCTCGGCTGAAGGATTTATATGACAACTCGGGCAACTCTAGGCCGATGATGTTGATGATGATACTTTTACCTAATACTTTCGTATGTCATCAGAAGCTTAGTAAGGGTTTTAACCAAACTTTTCTACTACGTGTTAAAACCTTTTTGTTTGTGCGGTTACATTAGTAAGCTGTGCAATAATTTGTTCTAGGTATTTGTAATGTAAACGTCACAGGTCACGCAAGGGCATGGAAATTTCCCTGTAACTATGATGAGTAAGTTTGTATCACACCTATATTACACAGTTGAGAGGTGTACTTCTATATATTTACAATTCTTACGTTACTGACTGACTGACAGACAAGCTGCAGCCAAAACTATAAGGCGCAAGAAGCTAAAATTTGGCATGTATGTTTCTTAGGGAGCGTGCACTAAGAAAAGATTTCCCGAAGCTCCCACAGGATCGGGGAGAAACGGTTAAATTAAAATGAAATGTGCGGGCGTAGCTACAGGCAACCTCTAGTATGCTAGTATGTATACGAGTATCTTATACTAATATATGAAACTGAAGAGTTTGTTTGTTTGTTTGGTTGAACGCGCTAATCTCAGGAACTACTGACCCGATCAAAAAAATTCTTTCACTGTTAGATAGCCCATTTATTGAGGAAGGCTATAGGCTATATAACATCACGCTATGAGCGACGGGAGCGGAGCAGTAGCCTTAAATAACGCGGGTGTAACCACGTGCATCCTCTAGTATAGATATATATATATATATATATATAGTCTCACGCCTGTATCTCCGAAGGGGTAGGCAGAGGTGTAAATATTACACCCACATTTCGCCATGAATTTTTAGGACCCACGTAGTAGGGAGCGCCTATTGCCGTTACCGGGCACATCACCAGACTCCGGGCCGGCGACTCCATCCGCTAGTATATACGAAAGTTTTAACACCGTTGTCCTACCTTTATCCCGATTGCACCCAAGGCTTTCGTTTTGGATCCCGGGCTGTGCGCTCTAGTCTAATCAGATATGAGAGAATATACATTTTTCCTCAGAATGACTGCCTTTTGACCTCCACATCCCAAAGGGATAGCGATATTCTATGCCTTAGAACTGTCAGTATATACAATGGTACTGATTTCTCATGACGACTGTTATCTTCATGACTGCGGAAACCGATGGTTTTACCTCTCCGGGGGGTTTGGAGTTGGAGAAGGAGAAACAGGCGTGACTTAATGCACACTACCAAGGTAATATTATTATATACGTACTTGTAGTATTTACTATCGTAAAACAGCCGTTCTACATTATTTTAAAGACCTTCTGCTCGAAAGCTAAATGTATAGATCACATAGACTGTTGTCTCGTATCATCATCAGCCTTTAACAGTCCACTGCTGGACTAGACCTCTCCTTTGAAAGGAGGAATTGGCCTACTATACCACGCTGGCCAAACGGGTTGGTATAGGGTTTGTATCAAGTTTTCCTTCTCTTACAGTGTTGTTCTCTGCATAATATGCTCCCTCTGTAGGCGCTTACGACACCCATGGTATGGTATAGGGTGGTGACATTCCGTATTCTTAATCCGTCACCACACGGGCTGTCGTCTCGTGTAGGGATCAAACCCAAAACAGTCGGTGCTATGTAAGCTGCCAGGCGACCGCTAAACGTTTACGCCATATAGTTGCATATGTATGTGTTCCATTAGTGGAACATAGGTTTTTATGTATTCATTGAAGACTGTTTTTACAGACATCATTGTCACAAATTAGAGACAGCTCACGTTTTTTACATACAGCCTTGGTAAAAAGCAATTGTAAAAAAAATACGATGTCCACTTATGACTCTATTTGCCTTGCAGTTTTCAAAATATTTGTATCTCTACTTGTTTAAAATGGCTCTACTTCACTTATAAGGAAACCAGTTTAAAGGCCGGATTTTTGAAGGTTATTATTTTTTTTATCGGATTTCTTCTATAGATGGTGTTAAAAATTATTGTCAGCTATCCACTGAAGATTGTAATCAATAAAAAATATGATCGAAAAAAATATACATCCCCGTAAAAGAAAAAACAAAAATTTAGACGTAATTTTAGTTGATATAGGATCTTTGTTATTTTTTAAAGACAACTCCCGCACTAGGAATAAATCCTGTGTCGCGGGAGACTACAAACATACAATCAACGGACAGATTTCAGAATTGCCCGTGTGGTGACAGATTAAGAATACGGAATGTCACCACCCCATATCATCCCATGGGTGTCGTAAGAGCCGACAGAGGGAGCATATTATGCAGAGAACAGCACTGTAAGAGAAGGAAAACTTGATACAAACCCTGTAACAACCCGCTTGGCCAGCGTGCTATAGTAGGCCAATTCCTCCTTTCAAAGGAGAGGCCTGGTTCAGCAGTGGACTGTTAAAGGCTGATGATGATGAATCAACGGACACAATTAACACCCAGACTCGAAACAATAATTTATGGATCACACAAAGTGTTGTCTTGCGTGGGAATCGAACCCAGAAACTAGAGGATTTAATTTAACCTTTTCTGCTCGTTCCCGTAGGAATTTCGGAAAATCCCTCGTTAGTGTACTCCTATAGTCCCCAAGGAACATACAAGCAAAAACAATCAGCTTCTTGCGCCCGATGGTTGATGGTTTTGGCTGTAGCTTGTCTGTCTGTCAGTTAGTAATGCAAGGATTTTATATATACAGATATCAATGAGTACGCGATTCAAACTATATTCAGTTAAGCTAGTATGCGACACCCAGAGAGATTTTAGGTCATTCACTGTAGTAAGTTAGAAATCCATGTTTGTTCGCACTTAGCCTTTTTATACCAGAGCGTAGGTAGTGCCAAGGTAGACATCGGACACTTACACCACTACAGCTATCACAAAAAGGCCATGAAATGAACGACGTCCTTTAGTAGTTGAACTCATTCGCACTCTTTTATGCACTTCATCCGTTCTTCCCTATCATGGGTACTGAAGACATTTCAGTCTGTTTGAGGTCAAAATATTTTTTTGTAAATTCAGACCCTATCATCATCATCATAAGTCATGCTATTTGTCAACGATTCGGACGTTGTCAGCCGGGCGAAATGTTTAAAAAATTACAGAAGTATAAGACTTTAAAATTAATTTACGATCGCAAGTCATTTCATTTTTGTGCGCCGTTACAAGCTGGACAAATCATCAGAGAAAATAGAGGTATTTGAATTAATTTCTTAACGCGATTAAGACCCGTTTAAAATATTTGTACGATCCTTGAAATGCATAAGTTGTCGGTATTTATAGCTTTGTTAATCAAACATGCAGAGCAATCTATTTAGTAAACTCTGAGAACGACAAATAAAAGCGACGGAAAGCACCCCTGCGTTTCTTTCAATGAGTCAATGCAAACGTCAGCAGAAACTTTATCTAGGTATTGTCTTGACACCTAACTTAAAGCTAACAGATTGTAAATTTATAAAATAGTGCCTAAATTTCTCAATTACGGCACCACAGTCCCGTAGCCCGTCCCAGCCCGGGTAAAGCTATTCTAGTACACGTTACGTTCGTCACGCCGCGCCGGCACTTTCTAATAAACTAGCTTCTACGCGGCCGTAGCCACAGGTTACGCTATTTGACCCGTAGCTACGCTCGTGTAGAGGTGAATAAAAAATTGTACTTTAAGTATTTTGTACTCACCTGTTGCTTTAGCATTTAGTGAACCTCACTCCTAGCCTGGGTTCGATTTCCACCCAGAACTTTTAATATTTGTGTGATGAACACGATGGTTTATGTCTGTGTGGTGTAATGCTGTCCAGTTTGAAATCGGATGACGGTGTGGGAGTTGTCCTTGTACATTTTTAAGAGGCACGAATTGTCTTAAACCAAATGGTTCAGTAGTTTAGTTATCAAAGTTTAGCAGGTATATAATTATTTCTTTTGGATTTAATTTAGTGTCAGTAAAAGGCCGACGGCTGGTTGGCGTAGCGGGAGTGCAAGCGACTGCTACGTCGAAGGTCGCGGGTTCGATTCCCGCTCAAGTCAAACATTTGTGTGCATGAACATGGATGTTTGTCTTGGTCTGGGTGTTTCTATGTATAATATGTATGTATTTACAAAAAAGTATATATGTATGTATATCCATTGTCTAGTACCCATAGTACAAGCTCTGCTTAGTTTGGGCATTTGAGACTAGATGGTGTTGTGTGAATGTGGTAGAATATTATTATTAAAAAAAGCAATATAGCACGATAGAATCCGTTAACTGTAGTTTGATTTCAATATGTAACATTCACAACATTCGTGTAAATCTAAGAAAATACTAGGCATTTTAATGTTGAACAGAATTTCTTTACAACGAGTATGGATAATCATCCATCCACAAGTATGACAGTACAAGCTGCTAACGTCGGTTAACCTCGTAGATCGCGCATTCACGTGGTTACCACTGTGTCACTGAGTTGTATTAAATTGTTTTATATTATGACTCATTATATTTAGGCTACGTGATAGTTGACACGAAGGTGGGCAAGCTATTACTGATAGAAACTAATTAAGCTGTTGATATAAGACATCGTTTATGTAGCGATTATGGTGTCGCTCAGATTTTATGAACACTTACTATATTAGCACCACATTTGAATAGCTTGCACTGACGGACTGTTATGGTCTCGGGTTCGAATCGAATCGGGCTTCTCGAAGTTATGTGCGTATTAAATTATTAATTATCGTTTGCTAAACGGTGAAGGAAAACATCGTGAGGAAACCTGCATGTCTGAGAGTTCTCCATAGTAATCTCGAAAGACATGTGAAGTCTGCCAACCCGCACATGGCCAGCGTGGTGGACTATGGCCTTACCCTTCTCATAGTGAGAAGAGGCCCGTGCCCAGCAGTGCGACAGTTAATATACTAGGCCGATGATGATAATAATAAAACATGTACTGTTGAAAGAATAATATAATATTTTTTTTGACCACATACACTCAACTCATCAAAACCCGAACTTAGTAGAGGTTGTACTTGTAAATATATACATATTATACACTAGCAGCCCGCCCCGGCTTCGCACGGGAGCACATTTGTTTTTTAAATATCTTTCTTTTTATCTATCGCCACCATAAGTACCGCAGGCACACACCTCTGCCTTTTCGAAGTTATGTGTATATTAAAATGTTAATTATCGTTCGCTTAATAATGTGCCCGGTAGACAGCAATAGGCTCACCCCTATTACATTGAGACCGAAACATAACTGGCTAAGTGTAGGTGTGTAATACACCTCTGCTTACCATTCATTGTAAAAAGCATAGCCACAAAGACGATTTAAATTGTCATTATTGTTTCCAATCGCTTAAATTAATGCACTGAGCGAGCAATGAACCCGCATTTCTCCAATGGAAGGGTTTTCTTAACTTAAACACAAAATATGGCGGCTTTCAAGCATTTGATCAAATAAAAAGAAATATACATATTTAACATTACAATTTATTTATTCGGTTTCGGTTTGGTTTTGGCCTTGATTAGTCAGTTAGCCATAAAGACAGAATGTGTTATTTTATATAATAAAATGATTTTTTTTTTCTTTTGTTTATAGACTCACGCCTGTATCCTCGAAGTGATCGGCTGAGGTGTTAGAGGAGGTTACACCCACATTTCGCCATGAATTTTTAGTGTCCACGTAATAGGGGGCGAGCCTATTGCCAAACCGGGCACATCACCAGACTACGTGCTGCTACTGAGAATTTCCTATCGGCAAAACCCAATAACACTTTGCCCGACCCGGGAATCGAACCCGAGACCTCCCAATTCCACGCGCACATTTTATGCCGTGAGACCAACGAGGCAGTCATGTTTATAATATGTATCATTTCTCCTCAGCTTGATAAGACATAAAACAGCAAATAATTCCAAAGAATTAAAAATACTTCAAAAGTAATGTAGTTAGTAGTAACTGGATAAGTCCAAGTATGCCAATCGTTAGACACTGTAAAAAACATTACCCACTCATCACATTACATTTTCGGACAAGAATTTTTACTTACTGATATAGCAAATAATAAAAATAGTGACTATGTAAAAATATGAAATTAAACATACCTATTCACTTTTAAACTATAGAGTAAGGGAATACATTACAGCAAATATTTAGAGTAAATTTTCAAGTAAGTGGTTTTATTTCATTTTGACAGTAAATACCAAATATCATTCGCACTCTAGGTGGTTCTGCAATTTTAAATAGCATGTTACAGAATTCACATTTTTGTTATTTAAATGGAAATTTAGTTTTCCTGTACCTATAGGAAAAATATGTGTTCAATATTTTGCAATGCGTATATGGTATGCAGTTATGGACACAAGCTATATACCTAGTATACGTTTACTAAACCCCAAGTATTGATGAAATCCAATAATCTTAATCCTGCTGAATGTAGAGTCGAAGCTGTTTAAAAACTGTGTTTATTTTGTTCTTATAGAGATAAACGCAAACAGAATATAAAATTATATAAAATATATCTCTCGTTGTCATTCGGTACAAAAATTAAGGAAAGGAAAAATTAAATAATCATTGTAATGTGAAACAACACATACGCGCAAAATATTTAAATATAAAGTATACATTAGCCCATTTAGTCATCACTAGCTCGCCTTGCCGAGAACCTCTATTTGCATTGACAAACATAAACATTTATACTAATGCTTGGCCTAATAACTCGTGAAAAAATTGCAGTATGCTATCAAAGCGATCTTGATTAGCAGCGGTCCTGCCCACGCACTGAGTGAACGCCAACAACTTGTATAGTTCGCTCGCATTCGGTCGCCGCTACACATCTTGTAAACAAAACAGTGGCAGTCGCGTGGATACTGGATAGTCATAAGGCGCGCTCGACGCCCGCCGCCCATTCCGCCGCGAGTCGTCGGCTGTGTCGCACGTACCCGTCAACATGATCGATTACGCGCGCCCCTACGAAACACAAAATATGTGCGATCTGTACTACCCTCCTGCGTCACCCGCGCCCGCGCGCCTCGATGACTTCCAAGTTTTCAAGAAAGGCACCGCATCACACATCTATGGGAATTATTACTCCACCCCGACTTACGACTCCTATGCAGACGCCGAGCTGGATAACACCATGAACGTTTACCACAACCTTGTCAGCAGTCGTGAATACCATCACCGGGATGACTGGAAGTACAAAGTCGTCATCGACTGGAATGAAAATGACACCGTGTCCTGGGTCATCGACACCGCTCAGTGCATGGGATTATCGGAGTACGATATACCGTTCCAAAACTTCAACGTCAATGGATTGCAACTCAGAAACATGAAGCGAGAGGATGTGTTGCAGAGGATGGCACACCCGAGCATAGATCCCTCCACATCCAGAAGAATAGCGGACAGTGTGTACGAAAAGTTGCACAATCGTTTGAATGAGGATATGCTTCGTCAGTCCTCTATCTTTAGATACGCCGAAGGCGATCCTTACCCACACCATGAGCCCACAGTGCTCGATTTGGATACCCTGGATCACAAGAACAGACTCTACCACTCCGACTACACTCCTAATGACACTACTCTCCTGCACCACACTGATTCGAGTGATGATGCCGAGGATGTGTTTCGTTCATCAGAGACGGCATCGCCGGAGTGCTCGTACGGTAGTGATGGAAGCAAGTCTGGAGACGAAGATGACAAAAGGAAAATTTTCAAGAGACCGCCCGGCAGACCAAAGGGCAGCGGACGCAAGACTTTCAAGCGCCCTAGAAGCGTCTCCGTGCCAGAGTTTTTAAGGAATTTATTATTGGACTCTAAGTACTGCCCGTCGATTATTAAGTGGGAGGATCATTCCCAGGGAAAGTTCAGGTAAGCTATCTTTATTTGTTTGTTTTCCTTATTATTAGAAGTAAAGATTTGCCGCAAATTCTGCGCTACTCGTGACATGAAGATTTGTTTATTGTGACCGCATCTCGCTGTTTCGCTCATACATTATTTATCACGTCTGAGGCACGTGGTGGGGCACTGGTCAACAATAAACTATTTTACAGCTAAACTATAGAAATTGCAATGTGCTCAGTCGATTCTTAATGATCAGTCGTTTCAGCCATACACGGCTTGTATGTGGGCTTTGTATAGTCAGTATATTATTGTTTGTAACTGTGTTTTGTAATTCTAAAACGATTGAAACAATTTATAAGTTCGCCTTCATTAGTGAACTTATAAGATCCATTAACTTCCCATAAAACGTTATCATCCTTTAAATTATCATAAACACTAAACCAGTAACAAGAATTCCTTGATTCTTAAGAGATGTAAAGTATTGCTAACATGCAATTATTCACGAGAATAGTAATTATTCTTCATTTCTCGTAGTACCAAGGCGCTACGTAAATTCACAGACAGGGTCGACTTGTTCAATATGCAGATGATTACTATCTTACCTAGTTAATGAATTAAATATGTCATCTTTTACTGCTAAATATTTTGCAACAATTCTATGATCGCAGCTAGTACAGTTATCGTAATCTGTGAAACTATATAAATAACATTGTCTTTTAAATAGACGTTTGTTTCTATATCGTATTAAAAAATAGACGATTCTTTAAAGAAAGTTGCTGCAAATAGCTTTCGCCCGCAACGTTCGCGCGGAACGCAGGCCAAAATATTTGGTTAAATCAAATTTATCTTTGCAAGCTTGTTGGTGCAATATTAATTATTGCAAACAGATAATCAGAGACAATTAACTACTGCGAGTCTAACTGATAAATAATGCAAAAATTGCTAGATCTGTTATCATTGAGCCAAAACTTGAATATTTTTTTACTATCTTATTATTACATATACTAAGTATTACATCTTAACTTTAACAAAATTTATTATCGTAGCAGAGCTTAGTCACAATCTTTATTTAATCTACGGAATCAGTATTCTTCTTTACATTTTGTATTGCTTACAGAAAATCAAGACAACAGCATTGGCCTTGCTTATCTAAACAAAGGTCATTATTAAGATTCATTTGTCACGCAATCTGTACCAATTAGGACTAATTAATAGTTACTTGACGTCTAATTGATCTATAAAATATTCCTTCAGATGTTGTACTTAGGTAATATTTGATCTAAGTGTACCACTTCAGGAAAATCCTTTGTTCCAAAAAAGAAGCATTGCAAGCTATGAAAGTTGGCGTTGGTCAAGATCAGTAGCTTTGACGGACATTTAACGACGGTTTTATAGGGCCGGTGACCTCAGCTGTTCGCAGTATGCAATGCAAATATATCATTTGATATTAATGCTTTTTGTGTTAATATATCATATTGCAATCTTATATAACATCGTCACAATAGAATGCTTGTTGTGTTTAAGTGTAAGCTTGCAAACTGCACGTTCATAAGTAACTTATCTCTTTTTGCCAAATTTGTGCAGTCATCTTATGTCCCAAGTTCGTTGGCTTTCATTTCAACTGACCCTACACCTTTTCGAGAATCACCTACATAAATCATTGGTTTAGCAAATATTCTCGACTCCTCACAATAAGTTACTCTTTAGTTTTGTTTGTTGTTTTTATCTGTCGCCTCAACCTTGCCGCGCCGGTTCGACTTGGCCTCGTAAGTCGGTTCACATGTTGATGCTACAATTCAACGAAACAATTTATTTTCATTCTTATTTACAATCACTTTAAGTCTAAGTTATCTTATTACGACTCGTCAAACAATTTACAACTTCATTTATTAATGTAGGGATCGCAATTTATTATATTATGACTTTTAGGATCGTTAACCAAAGAATGATTTTACTTTGCATATCTGCTTGCAAATCACTTAAAATGGTTTTTACTGACTGGTTATTGTACGTTGAACCAGTAATAACAATTTCAGTATCAGGTTTAAAATCTAAAACAGAATATTGAAGAAAACTTCACTTTCAACTTTTTTTATAGCTAATAAAATAAAGACTAACTAAAGAAATCTTAAGACTACTTAATGTGAACCTAATTATGATGACCTGGGCAGTAATTCCAAAATACATTTTCTTAGTATAGATATTTCACAAAAAAGTGCCTACTGCTTTTTGTGAATATATCTAAAATTAACAATAACTAATGAAGCGGAAAATTGTTCTTATGCTAGGTATACTGTCAATAACCTCTACAAATCTACATTTACCTTTAATGTTCACAAACAGCTCACAAGGATAAATAATTTTAGGGAGATATCCCTAAAATAAATATAATACATGAATAAAAGTGATAACTTTTATTCATGTATTATATTTCTTTTTGTCTCTTATTACGCCTAAGTTATAAACCTAGGATGCATACTATTTATTACTTATGTATTCCACTATCTTGGTATCAATTTTGGTGTTTACTGTATTTTATTTTCTATATCTATGTTCTTGGCCTAGTAACCAATCGTAGTATACATAGGTTTAAAACTAGCTTATTATATTATCTTCTCAAAGGTCATCTTAGCAATATGCTTGTCATTAACTACGAATGCATGCAGTTTTTATCGTCAGACCAAGCTGAAGCACTAACCGGTTTCTTGTTAGTTTAAACTACTCTTTATCTTGGGTGGCGAGTTATTTTGCATAATATTCAATGACTTTGTATGTAAGAACATTCTTACTGATGCCTTTACTCCAAAGCCTACGAACAATGCTAATAGAATAGATTCAAAAACTTCACTTTTGGTTCGAATTTGGCAGACAATTGTTTTTGTAGAAAACTGACAATTGTTTTTTCCAGGCTTCAGGTCCATTTGTGAAACGTTTATTTTATCAATTGCTAAAACGAATAAGAGTCAATTTTGCAAGCCATATGAAGAAGTCCAGATTCTGAAAATGCAAGATGGTGATCTTGCATTTATTGCGGTTGAAGTAATGACTATGGATATACAAAAATGTACTACTTCATTTATAGCTTATGTAGAGCGACGGGTACTTTTTCATTATTTACAAGAATTTAACGAGTCCATAATCATAATCATTTATTCGCATCAAACATGGTATTAACGGGTGTTACAGTCTTAAAAAGGTACAAACATGCTTCGCTAGATGCATGCAAACATTTCTATTTTTGGTTTATTTACTTATTTCTAACACATAAAAACAATATTTAAACTTTGTATCCATAACTTCTTGTAAATCATAGAAATTATATTCCTTTAGTATACAACATTTTCTTAAATAATCTTACTTTTAATTCCTTTAAATGTATTGGTAGTTTATTAAAAATACGTCCACACATTGCAAGACAGCTTTTGTTATACTTGGTTAGTCTCGGGGTATAATTTAATACCAATCTAAAAGAATCTCTCCTATTCCTCCATCGGCTGTTTTGAACAATTCTTTATTCTTGTACATTGTCCAATGAATCTTTTTATTTTTTATATTCCAAGTTCTTTGAATTTTTATATTATTTTCTAGAGTGTATGCCCTGTATGCTAACTCCTATATCGTAGTTATTCTTGATATCTAGTTGGACGATTTTCACGCAGATATATCTGCCAACATAATAATCTGTATCATTGTAATGGCTGATGTCACGATGCTGCTATGTATTTGCTGATATTTAATTTAGAGTCCTCTTCAAAAACTATACGGAAGATTACATATATCATAATGTTTATAATCGCCTACGAATTAACTCGATATCCAAAATGTTGATCAATTCAAAGAACGTGTTTCGTTTTTATGTTTGTTATTGTATTGTCTTAAGTTTTAAATTTTTTGTCAGTCTCGTCTCGACCTCGTGTTTTTATAAGTTCACAGTATGACTCTTTAGGAAATGATTTGACTGAAGTTATGCAACTTCATGAAAAAACGAATGTTGTTTGTATCTTAGTGTCCGATTTTAATTGGTTTCTAATGTTCATCATGTATTGTCAAAACGGTCTCTCTAATTTGGGTTTCTGAAGAATAATGCTGAGTAAGATAATTATCTGTACATATTATAAAATGTTCCCCTGTCGGACTGTCTGTCTGTTTGTATGAACGATATCTAGTTTAAGATATTACATTAACGAGTATCTCTTAACCTATCTCATTATTTTGTCATATAGGTCAAACGATTATATCTACATAGCAAATCCTTAACATTTTTTCCTCTTACGTTAAAAGAGCATCATGCGTACGTGTAATGATGTGTTACAATACGTCATTATTAAGAAAAGTCTTAACAATGATTTCTTTAGAATAATATTAAGTACTTTCCTCCATTGATTGCTACATATATACCTTACTATATAAATTTAAAACCAACCACGCTGCACGTTTTGGAAATTTTCGACGACTAAGTACTTTGGCTGGTAAATGTGTCTGTAAATTGTCAAGCAATGTGACAAAAAGAAGCTATAAATATCATGTTAAAGCTCTGACTACCCTCCTATAGGAACAACAAAGTGTTGTCTACATAAATACACAAACTTTTTACACGTGCCTCTTTGATAATATCACAAAAAATGTACCCACTTTTAATGGAACGAATTCCTGGAAACTGTTTTTCCCACGCATTTTCCTGGTAATTTCAAGGATTTTTTCGAATCATCACAATCTTTTAAAACTTAGTCGTTGACCTTTTATGATATCGAACTGTAGACAATTCACTATTTAATACGGTTGTATGTTCTAATCTACTTAAGTACATTGTTTCTTTGTCAAAAAAATGCATTGGAAGTTGTAAGTGCTCTAGAAAATTGGTCCAAAGTTTGCCCTGACACATTAACTGGGAGTTCATCTCGTTTGGTACATACAAGTTGCTGTGAGGGTAGCCGGGCCCAACTAGGGCGGCCCCCGCCTGCACCGTAGTACTATTATAGATTTTTTCTTTTTCTTCCGGGGGTTGCTACGCACCGCCAAGGACGGCACGGGCTTCCGGTTACTTTGCCGGGATACACGTGGACTGACGCCTATTTTTATCGATAAAATATCCTAAGAAAAATGTTATGCTTCATTTTTCAAAGTAGTTATTAATTTGGAGAACAGGGTGGGTGTTTTGTAATTATATTGGCCGCGTATTTCATTATTTTGTACAGACTTTCAATTTGATATTTCTTTGTTTAGGATTATAATTTTTAATCCCACCAGAATCTTTTTTCTACTTACAACAAAGCGACTTATAAACTTAAAACAAAGTTTTTTTAAATTGTATTTCAAAATGTTAACTTGAGTTTGCTCATGTTGGCAGCATAAGTGTGTTTTCAAGTTACGTAGTTAGTTGTTAGTAATTGTTACTCTTCTTAAGACAGTATCCATTAAGTAAGGTCTGCAACTACAACTACTTTAATTTGCAAGATGTGTCACTACTGAGGTCATACATGAAATTATATCGTTGCAAACCCGTGCAAATGTAAACCTTATTATGTTTGCACTTAGGTAGTTTTCAAGTCTTCGATAGAAGCTATGAATTTTTACAATGACTTTACTACTATAACGTATAGGTACTATTGTAGTTTCAATGATAGTACAAACGTATAAGTCTACACGAATATATTGGCGTACAATGACGTAGAAAAGACAATGCAGTATTTGTGAGCGTGTATTTACTTGGCAGCCCTGCCCGTTGCCATGGTAACGGTAGCAACGGTCCCGGGAAGCTTCGAGTCACGTGTCGTGGGAACTTGTTTCCGCTTTTCGCGTTTTTCTTTTTCTCTCGTTCCACGCGCATTTTTTCTCCCACCCCCCACTCTCGGGGGAGGTTTACTCGTGCAGCCCCCCTACCCCCGACAGCTCGTGTACGCGACTTAATTGCGTCTGTGAGTGTGGTCCAGAGAAATTAGAGCGCGTGTAGCCGACAAATTCAGAGAATACGCGTGTTTTGAACATTTTTGTTTGTTTTTCTTTTTAGTTTATTTATTGGATTCAAACAGAAATTATTGAAACCTTATTATTATTAGATGGGTATTAATATTCTGAAATCCCAATGGAATTTTAGTTTATAGTATTTCCAGGAAAACAATAAGGAAGTTCAGTTTTGCAACTTTAACGACAGCGTGTAATTTGGAATATTATTGTAGTCTCTGATTAACAACGCTACTCTATCAATTAAAACTAAATAACTACCACACAGTTAACTAGTTAGTATTATAACAATATTAATTAATATTCATATCATGAATTCTTGAAACAATTCAATCATCACTACTAATTTGACGATAACTGATAAGGTTAATTTAATTACATATTTTACGTTATTTTATCACAGTACCAAAAAGTTACTTTACACTTTAACGAGTAGTATAATTAAATTAATGTATTTTAATAATAAAAAAATGTAACCAGAGGTCGTAACTTGTGACCCATATGTGTTTTAAGATAAGCCCTAATCTCATAACCTTGTTATAATACCATAAGTTCTGTTTACACGTCCAAGTGAAGCCAATTAATAGTGTTATTGTGTTTATAACGCTAATTAATATTATAGGTATCTATATTGACGTACATTGGCTATATATACATACATATGTAAACACATATATAATGATAAATGCATTTAAATAAACGATGTAGGCAATTAGTGACAAAATAATAATAATATTGTTTGAACGAAATTCAAGTTTTGTTGGTATTCCATTTCAGAATAACAATGACATAATGTAATTCTGTTTTAATTATAGTATCCATGATAGTATTTCGCATGATATTGATTTTGATTTGAATTAACAATGGAAGACAAAATATAATTCACATAGAAACACCATCATCATAAATGTTTTTCTAAGACAAAATGCTGAAAATTTATCATTCGAAAAAGTTACTATAAAAACCTAAACAGACGAAATTTTAAGGAAAACAAGTATTTTGAATGTACAACAATATCTTCCAACCTGTTTTTTTTTTCAAAATGTATATTTTTTTAAAACCAGAACAAGGTAATATATTTTTCAAAACAATGGTGCAGTATCGCCACCTCTTTCTTGTTCATTACTCTGTGGCACGGTTTGCACCAAATTCCCTGTAACATTTCTTTTTCGTGAAAATCTATTTATAACTAGGGCAGCCTCGTGCTTCCTACTCCCGGCATTATATACCTTAAATATATATATATAGGGCGAAATTCGCGTGTACCACCAGCTTGGGTACGTATATATGTATTTTTTTCATAGTGGCTCTATTATATTGATTAGTAAGTCTCCCTTCTTCCGGGTGAGCCCAGTGTCTTTTGCGAGATTTTTTTTCTCTAGCTCCGTCTTTGTTTTACGCCAGTGTTTTGGTAGTAAATGAGTATTTACTTGAGTAGAAAGGGTTGTGGCTTTTACTATAATTAGTAGTGGAGTCTAATGAGATCAAATTGCTCTCTAGACGAAACAATTTTAGGTCTAATTACCCTTTGTCTTTTGTCCTAAGAAATAAATAAGTATGGCTTTGTATTGTTCAGCTCTAGGTTTTTTAACTGATCAGCGAGGTTAAGCAACCTTGAGGGTGATGCAATTGTTGATGGATCTGAAAATATTCTCCGTTTTGATTATTATTTGCAAGTATTATGATTCTCAAGTAACTACTTGACAATCAGTTACTATATTACTTCAGGTAGTGCAACTTTCTAAACACCAATTTTGTGAAATGCCGCAGTCAATATCATAGAATATTCTGATTATTTTCTAAGGACTTTTCCCTTACGTAGGTTAAGTTTTTCATAACAAACTTATGAAAGAAAGGCATTGGATTTTCTAAAGCCCTTCTTCGCTACTTGTATCTATACAAACACTTTTAGTAGAGTTTGGTTTTATTTATAGCGAATAAATGTGTATTTGATTTCAATATATTATAATACAATCATTCACTAAATCGTAACAAATATTCAAATACTTTCCTTAATCAAGTATTTCTACGTTATTATTACTGACGTAATTCAATATTTCTTTTATGTAACCGTGCAAAGTCATTTACCTATTACTGTGAGTTGTTTTATTTACCAAAGTTATCTTTACAAAGAAATCGTTTACAAAATTTTACTAATATACGATTAATAATAATATTCTTCCACTACAGCACACGGTATTCTGATCTCAAACTAGGTAGAGCCTATACCATATTAACTAAAAAGATAAACTTACTTTTATATTATTAAATATAAATGATCTATCATCATCATCTAAATGTACACATAGACTTTACATATTCTCTAGTACATAAACTTAAATAACACCCAGACAGAACAAAATATCGTGCTCATCACATAAAGTTTTGTCAGAAATCGAACCAACATTCTGTAGCTTAGCAGTTTTAACCACTAGGCCAATACGCTATAAAAATGTATTCGCAAAGCCTAGTAGCAATAAGTAATTTTGATAAAATTGTATATAAATCTGAATTGTACTTATCGGTTGGATTTTGAATGTTGTCGTTTCTAACCACATCCCACTTGATTTTTGCTTTGAGCCTCTACATGGCAAATTTGAAATGTCCATTCACTTTCTAGTCAGCGCTTAATAGGTACGTGTTATGGAAAGTATTGAAGTGTGGGGATCAAATACTATGTAATATACTGTTTTATATGTTCATGATAAATGGCAACCGAAATATTAAGAATTGGCAAACTATAATCAGATTAACTAAAAGCAAATAAAATAAACATGTTGCTGAGTGTGATAATAATTATAGAATTCTGAATACCTTGAAAACTATGTTCAATGTATATATCTTTATAATCCAATATTGATTCACGTGTTTTAACAAAACCTGGTGTGCAAATGAAATCTCAAGATCACTTCTTGAGATATTAACACTTTTAATACTATAGTATGAAACGGGACGAGAGCTGTTTTAAACACGTAGCTACAGCAATCTTTACTCGCCCACGATTTCTTAAAACATATACAGTGTTTTGCACGGCGGGATTCCCCCGCGGCCAATTCGCACACACACAGACCACGCTCACATATAAACCACCACTCGCGTTACTACAAAGCAATGACGCGTGCCACCGACCATTATGTTAATCAGCCTAATCAAAAATGTCTAGTTTTTAATAACGGTAATACGTTTTACATAACGCCAAATATGTTTATTTTGCAAAGTAATCGCACGAGGAAATTGACAAAAAAATTGCAATAAAAAATATAATGAATCACGTTTGTTGAATGTAGAACGTGTAAGGAACTAAACACAATTAATGTTGAGATTGTTGTTTATAAAAAACTCGACTTTGTTATGTCGTTGCATTTATTATAGATGTTTGTATACATACATACCGAGAAATACTACAGCGTAAACTATTTGCACTGCACATTTCAATGAATCGATAAGTGTATTAATATATATTCCAGTAACGAGATTAACAAACCGATACGGTTGAACGTTATCTGTGTATTTCACAGCTGTTTTTGTTCAATATATTTTTTATATAATAGATCGTCGGGCGCGTACGAAGGCTTATGATGATTTTCGCAGTTGAGTCAAGCGGAACACAGTACATTGTTCCTGCCACGTTGAGTCGTGGTTCATTGAATTTTACGATACTATTCTGTAAGGCAACATGGTGGGTAATATCCCATATTTTCAGAATGTCGTAATTTATCCTTTGGCTGCGACGCACTGACGCGTAGGAGCGGAGCCGGCGCACGCGTCGAATTCAACACACACAAAGACGTATCCACACTTGAATAACAATAATTTCGCATGTCCGTCCGACCGGCTGTATATCCGCGACCTTTTACTAGAAACGATAAAATATTTGTTCGCCAATTACATCACACGATACGTTCTCACACATAGACATCGATAGCTTATCAAATGTCAACAATGTGATTCACATCAAGTATTTAACATTTAGACACTGGTATATTTTCTTGAAAGATAAATAAATTAGAATTCTGTAGCGAACAGTTGAGATGTCCTCACGAATCGGAAAACGTGTTTCAGGATTATGACAACAATGTGCAATAAAACAGTCGAGGACGTTTGTGTTGAATTGTAAATAGGTGCATATGTGGTAGTGCTCATGCACAATAATGTCATGCTTGGTCATTGAAGCGAAACACAAGTGAGTGGTGCAATGTTCATTCTATTCATCGCCGTGTTTTCTCATTCAACCGCAAGACAACCAGGGCTCTTACAACTTCTTACAGAAGCCCCACAGCTGGTCACAGGCTTCATTGCAAAAAACGTAGTTTTAAAAAACTTTATGACGCTGCTTTATCGCAAAAATGCGGGTCACGATATAAATACCGTTCGCTATAGCAATTAAAGTGGTAGTGTCTGCTGCTTGCGCGCTAGAGCGAGATAGAATGAGGAAAACGTGAAATAAAATAGTAAACATGACGATATCGGTATCATCGCTATCAGAATACTTTGAATTCGACCGATCGACCGATTATAAACAGATGACACTACGTCATTTGAAAATTGGACCGGTTTTACATCATGTGTGATTTTTTATAACCTATTTGTTTAAGCTGCTTGCGCGGTGTCAAATGTGATTTTATTTCGTTTTTTAGATAAAGATGTAATTATTCCGATGATAAATTTGATAAGTTGCTTAGTGCTATTTCGGAATAAGATGTACGTATTATCGTGCTGTGTCGGAAAGCGGACCTCGCGCGGTTAAAACGACTTGTGAGTTCATTCGTCGTTTATTTTAAAATTATTTGCAAGAGAGAAACGAATATACTTTCTGTGACAAGATTTTTACTTTAACATTCAATTGTTACGACAGATACTAAGACTAAGTAAATAATAATATTTGATAATGTATACAAATGTAACACTTTATCAGAAGAAAATATTACTAGTACATAACATATGTACATATTATGTTTATGAATACCCGTATTAGTCAAATGATTTGAATTTTCTTGGAACTTATCTAAATTCGTGGTTTGATTATTAACTACAGTTTCGATCAACCACAATGGCTCATTTATGCAATATATATGACTCATAATAAATGAATAGCAAGTAGCTTTTACATATTCCTTGGCTAGTAAATGTGCGTTCTCTCTCTCACTGCCTGAGCGAAAAGTTGCAATAAAATTCTGTAAACAATTTTGTTCGTCTATGTACTGCGTCTCGGGGATTGTAAACACATCACGACATGTTTTCAATCAATTTACCTCCACCATAATTCGGTTGAAAAAAATAATATGTTGTCTATTGTCATGGCGACTGACAACCTCTTTGTAGCCTGTCAAAAACAGTTGCAACGGATAAAACGGATTCGCATTTAAATTTGGAATAGTTTCTAAAAATGGATTAATTTAGAAAACCTTTGGATTAATTTAGCTTAAGGAAACAGCTTGGACATGTTTGAGCGTTATTAATATATTTTGCATCTGTTTGTTATGAAGAGTTTTCAAGTACTGCGATCACATATTCACCTTAAAAAACGTGGCTAAACGAAACAATCTAAGCAGTTTCTGCCAAATCATCAACTTTACAGCAGAAGTTGAAACAAAGCTCGCGAAAGAAAAAGAAACTTGAAAAAAAGAAATCAAAATGAACGTTGCGAACGTTTGTTTACGTACGCCAGCTACACACAATACCTGGAACGCATTAAATCCGACATGTTGTGAATTTTAAAACAATCTTACGCTACTACACTACAGGCAATACACAACTTTATTCCCTAATATGTAGAGCTTAAAATAAGATACACGAACATGTAACAGCATAACGCCTTGCCAAAAATTTCCACCGCAACTTTTAACTAATATATTGAAAGTGTTGCAATAAAACAGCTTTAATTCTCTGAACTATTCATTTATTCTACGAACTGTCTCAGTACATTTATAGATATATTTTTTATAAGATAGCACTTTTGTGATGAATTCAAGATCATTTTCAATAATTACTGGCCTTTCGTTTGACACTGATATAAATTAACCTATTTTCCTTAAATGACTTGAGAGATCAGAACTAAAAGGTGTGGAGATAAACTTAACAAACATGTTCCAAAACTGAGGTGATTCGCAATCTAAGATCTTCTAAAAAGGAGATGAATAATTATGACCGATGCTTGTATTGCCAAAATTTCAGAAGATTAATGATACTAATTAGAAATATCCAAATAATGACAAGAAACCTTTACTCAATGCTACATGTATGGACATCATACAAAGTAATTTTAGTGATGTAGTTATAAAACAGATTACCATAAACTTCAAGGAGGAGAAGATAGATAAATACATTGCAAATGATAAGATATTGGATTGATAGAGAATATAACATAATAACGAAGGATAGACAGACAATATTACAGCGAACTTACATAACAATTGAAAGCTATTTACGTTTTGCAAAAAGAAACATATAATATTTTAATTGGTCAAATATTTTACGTATTTGGTCAAATTATAAATTATCGTCAAATATTCATAAATAATAAGTAAGATCAGAATTCAAACAAACCTTTTTCATAAATTTAAATGCCACATGTACAGTTTAATAATGTCTGACCTCCGAATGTTTGATTATTGCATTTCTTGATAACCCTAATGATCCAAGTCGTTAAGTACCGACTGATAAGAGCTGTTATCAGTTATCTAGGAGTGTGCTATGAACCCATGATATTACATTACATTCATTCACTGATCTTTAGTTCAACAATCTCAGTTACTTTAAAATAGCAAATATGTATTAAGAAAACATCGAATACGTTAATAATTTTTCATTTGATGGAAATAAGAGTAATAATTTTAGTTAACAATGTGTCATTATAACAAAATATCGTAATAGATTACTGTCTAATTGCTTAACTACGTTTTAATATGAAAGGAATAATCAAAAAACAAAATATTGATTAGGTATCAATATGAAATACATTTTTATTTAGTTGCCAAGTTCAAAGAAAACCAGTTTGAGATTATAAAACTACAACAAGTTAACCTTCCATCGCACTAACAACAGATGAAACTGGACTTCAGAACGAAGCCGTGATTGAGGTTATACAGGTTTAATAAATTATAATTTATGACGTTCAGGTATTTAGTTAGAAAATCTCATAAAATTTTAAATATTTGAATCTTAATAATATTAAATTAGTTTCATTTAATTAAAAATTATTTAACTAATGATACCATTTAACTTAGTTCATAAGAATATATATATATATATATATATATAATAGAATGCTCAGTAGTAATCATCTCATCGGTTCATCCCCGCGGTAAAGTCCCTCCCACAAGTCACAGGTACCAACAAAAACATACAGAGCCTGGCAATTTACACAATGTCGTGAATATATTTACATACATTACACACTGGTTATGAACTCATGACTTGTAGCAAATTCAGTCAAGGCCACACTTTTATCAATGCACGTATAAATATATTAAGTGTCAATTTGTATTACTCGTGATCTTGGTTACTTTCCAAGTTATTGACATTTTCACTGCACCTTGTACTGTGGCATTTTGATTGTTAAGCACGCATCCATCAAAGGGCAGTTTAAGATTGTAATTAAAATCGAATATGGTCTTCACCCCAGTGTCTATAAGACCTTTTTAATGATATCAATTTTCAGTACGAAGAATGATCTAGTGGCATAGTACCGTACATTTTAAAATGGCTTTCTGATTTTCGTAGCATGTTTATATAATTTTATCAACACCACCACTAACAACACACCAGTAGTTCCCAGTGTCCTGGTTGTCCATTAATATGCAATCTGAAAACTTCAAATGGATCGTGTTTTTATGTTGTCATATGATATTCCGCCTCAGAAGTTGAATGCATTTAGTCCTTTACCTTCGCTCTTAAGTTTACCTGTATATTCTGATTTGGTGCCTACAATATTTGAATAATCGACTTTACCTTTGGCATTCTGGATTAAGTAGGTAAGCTGTAACAGTTGACGTTAAATGTTCATTTGAAACTGTTTAAGAATCTAATACAGAAGCTTGAAGTCTTAAACATAACACAATATACGTACCGTACCACATACGTAAACGTATGACATACAAAAACCCTAATTTGCATACACAGCAACAAAGGACGAGCACCATCAGATATCTTTTAGTAAAAAATACAAAAAAAATCCAAAAGAGGTCTTGCCAAAACTTGTTTACGAAAGTCACAGTCACGTTTAGCGAGTTGACTCGAGGGGTATCATTGAGAGGGGGGTTCGAACAGGTTATTATACTTATGTGTGTAACACTTGTGCGTCATTCAAACCTAAATTGCACGTAAATTGACTAAATTTTGGTTCCTGTTTTGGCATTAAATCAATTCTCAGAAGTAATTCTGTTGTCGTTTCTAATATTGCCTGCGGTGCCTTGAAATATTGATGTTATGATAATTACAGAGATCAAAATGAATGTAGTCAATTTAGCTTCAGAACATTTTTGTATTGTGTCTTCAGAATATTCAGTAGCAATGCTCTTAACATTAATATTAGTACATAATATTATCTATGTAACAAAATTCCGGTCGGTATCAAAGTATTTTCACCGTACGTTGGTAGTTCAGTATCCATGCGTGTCACGTAGGGTCACACTCGATCCTTGGCCCAACTGATGCAGCGATACAACACAAGGCCGCCAGCCGGCCTCGTTCGTACGCAACGAGCATCCAAATTCGTATGAATCACAATTTTTATAGTTCATACAACGCTCACACAAGGTTAATGATATAATACACTTGTAGGTTTTTCGAAATGACAGGATCCAATGTTGTATTGTTAAGGATGCGACGGATGACCTAGATACGTACAAGTTTGTACCACCCGATGTCCTAGTAGCACTAAAGACCTTGTCCTAATTGTGTACGGAGTCAGCCATCATGATGACATGACTTTAAATGTATATATTGTTATTCAACCTAGCAATATACTAATTGCTACAATTATGTTAAATATTAACTGGCTGTTATATAGGTGCATTTCCTGTTACATCAGGAAATACTAAGACCCATGAATTATGAAATCGGCATCTATTAATACAAAATGCATATTGGCAAAACAGACAACAGAACAATTGCAATGAACAAGTCGCAGTTATGATTAGAGTACAAAAAGACAAAGTAAATTGGCTAATAAACTTTGAACAAATGTCGGAAGAACAATAATCGATTGTTTACTATTGGTTGCTGAGGTTTAATGTAGCAATCGATCAGGATGTGGCATTGTGACCTGATCACTAGCTACTGTATAAGAAAGAAAACGTTATTATAACAGATGAGTCGGAGAAAAACACCTTCGGACACGCCATGCCAATGCCACGGCTGACTACAAACAGTTTTATGGAGTAGCTACTATAGAATAGGCGCTGACACGTAATTCCCTTTGCAGTATCGAATCGTTCGATAATTTGCATTCGACCTAGACTCTCAATGTTAAACTCCATTAATCGCAAAAGGAAAGTTATAAATAGAACTTGGGCTAAATACTAAACTGGAGTCTATGAACTAGATAATAATAAAAGTCCATCAATTTTTGGTGATATCAATACTTAGTCTGAAATATTATTCATAGATGTGCAAATAAATTGTACGACTTGTAAATCACAACAGAGATTCAATGCTAAAGGTCAACAAGGTGGAACGAACGTTAAACAATAATGTAAATTAGATTGATTGGTCAAACAAAAATAATGGCAAGTCGCATCAAGTAGTTAATCATTTGTGTTGACGCGACGCAGTACGCGAGTAGGATGCCGCTAGTTGCGATGCAACGCTTCAATAGATCGTTCGTCAAGTATATTTATATTAGATCTCACATCAGCGTCTGTATTGTCCGGTCGCTTGTCGGTCTCCTCGTCACGTTTGCTAACTATGCCGATAATGACTGCAACAAGATATCCTTGACTCTGCACACAATTATCTGGACACTTTGCATCAGAACTTGACACGGTTGCTTATACACATACTTTTATGCCACAACAACTATATAAGTCTAACCAATAAAGGCTGAGAATTCATTTAATGAGCATTAAATTATATGACGAGCTGTTTTATTATCGTTTCCAGTTGAACTTGGCTTGATTATAATTGTTTATTCATCGATGTTATTTAAGTACTAGTTGATCGAATAATAAAACAGATTTTATTCAATACAACAAATGAAAAATGTCTTGCTTTGTGATGTCGCCGGTAATGCAGCAGTGATAACGTAAGGTTGCTTTGTAAACCTTGATACTGCGAGTATCAAAGATTTATTAACATTTTGTCGAATTGGAGTCACGTACGGGTAAAGTCGGTGAGTCTCTGGGCTACCGTGACAAAGTCATTAAAACAGGGCATCGTGCAATGGCTAGCAATCATAATGTTTAGTTACCAAGTCCAGTAATGAATCACAGTAACTGACACTGAAGATAATCCTTACTGGTTTAGTAATTGCATTTTCAAGGAACTTATTGACGTAGTCCTGCGACTAAGCGGCCTTACAAACGATGAACCAACCATAAATGTACAGTAAACCTTCAAAACGAGATTTAAGACATAAAATTGTATACTTATTTTATATTTCTACGATCAGTAATGTATTTAGTTAAATAGATCTCAACACAATAGCGTCAGCACGTGTCTGGTGACAACGTTGCAAATGCATAATTCACAGCGCATTTGGTTTACATAAATAAAATTAGACTAACAAAACGTCATTCTTTCCAGGTTCGTGAAGCCAGACGAGGTGGCAAAACTGTGGGGCAAGATGAAGCAGAACGACAACATGACATTTGAGAAGTTCAGCAGAGCCATGAGGTACCACTACCGACAGTCGGTGCTAGTCTCCGTGCCCACCGCCCGTCTCGTCTACCAGTTCGGCCACAAGGGACCCGACTTCAAGACCGACAACCCCAACTTCGTTAAAGTGAAATCAGAACTGGACATTCATGATATGGCTTACCCTTAGTTTAGTTATACGAATATTTAGGTATAAAATATTGTTGAAAGTCGATGCTCAGAGTAAGATAAAGAGTGATATGTCAATGGTTATGGATAGTAGACTCTTGTCCTTGGAGATTTTGGTTTAGGAATGAATTCAATGATACAGTAATAGTGAATAAGGTAGGAAATTGGATAGAACCGCTGGAGATCAGAGATGAGTTAGGTATGATAGATCTGAGGGAGACGATTGTTAATGTTTGGCTAGGAGTAAATTACGTATCTAAGTGACATAAGAAGTTACCTAATAGGAATGTCAATTGATTTTTCCAAAAAATCAATGTTGTGTCCAAGGGCATTATTGAGTGAAAACAATTAGTTATATATTATAAGGTTATTTGAAGTGGTTGATGAAAGAGATCTCCTCCATGCTTTCTAATTTGTAATATTATTATCAATTTTCGTCACAATTTACTAGTAGTATAGCTACACTCACTAGCTAAACGTGATGGTTTTCTTAGGAGTGGCTTTACTTCATTTGTTTTCGATTCTATGACTTCTCGTTCGCGAGGATCCATGTACTTAAATTGTATTCCATAGTTCAAATTTAGACCAGTGCATTCACATACTTTTGTTTAATCATCTTTCATTGGGGAATACGATTCATGATTCCTGATTTAACTGCAAGTCTTTGGAGACAATTGTCCAGATAGTTCGTAAATTTTTGCGATGGAGGTGATCTCAAAGTTAGGTGTTTTTCGAAAAGTTATATGAATGTAATTATCTAAGATAGGCTCAATGTTCGAATCGAAATAGTTTCAATGGTTGTACTCGTGGATGTTGGATCAATTACTCGTTGGATATACATAATTGGTTGGATGCCGATCGTTTGGATTGTCCCGTCAATTAGCCATACCGATTTCTCGGTAGGTCCATATTATTTTTTTAAGTGATTTTATTAGCATTTTATTCTCGATGTACAATTGTACTGTCGAACAAAAATTTTGATGGTTGTTTATGTAGGAAACATTACGAATTTTTGATAAAGTATTTTTAATTGTTGTTACCGTATGATACGTGTGTGTAATACGTAGAGTGTTATGATAATGCGAACATTCCAATTAATTTATAAAATAATAGTTGTTTAGTGTACCAGTTATATTTTGATAGTTTTAAGTCTATTTCGAGTTGCCATAATGTATTATACGTAAAATGATAATAAATGTACTTAATTTGATAGTTTTTTTAAATCACAGTCATCTCGCCAACTCTAATATTTTTACGATAGGATTCATCTCTAAATGTAATTAAATTTTATACTGTTATTTAAAATTCCCGTCTCAGTGTTAGTTTAAAGTAAAAACGTTAAGATTAAAAAAGCGTATACGCGCATTTAAAAATATGATGACAAAAAGATCTGCAGGCCAAAGATTAGTTTGACGAAAAAGGTTTATATAATTAAGATTTTTTTAAATACATGTTTGACAATATAATTTTAATATGTTTTAGACTTTAAGTTTGCGACTCTCAGGCACATGCTGTGATGTAAGATAAATTATAACATTGTTTTTCTGTAAATAGTTCCTTTCAAACATCATTAACAATTCTCCATTATCATTACATAACTTACATAGCAAAATATTCATTGAATATATTTATACCCAGAAATCTGAAATTATTATTAAAATATTGAATTATTTCACAGATACTAATATATTTATTGAAACTAAATAATAGATAATATAATTAAATAAAACTAAGATTTATTTTATTTGTTCATAATGAAAAGTTTAAAATGAAAATACAGTACAAATCTTGTGTCTTATACATAGAACAACGATTTTATCTCTTTGCAGTAGATTTATTATTTTGAATTTATTAACATCTAAGTTACGGCTAGTCTAATGTAATGAAACTTAATAATATTATGTGGACTTATTTTGGGAAAATTTAAATGTACTTAATACGCCTAAGGTCTTTACTATTATAGTTTATATTATGCACTTTCAAAATATTGCTTTTCATATTTATATGTAGTTGGTAATACTTTACAAATAAAAGCACCTCGATCAAATATATTTAATGAAAATATTAATTATTGTTATATTTATAATTGTTTATCGATTTATTATATACCTTGTAAGGATGATTTAATTATTTGCATTTTATATATTTATTTGAAATGTAGTTTGTATCTAATTTGGGTAAATGCAAATACCTACCTAAATTAGTATTTAAATGTTTTGCGTATTCTTCGGTATTTTAATTCAGCGGTACTTATATAGTACTTATAAGTTTAGTAAGTACAGACAATAAGAAGAATGCATAATTATAATTACTTCCCAAATCTAGTCCACGATCCATGTTTGTGACAAGGTGCATAATCCAGATTTTAAGTATTTTTAGGTGTTAAATGTTTTCTTTAGTATTACATTGTTCATTTATTAAGATTTATTTTTCTCTAGTTTTAGTAAACCTTTGTTGCGTGGTTATCGTGCAATTTATAAAAGACAAATTCCATGTATTATTTCATAATAATTATGTGAAGTAAAAGGAGAAATATACGATTTATGAATGTGAAAAGTTGTTTTATTGGTTTATATGAAATCGAACAGGAAAATAATTAGTAAAAATTACTTATTACCCCTCAGTGACAAGACATCAGCCATTAAATTTAATACTAATATATAAAGCTGAAGACTTTGTTTGTTTGCTTGAACGCACTAATTTCAGGAATTACTGGTTCGATTAAAAAAAAAAATTCAATGTTAGATAGCCCATTTATCGAGGAAGGCTATAGGCTATATAACACCACGCTATGAGCCGCGGGATCGGAGCAGTAGCCTTAAATAACGTGGGTGTAACCGTGGGCTCATCTAGTATAATATAGGTGATTCCAACGCACGTCATTTGAAAATTAAGCTAGTCCTTACAATTAAATCTGATATACAGCTGCCGATTAATAATAAAATAATAATATCGCTGCTTTTCTTCATACCATCTTGTACCAAAGAAAGTGATAAGAAAATATCTAGAAAAAGATATGTAGGCTGATATTATTTTTATATATAGCACTCTTACAGACAGATATACGTTACTACTAAAATTATCTTCTCGAGTAACATTTATCTTAACAAACTAGGTATATTTGGTTTTTGTGATTTGATATCTGCCTTATCTAATACCTAATTATTTTCTTTGATAGTGACAAACACTAAGATCATCCTCATAGGGAGCTAGTTTTTTTTATTATGTATTTATTTATTTATAGTCTCATGCCTGTATCCCCGAAGGGATAGGCAGAGGTGTAAATATTACACCCACATTTCGCCATGAATTTTTAGGTTCCACGTAATAGGGGGCAAGCCTATTGCCGATACCGGGCACATCAGCAGACTCCGGGCTGCTACTGAGTATTCGGAAAAACCCAGTAACACTTTTGCCCGACCCGGGAATCGAACCCGGGACCTCCGATCAGCAGTCGCATACGCTATCCACTGGACCACGGAGGCAGTCTAGTACCCCAGACAGAGCTAGTACCCCTGAATATACCGACATTGGTCTAAGCCATGGTATATTACTATCCCTTTTGACGGCAGACGGCATTCCCTCTGTGGAAAGGCTACTTCTGTCAAACTAGAAAACGTTAGCCTAAAAGCTGACTTCAGGTAATGGATGCTATATAATAAAGATCAAAATTCGATGACATACAATAGGACCCTAAATATGTCATTTAGTTAATGAAAGATTCATGTTTTGAACATTAAAATTAAAAACTTAAGCTGCGCATCGTTTACCTATAGGTAGAAAACCGGTGCTCGACGCTCCTGAAGAAAAATATATTAGAAATAGGGTAGAAAGGAAGGCATCGTTAATAGTGATATATATCTGAATCAATAACAATTATATTACCAACCTATATTGGGCATTATTAGAGAAAGCTTTTAAATATCCCATAGACGCAGGCCACAAGTCAGACGACGAGATGAGGAAATCAAACACTCAAAATCATAATTGAATGGCTAGTAAACTAAGTGAAAACTGGAAATCATAATTATTGCCTTTTCGGAAAAATATATACAGATAAGTACTCTGTGTCCGTGTAGTGACGGATTAAGAATACGGAATGCCACCACCGCATATCATCCCATGGGTGTCGTAAGAGCTGACAGAGAGAGCATATTATGCAGAGAACAGCACGGTAAGAGAAGGAAAACTTGATACAAACCCTATACCAACCCGTTTGGCCAGCGTGGTATAGTAGGTCATTCCTCCTTTCAAAGGAGAGGCTTAGTCCAGCAGTGGACTATTAAAGGCTGATGATAATAAGTAATCTGTATTACACAGACACAATAAAATTATTTTTTAAAGATTCTGATACAAGAACTGAACAGTACTTTCTTGGATTATATTGCAAAATAATGTTGTAAATTATAACAATACTATTCTTCGTGAAGAATAAAACAAAAATTTCGATAATTTATAGACGTTTAAATAACTCTAAACCAGGTTACCAATTATTATAACAAAATAAAATATATAACTGATGATCCATTTAACAAATATTTTAATTGGTTCAATACCGTAACGTAGAAACCCTATTTTAATTAAACAATTCGAACATAATCTTATGTTCGGAAATTTAGTGACCACAACTAACGTCATATGTATTGTGTAGTACAATGTACGACGGATAAGAGCACAAGTGCATTGTGACTCAATTTTTTTATTTGATAAGTATGTTACTAGCTGTGTATTATAAGGCTTTACTGGAATAATCAATCATTGTTCGCTGGACGGGTGCGACCGCGAAAAACCAATCTAAAAATAAGTACGCTGACTACTTGTTGGAAAGCAGTTTAGTGTAAAAATTATTTATTTTACTTTTTTGAAACCAATGACTTTAGTTATATATTGGACATTACGAAAATATTTGTACGTATTTTCAATTAATCGTACCTATGTATTGTAGAGGCTATCAAAATTGTATTAATATGAAAATTGGAAATACCTAACTAGATATATTGTAGTCTTATAATATATTTCATTTAAATAAAACATTTTCAGCTTTTTCCTTCTTGCGCATGAGCAGTGATAGCCGATTGAAGAGACCGACAGACTGCTACGCAGAGAGTTTCGGATTCGAATCCACGGCACGCACCAATGACCTTTCGAAGTTAAGTGCGTATTAAATTGTTAATTATCGCTAGCTTATCGGTGAAAGAAAACATCGTGAGGAAACCTGCATGTCTGAGAGTTCTCCATAATGTTCTCGAAAGACATGTGAAGTCTACCAACCCGCACTTGGCCAGCGTGGTGGACTATGGCCTTACCCTTCTCATAGTGAGAAGAGGCCCGTGCCCAGCAGTGCGACAGTATAAAGGGCTGATGATGAATAACATATTTCATTTAAATAAAAAGTTTACAGATTTTTCCTTGTTTTCATGATCATCTGTTTAGTTTCGAAGATAGTTTTTGAGAAATAATAAAGAGGTTATCACTTTAGAAACATTATTACAACATTTACCTCTGTTGGGTTTTTCAGTTGCGTCAATCTTTCAATCTGCAGTCTCTTATCATCAGGTTTGACTTCTACATTAATTTAAACTTTTATCTTTTATTATATTATAACATATTGATCATTAACATATTTGATCGTTTTTTCCATCTTGATATTAGTACTTAAGATGATCTCAAAATATAAAAGATAGAGTCAAATTAAAATAAAACAGCGAGGAAATTAAAATTAAAAAATAACCCCCTTATTTTAATAGGGAAGATGGTTTAAATGTTCCCCTTGCTTGAGAACATAAGCAGGACAAAGACACCAGAAGTCATCAGGACATCCCCCCCGTGGGATCTGCACCTTGTCGTGAGGAGGGAGGGGGGTCTCAGTAGCCTTGGTTGGGTCACCCACGGTGAAGTTAAGCGAGATCCCGAGAGTGGACGCTGTATTGCGGTGGGCCCGCAGAGGAAGAGGAGATCCGGTGTTGTCAGGTTGCCGTCCTAGGTATCCTCTGCGGCCGCTGGGTGTTTTGGCGGCGGAGCCCAACGCCTTCATCCGCTGCCAAGGGAGTTTTGTTCGGGGCCCGCCTGACCATCTGGCTGGCCAACACCCGTCGGGGGGTAGCGAGGAATGCTAAGGTGATACCCGACTCTCCGCCACACGAGTACATGAGGAACACGGGTTGGTTTTTAGTCAGTAAGAGTCTGACAGTCCCCTTCGCCCTTCCCCCAGGGCGGAGGGATTCCATGAGGATTTTCTAACCCGACACCAAAAAAAATAATGGTCATCAGGACATAGTAACACCAGTAGATGACAAGTGTTCGGGTACTTTGAAGTAGCTTCTACATTCAAGACATCTCAGTCTTCCGTGATCCTGTGAAGTAGCCGAAATATCGGATTATAATAAATAATAAAATTCAAGATCATCAAGAGTAGAGTAAAACCGATATATCGTGTTAGAATCCGTAAAACCAATTGTTTTTTTTTTTTTTTTATAGACTCACGCCTGTATCCCCGAAGGTGTAGACAGAGGTGTAATATTACACCTAGATTTCGCCATGAATTTTTAGGTCCCACGTAATAGGGGGCACATTACTGCCGTACCGGGCACATTACCAGACTCCGAGCTGCTACTGAGAATTTCCTAACGGATAAATCCAAGAACACTTTGCCTGACCCGGGAATCGAACCCCACGCGCACATTTATGCCGCGAAACGAGGCAGTTACAAAAAAAAATACTATTTTGATTTCAAAATAATGCATTGCTTATGGCAAAATTGTATTTTAAGATAAGCCTTTGCACGTCTAAAACAGTAACAGTGACTACAGTCAAGTATTTCACTCGCCCGTGCTTAAATATGTTCGCTTAAAACCAGACTCTACGGTTTCCTTTTACGCGTTATAAAACACTCTCTCTTGTTGATAGACAATAAGAGCTTTCATTGTAAAGTTTATTAGAAAGGTGCCGTGCTGATAACTGGCTGGTGACGTAGCGACGCTATTGAGGCTCGTGGTCATAATCTATCTCATCTTCTTTATCTTTAATAAAATGTTTTCTTTCTGTCTATTTTCTCTTGTTTCTGGCATCGGAAGTAAACGAGGAGACAGATTGCCTGATGGTAAGTGACTACTGCCACCCATGGATACTAACCACAGAGAAGTCAAAAGTACGTTGCTGATTTAGATTAAAAAGGAATTATAAGTTAAAAGGGATTAAAGAGAAGGAAAAGAGAATGGGGCCTTCGGAACGACATTCACCGAACGGAAAGTCAAATGTTTTTCTACCGAGGTCCTGGGTTGGGCGCCATTGTACAGAAAATTAGTTCAGTAATGTCTAACAAGGGTGCTTTTAAAAAATGTTGGTCTTGTCGGCGAACAACTCGAATACGATCCATTACTGCACGAACTTGTGCTAGGTTCGTGAAACTATTGGTGTTCTACTCACTGCTGGTTTATAAACTATTGTAAGCCATTAGCCTGACTTTGTTGAAAGTTGTCCCAGACTCAGTAAAGTATAGAAAAGATAAAAGTTTCGTTTTTAGGTTTCCGTAGCCACGTGGCAAAAAAAACAAATCCTTAAAAATTTGTCTTGTTTATCACTTTATGCCGAAATGATTGACTCTACACAGTTGAAATTTGGTAGCTACCTACCATAGACACGTAGACACGTACTTTGTGAACCATTTCACGATCTTTCTTATCTTATTGCTGTAGATCGTATGATGAGATCATGTAGTAATAAAAACAATCAACAAAATTATTATTTTTATATATTTTTTTTTATAGATTCACGCCTGTATCCCCGAAGGTAGGTAGGAAGGTAGGCAGAGGTGTAATATAACACCCACATGTAGCCATGAATTTTCAGGTTCCACGTAATAGGGGGCGAGCCTATTGCCGTTACCGGGCACATGACCAGAATCCAAGCTGCTACTGAGAATTCGGAAAAATTCAGTAACACTTTTGCCCTACCCGGGAATTGAACCTGGGACCTCCGATCAGCAGTTGCATACGCTATGCACTGGATCACGCAGGCAGTCTAGTCAACAAAATTAGAATGATTAAAATATAGTCAGTAGTTTTGTGATAGGTAAAGCAATTTTTCAAAAACCACAACATTAAATATAATCTTGTCGTTTATACAAAGACAAGAAACAAAGTTATATTTGCTGACAAAAAAGTGATAGTGGCTTTGGTTAGGCGAACGTAACGGGTATTCTAAGTAAATACCTACTACGGAACACTAATTCATGGGCGCCTCCAACTCGCACTTTGCTATTTCGTTTTAATATCATCTCGTGGCATATTGAACCACGAGTTAGAATTATTAGTTATCTAATAGCCATGATTGTGGGGTATAAACTAATACCGGTTATATCTCAATAAATATTGGTTGCTATGATACAAAAAAATCACTGGCACGCGTTAAGCCATACACGTGTCGCTAAAATCTGCTTGTAGCATAGCAATGTTAAAACACGATAATGCCCATTTGAAGGTGAATGACAGAAAGCGCCATCTTGTGTCTCAAGATGGTAATATGCTGAGTTGGGATTAGCAGAAACAGAATAAATGGGTTTTCTTTCTTTCTTTCTTAAATATTCGATCTTTAATGTGATAATGTCTCATTTGATTATGATTAGATATCAATGCCTTATCACCCAACTAGCTAGAGATTATATAAATATTTTTAGTACTCGACTCTATGACATAAACACAACAAATAAAGGAGGACTTATCATCCATGTACATCACACAATAGTTTGATATAAGTAGTAATCGAACCCGCGACCTTCTGCATGGCAGACAATAACATTCCCGCTACCACACCGGGTCGTCAACTAATGTACTTATGTAACTAACTCAAGAAAGCGCCATCTAGCAATGCCACCGTGAACAAAAAAGCTTCAAGATTTATTATTAGTGTAACCATTTGAAAACAGAGGGCACTGCATTATGTTTTAGTTAGACAATATTTTATAATAACATTTTATTATAACTAATTGGAGCATAAATATAGGTTTCGAACTTTTTAATTTGATAACTAATAAAAAAATATATATTGAATACGAAATGCATAGTATAATATTAATACCTATTAGTTTTGTTGAGAGCATCGGCAAATGACAGCCATGCGAGGACCATGAAGCCACATGAAGCTAAATAGTGATTTCATTAATGTTCCTATTGTGTAAGAGATGTCGCTTAAACTATTACTACGTATAAATGCTGTGAAATGTCAATCAAGTTGTTTTTATTTCGCTTCTTAGGGTACGTAATTATTGACAGGGTTATGCTGACAATTAAATTCCGTTGAAAAAAAAATGCATATTACATGACAAAATAAATATAATATTACTAACTTATGTTATAAACCGCAATATTTCTTATGACGCTGATAGACATTCACTTACAACCATTTTTAAATTTGTCGAAGTGAACAACGAACAGCGCCAAGCATAGAGCTTACATTGCTACAAAATTTTGCATGATTTTTTTAGCGCAGTTAACGCTCTAGTCGGCTAAAAAATCGAAGCACATTAAATTTATAGTCTTTTTGGCAGAATGCTCGCTAAAACGTAATAGTTTATTTTTCTGTGATATAACATTTGCAAGAATACTCATTACAAGTATACTAAAGATTATCAGCGCTTTAAAATATTTTAAAGTATTTGATAAAACCCAAACAAGAAAATTATTTCTTGTCACCGTAGTAATTTTTTAAACTTTGGTTTAATGCAATGAAATGTAGGGTACATTGCAATCTGACAAAATATATAACTTTAATACCCGATTCAACCTCTGGATAGGCCCGATTTCCCAGATAAATAAAAAATTGAAACGGTTTTTTATGAGTCTAAAATATTTTATAAGCGCTTGTCAGACAGCGGTGAAACTGGCCGTAATTTTAATTTAAAATAATTAGGTATTTTAATCTCTTCTTTTGCCTGCCTTGTTCCCATATTACTTGGGGTCGGCGCAGAATGTCTTTCGCTTCCATTCTCTCCTATCAGCCGTCATCTGATTATTCACTCCCTTTACATTCATGTCATCCTTCACACAATCCTTCTATCTTTTCTTTGGTCTTCCTCTTGCCTTATATCCCTCAACTCTTATAATTATTCATCATCTTTCTAGTCACATGCTTTTCATCCCTCCTCATTATCAAAGGCTGATAGACACATAGAAGAGTTAGAAATCTGTAAACAGTTATACAAAGTAGACAGTTTTGAAGTATGTGGTATTAGAGATGTAGAGACCAACTTGTATGTTATCTGTATCTACAGAACCCCAGTTAACAGTAACTACGATACTTTTATGGATAGATTCGAAAAACTACTACAGCATTTCTTCAGTAAAAAATGAGTAATTTGTGGTGATTTTAATGTGAATATGTTCAGGTATGATGAGAAGAAAAAAGAGTTTTCTTCTTTGCTTGCATGCTATAATTTTAAAGCCCTAATAAATTTTCCTACTTTTAGACAAAATAACACTGAATCTTGCCTTGATAATATTTTGACTAATTTGCATGACAGCTGCTTGAGTGATTTACAGGTTGATCACAATGGGTTAGCGGATGGACACGCGGGTCTTTTCCGTACTGTCCATGTAGAAAAAGTAAATGTCAAACAAACACAAGCAAAGTTTATCTTTATTAACAAACCCATCTTCAATAATATAAATAAGGCTCATTATAGAGCGAACCTACTCAAACAAGACTGAAGTACAGGTATTAACACATTTATAAGGCAATTTAACAAAGTACATTAATTATCATTTAAAAGTAAAAAAACAAAAGTAAATTTAAATAAAACGAGTAAATTTAATGGCTTACAAAAGGTATTAAAGTATCTAGCAAATTCAAAAGATTTCTAAACACCATAGATAAGCAAAGTAACAATTGTAATCAAAGTATCCTTAATTATCGCGATAGGGATATGACTGTATATAGAAAAGTAATAAGGTGTGCTAAGAGGCTAGACATTAGAAACCAAATGGAAAAAGTGTCAAATTCGAGCAAATTCATTTAGCAAATAGTAAACCAACATCGTAACAACGTCAATAAGACTCCTTCCTTTAATCCAATACTCAAAATTGGCGGCACTGCTACTGATGATCCAGTAGATATAGCAAATATTTTTTCAAATTTGTATATGGACACTGTACAATTAAATACTTGTAATCCTAATGTCGCTAAATCCTACCTTGTTTCATCAGTTGCTAGGGTAGAAACTGATATGAACTTTGATCTGGTCACCCCAAACGAGATTTCAAATCTGGTGAAAAAAATGGATAGTAAAGTTTCTTTCGGGTATGACAATATTCCGCTTACCAGTATCAAGGAAAATATTGACCTTTTAGCTTGTCCTTTAGCAGTCTTTTTTAATAACTGCATAACTTTGGGAATATTTTGCTGACCAACTTAAATAAAAGAGCGTGCGTTGAGATCAAACGTATATTTTCAACTGGTTTGTACAATTGCGCGCTTAACGGCTAAACTATACATATTATAATCTGTAACACCTTCACCCTTAATTTATAGCAGACTTATAACTAATACATAAACAACTTATTTCTAAACATAATTACTACTTATAACAATCATCTATACCGTATCGTCTCACTGGTTTACGGACACGGTGAACATAACTCGATTCGTTTGGCACATTATTGTTCGAGCCATGATCATTTATTTCAGGCACACTGGGCATGCTATTAATACCGCGTCAGTGCCATCAGATGGTGCTGATGTGTCACCGGCTGCCATCGCGCCACCCGCACCGGTGCGACGCCGACGCTGGTCTGGCTATCGTCATTTGTTGGGAACATTAGCGAAGGACGGAATCCTTTTACAGGTCTTTCATTTACTCTGAGACTATCACAATGATTACGTGTTATGTTTACTATATTAGTTACATCTTTCGACACTCTCAGCTTTAGTTGGTCGATATGTCTGTGTTCCTCGGTTCCTTTGATAGATCTGACTTTGTAAATCGTACTACCTGTCTTATCGATGATTGTCCCTGCCGTCCACTTATCTATGCCACGATAGTCTCTAAACCAGACCTTGTCACCCACCGCGAATTGTCTTATTACCCCTTCAGCGGATGATTCTATCCGCTTCTGACGAGCTATTTCTTTTTGATCCGGTTTCTAGACGCATGCGCAGATTGCGTCCTATACACAATTTTGCTGGACTTTCACCGGTTGTGTAGTGTGGTGTATTTCTATAAACTAGTAGGAATCTACATAAGGAAGCGTGTATGTCTGTTTTAGACCTAATTGCCTTTTTAATGTTGCATTTGCATATTTTTACGGCGTTTTCTGCCGCCCCATTCGACGCTGGGTGATATGGGGCTGAAAAAATATGTTCGATTCCATTGGTATTTAGAAATAGTTTGAACTCACTACTAAAAAATGGAGGACCATTATCACTAACTACCTGTTTCGGCAAACCAAATCTGGCCCACATTTCTCGCAAAACCTTTATGACAGCTGTCGCTGTAGTGCTATTCATTTTTATTGCCTCTATCCACTTCGAATGAGCATCAACTACAATAAGGTACGTTTGCCCCTCTATTGGTCCTAAAAAGTCTATGTGTATCCTGCTTCGGATACCGCAGCGCACACTGTGCAGGCACGGCACGCAATAATTATAGCTGATCCTGCATGGCCTGTACCGTCTGGGTGGTTTGTAGTGTATGTCTGGAACCCATTGATTTTGACATTGGTTTTGTCTGAGCAGTGCAGTGTGCTTCAGATATTAGGACTATGTCTAGTTTGTGCTCGGCCATTAGTATCTCGAGCTCATCTTTATTGGGTGAGAGTCCATTTATGTTCCAAGTCGCCAGCCTTAGCCCAAGGCCTGTTAACCTTGTAGTTTGGTTATGAGCGTAGTCATGAGACTCATTAGAGAGCTCATTTGTTGTAAGAGTAAGTCAAATTTCGCGTTTTGTTTGGTGAGGAGAGTTTCTAGTAGTGATAGGTTTTGGTTAACATTAGGTATCGCATTCTCTGTGTTTACTTTGTCTGGAAAATTTCTAGTAGCTTTGGCGTAAGTGTATGGTTCATTTTCTTTATCAACAGTGGAAGATTGTTGGGAAGGATTTATTTGGGTGTTTGCATTGGGAATCGTATTGTCTTTTGTAATAGCACGTCTATCAGCTCTTCGATAACCATATTTGTTCATTTTTCTGGCAAGTATGTCTCTATACACTTGACAACCCTTGTAGTTTGCCGGGTGGGAGCCTTGGCACAGTGCGCATTGGGCTGGTGTATTTCTATCGTGCTTTGGACAGTCAGATGTTTTATGTGCTTGCGCGCATTTCACGCAGCGGAAAGGCCTCATGCAGTAATTCTTTGTGTGCCCATATTGCTGACACCGCTGGCACTGTACAATTGAATTTTTCTTCTTAGGATCCTCTATGGATACTGACTGATGGTAGATGTATTTATTTCTTTAGCTGCCTTATTGTTCTGACTAGGTAGGAGATTTACGAAGAACGTTGAGGTAGGTTTTTTTTCTGGACCATATCTGGAGTTAATAATTTCCCCGACAACAGTGTTTCCAGTTTTTTCAATTTCTTCCTTTATCTCACTTATAGGTGTTGTGTGGTGAAGATTTCGAATAACAATACGGCAGAGTCGTTCTTCCTTTTTGTTGAACGTGTGACCAATTAAGCCAGTTTCTTGGAATTTGTTGATGATTCTTTTGTAGGCCTCCGTATCTAGGATGTTGATTCTCAATTGGTTTCTGTTTGTAATCCGATATGTGTATGAACTTTTATCTGCAACAGTTTCCACGAGTTCAGTTAATTTATTGACATCTTCTATCCCATACAGTATTATGGGTGGAGGTTTGCTGGGTTTCTTTTCCACTGGTTTGTTGGTTACAGTGGGTTCTTCTTCTGTTAGGTCAATTGGTAATTCGCTGAACATGTTGCTGGTGGTTATATTTTCAGGAGAGTCGCCGACTTTTTTGCGTTTCGGATTTCTAGTGCCTGGTACCCTCTGCCAAGATGGGGGGCATACGGTGCCTTGCTGTTTTGGTGCATTTTCCATAATCGTGTCTTTCAATGGTTCTGCCACGGATTGTAAACTTTCTGGGGGTTTACTTCCCAAGGAATTGCTTCTAGGCCTGGCAATAAACATACTGCGGTGAAAGGCCTGCTGAATTAACTTTTTGCTGCCAGTAGTATTCACTGTAATGGAAGCCTGGTCGCCTACTTCCATCAAGTCTTCGGTAGCCAATTTCACACTCTCCGGCCCTGGTACCGGGGAGCGCCGGGGGTTAGCCGGATCGCATGACATACTATCTTTCTCATTATTTAACATTTTCATAAAAAGGGGGGGTTGGGAGACAACACACATACTACTTTCCCAAGGCAGTATTGCAGCTATTTTAGGGGGCATTTAACTTCCCTAGGCCCGCTGTGGCCTTAACAGGTTAATTGACCGCCACCTGTGACTCGGCGTTGTTGCTCGTTTTGCACCACCCAGGGGGCACGTGTAGGGTGTGTCTTAGGAAAAGATGGAGAGTCCTACGGACGCGAGCAACTTCACCCCCTTCTACTATATATAAGCGATTTACCAAAGATTCTAAATAAAGAAGTTGCATTACCCGTTTTATTTGCTGATGATATATCGATATTAATTAAATATAATAAAATTAACAACTCCGAACCCATACTTCAGGAAACTCTTCAAAATGTAACACACTGGCTAAACGACCATAACTTGGAAATAAATTATAATAAAACAAAGACCATTCAATTCAGATCTTACAAAACCCCACAGTTAAATATAGACACAACTTTTCAAAATATAACCCTAGAATCAGTAGAAACATTTAATTTACTAGGCATTAATATAGATACCCATATAAACTGGAAGACTCATATAGGACACGTGAAATCAAAACTCTCAAAATTTTCATATGCACTTTTCCAACTGAAATGCAGCACAAACGCTGAAGCAGCATTATCGGCATACTATGCTTATGCTTACTCATGGCTGAGATATGGTATCATGTTGTGGGGGAATAGTGTAAATATTAACGATGTATTTGTCCTTCAAAAAAATGCATCAGAATAATTGCACAAATAGACAATCAGGAAAGCTGCAGACCCTTTTTCATTAAATTTAATTTGTTGACACTACCATAAGTTTATTTGTATTCAAGAATAGGTCACATTTTCCACAGGTGAAAGATACCCATAATATAAATACACGCCATAGAGATAGGTTATACTTACCACCATCTAGAATTAAAATGCTGAACCAGAGCCCGTATTACATGGCAGTCAAGATATTTAATCATTTACCTAAAAACATTAAAAAAGAGAGCAAATTGCCAGCATTTAATAAAAAATTAAAAGAATTCTTAGTCCAGAAATGCTTTTATTCAACTAAAGATTTTTTTGAAAATAAATTTTAGATATTAATGTATAATATAAGTAGTAGGTATTAATGTTATTAATTATCATTATTATAAAATATTAATAATTCCATTGTTTACTGCCTGCCTAACAATATGAAACAATACAATGTCAATCTTATTTCTTTTTATGTTGTATATTTTATTTTTATGTCTTAGTGAAAGTGTAAGATGTCTAAAATGTTTGTTAATTATTTTTTTGTTTATTTAGAGATAAGTACCATGTGCAATGTCTGTAAAAGACAACTAAGTTGACACTAATGTAACATACCATAAGACCTATTTATACACTTGGTTTGCAATAAAGATTGATTTGATTTGATTTGATTATTATGTATTTCTATACTCCTACTCAACTTAGGGATTTCTATACACAATTCAGACAGCCACTGTCTACCTAATAAACTCGTGCTACCTCTATCTATTACATATAAATTTAACTTTTTCACCCTATTGTTATATTCAACATTTGTCTCTAAGTATTCTATCGGATAAATAGCGGTACCATCGTAAAATTTTAACTTTAATTTACACGTGTTCAAAGGTAAATTCTTAAATAATTTAATGTATGTTGAATAGCTTATACAAGATAAAGCCGACCCTGTATCAACTTCCATTTTTACGGGTTTATTATTTATGATAATCTCCATACACACCGGTTTATAGTTTGCTAAGGACATCTGGTACATTGCCTCCTCGCCGTCATCAGACCCATTCTGTTCCTCCCCGGGGTGGGGGGGGGAGGTGTCGCCGGTATGGTGCTCGCGCAGCCAGTGCGCCGCCCCCGCAGCGTGGCTGCCGGCGCCAGCTTGGCCCTGTGTCGCCGCCGCTGCTCCGCTGCGCCGCGCGCCGCCGTCCGCATCCCGGCCGCTCGGTCCGAGCGCGCGACCTCTACGTGACCTTCTCCGCGCGCCGTTTGAGTTTGAATTATTCGATGTTATACGCTGATCTGATTCCTTCTTCCTGCACACTCTTCGCAAATGGCCCACTTTTGCACAGTAACTGCATTGAAAATAATTGTACCTGCAGTTTTGTGAGCTGTGTCTGTTGTCCCCGCACGCTGAACAATTTCTGCTTTCTAATTTATGTATCTTCTCGCTCGATTCCAAGTCCGGACATTGTACCCGCGACCTTTCGACAGCTCCGGCATCCCGCTCGGCTGCCTCCAGAGTATTGGCTAACTGCAACGCTTTGTTATAGCACAGTCAAATAATCCATGTGGTTATAGTCTAGATCATTTTCTGCAAATAACCTCTGTCGGATAAAATCACTGCGCAGACCGCACACGAACTGATCTCTTAGATTTTCTTCTAAGTTAGTTTTAAACTCACAGAACCTCGCCATCTTTTTCAAGTCAGCCACGTAGTCCGCTATCGATTCGCCTGCTACTTGCACCGTTGACGAAACCTGTATCGTTCTGCTAGGATTGACGGTGTAGGCTGCAGATAAGAACGCAGTAGATCAACTGCGGCTGCATATGATAAGCTTGAAGGCTTCTTAGGACTCGCTAATGTAGACAGCAACTCGTATGTTTGATCCCCGATTAACGCGATTAAAGTCGGTAACTTTAAATCGTCCATTATTTTATTAGCCACAAAATACATTTCTAACCGCTCCACATAAGCTGACCAGTTACCGGTTTTCATATCAAAGTCTTTGATTTTGCCCACAGACATTGTAATAATTATCCACGACACGATGCAGTGAAAATAACCGAGACCGAAAAGTTTTATCCTCGTCGCCACTGATAAATAAAAGAGCGTGCGTTGAGATCAAACGTATATTTTCAACTGGTTTGTACAATTGCGGGCTTAACGGCTAAACCTTAACGGTTAAACCTACCCACTATACATATTATAATATGTAACAGATTGCTAGGATACTACCAATTCACAAAAAAAGGCGATAGAACTGAACCTGGCAATTATAGGCCTATTTCTTTATTGCCAGTATTGTCTAAGCTATTGGAAAGGATCATGAAAGATCGCCTTGTGAGGCACCTAAATAACAACAAATTCCTAAACACTACACAATGCGGGTATCAAAAATCTGTTAGTACGGCTGATGATATCGACTCTTTGATAGAACAAGTACAATTTAATTTGAATGATAGGTGTGTAGTAGCTGGGCTATTCCTAGATCTGAGCTCCGCCTTCGATACAGTAGATCACAGTACACTACTGTCAAAAATGGAACACTACGGAATCAGGAACACCAACTTACAATTGTTTAGGTCCTATTTACAAAATAGAAAACAGTTCGTTGAGATAAAATCAATAGCAGAAGGTGAACAAATATTTAGCAAACCGGACATAAATAATGTTACTCACGGCGTGCCACAGGGTTCAATCCTGGGACCTATCTTGTTTATCATCTTCTTAAACGACTTATCAGCCTTCATGGCAAACAATGCACCGGTCGCTAGACTTGTGCTATTTGCAGATGACACAAATGCTATTGTCACCGCAAAGAAGATAAACGAGTTAGATAAAATACAGACTACATTTGAGATGTTTGAAAACTAGTTTAATGTCAACAATCTAATATTAAATGCCAATAAGACTAAATGCTTGCTCTTTAAGTCAACGGTTAAAAATAAAGCAACATTGCAAGTCATATCCCAGGGAAAAACATTGAAATCGTCGACAACGTAAAGTTAGCCATATTCTTTTTGTACACCAAGTGTACAAATAGAATATGGCTAAAATGGAAAAACGAACTGGCCTCTATTGTAAATACTGTGCGTTTGGTTTGTTATGCGATCAGGAGTCTCAGGGACGGCCTTACTATGGCTCAACTTCGAAATTTGTACTTTGCCCTAGTTGAGTCTAAGCTACCGAAGCTTAGACTCAACTAGGGCAAATAATAAAATAGTGTACAGTTTTGGGGCAACAATTATCACTACAATATAAATGCGGCCTTCGTGATACAAAAAAGAGCCATAAGAACAATGGTTCGTATTAAGCAGATAGAATTTTGTAAAGACCATTTTATTACAGATGCGTAGATACAGGAGTATTTCCTGATCTAATGAAACACAGTAAAGTAATACCCTTATTCAAAAAGGGATCAAAGAGCGACCCTAGTAATTTTCGGCCAATTTCTATCTTGCCTGCTATTAGTAAAATTTTTGAAAAGATTATTTTGCATCAACTAGAGAGCTACTTTCACACAAATAATTTATTTCACAGTGAACAGTATGGCTTTACTAAGGGTCGCTCCACCGTTGATGCCGGTGTAACTTTGTTAAAGCATATTTTTAATGCTTGGGAAAACTCGAAGGATGCCATTGGTGTTTTTTGTGACCTATCAAAGGCCTTTGACTGTGTGGAACATAATACGTTTTTACTTAAATTGAAACTTTATGGTATTAGAGATACCGCACTCAATCTTGTTGCCAGCTACCTTAGTGATAGAATTCAGTATGAAGATGTTAATGGGAGTAGGTCTCTAGGTTTGCCAGTAGGAATGGGCGTTCCACAGGGCTCTATTCTCGGTCCATTTCTTTTTTAAATATATATTAATGATTTGCCGTTCTTTGTACAAAATTTATGTGATATTGTTTTGTTTGCCGACGATACGTCACTAATTTTTAAAGTTGATCGTAATTTAAGTAACTTTGATACCGTCAATAACACTTTTGCACAAGTATTAGATTGGTTTTCGACAAATAATTTGGTAGTCAACTCAAGCAAAACCAAATGTGTTAAATTCTCTTTGCCTAATGTCAAAAGTGTTCCTACTAATATAATTTTAAATAAGGAAAAAATTCAACTAGTCGAATCAACCGTATTCTTAGGTGTAACTTTAGATTGTAAGCTTCAGTGGGGCGCCCAAATATCCTGTCTCGCAGTAAAACTTAGTAAAGTTAGGGAATTCACAGATATAGATACTGCTAGACTAGTTTACTTTAGTTATTTTCACAGCGTAATGTCTTACGGAATAATGTTATGGGGTACAGCTGCTGATATACAGACTATTTTTGTCATTCAAAAAAGGGCCATACGTGCAATTTATAAGTTAGGTGCTAGAGATTATTTACGTGATAAATTTAAAGAAGTAGACATATTGACAGTTGCATCGCAATATATATATATATGCTAACTTAATGTACATTAAGAAAAACTTTATTCTATACCGCAAAAATAGTGATTTGCACAACGTGAACACAAGGAATAAGCATAAACTGGTGGGAACTAACTACCGTCTACATAAAGTTCAGAACTCATTTGCGGGGATTGGTATACGATTTTTCAACAAATTGCCTCTTGAAATAATGAATTTACCCATGCACAAATACAAACGGACAATTAGGAACTTTCTTTTACAAAGGGGTTATTACACTATTAAGGAATTTCTAAATGATAAGACACCGTGGGGATAGGCTTAGGCTTGTTTAACTCACGATTATTTTATTTACATGTTAAGTGGAGGTGTCTCGTGAACACATGATTTTTGCAGGATTTGGATATTTTTATGATTTGTTGAATGTAGTTTAACATTATTTATCTCTGATCATATCATTGTTCACTTGTCACCTTCACAAAATTCTTTCTACATTTGCATTCCTTCACGCGTTCCATTAACTTATGTTAATAATAACGATCTGGAAAATGGAGGTAATTGGCGGTCATGGTCAGTATACCAATAGATTGTTTCTTACTGCTGGTTCGTATACCGTTGTCGTCATGCTCACTAAAATGTCATTTCTTGTGGTGGCGTCGTGTGTCGGGTCATCCCTGTCCCTCTAATATGGCGAGAGGGATGATGGCTGGCACATGCGTCATACTCGTGAACGGGTGCTACTTGCGATGACTGGTCGATGAATCCGCGAAAGTGATCATGGTTCTGATCACTTTCGCGGATTGCCTGCATTATTAGGTATATATAATGTAAGTGGATGCTCCAGTTTCACCATGTCTATTCTGAGGAGGCTAACCAAAAGTATTATGCTTGAGTATTATGATATACAGTAAATATATACAAGTGATATAGAAGGTGTAACAGTTGCAGCACCTTACAAAATGTAAATTGTGTATTATGCAAAACCTGGCGATGAAAAAGAGTGACCGTGAGTTTTATTGCCCGTTCTTTCTCATGGTTCTACCTATTGCTTTGCGAACGTGGCAGTTAATGTAAATGTAGAAGCATACAGTAATTGTCTAGAATTACCGTAGGCTTACTGGGAATTGGTTGTAGGCACAGTGGAAGCTAATTTATATTCATCCAGTTGTCCTAAAGCAATCAAATGTCTGACACATATTGCTGAGATTCTCAGCGATGACAAATTATAATGTAGTTATATGAAAATTTTACCTTATAGCTCCTGGTGATGTTCTTGAAGTGGACCTATAGATTAACTTATAATTTTGGCCAAAATAACAAGAGAATCAATAGATACCAGTTTACAATTCGGCGAAGACCTTCTCCAGACCACGATGCACGTTAGCGGTTCACAAAACTTTTCACAAAAGTTCAATATATCATCAATTTACAACAAACCTTGCCGGAAGTCAAAAGCGGCAATTACGTATTAAGTTAATTACAAGTTGATTCAATTCGCGTTTATTCAAAGGGCGATCAATTTAATTTAGGTACAAGGCAAGCGAGCTTGCAAACGGCGTGTTAATTTTTCAAGCGGAAGGACGGAAGTGACCGTTCAGTGTGACCATTGTCAGAAATTTTCAATAGACTAAACAAAATGTTACTCAATCGATCTAATCGATTTGACTTATAATAAAAACTAATTCTATTTCAAACATCCACCCGCCCCGGACCGACCGCTAATCGGTTGGTAGACGTGACAATGTTGCAACCGCTCTCCTCAGAATCGAACCGTCCACCAAGACCTCAGCAAATCGGGGAACTCCATCAGCCCCAGTTACCAAACGAAGGATGCGCCCCCTGCGCCATCTGAGTGGCGGAAGGTTAGCCTCCTTGATCAAAACGAGGTCACCAATCTTGGGTGGATCGGTCTTGTCGGTCCACTTAACGCGTTGCTGGAGTATGTGCAAATATTCCAAATTCCAGCGTTTCCAAAAGCTCTGAGTAATCTGGCGTACCAATTCAAAACGCGAGAGACGACCAGGTCTCGTATCAATATAGGGGTACTCAGGCAAGGCGACAAGTGGGCGACCAATCATAAAATGGCCCGGCGTAAGGGCCTCCAAAGCATTCGGATCTGAGGAGATCGGGCACAATGGCCGAGAGTTCAAAACGGCCTCAATCTTACAAAACACAGTTGCGATTTCCTCAAATGTAAGGACAGACTCACCGATTGTCCTGCGCAAGTGTGTTTTGGCCGATTTTACCACCCCAGTGTGGACAATTTGGTGGGGAAAACAACCAATTTATCCCACGTCGGGCAAGCCTATCACCTATATCAGCCTTGTTGGTTTCAAGGAAATTAACAACGTCATTCAAATAATTGTAAGTGCCCTTGAAGTTAGTGCCGCAATCAGAGCGGATCAAGGAAGGCAGCCCTCTGCGGGATACAAATCTGTCAAATGTGGCTACAAACGCCTCGGTCGTAAGCGAGGAGACCAGTTCTAAGTGTACGGCCTTTGTGGAAAGACAAACAAAAACACACAAGTAGGCCTTGACAGTCTTGCTGTTTCGAAGTGTCGACGTTTTCACCAAAAAGGGACCAGCGAAGTCCGTGCCAACACCGTCAAACGTCCTGCTTTCAGTTACGCGATCTGCCGGTAAGTTCCCCAACGGCTGCATGGTAGAAGCCTTGAGCTTATAGCAAGGGATGCAGCGAAAGACTACACTCCGAATAATTCTTCGGGCAGACAAGATCCAAAACTCGCGTTGCAAAATGGCCAACAAAGCATTACAACCAGCATGCGAATTTTTAAGGTGACGGTCAGTTACTAACAAACGTACCAAATGACCGTCCTTGGGTAACAAAAGGGGGTGACGTGCCCCGTAGGGGAGGTTGGCGTTCTTGAGACGCCCTCCAACGCGCAATAGACCCGTATCGTCCAAAAAGGGGTTCAATTTAGAGACAGCTCCCGATAGTTTCGATCTCCCTGATTTAAGGATAGCAATCTCCTTTTCAAAATGCGCCAATTGCACAGAACGAACCCAAAAGGTGAGGGACTCCTATCGTTCCTGTGGTGAGAGAAACGGTGTCAGTCGTTTCTGTTGTGGGTGCCTAAAATTAAAAACAAAACGCTTTATCCAAGCAGTAACACCTAACAACTTGTCGAGGGAGCTGTAACGATTCAACAGGAAATCGGGGTCGAAGGCGCATTCCACCTTCTCAAGAGCGAGTGTTCGCAGACCCGGCAAATTGGTAGTATTTAAAACTGGCGTTCGAGGCCAATCAATTTCTGGTCGACTCAACCATTCCGGACCCCACCACAGCGAATGACCTATCAAACTAGGCGTCAAGCATCCGCGCGAGGCACAATCAGCGGGGTTGAGCTCACCTGGCACGTGTCTCCAAACAAGTTTGACTTCGGATTTCTGGATTTGGGAAACGCGATTTGCAACAAATACCTCCAAAGTGTGGACAGAAGCCTTCAACCAACAAAGAACAATTTAGCTGTCTGTCCAGGCGTAGGTCCCATTAATGCAAATGCTTTTACCCAAAGTACTGGACACGTGGTTCAACAAGCGTACAAGAAGGGCTGCTCCCGAGAGCTCCAATTTTGGAATGGTCAGAGATGTCCGAAGGGGTGCCACCTTGCTCTTTGCCATGATCAGGGAAACACTCACCTGACCTGAGGCACTAACTGTGCGCAAGTACACCACGGCGGCGTGACCACGTTCCGAGGCGTCACAAAACCCGTGAAGGGTGGCCTTGTACTTCCCGGGAGGAAGGATGGGACGAGGCAAGGAGATCTCGTTGACGGCAGGAAGTGAGGATACAAAAGAGGTCCATTCCTCAACAAGAGTGCCGTGCAGAGGTTCGTCCCAGGTCAATCCTGCTGTCCAAAGCTTCTGCAAGAAACATTTTGCCCAAAATATAATTGGACAGATCCAACCGTTCGGATCAAAGGTTCTGGCGACAGTAGACAATACGAGACGTTTAGTCCAAGAACACGGCAATTTCAAGTCTACGTTATATGTAAAGATGTCTTGGACTGGTCTGTACTGAACGCCGAGAACAGCCATCATGGCGGGGTTGTCAACAATCTCAAATAGATGTGGATCTTGCTGATGATCCTCTGGCAAGCCTTCCAAAAGCGCTGGTGAATTGGAAATCCATTTACGCAACTCATAACCAGCGGAGGCCAAAATACCTATCAATTCGTCTCCTGCGGGACGAATTGATAGGTATCGCCTCGTCCGCTGTGGAGGCGCCCGAGCAAATGTCATCGACGTAAATATCGTCCTTCAAGATGGCGGAGGCTCGTGGGAAACGTAAGCCTTCGCGGTCTGCGAGCTCCCAAAGAGAACGTATTGCCAAGTAGGGGCTTGACCTTAACCCGTACGTATTAGTATTGAGCTTGTAGACGACCATGGGATCACGAGGAGACTCTCTCCAAAGGATCAGCTGGAAGCGACGGTCATCAGGGTGGATAATAGTCTGCCTGAACATCATTTTTATGTCGGCCACAAAGACAACCTGATGTCGTCGGAAGCTGGTGATGACGTCACAAAGGTCCTTGACCAACTTGGGACCAGAATGCAAGCACTGGTTCAAGGATACACCCGTTGAAGTCTGCGCAGAACCATCAAACACTGTGCGCAGCTTGCCAGTCGATGGCTTCAATACCGCATGATGCGGGAGAAAGTAGTGCTCCACCGAACGCCAATCCAAATTTGACACGGACATGTGTCCCAACTATTCATATTCTCTCATGAACTCAATGTACTTCTGTCTGAGCTCCGGATCACGACCCATGCCGCGCTCCATAGCCAACAATTTCTTTTCGGCTAAAGGTCGTGACTCACCAAGCGGAGGCCGAACAGACAGAAAGGGCAGCTTCGTGATAATCCGACCAGAACGGAGTCGACCAGTGTTGTTCTGGAAGAACAGGTCGCACTCCTCATGTTCTGGATTCAAACGGGCAGCTTGAGGGGGCTCCTCTACCTCCCAAAACCTCTGAACCGCATCAGAGAGAGCGGAGCCTACAGCCAACAAATTATCAAGTTCAGGTGGAGGGGGGTCCCTAGGTACAGGGCCCATCAAAGCAAATCCAAATATGGTCGGGATGGCAGTCAAACCATTTGGCACCAAGACCCGTTTCCCACCAATCAAAATTCCATCGAGGACATCAGAGCCAATCAACAAGTCGATTTGTCCCGGTGTGTCAAATTTGGGGTCTGCCAGTTCCAATCCCGATGTCAAATTCACCACAGCAGCAGGGAGCTGTTTCTGTGGTGCATACCCAAAATATTCTTCAAAACAATAGCCGAGGTTCTAATCCTCGGGTGTGAAGATTCAACAGGGCCAAACAAAACCTTAACTTGCCCTTCAACATTAGAGGCTACGTCCCCTATGCCCCGTATACAATTTGGAAAAGAGCCCATATTTAATTTAACCTGCCCTACCAAATAAGTGGAAACAATGCAACCTTGTGAACCTGTGTCCAATATAGCACGGACAACAACAGAGGTCCCCGTGGGTCCCCAGACCCTAACAGCAACCGTTGGTAGGATAACGGTCTCAATGGGGGAGGTTGGCGTTATTGGGCAGGGGTCAATGACCTATTGTTGCCTGGGCGGCGACCGTTGGCCAGGACCAGGCAAGTCAAAACGAGGGTGCGACTTGAAGTCCTCAAAAGCGCGATGACTCGATCCGCGCGCCATCTGTGGGGGGTCATAATGACGCACCCGCCCAAAACGAGGTGGGCGCGAGTCAAGGCGGGGACGCTCCGCCAAAGGAGGGGAATACCTGGGGCAGCAGTCATGGTGCTGCTGACGCTGGGCGGTCGCACATTCAGGTGCGCGAGAGAGAGGAGGCGTGCGCACGCTACGGTTCTCCAAGCGGGGTGAGCGGCGATCAATTAAGCGAGGCGACTCTCGGCTACGCGCCGGTGAGCCTCGGCTGCCACCTTCAAAACACCCGCCCGTGCGCGGCGTCGTCTGGTTGGACAAGCGGCCTACCTCTCTGGCATTCATGCAGAGAATGTCCAAATGCTGTCCTCCACAGTGAGGACATGGGCGAGAGTTTGGGCAGTCTCGCTGGTAGTGGGACCCCAAGCAAGAGAAGCAATGGCGGCGGGCATTCGCGATGCGCCTACGAGAGGCGACATGTAGGTCCAAGAATGCCCTACAACTGGCCGTTCTGTGCCCCGTGACCTTGCAGTAGGAGCACTCCGCTGGGCTCTGCGTGACCGCAAAGCGAGGAGGGCGCCGGTCAACATTGGCTCGGGTGTGAACGCGAGCCTGTTCCTTGACCTTGGGCGGCTGCGTCTTAGCCGGCGTGTCACCACCGGAGTTGTCCAAGACCCGGCACTCATCCTCCAGGAACCTCTCCAGGTCAGCAAAGGGGGGCAGATGGGTCGCGCTATCCCCACCAAAGCGCTGCTCAAAACGCGACCTCAGGTCGACAGGCAGCTTCTTCAGCACAATGTGCACCAATAGATAGGACCATTGGTCCACGGGCAGGTCAAGGCACTTAAGTGCGTTGATGGCCACCAAAAGCGGGTTTAAAAGTTGGGTGCGCAACCCAGAGACCCGGGTGAGCGTCGGCAAACCCAAAATCTGCTCGATGTGCGTGTCGGCGAGGCCACGCTTATTATGGTACCTACGGGTAATTAGGTCCCGAGCCGTCTGGTACGCCTCGTCAGACACGGGCAGATGCTGGATGAGGCCCTTGGCCTCCCCATCCAGAACCGACATTAGATAGGCCAACTTTTGTGCCGGCCGAAGGTCAGCCCTATCATTGACCAGGCTGTCGAACAAATTAACGAAGCCCAGGTAGCTTCCTAGGCAGCCATCAAAATGGGGGAGGTCCAAAGTAGGGAGCCTACTCACCAGCCCCGGTGCTGACCTAGGAAGCTCCTGCTTCAGGCAGGGTTGCCCTTCCCTATCTGCAACTAGTTGTCTCGCACTATTGGAGACAGCATCATACAGGTCTAAGACCTGGGCATAGTCTTCACTGATGGTGAAATCATTGATTGACACTTCAAGACAGCAAGTGCTGAAAGTGCGGAATTGCTGTTCCACACTTGCCAGGCGATCATCGATCCGCTCGTACCTTTGAAGTAAGGCCTGCTGGCGATCAGGCCGGTTCACTAAAGCACTGGCCGAGGCAAACCAGGGCAAATCTGATGCAATAGCACCAGCAGCCGCACGCAAGTCCTTGATAGCTGACATAATCAAAATTCAAAAGAGCCCGGACAAGCGTTAAATAATATTGACAATCAAAACTTAATTTTTCTTAATTCTTTGAAACCAACAAAGTATTAGCCTGTTTACTGCAAGTGCAGGCAAGTGACAGGTATCTACTGTCCAACAAAATTAATAATTTCAATATATATTGACACAAAACAAAGTCAAAGTTATCAAAGTTGAACCTTCGAATAAGTTAATTAAAGTTATATATTCAAATAAATTAACTAATTACTTGCAACAGACAGACTGGCTGTGTTATTTGTGATATACAATAGGAAGTAAGCACAGAATATGTGTTACCTAGCAATATTATCTATATTATAACAAAACAAAGTTTATTAATGTGACCCGCCCAAGTGGCAAGGTCAAGTTGGATGTTATAATGTTTATGAATATATGCAATAAACTAAATTTACTAAATTTATTGATACATACAGCTGTTATGTATCCAAACAAACTGACTTATTAATGCAACAACAAATTTAAGTTAGATTTTTCAACAATACAAATCAACAATTACTGATTGAGGTTATGTGTGACAATGTGTTTCAAATTATCTAGGTCAACTTATACAATTAAATATTATGTATTTTAGACAATAACTGACCTGACAAACACTACAATACTGTCTACAAGGTGATAAGATACAAGCTCATACCAATCTGAGTTTATACTCAGTAATGCAACAGCGGCTAAATTTCAACCACGCTCTGCTACCAAAATTATGTCTAGAATTACCGTAGGCTTACTGGGAATTGGTTGTAGGCACAGTGGAAGCTAATTTATATTAATCCAGTTGTCCTAAAGCAATCAAATGTCTGACACATATTGCTGAGATTCTCAGCGATGACAAATTATAATGTAGTTATATGAAAATTTTACCTTATAGCTCCTGGTGATGTTCTTGAAGTGGACCTATAGATTAACTTATAATTTTGGCCAAAATAACAAGAGAATCAATAGATACCAGTTTACAATTCGGCGAAGTCCTTCTTCAGACCACGATGCACGTTAGCGGTTCACAAAACTTTTCACAAAAGTTCAATATGTCATCAATTTACAACAAACCTTGCCGGAAGTCAAAAGCGGCAATTACGTATTAAGTTAATTACAAGTTGATTCAATTCGCGTTTATTCAAAGGGCGATCAATTTAATTTAGGTACAAGGCACGCGAGCTTGCAAACGGCGTGTTAATTTTTCAAGCGGAAGGACGGAAGTGACCGTCCATTGTCAGAAATTTTCAATAGACTAAACAAAATGTTACTCAATCGATCTAATCGATTTGACTTATAATAAAAACTAATTCTATTTCAAACAGTAATAATGTTTTAAATTTGAGTATAAGTAATTATTTTATAAATTTATTATTTTGACGTTCATAAGCGTCACATTGTGACCCAAATGAATAAAGGATTTTGAATTTGAATTTGAATTAAATTGTAGATACTGATGGTACCTTGCCTCTACATCTTGGTAGTTCTCACAAATTTTATTAAATATCTTTCAAAACACGAATCAGAATTGGAGAGGACTCGAAGATTTAATACTCGTCGAAAAAACATAGTGAGCCTGGTTCAACCAAGGCTGAATGTTGTACAACATGGCGCCAGGGTACAAGCAGTCTCTTTATTCAATAAATTACCACTAGATTTTAAAGTTATAGTAAATCATAAGATATTCAACTATAGCCTTAAAGCATACTTACTTCAGAAATGTTATTATAGCGTAGAGGAGTATATAAAAGACAAAAAATGAACATGAAATAGTAATGTGTGTCTTTTGCATATAAAATAAAGTCTAATGTGTGCGAAATATTATTCTCCAATTTTGTTTAGATTTTCTTAGTTATTAAGTTCTTTCTTGTATATTTTATTTTCAAAACAAATGTATTTTGTTACGAAATAAATGTCTTATATCTTATGTCATTACATGCCCATACCACGCTAGACGATTTCCTTTCAGCTTTTCTAGTACCGGTGCAACTTTCAAACTTCCCCCAATATACTCATTTCTAATTTAATCCATTCTTGTCACCCCACACATCCATCTCAACATCCTCATCTCTGCTACCTGCAATCTTCTTTCATCCATCTTTTTCACGGGGCAAGGCGCTGTCCTAAGCGACTGTTTTGGTAAATGAGGGGGTGAAGCAGGGGAGGTGAAGGGAGCTTAGCTCCGTCTACTGCGGGGCGCCCCCTTCATTCTCGTCGCGTGCGGCCGTATTCTGGCGACATCCGTATTCCAATATTTCAAAATCGCAAGCAAAACGTTTTAGCATATTGAATTGAGATACTGATATTAAAATTTATATTACATACATCAATCTGTTTGTACAATATAGGCATAGCGCAATTTTTGTTCTCAGTGCAGCCATGAGCAAAACTGGTTTACATTAGACGTTATAGGTATTAAATGTTGACGAAAGTAGGTAAATACCTACGTGCCGTAAGATGATAAAAATAATTAAGTCAGTTCCATGTATGGAGAGGCCATTATTATGTTTGTTTTGTTTTTGTATAAAAATAGTGAAGCAGTTCATAGAATACCTACATCTAATTCCATTCCTGCCAGTTTTCAAATCTGTTTTGCAATAAATTGGCTGTGACATACGGGCGGACAGACAGACAGACATTGCGAATCTATAAGGGTTCCGTTTTTACAATTTTTGGCTACGGTACCCTAAAAAACACAATACTGCTCTACTAAGCGCAAAAGCCGTATCTCAACTAAAGCGAGTTACGAGATAGTTGAAGTTTAGTAAAAGTTGATTTCTTTTATTTATTTATGGATGTTTATTGTTATTATAGGTATAATTATTATGGCAAAGGTTTCGAAATACGTCGCCGTTTTTAGGGGTTGTGAGTGATTGGAGAGGGAGCAGGGGAGGTCTTGAAACCCCCCTCACCATTTTCACTTGCCGGAAATACTTGGTTTAATCTAAAAAAAAAATCTCCGAACATCGGTGTGGCACTGCCAACTTCCACATCACACTAGTTTAATAAACTAAGGTTGTCGGAGCCCTGCAAAGGGCTCCTATTTTCGGATTAAGGGTCAAAAGAGAACCTAACATAACCTATTTATTTACTTATTACAGTCGCACCTAACCCAAGGCACTCGAAAGCAATGACGCGCAAATTTGACATTAGCTGTCAATATGATTATTCCAAGATGGCAGTTTTGCGTTTCGTTTCACGTTTTTCACATAAAAACTAAAAATTACATTTGTTAAACTGTAATAAAGTATAAAAACTATGTTCCGTTTTGCATAATTGCCGAAGTATTAATGAAATTTTGGAAATTGTTTAAAAATATTTAGACGCAACTCCGGCAGCCAAAATTACTTTTAGGGGATTAAAACGAACTACCTTAAGCCCCCTACACTACCAATACCCTCAAATTCAGGCGACTCGTTTTGAAATATCATTATCATTTTTCATTATCATTTCGAATTATCATTTTTCAAAATAGATGCAACATCAAAAATATATGTGGATATACCTTATTCATGAGATACTGCTATGTCGCTTAGAAAATTATAGAATTAGAATTTGAGTTACTGCTTTTTCGTTAGCTCTCGTCATACCTGTTTGTATGGAAAAATATAAAAAATTTCTTTCGCTTCAAATATGTGTTGTTTCAAAGAAAATAAATATTAAAAGATATTTATTTATATTCATTTATAATTTATTAACGAAATACAGAGTTTACAGCTCATCAAAAGTTAGCTGTCTGCTACAACCCGGCAGGTTTTCTTTATTCTCATCGAATGTTAAAGGCAGTGTGTGAGGTGATAAGGCTTCAATACTTATTATTTGCTGTTGTTCACGAGGCACAGTTTCATTTACTTTCCTTTTACGGCTTGGTATTGTAGAAATGTCAAGCACTGATGAAACATTTTCCTCTCCGTGATCTCGCAATGCCATCCCTTGAGCTTGACGAGAATCAACAATTTCAGACAACTGCCAATTCATATAAAACGTCACAAGCTTCTCCCAGAAAACATCATCTCTTTCTATAATTTCTATTTTTAGTGGTATACTTTCGCCACTCCACAGACCATACCCGAGGAATGGTGCAACAGTTACCTGGTGCCCATTTTTAAAAATAAGGGTGATATCCAAGAGTGCAACGATTATCGGGGAATAAAGTTAATGCCTCATAGTATGAAAGTATGGGAGAGAGTAATTGAGCGACGCCTGCGTGACGAGAGTGAGATTTCACGAAACCAATTCGGTTTTATGCCTGGTCGAGGTACGGTGGATGCCATTTTTGCACTTCGCCAAATGTGCGAAAAATACAGGGAGGCGCATAAAAACTTGCATATGGTGTTCGTCGACCTTGAAAAGGCATATGACCGAGTGCCTCGTGAAGTCGTGTGGTGGGCCCTGAAGAAGAAAGGAGTGCCTGGGAAATACCTGACGTTGATTCAAGCCATGTACGCTAAATGCCGAACGCAAGTCCGATCCGCAGCTGGTATCACAGCCAGATTCGATGTGGCCGTAGGCTTGCACCAAGGGTCGGCCCTTAGCCCCTACCTCTTCCTGTTAATTATGGATGCTATATCATCGGACATACAGGAAGAGGCACCCTGGTGCATGCTGTTTGCCGACGACATCGTTCTGGTAGCAGAGAGTGGACAGAAGGTGCAGAGCAAGCTGGAGGAGTGGCGGCAGAGATTGGAGAATGTAGGCCTGAGAATAAGCAGAACCAAAACAGAGTATATGTTCTGTGACTTTGGCGGTCTCTCCAGTCCTATACCGGTAACACTCGGCGGTACACTCCTACCAGTAAGCTCCGATTTCCGCTACCTAGGTTCTCTCCTGCAAGATGACGGCGAAATTGATCGGGATGTTAGGCAAAGAATCAACGCAGGATGGATGAAATGGCGACAGGTCTCAGGCACAATATGCGACCACAAAATGCCTGTGAAATTAAAGGGCCGCATGTATAAGTCGGTTATAAGACCTGTCGTACTGTATGGAGCTGAGTGTTGGGCTACAAAGAAGATGGATGAGAAACGATTGCATGTGGCAGAGATGAGAATGTTACGATGGATGTGTGGAGTGACAAGAATGGACAGAATTAGGAATGATTACATTAGAGGTAGTATGAAAGTGGCGCCCATTGATGAAAAGATAAAAGGGAGTCGATTAGCCTGGTATGGACATGTTATGCGGAGAGATGAGATGTATGTAGGTAAAAAAGTGATGAATATGCATGTAGAAGGACGAAAAGGGAGAAGACGGCCAAGGAAAAGATGGATGGACTGTGTGAGGATAGATATGAAAGAGAAAAGGGTAAATGATCGGATGACTGGTGACAGAGAAGTATGGAAGAGAAGGACATACTGCGCCGACCCCAAATAATTTGGGACCAGGGCAAGACAATGATGACTTTCGCCACTCCACACAGCAAATAAACACTTTTGTTTGCGTGTAACGAGGCGTTGCCCCTGAATTTGGTAATAACAATTACAATATTTGTTTAGACTAGTCAGTTCACTTTTTTATCATGTTTCCATATTTGTATTTTATTTGCTCTTATACTATTCTCTGGGCCATTCTTATAGGCAACTTTAGAACATTAAATTTCCACAATCGTGTTTGGACCTATTTATCCATCTAGCGTGGCACCAATAATCGAATAATCCACAAGGCTCGATTGTTACATTTTCTTGCTTCGCCAGTTGTTGCAAAGCCAGTTGTTCATTTTAGATTCCATGCGCAACTGATTTTACATTGCAAATATTTTATTTGTACAAAATATTTTTTACTAACTTGGCTTTACTGCTGTTATCTCTTCTTTTTACCACTATACAAAAATTTCAATCTGTCAACATATTCTTACGCAATTCGAACCAGTCACTGCTATACCTCTTGTAATTTTTGCTTATCACTACGGAATTTGAGTCAAATTTGTTAAAAAAATTGTTTGGCATTTCTTGGCTAGCTCTTGAACAGATCGTGTTAGGAATGACTGAAGTCAAATGTGCGTAAGACGTTGCAGAACTATTATCTTTAACTTCACTGTAATTACAATAATGATAATTAGTTACGTACTTTATTATTAAAAAAATACTATATCTTGTGTTATAGCAAACAGAGAAGTTACCTTCTTACCTATAAATGATTGATTTTAGAAATTAAAAAGATATTAGATGTACTGAGACATACCTAATAGTTTATGAATAATCAAAGTTTTACCCGATGTACCTAAAAAGGTTTATGTTCAAAACACAATAATACAACATTCGTTACCGCTTGTGTGCGGATTGCGGAGCGCCATATTAGCGCTGTCATCATTATTGTTCGCCGTGGCGGCATCTTAGCGCTCCAGGCGCTCTGACAAGCTAATGAATTTGAAATATAGGTACATAAAATTATTCGATTTTATGTTATTACTCTTTCAAAAATTGAAAACTGTGGCAGCTATGTATTGTGAGAATAATTTATATAATTATATTATGCATAATCGATAATATATAAGTAACATAGTTAGTCATAAAAAACACTTATGAAAATAATTTGTGTAAAAATGTTACATATTTCATAATCACTTGGCCATGGATGAATTTCTATTTTATTACGACGCTTTCTTGTACAAATCCTTCGTAGAACTTCATTTCTCTAATTGTCCATATTTTATTCTTCTAATCATATATTTATATGCACAGAAACAATAACACATTAAACGCAACAAGAGTATAAACTTAGGTCCTAATTATATGTGCCCATAGTTACATGAAAAGCCTATTTGATTCAAAGTATTCAGTCTATAACATAAAACATGAAATTAGGAACTCAAATCGGCGTATTATAATAACAAACAGGTTTACGTAAAATTTCGTGCAGCGGAGACGCAAGCGACATGACCTATCTCTCACAGGGCTCATAGCCGAATGATGAGGTCTGGGCGGGGCGTAAACTAGCAACTGACCCTCAGTACACCGCTTATGCTAATAAGGTTTAAATTGCTGAAGCGTTTGATATTGATGGGATCTACCGAGCGTCAAAATCATAGACGTTTGGCAGATTTTATTTAATTTTACAAAATATACACGTATAATATGAAAATAAATAGGGTAATTCTTTAGTTCATTAGATTTCCTACAATATTATCAAACAAAATATGAAAGCTTACGACCAAGATATTGCAAACAGTGAGACGAAAGATTATTTTCTGCCTCGATTTTGTGATTTTTTTACCGTGATTCTATTTTACGTACATGAAAAATTATTTCAAAAGTCTGTGGGCATCCCCAATTTTACATTATGTATATACACACTCAACATAACAAACGAATATATATATTTACATAATATAATATTAACATTTATCTACTCAACACACATATTTACAACATTTAAATAATATACCTATTTATATTTATTATACTTCCTTTATGTTATATATGTACACATACTAAACAAACAAACATCCATATCAACATTATATATATACATACAAACAGTACACATTACAAATACACTACACATAAACTATAATCCGGCAATGTCGGATGATGCGGTGTACAGTGCAATGGAAACGAGCATAAGGAATAGGCCGCTTTATTTATCAATGCTCGGTCACTACTGCATCCGGTAGTTCAATAGGTCGTAACGCATTACTTGCAAAAACTAAAATCAGTCTTCGGTAATACGTTCGACGCGAAGCCCATGTCACCTGCCGCTAATTTATTGTGCCCCTACCGCGCATATTTTATAATCGTGAAATTAGTTATCTTAATTTCTTTACTTTCGTTCCTTCTCTTCCTTTCGGAACTTGATGTGTATTGTGAACGTTATTACTTGTGACTTTCCGTATCTTGTGTGTGTGTCAATAAACTTTCTTCTGTGTACCGTATAAACTGGTGACTTTCTTTCGTGTTAAACCCCTGGACTAAAAAGGTACGTCTAAAGACTTTGTATACCACACAACTCAATACAAGTGCCACACATACCACTAGAACTGGTGACCCCTATAGTGCACGCTTGAAGATGAGCGAAAGCGAACGCGGTCAACACGCCGCTCTAAGCGAGCAGAGCGATAGCTCGGACAATACAGTAAGGTCGAGAGATGAGCTAAAGAGCAAGCTTAGCGACTCCGATAAGCATGTGACGTTGCGGAAACCAAAACGGATGACTCCAGTGCGCGTTTCCACTATCCGTCATGACACGTCATCTGGCCGTTATGACACGTCATCTGAAAATCGGCAGGTTAGACTGAAGGTGCCAAAGTTTTCTCCGGAAGACCCTGAACTGTGGTTTGCGCTCCTGGAACGTCAGTTCGAAGCTATCGACGTCACGGATGAGTCCGTCAAATTCAGCACTGTCGTGACCAACCTGGACATACAGCACGCCAAGGCAGTGAAGGATATAATTATAAAGCCCCCCAAACATGGTGCATATGAAAAAATCAAGACGGAGATCACCCGTAGAATGTCAGCTTCACGGGAAATGAAGCTGAAACAACTGCTGACTCAGGAAAAACTTGGCGACCGAAAACCATCGCAGTTCCTACGCCACCTTCAGGATTTAGCCGGACCTTCCGCTGCTGATGACATCGTCAGGCAAATTTGGAGCAACCAACTGCCAATCGGCATCCAAACGGTGTTGGCGTCGCAGTCTGAGCAATCCGTGGATCAGCTGGCGGACTTAGCAGATCGAATCCACGACCTTACTTCACCTCCCGTCGTTGCCGAGACATTCCCGGGACCGTCAGCCGGTAGCAGCACGTCCAGGGAGATCGCAGAGCTGAGGAAGATGGTCGAGCGTCTGGAAGCGAAGCTGGATGACCGTACTCGTCCTGCCAATCGTTCTGGTGGTCGATCGAGATCACGGTATCGTCGATCACCCTCACGTTCCAGGTCCAGATCCAGCTCCAGCTACCAAAAGTACCCCATTTGCTGGTACCACTCCACACATGGCTCAAAGGCGCACAGGTGCCTTAAGCCATGTGACTACAAGAAGGCGTCGGGAAACTCCACGGGCAGTCGCTAATGGCCGCTGACGATTGCCCAGCATCTGTAGGCCGCCTCTTCGTCTACGACCGTGAGTCCAATTTGAAGTTCCTGGTGGACACTGGTAGCGATCTGTGTGTATACCCTCTTTTGTCACTTCGTGAGCGTCGAGCCAGGACTAACTTCGAACTCAGTGCAGCGAACGGTACTCCCATAGAAACTTATGGTTTTGTAGAACTTAAGCTAAATTTAGGTTTAAGACGTAATTTTCAGTGGAGATTTACAGTGGCTAATGTAACCAAAGCCATAATTGGCGTAGATTTTTTGAGCCACTTTAACCTTATTATGGATGTACGTAATCAACGCCTAATAGACAATACTACAACTTTGTTTGCCGATGCTTGTATCGCTAAAACCGATGTATGTTCTGTTAAAATTTCAACAGGTGACACGAGGTTTCACGCGCTTTTGGGTAAGTACCCTGAGATTACTCGCCCTTCAGGCACACCTTGGACTCCTAAACATTCCACTGTGCACCACATTCGTACGACACCCGGTCCACCCGTCTTTTGTAATCCCCGTAGACTTGCCCCAGACAAGCTTAAGATAGCTAAGCAGGAAATCGAACTTATGCTGTCTAACGGTACGGCGCGTCCTTCTGAGAGCCCTTGGGCTTCCCCTTTACACCTGGCTCCTAAGAAGGACAACGCTGGCGTCCCTGTGTGACTATAGAATTTTGAATTCGCGGACTGTTCCCGATCGCTATCCTATTAGGCACATCCATGACTTTGCCCATAGTATAGCTGGATGCAAAGTCTTTAGCACCATAGATTTAGTCAAGGCGTATAACCAGATCCCGGTCTACGAGGAGGATATTCAAAAGACCGCTATTACGACACCATTCGGTCTCTTTGAATTCCCTTTCATGACGTTTGGTCTACGTAATGCGAGCCAAACATTTCAAAGGTTTGTCGACGAGATGACAAGAGGCTTAGACTTCGTTTATCCATACTGTGACGATTTTTTGGTCTTCTCAAAAGACCACGATCTGCATGAGCGGCACCTGCAGCAGCTATTCCAGCGCATGCAAGAATATGGCATCCTCATCAACACATCAAAATGCGTTTTTGGAGCAAGTGAGGTAACATTTTTAGGTTATAGTATCTCCGAAGCAGGCACTAAACCTCTTCAGTCTAAAGTTCAAGCAATCTCTGATTTCCCCGCACCAACAACTGTCAGACAGCTAAGGCGTTTCTTAGGGATGGTAAATTTTTACAGGCGATTTCTACCCAACGCCGCACTCATCCAAGCCCCATTAAATGCCTTACTTTCTGGGTCGGTAAAGGCGTCTCACCCTGTAAAATTATCTGGTGAGGCTCTTACAGCATTTAACCAATGTAAGCAGAGCCTAGCTAATGCTGCATTACTCGCGCATCCTGATTGTAACGCTCAACTTGCGCTAGTCACGGATGCGTCAGATCTAGCAATGGGTGCAGTATTACAACAGCTTAAAGACGGTCATTGGCAACCATTGGCATTTTTCTCGCGGAAATTGAGTCCAGCCCAACAAAAATATTCCCCCTACGACCGCGAGCTGCTGGCGATATATGACAGCATTAAATACTTTCGTCATATGTTAGAGGCTCGTCACTTTATCATATACACTGACCATAAGCCGATCACTTTCGCTTTTCATGAACGAAAAGCCAATTGTTCGCCCCGTCAGCATCGTCACCTCGATTACATCTCGCAATTCACAACCGACATACGTCACATTTCCGGCAAAGACAATATTGTTGCCGACACATTGTCACGAGTTGATGAATTGCAGATGCCAATCGACTTAGACCAATTAGCCGAAGCTCAGGCTTCCGACCAAGAACTTCTCCAATATCTTGGTGGTGAATTTTCACTCCACCTGGAAAAGTTCAAGATACCCGGCAGTAATAAGGAGTTGTACTGTGATGTAAGTTTACCATCACCACGCCCCTTCATTACTAAGGCGCTAAGAAAGCCACTCTTCGACAATCTTCATAGTTTTAGCCATCCAGGCGTCATAGCTACCACTAAGCTTGTTGCTGAACGGTATGTTTGGCCTGGAATGCGCAAAGATTGTCGAGAGTGGGCGCGGAGCTGTCTCGCGTGCCAGCGCGCCGAGGTGAATCGCCACGTATCTGCACCATTGGGTACGTTTGATTTACCTCGCGCTCGGTTCGCATTCATCCATGTGGACATCGTAGGCCCGCTACCTCCTTCACAAGGCTACCGCTATTGCCTTACGGTAGTGGATCGTTTCACCAGGTGGCCAAAAGTTACACCCATGACAGATATGACAGCTGAAACCGTGGGAAAGACATTAATATCGTGGATGTCCAGATTTGGATGTCCTACTGATATTGTCACCGACCGCGGGCGGCAATTTGAATCCGCACTTTTCCAATATCTTGGAAAAATGACTGGATTCAAACATCGCCGCACAACAGCATATCATCCGGCGTGTAACGGTCTGGTGGAACGGTTCCACCGTCAGCTGAAAGCGGCCATAATGTGCCATGCTGACTGCAATTGGGTGGACACTTTACCCTTAGTACTAATGGGTATCAGGTCGGCATACAAAGAAGACTTGCAAGCTTCTCCAGCCGAGATGGTATACGGTGAGCCCCTTCGTCTGCCTGGTCAATTTTTACAGCCGTCGGCACCTGACTCAACGGATATAACCGATTTTTCCTCTCGGTTACACCATTTTGTCGCCAAACTTAGTCCCACTCCCGCTGCGCGTCATACTAAGGATAAAATATTTGTATACAAGGATTTATCCTCTGCATCCCACGTATTTTTAAGAGATGATTCTGTGCGTGGTTCATTACAGCCCCCATACTCCGGTCCGTATAAAGTTGTTGAACGAGGAGACAAAATTTTTAAGATTATGGTTAAGGGAAAAATCGTCACAGTATCGATAGACCGCCTTAAGCCGGCCTACCTACTCGTAGACACATCTCCTTCCCCAATCCCAACTCCATCTCCTTCCCTAACTCCACATCCTGACCCTATACCGGATCCTATCCCGATCCTGACCAATCCGGCCCAGTCGCCTACCAGAACAACTCGTTCTGGCCGCAGGGTTCGGTTTCCCGATTATTATCGACCGTAGGGACGGTGTCTGGGGGGGAGTGATGTGGGCATCCCCAATTTTACATTATGTATATACACACTCAACATAACAAACGAATATATATATTTACATAATATAATATTAACATTTATCTACTCAACACACATATTTACAACATTTAAATAATATACCTATTTATATTTATTATACTTCCTTTATGTTATATATGTACACATACTAAACAAACAAACATCCATATCAACATTATATATATACATACAAACAGTACACATTACAAATACACTACACATAAACTATAATCCGGCAATGTCGGATGATGCGGTGTACAGTGCAATGGAAACGAGCATAAGGAATAGGCCGCTTTATTTATCAATGCTCGGTCACTACTGCATCCGGTAGTTCAATAGGTCGTAACGCATTACTTGCAAAAACTAAAAAACAGTCTTCGGTAATACGTTCGACGCGAAGCCCATGTCACCTGCCGCTAATTTATTGTGCCCCTACCGCGCATATTTTATAATCGTGAAATTAGTTATCTTAATTTCTTTACTTTCGTTCCTTCTCTTCCTTTCGGAACTTGATGTGTATTGTGAACGTTATTGTGTACTTGTGACTTTCCGTATCTTGTGTGTGTGTCAATAAACTTTCATCTGTGTACCGTATAAACTGGTGACTTTCTTTCGTGTTAAACCCCTGGACTAAAAAGGTACGTCTAAAGACTTTGCATACCACACAACTCAATACAAGTGCCACACATACCACTAGAAGTCTTTTGTTCAGACTTTTGACTTTAAGCTCTAATTTTTGCTAGTTTGTAATATGTACCGTTATGGCTAGATTTGCGACGAAATATTAGGTATTTCACGGCTTCTGAGGTATAACAGCGCCTTAAGGGGCTAAACGTTTTAAATAATACAAATTAAAACATTTAGTACATTATTATAATTATGTTTGAATTCAATAATTTGCACTTTACTTAAATCTAATAAAAAATCTTATTCATAAACTGCTAGCCATTTTTATACAATACAAGTTACACTCTCTACTGTCTCGCTCGGAGCCGAACCCAAGCCCCATTTTTAATATTGGGTACAAGTCCACCCATCAGTTCGATCGGGTACACAGTTTTCTTACATGGGATAACCTCCATTTCAAGTAGAAGCTGATAAAGCATTACTTTGACTTCACAGAGAGCGAAACGGGAACCTAGAACAAATTATACGGATTTAGATTAATTTGTATAATTACATTTTGTGTCAAATTGTTTCAAGCCACTGTCACTAAAATGAGCTTTTTAACTTGGGCATATTTTTATCAAGTGAAATCAAGCATGTAGTTCTTTTGAAATTAAAATCATTCCCCGAAGAGCACCCAGATTCAAAACAATAGTTTGTGTTTTACTGAGATTATCTTTATTATGTGCACCTATGTATATTAAGTTATGCATCGTGTGCAGCTCCTTACAAAAATAAAAATATGTACCATAATATTGGCGATTTAAAAGAGTGGCCACGAGTTTTATTGCCCGTTCTTTCTCGTGGTTGTACCTACTGCTTTGCGAACGAGGCAGTAAATGTAAATGTAGAAGCATTAAGTAATTAAATTTTAAAATTGACGTTCATAAGCGTCACCTTGTGACCTAGATGAATAAATAATTTTGACTTTGACTTTGACTTTGTCAGCGAACATTATCACTGGCGTAGCACTATCCATATATTTATACACGGGAATTAACGCGAACATGCATAAGGTATTTACATACCTTATTTTGCTTGACGTTTCGAGACGGTTGCACGTCCCGTGGTCGCAAGCTGACTGGTGTAGCGATGTCACGTCTCCGAGTGCGAGGTAGAAGATTCTATTTCTACCCCCGGGTCGTTGATTTTCGAAGTGACTGGATTGAATTTCATCGTCCCCAAGTCCTATCCACGGGACACCACTTCTACCTAAGAGTTGTGCGTGAAGCGATCGAAATCAGAAACATAAATATTTCAATCGGGAAGAGGGCTTCAAATTGTCATCGGCGTGAAATCCAGTGATTCGGCTAACAACACCCCACTTTAATGCGCAGTCGGCGAATGTTCAATATACAGTGTTTTGCGCCGGTACTTCGAAAATCAACGACCCGGGGGGTAGAAATAGAATCTTCCACCTCGCACTCGGAGACGTGACATCGCTACACCAGTCACCTTGCGACCACGGGACATGCAACCGTCTCGAAACGTCAAGCAAAATAAGGTATGTAAATACCTAATGCATGTTCGCGTTAATTCCCGTGTATATATACATAATTCTTAAATGCAACGCGAGTGTTTAAAAGTTTCTTCTGTAGCACTATCCAGCTTGCATTCAACACGTTTTGCGTTCGAGCCTGGAGTCAGCTTATAGGTCTAAAAAGATTTTTCTGAAAATTCTTTGTTATATAGAGCGATTATAAAGTATACCGACCAATGCAATTCCTCGGCCCAAGTCCAAACGGCATGAACGAGAAAGGCTTGATGTTGTGTTTGTTTTCGTCGGAGAATCGCTCAGGGTCGAACTTGTCTGGGTTGGGGAAAAGTTTAGGGTCACGGTGGAACGTCCAGATTGTGAAGCCGACTATGTCACCTTTTCGAATCTATTAAAAGAAAAATAATAAGAATTTTATGAAAAAATATGATGTAGAATAATGAAAAAGTAATAGTAGTTCCATTCAGATACTTTGAATTGTAAATTATCACTTGTCCCATGCCTCGGAGAGCGCACGTTAAGCCGTCGGTCCCGGTTGTCATGAAGACCTTTGACAGTCGTTATAGGGCGTCAGTACCTTCTAAAATAAACTGAAACTAGTGTAAACCAAGGAATATCTCGATCTCTTCGGATTGCGGAGCTCAGACAGGCAATCGCTCCGTGGAAAAGCTAATATTCAGCCAAATCCGGTTAGACTAGAAAGTGGACCCCAGGTTGAAACTGGGATAACGCTAGGAGGATGATGGAGTTCTGTTCGGACACTAGATATTTACATAACAAGAACTAGATAGATCACTAGACTTAGTCCTAGATTTACATTATTTAGATCACCTATCAAATGTTATTATTCATTTTAATTTGTTTTTATTTTTTAATTTGTAATTGAATAAAATTTATATTCTATGCCGTCAACCACACGGCACACTTGCCGTGTGGTTGACGGCATAGAATACAAGTGTCACCACCCCCTATCTTCCCGTTGGTGTCGTAAGAGGCGACTAAGGGATAACACGATGCAAATACCATCTTTACGTAGAGACGGAAAACTCGACGTCAAACCATGTACGACTGCCTCGTTGGTCTCGCGGCATAAATGTGCGCGTGGGATCGGGAGGTCCCGGGTTCGATTCCTGGGTCGGGCAGTGTTATTGGGTTTTTCTGTCACGAAATTCTCAGTAGCAGCACGGAGTCTGGAAATGTGCCCGGTACGGCAATAGGCTCGCCCCTTATTACGTGGGACTAAAGTATATCTGGCGAAACGTGGGTGTAGAAATACACCTCTGCCTACCCCTTCGGGGATAAAAGGCGTGACGATATGTATGATATGTATGTAAAATTTATATAAATAATCACATTAGATTTTTTAGAGGCACATGTCATTCTTCACAAGAAGTGTTTTATTGTATAGGTATATAACATATAATTACTTTTCGACAAGTACTTTTATGTTTTACATCGCGTTTGATACTAATAGAGGCAATTTTTTAAATCATTATAATACGCGGCTGGCAAAATTGTTCTCTATCTTTAAATTAATCTCTATCCGAATACAGTATCTAATACAGTATTCAGAGAGTGATCGAGTTGTGATTTTAGTAACATTATTATTTATAAGAGTTCTTACAATCAAATCTTTGTCTGAGGTTTTGTTCACTCTTCCAAAATTGTAGTCTTTCACACATTTTCTGTCCAGTAATGCTGCCGGTGGGTACATGCGCAGACCCTCTGAAATGAACAACAGAAAATTTGAACACGACTAGAAGCAGAAGACAGGCAATTTATCAGTCTTACTGTTAAGCAAAAACAAGTTTCAAAATATTCCATCATCATCATCATTCGCTAGAATGATGGAATAATTTACTATCCCGGTACTGCTCGAAAAGCAAGGCCGCTTACCTACTGTATCTCCTCTACTTCGGGATCTTTGGCATCCCTGGTAGTAGATTGTCGCGCATAATTATAATGTCTCACTAATATATACCTAGCTGACTGCTGCTGTTAATATTGTCGCAATTTATTCCGTATAAACGATGATTTAAGGATTTTTTAGGAATTATTTTACGGTAGTAGGTATTCTAGTTGGTTTCTTTTCCATTCCGATGTCTTCTGCATTTAGTCATCATCATCATCAGCCCTTATCAGTCCACTGCTGGACTAGGCCTCTCCTTTGAAAGGAGGAATTGGCCTACTACACCACGCTGGCCAAACGGGTTGGTATAGGGGTTGTATCAAGTTTTCCTTCTCTTACAGTGCTGTTTTCTGCATAATATGCTCCCTCTGATGATATGCGGTGGTGACAATCCGTATTCTTAATCCGTCACCACACGGATACGCATTTAGTACTACGCACTAATTGAAAGAGGCTTTCAAAGGAGTACTTAAATACCTATTCGAACTTTAACTATTAAAATCATTGACATTGCAAAGTAATTTTTATTTACCTGATACCACCATATCCAAATACTTCATGTTCTGTATGGAGTTGAAGTCGAATTTGCCACCATTTTTAATATCGTTTTCTTTGATTTCTTCCACTAGTTTATTTTGTATATCAGGCTTCACAGCAAGTTCGTAAAGAATGAAGGTCATTCCTGTTGAGACAGTGTCGAAGCCAGCGAGTAAGAATGCAACTGCTTGAGCCACCAAGTCATCGTCTGTCCATTCTGTAAACATAAGAAATGTACATATATTATGAGATTTTTCAGATTAGCAAGCCTATCTTGCACCATCTATGTAATTATTTTGTATAGTAGGTGTAAATATGTCTTCAATGCTATTCTCACTTTAGTCAAACTATATTATCATAATCCGTGTTTTTTTGTAATTTTACGACAATCATCAATTGTCACAATTAACTATCAATTAAATTTAATTATTTATATTAAATGTAATGGCTCACTACACGTTTTGGGCAACTGTAAGTGTAGTGAGCAGTTGTATATTAAATAAATAAATAAATAAATAAATAAATAAATAAACTACGTAGTCTGCTACACCAACAACATTTTTCATTAGTCAGGAAATCAGTGAAATTAATCAATTACTCATTTGGACAGAATTTTAGTAATTCAATGAAATTGTTAGAAGACTTGATGTTTTTACCTTTATTATATTGTTTCTTGCCAATCGCTGATTCTTCAACAGTAGCAAATCCTGCATCAACGTCGACTTCTTTTTCATGTGACAATATACCTGTAATTAATGTTTGGTATACTTGAAATTGACTTAACATTTAAAGATTAAACAATTTATTTAGTTTTTATAAATTTTGTGATAATTATTGTTTACCATTTTCATCAAATTTTACCTTTTTTGATCTCGTTCAGTATATTGATCATGTCATGTCTAATTATATTCTTGGTTTCACGATCTTTCATTGTAGACAAGACTACATTCTTGAAGAAGCTAGCATTGTCAGGTGCAGCCAGTTTAACGTTTAGCATCTGGATGACAAGCAGATTAGTTATTGTACAGCAGAGTATATAGCTAAACTTCGTAATAATTATTAAAGTGTTTACACTATAATACTTTTACATTATAATTATTAAGAAAGGCACTCAAATTTCATTTATCACAGACAAGTAAAAAAAATATGCAAGTTGTTTATATTTTACATAAAAATATACTTACTTCGCTAATTGAAGGAAAACACCTTATCAAGTAGACATTCATGATTTGATAAAAGTCAAACGTGGTAAGCCTTTTGCTTTGAAGGTAGAAGTGATTATTAACAGCCTGAGAGTTAACTTTCAAGCCGAAAGCGCAAGAGGCGATAACATCGTTTGCATAACGGGTGGTAAGGTATTTGAGCTCTAAATCCATGTAACCATCTGAAACCAAAAAAAAAAGGTGAGTAAAATAGGATACTACCTCACAAAGACTAGACTAGTATAGGTAAATTCACGAAAGGTGACCACTGCGCAGAAATCATTTTTTAGGTCCCCGTGGAGGTGCGGGGTGAGGCGCGGGTGGAGTGCTAATGGCGTGGCTCCGTTCTTGACGCATTCCCTAAATGCGTCAAGAATGGAGCAACGCCATTGGTGCACGAATGTACATATGCGCGACGGCCGCCATTTGTGGTCAACTTTCGTGAATTTACCTATACCCACAGTACTAGTTTAGAACTTGTACTATGGATACATTGACATGTAATTTAGTACATAAATACTGTCTTTGTAAACGTATCATACATTTTAAAGGTATCTATTAAGTACATTACATTTGTCTTTCCAGTGTATTTATTTCTATAGCAAGACCAAGAACAAAGGTACCTGTTTTTGCGTCTGTAGTAGGTACGAATACAGTACCAAATTTTTTTTGTTTTCTATATAAATTGTATGTTAACATTTTGTTACGATAATTTGGAGAAAGAAAGTGTGAAACAATATATCTTACTTTCAGAATCTTTTATCTTCTTGTGAAGGACCTTGTTCATTTCTTCCCCGACTTCTACCATAAACGGTACCATTAAACGAATCTTGGAGCTGGTGAATGCTGGACTTAATGCAGAACGCATTTCCTTCCAGTCATCGCCTGGAATGAATATTAATTATTGTAACACCTTCGCTAAATATTCTTTTCATATTTATTTAGATACCTAGGATCTATGAATTAATAGTGTACTCTGCAATAAAATTATATTTCCACGACGTAGCTTTATAAGTGAACATCAAGAACAGGAAGTTTTCAACTACTTTTAATGATAAAAATCTTGTATATTTCCTAGTTTTCCTTTTTCAAGTTGAATTATCTACAAAACGCAATTAAGCTTACAAATAGAAAACAAACAATGTACTTGTTTATGTAATCTATTCCACTCCAGATAATATGATTATCTGAAGTAGGCATTCCATATAAAATCTATAGTAGATTGCATGAATTGTAATTTTATAATTGTCATAAATATAAATTATTATACATATAGTATTGCTTTTATCCAACAACCATACAATCATTACAACGGAAGAACTTTTTTGAAAAATAATTCCTTACCTTTAAGGTTAAGCAGGTTGCCACCAAATAATTTATCGCACTTAGGGGCAAAGTTTCTTCTATCCACAAAGTAATCGAAGTCTTTGATAGTGACCTTTTTGATTGTCTCTACATCTTTTACTAGATAAATAGGAGATATCATTTCATAAAAACCCACTACTCTGAAAGTATTAAAATAAATATGATGTAATTTGTCCTCGAATTCAGCAGTATTATTGACAATATTTTCAATTGAATGATTAATAAACCAAAATACATACTTGTCATCTGGAAATGCTTTTACAATCCTTTCGAGTGTGGCCGTAACGTTTTCAAAGTTAAAGAACGTCCAGAACATGTTGCCGAAGATTGGGATCACAGGCAAGTGGTTGATGCCCACCTTATTCAGCGTAGTGTAAACTTGGCGGAGGTACAGCACCAACGCCGTTAAGGCCACCACTAGCCAAGTCACGGTCAGGATCATGATTCTGAGAAGTTCAAAAGAGATTTTCACCCTAATTTATAATTTTGAAGGAATTTGGGCAACTAAGATTAAAACCTTACTTGCCCAAATTTCTTTCCTTTCAATCGGCCATAATTGAAATACGCTTCATAATTGGTACCTAACATATTATTATAATAATCCATTAAATGATTATTATAATAGACTGCATAGACTGCCTCGTTGGTCTTGCGGCATAAATGTGCGCGTGGGATCGGGAGGTCCCGGGTTCGATTCCTGGGTCGGGCAGTGCTATTGGGTTTTTCTGTCACGAAATTCTCAGTAGCAGCACGGAGTCTGGAAATGTGCCCGGTACGGCAATAGGCTCGCCCCTTATTACGTGGGACTTAAGTATATCTGGCGAAAAGTGGGTGTAGAAATACACCTCTGCCTACCCCTTCGGGGATAAAAGGCGTGACGATATGTATGTATGTATGTATGTAATCCATTAAAGTGACTACAGAATTTAATCCATCCCCTTTTTATTATCTTTTCTTGTAGATCGATGTATTAAATTTCTGGTTTACACCCAAACAAAATTGTATACGCATCAGATTTTATCTTTTTATTTGAATGTAATGATGATCGGCGAAACATCTTATTGGTTTGAATATAGATGTGTGTTTTTTTGATACGACGTCAATATTAGGATAACATAGTATGTATGTAGTTGCTTGTGTTTTTTGTCAGTAGGTGGATTGCTTTAAATTTGCTATGACAAGAAAAACAAGTGTGTTTCAAATGTGTTTAGTTACTTAATTTAAGATTATTTCACATTGTAAAAATAACAATAGAAAAATGAAGTTTCAGGATATAGAGGAGTTGGTTCCAGAAGTATACCATTAAACTGGAAATTGACTTAGTGGTTTATCTGACCGTGAAACTTCACAGTAGTTGTTGATCACGTGCAGCACTTGCGAGTATGATCTTTAGGTTCATAAATAATCATATTTTAATGTCAGAGATTTACAAAGAATAATGACCCTATGAGCGTTACAAGATAAAATACCGAGGCACTATCAAAACAAAGTAACGTGATATAAATTTGGTAAGTCTGTATAATAATAATTTTGTTATCTGTCTGATGGATAACGGATTTTATTTAAATAACCTTTGGACATTATACAGGGTGTTTCATAACCCCCCGTCCGATCAATGAAGGGGTTGTAGGGTAGAGTAAAATGATGAGGTATTGATTGACTAATATTCGTAGCCGTCGTTGCGTACAGACGTGTATTCAATAAAAATAATATAAATTTACGCTGACCTACATTTTTGCATTTTTGATGTGGTAGGCGCATTGTCATTACAGTAAAGCAGTTTGCTTTCATAATGGAAAATTACAGTTAGAATACAAGTAAACTCATCAACATGGATAGTCCTTTTGGTAGGAGTGATAAAACACCCCGCTCTCCACCACCGACCCCAACACCCAAGACCTCTCAACATCAGAGACAAGAACATGAAGAGCGAAGAGAAATGATCTCAACACCGGAGTTACAGAACTGGTTGGGAATTATTGAACAGAGTCTGAATGATGTTTGCGCTATCGCCTCTGAAGGTAAGCTTAACACCGAGCAAAAGTTGAAAATCAATACCAACTGCCGCAATGTTGCACAGGGTGTGTCCCGAATGATCATCCACTACCAATCATTGAAGTTAAAAGCCATACAGAACCACCAAGCCCTAACAGCTATGTCAGAAAAGCAAGACCTTATGGAGGAGCTAGCCCAGATTAAGCAGTCTATCCAGGAATCGAGCACCAAACAAGCTCCAGCCAGCACTTCGTTTGCAGATATGGTGAAAAAGGGAGCCAACAACTACATTCGGCCGAATAATCTGAGCTCGGTAGCTATTTACCCTAGCGACGCTTCAAAAACAAGCGAGGACACAAAAAGTATGGTTCAGAAAATCATAAAGCCCGAAGAAATGAAGCTACAAGTTCGCGGAGTACGAAAGACCAGGAATGGAGGAGTAATTATTAGCACAGAAACAAAAAATGACATCGAAAAATTGAAACAATCGGTACAACTCGCTGCATCAGGCCTAAAGATCGATGAACCATACAAGCGCAAACCACGCATTATTATTATTGGTGTCCCGACAACAATGAGCGAAACTGAGGTCTATAGATATATTTTTGAGCAGAATGTCGCTGAGAAATTACCAGGTATGACCTTAGATACATTTTTGTCTTCAATAAAATTTAGTCACAAATCTGGCAAGAGAGACTCTGATTTCTGCAATTTTATACTAGAAGTAACAGCCGTAATCCGTAAAGCCATAATCACTCAGAACAGGATATTTATCAACTGGACTTCCTGTCCGGTGAGAGACTACACCCTTGTAACCAGGTGCTATAAGTGTCAGCAGTACGGGCATGCGGCTAAGTCTTGCAAGAACGAGGCCTCTACGTGCGGACATTGTGGTGAGGAAGGACATTCCATCCAGGACTGCAACAAGAAATCGCAAGCGCCAAAATGTGCGACGTGTCTGCGCTTCAACAAACCGAGTAATCACTCAACGGGTGACGTTGACTGCCCGGCCAGAAAGGCTGCCGAAATTAGGTACATTAATACGATAGATTATGAAGGCGCCTAGAAGCGCCGCAATATAGCAATATTACTATCACCATTGACGCCTACGTTCTGTGCCTGTTACATAACATATTTAGTGTGAGACTATGGGTTTTAATATCTTCAATCAATCTTACGTAATCAATCTACTAATAATTTATTAATCTTTATGTCCAAACTTATTCATTGTCTTACGTAGGTACTTAGGTAAAAACATTCCATTAGCAAAATGACCCACTGACATTGTAATATTGTGAATTCATTTAGTTTTATAAAATGCACACGTATAGTTTATAATCGTAATGAATAAATGCTAAAGGCACAACAACATTGACACTATTAGCTATACTGCTGATCCACAATTAGTAAATTGCACCTCGTTTGCTTCTTGTATAAAATGATTAGCACGCGAAAGTAGTGTATTATATAATCCATTTTTATTGAATTTATATCTTAATTAGAAACTAAGCATAATTTCTTACCATCACTTGATAATTATTATTTGTGTTCTCTTGAATGTTTTAATTATATTGTACTATTTGGTATACCTACCTAAATATAATTTTGAAAGAGGGACCCAACCTCCTGTGATACAGTTTTCTAACTAGTACAGGAGATTGGTGTCTTTCCATTAAATTGGAAAATTCTAGACTTAAGTTTAACCTAGTATCAGTATATTTTGTATCTGTGTGTTTTCTGACAAATAAAAAATCTTTATATTTGTCATTAAGTCAAAAAAATTCAAGATAAAATTTTCCCTGGTAAATTTAATTAAGTTTAAATAATATCATATCAGATTACCCATGGCAACACTGAAGACTCATAAATCGTAATAACTAGGTATCTACCTAAAGTTCATAAAAGGTCGTTGAGTGCATCGGCCGGCGCCCGGCGGCCGCGTCTAGTTACCTAATCCTTTGACAAAAGCCGAACGTCAACTTTACACGTGCCATCATTTTAGGTAGGTAGGTAATGTAGGTATACCCATTTTATTTATGAGTTTGTTGCAACAGCTGGTTTATTGCATTAGGTAAAACGGAAAGTATTGTTTACGTTGTTTGTTTGTTTCGTAAGAGTGCGTAGCCAACTTTGGTGTCCGTGTATTCAGACATTTCAGATCACCCGAAGGCCTACGTCATGGCCTTACGATTCTTAGATTCAGTTTTAAGTGCTTTCTGAGTACGTGGGCACCCATCCAAGTGATGACCTGTGCAACCGTTACTTAACTTTGCCAAACTATTACTATCCAAAAGCTTAGTCACGCTATGAGCGCTGCAGTATTTACGGTAATTACTAATTGTTAAAATCTTACTTAGGCAGGTTACCTTTAATTCCGAAAAACATCAACTTACTTGTAAGCTGCGTACGACGATCATGCTCCACATGTCGACCGTAAAGGTTAAGACACTTACGGTACCTTTTCATAAAAGGTACCTATTTGAAAGCACACTAACTAGCACACGGTAGTTCACGAGGTGGTGAAGCCGTTGAACAACGCGCTCCAATGGCACTGGCAGACCTGGTGGTCCAGCGTACTGTTCCTCCTTATCACTACGTGTACCTGCATGAATTGCATTCACTCCTACCTAAACACATCGAAATGTTTAAGTATTCAGAGTTTAGTGAAAAAAGTGAATACCACCGACGACGTAACTATTTCACAACGTACCTAAGTTATTCCGGAAGTCCGAACGATAATAATCCTAGGACAAGACTGAGTGATCAGTAGACAAATTGAAGTCGTAAAAATAGCCAGCTAGGGATGTAACCAATGATATTTATTGGAGTTCTGTTTTTATCGATATGTTAATATTGTCCCCGTACGAGATGGGCACGTATCCAACGCAAAATTGTTGTTTGTTTTTAAATTATTGCTATAACATAACAATGATGTAACTTTTTTATTTGATTTTGGATACCGAAATTAGTAAATCATAGTCTTTTGTCTATGATCTACTAAGTTCTGTAACACAAAAGAATTATTTAAGTCTTGTTTATGTAATGTGTCGATATCGTAATATCATTAATGTAATAATTCTTTGAAAAATGAATGTTGTGTCACATTTCATGTTAAAATTTATTAAATCGATATTAGCAGCTATCGAACGTAAACATCTCTACCGCGTTTCGGTATTGTGTCAAGCGGCTCGTTTGACGGTAAAATTGCACTATTTTAATAGAATTAATAGAATCATAAAGGATACCGCCGCTGAGTGGAGTGTTGCTAGTTTAGGGAATTTTCCCTAATTTCGGGGTAATGTTTCTCGTTAATACTATACTAAGGAAATAAATTGTGATGTTTTATGAAGACCTGGATTCTTTTTATTATTTTTCCTAGTATGTCTAGCAAGTCAGTAATATGTGGTTTCGGGATCGGACAGGGGGTTATGAAACACACTGTATACTGATCGATATCAAGCAATAGGTATAAAAAATACTAATGGCGCGTGTGATTATGATGATATAAAGTTATCAGTCCTTAGTTACTCAGCTAACGCACACAAAACTTTAAAATCTTAATGTAATAATTCAACCAAAATAAACTGGGATGAAATTTACAAATAATAAATAAATGACAATTCAATAAAACTATACACATTTTAGCCTGATATAGTAATGACTATCGTAGCCTTGAACTAGACTCAGCATATTTACATTCTGCTGTACGCACTTGACAGTGAACGAGACCAGAATTATTATTATTATAACTAATCTGTTTGTATAGTACCAACATATAGTATCAAATAGTATCAAATGTATGTATTTCAAACTATTTGTATATATATATACTAATTTTATGCTACAAAGGTCCTTCTTCACCTAATTCTAGAATACACCTACTTTTAATCTCTGCACCACTCTAAGGTAGACTGGGAGAGAATGCCTAAGGCATTAAGTCCGCCATTATACGCTCCGTGTTTATGAAGTTATTAAATCTTAATATATAAAATCCTTGCGTTACTGACTGACTGACAGACACGCTACAGCCGAAACTATTGGGCGCAGGTAGCTGAAATTTGGCATGTATGTTCCTTGGGGACCGTAGGGGTGCACTAAGAAGGGATTTCCCGAAATTACCACGGGATCGGCCAAAACGGGTAAATTTAAAAAAAATGCAGGCGTAGCTGCTGGCGTCCTCTAGTAAATAAATAAATGTAAGTCTTTGCAAGTATGAACTATAGACCTGATATAAATTATACTTTAGAGCTATTGCAAACTGGTTCGGCGATACACCGAAACCGAATTAGGTTCTAGGCGACTTGGGAAGGATTAATGGACTGTATACAAAGGATAGCGGGTTTTGATGAAAATGAACAGCTTGTGCAGCTCGTAGTAACTTACATTCTGCGAATTTGATATCAGTACTTGATACAAAAGTCTCATTAGATAGGTGCCTAAGAAACCTATAGACATAAACGATGGCACGGAGTAACTTAGACCACGATGACATGCGTAGTGCGAGTGCATAGATGGGAGACTCCGCAACCTCAGCAATCACGGGATAAGAAACAGACTTCCGTTCGGGTACATCTTCGTCTTCTGCACTGTGGTCAAAGGGTTGCATGGGCCATTCTGACGGATCATGGGAGATCCAAGAAGGTCCACGACGCCACAATGGATGATGCAGAAGATTAAGTGGAGTGACACCACGAGACAAGCAATCTGCGGGGTTCTCAATACCCGCGACGTGATTGAAACAAGTAGCAGGAACCAGTTCAATCAATTTGCTAACGCGGTTGGCGACAAAAGTCTGCCAGCGATGAGGAGAAGAATGAATCCAAGCGAGCACTACTTTGGAGTCGGAAAATGCGTATAATTTATTAATGGGGTAGTGGGGCAAAACTGTGTCTTGAACCTTGCGGAGCAACTGAGACAGCAGAAGGGCCGCGCACAACTCCAGTCTCGCAACTGAAATGGTTTTAACAGGCGAGACCTTAGACTTGGCACAAACTAACTACACCGAGTAGTTAGAACCAATGCGGACTTGCAGATATACGACTCCGCCGTAAGCACGCTCGCTGGCGTCAGCGAAACCTATCAAGTTGATGGTACATCCATCTACCAACCCAAGATGACGCGGAATAGTAACTTGATTAAGCGCGGTAAGCTCAATATAAAACTGGCCCCAAGCGGCGACAATATGGTCAGGGGGTGTTTCATCCCACTCACACTTTGATAGCCAAAGCTCTTTGATCAAGAGCTTGGCGTACAAAATTGTGGGAGCCACAAAACCCATTATGTTCCATAGTCGAGCCACTGTGGACAGCATAGTGCGTTTGGTGCACTTATCATCTGGTGGTGAGACGTCAAACCGAAAACTATCGCAGGATTTGTCCCAGCGTAAACCGAGAACCTTATGCGGTACAGACTTCTCAAACTCAATGTCTGGAGAAGCCTTATGAGAATCTGGTATGCGTGCGAGAACCTCCTTAGAGTTGCTTGTCCATTTGACAAGATCAAACTGGCCTCACTTGAAAAGCTGAATAAGCTCTTCACAAAGCGAAATTGCTAGCGGAGTGGATATGACACTACAGGCAATGTCATCCATGTACAAAGCGGAAGTGGCAACAGCCGCTGCGGCGGGAAAGTGATCGCCTTCATCAGCGATCAACTGGCGAACAACTCGTAACGCGTGATATGGGCTAGACTTGAGTCCAAAACAAACACGATTGAACTGATACACAAATAAAGGTTCTTTCTTGTCAAAACGATAAAAGACCCGTTGAAATCTACGGTCAGATTCGCGAACGCCGATATTGAGAAACATTTGGCGGCAATCAGCTGACAGAGCGATTTGGAAAAGACGAAACTTTATTATGATGTTAAATAAATCACCCTGTAGATTGGGGCCGGCATGCAAAATGTCATTAATCGACTGACCCGATGTAGTCTTACAACTAGCGTCTAAAACCACACGAAGTTTAGTAGAGGTTTTATCTTCGCGAACTACGCCGTGATGCGGGATATAATATGAGGGCAGAGAGTTGCCCTCGTTGTTTACAACTACACTCAAAAAACCTTTATCTGTGTAGTCACGAATGACGTCATTATAGGCGCTGCGTAACTTAGGTGATGCATCAAGTTTACGTTCCAAACAATGGAAACGTCTGAGCGCAGCAGCGTACGAGTCGCCTAACGAATAAGGGTCACCACAGAATGGCAACGCCATAACGTATCTGCCACTGTCGTCACGAACAGTGGTAGCGCGGAAATGCTCTTCACACTCGAGATCTTTACGGCTCATCGAGGGCGGTGCGGTAACCTCCTCAAGCTCCCAAAATCGCTTGAGAAGAGAGTCAATATTGTTTTCTTGAAGAACAGAACAACAGCAAGACGTAACGTATTGAGAAGTATGTAATGTAGGTACGGTACCCATAATCACATACCCAAATACCGTCTCAATAGCGGGCGGTAAGTTATTTTGCTCACTACGTACCACTTTAGTAAGTAGCAAGTGCGGGAATATTGCGGCTCCGATCAAAACATCAATGTCTGCCGGATTCGCAAACTCCGAGTCCGCTAGTGGCAATGACTCGAGATGTGTGAGGAGCGACACGTCCACATTAGCGTTTGGCAACGTGTCCGTAATACGCTCCACGATAAGCGAAGAAATGTTAAAATTAATGTCCCTATCAAAACGCGAATGTATTTTAATATCTACGGAACCCTTGCAATGTTTTTCTGATCCGCCTATCCCTCGGATTATTGAGTTCGTATTTTTAAAGTTATTCCATAATCCGAGGCGTTTGAACAATTCTAACGTTATTAAATTGGTCTGAGATGCGCTATCTAGCAGACAACGTACCATGTGCGGCGACCCATTAACATCATATATGATAACTCGCGCTGTCGCTAACAAAACAGTCTTAGACGCCATACATGGCGGCCTAGCACTGCTCTGATCACTACAAGCGCGCGAAGGCCGTCCGCGCGTGCGTGCCGCCCGCGCAATGGATGTCGTACACAACGATATCTCCTTGTGAGGCGTGGAAGGGGAAGTCACCGTGGTCTGCACCTGTGAGGTAAGTGTGTCAAGGTTAGCGGCTTCACTTGACAACGGGTTACCTTTATCGAAATGTAACAGTGTATGATGTTTTTGATTACATGATCGACACTTTGTCTTACTAGAACAATTACTTGTTTTATGTTTTATGCTTAAGCAGTTAATGCAAGCTTTGCTATCTTTTACGCATTTAAAACGAGCAATTGGATTTAAATCATTAAAGGTGGGACACTTATAGTAATGGTCGTGCACTATATTACTGCACAGACACTTCTGCGAATTATTACTATTAGACTCCGAACATGTTACGTAAGATTGTGGATTAGGGACCGAGTTACTATTACTATTTCGCGATTTATTCAACCTTTGATTGTTGCTGTTGGTGTTAGACGGGCCAGGTGAACCAGACTGCGTATTATGAAATATTCGACACTGATCTTTTATGAACGAAATAAAACTATCTAGTGTAGGTATTTTATTATTGCGTTCCGTCATCTCGAATGCGCGAATTGTATCAGTGTCAAACTTTTTTAAAGCGAGTTGAAGCAACATAAAGTCGGAAAGATCTTCTAATTTTAAATTCCTAAGAGAATTAACCGCGGTTACGAAGTTATCAATAAACAGCTGGAAACTCGAGACAGACGCGTTGCCGGACAGTTTGAGATTTAAAGCTTGGTCAAAGTAGGTAGACGCTAGGACGCGCGTGTCCTGATATCTGTCAAGTAGTGACTGAAATATGACCTGATAATTCTCAGCACTGGGTGTGACACCTGCAAATACGGACTGGGCTTTCGGTGACAGTTTACCTATTAAATAGTACAACCTGTCAGCATCTGTCAGAGAACCATTATCGTGCACTGTAGACTTAAAACTCGCATAGAATAACGGCCAATTTCGTATATCTCCGTCAAACGACATAATCTCGATTGGCGGTAATCTCAGTTTGCGGGCAACGGGCTCTGCTGAACATTTACCCTCCAATTGCGATTGTATACGCTTTATAATACAATAAAGATCTTCGAATGAGGTATACGCCTGATAGTTCGGTTTTTCATCAGGATTGATAGAAAGTAATCTTGCGTTATAATCGTCTAACAACTTATGAAAATCTGTTCGAATACTATCTACTGTCATACAATAACTGAGAAATGCTTCGCTATTACTGTCAGACATAGATGCGGTTTTTGAGCGTTCATAGATGTTTTGAATGCGCTCAAATAACATATTGCGTTTTGCTTCGAAGAATGTCATCTCTTTGTCTTCCGACACGCGTGACTTCTTTTGTTGTGACATGCTTACGTAAGTATAAGCTAATGAGAACGAAATAAAATAAGAATATCTAATGTACCTATTATTTTACCTAAGTAGGCTAAGTAGGCAACACTTTAGAGCTGTGGAATTAAAAGTTGCTTGAAATATGAGATTTATAAGACAACTATGATAGTTCCAGAATTAATAATTTAGTAAGTAGGTAGCTACATAAAAGTTTACCTACTGATGCGGGCGGAAACAACCATGTGACGGTTATGTGAATATATTAGGAGTATAGCTAGGGGCTATAACTGCCTAGGTATAGCGGTATAACGTATAAAAACGAGAATGAATCCGACTCGTATGGATCAAAAAAATGGTTCGGCGATACACCGAAACCGAATTAGGTTCTAGGCGACTTGGGAAGGATTAATGGACTGTATACAAAGGATAGCGGGTTTTGTTCGCCTAGGAGTGGATACGGGAAGAGGTGATTGTGAGTGGGTATAGGATATTTCAAGGATGGAGGGCACTTACCTTATACGGCAATCTTCTTCGTTTCCGAAGGGCAGTCTCCTGGTGGTTTCGTGATGCAGCTGCTTGTTTTCACTTCACTTCACCGTCACTTCCACTTGCGAGCGGTTTTATAAGCGGTAATAACTTATACGGGAGCGGCGCGGTGATGCGGTATAGCGGACGCGTATCGCGAATCGAATGTTCTTGAAAGTTCTGGACTGTCACTCGCGTCGACGATCGCAGCGACCAATCCGCGAAAGGCAGTGCCTCTTCCAGGGAGTGGGATAGAGAGGGACGGAAATACAGTATCGCTCGCACTTGTACGTGGAACGATTGATGTTGATGCGATTAGTTATAGATAGGAAGGTAGATGGCGCTACCACAAACAAAAAAGTCAAAGGTTCTGCCATTGAACGAACAAATGATATATTACCCACTTGACAATGAATGATAACGCTGAGAAAAAAAACTACTTAACCTCTTGTGAGATCATACGGCTGCTTCTCTTCAATCAATGATCAAAATAAATTACGTAATGATTTATTGTGATCAAGCACAAAACAAATGTTAGATAGACTTGTTTTTGTTATCATTTTGTTTACAAATTGTTTTGATAAATTTCGTGAATATATATACGACCTTTATGTGGCTGATAAAAAAATAACGGATAAACAAGTATATTTGCGTGAAGTAGATTCATGTGTCCGTTAGTTGTATGTCTGTATAGTCCCCTCGACACAGGATTTACCACGACAACTTCCGCAGTAGGACACTGCGGAAGTTGTCTTTTTAAAATATTAAATATATATTATATCAATGGCAGTTTTATACCAAGTCAAATACATTTTTTTTATAGACTCACGCCTGTATCCCTGAAGGGTTAGGCAGAGGCGTAATTTTACACCCACATTTCGCCACGAATTTCTAGGTCCCACTTAACAGGGGGGCGAGCCTATTGTCGTTACCGGGCATATCACCAGACTCCGTGCTGCTACTGAGTATTCGGAAAAACCAGTAACACTTTTGCCCGACTCGGGAATCGAATCCGGTACCTCCGATCAGCAGTCGCATAGGCATTTATTATTGTAATAAATATAACTAGCAAAAGTGCTAAGTCTGAAATATCAGCCTGTAATGAATATTCTACATTTAAAATGACTGTATACCTGTTAATAATATTATCACTATTAAAATAATCAATAAACATTACAACTAATGCTAATCACTAACTGTTTATTTATTAAAATATTATTCAGTAAACAAAATACCAATTACCTCTTATATGAGTTGATCACTATGAATCACTTCTTTTATACGTCTGTTCTGGTCAGAAACATTCACAATACTAAGTTGGTAAAGCGGTGCCTACAAGTTTTGTTACAACAATTATCTCTTAGGAAGTACGGCGCACTACTATAATTTTTACATCAAGTGATCATCGTATAAAGCGTGCAGATATTTTACCTTATATGACCTGGTAACTGCACATCGCAACTACACAGTGGCTTTACTGCCCGCTTTACCAAGCCAAGCCGCCTTGCTTGGCAAGACGGGCAGGAAGTTACAGGCCCGTGACTGAATAGAGCCCCCCGTTGTAAGCACGTTCCAAACCGGTCAAGAGTACAAAAAATATCTGCGCCTCATCGCTTGACATCGCAAGTAGGCAGTTCTATATAGATCATGAATTTGCCACGCCTATTTACTGTAGCGTAGTAACGCTACTAAAATAAGGTATGAAGATCCAGACCAGAGAATTATTAATAGATGTTTAATATTGTAATAAGATTTGTAATGCTTGTACAAATTTAAATAAAATTATTAGCTAAACCAAATCAGTAGCAGACAGCAATTTGACATTATCTTACTGTTTATATCACAAGGAGTCGAAACTAAATATTCAAACACACTGCCTACATTTCATACAATAAACTCGGTCAATATGAAGCCCAAACATCATAATTGAATAGTATGCGTAAACGTTTGTAAAATATTAACTTTTTGGTGACTTATCAGGTTAAAGAATAAGCAGATAGTCTTATTTAGAGACGCGAGTTGACCAGACTGCTGTGTTCTTGATTGCACGGTTGCTGTATTAGTTTAAGCAGCGGCCGCTTAACACTGCGCCGATTGTTGTGGGTTCGATTCCCACACGACACAACAGTTTGTGCGATCCATAAATTGTTGTATCGAGTCTGGGTGTTCATTGTGTCCGTTAGTTGTATGTTTGTAAAGTCCCCCGCGACACAGGATTTATTCCTAATGCGGGTTGTTTAAAAAAATGTTGTAGGTTCGATCTCCAGATTGTTTTATTTTTTATTTTTTTTATAGACTCACTCCTGTATCCTCGAAGGGGTAGGTAGAGGTGTAATATTACACCCACATTTCGCCATGAATTTTTAGGTCCCACGTAATAGGGGCCGAGCCTCCGTACCGGGCACATTACCAAACTCCGGGCTGCTACTGAGAATTTCCTAACGGAAAAATCCAATAACACTTTGCCCGACCCGGGAATCGAACCTCCCAATCCCACGCGCACATTTATGCCGTGAGACCAACGAGGCAGTTGGTCCAAACTGTGTGATCCACAAATTGTTGTTTTGAGTCTGGATGTACTATTAGTCCGTTGGTCGCATGTTTGTCAAATCCCCCACGACACAGGATTTAATGCTAGTGCGGGAGATATTTTTTAAAAAAAATGCTATCAACGTAACCACTGATTGTTGATTGACGAACCAGCAGCATATCTGATGGCAAGTTGCAACAGCTGCTCATGTCCTTTGCTAATGTTGTTTATGTAGTGTAAACAGATGTCATAGTAAAATTTGAGAATAAAATGTGGCAAATGAAACCTTTTACGAGATTTCGCATGTTTTTATTATAAAACATATTACAAATATTGTGCAATATTATTTATTTAATACTGTATTTTCGATAACAACTATTTGATGTTACGTTTTGCACAGTAGTAATATATGAATATTAGTGTACAATAATTACACTGAGAACTAACTACTTTAAATTTATGCTTGTGTTTTGCTTGTGCGTAAAAATATAAACTCTTATTTATAGAATAGTGATATACACTCTGGTAGCGCCATCTACCTTTCCATCGAAACTAATCCCATCAACATCAATGGTTGGTCGCTGCTTGGCCAATGCGAGCGATGCCTTTTGTTTCTATCCCTCTCTATCCCATTCCCAAGAAGGGGGCACGCCTTCGCGGATTGTTCGCGGAGAGTGACAATCCAGAACTTTCAAGAACATTCGATTCGCTATATACGCGTCCGCCATACCGTATCACCGCGCCGCTCCCGCTATAGTTATTACCACTAATAAAACCGCTCGCAAGTGGAAGTGACTGTGTAGTGAAGTGAATCAAGCAGCTGCATCACGAAACCACCAGGAGACTGCCCTTCGGAAACGAAGAAGATTGCCGTATAAGGTAAGTGCCCTCCATCCTTGGAATATCCTATACCCACTCACAATCATCTCTCCCATTCCAATCCTACATCCTCTTCCTTTAGATACATTCCATTAATCCTTCCCAAATCGCCTAGAACCTACGGCTTCGGTGTATCGCCGAACCATTTTTTTTATCCATACGAGTCGGATTCATTTACGTTTTTATACGTTATACCGCTATACCTAGGCAGTTATAGCACCTAGCTATACTCCTAATATATTCACATGGTTGTTTCCGCCCGCATCAGTAGGTAAACTTTTATGTAGCTACCTACTTACTCAATTATCATTTCTGGAACTATCGTAGTTGTCTTGTAAATCTCATATTTCAAGCAACTTTTAATTCCTCCGCTTTAAAGTGTTGCCTAGGTACTTAGGTAAAATAATAGGTACTTTAGATATTCTTATTTTGTTTCGGTCTCATTAGCTTATACTTACGTAAGCATGTCACAACAAAAGAAGTCACGCGTGTCGGAAGACAAAGAGATGACAATCTTAGAAGCAAAACGCAATATTTTATTTAAGCGCATTCAAAACATCTATGAACGCTCAAAAACCGCATCTATGTCTGACAGTAATAGCGAAGCATTTCTCAGTTATTGTATGACAGTAGATAGTATTCGAACAGATTTTCATAAGTTGTTAGACGATTATAACGCAAGATTACTTTCTATCAATCCTGATGAAAAACCGAACTATCAGGCGTATACCTCATTCGAAGATCTTTATTGTATTATTAAGCGTATACAATCGCAATTGGAGGGTAAATGTTCAGCAGAGCCCGTTGCCCGCAAACCGAGATTACCGCCAATCGAGATTATGTCGTTTGACGGAGATATACGAAATTGGCCGTTATTCTATGCGAGTTTTAAGTCTACAGTGCACGATAATGGTAATCTGACAGATACTGACAGATTGTACTATTTAATAGGTAAACTGTCACCGAAGGCCCAGTCCGTATTTGCAGGTGTCACACCCAGTGCTGAGAATTATCAGGTCATATTTCAGTCACTACTTGATAGATATCAGGACACGCGCGTCCTAGCGTCTACCTACTTTGACTGACCAAGCTTTAAATCTTAAACCGTCCGGTGCTGCATCTGTCGCTATGATACGCTATGCTACGCTATGCTACGCTATGCTACGCTATGCTACGCTATGCTACGCTATGCTACGCTATGCTACGCTATGCTACGCTATGCTACGCTATGCTACGCTATGCTACGCTATGCTACGCTATGCTACGCTATGCTACGCTATGCTACGCTATGCTACGCTATGCTACGCTATGCTACGCTATGCTACGCTATGCTACGCTATGCTACGCTATGCTACGCTATGCTACGCTATGCTACGCTATGCTACGCTATGCTACGCTATGCTATGCTATGCTATGCTACGCTATGCTATGCTAAGCTACGCTACGCTACACTATACTATACTACACTTCCGCTTTGTATATGGATGACCTTGCCTGTAGTGTCATACCCGCTCCGCTAGCAATTTCGCTTTGTGAAGAGCTCATTCAGCTTTTCAAGCGAGGCCAGTTTGATCTTGTCAAATGGACAAGCAACTCTAAGGAGGTTCTCGTACGCATACCAGATTCTCATAAAGCTTCTCCAGACATTGAGTTTGAGAAGTCTGTACCGCATAAAGTTCTCGGTTTACGCTGGGACAAATCCTGTGATAGTTTTCGGTTTGACGTCTCACCGCCAGATGATAAGTGCACCAAACGCACTATGCTGTCCACAGTGGCTCGACTATGGGACATAATGGGTTTTGTGGCTCCCACAATTTTGTACGCCAAGCTCTTGACAAAGGAACTTTGGCTATCAAAGTGTGAGTGGGATGAAACACCCCCTGACCATATTGTCGCCGCTTGGGGCCAGTTTTGTATTGAGCTTACCGCGCTCAATCAAATTACTATTCCGCGTCATCTTGGGTTGGTAGATGGATGTACCATCAACTTAATAGGTTTCGCTGACGCCAGCGAGCGAGCTTACGGCGGAGTTGTATATCTGCAAGTCCGCATTGGTTCTAACTACTCGGTGCAGTTAGTTTGTGCCAAGTCTAAGGTCTCGCCTGTTAAAACCATTTCGGTTGCGAGACTGGAGTTGTGCGCGGCCATTCTGCTGTCTCAGTTGCTCCGCAAGGTTCAAGACACAGTTTTGCCCCACTACCCTATTAATAAAATATACGCATTTTCCGACTCCAAAGTAGTGCTCGCTTGGATTCATTCTTCTCCTCACCGCTGGCAGACTTTTGTCGCCAACCGCGTTAGTAAATTGATTGAACTTGTTCCCGCTACTTGTTTCAATCACGTCGCGGGTTATCGTACTCGTCTTCAGGAAGAACGTTCCATAGATCATATTGACTGGAAGTTTATTCCACCAGCATCACCACATTTCGGTGGATGTTGGGAAAGCATGGTCAAAGTAATTTAAACGCATCTCTTCAAGGTCAACAGATCCTCTCTTACGAAGAGCTTTTAACTGTCCTTGCACAAGTCGAGGCACTGATCAACCCGCGTTGTTACCGTGAAAATCGCTAAAGGGTGTTACGTGCGCCCTGTTGTACGTCTCTGTCCGCTTCCAACTCAGTGAGATCTAGCCTGAAGTTGGACCTACCTCTTAGTTTAAGTATTTTGTTAGTAGTTTTTGCTATTATTCCGTTTGTAGTTTTCGCTAAAGTTAAATTTTGATTAATTTTATTGTCATATCGCTGTCTTAGCCTATTGATGGGTTATGCGGTAGTACACCCAACATAGCTAAGTTCAATTCTATTTTCTTTTAAAGGCAACCCTTTAGGGCCGGGGGGATATGGTAGCGCCATCTACCTTTCCATCGAAACTAATCCCATCAACATCAATGGTTGGTCGCTGCTTGGCCGATGCGAGCGATGCCTTTTGTTTCTATCCCTCTCTATCCCATTCCCAAGAAGGGGGCACGCCTTCACGGATTGGTCGCGGCGAGTGACAGTCCAGAACTTTCGAGAACATTCGATTCGCTATATACGCGTCCGCCATACCGTATCACCGCGCCGCTCCCGCTATAGTTATTACCACTAATAAAACCGCTCGCAAGTGGAAGTGACTGTGTAGTGAAGTGAATCAAGCAGCTGCATCACGAAACCACCAGGAGACTGCCCTTCGGAAACGAAGAAGATTGCCGTATAAGGTAAGTGCCCTCCATCCTTGGAATATCCTATACCCACTCACAATCATCTCTCCCATTCCAATCCTACATCCTCTTCCTTTAGATACAGTCCATTTTTTCCAAATCGCCTAGAACCAACGGTTTCGGTGTATCGCCGAACCACACTCTAACAACATAAACTAGAGGACGCTAGCAGCTACGCCTGCACATTTTTTATATTTATCTGTTTTGACCGATCCCGTGGGTATTTCGGGAAATCCCTTCTTAGTGCACCCCTACGGTCCCCAAGGAAGATACATGCCAAATTTCAGCTTTCTGCGCCCAATAGTTTCGGCTGTAGCGTGTCTGTCAGTCAGTCAGTAACGCAAGGATTTTATATATTAAGATTATGTGTTCCGTATTTCCGTTTGTGCAACACTCATAGTTCTTTTATAGGGCTTAGTATGCGCATCTACAACAAGGTACCGATAAGTATTTTGGATTTGCCGATTAGCGCATTTAAGACACAGATTAAAAATAACCTAATGCAAAAGATTTATTATAATTTTAATGAATATCTCAATGATAAAAACACTTGGAAATTATCTGTTTCATTAGGTAAATAGGTAGAATATAATAACAATTCCATGACATGTAATTAAATATATTGTTATCTTTCCATTACAAATAAAATTGTATAAATGATAGTTTTTGGGATCGCCACCACATCATTAAATTTATTTCATTTCGTTAGGTACTTTTATTTATTAAGCTTAATTTTGTTAAATGTTATATTATCTTGTAGTCAATTATTTGGATTAGTGGATGTATTTCAAAAGGTATCATGTCAATCAAATATAGGTACTAAATTTGCATTCCTCCACGCGTTCCACTTATTTATGTTAATAAAAAAACGATCTGAAAAATTGAGGTGATTCGCGGTCATGGTCAGTACACCAACAGATTGTTACTTATTGCCAGTTCGTATACAGTTGTCGTCATGCTCACTAAAATGTCATTTCTTGTGGTGGCGTCGTGTCATCCCTGTCCATCTAATATGGCGAGAGGGATGATGGCTGGCCCATGTGTCATATTCGTGAACGGGTGCTACTTGCGATGACTGGTCGATGTCGGTCTTAAGGGCTGGTATTCTATTTGGATATTTAACTGCATCATTTCCATCATAGTTCTGAACATTTGCGCGGATTGTTAGGTGCATAATGTAAGTGCATGCTCCTGTTTCACTATTGCTATGTTCAGAAGGCTAACTAAATGAACATCAAAATTAAAATAAAGTGTTATGCTTGAGTATTATTATGTACAGTAAATATAATACAAGTTATGTAGAAGGTGTAATAGTTGCAGCACCTTAGAAAATTTAAATTATGTGTATTATGCAAAACCTGGCTGGTTCGGCGTTGCACCGAAATATGTACTAGGCGATTTGGTGATATGGAAAATATTTAATAAAGTGGACTGTATAAAGAATGGCAGGTAAATCGCCTAGAAGATGGGTGAACGGGCGATCTTATGGCTATAGGATATAGGAGGCATGCCTTACCTTTCAAGATGGCGGCCGCCGGCGTCTTCGAGAGTCCTGACACTGCAAAACTGATCACTCCTTCTTGATCTAGCTTGAAGCTGCACAGATCACTCCACTACACCTGCGGGCGGTTTAGTTCTCGTTTATAGTATAAAATAGCGGTAAAATATTGCGGTATTGCACACGTTCGGCGCGGCGCGGTGCTGCGTAAGCACGCGACCGATCAGCGTGACGATTGATCTTCGACTCCATCGCAGCGTCATTGAATTCCGCGACCAATTAGAGCGAGGCGTGCCTTTGGGAGGGAATGGGATAAAAGATCGCTCGTTTTGACACTGCGGTATGCAAAGGAATTTATTAGCTAGGTGTTGACATAATTAAAGAGCAATGGAAAAGATAGATGGCGCTACCATATCCTCCTAAAAGGTTGTCTTTAAAAAAAATTTTAGCTATGTTGGATGTACTACCGCATAACCCATCAATAGGCTAAGACAGCGATATGATATTAAAATTAATCTAAATTAACTTTAGCGAAACAATTATAACGAAAACTACAAACTAAATACTTAAACTAAGAGGTAGATCTAACTTCAGGCTAGATCTCACTGAGTTGGAAGTGGACAGAGACGTACAACAGGGCGCACGTAGCTCCCCTTCGCGGTTTTCACGGTAACAACGCGGGTTGTACCGTCTTTGGAAGTATGCAGTTTCTCCACGATGACTAACGGCCATGAAAGCGGCGGAGCATTATCATGTATTATGACGACCAACGTACCCTCCTGTATAGGGGATGCAGGACTATTCCATTTGGATCTAGCCTGAAGCTGGTGGAGATATTCCGCACGCCAGCGCTGCCAGAACGACTGCACGAGTTTATCCAGCAGAGTATATGTCTCTGGAGCAAGCTTGAACAGACTGCTTCAGGAGCCGGAAATGACGATAATGGCACTGTGTTCAGAAAATCTGCAGTGCTTAACGCGGATGGTTCTGCAGGGTCACTACTCAATGCCGTGAGCGGACGCGAGTTGATCAGCGCCTCGACTTGTGCAAGGACAGTTAAAAGCTCTTCGTAAGAAAGGATCTGTTGACCTATAACTTTAAAGAGATGCGTTTTAATTACTTTGACCATGCCTTCCCAACATCCACCGAAATATGGTGATGCTGGCGGAATAAACTTCCAGTCAATATGATTTATGGAAAGTTCTTCCTGAAGACGAGTACGATATTCTTCCCTGAGAAACTTATAAAGGTCGCGTAAATAAGAGCTTGCGCCCACGAAACAAGTGCCGTTATCCGTGTACAAACACTGTATAGGGTCGCGTCGTGAAAGAAATCGTTTAAGGGCTGCCAGGTATGACACCGTGCTTAAATCCGTCACAACTTCAATGTGCGTAGCGCGCGTCGTTAAGCATGTAAAAAAACATAGCCAAGCTTTAGGGCCTTTAACACCTCGACCACGCGCTGGCGTATACTACAGTGGTCCTGCGTAATCACAACCGGTATGTGTAAACGCTTTATCAACCTGATTGACGCGCTGGCTAGGAAGATCTGCCATGGGAGGGAAAATCGGACGCGGACGAAATTTGAAACAGACGTTACATTTATGTATTCTGTGACGAATTATTCGTCGAGCAGCTAAAACCCAATATTTATGCCTAAGTAAGGACATAAGCAACTCTGGACCAGCATGGAGATGCTTCTTGTGATAAAAATCAACAAGAAGGTCGAAAACATGATCATGACGCGGTAGAATGCAAGGATGCTTGTAGTTATGAGGTTCATGCGAATTTGACAGACGACCACCAACGCGTATGATGCCGTGCTCATCGAGAAACGACTTGAGCCTAAGAATAGCGGGAGAACAAGGTACATTATTTTTCAAATTTTGAATGTCGTTACTAAAATGAACAGCCTGTACAGCTCGTAGTAACTTATATTCTGCAAATTCAAGGTCAGTACTCGAAACAAAAGTCCCATTAGGTAGGTGCCTAAGAAACCTACAGACATAAACGATGGCGCGGAGTAACTTAGACCACGATGACATGCGTAGTGCGAGTGCAAAGATCGGAGATTCAGCAACCTCAACAATCACGGGATGAGAAACAGACTTCCGTTCGGGTACATCCTCGTCCTCTGCACTGTGGTCAAAGGGTTGCATGGGCCACTCTGACGGATCATGGGAAATCCAAGAAGGTCCACGATGCCACAATGGATGATGCAGAAGATTAAGTGGAGTAACACCACAAGACAGGCAATCAGCGGGGTTCTCAATACCCGCGACGTGATTGAAACAAGTAGCAGGAACAAGTTCAATTAATTTACTAACGCGGTTGGCGACAAAAGTCTGCCAGCGGTGAGGAGAAGAATAAATCCAAGCGAGCACTATTTTGGAGTCAGAAAACGCGTATATTTTATTGATAGGGTAGTGGGGCAAAACTGTGTCTTGAACCTTGCGGAGCAACTGAGACAGCAGAAGGGCCGCGCACAACTCCAGTCTCGCAACCGAAATGGTTTTAATAGGCGAGACCTTGGACTTGGCACAAACTAACTGCACCGAGTAGTTAGAACCAATGCGGACTTGCAGATATACGACTCCGCCGTAAGCACGCTCGCTGGCGTCAGCGAAACCTATTAAGTTGATGGTACATCCATCTACCAACCCAAGATGACGCGGAATAGTAATTTGATTGAGCGCGGTAAGCTCAATACAAAACTGGCTCCAAGCGGCGACAATAAGGTCAGGGGGTGTTTCATCCTACTCACACTTTGATAACCAGAGTGCTTTGATCAAGAGCTTGGCGTACAAAATTGTGGGAGCCACAAAACCCATTATGTCCCATAGTCGAGCCACTGTGGACAGCATAGTGCGTTTGGTGCACTTATCATCTGGCGGTGAGACGTCAAACCGAAAACTATCACAGAATTTGTCCCAGCGTAATCCGAGAACCTTATGCGGTACAGACTTCTCAAACTCAATGTCTGGAGAAGCTTTATGAGAATCAGGTATGCGTGCGAGAACCTCCTTAGAATTGCTTGTCCATTTGACAAGATCAAACTGGCCTCGCTTGAAAAGCTGAATAAGCTCTTCACAAAGCGAAATCGCTAGCGGAACGGATATGACACTACAGACGATGTCATCCGTATATAAAGCGGAAGTAGCAACAGCTGCTGCGACGGGAAAGTGATCGCCTTCATCAGCGATCAACTGGCGAACAACTCGTAACGCGTGATATGGGCTAGACTTGAGTCCAAAACAAACACGATTGAACATTGATTGATACACAAATAAAGGTTCTTTCTTGTCAAAACGATAAAAAATCCGTTGAAATCTACGGTCAGATTCGCGAACGCCGATACTGAGAAACATTTGGAGGCAATCAGCTGACAGAGCGATTTGGAAAAGACGAAACTTTATTATGATGTTAAATAAATCACCCTGTAGATGCAATCACCCGGCATGCAAAATGTCATTAATTGACTGACCCGATGTAGTCCCACAACTAGCATCTAAAACCACACGAAGTTTAGTAGAGGTTTTATCTTCGCGAACTACGCCGTGATGCGGGATATAATATGAGGAAAGAGAATTGCCCTCGTTGTTTACAACTACACTCAAAAAACCTTTATTTAGGTAGTCACGAATGACGTCATTATAGGCGCCGCGTAACTTAAGTGATGCATCAAGTTTACGTTCTAAACAATGGAAAGGTCTAAGCGCAGCAGCGTACGAGTCGCCTAACGAATAAGGGTCACCATAGAATGGCAACGCCACAACGTATCTGCCACTGTCGTCACGAACAGTGGTAGCGGAAATGTTGTTCACACTTGAGATCCTTACGGCTCATCGAGGGCGGTGCGGTAATCTCTTCCAGCTCCCAAAATCGCTTGAGAAGAGAATCAATATTATTTTCTTGAAGAACAGAACAACAACAAGACGTAATATAATGAGAAGTATGTAACGTAGGTACGGTACCCATAATAACATACCCAAATACCGTCTCAATAGCGGGCGGTAAATCATGTTGCTCACTACGTACAACTTTAGGTAGTAACAAGTGCGGAAATATTGAAGCACCGATCAAAACATCAATGTCTGCCGGATTCGCTAATTCCGCGTCTGCTAGCGGCAATGTCTCGAGATGTGTGAGTAGCGATACGTCCACATTAGCGTTCGGCAATGTGTCTGTAATACGGTCCACGATAAGCGAAGAAATGTTAAAATTAATATCCCCATCAAAACGCGAATGTATTTTAATATCTACGGAACCTTTGCAATGTTTTCTGACTCAACGATCCCCTTGACTACTAAGTTAGTATTTTTAAAGTTATCCCACAGTCCGAGGCGTTTGAAACAATCAGAAGTAATAAAGTTACTCTGTGATGCGCTATCGAGTAAACAACGAACTATGTGCGGTGCGTTATTAATATCACAAACGATAACTTGCGCTGTTGCTAATAGAACCGTTTTGGATGCCGTACACTGCGGTTTAGCATCGTGCTGAGCATGACAAGCGCGCGAGGGTTATCCGCGTGTGTGCGCCGCCATAGCGCAATGGACGTCGTACACAACGATACTTCACACTGAGACGCGGAGGGGGAAGCCACCGTGGCGGCCTGCACCTGCGACGTAGGCGCGCTAGAAATCGGGTCAAGGTGACCGGATTGGCCCGACAACGGATAACTTTTATCAAAATGTAATAATGAGTGATGTCGTTGATTACATGAACGACATCTCGTCTTACTAGAACAATCACTCGTTTTATACTTAAACAATTAACGCAAGCTTTGTTTTCTTTTACACATTTGAAACGAGCAGTCGGATTTAAATTATTAAAAGCGGGACATTTATAGAAATGGTCGTGTACTATATTACTGCACAGACACTTCTGTGAATTATTATTATTAGATTCCGAGCATGCTACGTAAGATTGCGGATTAGGGACCGAGTTATTATTGCTATTTTGCGATTTTTTGTTATTATTAGACGAGCTAGATGAACTAGACTGCGTATTATGAAATATTCGACACTGATCTTTGATGAAAGAAATAAAACTATCTAGTGTAGGTATTTTATGATTACGTTCCGTAATCTCGAAAGCATGAATTGTTTCAGTGTCACACTTTTTTAAAGCGAGTTGAAGAAACATAAAGTCGGAAAGATCTTTTAATTTTAAGTTTTTAAGGGAACTAACTGCGGTAACAAAGTTGTCTATAAACAGCTGGAAATTCGAAACAGACGCGGCACCGGACAATTTAAGATTTAAAGCTTGATCAAAGTTAGTAGACGCTAGAACACGAGTATCTTGATACCTATCAAGTAGTGACTGGAATATGACTTGTTAGTTCTCAGCACTGGGTGTGACACCTGCAAATACGAACTGGGCCTTCGGTGACAGCTTATCTATTAAATAGTACAACCTGTCAGCATCTGTCAGAGAACCATTATCGTGCACTGTAGACCTAAAACTCGCATAGAATAACGGCCGATTTCGTATATCTCCATCAAACGACATAAGCTCAATTGGCGGTAATCTCGGCGCTCGAACCACTGGTCCGGCAGAAACGGGCTGCGCGGAATATTTACCCTCCAATTGTGATTGTATGCGCTTGATGATACAATAAAGATCTTCGAATGAGGTGTACGCCTGATAATTCGGCTGTTCATCAGGATTAATAGAAAGCAATCTTGCGTTATAATCATCTAACGACTTATGAAAATCTGTTCCAATACTATCTACTGTCATACAATAACTAAGAAATGATTCCCTATTAATATCGGAAGTAGCGGCAGTTTTTGAGCGCTCGTAAATGTTTTGAATACGCTCAAATAAAATATTACGTTTAGCTTCCAAGATTGTCAGCTCTTTTTCTTCCGACATGCATTGCTTCTTTTGTTGCGCCATGTTTACGTAAGTATAAGCTAATGAGACCGAATCAAAATAAGAATGCCTAAAGTACCTATTATTTTACCTAAGTAGGTGTTTATGCGGTAGTTATTCGTAAGTAGGCAACAACTTAAAGGCGGTGGAATTAAAAGGTGCTTGAAATATGGAATTTACAAGACAACTATGATAGTTCCAGTAATAATAATGGGGAAGATATATCAGATTAGTAGGTAGCTACTTAAAAGTATATTACCTACGGAAGCGTGCGGAAGTAACCACGTAATGGGTATGTAAATGGACTAGGAGTGTAGCTAGGTGCTATAACTGTCTAGGTAGGTACTTCTAGAAGATACCTATGCGAGATAAACGAGAGGTTACGTTTAAACGCAAATGAATCCAGCTAAAAGGACCAAAAAAATGTGGTTCTGCGTTGCACCGAAATATGTACTAGGCGATTTGGTGATATGGAAAATATTTAATAAAGTGGACTGTATAAAGAATGGCTGGTAAATCGCCTAGAAGATGGGTGAACGGGCGATCTTATGGCTATAGGATATAGGAGGCATGCCTTACCTTGCAAGATGGCGGCCGCCGGCGTCTTCGAGAGTCCTGACACTGCAAAACTGATCACTCCTTCTTGATCTAGCTTGAAGCTGCACAGATCACTCCACTACACCTGCGGGCGGTTTAGTTCTCGTTTATAGTATAAAATAGCGGTAAAATATTGCGGTATTGCACACGTTCGGCGCGGCGCGGGGCTGCGTAAGCACGCGACCGATCAGCGTGACGATTGATCTTCGACTCCATTGCAGCGTCATTGAATTCCACGACCAATTAGAGCGAGGCGTGCCTTTGGGAGGGAATGGGATAAAAGATCGCTCGTTTTGACACTGCGGTATGCAAAGGAATTTATTAGCTAGGTGTTGACATAATTAAAGAGCAATGGAAAAGAAAGATGGCGCTACCACTGGCGATGAAAAGAGTGACTGTGAGTTTTATTGCCCGTTCTTTCTCATGGTTCTACGCCCTTGCTTTGCGAACGTGGCAGTAAATGTAGAGACTTTAAGTAATTGTTTTATGAATTTATTATTTTGAAGTTCATAAGCGTCACATTGTGACCCAAATGAGTAAAGAATTTTGACTCGACTTTGAAATATTTTAAAACATGAAACTTTTCTTTAGCAATAGCAAATTTCAGTTAAATAAGAATAATCCCAATGCTGGGCACGGGCCTCTTCTCACTATGAGAACTTACCCTTCGCCATAGTTCACCACGCTGGCCAAGTGCGGGTTGGCAGACTTCACATGTCTTTCGAGAACATTAATGAGAACTCTCAGACATGCAGGTTTCCTCGCGATCGCGATATCGCTTGCTAAACGGTGAAGGGAAACTTCACCGTTTAGCAAGCGATAATTAACAATTTAATACGCACATAACTCCGAAAAGTCATTGGTGCGTGCCGTGGATTCGAACCCTTACCCTCTGCGTAGTAGTCTGTCGGTCTCTCCACTAGGCTATCGCTGCTTCATGTTGCTGGTCCGTTTCCTAGTCGAAGTAAATATGACAGAATATCTTTTCAACAGAGCGACTGTCCTCTAACCGCCGCAACACAACATAGCGACATTCCATGGTTTGGACCAGTATCATTTTATTCGAGGGGACTCCTTGTAACGGCTGTCAAAGATTTTCATGAAAGACGGGACATGGATAATATTTTTTAAATTATACGTTTATACTTTAAAGTGTTGGATGAGGTTAGGAGTGACAATTGCCCGGCTCCGTGTCGAAAATATGATAGCTGAATCCATCTGTATATTTTTTGTAGTCTGTGGTCGATGTATTAAAAAATAGATGGGCAAATAAAAAATGTATTTTCAATATTTGGAGGTTTTGTATTTGTAGTTTTTTAAGTAGGGCACATTTGAAGTAAGTTATGGGAAAGAAAAGTATTCAATTTTAATAAACAGAACTTCCTCCACGCGAACTCAACTCACACTTGTCCATTTGGTTTTACTTGATCTTAGTACAAAGTAAGTATATTATTATTGTTTCTCTTTCACGCATACTTTTCTAACATATGATGTTAAAAAAGTACACGGCCCTTTGGCAGGCGTACACGGAGACATAGGTCCCACGCGCAGAGGCCCTTTTGAGAATTTTAATCTAGAATGTGGTGGGACACCTACTGAGAAGCCTCCATAACTGCACTATGAAGTACAGCTACGGATTAGCCGCAGCAGGACGTTTCAGGACTATTGCAACTTGTATGGAAACTAATTACTCTAGGCTATTGTGATGAGTGTTCTATGGATAAGTGAATATGAAAACTATGGATGAAAAACGGCGTCTGCCCTAAGTACTCTTATAGTACGTCGAAAAGGGGCACACGGTGACTCGCCAACTCACTAGATGGGCCCTCTCTAAATAGCCACCATGGTAAACGAAGTCTGTCATAAAGGCAGCCAGAGGGCAACACTGGTGCGAGTGGCTAGGGGTGTAGAGCGGTGCGGCACCGGTTTCGCCATCGCGGGTCGTGACCCGGAGCGGGTTTCCCCGTAATTACGCCCTTGAAAATGACACTTCCACCCCCGAGCAAATAGCGACCTCCCTCTGGCCGGCCAACCAAGGCAAGCCAGAGTTGAGAGTCCTGCGGGCGCTCTTGGGCATCAACCCCAACCGGCCGGAGACGAGGCCCTGACAGACTCTCTGAAGTATTCGGGACCGCAGTGTCGCCACACACATTCAGCTCGCCACAAAGCTGCCCTGCGGTTTGTAAGCTTTCTATTCATATTGCAATACATTTTTTGTTTATATCACAAGATGAAGGTGATGTTTGAAAGCTGTTACTCTGCACTCCGAGATTGCATTGTTATTATTATTGATTGGAATTTCGAATAAATATAAATTTGACAATTTGTAATAAGAAGTTTGTCATCATGACCTTTTATATAGGTAATAGCGATATTATCGTGATATGAAACCGTGTGAATTAGTTCAAAACTAGGTCCTCACTCGGTTTTGAACCTGTTCTATACTTTACAAAATGCAATCCGAGTCGCATCCTGTTTGTTAGAATGAACACGATAAACTCAAAAAGTACTGAATGAATTTTTGTAGCGTTTTCACCAATAGTGTGATTCGTGAGGATGCTTTAGGTGTGTAATACAAGTGGGCGGAGTCGCGGGTTTAGTCTGGTTTAAACTCAATTTTGCCTAAAGGGTTTGAGCATATATATATATATATATATATATATATATATATATATATATATATATATACAGGGTGTAAAAGAACCTTAACGAAAACTGAAATCCCATGTTGTACCAATCACTACGACCATTTTTGCCTTCGGCACCATAAATGGGAACTTACTGGGAAATTACTGGTTCAGCTGTGCGATTCCGAAAATGACAACAGTCACATCGTAATACGCTTCGTACATCACCTCCACTTCACTGCTTACGTTGTGAAAAGTTCTCACCGTATTTCGAAACTACGCATTGTCACTATCAAGGCCAAGTGATGCAAATTTATAAACAAAAAATCTGGTGAAAACTTTAGAGGTGCGCCTTGGCTGTAAAAAGTTTAGTAACCACACAGTTTACAAAATCAAAGAATAAAATTTGCTAATTAAAGATTATTTTGTTACAAAAGGTATATAAAATATGTCCATAAAGCTGGATAAGCAATATTTCATTGGTAAAATATTTTGTAAAGCAACTGGAGAATTATTTTATAACATAATAGAATTCTATAAGCTGCATGTCGTGTTATCTTTGCTTCCTTATTTAAACGTCAAAATTGAAGTTTGCTTTGGTTTGTTATTGTTTTTGTTGTGTAAACAGAACGGCGTTTCATAAAAAATCATTTTGCGGTGATATTTTAAGTACCTAGATGTGGATTTCAAGTGGTTCCCAGCGAACTATGAGTTATTCAAAGGCCCTTTTAAAACAGTATCGTTATATTTGTTTTAAAGTTTCATAAATTCGGTTTCTCTTGTTGAGTGTGACGTGTATAACGTGTTAAGTTTTGAGATCTTTCGTCCTATTCTACAATGGCAAGGTAAGTTATTAATAGTATTTCATCTAATGTTTTTAAATATAGCTACATTTCATTAACTTGCCGTGTGGTTGACGGCATAGAATATAAGTGTCACCACCCCCTATCTTCCCGTAGGTGTCGTAAGAGGCGACTAAGGGATAACACGATGCAAATACCATCTTTGCGTAGAGATGGAAAACTCGACATCAAACCCTATACGACTGCCTCATTGGTCGCGGCATAAATGTGCGCGTGGGATCGGGAGGTCCCGGGTTCGATTCCTGGGTCGGGCAGTGTTATTGGGTTTTTCTGTCACGAAATTTTCAGTAGCAGCACGGAGTCTAAAAATGTGCAATAGGCTCGCCCCTTATTACGTGGGACTAAAGTATATCTGGCGAAAAGTGGGTGTAGAAATACACCTCTGCCTACCCCTTCGGGCATAAAAGGCATGACGTTATGTATGTTATGTTCATTAACTTCCTATTTGATTGTATATTTTTAGGGTTTCACATCCATCATCTGCTCAAGTAGAGGCTCTACTAGTTTTACTTGAGAGTAGGCCAAATTTAGCTACGGGCTTCTTAAAAACGAAAGCAGCCAAAGATAAAGCTCATAGAGAATGGGCACAAATTGCCTTGCAGCTTAACAGCATGGGCGGTGGAGCAGTTAAAACAACACAAAAATGGATAAAGGTTTACATTTCGTCAATTTTATTGTGTTTCGTTACGTATTGTGATATTGATGATCATTGTTATACTATGTTTTACTATTATTATCTCTCCAGTATTGGAATCACAAAAAAAATGCAGTCAAGAAGAAGGCTGCTGCAAGAGCTGCCAGTAGAATTCGAACTGGTGGTGGTGCCATTCAATGTGATGAAATTGTAGAGCTTTCCCACATTGAAGAAAGGATATTGACGCTAATGGGTGGTCAAAGTTTTGCCACAGGTGACAGTCACTTGAGAATTAACCCATTTGTAAGTATGATATACCATTATGATATTTGTAACAATGTTAAGATAATTGGAATTCATTTATTGTTTAATAGATCTTTTGTATTAATGTCTTTCTATTCCTGCAGGTGGATGTCAGTGAACCTGTGGAGCAGGATAGCCCTTCAATTATTAATGTTTTAGAAACAACACATGAGCAGATATTCACCGTAAGTGATTTGAAATGTATTGGTAAAATATAAATTTGAGATATATGGTGATGTACCTATTTAAAGAAATTGATAATTTTTGTTTCAGATTCATACAAGTGATGACATAGCCACCTATTGTCCATCTGAGTACCAAATATCGCCAGTTATTGTAAGTACTTTATGAAGAACTTAGTTATTTATTAGGTACCTACATAATTTGTATTGTTTTATAGGTTTAATTTTTTAATCCTTGTTTTAGATTGATGAGGCTCAAGAGCAACAAGCAACACAGGGCTTAACAGAAAGAAATGAATTTTCAATTGTAAGTTAATGACATACCTAATATTCACCGATGCATAAATATACCTATAATGCAAATCTTATAGAATCACTGATGAAATGAATTACTCATAAATATTTTTTTGCATTAGGTCTCTCCATATGCTAACCCTGTAGCAGGCCCATCAAGAGAAAATCCCAACCCACCTCTGAGGGTAAGCTAGCTTACTAACCCTAGCATCACTAACACAAAAGTAGATACTATGACCCATTTATGTACCTTGGTAAAATGATTTGAAATTATGAAGAATGTAAAAATATTTTTTTATTATCATAGAGATTTTTATCATCATCATTTATTATCATTCATTAAAGTTGAAGTTACGTTTAAATTAAAATAATATTAAAATTCAGTTTTAACCACTATAAATGGGAATACCAGACAATCAAAAATGGAATGTGACTCGCGCTAATTATAACTTCGCTAAACAATGGTTAATTATACTATGTCTAAATTTCAGGATAACGTGCCGCCTGTTTCTGTCCCCTTGCCACCTTCGCCACCCAGACATTCGCCCTTAGAGGTGGAACAACCGCAGCACTCTACAGTCTCAAGTGAGTTACAAATATATTTTAATTCATAAATCTGCCTAAAACAAATTAATTTATAAACAAAATACTAATATCTCCGGTAATTATTTACAGCTCCAAGACGTAGTCGGCGACGACTTTTTCAAAGAAATGGACGACCATCACCTCCGTCCCAAAGGCGTTCCCTTTTTCTTACCATGGTGGAGAAATTTATTGAATACGCTCGTCGGCGAGATGAACGAATCGCTGAGAGAGACCGTCAGATTGTAGCAAGCATGCAATCAATAGAAAATATTTTAAAAGAACATTTTCGTAGTAATTAATAATGTAATTAAATAAATTGTGTATAAACTTGATTTTTCATTATTGTTATTTACATTTACGTATGTACTTCACTAAAAGGCAAAGCTCTTAAATTTAACTTGAAGTTAGGCTGTATCAATTTTCGGGTTTTAGGTAGGTACATAAGACATAGATAAATAATAAAGTAAGTCATTTATTCACTAAGATAGCAATGTAACGCTTATGAACGTATAATTTATAAGTGCGTCACTTAATGATTCTAGATTCACATACTATTTCTTACTATTATATATTACTTATATAGTGCCAGATTTGTAATGTAACACACAATTGTGAGTAAGATTGGAATATAAAACTCATTGACACTCTTAAGTCTTAAATGACCTTTGTATAATGTACAAAGCTTTTAAATAAATATATTTACAACTGTTTCACATTGCAAATAAATTTATTTATTTATTTCAAAAAGCGGCGATAGCTCAGTAGTGTGTAATTGACTGCCAAGACGATGGTCTCAGGTTCGATCCCTAATTACCCCGGTCACACATCTATGACTTTTCGAAGTTATGTGTGCATCCACGCACGGCGAAATATTCAAAATGACCCATCGGTAAGTCATACACAGTGAACGTGTTAACATGATAACTTTCAAACTACAACCACCCCTGTGACCATTAACTTATCGGAATTAAAAATAATAAAACAATTAATAAAAATATAAATAGATAATGTACCTAAATATAGATAACGTGTGATGACAAGGGTGAGGAGTATCCCCCCGTGGGATCTCTATCCCCCCGTGGGATCTCCACCTTGTCGTGGTGGGGGGCTTAGTAACTGTGGATTGGTCACCCGCGGTGAAGCTTAGAGGGATCCAGGAGGGGACCTGCGCAGGATGCGTCCAAAGGGGCGGGTGCGAGGGACAGTTCTTCTGTCCCTCGCAGTCGGGTGCGGTCGCGGGAGGAGAGGCGTGTCGGTGTTGCGTTGCCGCGCGCCCTATTTCCCGCGACCAAATGGAGGCGCACCATCGTTGCGTCGCGGTGGGGCCGCAGAGGAAGAGGAGATGCGGTGTTGCGTTGCCGTCCTCCCTATCCTCTGCGGCCACTGAGTGTTTTGGCGGCGGAGCCCAACACCTTCATCCGCCGTCAAGAGGGTTTTGTTCAGGGCCCGCCTGACCATCTGGCGGGCCAATACCCGTCGGGGGGTAGCGAGGAATGCTTCAGCGATACCCGACCCTCCGATATACGGGTACGTGAGGAATACGGGGTGGATTTTAGTCAGACAAAAAAGGGTGATGAGTATAACAGCTACCATTTACATAATTACATACATATAGACACCATTATGTATTCGAATATATTATTTCATTTACATTATTCAAAACTTTAGGACTGCACTTAACTACAGTTTTTTCTTCCCACAAGCTTTGCAGTCCGACCCGAGCAGCGACAAAAAATACTTAGAGGGTAATTTATAGCTGCCTTATGAGAAAAATGCCGCGGGCGCTTGAGTGGCTTACGTTTTTTTTGAACCTCTTGTTTGTTTCTCGTACTTATCAGAAACCAAATTTTAGCCCTAACAGCTATTCATTTAGTTTACAAAAATCGAACAAGATAACAAAGCACTTAATCTTAAAATAAATGGCCTGACTAACTTTAGAGCACAGAAAAAAGTTTGGTGAACTTATATTACATATAGGTACAAACGAATATAATAATAATATACTTTTTTGCCAAAAAGCATGGTGTAGGTACAATGATGTCATAAAAGTTCATGCACATGTTTCGCTAAAGTTGCATATTATGCAAATATAAGGTAATTATACTATTTATACTGTATCAACTGCACTGTTGGCGTAGTGGTTTAAATGGTCCCCACCCCGCTTGACACTGCGTCGAGTGTTGTGGGTTCGATTCCTAAATAACAAGTAAATTAACGCAACACAAAGGATGTTTTTGTCTCAGACGTGCGACTGAGACACAAATATCCTTTACCACAATAATAAAAATCAACCTTAACACACCACCCATATCTTTCTATTAAATAAAGCATCTTCTCTTCCTTTTATATTACACCTATAAAATTATATACACTAAAGCAAACCCTCTCTATATCTATCTCTATACATAATTTTCATTTAACATACACTTCTAAGTCTCTAATACAGCATAAATAAACCAACATACAAACAATTTTAAATCAACCCACACTACATTGCCATCAACTATGCTAAGATTACAATAATAGATTATTGCAATCTTGAAGACCATAATGCATTCACTAAAGAGCTTCTAGCTGCACGACCTAATTCTAGTTCAGTATTGATGGAACTAGTGTTGTAAGCAACTGCCAGATTTCGCTCACTTGAAATGTCTTCTGGTGACAAGGCTGGTGCTGGCAGACCAGCGCGGTTACAAATATTGTGGAGCACACAACATGCTATCACAATTTTGGCAACCATATCAGGGTGGTAATGTAGCATCCTGTGCACCAAAAGACACCTAAAGCGGCCTTTAAGTATGCCTATTGTCCTTTCAACACTATTGCGGGCGGTGGCATGGAGCTTATTGTAGTGTGCTTCAGGGGTGTTCTCCACAGCATTTAATATAGGCGTCATAAGATATGGCCTCTGTGCATATCCAGAATCACCTGAAAATAAGTAATTTAATGTTTATTATAAATATATATGATTTTACTATTTATATTGCTACAAAATATTACTTACCCAACAAATACACTGTTTCTCCAGCATTATACAATTCTTACAAATGAGTTCGTATAATAGACTGATTAAATATAAAACTATCATGAGATGCACCACCATATGAACTATCTACATGTAGAATATTTAGATCAGCATCAGTTATCTGAAAAAATAAGAACTTATGTAACACATTGAACTAATCAAAATTTGATTCTGGTGCTATTTTATGCTTGCCAACTGAACATTTCTAGCATGATATCCCTTTCTGCAAAAGTACCGTTCCTCATTATCTTTGGGTCTCACCATAGCTACTAATGTGCCATCTATGCAACCAATCACTCCGGGTATGCCAAATTTTTCATAGAATCTGAAATTAATAATATATAAACAGACAGTTAATTAATAGGTAGGTTCCTAAGTAAGATCATTTGAGAAGCACCAAAGTTTTCACAAGAAATTATGTACTTACATTTCTTTAAGTTTTTGTCGTTCAGATGCATTTTGAGGAAATCGTATAAATTTCTTCACTACATCTTGATGACATAGTGCATTAATTATTTGGTGAAGAGACCGAGATATAGAAGGCTGTGAAACAAAGTTCCTTATATTCATACCAACTATTTTCTGATAACTTCCAGATGCCAGAAATGATAGTGAAGATAGGATCTGAAACAAATTGGTAGCAAAATACAATACATTATTATTTGTGTCCATTGGTATTGGTACCCTTGCCAGAAAGTAAACCAGTAAATAATTACCTACATAGGTATTTTTGCTAAAATATTGTACTGTAGAGCTTTACAGTAAAAAAAGGATTTGCAAAACTAAACTCTAATAGAATCCAATAAGTTAGTTTGTTTGGAAAATATGCATTCCAAATAATTATATTATGACCACTTTAAAAAGGAGGTACATGCAATATTACAAACTTACCTTGGTTCTTAGCTTTAAGCCTCTTCGGTTCTTTTGCACCGGAATAAAACTTTTTATATCGTCCTCTAAAGTTCTAATTAGTTCTTCAGATAGGCGATACAAACGTACATAGTCATCGTCTCGAAAACTTATATTTATGTTCCGCAAAGATTTACTGTGTTGTTGTCTTTTTAAAAGGTCTAAGCTGTAAGCTTCCTTTAAAAATGCCAACATAATTAGAGTGTGAGCCATCTAAAACACGAAGTAAATGTTTAATATTATTTACACTTGAAACTAGCATTATAGAGTTTTAATTTTATCACAGTATGATTATAAAACGTTTTTAATTCATATAAACACCACAAAATAACTTTTTACCTTTACTACGGAAGAAATTTATAATTTTTAGAGCTACTTGTGTTGTTTTCACTAAGTTTTCACCGAATAAGAAGTAACTTTTGATTTGACAGATAATATTGGCTGTGAAAACTGTGACGTGAGCCAAAACATTGCTTCGGAATATCAATAGACCCTTCCAAATGTCAATTTTTCGTTATTTTTTGTCAGTTGAGTGAACTTTTCACTAAAGTTAGTTCTATCCGCCGACACGCTTACATGGGGGGCGCCACTATAGTTTTCACTGTTTTTCGGAATACCATTTAGAGTTTTCACCGCCAAAGTCGCTGTGACTTTGCTAAATACATTTTCGGAATCGCTCTGCAGGAGATATTGAGGCTCAAAGTTAGTATGGAATTTTTTTAATTAGGTACAAAATCGATGCATTTAATGCACGCGCGCGCTTTTGAAGGCGGTTTAAAAAATGTGAAAACTCAAAAAAAATCGTTTCCCAGGTATTATTTTTGGTTAGTATGACTTGGCATGATGTCCTTAATGAGTAGACTTCGGCTTGGTGATGGGTCTTGTGACACCCTGTATATATGTGTGTGTTGTCTCTGTGATAACGTCAGAGGGTCTAGTATGAATTTGCTAACGACTCGTCCGTTTGCGAAAATAGCACTCTCACGGGCTACATTCGATAACGACTGTTTGACAGTACGAGTACACAAAAAGTCACGGCGGGCAGGCTATTTTCGATCATTTGCACACATACGCACAAAGGCCACGCCCTCTAGTTCTCTCTCTTTTTAACTACTCAGAAAGAAAGAGATGGAAATATAAGTGTTCAGTTTGACATTTTTGACACGACGGAATCCGCAAACCAGTACTACTAGATTTAAAATACATGAGTGTTGACAATCTTCGTAATATTGTAATAATTCACTAATTCCTTAAATAATTTAAATTATCATAAAAATGTACCACGTTAAAATAATTGTGCAATATAGTAGTGTATAAATTTAATTCTTATAATATATATTATAACCGTGTGGTTGACGGCATAGAATACAAGTGTCACCACCCTCCTGTCTTCCCGTGGGTGTCGTAAGAGGCGACTTAGGGATAACACGATGCAAATACCATCTTTGCGTAGAGACGGAAAACTCGACATCAAACCCTATACGACTGGGAGTCTGGAAATGTGCCTGGTACGGCAATAGGCTCGCCCCTTATTATGTGGGACTAAAGTATATCTGGCGAAAAGTGGGTGTAGAAATACACCTCTGCCTACCTCCTCGGGAATATAGGCGTGAGACTATGTATGTATTGATTTTCTTATAGTCTGCTATGTGATAAGGAAAACCAAAGCAACATGTTGAACAAACCTAGTTTAAGATTACTTTGTTAGATGCTCGAAATGATTATCCGGGTGGTGTTGTGTAACCGGATGGATGTCAGAGTATGAGCAATGCAATATTTTAATGAGTTTCCTATTATTTTAACGAGTGTGCGTGTTGTTCAACATGTCAGCTTCGAGAGTAAGAGTTAGTTGTGATTTTCATTAAAACCTGTAATGATTTTGATCAGAGTATCTACCTTTTATTGCCCACCGACTTGTGCCAGGAATGGCCGAACGACTAGGGTTGCTGTTCGAGAATTTTCTCTTAATCCTAGAGCGAAGTACATTAAAGTGTGGTCGTTGATAGCAATCACGGATACCCTGCTACTCAAGTAGCTCTCATTTGATTTTTGATCGCTAAAATTATCTACTACTGGTTTCTGTATCGTATGACAAGAGCGTGTTGCGAGAATCTGAAAGTACTCATAGACTGTCGATTGGTTATCTCAGAACTGTATTCGTTACCTCTATGTAGCCAAAGGAAATCGGTTTGTCTGAAAGTAGCTTATCAGTTCTCGCCATGTTCGTATTTGTTTTTAGTTTTTGTCAGTGGTCAAATCCAGTTTTGACATAGCTCATTGAGAGTATGGACGGGAGTTACGTTCTGTGCAGTTGTGAAGTTGTAAATGAATTCGATATTCTCTTAAAATTGACGAAGTGCGGACGTTGAGTTAGTCTGAAAGAACGGATACTCTATTTAGTGGGTATACACTGAGACGAATCTTTGAAATAGTAATGGAAGATTTATTTCCTTTTTGGGTAATCCTGGTGGCTAGCGCGGCCTGGTAGCTGGCGCGGTATGGTGGCAGGCGCGGCCTGGTGGTCGGTGTGGCCTGGTGGCTGGCGCGGCCTGGTGGCGAGCGTGGCGTGATGGCCAGCATAGCCTGTGTGGCGCGCGGCCCGTGTGTGGCGCACGGCCCGTGTGTGAAGGGCGGCCCGTGAGTGGCGCGGGGCCTGTGTGAGGCCTGTATGTGGCTTTGAGGAGCCTGGTAACTAGTATAGCTAAAGCATATCTGGCCGAAACTGGCAATGAAAGTGAAGGTAGTTTATTAAAGGAATTTGGTTAGAAGATGTAGAGTCCAAAGACCTTAGCTTTAATGTTTTGGTTAACTTAGTTTGAAATATCTTAAAGTATAAAGGACCATTTGAGGTCACAGAAGTTCTTTCTGCTTGAGGTTTGTTTGGAGTGGAGCCTTTGTGTGACAAACACCATGTATGATCACAAAAGGATACATTTGTATACACGTGAGGCGAAAAATGTTAGAAGAAGTATGATTGATTTTGTAATGGTTGATGAACGACTGAGAAATAATGTGTTGGATACGAGAGTTTTTCGAGGAATCGGCATCCATACAGACCATTTTTTGGTGTTAAGCCGGATAAGTGGGCTCTTTAGAGGATAGCGACACCGAAAAAATAATCAAGAGAGGGTCTTGGAAAGAATAAAAGTAGAAAATCTGCAAGAGAAAGATGTGAAAGATGAGTATAAACGAAGATTGATAGCAAGATTTGAGAGGTTCGATGACATAAATGATATGGAAGAATTATGGCATTCCTTTAAACAAGAGGTAGTATGTGTAGCGTCTGAAGTATGTGGTGTGATGAGAGAAGGAAACTACGAATGGTTAAGAAAACGTGGTGGGACAAGGATGTACAATCAGCAGTATCAGAGAAGAAGAAAGCGTGGTTAGATTGGTTGGCTGTTAGAGCAAATGAAAGAATGGGAAAGGCAACGAGTGATGACATAGATGAAGCAAGAAAGGAGTTCGTTAGGTCTAAAAGAAAAGTGAAAGAAATGGTTAAAAGGAAAAAAGAGGAAAAGAAAGATGAGTTTGATAGTAGATTATCTGACGACTTTCGGCGAAACATTAAGTTTTTCTGGAAGTCCGTTCGTGCAGTTCGAGGAAAAACTCAATCCTCAGAATACACAGCAATCAGAGACAAGAATGGAAAGATACTGAATGGTGAATCGTGTGTGCTGAAGAGATGGAAAGAGTATTTTTAAGGATTATTTGAAAGAACGACGACAGAGACATCAACAGGTGAAATGAATGGCAATGATAGAAAAGATGAAAGCGACATTGGCGTGGATGAGATTTTGAAGGCACTGGCCAGTATGAAATTAGGTAAGGCTGCAGGGTATGACAGGATTACAGTCGAAATGCTGAAGGCTGGACAGGGCATCATAGTTAGTCAGCTGCAGCGTTTATTCAACTTGTGCTGGAGCACCAGCCGAGTACCTGATGACTGGACCACAGCAGTAGTTGTGCCTCTTTATAAAGGAAAAGGCTAGCAACAAGACTGCAAAAACTGTAGAGGCATTAGCCTTCTCAGCATTGTTGGCAAATTGTATGCGAAGGTACTGATTGAAAGAGTTATGAAAGTAACCGACAAGAAAATATGGGATGTACAAGCGGGATTCCGAAAGGGTATGGGGTGTACGGATCAAGTCTTTTCCTTGCGATGCATAGCCGAGAAATTTTTGGCCAAAGGTCGAAAGGTCTACTGCGCATTCGTGGATTTGGAAAAGGCTTACGATAAAGTGGTGAGGAATGAAATGTGGTCGGTACTGTCGATGTATGGAGTAAACAGCAGCCTCATTCGAGCTCTGAAATCCCTTTATGAGGATTCTAGAGCTTGTGTGAGGATAAACGGGGCATACACTGACTGGTTTACCATCAACACAGGTGTTAGACAGGGATGTGTAGCGTCGCCATGGCTGTTCAACCTCTTCATGGACAGTTGTTTGAAAGACTTGAAACATAGGTATTGTGGATTAAGGATGAATGAGTTACTTGTCAAATGCCTCCTTTATGCTGATGATCAGGTTATACTTGCGTCTTCAGCGGAGGAGTTGCAGGAGATGGTAACAATCATGCATGGTGCGTTAGAGAGGAAAGGAATGAAAGTGAATGTAAGTAAAACGAAAGTTATGGTTTTTGAAAAGGAGGAATGCGTTACGGCTTGTAATGTTATGATCGATGGACAGTTAGTGGAGCAAGTGAATGAGTTTGTTTATTTAGGTACGCTGTTTACAAGAGATGGTAAGAATGTAAAAGATATTGAAAGAAGAGTTAATGCAGGTAATAGAGTGAATGGAGCTCTGAAGGCATTTATGAATAGCCAAAACGTGTCTAAACGTGTCTGTTTGGCTGTGCATAGAGGGGTGCTAGTACCTACTCTTATGTATGGTAGTGATAGTTGGGTATGGCAGAAGAGTCATGAAAGTAGAATAAATGCTGTAGAAATGAGAGCACTGAGAAGTATGTGTGGTGTCTCTCTGACTGACAGAGTAAAGAATTGTGTGATAAGAGAGTGTTGTGGGGTAAAAGATGTAGTGACAAGCATCGAGAAAGGTATGCTAAGATGGTTTGGGCACGTGGAGAGGATGGATGACGAAAGACTGACTAAGCAGATATATAAGGCAAGTGTGGAAGGGACAGGACGAAGGGGAAGATCTAGGCGGACGTTCTCTGACTAGATTGGAGACATCCTAAAACAGGACAGGTGAGAAGTACCCTGAACAGAAGAGCATGCATGAGGAATCTGATGGGAGTGAATGAAGCAAGAGAGATATGTCAAGTCAGGATCGTTGCAAATGGCGTTCCGTAGTCTCTGCCTACCCCTCCGGGAAACAGGCGTGAGTCTATGTATGTATGTATGTAGAAGTTCTTTACGATGATCGTTATAATCGCAAAGCCCTTAATTCTAAGCGTAACTGTAAGTACGCACTCGACAGGTTGCGAAAAATGCCTGAAGGTCAAAGTACAACTGATGAAATTGAGGTAGAACAAAGTAGTTCTGATATTAAAGAAAGTGTTTAAGTTTACATGATGATCGGATCGGACCGTACCAGAGGCTGACGTGTAGCCGTAGCTCGGTAGAAATCGGCGTCTACTAACTTAGTAGTCCGTGAGTAGGCGGTATTGCAGTCAGCTCTGGCGGAGGTCTCGGCGTTCCCATGTGGGGTTCGCAGAAAGTAGAGTAACTGGAGGTTACTGGGCTATGCGTAGCCATGATCACATGTAGAGCTTAAATGTTATGGTTTACTTGGTTTGAAAAAATACCGCGATAGTGAAATGTCAGTTTTACTTTGAGTTTCCTGATTATTGGTTTTGATACTGAATCTTTGTGCCAGAGGATCAGAGCGTAACTGACGATCTTGAAGAGAGCAAATTGTGAACTTTAATACTGACGAGACAGTAGAAAACTGGGCTTACATGTTGATTGGTTGTGTGATTAAATGCCAGAGGTCGATTGGTAGCCGTAAATCAGTACAAATCAGATTCAATACAACTGTGAAGGCAGTTGTCCGTGAGTACACGGTAAGCAGACGACTTTGGTGTTTAATTGCTTGTGTGATTCAATGTCAGAGGTTGATTTGTAGCCTCAAATCAGTACAGATCGGATTCAATACAACTGTGAAGGCAGTTGTCCGTGAGTACGCGGTAGGCAGACAACTCTGGTGTTGGGGTTTCATAGCAAACCATAAAGTCCAGGAGGTACTTGGCGATCCTTGTGAGGATGCGCAGATAAATGGGTGGCAACCGACTCGCTGGTTGAGCACCTGGTTAGTAACTGGAGGTTACTGAATGGTTATGAATCACATGTAGAGCTTTAGTTATTTGATTTGATTATAACGTGAGCCTATGGTAATTGAATGTATTGTCAGTGATGCTCTGAATCCAGCTCCTATAATAGTAAGGAATGTAGGAGGTAATTTTGTAAAAGAAATTTGATTGGAATCCTAACACTGTTTTGATTCAACCCTTACCTGGGTTAAATCAGGAGTGACCGAGCAATGTGATACTGTGCGTGTAAAATTTTGTTACAGATATTAATCTGTGTATTAACACAGGGACGTGTGTCTTGTAGGATGGCCGTATCGGAATGATCAGTACGGGACGTCAATTGACTACGAAACGGAAGTGCGAAGATGGCGCGCTTCGACAGAGACTAGTGACGTTCGCTACAGTTGAAGAGGGGGATGTTGGTTGACGATCAACGGAGCAACGACAACCATCACTTCTCTTGGAGACTCCGGGCGGGCAACAAGTACCTAGAAACTGTCACTCGTTTCGTGTTCAGTAATAGTCAGTTTTGTTAAATTTGATTTGGTGTGAACTTATAAACAAACTGTGATGTGAAGTGTTAATACCGGCCAAGAATTAAGCAACCCGCCGACATATTAATAAAAAGTTTCTGAAGTACGAATTTCTTTTTCACACGATCTAAATTTTTCTCTATCTATAACGAAAGTACTTTTATATTGCAAAAAAGGGCAGTTCGGGCCATTTGCCAATTACGAACAAGAGTTTCGCTTAAAGAAAGATTCAAGGAAATCGGTATTCTAACAGTAGCGTCTCAGTATATTTATGCTAGTGTTATGCATGTGCGTAAAAATATAAATTCATATTCAAAGGATATTGATATACACCCTTTAAATACAAGAAATAGACATAAATTATGTGTTCCGTATTTCCGTTTGTGCAAAACTCATAGTTCCTTTATAGGACTCAGTATGCGTATCTACAACAAGATACCGATTATGCTTGAGTATTAAGTAGAGTAAATGTATACAAATGACATAGCAGGTGTAACAGTTGCTGCACCTTACAAAATTTAAATTGTTATGTATTATGCAAAACCTGGCGATGAAAAAGAGTGACCGTGACTTTTATTGCCCGTTCTTTCTTATGGTTCTACGCCCTTGCTTTGCGAACGTGGTAGTAAATGTAAATGTAGAAGCATACAGTAATTATTATTTAAATTTGACGTATATAAGTGTCACTTTGTGATTTTAATGAATAAAGGATTTTGACTCTTTTTTAATAATAATTTTAGATGTTATGTGGGATATAACTTTTACTGACAGTGACCAATAATAATAATAATAATTCATTTATTTCAGAAAACAGGTTCCATATACAATTAGACACACATAAAATAATAAAAAAAATTAGTTAGGTACACTTTCACATTAAAAAAATAATAATAAATTATAATTCATTTAAATACATATGCTACAAATTTAAAATATTATATCATTAAAATATAATTTCATTAAATATGTCACAATAAATAAATAGGATAAAATATTACTTTACTTAAAACATGAAAACAAGCCAAAAACAACAAGTCAATTAAGGCATGTCATAAAATGAAATAAAAATGTTGTCACAAAATATATAATAATACTTATCAATCAATGGTGGCTTAGCCTCACCTAACTAGCACAGTCGTCCAATGGTGACAAGGACACTCGTACTTACCCCCCACCACCCTCAGGATACTGTTGCGGCTGCCGCACACTCTGTTCATAAGTGAGGCTACCTTTTTGCGCATAATGGCATAGAAGTCGTTAGTCCGCGCCTCGGCATTAGCCGATATTTATGCCAGACGCGCTGCAGTGCCACGGCAGCCTCAAAATTAACCTGAAGGCATTGTTGTATTGAACACGCAGGGCGTTGTAGGTCTTCTGTGTATATTTCACCCATAGAACGGCAGAGTAAAATGCAATCATTTTACTGCCAATGCAAAAGGCTTTAAAAAGCGCTATCTTTACTTGTTCTGAAGCTCGTGCAAATCTACGGGCGATCATATTGCTTCTGACCGCCAACGCCCTACGCTCACGTTCAATGTCTTGGTCATCTTTCAGGTCTTCCGTTACAATGTGACCTAGGTATTTGTACTGCTTGACTTTAGATAAGACTGTCCCGTTAAGCTTGACAGAAGGTACAACATGTGGATAATTATTAGTCGCGGTGAAGACCATGAATTCGCTCTTTTTGCAGTTGTATTTTAATCCATGGGCTAGAGCATAGCTCTCACAGTCACACACGACCAACAACCTCCGGAGCGCGCTGATCAACGGGGCCAATACTACGACATCGTCCGCGTAATTGATGTTATTGACATTAACGCCATCGGTTGAACATCCCGCATGCATGTTGCTGAGTTCGCGGAACAGCTGGTTAGCATAAAGATTGAACAACCTAGGAGAGGTCACTCCTCCCTGCCTCACCCCGCACTCCAGCCTATACTCCGCCGAGCACTCGTCCCCCCATCTCACACAATTAACCTGGTGCTCGTACCGTGAGCTCAATCGGGACACCCACCCTATCCAACTTGTCCCATAGTACAGGATATGACACCAGATCGAAGGCCATGGATAAGTCTAAGAAGCGCGCGTATACTGGCGTGCTTCTATCAGTATAGTACCGGACGGTGTGCTTAAGCGCCAGGATGGCTCTCTCAGTTGACAACCCCTCCCGATAGCCGAACTGGGCATCATGGAGAGTAATATGCTCGTCCAAGCGCGCATTAAGCACACCATCAAGCACCCTAGCTGTTATTGTGGCCAACGAAATAGGTCTGTAGTTGGTTTTGTCTGATGAGTCCCCCGTTTTATTTTTAACGATCGGTACAACAATGGTCTTCATTAAATCTGGTGGCAAGTACGAGTGTCGTATACAAAGATTAAATAGCAGAGCCATGACCCTAGGTAACTGAACCCCCGTATGCTTAAAATGCTCTATACTAAGTCCGCCATGACCAGGAGACTTTCCTCTGGTCATGCGCCCAAACTCAAACTCAAACTCAAATATGTTTATTTCCATAAAAATGTTTAAATTTTTTGGACACGTCAGAAACTCATATAAATAAAAAAAATAAAAAGTAACTTTAAATGCATATTAACATAGTTGAGCATTGAAAAAAATGCCTGTTCAGAAAGTAGAGCCTCGTGAGAAGAATCAGGCAAGAAACTCCGGGCCACTCTTTTCTACGTCTTGATTCTATACAATTTAAAAACTTAGTAACTACATTGAATTTTTCATAAGTATATGAGCTGGTGTGTCTATAATGTTGTTGTCAATTAAAAAGGCTTTTTAATAATAATATAAAAGCACTTACTAGCATAATAACTCACACTCACATGAAACTTAACACTAATCAAACATAAGTAGCCTGTGGGACCGAGCAAATTAATCCCAAGCATTTTTATCTTCAATATAATCTAGCACTGAATAGTACCCTTTTTGACAAAGTTTACGTTTTATAATCTTTTTGAATTTATTATAACTTAAATTTTGAATATTGCTTGGCACATTATTGTAAAAGCGCACACATTGGCCTTGAAAAGATTTTTTTATTTTCTCTAGCCGGGTAGCCGGCACTACTAGCTTACTCTTATTTCTAGTATTCAAATTGTGGATATCACTTTTCTTTGAGTATGAGGCCTTGTTTTGGAATAAATATATTAGGTTGGAATAAATGTACTGGCTTGCAACTGTTAAAATGTTTATTTCCTTGAATTTATTCCTTAACGAAGCCCCATAATCCAAATTATAAATTGCTCGAATAGCTCTTTTCTGCAGAACAAAGATGGTCTGAATGTCGGCAGCATTTCCCCACAGGAGAATACCGTATGACATTATACTATGAAAATAGCTATGATATACAAGCCTGGCAGTGTCAATGTCAGTTAACTGGCGAATTTTCCTGACTGTGTATGCTGCAGAGCTGAGTCTATTCGACAATTTACTAATATGTGGTCCCCATTGCAGCTTAGAATCTAGTGTAATGCCTAAAAATTTGGTGATGGATCCACAAGATCCAACACATCATCCTTAACCTTTACTGAGGTGTTCACTTGTTTGACGTTAGGCATCAAAAATCGAATACATTTAGTTTTTAGTCTATTTAAAAGCAGGTTGTTAACCTCAAACCAGCGAACCACCTTTGAGATAGCAATGTTTACATCGTCCATATCAATTTGCTGTCGTTTTAATTTAAATAAAAGTAAGGTATCATCAGCAAACAGTACTATCCCGTGCTTGTCATTGACGAGGTGTGGTAAGTCATTAATATAAACTAAAAATAAAAAAGGACCGAGGATTGAACCCTGTGGGACGCCCATTTTGACTACAGACCCATGCGAACGCGTCCCGTTGACATCAACTCTCTGAATCCTATTACTCAAATATGAAGTAAGAAGATGCAGAGCAGAACTACTTAAACCATAGTGATGTAATTTCCTGATCAATGTATCATGTTCTACACAATCATAGGCCTTGGACAAATCACAGAAGACACCTACAGCATCATGTGAATCCTCCCAGGCATCAAAGATATGTTTTACAAGCTCAACACCGGCATCGGTCGTGGAGCGCCCCTTTGTAAAACCAAATTGTTTAGAGTGTACAAGCTCGTTGTTATTAAAATAACTTTGCAGTTGGTCTAGTATCAATTTCTCGAAAATTTTGCTAAATGTGGGCAGCACAGAAATTGGCCTATAGTTGGTGGGGTCTGATGTGCTACCTGCTTCGTACAAAGGTATTAACCTTGCTATCTTTCATAAGATCAGGAAATACACCACAGTCAATACACTTATTAAATATTTTTTTTTTTCTATTTATTTAAGGAATTTTTATACATTAGTGTATATGCCAATTCCATCGTAACCTAATACATGCAGTATACAAAAATAAATTATTTTAATAACTAATAGCCTAACTTCATTGATGCGGGCTAAAAACCATAAACATGTTGATTGACATTTCGGAGAGAGGTGATGATAGCAAACTATGAAACATGCCAATATTTAGTCTGTTGAGGTTAAGAGCCCTCATCAATGACTCCCGGGCCGTTTCATACCGGACACATTCCGTTAACAGGTGATGCACGTCATCTAACACACCACATATCACACAGTTAGGAGATTCTGATTTATGCATCAAAAAAGCAAACTTTGTCAACGGCATGTGTCCAGATCTCAAACGGAATGCTGTTACAATATATTTCCTTTGTAATTTAATATTATGAAACCAAGGTATGCGAGGAGGTTCACATTGCAGTGTTTTATACCAAATACCCTTTTCTGTGGATGTTTCATCGAAATATTCTTTCCACTTGTCATAACAATGTGTTTTGTATTTTGGTAACAACTCTGTGTAGTGTGGTGAAATACGGATTTCATATCCGTCTACTGCTGCTTTCCTTGCCAATTTGTCAACCTCCTCGTTACCCTGAAGACCGATATGTGATGGAATCCACTGCAACTTCAAGCTCACGCCCCGCGAATCAAATTCATTTATTTTGGCTAGTATATCGTAAGCTATCGATGCACCTCTGTATCCAGAGGCGCATCGAGCCACATGATATAAAGCGCTTTTACTATCCGTGCAAATTAGTATTTGATTACAGGAAATTAATTCAGCGTACAAAAGTGCTTGTAAAATGGCAATAAGTTCCATCGACATAGTGGACAATTCATTAGACGTTTTAAAACAATTATTATATGATACATTAGGATCGTAGAATGCGGCTCCGCGGCCACTAGGGCTTTTAGACCCATCTGTGTATATGGTATACCAGTTAGGATATATCATAGCTAACTCTTCAGTGACATTATGTTTTAAAGTCAAAGGAATACAATCACGTTTAGCACACCTTAAACTATCTAATTTATATTCTAATACATTATATACTTTAATATTTGTTACCCAAATTGGTAGAGAAAACATCTTTAGTATTGAGGATGAGTACACAATTTCGTTTTTCATTAAGTCAAAGATTTCAACTAGCAAAGGTTTCTGTTTTCCGCGCCAATAACTGTTATTACTAAGGGAGCTCAGTTCGGACAGTAAAATTGTTGTGACATTGTTAGATTGAGATAACATCTTTAGTAAAAATTTACATGCTAAATATTGCCTACGTATGTGCAGTGGTGGAATGCAGAGCTCAGACTCCATCATGTGGATTGGTGTGCTTCTTATGAATCCACCTATGATCCTTAATGCTTGGTTCTGCACTTTTACTAGTTTGTATGTGTGTATTTTGGCACTGTTGTTATATAAAAATGAACCATAGTCAACTCGGCTTCTGACTAATGACAGATATAGCTTACGCAGATGTTTTGGGTGCACGCCCCACGTCGATCCCGCTAGAACTTTAATTAAGTTAAGATGCTTTTCAGTTTTTTGGCAGCATTCATTTATATGCTTACCCCATCTTAAGGAACTGTCGAGCCAAACACCTAAATATTTATACGATCCTACTAGCTCCAAACATTTGTTATCAACTCTTATTTGTACCTGACGCTTTTTTCGACCTTTGCTAAATAGACACAATTTGGTTTTATTGATTGACAATGAGAGGCCTAATTTATCTAGCATAATAATTACAGCGTTAAGGGCAATCTGAATACTACTAATGCTTTCTGCCAAGTTACTTTTACAACTATATAATATGAAATCATCTGCGTACTGGCAGACAAACACGTTATTTATTTCAAGACAGATTTTTGCTGTAGCTATATTAAAAAGAATAGGAGACATGGGGTCACCTTGTGCAAGGCACCTGCTAGTGTACCGTAAAAGGTTATTATGTTCATCCACTTCATTTTTAATTCTTAAATGTCTTTCCGACAGAATATTCCACAGATACGAACACAATCTTTTGCCCACTCCCATTTTATCAAGGTTTAATATTAATTCACTAAGAAGTATACTATTATACGCATTTTCTAGGTCCAAAAAACAGGCAAGTGTTGGCATTCTATTAGTAAATCCCATTTGTATCTGAGTGACAAGACGGACTAAATTCTCGTAGCATGACTGTCCCTTCCGAAAACCCGTTGTATAACACGATAACAGCTCATTTTTCTCAATATGCCACTCTAAGCGTTTTGTTATCATGGCGTGTAAAGTTTTACAGACGCACGATATTAAAGAAATAGGGCGTAGCTTAAAGTTATTATTTGATAGGTTATCTCTTTTTGGAATTGGAACTATTAGAATGTTGCGCCACTGCGTAGGTATCTCTCCAATTAAGAAAATTAAATTATAAAGTTTTAATAAATGAAACTTAGCACAATTGGGTAAGTAATAGAGCATTGAATATGCTATCCCGTCCTCACCTGGAGCACTATCCTTCTTCTTTAAGCAATTCTGTAGTTCTTGAAAAGAAAAGTCTTTTTCTAGTAACTCGTTACTTGAGATTATCTCGGGTGGGGGCGGGCTGACATAGTCTGGAGCCAAACTATTTAAAAGCTCTTTCTTTCTGTGTTCAGGAACATATATCCTAGCTGATTTGTATCCTTTCGACCATCTGAGCGTATTCCACATTTCCGATATAGAAATTGATTCATTAATATTGTCGCAGTACTTCTGCCAATTTTGTCTCCTAGCTCGCTGGATAGCTACCTTTGTCTGATGACTGATCTTTTCAAGATGGTTAAGATTAAATGGTGTGGGGTTATGCCGAAACTGGCTAAGAGCTTGCCTGCGCTGCGCGACTAACTTGGAAAGTGATGGGTTCCAATATGGCTGAGGTCGAAAGTTACTATTAGGGTTATTAAATTCTTTCTTCATTGGGATATATAAGTCTGCCGTGTCACTCAATTTACGAATGAAATTACTGTACGCTATCTGAACATTGTCTTCTTCACGATGGTCAGTGGAGTAGTAATTATGAAGAACTTTAGTGTACTCGTTCCAATTCGCTAATTTAAAATAACGTTTTTTATGAACGCGTACTATGTCTTTAAATTTGTACTTTAACTTAATAATTTGATGATCACTTTCGAGATTATCATTCGACACATGCCAATCACAACTAAAAGCTATATCGTTCGAGATGAACGTTACATCTGGTGATGTTTTGTGGATCACATTATTAACTAGTTTAATCCTAGTGGGATGACCGTTATTAAGCGGCATAAAGTTCTCCAAGCTTGCATCATATATTTGTGCTCCACGGGTGTCATTTTTGCTCGACCAGATAGTGTGGTGAGCATTAAAATCACCTGCTACTATACAATTACGTTTGAATTTTGAAAAAAGTATGTCCCAGTCTGATTGTGTAGTATGAATTGCTGGCGGACAGTATACCATTGTCAAATATTTAATTTGACCACAGTTAAATAATTTAATACTTATCACTTCTATACCCGGATTAATTAGATCAATGTTACATACCTCGACATTAATTGAGTTGTGCACCATTAGACAAATACCGCCATACCCGTCATCTCGATCATTACGATATAGTTGGTAACCACTTACATGTAGACTAGACTCAGGCTCTAGCCAAGTCTCGCATATTAAGGCTATGTGAATTTTATCATGAGACAACAGAAGTTTTAGGTCAACAAGTTTTGGTCTTAAGCTTTGTGCGTTCCATTGCATAATATTCAAAACAAAATCTTTTTTCTTATTAGCCATTGGTAAAAAATGCCATACATTTTGTAAAGAAACCTTGTTTTTGCACATATTCCACTATAAATTCAATACACTCTGTCACAAGAAAACTGAAAAACATCTTTACTTTTTCTTCATAACAGTAATTAGAAAACCAAATTTCCCTTAACTTATTCATTAATCTTGTAAAGTTTATGTTCTCTGACTTTTGCCGATGTGTGTTGTCATTATTTGTTACAAGGCCAGTTTCCTCAACTAAACTACTACTTTCATTATCTTCTGTAAGAACTCGACTATTATTATTCTTTTTCTTTTTAGAATTTCCTTTTTTTGATTGAACTTGGGAGTAGTCAGTTGAATGCTCCTCCGCTTGAGAATTAGTCTCTTGCACCTCGTTGTCCAACGGCAACGTATCAAATGTGTTGCTGACAATCGCATCTCTATAAGTCCTTGGTGTACCTATTGTTCTATTTTCTGTTATCTTAGTTATACATTCCCCCTCTTTACTGGTCCTGTTGTCTTTCTTCTGCGATTTTTTACTCTCCAACCATATTGTTAAAGCTTGTCGATAAGTACAGTTCTGTGCACACATAGTTTTCCTTATCTCCTTTTCTTTGATAAACATGGGACATATTTTATCTAGAGCCATGTGAGCGCCCTTGCAATTCACGCATTTATATTCTGTTATTTCACAATTTGCATGATGACCGCCTCATTTTGGACAAATTATCTTTTTGGTAGGGCAATATTTTAACTGGTGTCCAAAACTCCAACATCCTGAACATTGCGAAACCGGGAAAGTGTACGGTTCCACTTTAAACCTGCACCCATACGCATATACGTATGCCGGCAAAGTGGAGCTTTTAAAACATAATCGTAGGGTTCCACTGTCAATCCAGTTATTCAAATCAGTTAAGCGTTTCAACCTTTTTACGGACATGATCTCGTACTCACATTCCAGACTATCACTAATTTCTTTTTCTTCAACGTCTAGGTCCATGTCTCGTAATACACCATAAGACAAGTTAATTTCATCTATCATTTGGCACCTGTATCCCAAAGTTTTAATTTTTTCACAATTCAATAATTTTCTTGCGCTATCTTTGTCTTCAAACTGTATTAGTACCTTAAAGGGACTCTTATATTTAATTCGTAATACATGTTCGATGCTCTCAGATTTAAGTAACTTGGCCATTCCGAATTGTTTAGGTAAACAGTCTTTTGACGTTATAATGATCATCGGGTCTTTATTTCCTTCAACACTTGGATTTAATGTTTTCGTATTATCTGATGTCTTGGAATCACTTCTAGTCAAACGTTTTTTTCCCTTTCTTACCGTAATAAAGCCTTCATCTTCTTCGATAATCTCATCGCTGTCCTCTCTTGTCCTCTTTTCAATATTTCTCTGTATTATACTTGTATTACAAACATCCTCGTTATGAACTTCTACACTGACTTGTTGCTCGCAAATTGGGACCTCTTCATCCATAATATCACTCCCACTCGAGTCGCAAAAGTCCAAATTATCTCCAAAAACACTCATCGTAATAAAACATGAAAACCAAAACGCCGGGGGTAGTTGTGAAAAAAGTTGCGTACGATCGCACTAACAGTCAACTGCGCGTGCGCTTCCCGTCGCGTGTCGCGCGCAACTGCACTTATTAAATATTAAAGCTAATCTGTTAGCAGCTAAAGCAATACTGGACTTGGTAATAGTAACGGAATTTCCACACAAGTCTGCAGTCTTCTTTAAATTTATAGTATTAAAAGCTTTTATAACATCATTTGAATTTACATACTGAAATGAGAAATTACTATAGGTTGTACTCATGTTTTCTTTTAAAAGAGATTCCGCTGCATTGGTTGATGAGTCCAAAGATCTAGTAGTAATAACGGGGATATCAGTAAAAAAAAAAACTTTCAAACGCCGATGCAACTTTTGAGTCTGATGTAATAGTGTCGTTATCAATGTTCAAACTAAATTTTGAACTTTTACTTTTAACTTTCCCAGTCTCGCTGTTTATTATATTCCATGTCATTTTCATTTTATCGTCACTACTCCTAATCCTTGAACTCAGGTAAAGAGACTTAGTTTTCTTGCAAAGTTTCCGAAATATCCTAGCATAGTTTCTAACATAATCCTGAAATTGTTCACTTAAATTAAAGTTTCTCTCGTCATATAGCTCATACAATCTCTTTCTACTTTTGTGAAGCCCAGTTGTTGCCCATTCACAGAAGGTTGCACTACCTCCAACTGTAATCGTTCTAGGTGTGAAAACCGAATTAAAGTCTGTACAAAACGCTTTGAAAAAGCTATTATATAACAAATTAGGGTCACCTTCATCATCTAACAGTGACCAGCTAGTCATTAGTTTACTTTGAAACCTAGCAAAACGAGTTGCAGTTTTAGGTATTACAACTATATTTTGCCTAGAAACATTCTTACTGTTATCATTAAAGGAGATCTGCTGTCCACAATGGTCTGAGTCTAACTGTCTAATAATTTGCTTGTCTCTTACTATGATATCTGTAAATATATTATCTAGGCAAGTAGATGTAGAGGAAGTAACTCTTGTGAGCTCTAAGAATAAGTTCTTCAGATTATATGATAGAAACAGCGCATTCAATTTTGTACTAAGACTACTATCCTCCAATAAATTTACATTAAAGTCACCACACACAACAACATTTTTATTTACTTTTGCAACTTTGTTTAATATCTCATCCATAATACGCTCGAAGCTATCATACAATGCTGAAGGAGGCCTGTATACACTTATTATAATAAATCTCCTCAGTTCCACACAGGCTACCTCAATAGTTCGCTCAACAGACAGACTTACAATATCATGACGCTCCTTAAATTTAAGTTGCTTATTAAGTAAATCATCGAGCCACCATGTACTGCTTGCTGCCGGCTAAACGAGCTTCTTACTATATGATTACTGAAATTGAACATGAACTGGTTGCTTTTTAGCCAATGTTCAGTGATGCAAAATATATCAACAGCATTACATACAGTTCATAAACAATTCCATTTCTAAATCTTTATTAATCATACTTCTAATATTCTGATGTACTAATTTAATCAAATTTTTGTTATTATTATGTTTAAGTGTATTAGTCAATGAGTTACGAGTAATCTTATTATAGCTAGAGGTGTTCTCTATTGTCTCAGAATTTAATTTAAATTATTATTATTATGAATGTCAATAATGGAATTGTCATGTACTCTAACAGTACTTGGGTCACTGTATAAATTAAATGCTAATAATTTAGCAAGTTGTCGTTTAAAAGAGCGAGAAAGATACATAGTATCTTTTGTTAAAATAAAATTACTTTTAATAAAAGTATTAGTGTCAAAGAATAAAATTTTGTCATTATGACAATATGTTCTATTATATAATAATATATTTAATTTACTTATCTGGTTGTTTTCTTTATCAGATAAGGTCTTAGAATAAGGAAATGCACAGACTATAAAATTGCACCCCACTTTAGAACTTCTATCAGTCATTATATCCGATAAAGCTAGTATATCTTTCCTAGTAACTAGTAAGCTATCACCATACATAATAATAACCGTAGAATGTTTATTTAATTCTGCATGTTTTAACTTATTAACTAATGAAGACATTCTTTCTCCTGGATAACAAAAGTTTTGTAATGGACAGTTAGTGTAACTATCTATTAAGCTACCCAAACCCACTCCCAATTGGTCAGAAAACATCAATACAGTGTTATTACTATGAGTGTCAAGTGAACATATATGATTTGTTTGTAACAAGGCATCAATCGCCCAATAACTTTCTCAACTTCTTTGGCTGTAATAAGAATAAGGCATGTATATGAACTTTCGCATCTCTTTGTATCGGGCTCAGCAGTTTCGCAGGTTACCAAGGGCTGCGATGGCACCCTTAAATGTTCCTTGAACATCTCGGCAATAGCCGTGGGCTCACTCACACCGTTCACGCTCACGGGCAGACGCGGCTTGCCATTTAATATATTTACACTCTTCCAAAAGTCTTTAAAATGTTTCAAATCATGAGAAGTAGCTAAAATGTCCATTTTTACTTGTTCTTCATGTTTTATACACCATTTCAATTTAGCTTTAAATTTCTTACGACATTCACTCATATTATTATAAAATACACCGCTTTTCGGTTTCCCTTGCAAATCCCATATTTCGTAATCAAGCCGTGGCTGTCCGTGTAGATGTTTTACGTGTTTATTCCACCCAACAAAGTACGGTTTTTTGTTAGTGCGCTGCGTAGTCTGCCTATAACACCTATTGCTTGTTAGGACAGCCGCGTCCCAATTATGTCAGTCAATCTATTGTACAATTTATCAATAATATATCTATGGTCAGTGTTTTTGCACAAAATATTACAACAATGTTCACATTCTGTAGGAAAATCCAAGTGTCTCAATCTTTCATGACAAAATTTACTATAATTATCAATTTGATTTAAGTCCCTCTCCCCCCATATTACATTATTTTTACATTTAATTTTCATGTCAACTTTACATTTTAATATTTCTAAGTTACAGTTTATAAATAACGGATAGTGATCGGACCAGTAAACATCATAACAAACATGTACATCCACCACAGAATCCCATATGTCAAGACAATGATCTAGCCAACTGTGTGTTCCGTGTATTTCACTAACATAAGTATGACAACCCGAGTCAATACCCAGTTTTTCTATGTCTGCACACAACCACTTTTGTTACAAAATTGCAAAAGTTCATCGCCAAACTGCCTGCCTGGGTGCGCATTAAGGTCAGCCAAGACAAAAACACTGTCCTCACCCTCACTCTTCACAATACAACTAATTGCGCTCAAACAGTCTGTAAAGCACTAGGTTTTCAGAGCAGTCCGTCGGTAAATACGCACTAACTACCATGAAAGAACGATTACTCACCGAAACTTTAATGGCACAAATCCTTTCAGGCTTTAATTATTGCACTGCACTATCTTCACATGTGAGAAGGCGTCGCGACGCCACAGCAGAGCGACCCCGCCGTGCCCGCGCAGCGGCCCTGCGCCCATGTCAACCGCTGACACGCCCGTCGCAATAAACTTGGTGTGTATTTCGCTTAGCAGTGGGATGTCGTGAGGAAGTAGCCACGTTTCCTGCAGTGCTATCATATCAGCCTTGCTACATAATCCTCGAACGCATTCCATTGACTTCTTTATATCTTCACAGTTGAAAGTGACGAATCTCAATTGTGTCTTATCCACCATATGTGTAAGTTTTTATATAGATTATAATCAACCCAATCTATTTTCTATTACTGTTAACCGAGTCACGAAAATTAATAAACTGCCTGAACATGATATCTGACGGCCATAATTTACTATCCAGATAAAGAGCCAGTTTGCGTTTTGATACAAATAATGACCCAAACAATGATCGGAATATCGCCTAATTTCATGGCATTTTTGTTTTAAGTGCGAAGTTGTAAAATATAGATGCCAAAACCGCATTTATTGCAATATAGTATATTATCCATAGATCGCCCGGTGACTTGTCCTGACGGAAGCGTTTCCGGACGCCTTAAAGTCCTGTTGGACGTCGGGTGCGAGTGCAACCAGCAGTACGCGTATTGTATGAAAAAATGTGAGGTCCTTTCTTCAGTACGGTGACCTTAGGCTTTCTGTTTTTAAAGACAAATCGCGCATTAGGACTAAATCCTGTGTCGGGGGGGACTTTACAAACCTACAACTAACGGACACAATGAACACCCACACTTTGAACCCGCGTTTATCAGAAGTTCTAAACATTTGGTTGCTTTGACATTTGCAAGATGTCTATTATTTTGTCTATAGGAAGAAATAAAAGCCATATAGTAATTTCTTAAATGGCCTCATTGCCTAGATCCATTTGCAGATATGGTATATGTACATAATATTTTTCAAATTATCGATAGTTACATTATTTAAATAGCTCAAGCTCTTTATATTATTTCTCATTATTTTCACTTAAAACACCATATGTTACGGTTACAATTTTTTCCTTGGTGCTGAATGCTCAGAGTTAGGAATACCCACAACACAATCCCAGATATTTCACTTGTATAATTTCCACCAAATTGTTCATGACCCCGTGCATTTCCTTCGCGGAATTTCGGAACGCGCTTCCCACGTGTATGGACATGCGCCATCGTCAGAAACAAATAGGTACTTACACCTAAAATATTTAATTTTACGCGATTAAGACCCGCTAAATTATTGTGTATAATTTATATTAGTTTGAAAATGCTTACCTTAAAAGAAACTGGGTATTATTTTGCAAATGAACAAATTTCGGTAATGCATAGACAGGCCAAGGTAAATATTTTATAGTGGTCTACAACTGTTTAAGAGGAGCCAGTCCACATATTGTTCTAATGCACTTTTTTGTGCTACCAAGACTACGTCTAGAGCGAAGCGATATTTTCAGATGCACAGAGTACAGAGTAACAGTTCTCGATTAGTAGTTGTGACTATCCTTCTAATTTTTACAACTATTACATATACATACAGACATAAACTCACGCCTTTTTACCGTCGGGGTAGGCAGAGACAACAGAACGCCACTTGCTTCTATCCTTACAAACCTCACGCTTGCTTTTACAACTATTCTGGCTATTAAATCCGGTTTTCCACTGCAAAAGAATTATGAGCGGAAAAAGCCTAGGCGGAAAGGACTCCTTTTATACGAAAGAGTATTACATTCCTACCAACAAAGAGATTTGCCTGTTGATTTACACCACCAAAGGGATATAGGAGCTCACCCGAGCGGAACGACAAAATGACAAATTAACAGTCAATTCCGACAGAGATCAATTTCAGTTGGAGTTTTGAACTGGTTAGGTGCAGTAGTGTGTCTGCATGATATCAACAATTGCAAATGGTAATGTCCGCTAAGCTCTTTTTCTATAGCAAGGTAGAGGGAATCATGAATGGGTCCGTTCCGCTCGCAGAAATCGGGCTATAATGTAGCGCACCTCACCCAGATCATTCGCATAATCATCTATAGACGTCCACTGTATGACGTAGACCTCTCCCAAAATCTCCAGTCAAACCAATTTTGAGTTTCTGTTGTCTTTATCATAACAGCCACTCAGACATTGAATCCACGATAAGATAACGTACTATTCCTTCGTATTGTGATAATCTAAATCTAAAGAGTTTATCAGTATTGCTGTAAATTGTTTCAGATTTTCCTTTATTTGATTTATAATTTACTATAAAAATCACAATGTCAATCAAGTTGTTATTGTTTCGCTTCATATGGTACGCAATTATTGACAAATTATTGACAAATTCCGTTAAAGAAATGCATATAACATGACAAAATAAATATATTACTAACTTATACGATAAACCGCAATATTTATTATGGCGCTGATAGACATTCACTTGCAATAGAATATTGAACACTTGCCTTTTTTTTTTAATTTGTCAAACTGAACAACGAACAGAGCTAAGCATAGAGCCTACATTGCTACGAAATTTTTAAAGTTATTGACAGAATGCTCGCTAAAACGTACTTGTTTATTTTTCTGTAATATAACATTCGCAAGAATACTCATTACAAGTATACTAAAGATTATCAGCGCCTTAAAATATTTTAAATTATTTGACAAAAACCATACAAGAAAATTATTTCTTGTCAGCGTAGTTATTTTCTTGAACTTTGGTTTAATAACCTACATTGCTAATAATCCGACAAAATATATAACTTTATAGATAGGCTTAATTTCCCAGATAAATTCAAAATTGAAACGGATTGTTTTATGTAGCTAAAAATCTTAATATATAAAATCCTTGCGTTACTGACTGACTGACAGACACGCTACAGCCGAAACTATTGGGGGCAGGAAGCTGAAATTTGGCATATATAGTATCTTCTTGGGTTTACGCGAATGTTACACATTGAAATTAAACTACAGTTTACGGATTTTATCGCGTTGTATTGGTTTCACTAAGTTATTACATTTGAAACTAAAGGTCTAGAAACTATATTTTTAATTTATTACTAGCCGACGTTTCGAATTCTTTACAGAATTCATGTTCACGGCAGACTGAGGTGATATTTGTCTTTTTCTTGAATGTATAAGTTATCTCAAAGTACCCGAACATTTTTCAACTACTGGTGTTACTATTTACGCAGAATGAGCTCACAGTGTCCTTAGGTCTTCTGGTGACTTTGTCCTTCTTGGGTTTCATTAGCCTTATGACAGGGTCCCAAGCTGGAGGAACATTCCAACCATCTTCCCTATTGAAATTAGGGTGTTTTTTTAATTTCAATAGCCTCTCGTATCATCCTTGGAAGAAAACGATGTTCTTTTGCGAGTATCTGTGGTTCATCAAATCGCAGGTAGTGGTTGGGTCCTTGTTCCACAGCAGACTTTGTTGAGCGTTTATGTTTTATGTCAGCTATATGTTCTTTGAGTCGAATGCCTATGCTTCTCTTGGTTTGTCCAATGTATGAGAGCCCACATTCACAGTCAATTTTGTAGACACCGGCCTCTTGCAAGGGTAACTGACACTTGACAGATGGTAATAATTGACTGATCTTCGTTGGCGGCTTGTAGTAAGTTTTGATAGAAGCTCGCTTCAAGATGTAGCCAATTTTGTCGGTCACGCCCTTGATGTATGGGAGGACAGCAGGTTGTCTTTCTACTGTGGCTGGTTTTTCTTTCTTCTGGGATCTGTGACAGTGGCGCGGCGGTCGGAGCTTGTTGTCTTGCAGAACTTGCCTGACATGTTGAAGCTCAGCGTCCAGGTGTTTCTTGTCACAGATCCCGCGGGCTCTCTGAAACAGAGACATTCCTACAGTAGCTAACTGTTTAGGATGGTGGTGAGATTCACCGTTTAAGTACCTATTTGTATGGGTCTTTTTCCTATACACAGTATGGCTTAAGGAGTTGTTTTTATTCCTGATGACAAGTACATCTAAGAAAGCTAAAAACTTGTTTGCCTCTAATTCCATTGTGAATTGTATTTGGTTATTAATAGAATTAAGATGGTTTAGGAAAGCATTAACACTATCTGTTGGTAAAATTGTGAAAGTGTCATCTACATACCGCTTGTAGAACCTCGGTGTGATGGTGGCAGTCTGCAGGGCTCGCGCCTCGAAGTCCTCCATGAAGATGTCAGCGACAAAAGGCGATACTGGAGAGCCCATTGCTACACCGTCTACTTGTATGTAGTATTTCTTGTCCCATAACAGATAGCCCGTTGTCAGGCAGTGTTTGAGTATTTCTGCATATTCCTCAGGCATGTTGTTTTCTGTCAGCTTCCTTCTAGTAATTTCTACACAGTCATGTACTGGTATGCATGTGAATAATGACTGTATATCAAAACTAACCATAGTTTCCTTGTCAGAGAGATGTACTACTCAAGCAAACTTGTGATATTGTTAAGAAATACTCCGAAAAACTTATTTGGACGTGAAATATTTAATACCATCGTGTGTAAAACCTCCTCAAATGTATGGGCTACCAAAAAATACACAAGGAAAACGCTCCTCTGCGCCCGATAGTTAGTCAGATAGGCGCACCAACTTACAGACTGGCTCAACACATGGCAAAGATTCTCTCACCCCTCAGAGGCAACACGAGAGCACATGTGAAAGATTCCTACCATTTTGTCAGTGAAATCAAACACCTACATCTCTCTGACAAGGAAACTATGGTTAGTTTTGATATACAGTCATTATTCACAT